>CM066037.1:205083155-206333155 GCA_033557465.1 Ichthyophis bannanicus
GAGATTTCTTGGCTAGGCGCTTAAGATGACGGTGCTGCCTAGATTATTATATTTTTTTCAGGTATTGCCAGTGCAAGTCCCTAGATTGGTGTTGCAACGATTGCAAAGAAAGATGTTCTTGTTTGTGTGGAGGCATCGACCTCTACGGATAGCTAGAAGGATTTTGTATGTCTCATGAAGGAAAGGGGGGTTGGGGATGCTAGCGATTGCCAATTATTATTTAGCTGCACAGATGCGGCAGGTAATGGAGTGGCGAGAAACTGCAAGTCTTAAATGGTTCTATTCTATAGAACAATTTTGGATAGGAGGATGGAAACTGAAGGATCTCTCATGGCTGCAGAGGGGCCTGTTACGGGGGGATTGGACAGCGAATCCCTTTGTTCGGCATCTTTGGGGGGGAATGGAAAAGGGGGTGGCGTCGGGTTAGTTTATGGGCAGGGACCTCTCTGCTTGCGCCAATTAATAGCACTCCCGCATTTGGCCCAGGCAGGGAAGGAACCTTTCGGAGATGGGCAAAGAATGGGTTGGAAACATTTGTGCAATTGATTGAGTTGGGAGAGATCAAATCCTTTGAGCAATTAAAGGGAGAATTCCATTTGGAGACAAGGGACCTATTTGCCTATCTGCAGGTGGTTCACTCTCTGCGCCAGAAAGATAATCTGGAACAAATAGATGAGGGGCTTAATGCCTTGGAGGCCTTATGGCTGGGACACCACCAGTCTCGTGGGCTGATTCGTTTGCTTTATGTTGCTTTACATACTGCTGGTAAAGAAGAGGGAAAATTCAGATATATGACAGAATGGGAAAAGGATTTGGGAGTGCAATGGGAAGCAGATGAATGGAAAGCGATATATATATGGGAGCCTCTAATTCTTCCTTATGTACTACAATTCAAGAGAATGCCTACAAACTGCTCATGCGTTGGTATTATACCCCAGTAAGATATAAACAGATGTTCCCAGAGGCTTCGGATCTTTGCTGGAGGGGGTGTGGCGCCTGAGGGACATATTTTCATATGTGGTGGGAGTGCCCCTTGGTAACCCAGTATTGGACGAGGATTAGAGATCAAATTGGGGTTATTTTTGGGGTGACATTGGAGCTAATCCCATCATGGTTTTTGCTGGGAGTGTGGCCCTTAAACCTCTCCTATAGATGGAGTAAGCCTATGAAGACATGTATTATTGCAGCTCAATGTGAAATAGCGTGGAAGTGGAAACAAAGTGAGGCACCCGATTTGACCCACTGGAAAACTAGATTATATAGGGTATTAAATATGGAACGCTTGACAGCGCTCCGGAGGAACCAGGGGGAAAGATTTGATGCGTAATGGCAGCCTTTGTTGACTTATTTGGAGTTCCCGCACCTTAGATAAAGGGGGAAAGAGGGGGGAGGGTGGGGAGGGGAGGGGCAGGGAGTAAAAGGGACTACTGATTATGAGCATACTTTAGAGGGGGGTATTAAGGGGGGGAGGTCGGGGTAAAGGGGGGGATTGAACAAGAATTGCGTGTGGCTGAAACAAAGGTAGTTTTCTTGTGTGTACATTGTTTAAAGAGCATGTTTTTGAATTGAATCCTGTTTATGGAAATGTTTGCGGTGCATATT
Source organism: Ichthyophis bannanicus (assembly GCA_033557465.1). Lineage (NCBI taxonomy): Eukaryota > Metazoa > Chordata > Amphibia > Gymnophiona > Ichthyophiidae > Ichthyophis > Ichthyophis bannanicus. Next base: position 205,084,758 of record CM066037.1, read on the forward strand.
AGGGTATGCACTTGATTGCAATGTTAAATGGAAAAAATTAATAAAGATTAAGTTAAAAAAAAAAGTTGTGATTGTAATTACTAGAAATTTTCCACTTCATTTAGTAATCGTTTATTTTCATTTAATTTGATTAAAATCAATGTGGTGTACATACTGTATTCTGATGTGTAGTCAAAGTTTAAAGTATATAACTCCGAGTGTCTTTATGTGGCGCACAAAAATTTAACCTTCCTTCAAAAGCTGCACAGCTGATATTTTATGCGCACACAGCCTACAGAAAATTAGAGGGAACATTGCTCACAACCCTCCCTCCTCCCCTTGGAGTTGTTTTTCATTTTAGCCATCTTTTCTTTTTTTTTTGAAACTTTTATTTTCATTTTGCAACAAACAAAAGAAACAACACACCAAAAGAGACAAAACAAGTATACAATAAGGAAAAGTAAACCCATTACCCCCCACCCCGGTGCTTCTTCTCTACCCGTTTGTATCAGCATGTGAGCGCTTCCAATTAACAGTGATTATACATCAAACGATCAAGAAAGTATCCACAATACAGCATGATCATGAGACAGAGATATATACAAAGTTAGACAGTCAGATGAGAGCATTTAGCAAAATGTACATATTCATTGAACATCTTCCATTAAGACCAATGAGAAGGAGTCTGAACGGAGGAAGCGCACAGACGAGGTATTTGTTCATATTTACTGTAGAGACAGGCATGATTCCACCATTCATTGAGGCTCAGATGGGAACTAATTTCCCAGTATTACTTAATGAGGGAAACAGCAATGCCAAGCATAAAGTTCAAAAGGAGATAAGCCATTTCTTGGGAGAGAGGGGATCCCCGCAACTGGGCGAAGTCCCACTATCCTCCAAGAAAGGGACTCCTGAGAGTGCAATATAGACTAAATACGACCCCAGACCCGACGCCAGTTATACTGTAGTGCGGGATATTCATGCATAACATGAAATGAAGTAATAAACCAATGGCCACAGGACGTGTCCAGCAACCATTACCCTGAGTAGTGTTCCATTTGTCTAAACTGTGAGGAGTGTAAAAACACCGGTGGGCTAGAAAGAAGAGGGTCTGAGTGAGTGAGGCGGGTCGGGAACCCGTGTCCCTCTGCTCCAGATAAGGCTCCATTGCTCCGAGGTTAAAGTCACATGCAATTCTCTCTCCCATACTTTCTGCGCTATAGAGGTATCTCTAGTGATAGCATTACATAAGGTTTAGTAAAATTGGATGCTACACCCGGTGAACTACCGAGAGATCGGAAGTTTCCAATCAACCTTATGCAGAGAGTGCCGATGGCGGGAGTACTCTAGTGCTCCGAATGCAATGCTGAAGTTGCACTGACCAGAGTCGGGAGTCGAAAGGTTGCATAGGAGTATTAAAGGCACCTAAAGTGTCGAAAAACATTGGTGGATAGTGGGAGTCTAATGGGAGAGTCATACCAGGGAGTAAGGTAAGAGGAATCGGTGAGCAAAGGCCCGCTACTATATCTAGCCACACAGGTCTGCTCGGTACTGGAGCATCCAACCAACAAGCACCTTGTTTGAGAAGAAAAGATTGAGGGAACACTTGAGTAAAATCGCCACCAAGTATTAATGGAGCATTGGCGGAGGCCGAGGCCAACTGCGCAAAAACTTGCATAGTAAGCAGGGTTGTCCACATTCGGGACATAGTGCAAATACACGTGAATTCACTATCTCCAACCTCAAGGTGTACACGGGCCCATCTACCCTCCATGTCAGCGCTAATATCAGGAACAGTAGCGTGCAAAGACTTCTTAACCAGAATGGCTATCCCGTACCATTTGGAAACGGTGGGAGAATAGGCAGCTACCATGTGAGGCCTAGCATTGAGTTTCAGTGTTTCAGTAGACTGTAATGCGTTTCCTGAAGAAACACCTAATCAACGTGCTCGTGGCTAAGATAGCTAAGGATTTTCTTTCTGCCGAGTGGACCAGCAATGCCTTTGACGATGAATAATAAGATTTTACATGAGGCCATTCAGAAAAGTTAAAATTCTGAGCATGATAGCACACATAATTTCACTGTGTCCCTCAAACTGACTGTATCTGGCTGTACACATGACATAGGAAAAATAAGCTAATATAATACAATGAAGCGCCCCACATTAACAAAGAAAACCGCAGTACGGTAGAGGAGAAGCAAAACCCCAAAATTACTGGCGACCATGTGTCTGCGGGGAGAAACCCCAGAGAAGGCCGAAATTGAAAAAACATATAACCTGTAGGACTGTGCGTGCTCCGAATCCAACCGAGGCACACATCATGAAGGGATAGGAGACCAAAGACAAAAGTCATACAGAGAAAGAAAGAAAGTCCAGGCTATTTCTGTGCTGGGCTATGACCGCCGCATCGGGCCCTTCAAGATGGCGGACAGAGCCGGCAGATAAGAGTCCAAGATTTGGGATTAGCGCATCTGTTCTGCTTCTTTGGAGTCCAAAAATGTTGATAATAGATCAGGATCCTCGAACGTCCTGGTCTGGTTGTGGAGAGTCACTCGGAGCTTCGCTGGATACAACAGGCCAAAGCGAGCCTGTAGCTGTTGAAGTCGAGGGCGAAGAGCAAGGAGTTTCTTCCGACGGTCAACGGTAGGCTTTGCCAAATCAGGAAAGAAGGAGACCTTACGACCTTCATATTCCAAATGATGATTCGCTCGGGCAGCATGTAAAATTTGTTCCACTTGTTGATATCGTAGCAAGCTAAAGATAATAGGCCGGGGGGTCGTGCGGTTGAGCGCCATGCGGGCAGGAACACGGTGTGCTCGATCGATTTCCAGTTCTCTGTGAAAAGTGATCTTCAGCAAGGAGGGAAGAGTTTTGAGCAAGAATTCTCTTATATCTCCTGCTTCCACCCCCTCCGGCATTCCGAGGAGCCTCACATTGTTGCGACGGGCGCGATTATTGCTATCTTCCAACTCCTTTTGAAGATTCTGTATCTGGCGCTCAGCCTCGTCCAGTTTGCCCAAGCGCACCTCGTGCGAGTCAAGGACCCCCGCCATATTTTCCTGCCGTAATGAAAGACCTTCAAGTCGGTCTTGGAGCACTCCAAAGTCTTCTCGCATGGCTCGAAGCGCTTCTCCATTAGACTGCACCAATTCCTTCACGCCGCGTATTTCCTCCAAAATCTCCAGGTGCATTGCGGGGTTTTCACGAAATGGAACCATCTTCTGCGGGGAGGATACCTCTGTTTTGGAGCGTTTTCCGTGAGAAGAAGAAGGAGACCCGAAGTCCAAGCGCGCTGGTTTGTGGGCCGCCATCCCCCCCGAGGTGCCCCGGTCAGCTCGGAGCGAAATAGTAAATTTATATAGGTATTAAGTCAGGATTCTGAGTAGGCCTCTCGGGAGCTTCAACGCAAAGCGTCCTACCCGCTGGACATCAGGCTCCGCCCCCCTTAGCCATCTTTTCTTTATCAGTTCTAGCTATGTCATCTGACTGAGCAAGATGGCACCCTTGGGCGGGAAGGGGACCATGCATGCGTGGTGACATCTCCCAAAGGCTTTGTTCGGAAGCTGGGGAGATGCTTCTGTAATCGCTAAGTCGGTGTCAACATCACCCATATGTGAGGACTAATTCCTGCTATCCCTGGAGAGCACCTGTTACAGGTGAGTAACTACGCTTTCTCTAAGTAGGTTTGGGCAGGCAAAGATCAAGCGTGCCTTTTTGTATCTGTCTTTGTGCAGTGGAGTCCTCGCTGGCCTTTGCCCATGACGTCCTTACACCTTGTAGCACCATATAAATGATTAATAGTAGTAGTAGTAGTTTAATGCTTGGCGTATGGTGCGGATTGAAACCACCACTGCAGATTGCTCCAGGTCAGCCTTAAGTTCTTTGGATGTTGTACATGGGTTTTCTCCAGGACCAAGCAGGAAGTCAGTCCTCAAATATGGGTGTCATCGGCACCGATGAAGCCCCAGCGGAGCATTTCCCCAGCTTTCTATGAAAGCCTTTGGGAATGCAGGCACGCATGCGCGGTTCCCTTCCCGCCTAAAGGTGCCATCTTACCTCAGTCTCTTTTTTTCCGTAAAGCCCACCGGACATGTGTCCTGTTCTCCCGGTTAAAAATTAGATTTTTTCGGCAATTTTCGCTATTTTTTCTCCCAGTTCGACGCCGGTTCCCCTCCCGCCGGGTTCGGTACACCGGTATCGAGCCCGATTCTTCTTTTTCGGTTTTTGCTCTTCGTGGCTGGCATTCGCGCCCTTTTTTCCATTTTTCCCTGGAAGGCCGGTCCTTTGACCTCACGGGGACTCTTTTTTCCCCGATGGCTTCCAGCGGTTTTAAAAAGTGTGATCGATGTAAGAAACTGATGTCTCTCACCGACACACACGACTGCTGCCTTCGGTGCCTCGGCCCTGACCACGACCCTAAGTCATGTGGGCCATGTGGGAAGATGTCTTCCAAGGCACTCCGAAGTCACCAGCAGCAAAAAGAAAGGCTTTTCTCGGACTCAGCCTCCGGCCGGGCCTGGACCTCGTCTGAGGCCTCGACATCTCGGGATTCCGATCCCGAGCGCTGTCGAAGCTCCTCGGACAGGGGGTCCCCCGACCGGGAACGTAAGAGGAAGAAGCGGCTCACGAGGGCATCGTCGTCAGAGGTCCCTGGCTCCTCGAGGGCCAGGTCTAAGACCCCCGACCATCGTCCCGGGCCCGTGGAACACGAGAAGCCTGCAAAGGTTCCTCGCGTGGAGCCGGAGTCTGCTGGAAACGTAAGCCCCGTAGTCCTCGAGGACTCTCCTCCCAGGGAGCCGATGTGGCCCGGGTTGGTGGCTGCTGCGTCTCCTGAGCTGAGTCTCAGGATGACAGCCTTGGAGAGCAGATTGTCTGCCTTCATGGAGCAGCAGCGAGCACTGATGGCCAGCCTGTCTGGCGCATCTGCCCAGACCACCGGGACATCGACTTCGAGGTCGACCCCAGAGACCGAGCCAATACTCGAGCCCATTGTGGCTCGGAGTCGACCTCGGTCGTGGTCTCCCTTGACCTCCCTTTCGGGACAGAGGGCGTCGATGCCGGTGCCTCCGGCGTCGGGGCGGGTGCTCCAGGGCCCCATGGGGTCGGACCCTGACTCCTCCTCAGACGAGTCAGCTTGGGAGACGGAAGACGAGGAGTCTCCTGATACCTTCAAGACTCGGTGCGTCCCTTCGGACTCACCGCAGTCTGAGCCCCGGAGTAGGTCCCCCCCGGAGGACACTCGGTTCTCGGAGTTCATCCGGGATATGGCCGCTGCCTTGGCTATTCTGGCGGACCCTGAAGAGGAGCCTCGAGCTGAAGAGCTCGAGGCCCTACAGTATGACTCTCCTCTGAAGGAGGCCTTTACTGTTCCGGTTCCTCCGATGCTGGAACGGCTCCTCTTCCGTATGTGGGAGGCACCGGCCTCGGCGCAGGTTCTAAGCAAGCGAGTCGATTCGATCTATCGACTCCGGAAGAGCCCTGGTTTTCATAAGGCACAGCTACCCCACCATTCTATGGTTGTGGAATCGGCCATGTATCGTCTGAAGAGCCAGAAGATGCACTCCGCGGTGCCCCCTGGCAGGGAGGCCCGGATCCTTGATGGCGTCGGTAGAAAGTGCTTTCAGGGCTCGATGCTTGCTTGCCGTGTCCAGTCCTACCAGCTGTACATGGGCATGTACTTGCGTGATCTGGCCAAGGAATTGGCCGGGTTCTCTGCTGGTCTCTCCGGGGAACCCTTGCAGAGATTTAAGTCCTTGTCCTCGGGGATTCGGGACTGCTCGAAGTTCATGTCCCGTGCCGCCTATGATGGCTTTGAGGCTTCGGCCCGAGTTGCGGCAGCCGGCATCGCGGCTCGACGCCAGGCATGGCTGCAGTCATCGGACCTCGAGCCATGGGTTCAGGACAAGTTGGTCGATGTCCCTTGCCGAGGTGAAAACCTTTTTGGCAAGCCCATGACCGAGAAGGCCGCTCAGCTCGAAACTGAGCACCTCACACGGACAAGGCTGTCGAGGAAGATCTCTGCTCCTTCTCATAAAAAGAAGGGCTCGGGTAAAAAGCCCTTTTACCCGAGGAAGGGCACTGCCTACAAACAGTACCCGCAATATCAGGCTGCCCAAGCTGCCCCCAGGGTCAGCAAGCCAAGGGCCAGGGTTATGGGCCCCATAGGCAGAGGACCCCCAAGCCTCAGGCCCCCTGCTACCACTCAGCAGGGTGGGTTTTTTTTTACTCCTTGAGCGTAGCCTCTCCTCCACTGCTCTCCCAACCCTGCACAAGAGGTCGCCTCGCCCTCTTTGCCCACCAGTGGCCCCTTATCACCGGGGACAGTTGGGTGCTGGAGATAGTCCACAAGGGCTATGCCCTCCATTTTCACCAACTGCCTCCACCATATTTTCCAGGGGAGCCTCCAAGGCCTCCCCTGCACACAGACCTTCTTCTACAAGAGCTTCATGGTCTGTTGGTGGACAGGGCGGTGGAGCCTGTGCCTCCCCACTTGCAAGTTCACGGTTTCTACTCCAGGTATTTCCTGGTGCCCAAAAGAACCGGTGGCCTTCTACCCATTCTGGACCTCAGGAACCTCAACAAGTTCCTAGTGAAGGTGAAGTTCAAGATGCTTACTCTTGGGACACTTCTGCCCTACCTCCAGCAGGGAGATTGGCTATGCTCCTTAGATCTAAAGGATGCGTACACTCACATCCTCATTCATCCAGACCACAGAAAGTACCTCAGGTTCATTGTGAGGGGAAACCATTATCAGTACAGAGTGCTGCCTTTTGGCCTCACCTCCGCCCCCAGGGTCTTTACAAAGTGCCTAGCGGTGGTGGCGGCCTACCTGAGAAATCAGGGAATCTTTGTCTTCCCCTATCTGGACGACTGGCACATCAGGGGTCAGACGTGCCAGGAGGCCAAACAAGCCACCCTCAGGACTGTTGCTCTTCTACAAAGTCTGGGGTTTGTCATAAACTTCGCAAAGTCCACTTTGCTCCCCTCCCAAAACTTGGAGTTCATAGGGGCAAGGCTGGACTCTCTGCTGGCAAAGGCTTTCTTGCCAGTAGACAGGGCCCAAAGGTTGATGGCCTTGGCAAATCAGTTTCTCAGCAGGTCCCTGGTCTCCGCCAGACTCTGCCTGAGGCTTCTAGGCCACATGGCTTCGACAGTACATGTGACCCCCAATGCCAGGCTCCATATGAGGCCTGCACAGTGGTGCCTTCAGTCTCAGTGGTCACAGGCCACAGGCAGCCTCAAAGACAGGATAAGGGTGTCCAGACAATTTCTGAACTCCCTCAACTGGTGGCTGCACCCACCCAATCTTCTGAAAGGGGTGCCTTTTCAGATTCCAGGTACACAGTAGTGGTGACCACGGATGCCTCCCTACAAGGCTGGGGAGCTCATTGTCTGGGCAAGTGCACCCAGGGCCTGTGGTCTCCCTGGGAAGCTGCCCAGCAGATCAATCTTCTCCAACTCCGAGCTATTCGGTTAGCACTCAAAGCTTTCACTCCTACCCTGGCTCACCAGTCTGTCCTGATTCAGACAGACAACCAAGTTGCCATGTTTTATGTGAACAAACAGGGCGGAACTGGGTCTAGGATCCTTTGTCGGGAAGCTCAGGACCTTTGTTCTTTTGCCGTCAAGCACAACATGCTCCTCAGGGCTGTGTACCTTCCAGGTCAAGACAACTACCTGGCAGACAGATTAAGCAGAATACTGCAGCCCCACGAGTGGCAGCTGCATCCTTCAGTAGCTCAGAAGATCTTCCTGAAATGGGGTCTCCCTTTGATGGATCTCTTTGCCAGCCCCATGAACAAGCAGCTGCCAAAATTCTGCTCCAGGCAACCACATCCTCTGCAGATAGCAGCGGATGCTTTTCTGATATCCTGGTCTCAGGGCCTCCTGTATGCGTTTCCTCCCACGCCCTTGGTGGCCTGAACTCTCTTCAAGATTCTTCAGGACAAGGCCTCGGTCCTGCTGGTGGCTCGCAAGTGGCCGAGACAGCCTTGGTTTCCTCTTCTACTTCAACTGGCGGTGGATCCTCCACTACCTCTGGGGTTGCAACCCGACCTCCTCTCACAGGAGCAGGGCTCCCTTCTGCACCCCAATCTCAAAGCTCTCAATTTGATGGCCTGGAGGCTGCAAGGGTAGTCTTGGCTCCCTGGGGCCTGCCTCAGGATGTTGAGGAGGTTGTCCTAGCCTCTAGGAAACAGTCCACTAGGAAAACCTATGCTCTCAAATGGAAACGGTTTTCTGTGTGTTGTCATCTACGTACAGTTTATCCTTTCTCCTGTACTGTGCCATTAGTCCTTTAGTACTTACTGCACGTGTCAAATCAAGGCCTTAAATCAAATTCTGTTCGTGTCCACCTCTCAACTCTAGCAGCTCACCACTCTTTGGTGGAGGGCCATTCTCTGTCTGGTTACCCCTTGGTGTCCCGCTTTCTTAGGGGCTTGCTTTTGCTCAAGCCTCCCATCTGTCCTCCTGCCCCTGAGTGGGAGCTGAATGTGGTCTTGCAGCAACTGACTCACCCATCTTTTGAGCCGATGGCTTCTTGTCCACTACGCTTCCTCTCGTGGAAGACACTCTTCCTGATAGCCCTTACCTCGGCTAGGCGAGTAAGTGAGCTGCAGGCTCTGGTCTGTGATAGGCCTTACACCAGGATTTATAGGAACAGGGTAGTCCTTAGGACTCATCCAAAGTTCCTCCCTAAGGTTGTCTCCTCTTTCCACCTCAACCAGGAGGTGGTTCTTCCAACATTCTTCCCTAGGCCTCATGCAAGCCAGGCTGAAGCAGTCCTGCATTCCCTGGACTGTAGGAGGGCCTTATTCTTCTACCTTGACCGTACGCAGGGGCATAGAAGGGCTACTCAGCTCTTCATCTCCTTTGACCCCAATAAGTTGGGGTTGGCTGTGTCCAAGCGTACCTTGTCCATCTGGGTAGCTGACTGTATCACCTGGGCTTATAAGGCAGCTGACCTTCCTTTGCAGGGTCGGGTTACGGCCCACCATGTCAGGGCAGTGGCTGCCTCAGTGGCTCATTTCCGCTCTGTGCCCTTGGTAGACCTCTGCAGGGCTGCACCTTGGTCTTCAAGCCAGACTTTTGCGGCCCATTACTGCCTGGAGAAGGAGTCCCGTAGGGACAGTGCTTTTGGCCAAGCAGTACTCCGGAATCTCTTTGAGGTTTAGGCAACTCCTGCCCTCTGTTGGGCTACCGGTAGAGGTTGTGTCCTTGAAAAGCCTTTCTTTGCTGCTGAGACTAGAGGGAGGCCTCTTGTTCAGCCTGGGTTCCTCGGTAGCCCACAGCTTGGGAGTCACCCATATGTGAGGACTGACTTCCTGCTTGGTCCTGGAGAAAGAGTAGTTACTCACCTGTAACAGGTGTTCTCCAGGAGCAGCAGGAATCAGTCCTCACAACCCTCCCTCCTCCCCTGGGAGTTGCAGTTGTACATAGTTTATTTTTTTATTTTTTGTGTGCTGTTCTTAGCTATGTCATTTGACTGAGGTAAGATGGCACCTTTAGGCGGGAAGGGAACCGCGCATGCGTGCCTGCATTCCCAAAGGCTTTCATAGAAAGCTGGGGAAATGCTCCGCTGGGGCTTCATCGGCACCGATGACACCCATATGTGAGGACTGATTCCTGCTGCTCCTGGAGAACACCTGTTACAGGTGAGTAACTACTCTTTCTAACAGTTCACACTAACCTTTGAGATATTGGGATATCCACTGCTTTACACACTGGACAAGCAGCATGGAATATGGATACCTTTTGGGAACCTGACAGGCATTTGTGACCTAGATTGGCCACTGTTAGAAACAGGATACTGGGCTTGATAGATCCTTGGTCTGACCCAGTTTGGCCTATCTTATATTCTTATGTACTGGCTTACAGGCACTGTTGATCCATATGTGTTCAGAATGGAGAGCTCATATGTGGAATATACGTACAATTACAAACCACTATGGAAAACACCAGAAAAACACATACCCAGTATTAGCAAACTTAGGGTGTAATCCTGAAATCTCCAAGAGGCAGGGGGATGCTAAAAGGACCCAGTGGACAAAAAGGCATATAATGTGGGGGAAAGGAGTTGTAAACCATTGTTAATAACAAGCTGACATGGGAGCCCATCAAGGTCGGGGCGCTTGGAAGGAATTTTCAGGATTATGACCAGGGGTAAGCGCAATGGGTGGTTGAGGGTTTCACATGGGGTTTTAACATAACTTACAATTGCCCCCAGGGCCAACAGATGGCAGGGAATTTGAAATCCTCCCTGGAGCAGAGGGAGGTGGTACTTATAAAGCTCCGCGTGGAGCGTAGGCTGGGCAGGATTGCGGGCCCCTTCGAGAACAAGCTCATGCTCAATCTGATCATTTCCCCGCTGGGCCTGGTGCCAAAGAAGGAGCCGGGGAAGTTCCGCTCATACACCATCTATCCTATCCAGATGGTGCATCAGTAAACGACCACCTGTATCATTCAGCCTGCTTGGTGAAGTTTGCATCAGTAGACCAGGCTCCGGGGCTTGGGGGCAGAGCATGGCTATCAAAGACAGATGTGGAATCCACCTTCAGGTTGCTGCTGATGCATCCAGATAGCTTCCACCTGCTGGGGATGCTTTTCGGGGGACAGTATTAAGTGTATAAGTGCCTTCCGATGGGCTGCTCCATATCCTGCGCCTATTTTGAGGAGTTTAGTTCCGCCTTCCAATGGATGGTGGAGAGGGAGGAAACCGGCCAAGGCAGTATCATACACTACCTGGATGATTTTCTGCTCCTAGCGGGAGACAGACTGGGTTGCTTGTGGAACTTAAGGACACTCCAAAAGAAGGCCGTGGAGCTAGGGGTACCGTTGACAGTAAGCAAGACTGTGAGGGGCCAGTGCAGCGCCTTTCATTTCTGGGGATAGAAATTGACACTACAAAATGGTGACGTGTCTCCCTGAGGGGAAATTGGAAGCCTTGAAGGCCGTAGTCCAGACGACAGTAGCTGCAAGGAAAGTCACGCTTAGGGAGGTGCAATCTCTGATAGGATATTTGAATTTCACCTGTAGAGTGATGCCCATGGGGTGGGCATTCATCCGGCGCCTGGCAGACGCCACGAAAGGGGTCTGCAAGCAGCACTATTTCATTAGGGTCAATGCCCCAATGCGGGGGGATCTGGCAGTGTGGCAGCAGTTCCTGTCCCGGTACAATGGCAAGAACATCTGGCAGGCATTAGCCATCAATAACAGGGACCTGGAATTATTCACGGATGCCGCAGGGGAGGGGGGGGGGGTTTGCAAGGAACTCAAAAAATTGCTGTTCTTGGAATATTATGACAACCTGACTGACCCTCAAACACAAACGACATAGATATTATCTTTCTCACTGTCTCCTTAGCCCCCTACACTACATAGGTGGTTCATATTCTGGTAGGTAAGTCTATGTACACCTTCTTATAATGGAATATGAAGAAAATATCTATTTTGTACATAAGTTGATTGTAATATGTTAACTATCTATATTTTGCTAAATAGCTGTTAAGATGTTAAAAAGCGTTTTCTATGTTATAATGTATTGTGTTATGTTCAATGTAAACCGCCCTTGATCTTTGGAAGGGGCGGTATAGAAAAGCTAATAAATAAAAATAAATAAATACAATTTATTTCAGGAAACAATGGTGCCAGGAGTGCTGGCCGGCAGAGTTGCACCAAACTGGAGTGACCAAGGACATCACTTTTCTTGAGATGTTGCCGATGGTGGTGGCTATGGTCATATGGAAACACCAGTTCACAGAGAAGAGAATAGTCTTCTGTTCAGACAATGCAGCGGTTGTGTTCACCATCATAAACAAACTGCGAATGCGGGGAGGGTGATGCAGTTGGTTAGGAAACTAGTGTTGCTGAGCCTGGCACTGAACGCATTCATTACAGCTAGGCACGTCCCGGGTGAAAGCAATGAAATAGCTGATGCTCTTTCTCGTTTTCAGCTCCAGCACTTCCAGCAGCTCACCCCAAACAAGGCACCCAAGGCAGCTCGCATGTGCATGGAGATGGGGGACCTTTGGATGCAGTGCGCTGGCAGAATGCTGATGGCATCATTGTCAGCTGGTAACTGGAAAGTCTACGGGAGATCCTAGGGGTGGCTGCAAAGCTTCATTGTACGGCGGGAAGCCAGACCGGGGCAGGGGATGTCAGCGGCCCTCCTGCTCAAATTCCTAATGCACTTACAGGCAGAAGGAACCTCGGTTAGACAGACCAAGCTGACGCTGGTGGGGGTAGCCGCCTTTCTCAAGTTGGGAGGTCATACATATGTGATATGGGAGTTCGTGGTGAAGAAGGTGATGGAAGGCTGGGCAAGGGAGGCCACACCGCGGCCATATACGCTACCCATGTTGTATGGGGCCATGCGGCAAGCAGCTACAATCACCAGAGATGGGTTTGAATGCAAGCTCTTGAAACTAGCCGCTCTGTTAATGTTCTTTGGGGCTTTCCACATGAGCAAGGCCCTGCCCCAGTCCATTGCGGACACGGCAAGAACTGCCATGCGCCTGGGGGATGTTGCAGTGGAGGGGGACAGGATGCGCCCGTATCTCCAGGAACAAGCAGGAATGTAGTCTTCACATATGGGTAACAGTACTGATGGAGCCCGTGCGGGGAACGTCCAATAGAAAAGCCTGTGTAGCTGCCTTCCTGCCTGCGTAGCTGCCTTCCCACCTTTCCAGCTCTCACTCCTCAGTTCTTCGTTTTCCGCAGAGCCAACAAAAAAGCAATTCCTGTCACTGCAGAAAATTTGTCCTTTCTTATTTTTTGTGGTCGCGTCTGCCTTCCCATCGATGCTGGTACTGACCCCCATCAGTGCTTTCTTCCTTTCGTTCTAAAAAAAAAAAAAATCTGTGAGGGAAGGAATTTTTTCTTCCTTCAGGCGCATCGACACCATCTTAGACTTAGGCTTCCCCTTTTGTCACAGACAAAATGGAAAAAACATCCAGTGGTTTTAAAAAGTGTTCTAAATGTGGCAGTACCATTTCGGCCACAGACATCCATGACTGGTGCCTAAAATGCTTAGGAACTGGATCATCAACCGTCAGAACGTCCTCTTTGTAGGAAGATGACTAAGAGAAGCCTACAAAACTGAGCTGCAAAGCTAGGCACCCTCTTTGCCTTTGATGCAGTATCTTTAGCATTGACATCATTGAGAGCTTCATCTTCCTCCCAAGGATCTCAGGTATCGAAACTTAGGTCTTCTTTGAAGACTGGCCGGCCCTCCAAGGGTAGATCTCCTTCTAAGCATTGAGATGCCTCGGGCATTGCCCTGGAGGGGGGGACACACCAGCCAAACAACCCCGGCGGGAGGACCTTGCCTCCAAAGCCTTAGTAGGGTCCCAGGATACTCCTGATGCCTCCACCTTTGGAGAGCTAGTGCCATGCTTAGGGATTGTGGCTGGTACTGATACCCAAGCATTGGAAGCTCCATGGATCAACGTATCCTGGCTATTGAGCGTGGCTTAGTGGCCTTACTGGCGGCCTCCATACTGGTAAAGCCTTTACAGTCAATCCCTCAGGCATCCGGTACCAGCTCTGGTACTGACACAGCCTGCATCGACTTTTTTGCCGCTTATCACGCTACGCCCATGCTGGCTCTCAAATCCGTTTCTGGTACCAAGGTTCCGTCACCGCCAGCTTCAGCTACCGGTTTCGATCAGTATCTAGTAGGTACGGAGTGGGAACATCCTGCCCATCGATACTTTGAATCTTCGGACTCCGATTTGTCAGACAATGAATTGGCCGATACCCGGGACATCAGAAGTCTCCCAGAAGACCCATCTTGGTCTCCACAATGTCGAATGCTCCTCTGGAGGACATGCCTTTCCAAGACTTTATTCATGATGCTGCTCCGGTCTGTCCATAATGGTGACCTCGGAGAAAGAGCCTAGGGCTGAAGAACTTGAAATTCTTCAATACCCTACAGCCCCTAAAGAAGCTGCTACTCTCCCTATTCATCACATACTTCACGACCTTAGGCTTCATATGTGGGAGACACCCTTTACCATCTCTCCACATACCCGATGACTCGATACCATGTACCGGGTACCGGAGTGTCCCAGTTTTCAAAAGACACAATTGCCGCACCATTCCATGGTGGTGGAATCGGCAGTGCATCAAATAAAGAGTGCTAAGTCACATTCCTCAAACCCTCCAGGTAGGGAGTCGAGAACCATCGATGCCTTTGGTCGACATTGTTTTCAGGCCTCCATGTTATCGGTCAGGCTCAGTTCCTACATACTGTTTATGGGTATGTTCCTTAGAGAGGTGGATAGGGATTTAGAGTTAATGGCTCCTCTTCTCTCTAATGACAAGAGAGCAGATTATCTCACCCTTGAAAACATGCTCAAAATGTTTCAAAGTTTGTTAACCGGGAAACGTTTGACTGTTTTGAGTGCATCAGCACAACTTCATCTATTTGCATCGGTGCATGCAGGATTGCTTGGCTCCAAGCATCGGATCTTGAGCACTGTATTCAAAATAAACCGATGAAAACCTTTTTGGCAAGGATTGGCAGGAAAAAGGCCTCTCAGAATCCGAGAACACCACTCCTAATAGACTATCTAGATCTACTGCCAACTCAGCTAGGAAAAAAGCAGCAAAGAAAGCTTTTTTCAATAATAAGAAGTATTATCCTTCTTACACCCCTGCTCTACAGTGTCAACACCATGCTCCTCAGAAGGGGGAGCAGCCATAAAAACAGCAAAAGAAGGCTCAGACTCCTAATTCACAGCCACCTCAACAGACCCAGTCTCCTCAGGGTCTTTGACTCCTTTCTGGAGAACATAGCCGCTCTATCTCTGGAGATTCCAAATCCCACCCTCATTACCGGCAGACTTTGTCACTTTGCCCACAAGTGGCATCTTATCACATCAGAGCCGTGGACACTGTCCATATAGTACAGGAGGGGTACAAGCTTCATCTACAAAGTCTACCCCCCCCCCTCCCCAGACTCCTCCAAGAGAGTTCCATTCTCAGCCATCTCTCAGTGCTCTGTTGTTGCAAGAGGTCATTTCCTCCCTTCTTCAGGGCACAATAGAGGAGGTTCCACCATCCCAGCAGGGAATGGGCTTTTATTCTCCATACTTCCTCATTCTAAAGAAATCAGGAGGATACAGGCCCATTCTGGACCTCAGAGAACTGAACAAGTACCTGCTATGGGATAAATTCAAAATGATCTCCCTAGGCACCCTTTCCCCTGTCTCCAGAGTCAGGACTGGCTCTGTTCTCTAGATCTAAAGGAGGCATATACAGTACTCACATACTTATTCACTCACAGCACAAAAAGCTCCTGCGCTTCATGTTTCAAGAGAGACATTATCAATACAGAGTCCTGCCTTTCGACCTCGCCTCTGCCCCAAGAGTTTTCACTAAGTGCATGGCGGTAGTAGCCGCATTCCTAAGGATTCTCGGGATATTTGTCTTCCCTTACTTAAACGACTGGCTCATTCAAGCAAACACCCCTCTAGAGGCAAGGTGGATAGCAGATTGAATCTCCTTTGCTTATGAAAGTGCGTGACTTTCTCTTGAGGGACATGTCACTGCACATAATATTCAAGCCATGGCTGCCTCCATGGCAAATCTACTCTCTGTAGCAATTTTTTTGCTGCTCACTATTGCCTGAGCAAGGACTCCCACCGGAATGCCTTGTTTGGCCAATCTGTTCTCCAACATCTCTTTCAGACTTAGATCAACTCCTACCTCCTTCCCGGATTTCGATATCAGACATCCTTGGAGGATACATGACCTACTTAATTATGCATGTAATCCGCAGCTCACCCTGAGGTCATCACTCTGGCATCGTCGAGCTAGGGAGTTCCATATTTAAAGACTACATTCCTGCTTGTTCCGGAGGATAACATAGTTACTCACCTGTAACCAGGTGATATCCAGGAACAGTAGGAATTTAGTCTTCACAACCCACCCACTTCCCCTAGCAGTTGTACGTCTTCTTCTTCCTCTTCTCTCCTTTTATCTCAGCTACAAACTCAACTGAGGAGGGAGAACTGGAAAGGTGGGAAGGCAGCTATGCAGGCACAGTGGGATGCTCCCAAAAGCTTTCCTATTGGACACTGGGGAGTGTTCCCGTGCGGGCTTCTTCGGTTCAGACTTTACCCATATGTGAAGAATAAAGTCCTGCTTTTCCTGGAGATCACCTGTTACAGGTGAGTAATTACGCTTTCTGGCCTTGTCAAAGGCAGACCGGTGCAGGAAGGGGAGGATGGTATGGCTGAATGCTACAGCGGTCAGGAAGCTTTGCCTGGTTGAGGCCATTGGGTTAGTATTTGCGCATGCGCCCTCCACTGGGGTGCCCCCTGCTGTGCCATGCGGATAGGTCCTGTCTCTTCCTGTACCAGTTCAGGACACTGTGGCTGTGGGCAGTCAGGGAGGATGGGGTTCAACATCAAAGGGCTCGCGCTACACTCCTTCTGGATGAGTGCGGTGACCACAGCACATGGGTTGCACCTGGGGCTGGGCCAGATCTACACTGGAAGGGACAGAGGGACATGCGTTGGGACCAGTTGAGGCCTGCCCTTGCTGGCGGCAGACAGGCCGGCCGCCCACTGGACCTGGCAGTACTGCACCTAGGGGGTAACGATCTGGTGTTCAGGAAGGGCATAGATCTTATCCAGATAAAGGCAGACTTGGCCTGGATCTGCAACAAGCTGGGGGCAGGGGCCGTCTGGTCCTACATCATCCCACAGCAGAAATGACCTCCCCGCTCCTGCTGATGGTTCGGACTCCTCCCCTTCGGGCCCCCCCCCCCCCACCGCTAGTTTAGTAACCTTCTTGCCTAATCATTTGACACAGCCCCCTCCCCCTGCCCTCTATCTCTGTTTCTTTCATGTTGCGTCTCACCTCCCTCCTACATCTTACTTGGTTTTATTTCTCTCTATTACTTTCCTGTTTATCAATGGCATTCCTTTCTCCCCTTTTATTTTCTGTAGCCAATGGATTATTGTATGCTTTGGCAAGGGTGGTATATCAAATTTTGCAAATAAAGAATAAATGGAAGGGGGCTCATTGACCAAAGGGTATCGAAAAAAGCAGGAGGAAGCCGAACCAAGAAGTCAGGACCTTCGTGCGGTACTTAGGTGGGGTAGTAGTGGAACACCAGGGCATAATTACGGGAGGGGAGACATTGTACTTGGGGGATGGTTTCCACCTGAACAGTATCTGAATGGAACTATTCACTGAGTGTTTGCAGCAGGCCATTGGTTCTGTACTCATGGTGGGGTGAGTCGGGCCGCAGCCCCTCCTGGTGGCGGGACCTCATGGAGGAACAGGGGGAAGGTGAGGTATACCACAAAAGGGTCAGCACACAAGTACCAAGCCTCAGTTACCAGGAGCATAGGACAGAATGGAACACTCTGGTGCCAACACAGAGCAGTTGTTGACGGGGAGAAGTGGTGGAGACCCTGGCCAAGGGGTGGGCCAGAGCCACCGACCAGGCCGAAGGAATGGTGGTACCCCTCCACGTCTCCTCCAGGCTTGGGACATTGTTTGCATATGGTTTACTCAATGCTTATGTAAGGTTTTATAGAGGAGTTATGATTGTTATTATTATCTTTTGATTGTAATAAGTGCAATATTTTTCTATCCACAAGCTGTAGCCTTTTAAGATCCACTAATAAGAGCAGTTGACAAAATAATGGATCAGGCCAACTTTGTTGCTTTGGGGGGTTGGGGAAAAAGGGGGGGGGGGGAGCAGAGGAGGCCCGAATCCATTCCGGTGTGCCCCAGGTTAGGTACTGTCTATGTCAAAAGGAAGAACGTGCTGGTCTTTTACATATTTGTTTATGGATGGTTTTATATAGTTTTAATGTTTTATTTATAGATGTTATTAACATATTTAATTTTTTTATATATAAATGTGTCTTATAATCATTCTTAGGTATCATGTTATTATATTTATTATGTATACTTGTAGTAAACGTAATTGTTTTTATTATTTATGTAGCCTGCCCCTGAAGAAGGCAACGAAACACGGCCTGTGTCGGGCCATAGGCTTTTTAGTGACCAATAAAGAAATTTCCTTCCTTTGCTATCCACGTTTTTGACTGGGTCTGTATCTAGCACGTGGAGTTGTGCTTGTTTGTTGGAACCTATGTCAAAAGGAAGTGCAGTCAGACCTACTAGTCCCTATTATAGGCATTTTGGATACACTTTCTAGGGTAGCCCTGTCATTTCTCATGCATGTCTTTCAAAGTCATCCATTTGTGAACAGATCTTCTTAGTCCGAAGGAATTGGCTGATGGGCAGTGTTCTTTAGAGAACGGTTAAGAAAACTACCTTAGAGTAGCAGTTTATTCCGGTCAGTGGGTTTCCTATATAGGTCGGTAATGAAACCTGCAGAACCCTTTTTAATTAGGATGTCCAAATATGGAATCTCTTTTAAACTAAAATTGGCCTGAAATTGTAAATTGGTGTCTAAAGTATTAACCCTTTCCAGGCCGAGCCCAAAACTCTCGGAATCCAAAATTCTGACTAAATATTCCTATCAAATGGTATATAATACATGACCATAGCAGAAGGAAAATCACTATTAGAACATATTGAATAAGACGGGTACAATTTTCCTGAAATATGCAAAAATTAACCCAGCTGCAGAATGTGGATTAAAAATTTAAACCTGGCCTTGAAAGGGTTAATCCAGCCAAGAAATAGATCCAAAGTGACATGGTCACTTATCTATGTACCTCCTCCTTAGTTTGATCTTTTCAAAACGTGTCTAGTAAGGAGAGTAGCTTCGAATTCAGCCACATACAGGTTGGCGGTATCTGGGGCCATTGCAGACCCCATAGCTACCGCTTTAATCTGTTTATAAAAAAGACCCTGAAAAGATACATAGTTTTCCATTAGGGATAATTCAGCCAGCTGCATAAAGAATCCAGTAGGTATACGCTTGTGTTCAGTACACCCAACATAAGAACATAAGATATGCCATACTGGGTCAGACCAAGGTTCATCAAGCCCAGTATCCTGGCCAATCTAGGTCATACGTACCTAGCAGTTTCCCCAAAAGACAGAGGTTTCACAATGCTTGTATTGGGTCAAGCATTGATATCCTGGGTCCCTTCTTAATAATGGTTCATGGACCTTTCCTCCAGGAACTTGTCCAAACTTTGTTTAAACCCAGCTACACTAACAGCCTTTACTACATCCTCCGGTAACAAATTCCAGAGTTTGATTACACGTTGAGTGAAAAAATATTTTCTTTTATTAGTCTTAAAATAGTTTACCCTGTAGCTTCATTGCATGTCCCCTAGTCTTTCTATATTCTGACAACGTAAACAATCGATCTACGTTTACCCATTCCACTCCGTTCATTAATTTATAGACTTCTGTCATATCTCCCCTCAGCCATCTCTTTTCCAGGTTAAAAAGCCCTAATCTTTTTAGCCTTTCTTCATAGGGGTATCCTTCCATCCCCTTTACCATTTTGGTGGCTCTTCTCTGAACCTTTTCTAATAACGCTATATCCTTTTTAAGATACGGTGACCAGAATTGCACACAATATTCAAGGTGCGGTCGCACCATGGAACGATACAGAGGCATTATAATATACTTTGTTTTATTTTCCATTCCTTTCCTTATGATACCTAGCATTCTATTTGCTCTCTTGGCCGCCACTGCACACTGGGCGGAGGGTTTTAACATGTTATCCACAATGACGCCTAAATCTTTCTCCTGGGTGGTGGTTCCTAATGTGAAACCTTGCATCGTGTAACCATAGTTTGGGTTGTTCTTCCCTAGGTGCATAACTTTGCACTTGTCCACATTAAATTTCATCTGCGATTTTGATGCCCAGAAGGATTCTTTCAGGGATATGGATAGCCTCTATCTGTGGGATATTGGTGTAAAGTGATACAGTGTCCAGAATGACCAAAATCAACTGTTCATGATATCTGGGATGGAGGAGTAGTCTAATGGTTAGAGCACTGGCTTGGGAACGACCAGGGTTCAATTCCCACTAGTACTCCTTGTGACCTTGGGCAAGTCAGAAAAAGTCCAAGTTATCAATGTCCCTGTTTAACACTAGAAGCCCCAAAGTGTGTCAATTGATGCAAATGCATCTTTGAAGTTGTATACCAGCGCCACTGCTAGAACCATGTCAGTCATATTCCATAACTTTGTTAGCAAGGTCAAGATGTTCAAATATGTGCATTGAAAATTAATGAGAGATGCACCACCTAGCAGGAAAATGAATTTATATCTAGAAGCCCCAAAGTATGTCAATTAACGCCCTCAATTGTCTTGGATGTGTCAATTGACGTACTTTGGGGCTTCTAGGTATAAACTCATGTTCCCACTAGGTGGCACATCTCAATCACTGTTTACAGTTTTACTCCAACATTACAAACAATAAACAAACGATGATGTCATGTAATGATGTCACATACTGCACGTATTTAACAAATAAGTAACTTCACATGAATTCACAGCTGCATTTCATGCTAAATGTAGTCGTCGTGATAATGCGTCAATTGACACACTTTGGGGTTTCTAGGTAAAATTCCTTTTGGGGCTTCTAGTATTAATATACATTACCAAGTTACAATGTAAACCAAGTTGACTGAAATTATAAAGCGGTATAAAAAAAACAGTTAAGTAAAATAAATAAAAATCCCTTGAAATGCTCCAGGATCTTGATAATACGAGAAGGGTCTCTTGTATAGAAAAGACAAATTGCCTGAGCAAAATGTCTAGGAACTGGGAAGTAGGTTCCAAAGAGATCCCATGGCAGATATAATAGGTCATCCTAGGGGATTTGTCAATAATTTGTGGACTTTAGGAAGAATATAGATGGTTGGAACAACTGGATGTGAAACAGTCAAGAAATCTGCTTCCTTCTTAGTTAAATATCCAATCTCTAACCCTGTTCTTATGAAGGAATCCAGACTTCTTTTCAGGGAAGACGTGGAATCTCCTCAAGTCTCTCATTAAAAGAGCAGTTGCCAAGTTGTCTATTAAACTCCTGAACATAGTCCTCTGTATTCATCACAACCAGAGCCCCGACTGGCTTGATAACAATTTTAGGATTAGATTTTAAGGCCTGTTTTTCATATTTCGCGACATTGTAGTACATGCGGTTCTGTTTCAATTCCAACTCGGGAATCCTTTTAAGTACTATCTTTTCAAAAGTTTCAATCACAGGGTCAGTTGGATTGGAAGGTATCCACTTGGATTTTCTGTTTATGATGGAGAAATTGCCATATACATTGTCACTGCCTGAAAGAAAGTACATGATTTTGAGTTTTTTAAAGAATTTTAAAAGATCTACTTGTGTTTCAAAGGGGTAATATTTTCAGAAAGGCACAAAGGACAACCCTTTGTTAAGGACCCCTAGTTTTACCTAACTGAGGGTGATGTTAGATATATTAATCATCCCACATTCTAGTCGCAATATGATACCCAAGGACACACAACTCGAACTTAGTACCTAACAAAGATTACAGTTGAACTCTCCCTTCAGCCCATACTTTATCCTATTTAAGCGATCAGATATGCACTTATATATGTGCCCATAAATTGCATATAGTTAAGCTGCTACATCACCCAACCTGTACATAGCAAATTCAGCTTCATCCCTGTTTTTAATGATCTAAGTTTTACCTGGACCCTGTTTGATGTAACAAAACAGTTATTGTTAATTATAAACCACTCTGACCTGTGGAAGAGTGATATAAAAGAATAGCCAAATAAATAAATAACCCTCCTCGAGTCCACAGGTGTCCTTCCCCTTCTGCCTCTCCCCCTCCCTCTGCCTCTTCGTGGGAAATTGGTCCTGCAGAACTCCATGGTACACTGAAATATACAATTGTGTACCCTGTCACCTCCTTTCCACAACCTCTCTATCTGGAAAACCTGATTAGAAAGCCTCTTATCTGTGGAAAACAGGGGAGCTGAGGATTCTACATAATCCTCTGACTCCTGCAAAGATTTCTTGCTTGTTATAGGTGTGGTTCTTCCCTATTCTCAGATCTATCCTCATTCAGAGCCTGTCTTCTGTTGGAAAAACTAATCTTTCTTCTAGGAATGTCTTGCATGCCAATTTTCTGTTTATTCCAGAGATAAACCGTCCCTCTCTTATAATCATTTTCATCCCTCCTAAACTTTTTAAATTTCTTATCCTTAATCTCCTTTTTGTAGTTTTCCACATTCCCATTATAATCTGTTATTAATGAGTCAAAGCTTGAGTGTCTTTCTCCTTTAGAATATTTAATTTCATCTCTACTTCTTATGTACTCAGCTTGTTTCTTAGAAGTGTTAATAAGTAAAATCATTAGGTCCAATGAACACTTGTTCAGAATGACATTCCAGTCTTTTACAAAATCCTCATTGTCCTGGAATATCCCAGGGCTTTGTTTGATATGCAAACCCCTGGGGATCATCTTGGCCATACAATAGTCCAATCGGGAGGCAGAGTGCATCTCCTCTCTTATATTTCTCTGAGTAAGATGTACAACTTCCTACTTATCCTTGTCTCTCTCTGTCATCATCCTCTTGAGAAGAAGGGTTCACATGAAAGCACATCGTCATAACTGAGAACATCCTTCCATGGGGAAAACATGGTGCTAAAGGGCAATGTTGTCCAAAAGAAGCACACATACTCGCAACTGTTAGGAAACCATATAAGGAGTGAGGTGAAAGAAGCACATACATATTGGTCGCAGAGTAACAGATATTTATTGAAGCATCTATGGTCCTATTCTACACAGCTGTGTTTTGGCAGTAATTCGGGTAGTTTTTTCCCTGTATATGGATCAGTGAGGTGGAATGAATGAAGTCTGCAATTAGCAATGGTAGGGAAAGGCAAGATAAAAGGGATCTGCCAGAGGAGCAGCATTCCCAAGGAAGGATATAGGGAAAGTTAATGAGGACCCGCAGAATGAATGCACTTAAAGGTCAAAAGAAGTTTGAATTCAATGCGGAAACGGATAGGGAGCCAGTGAAATGACTTGAGAAAGAGGGGTTATTGAGCATATGAGACCATTGGAGGATTAGTCGCACGGCTGAATTTTGAAAAGATTGAAGGGGAGAGAGATGATTCTGAGGGAGACCAGAAAGCAGCAGGTTGCAATAATCTAGATAGGAGGTGATTAGAGAGTGGTAAATGTCTTAGTAGTGTGTTCAGAAAGAAAGGGACAAATTTTGCTGATATTATTAGAGAAAGAAATGACAGGTTTTAGCTATCTGTTGGATGTGTGTAGAGAAAGAGAGAAGGAGTCAAAGATGATCCCAAAGTAGCGAACTGAGGAAACAGGAAGAGATAGCACAGGATTCAAGGAAAGGAGATAAAGAGGTAAGGTTTAATTTTGCCTTTTTTTTTTCAAGCAAGAAACTAAGACTTGATATTCAAAGGCATTTACGCGGTTTGCAACCATGTAAATGCTCCTAAGCAGGATCTTCAACTGCACCAAAATGGTTACTGCTGCTGAACATCCATGGGTACACACCCCATCCATGCTGCTACACACCTCGATGCTAATCAGTTAGCATTGGGGCATTCTGGGGGCAGCACCTGGGGATAGCCGGTCAGCGATGATATTCAGCCACTAACTGGTTATCCCTTGGCAGCGAAAGGCACAGAAAAGGCTGTCCTAACTTTTGCCGCCAAAGCTAATTGGGCAGTAGCTGAATATCACCATTGTTTAGTTAGCTTTCTTTTTCAGCTGCGAACCCGGATATTCAATGTGGATGGCTAGATATGGCCCAGGCATTGAATATTTGGGCTTAGTGTTCAGCGACGGCAGCTAGCCGCTGTAATCGTGCTATCCGTCGCCACTGAATATCGGGCCCATAATGTTTCGAGTCAGCTTGTATGGATTTTTCCTGACTTCTGTAGGCAGATGCAGAATAGGTGTAAGCTGTTTTTGCAGAAATGGCAGAAGCTTGTTAATTTGGATGCAAAGTATTTACTTTGCTTTCCTTCGCAATAACTAGTTAAATATTCTGGTGTAAGAGATGTTTTCTATGACCTGAAACAATCTAGAGCCTTCTTGACAATAGAATTACTGTGAGATAGGCCTGGTACAAGGATATTGGCTGGCCTAGGCGAACCTTCAGCCTTACTACCCCCCCCCCCCCCAAAAAAAAAAAAATTTGTTAATTAAACTAAATAAACATGATCATTCCAGCACCTCCCCTCCCTCAACAAGCATAATTTGACATACAAAGCCAAGTTTAATATTTAAACATATGCGTCTACATATACTCCTGCAGGTAAAAAACAATGTGCTGTTGGTTTTTTGAGTTTGTGGCTGTAAGGATCCTTTGTTATGAACTGACTGTTGCTGCTCTTTGCTGTCCCTCAGAAGCTGCTGCTCCAGTTGACCGCCTAGCCTTGCTTAATCATTGGGCCGGCCCTGCTGTTAGAAGATAATGCTTGCTATTGTGCCCATCCAGAGGGGCTTAAGGAGTCTGCCTACATGCCTTTACCTTATATTACCTGTTTGAAATCTTAGTTCTTGTGTATTCCACCCCCACCCCTTACTGTGGGCTACTGGAGGCACTCCTGTTTGATTTCTTTTTCTATTCCTGTCAGATATTTTTCATTTGTATTTAATTTATTTTTTGGAGTACCTGTTTCTGTATGCAAGTTGTGATACATGTATTTAATTGCTAAAATTGTAAATAAAGAAACAAAAAAACCTGGCACCACATACGTGCCTATGTGCTAAGTGCCTTGTTACTAAATTGCCCTCATGAAGTGTTTTAATTGTGTTTGTTTCCAGCATTAGTAAGTTTAATGCTAGCTGTTGTAGCAAATGAAAATGCGGAATCTTTACATCAAAAGGATAATAATGATTTTAAAGAAACTCCGTAACACTTCAGACAAAATAATTATCAATTGTTTTTTAATCATATACTGTGCATGAGACCGGATGGTATACATCCCAGAGTGTTGAAAGAACTGAAATATGAGATTGCAGACCTGCTATTGGTAATCTGTGAACTTTCATTAAAATCATCTGTAATACCTGAAGATTGGAGGGTCGCCAACGTAACACCAATTTTTAAAAAGGGTTCCAGGGGTGACCCGGGAAATTACAGACCGGTGAGCCTGACGTCAGTACCAGGGAAAATGGTAGAAACCATCATAAAGAACAAAATTACACAGCATGTAGATAGTCATGGCCTAATGGGAGACAGCCAACATGGCTTTAGACAAGGAAGATCTTGTCTTACTAATCTGATATGTTTTTTTGAAGGTGTGCATAAACAGGTAGACAAAGGTGAGTCGGTTGATATAGTGTATCTGGACTTTCAGAAAGCTTTTGACAAGGTCCTCCATCAGAGACTTTTGGCGAAGCTAAAAAGTCATGGGATAGGAGGCAGTGTACTGTTGTGGATCAGGAACTGGTTAAAAGATAGAAAGCAGAGGGTAGGGCTAAATGGACAATATTCCCAATGGAAAAAGGTGAATAGTGGAGTACCCCAGGGATCTGTACTGGGTCCGCTACTTTTTGACATATTCATAAATGACCTGGAAAAGGGAATAACTAGTGAGGTTATCAAATTTGCAGATGACACAAAACTGTTTAAAGTTGTTAAAACCCAAGAGGATTGTGGAAAACTGCAGGAGGATCTGGATAAATTGGAAGACTGGGCATCCAAATGGCAGATGAAATTTAATGTGGACAAGTGCAAAGTTATGCACCTAGGAAAGAACAACCCACACTATAGTTACACGATGCAAGGCTCCACATTAGAAACCACCACCCAGGAAAAAGATTTAGGAGTCATCGTGGATAACATGTTAAAACCCTCCGCCCAGTGTGCAGCGGCGGCCAAGAAAGCAAATAGAATGCTAGGTATCATAAGGAAAGGGATGGAGAATAAAACAAAGGATATTATAATGCCTCTGTATCGCTCCATGGTACGACCGCACCTTGAATATTGTGTGCAATTCTGGTCACCGTATCTTAAAAAGGACATAGCGTTATTAGAAAAAGTACAGAGAAGAGCCACCAAATTGGTGAAGGGGATGGAAGGCTACTCCTATGAAGAGAGGCTAAAAAGGTTAGGGCTCTTTAACCTGGAAAAGAGACGGCTGAGGGGAGATATGATAGAGGTCTATAAATTAATGAATGGAGTGGAACGGATAAACGTGGATCAATTGTTTACGCTATCAGAATATAGAAAGACTAGGGGACATGTAATGAAGCTACAGGGTAAACTATTTAATACAAATAAGAGAAAATATTTTTTCACTCAACGTGTAATCAAACTCTGGAATCTGTTACCGGAGGATGTAGTAAGGGCTGTTAGTATAGCTGGGTTTAAAAAAGGATTGGACAAGTTCCTGGAGGAAAGGTCCATAAACCACTATTAAAAAGGGACCCAGGATATCAATGCTTGACCCAGTACAAGCATTGTGGAACCTGTGTCTTTTGGGGATATTACTAGGTACGTATGACCTAGATTGGCCACTGTTGGAAACAGGATACTGGGCTTGATGGACCTCGGTCTGACCCAGTATGGCATGTCTTTTGAGATCCAATTAAAATACAAGTAGAAACTGAGAGGGCTGTTTGCTTCCCCAATAACTTAAACTCCTGTGTTATCAGATCTTTTAACTAATAAGAACAGGCAAATTTGCACTTGTTCAACTCTTCTATTCAACCCTTGTTTCATTTATTTCTGTTGATTAGTTTACTTTGTTTTTCTTTCTAAGGATATTGTGAATACCATCATCAAGCACTGCTCCCCTCAGTTCTTCTCTCTTGGTCTGCCTGGTGCCACTCTTCTGATTATGGATTTTATTGCTGCAGCTGGGAGAGTGGCTGCATCCTCCTCTCTCAACGTGAGTATGCAACAGTTTCCATTCATGCCACCCTCCTATTAATTAAAACATACAAAATGCACAGGTAAATAATATCACGGAAGTGCAAGGCAGACACAGGATCCTTGCAGAAGGTTCTGTGTATGCAAATGGGGGGATGGGTCATGGAAGGTGACAACCAAATTTTAGGGACTTGATTGTCCACAGCAAAGGAGCATCAGCTCATCCTGATGGTAATTAGACTTTTCAGTCTTTGATTACTGAACTTCTAATACAAACTACAGCTTGAAGATAATTTCTCTATCTTTGTGGTTAGATTACAATATTTGTTTGAAGAGAAAAATATAGAAACATAGGATGGCAGAAAAAGACCACATGGCCTATCTAGTCTGCCCTTCCATATCAACTACTGCAACAGTCCCCTTTTTTCCTTTAGAGAATCCTCTGTGTTTATCCCAAGCTTTTTAAAATTCAGATACTGTCCTTCTCTCTATCATCTCCACTGGGAGACTATTCCACGCATCTACCAATCTCCAGGAACAAGCAGGAATGTAGTCTTCACATATGGGTATCGTCGGTACCGACGGAGCCTGTGCGGGAATGCTCCCCAGCGTCCAATAGGAAAGCTTTTGGGAGCATCCCACAGTGCCTGCGTGCTGGCTTCCCGCCTTTCCAGCTGTCCCTTTCCAGTTCTTAGTTTTCCGCGGAGCCGACAGGTCACATACCCTGTCACCACAGAAAAATTTAGTCTTTAATCTTTGTTTTTGTGGTTGCATCTGCCTTTCTTCGACGGCATACCAGTACCGCCGGTTCGTTCTTCTTTCTTAAAAAAAAAAAATAAAAATTATAGTTTCTGGGGTGTTTTACTTTAGAAACTTTTTTCCTTGGTGCTTGGTGCCATTTTGGGCACTAGGCCCAATTTTTTCCTTAAAAATGGAAAAATCTACTTAAGGTTTTAAGAAGTGTTCTAAATGTGGCAGTACTATTTCCGTCACTGACACCCATGATTGGTGTCTCAAATGTATAGGTCCTGACCACTCTATTTCAGAGTGCCACTCCTGTGGAATGATGTCAAAAAGGGGCCGGCAGAACCGAGCTGCTAAACTTAGCACCTTTTTTCCCTCAGACGGTGGCGTCTGTTGCATCGACGTCCTCCAGGGCCTCATCTTCCTCCCATGAATCTCAGGTAACTAAACATTAATCTAGCCGGTCCTCAAAGGTTAGATCTCCTTCTAAGTATCGAGATGCCCCTGGCGTTGCCCTTGAGGAATTTTCACCGGCAAAACTGTCCCGGCGGGAGGCTTCGGCTTCCAAAGCACTAACGGGGCTCCAGGATGTTCTCGAGGCCTCAACCTCGGCAGAACTACTGGTGCCATGCTCTGGGGTTCCGGCCGCTTCTACCGGTACCGACACCCAAGCATCAGCAGCGTCGATAGACCAGAGATTCCTTGCTATCGAGCGCAGTCTAGCAGCTCTTCTCATGGCTTTGGTACCGTTGAAACCGCTTCAGACACCTCAACCGATACCAGTACCGACATCGGTACCGGAACCGGTACCGACTGCATTAGCATCGGCGGGTATGCCAACCATACCGAGTCATGCCTATGTCTCCGGCATCGACAGATCGGTACTGGAACAACCCGATACCGACTTTGATCGATACCGGTACCGTGCTTTGCAGGGTCACCTGGATCGGAGGTATTTTGAATCCTCTGATGAGTCTGAAGACTCCGAAGACTCTGCCGATACAAGAGTATTTCTCCCCAAGGATTCCTCTTCTCCTCAGCACAGAATGTCTCCGCCAGAGAATATGTCCTTTCAGGACTTTATCCGTGATGTGGCCCGAGGCCTTTCCATTACAGTAGCTCCTGAAAAAAGAGCCTAGGGCAAAGGATTTGGAAATTCTCCAATACCCTAAGGCTTCCAAAGAGGCAGCTAGTCTGCCTATTCATGAGATTTTACATGATCTTATGCTAAGGATGTGGGAAACACCTTTAACCACATCTCCTCATTCTCGAAGACTCGATACCATGTATCGAGTTCCACCTTGTCCTGGCTTTCAAAAAATTCAATTACCACACCATTCAATAGTGGTGGAATCAGCCATGAGAAGGATGAAAAGTGCTAAGAGACATGCATCCAATCCTCCAGGTCGTGAATGTAAGACTCTCAATGCCTTTGGGCGTCGATACTTCCAAGCTTCCATGCTCTCAACTAGGACCAGTTCCTATATCTTGTATATGGGAATGTTCCTTAAGGAGGTCACAGGAGACTTAGAGCTTATGAGCCCCCTCCTTTCTGATGACAAAAGGCAAGACTATCTTACTCTAGTCAAACATGCTCAGGATATTTCCAAGTTTGTAAATCGTGCAGCCTTTGACTGTTTTGAGTGCATAAGCAAAACCTCTGCTATTGCCATTGGTGCACGTCGGATTGCCTGGCTTCAGGCATCTGACTTGGAAATTTGGGTACAGGATAAATTAGGAAACATTCCTTGCACAGGAGAAAATCTCTTTGGCAAGAATCGGCAGGAGAAGGCTAATGAGATTGATGCTGACAATATCACCTTGGATAGATTGTCCAAATCTACAGCCGATCCTGCAAGGAAAAAATCTTCTAAGAAACCATTTTTCAATAAGAAAAATAAGTTTTATCCTTCCTATACCCAACAGGGACACCGTCCAGGTCAGACTGCCCAAAAGGGACAACAGCAACAACCTAGACAACAAAAGAAGCCAAAAACTGCAAAACCTCAGCCACCTCAGCAGGCTCAGCCTCCTCAGGGGCTTTGACTCCTCTCTAGAGAACCTTGTTTTCCTGCCTCTGAACGGTCCAGAACCCTCGACCATCCCAGGCAGGTTATGTCATTTTGCCCACAGATGGTACCAATTAACAGCAGAAAATTGGACTCTGTCCATTGTACGAGAGGGGTACAAGCTTCATTTTCACAGCATGCCCCCTCCTACAATTGTAAGACAGTTCAATTATCAGACCTTTCTCGACAGTCTCTTAGGTCAAGAAGTCAAAATGCTCCTTGCTCAAGGAGCAGTAGAGGAAGTACCCATTCCTCCTCAGGGTACAGGGTTCTACTCCCCCTATTTCCTTATCCCAAAGAAAACAGGGGACACAGACCCATTTTAGACCTCAGAGAATTGAACAAATATTTTTTCCGAGAGAAGCTCAAAATGGTCTCTCTAGGAACTCTGCTGCCATACCTTCAAAGTCAGGATTGGCTTTGTTCTCTAGATCTCAAGCATGCGTGTACTCATATTCTCATCCATCCAAATCACAGGGGATTCCTCCGATTCCTGTTTCAAGGAGAGCACTACCAATACAAGGTTCTAACTTTTGGTCTGGCTTCTGCACCAAGAGTGTTCACAAAATGCATGGCTGTGGTAGCAGCATTTCTCCGCACTCAGGGAATATTCGTCTTCCCTTACTTAGACGACTGGCTCTTTCGAGCCCCTATAGTGCCAGAAGCCAGCTCTGCTCTGTTTTGCACAATGCGAATCCTTCAGTATTTGGGACTGGTCATAAACCTCCCAAAATCCAATCTTGCTCCCACTCAGTCCCTAGAGTTAATAGGAGCTCCTCTGGATACCAGACAGACAAGGGCTTTCCTTCCGCAGCCTCGCTGTCTTCGCATAGTACAACTAGCTTCCCAAGCAGTGCTCAAACCTTGTCTCACTGCTCGGGAAATGCTACAATTGCTCGGCCACACGGCATCCACCATGCATGTGGTTCCTTATGCTCACCTCCATATGCGAGCAGCTCAGTGGACTTTATCCACTCAATGGACACAGGCCTCAGGCTGCCTGTCGGACAAAATAACAAACTCAAATCATCTTATTTCGTCCCTCCAATGGTGGCAATCAACCAGAAACCTTCTGGTGGGGTCTCCTTTCCAGCAATCCCTATCCTAAGCCACCCTAACAGATGCATCACAGGTGGGATGGGGAGCCCACCTGCCCGATCTCTCTACCCAAGGTACCTGGACTCCACAGGAGGCCTATCTTCACATCAACCTCCTGGAGCTCAGAGCAATCTTCTTTGCTCTTCGAGTATTTCACGCCCAGCTCAGCTACAAGACAGTCCTAGTTCAAGTGGACAATCAGGTAGCTATGTTCTTTTTGAACAAGCAGGGCGGAACACGCTCTCTGTCGTTATGCAACGAAGCTTTGCGACTATGGGCCCTCACTAGAGAGCATCAGATTCATCTCCTTGCGGTGTATCTTCCAGGCATCCAAAACTCTTTGGCAGACAAACTCAGTCGAGTTCGGCTTCCACACGAATGATCTCTCCATCCAGACCAGGTTGCCCAAATATTTCAGATTTGGTGAACCACGGACATAGACCTCTTTGCTAGTCCGCTGAAAGCCAAACTTCCCCGGTTCTATTCCAGAATTCCGGCTCGATGTTGTCAGGCAAGGGAAGCCTTCCTCCTCCACTGGGGTCAGGACTTCCTATATGCCTTTCCACCCATTCCCCTCATCCCCAAAACCCTATTCAAGCTTCAGAGAGATAGAGGTCATATGATCCTCATAGCTTCTCATTTACCACGGCAAACGTGGTACCCTCTGCTCCTACATCTCTCTCAAGCTCTTCCTCTGGAGTTGGGATCCCCTCCAGATCTTCTCTCCCAAGAGGATGGGATGCTCTGGCATCTGAATCCCCAGTCTCTGCATCTCAGAGCCTGGTTGCTGAAAGCCTAGAACTTCAGGATCTTAACCTTTCCCAAGAGGTAAAGGATATCCTTCATGCTTCTAGGAAACCCTCCACAAGACGCTCGTATGCCTTTAAGTGGAAAAGGTTTACTATATGGTGCTCGCAGAAGGGTCTTAACCCTCTTGCGATACCTCTGGAATCGATGCGAGTTTCAAGACAAATTCAGTAAGAGTCCATCTTAGTGCTATTGCAGCTTCTTACAAGCCTCTAAGTGGACAACCTATTTCCTCTCATCTTCTCATAGCGAGATTTATGAGAGGCCTTCTTTTAACAAAGCCTCCCATTAAGCCACCACCGGTGGCATGGGACTTAAAATCTGGTGCTCGGGCAGCTCATGAAACTGCCCTTTGAAACATTAGCCACTACATCTTTGAAATTCCTTTCTTGGAAAGTCATCTTCCTCATTGAAATCACATCAGCACATCGCATCAGTGAATTGTAAGCGTTAGTGGCTGATCCTCCTTATACAAGGCTTCACCATGATAAGGTAGGACTCATCCACACTTTATGCCAAAGATGGTTTCGCCTTTCCATTTAAACCAGGTGGTTTACCTTCCTGTATTCTTTCCGAGGCCTCATGCCTCCAGTCCAGAAAAGAACCTTCATACCTTGGACTGTAAAAGAGCTTTGGCCTTTTATTGCAAAGGACACAGCAACATAGAAAATCTTCTCAACTCTTTGTTGCTTTTGATCCTAGTCACTTGGGACTTCCAGTTTCCAAAAGAACTCTATCTAACTGGATTGCTCTGTGCATATCCTTTGCCTATGAGTGTAAGAACCTTCATCTTGAAGGCCATGTCACAGCTCACAATGTGAGAGCCATGGCAGCCTCAATGGCTCATCTTCACTCTGCATCTAGCGATGACATCTGTCGCGCAGCTACTTGGGCTTTGGTACATACCTTCACAGCCCACTACTGCTTAGATAAAGACTCCCTCAGGGATGCCTTGTTTGGCCATGCTGTTCTTCAACACCTTTTTCAGACTTAGTCAGCTCCTACCCTGGTAGGATGCCAGAGATCCATGGGGGGAAGTATGGCCCTTTCACAAGGCCTAACAAATTCCTGGGGCCATCTCCCTGGCATCTGTAGCTAGGGAGTCCCCATATGTGAAGGCTACATTCCTGCTTTTCCCTGGAGATAGCGTAGTTACTCACCTGTAACAGGTGATCTCCGGGAACAGCAGGAATTTAGTCTTCACAACCCACCCACCTCCCCTAGGATTTGTATCTCTCTCTCTCTCTCTCTGTCTTTTGTCTCAGCTATAAAATCAACTGGAAAGGGACAGTTGGAAAGGCAGGAAGGCAGCACGCTGGCGCTGTGGGATGCTCCCAAAAACTTTCCTATTGGATGCTGGGGAGCGTTCCCGCGCAGGTTCCATCGGTACCGACGATGCCCATATGTGAAGACTAAATTCCTGCTGTTCCCGGAGATCACCTGTTACAGGTGAGTAACTTCGCTCTCTTTCCGTAAAGAAATATCTCCAGGAACAAGCAGGAATGTAGTCTTCACATATGGGTATCGTCGGCAACGATGGAGCCCGCGCGGGAACGCTCCCCAGCGTCCAATTAGAAAGCTTTTGGGAGCATCCCACAGTGCCTGCGTGTTGCCTTCCCGCCCTTCCCAACTGCCTCTCTCCAGTTCTTCATTTTCCGCGGAGCCAGCAGGTCGTGTTCCTGTCACCGCAGAAAATTTTCCTTCTTTTTTGTGGTCGCGTCTGCCTTCCTCGACGCTTTACCGGTACCGCCGGTTTTTCTATCTTTCTTTCTTTCTTTTCTATTAAAAAAAAAAAATTCTTAGTACTTTTTTCCCATTTTTAACATGTGCATGCGCCATTTTGGGCCTTAGGCCCAAGATTTTTTGCACAATGGAAAAACCCTCTTCGGGTATTAAAAAGTGCACCAAGTGTGGCGGTACCATCTCCGTCACCGACACCCATGAGTGGTGTCTGAAATGTTTAGGTCCTGACCATTCCATCTCGGAATGTACGTCCTGTGCCATGATGTCCAAGAGAGGTCGACAAAACTGAGCTGCTAAGATCAGTGCCCTTTTTCCCTCCGATTCAGCTTCTGTGGCATCGACGTCTTCCAGCGCTTCGTCTTCCTCCCGTGGATCTCAGGTAACTAAACATAAGTCTAGCCGGTCCGCAAAGGGTAGATCTCCCTCTACGTATCGAGATGCCTCTGGCGTTGCCCTTGAGGATTCTGCACCGATAAAATTGCCCCGGCGGGAGGCTTCGGCTTCCAAAGCATTATCGGGGCTCCAGGACGTTCTTGAGGCCTCGACCTCAGCAGAACTGGTGCCATGCTCTGGGGTACCAGCGGTCTTCTCCAGTACCAACATCCAGGCATCGGCAGCGTCGATAGACCAGAGGGTTCTGGCCATTGAACGCAGTCTGGCGGCTCTCTTTGCAGCATCGACACCCTCAGAACCGCATCTGACTATTCAACCGGTACCGGCACCGACTCCGGCACCGGTATCAGTACCGGTACCGAGAGCATCGACATCGGCATCCGCTTTGCCGGCACCCAGTCATGCGATGCCTTCCGGTACCATTACACCGGTACCGATTCCCCTCGGTACCGACTTCGGTCGGTACGGGTATCGGGCTCTTCAAGAGCATCCCGACAGAAGGTACTTCGAGTCCTCAGAGGAATCTGAGGATTCTGACAGTTTTGTCGATGCAGGAATACTTCTCCCAGAGGAGCCTTCCTCCCCTAAATGCAGGATGTCTCCTCCAGAGCACATTTCCTTTCAGGATTTCATCAGGGAGGTGGCTCGGGATCTGTCCATTACTGTGGCCCCTGAAACAGAGCCCAGAGCAAAGGAGTTGGAAATTTTACAATATCCTAAAACTCCTAAGGAGGCAGCTACCTTGCCCATCCATGAGATCTTGCATGATCTCATGCTAAGAATGTGGGAGACACCTCTTACCACCTCATCTCACTCTCGTAGACTGGATACTCTGTATCAGGTCCCTCCTTGTCCTGGTTTCCAGAAAACTCAGCTTCCTCACCACTCTATTGTAGTGGAATCAGCTATGAGAAGTATCAAGAGTGCAAAGAGGCATGCCTCTAATCCTCCAGGACGTGAGTGCAGAACTTTGGATGCTTTTGGACGTTGTGTCTTCCAAGCTTCCATGCTTTCTGCCAGGATCAGTTCCTATAGTCTATATATTGGAATGTTCCTGAAGGAAGTCACAGTACATTTAGAGGCTTTGAGCCCTCTTCTTCCTGAGGATAGAAGGCAGGATCTTCTCACATTGATCAAACATGCCCAAAATGTTTCTAAATTCGTCAACCGTGCAGCTTTTGACTGTTTTGAGTGCATAAGCAGAACCTCTGCCATTGCCATAGGTGCACGTAGAATTGCTTGGCTCCAGGCATCTGATCTGGAGCTCTGGGTACAGACAAACTGGGAAATATTCCTTGTACTGGTGAGAACCTGTTTGGTAAAGATTGGCAGGAGAAGGCCAATGAGTTGCATGCTGACAACTCCACCTTGGATAGATTATCCAAGTCCACAGCTGATCCTGCAAGAAAGAAATCTTTCAATAAACCATTCTTTTCTAAAAAGAAAAGATTTTATCCTGCTTATTCTCAGCAGGGACGTTCTGCAGGTCAACCTGTCTGGAAAGGTCAGCAACCACCCAAACAAAGGAAAGCAGAGACTGCCAAGCCTCAACCGTCTCAGCAGTCTCAGCCTCCACAAGGCCTTTGATTTTCAGCTAGAGAACTTAGCTTTCCTGGCTCTCAATGGACCAGAGCCTTCCACCATGCCAGGAAGGTTGTGCCATTTTGCCCCCAGATGTGGACAGATAACAGCAGAGCATTGGCCATTCTCCATCATAAAAGAGGGTTACAAGCTTCCTTTTTTGAGCATGCCCCCTCCCACAATGATAAGACAGTTCAATTCTCAGACCTCTCTCATCAACCTGTTAAATCAAGAGGTCACCATGCTTCTTGCCCAAGGGGCAATAGAAGAAGTACCCATCCATCAACAGGGTACAGGATTTTACTCCCCCTATTTCCTTATCCCAAAGAAAACAGGGGGATACAGACCTATTTTAGACCTCAGGGAATTGAACAAATTCCTGTTCAAAGAGAAATTCAAGATGATTTCTCTAGGAACTCTGCTGCCATACCTTCAGAGTCAGGATTGGCTTTGTTCTCTAGATCTCAAGGATGCGTACACCCATGTTCTCATCCATCCAACTCATAGAAAGTTCCTTTGGTTCCCTTTTCAAGGAAAGCACTACCAATACAGGGTGCTTCCTTTCGGCCTGGCCTCAGCACCAAGAGTGTTCACGAAATGCATGGCTGTGATAGCAGCATTTCTCCGCACTCTAGGTATATTCGTCTTCCCCTACTTAGACAACTGGCTCATTCGAGCCCCAACAGAATCAGAGGCCAGGACTTCTCTGTCCTGCACAGTGCGTATCCTTCAGTATTTGGGTCTGGTCATAAACATCCCAAAATCCAGTCTAACTCCCACTCAATATCTAGAGTTCATAGGAGCTATCTTGGATACCAAAAAAGCAAGGGCCTATCTTCCGCTGGCCCGTTGCCTTCACATGGTGCAGTTAGACTCTTAAGCAGTGTTAAAGCCTCATCTCACTGCCCGAGAAATGCTACAACTACTAGGCCACATGGCATCTACCATGCATGTGGTTCCTTATGCTCGCCTCCATATGAGAGCAGCCCAGTGGACTTTATCCACTGAATGGACTCAGGCATCAGGATGCCTGTCAGACAAAATAGCAAACACAAATAGTCTTATTTTGTCCCTCCAATGGTGGAGGTCCACTCAAAACCTGTTGCTGGGGTCCCCATTTCAACAGCCCCTGCCCCAGGCAACTCTCACAACATATGCTTCACAAACGGGTTGGGGAGCTCACCTGCAAGACCTCTCCACCCAAGGCACCTGGACTCCACAGGAGACTCATCTACATATCAGTCTCTTAGAGCTCAGAGCAATCTTCCTTGCTCTTCGAGTGTTCCACACTCTGCTCAGCTACAAGACAGTCCTCATTCATACGGACAATCAGGTAGCCATGTTTTACGTGAACAAGCAAGGAGGAACAGGCTCTCTGTCGCTTTGCAACGAAGCTTTGCGACTGTGGGCCCTCGCCAGAGAGCATCAGATTCATCTCCTGGCAGTGTATCTTCCAGGCATACAAAACTCTTGGGCAGACAGACTCAGTCGAGTTCTGCTTCCACACAAATGGTCTCTACATGTAGACCAGGTGACCAAGATTTTTCAAATTTGGTGAATCTCGGACATAGACCTCTTTGCAGGTCCGTTGAATGCCAGACTTCCCCGGTTCTGTTCCAGAATTCCGGCTCAGGAATCTCAGGCCAAGGATGCTTTCCTCCTTCACTGGGGCCAAGACTTCCTTTATGCATTTCCATCCATTCCCCTAATTCCCAGGACCCTATTCAAGCTTCAGAGAGACAGAGGCCGTATGATACTCATAGCTCCACATTGGCCTCGGCAAGTGTGGTACCCACTGCTTCTACATCTCTCTCAAGCTCCCTCCCTGGAGTTAGGGTCTGCTCCAGATCTCCTATCTCAGGAGAACGGAATGTTGTGGCATCCCAACCCCCAGTCTCTGCATCTCAGGGCTTGGTTGCTGAAGGCCTAGATCTCCGTGGTCTTAACCTCCCTCAGCAAGTAAAGGATATCCTTCATGCTTCCAGGAAGCCTTCCACAAGACGCTCTTATGCTTTCAAGTGGAAAAGGTTTACCATATGGTGTTTGCAGAAGGGTCTTAACCCTCTTGCGGTACCTTTTGGAATCATTACTGAAGTATCTCCTTCATTTATCCAGTGCAGGACTTAAGACTAACTCAGTGAGAGTCCATTTGAGTGCTATTGCAGCTTCTTTCAAGCCTCTAAATGGACAACCTATTTCCTCCTATCCTCTTATAGCAAGATTTATGAGAGATCTTCTGCTAACTAAGCCTCCCATTAGGCCACCACCTGTGGCATAGGACTTAAACTTGGTTCTTGGTCAGCTCATGAATCCACCTTTCGAACCCTTAGCTACTACCTCATTGAAATTCCTTTCTTGGAAGGTTATCTTTCTCATTGCAATCACATCAGCACGTCGCATCAGTGAGTTGCAAGCACCCACCTTATACAAGGTTACATCATGACAAGGTAGTGTCACCCACCTACTTACTCCGGAGGCAAAAGGCCTGGGGCTTCAGTGAGGCTCCTCCTATGTAGCAGGGACTAGTGGTGCCCCCTGGGAGTTGAAGTCCCAATAGCTATTCAATAAGAGTGTAGTCGTGGACGAGTAGCTATGCTTATAAAGAGGTATTTATTTCCCTTCCCGGGATAACTTTTGCAAACAGGAATTATAAAGGAAAGTAAACCATGCTCCTGGCACAACACAAAAGGGTACTACAAAATGACAAAGGAAATGCTTCTTTTCAGCTTTAAGGAAAACAAAAGTGAAAAACAGGCTTTTTTATGTTACAACGGCTGTAGAGTGAAATCTGTGCCCTTACACAGATTTCTCTTTTGCAGGTTTCTTATGCTTCAACAGAAAGAGGTCACGCTATCTGAAAACACCAGTGTACAGTCCATCTGGAAATCCTCTGAGTTTTCTCCACAGAAATCACAGTCCATGTCCTCATGAGCTTCCCTGCTATTATCTCTTGTATGGCTGTAACTTGTATCAGTGTTTAGCAATCCCTCCTCTTCCTGGCAAGGGCTTCTCTCCCCTCTATTAACGTGGAAAGGCAGGTTACCATGCAATGTGGATTTTCCTTCTAGAGGGCCATACACCTCAGGACTAGTGCAGGTACAATCCAGTGCCCCTCTATTCCAGGGAATTGGCCTTTCTTCAGGCTTAGCTCTGCCTGAACGTTTGCAGCCGTGAAGCTGGAAACTTTTCTCCCTTTCACTTCCCCTCACAGGACGTCTTTCTTTTAGCCGGGAAATCTCTTTTGGATAAGAGCTTCTATTCCCCAGGTACCTGCTCTCGTGGGAGTTCCCTCTCACAGCTCCTCGTCGTTTGCTCCCTGGAATCCCTCTGGGTCCCCAACCGGACTCTGGTTCAGTGCAGCCCAACTCTTTAGCACTAACCTCGGGTAATCCCTCCTGGGCAAACTCCTCTGAGGTGCTGCTGGAATCTCCGTCAGAAGCTCTCAGGTATGTGTCCTGGTTCTCATATGCTCTGCTTTTTCCTTTCCCATGTGTCCTGGTTCTCTCTGTTCTTCCTCCAGTTCCCTCTCGTGTCCTGTTTCTGCTCAAGACTGACTTTATTTTAAATGCGTCATTCTTTGAGCCCCTCATCAGCTCAAGTCCCTGCAGCTGTTCCTGCTCCTCTAATGAGCTATGAGGTAATGCATCTCCGGGGCGTTTACCTACACCCGGTGCTCGTGTTTTGGTTGGTTGTCCATAGCAACCCCTAGCCATGTGCTTTGAGCTGCCCGTTTTAAAACTGCCCTGCACATTTTCATCTATTTCCATAGGCACTATTTGCCTTGCGCCATGACAGTAGTCCTTAGGACTCATCCATACTTTTTGCCAAAGGTGGTCTCACCTTTTCATCTAAACCAGGTGGTCTGCCTACCTGTGTTCTTTCCAAGGCCTCATGCATCAAATGTAGAAAGGAATCTTCATACTTTGGACTGTAAAAGAGTTCTAGCCTTTTACTTACAAAGAACACAGCAACATAGAAAGTCCTCTCAACTCTTTGTTGCTTTTGATCCTTCTCATTTGGGACTTCCAGTCTCCAAGAGAACACTGTCAAACTGGATTGCTCAATGTATTTCCTTTGCCTATCAGAGTAAGAATCTTCCTCTGGAGGGCCATGTCACAGCTCACAATGTGAGAGCCTTGGCAGCTTCAATGGCTCATCTACACTCTGTGTCTATCGACGACATCTGTCGAGCAGCCACCTGGGCCTCTGTTCATACCTTCACAGCCCATTACTGCTTGGACAAGGACTCCCGCCGGGATGCCATGTTTGGTCAGGCTGTTCTCCAACAGCTGTTCCATACCTAATCAACTCCTACCCACTATCCCTGGTTGGATGCCAGAGATCCATGGGGGGAAGTGGAGCTCTTTCTCAGGGACACACAACTTTTGGGGTCTCTCCCTGGCATCTAAAGCTAGGGAGTCCCCATATGTGAAGACTACATTCCTGCTTGTTCCTGGAGATAGCATAGTTACTCACCTGTAACAGGTGATTTCCGGGAACAGCAGGAATTTAGTCTTCACAACCCACCCACCTCCCTTAGGAGTTGTATCTCTCTATCTCTTTCCCTTTCCCTCTCTCTCTCTCTTTGTCTCAGCTTTAAAACTCAACTGGAGAGAGGCAGTTGGGAAAGGCGGGAAGGCAGTATGCACCAAAAGCTATCTAATTGGACGCTGGGGAGCGTTCCTGCTCGGTCTCCGTCGGTGCCGACGATACCCATATGTGAAGACTAAATTCCTGCTGTTCCCGGAGATTACCTGTTACAGGTGAGTAACTATACGATTTCTGCATTTATTACTCCTGAGTCTATCCCCTTTCACCCTCATGCTATGTCACCTCATAGCGGAGCTTGCTTTCAATCGATAGAGGCTCTCCTCCTGTGCGTTTATGCAGTGGAGGTATTTAAATGTCTCAGTCCTATCTCCTCTATCCCGCCTTTCCTCTAAAGTATACATATTGAGTTCCTTAAGTCTGTCCTCATACGCTTTATAATGAAGACCACTAACCATTTTAGTAGCCACCCTCTGCACCTACTCCCACCTTTTTATATCCTTTTGAAGGTGCGTTCTCCAGAATTGCACACAATACGCCAAATGAGGTCGCACCAAAGACTTATACAGAGTCACTGTCACCTTCTTTCTTCTGCTGGCCATTCCTCTCTGTATGCACCCAAGCATCCTTCTAGCTTTCGCTGTAGTGTTTTTCTACCTGTTTAGCTACTTTAAGATTGTCAGACACAATCAAGCCCCGGTCCTGCTCTTCTTTTGTGGACATAAGTACTTCACCCCCTACACTGTACTGCTCCCTTGGATTGTTGCAGCCCAAATGCATGATTGGTGGAAAGGAGGATTATGTCATCAGTGTTAATTTTTTTTTTTTTAACTTCAGGCTATCTTGGTGGAAGGAGGACAACCAGTGGGACACTGATACCTGGGTACAAACTATATCGTAATGATAGAGCTGATCAAATTGGTGGCGGGGTTGCGCTCTATGTTAGAGGGGACATTGAGTCAGAAAGGATTAAAGTTTTGCAGGAAACAACATTTGCTGTAGAATCTCCATGGATTGAAATTCCAAGTAAAAAGGGGAAGGCAATGGCAGTGGGGGTGTACTATCGACCACCTGGCCAGAATGAACAAATGGATGATGAAATGCTCAAAGAAATCAGGGAAGCTAACATAAGTTACAACACTTTAATAATAATGGGTGATTTCAATTTCCCCGGTATCGACTGGGTCAGTGTCACGGCAGGACATGTTAGGGAAATAAAGTTTCTAGATGAAATAAATGACTGCTTCTTGGAGCAGCTGGTTCATGAACCGACCAGAGGGGAAAGCCATATTGGACCTAGTCCTTAGTGGAACACCAGATCTGGTGCAAGAGATATGGGTGTTGGGGCCACTTTTCAATAGTGATCATAGCATGATTGCGTTTGATTTATTTAGTGGAGAAGGGATAGTACGGAAATCCACAGTACTACCTTTTAACTTTTGAAAGGGAGACTGATAAAATGAAGAAAATAGTTAAGAAAAAACTGGAAGGAGCAGTTGCAAAGGTTAAAGACTTACAACAAGCTTGGGTGTTATTGAAAACTACTATCTTGGAAACCCATACCAGCTGTATTCCACGCTTTAAGAAAAGTGTAAGGAAGTCCAAAATACTGCCAGCATGGTTTAAAGGTGAAGTTAGAGAGGCGGCCGTTGCCAAAAAAGCATTTTTCAGGAAATGGAAAAAAGAGCCAAATGACGAAAACTCGAAACAGCACAAGCACTGGCAAGTCAAATGCAAGGCATTGATAAGGCTGGCAAAGGGAGAATTTGAGAAGAAGCTTGCTGCGGAAAGCAAAAACGCAAAATAAAGACTTTTTCAAGTACATTGGTAGCAAAAAAAACCTGTGAGAGGGTCAGTTGGTCCATTAGATGATAGAGGGGTTAAAGGGGCACTAAGAGGCGACAAGGCAATAGCAGAGAGACTGAATGAATTCTTTGCTTTGGTCTTTACTGAGTAAGATGTAGGGATGTTACCCATGACTGAAGTGGTATTTAAAGGTGCAGAAGAATTGAAGGAAATATCGATACATCGGGAAGATGTATTACAATTATTAGATAAACTGAAGAGTAGCAAATCACCTGGGCCGGATGGTATACATCCAAGGTTGTTGAAAGAACTGAAATATGAGATTGCAGACCTGCTATTAGTAATCTGTGAACTATCATTAAAATCATCTGTAATACCTGAAGATTGGAGGATCGCCAATATAATGCCAATTTTTAAAAAGGGTCCCAGGGGTGATCCGGGAAACTAAAAACTGGTGAGCCTGACGTCAATACCAGGAAAAATGGTAGAAACCATCATAAAGAACAAAATTATTCAGCATGTAGATAGTCATGGCCTAATAGGAGACAGCCAACATGGCTTTAGACTTTTTACTAATCTGTTGTTTTTTGAAGGTGTGAATAAACAGGTGAACAGAGGTGAGTCGGTTGATATAGTGTATCTGCACTTTCAGAAAGCCTTTGACAAGGTCCCTCATCAGAGACTTTTGGCAAAACTAAAGAATCATGGGATAGGAGGCAGTGTACTATTATGGGTCAGGAACTGGTTAAAAGATAGGAAGCAGAGGGTAGGGCTAAATGGCCAATTTTTCCAATGGAGAAAGGTGAATAGTGGTCTACCCCAGGGATCTGTGCTGGGACTGCTGCTTTTTGACATATTCATAAATGACCTGGAAAAGGGAATAACGAGTGAGGTTATCAAATTTGCAGATGACACAAAACTATTTAAAGTTGTTAAAACCCATGAGGATTGTGGAAAATTGCAAGACTATCTTGATAAATTGGAAGACTGGGCATCAAAATGGCAAATGAAATTTAATGTGGACAAGTGCAAAGTTATTCCCCTTGGGAAGAACAACCCAAACTATGGTTACAAGATGTAAGTTTCCACATTAGGAACCACCACCCAGGAAAAAGATTTAGGCGTCATTGTAGATAACATATTAAAACCCTCGGCCCAGTGTGCAACGGCGGTCAAGAGAGCAAATAGAATGGTGGGTATCATAAGGAAATGAATGGAAAATAAAACAAACGATATTAAAATGCCTCTATATCGTTCCATGGTGAGACCGCACCTTGCTTATTGTGTGCAATTCTGGTCGCCATATCTTAAAAAAGATATAGCGTTATTAGAAAAGGTTCAGAGAAGAGCCACCAAAATGGTAAAGGGATGGAAGGATACTCCTATGAAGAAAGGCTAAAAAGGTTATGGCTCTTTAACCTGGAAAAGAGACGGCTGAGGGGTGATTTGATAAAAGTCTATGAATTAATGAACGGAGTGGAATGGGTAAACATAGAACGATTGTTTACGTTATTAGAATATAGAAAGACTAGGGGACATGCAGTGAAGCTACAGGGTAAGCTATTTAAGACTAATAAAAGAAAATATTTTTTCACTCAGCTTGTAATCAAACTCTGGAATTTGTTACCGGAGGATGTAGTAAAGGCTGTTAGTGTAGCTGGGTTTAAAAAAGGTTTGGACAAGTTCCTGGAGGAAAGGTCCATAAACCATTATTAAGA
This sequence comes from Ichthyophis bannanicus, assembly GCA_033557465.1. Taxonomy (NCBI): domain Eukaryota; kingdom Metazoa; phylum Chordata; class Amphibia; order Gymnophiona; family Ichthyophiidae; genus Ichthyophis; species Ichthyophis bannanicus. The sequence continues at coordinate 205,128,044 of CM066037.1, forward strand.
AGGGACCCAGGATATCAATGCTTGACCCAGTACAAGCATTGTGGAACCTGTGTCTTTTGGGGAAACTGCTTGGCCACTGTTGGAAACAGGATGCTGGGCTTGATGGACCTTGGTCTGACGCAATATGGCATATTTATTTATTTTATTTATTTACATTCTCTTATATACCGCGCTATTCTGCATCAGTGCAGTTTACATTGAACAAACTGAAATTACATTGAACAGGGCATTATAACTTGGAGATAACTATTTTACAGGGAACATGGGCTATGGAGGGTTAAGTGGCTTGCCCAAGACCACAAGGAGCACCTGTGGGACTAGAAACCCCAGCCCTTCCGGCCCAAGGTTGCTGTCCTCTAGTGGGATTTGAACCCCCGACCTTCCAGCCTGAAGTACCTTGCACCAACCACTAGGACACTCCTCCACTCCACTTATGTTTTTATGTTCTTATGTTGTACTTTAAACCCACTTTGTATTTTCATCCAAGGGAATGAAACAGACTATTGTAATACCCTTTTCTCCAGGAACAAGCAGTAAGTCAGTCCTCACATATAGATGACGTCTGTAACGATGGAGCCCGTGCAGAGCATTTCCCCAGCTTTCAAAAAAAGCCTTTGGGAATGCCACTATGCATGCATTGTCCCCTTGCTGCCTAAGGGATGCCATCTTACTCAGTCTCCCTTTTTCCGCATAGCCCTTCGGAAGTGCATCTCGCCCACAGAAAAATTTTGACTTTCTTCCAACCAGTTTTTGTTGTGCTGGCCCTCGCTGGTCCTCTTCCTGCTTCCCGATCATCTCTTCTTCGGCCCTACCTCGGAGTTTTATTCTTTTTGCCTTTTTTCTCTTTTACCGTGCTTCACATCTTTTTTTTAACCGCAGGCCACATCGAGGGTCTTCGACCATGCAGAAGCCGTTTTTGTCCCAATGGCTTCCGGTTTCAAGAAATGTGATAGATGCTTCAAAAACATGTCGCTCATAAGACACCCATGACTCTTGTTTCAGGTGCCTAGGATCCGACCATGACCAGGAGCTATGCTCCCTCTGTAAGAAGATGTCCTCCAAGGCCATACAGAGTTGTAAGTAGAAGCTGGATGATCTCTTCTGTAAGGCATCCCCAGTATCCCTGGTAGCCTCCTTCTTTTCGGCCCTGAAATCTCCAGAGTCTCCAAATTCTCCTCCCCGGGCCTGGCGACACTCTTACCAGGAGTCACCTGAACGCTAGCAGACGAAGAAGGCGGCCTATGTTGGGGGTGCCCGACAAGCATGAGAGGTCATGCGCCCTGTCTCTCAGCCCCCCTCGGCAGTCTCTGGAGTTGGAGAAGGAGTGGCCTATTAAGGTACCTTGAACCGATACGGAGGCTTCTGGTGAAGGCACCTGGTCTCCCGAGGGTCGTTCCAGCGAGGACTTCCTCTCCTCCTTGACACCCGACCTAGTCACCCCGGCATTGGTATCGTAGGGCCCTACTCCTGAGTGGGAGACACGGATCTGGCCATGGAACGCAGTGTTTCTGCGTTCCTCGCTGCTCAGCAGGCGCTGATGCCCAGCCCCGTGGCACGCGGCTCGAAACCGCAGGGACCTCGACTTCGAGGACCCTCCCCAGCTGCCATTGTGACCCCCGAGAGTCTGAAGCCTCATAGGGATCCTCGACGCGGGTCTGTATCTCCATCCCGCTCCTCGGGCCCGAGATCATCGCGGTTGAGCGCTTTGGGCTTTGGGAAAATTTTGATCTCGGAGACCTGGCACGGGTCACCGACCCGTCTGGAGCGGCCCACCTCAAGTCCTCCACAGACTACTCAGACTGGGAGTCTGACGGAGAGACCTTCCCTCCGACCCCTCCTTGCCTACCCAGAGGTGGCAGTCACCTCCCAAGGACACCTCCTTCCTGGAGTTCTTCTGGGTTATGGCACGGGCCCTAGCACTTGCTACTGAGATGGACGAGAAGCCCGGCGCTGAGGAGCTCGATATCTTGCAATACGAAGCTCCTTCGAGGAAGGCTGTCTCGGTGCTTGTTCCTCCCATTCTGAACCGTCTCCTACTCCACATGTGTGGGATTCCCCAGCCTCTATCCAAATTATGATCAAGTGCCAGGATGCTGTGTACAGGATCCAGCGAGGTCCGGGATTCCAGAAAGCCTAGCTTCCCCACACCTCGATGGTGGTTGAATTGGCCATGCGGAAACTCAAGAGCCTGAAGACTCATTCGTCCATCCTGCCGGGCAGGGAGTCTTGTACCCTTGACATCCTCTGGCATAAGGCATACCAGGGTTCCATGCTGTCATGCCGCATCCAAGTTTACCAATTATATATTAGTGTTCCTCTGTGACCTTGCTAAGGAGGCCCTCCTGAGTCAGGAGCTTGTAGGCCTCCTTGAGGACGGCGTGGTAGAACCAGTCCCACTGCAACTCCAAGGATAGGGGTTTTACTCCTGATACTTCCTCGTCCCGAAGTGGACAGGGGGCCTTCGGCCAATCCTCGATCTGCAGAACTGAAACAAGTTCCTGGTGTGGGAGAAGTTCAAGATGGAACGTTACTGCCCTACCTCCAGCAGGGCGACTGGCTATGCTCCTTGGACTTAAAGGATGCTTATGCTCACATCCTCATCCATCCCAAACACAGGAAGTACCTCTGCTTCATGTTTCAGGGAAACCATTACCAGTACAGGGTACTTCTCTTCGGCCTTGCGTCCATCCTGCGGGTCTTCACGAAGTGCCTGGCCGTGGCCGCAGCCCATCTTTGTCTACCATTACCTAGATGACTAGTTCATAATGGGGGGTGGGGGGCATGGCCTCTGAAGCCATACAGGCCACAGACCACACCATTTGCCTCCTGGAGCATCTGAGGTTCGTGATCAATTACCCAAAGTCCCACCACACTCCAGTTCAGTCCCTGAAGTTCATCGGGGCTTGCTTGGACACTCTCTGGGCCATGGCTTTTCTCCTTCAGGACAGAGTGGACCGCCTCGTGTCCGAGGTGCGGTGCTGCGGCTCCATCCTGACCTGGACGATGCTTTGCCGCCTTGACCTCCACAGTCCATGTCGTGCCCAACGCCCATCTCAACATGCGGGCGATGCAGTGGTGCCTCAGGGCACAATGGGCGCAGTCGGCCGGCCGCCTCCCCACCTCTGGGACCCGGTCTCGGTCTTTCCCAGTGTGGTGCAGTCTCTGGCTTGGTGGCAGGAATTTCAGAACCTGCTTTGCGGTATGCCCTTCCAAGCCTCTGGTGCATCAGGTGGCCTTGACCACGTATGCCTCCCAGGCAGGCTGGGGAGCCCTACTGTGAGGGACGGCACACTCAAGGGTCTGGTCCCTCGAGGAGTCCTGGCAGCAGGTCAACCTGCTGGAACTCTGAGGAATTTGCCTAGCTCTCTGGGTTTTCAGGGACCACTTGCAGCACCAAGCTGTACTGGTCCAAATGGACAATCAGGTCACGATGTTCTGTGTGAGCAAATGGGGAGGGGGGCACCGGTTCCTACAGCCTCTGTGCGGAGGCGATAGCCCTATGCTCCTTCACAGTGAGCCAAGGCATGACTGTCCTGTTCACCTACCTCCAAGGTCAGAACAATGCATTGGCAGACTGGCTCAGCAGGGTCCTCCAGCCGCACGAGTGGTGCCTCTGTCTCCTAACAGCGCAGCACCTCTTCCAGCACTCTGGTGCTGGACCTCATAGCCAGCCCAGCGAACTCGCAGCTTCCTCTGTTCTGCAGTCCCCTTCCGCACCCGGACAGGGTGGCCCCCTACTACTACTACTACTACTACTACTACTGAGCATTTGTATAGTGCTACAAGCTGTATGCAGCGCTACACAGACATGTAAGAGACAGTCCCTGCTCATAGAGCTTACAATCTAGTCAAGACAGACAACACAGACGGTGTAGGCTGGGATAAAACAAGGGGGAAAGAAAAAGGACATCAGGTGAGTCAAGATCCAAAAGCAGCAGCAAAGAGGTGAGTTTTCAGCCTGGATTTGAAGAGGGTCAGAGAAGGTGTGTGGCGTACAGACACAGGTAGTTTGTTCCAGGCGTAAGGTGCAGCAAGGTGAAAGGAGCGAAGTCTGTAGTTAGCAATAGAAGAGAAGGGCACAGATAGAAGGAGTTTGCCAGAAGAGCGGAGTTCCTGAGGGGGGTTGTAAGGAGAGATAAGAGAAGAAAGGTAGTGAGGAGCTGCAGAGTGAATGCATTTATAGGTCAATCGGAGAAGTTTGAACTGGATGCGGAAACGGATAGGGAGCCAGTGAAGTGACTTGAGAAGAGGAGTAATGTAGGCATGACGGGGTTGGCTGAAGATTAGCCGTGTAGCAGAGTGCTGAACAGATTGAAGGGGAGAGAGATGATTCAAAGGGAGACCAGAAAGGAGTAGGTTACAGTAGTCAAGACGGGAGATGATTAAGGAGTGGATAAGCGTCTTAGTAGTGTGTTCACAAAGGAAAGGACGGATTTCGCTGATGTTCTAGAGAAAGAAACAGCAGTTCTTGGCTATCAGACGAATGTGTGTGGAGAAGAAGAGAGAAGATTCAAAGACAACACCAAGATTGCGGGCCGAGGAAACAGGAAGTAGTACAGAGTTATCCACAGAGACTGAGAAAGGAGGAAGAGGAGGGGAGGTTTTAGGGGGAAAGATGAGAAGTTCAGTCTTGGCCATGTTCAATTTCAAGCGGCTGTGAGACATCCAGGCCACAATTTCAGAAAGGCAGGCAGAGATCCGGGTCTGGATAGCTGGAGAAATTTCAGGCGTAGAGAGGTAGATCTGGGAGTCATCAGCATAAAGATGGTACTGAAAACCATGGGAAGAGATAAGCGCACCAAGGTACTGGGTATAGAGAGAGAAAAGAAGCGGACCCAAGACAGATCCTTGGGGTACACCAACTGGGAGTGAGATAGCAGAGGAGGAGGAGCCACCAGAACACACACTGAAAGAGCGATGGGAGAGATAGGAGGAGAACCAGGATAGTGCAGAGCCCTTAAAACCAAGCGAGGACAGGGTATCGAGGAGAAGGTTGTGGTCAACAGTGTCAAAAGCAGCAGAGAGGTCAAGAAGGATGAGGACAGAGTAAAGGCCCTTGGATTTTGCCAGGAACAAGTCACTGGAGACTATGGCAAAAGCCGTTTCAGTAGAGTGTAAAGGACAAAAGCCAGACTGTAAGGGGATCCAGGAGGGCATGAGAGGAGAGAAAGTTGAGGCAGCAGTGGTGAACAGCATGTTCAAGTAGTTTAGAAACGAAAGGAAGGAGGAAGATGGGTTGATAATTCGAAGGACAGGTGGGATCAAGTGGGATCAATGAAGGCCCCCAATGTCTTCCTCATCTCCTGGGACATGGGGTTACTATATGCCTTCCCCCCCCCCATGCCCCTCATCGCCCAGACCCTTCTCAAGGTCCAATGGGACAGGGCTTCGATGATTTTCATAGCCCTGAGGTGACCCAGGCAGCCTTGGTTCCCCCTGCTCCTCCGTCTCTCGACGGAGCCCCCAGTCCCGCTCTGGTTCTCACTGGAGCTGCTGACACAGGAGGAGGGCCTGCTTCTGCATTCCAATCTGAGGTCCCTGTCCCTCACAGCTTGGCGGCTGAGCAGCTCACTCTAGCCTCCTACCCATCTCCCCATGAAGATCGAAGACATTCTTCTGGCCTCATGGAAGGTCTCGACCAGACGAGCTTATGCCTTCAAGTGGCGTCGGTTCTCAGTGTGGTGCTCCGAGCAGACCCATTATCATGCCCTACCAGCTTGGTTTTACAGTAACTGCTCCACCTCTCGCAGTCTGGGCTGAATTCTAACTCGGTCAGGGTTCACCTGAGTGCCATCTTAGGGAACCACCACCCCGTCGAGGGCTACCACTTATCTCTTGTTTCATGCGAGCCCTGCTTCTTTCCACCCTCCGGTAGAATGGGACCTCAATGTGGTTCTCACGCAACTGACCAAGCCGCTCTTTGAGCCCATGGCTACCTGCCCGCTGCAGCATCTGTCCTAGACGGTGGCCTTCCTGGTGACTCTCACCTCAACCCGGAGAGTCAGTGAATTCCAGGCGCTGATGGCCGTCAGCTTATATTTGATATAGTATATTGTGCTTGCTTATTATTGAACATAGAGGTTGCATGTATATGTTGAATAACAGGGAGGATAGTGACGAGCCTTGGGGTATCCCTTATTGTAGTTTAAAAGGTTTTGATATATGTGGGCCTGTTAGTACTTGCTGAAATTTAATGTGGACAAATGCAAAGTTATGCACCTAGGGAAGAACAACCCAAACTATGGTTACACAATGCAAGGTTCCACATTAGGAACCACCACCCAGGAAAAAGATTTAGGCGTCATTGTGGATAACATGTTAAAACCCTCGGCCCAGTGTGCAGTGGCGGCCAAGAGAGCAAATAGAATGCTAGGTATCATAAGGAAAGGAATGGAAAATAAAACAAAAGATGATATAATGCCTCTATACCATTCCATGGTGAGACCACACCTTGAATATTGTGTGCAATTCTGGTCGCCGTATCGTAAAAAGGATATAGAGTTATTAGAAAAGGTTCAGAGAAGAGCCACCAAAATGGTAAAGGGGATGGAAGGATACTCCTATGGCGAAAGGCTAAAAAGGTTAGGGCTCTTTAACCTGGAAAAGAGACGGCTGAGGGGAGATATGATAGAAGTCTATAAATTAATGAGCGGAGTGGAACGGGAAAACGTAGATCGATTGTTTACGTTATCAGAATATAGAAAGAATAGGGGACATACAATGAAGCTACAGGGTAAACTATTTAAGACGAATAAAAGAAAATATTTTTTCACTCAACGTGTAATCAAACTCTGGAATTTGTTACCGGAGGATGTAGTAAAGGCTGTTAGTGTAGCTGGGTTTAAAAAAGGTTTGGACAAGTTTCTGGAGGAAAGGTTCATAAACCATTCTTAAGAAGGGACTCAGGATATCAGTGCTTGACCCAGTACAAGCATTGCGGAACCTGTGTCTTTTGGGGAAACTGCTAGGTACGTATGACCTAGATTGGCCACTGTTGGAAACAGGATACTGGGCTTGATGGACCTTGGTCTGACCCAGTATGGCATATCTTATGTTCTTATGTTCTTTCTCTGGTTTAGGTATGATCGGAACCACAGGAGTGTGAAGCTGTGAAGCCCTATCTCACTCAGTCTTTGAATTAAATTATAATGATTGACTGTGTCGAAACAGCTTTTATATTGATGAAGATTAATATGAATGCTTGTTTGATGTTGTCAATATCTGTTATGATGTTGTCCAGAAGGGTTGTATGGAGTGTTTCTCCGGGAACAAACAGAAAGTCAGTTCTCACATAGGGTGACATTGGCACTGACGGAGCCTGCGCGGAGCATTTCCCCAGCTTTTAAAGAAAGCCTTTGGGAATGCTACCACGCATGCATGGTCCCTTTCCCGCTCAATGGTGACATCTTGCTCCGTCTCATTTTTTCCGCTTAGCCCAACGGACATGGTCCACTACTCTCCTGGAAAAAGTTCTTTAATTCCTTCCTTTTGTCTGATTTGCATACCGGTTCCCTTTCCACCTCAAAGTGGCACAACTGGTTCTGATTTCAGCTCCCTTTTTTTCACATGTTTCCTCGAGGTTCCACCTCGACCGGCCTTCATACCTTTTTTCACCCGGGGTTCCTCGACCCCCTGTCGGGTATGCTCCTACCATGACTCCCAGTGAGTTCAAGAAATGCGACCGCTGCAGTCAGACTATCTCAGTCACTGATACTCACGACTGCTGCATCTGCTGCCTAGGCCCGGATCATGACAGTTCCACCTGCAACCGGTGCCAGGCCATGACCTGTAAAAGCAATAGGCAGCGGTCTGAGTTGCAGGGGAAGCTTTTCCCAGGGGCTTATTCTGTCCCAGCTTCCCCATCGCTGAGCCCTGAAGCTGGCCCTTTGCTAGAGATCCAGGCATCCTTGGAGTCCCACGGTGGCAACTCCTCCGGTGTGGCCCTGGACTCTCCCAAAAAGAAGGTCCCGGACCTCCGGTGACATCACCAGACTAAATGGCGGCGTTCTAGCAGAGCTCCGCCACCGAAGTCTGCCACGAAGTGGAAAAAGCGTCCCTAAATAGCGGCGGAAAGATCGCAGGAGGGAGCGGACGCGAGAGCGAAACACCTGACAGTGATCGCTGTAGAAGCACTGGGTGCAGTAAAGGAGAGCGGCAGATTGGGCCACGTGTCAGTGGTGAGCGGGGCAGGATTGCCGGAGGGCTGGAGGGACGATCAGAGGAGAGAGCGGCTACTAAAAAGTCCTGAAAAGTAGCATAGAGTGCTGGTGGAGGCAGCGGAAGCAGGTCTGTGGTGGGAGCAGGCAGATCGAGGCAGGCCGGAGGAGATGAGTCGGGATCTGGACTCGGGGGCAGGCTGGAGAGAGGAGCCTGTGCCTGCAAGCAGTAAGAAACAGAAGAGTGCGGTGACCGGGAGCCCTAGTCTGACTGACAAGCAAGGCTGGCAGAAGGAGAGCACAGTGGGAGGGAGATAGTCTGCAAGCAAGTAAAAAGAAGCAGTAGAAGAGCAAGGAGACTGGGTCTGCAGGGCAGCGAGGACATAGCAGCATTGCAGAGATCTGGGACTGCAGGATGGAAAAAACCAAGAGTGGGAAGGCTGCAAAGAAGAAGTTGTCAGAATTTAAATCACCTTATGCTGCCGGGCGAAGTGAGCAGGAGGGGAAGCAGGCAGCGGAGGTAGCTGCGGTGCAGATGGAGGAGCCAGGGGGGTCATGGAACCCGGGAGTGGTGGGAATGATCTAGCAGTGGCTCAATGAACTGAAGGAGGAGCTGAAGGTGGAAATTAATGGGGTCACCTCTGAATTGAAGGAGACACTGTGCTCTCTGAAGCAAGATATAACAGAACTGGGCACAAGGGTGGAAGAAGCAGAAGCCCAGTTGGAACAACAGGGGGGGACACTTGCAGAGCTGAGAAAAGGCTGGACGGAGTTACTGCAGGCCCAAGAAGAACTGAAGGAGAAGGCAGAGGACCTAGAGGATCGTTCACGGAGAAGCAATTTACGAGTGAGGGGGATCCCAGAGGGCCCTCAATTCCAAAATTGTGAAGAAGTAATACAGAAAGTGGTTGGAGCACTGTTGAAAGAGGTGGATATGGAAGAGAATGGAGGGACGGAGGGCTTGCAGATCGAGAGAGCCCATAGGGGGATGGGGCCTATCCGGGACAATCATCCAAGAGACATTATGGTGTGTTTGCATTCTTTTAGAATCAAAGAACAAGTGCTGAAGGCGGCGCGGAAAAGGGGGCAGTTTCAATGGGAAGGACATACAGTGGAATTTTTCCAGGACTTGTCCTTGGGGGCATTGCAGAGGCGCAGAAAGATGAAGGAGGTGACTGCTTATTTGAGGAGGGAGGGGCTGCGTTATAAATGGATGTACCCCTTTGGCCTTCTTGTGACGGTACACGGCAAGACGAGGAAGGTGAAGAACAGTGAGGAAGCCTAGAGAGCCCTCCGGGAGTTGGGATTGGCTAATATCCCAGGAGGACAGCGGGAAAAAAGCAGCACAGTGCTGGCAGGTGAGCCAGGGGCCAGAGCAAATGGATCGCAATGGCAGAGAGTAGCAAGCAGCGGAAGACAGACAGCGAGCCTGACCAAGGGACCCAGGAGAGAGAAATGGCTGAGAAGGCTGACGGATGAGATGGAGGACGCAGAGAAGAGGGGTCAATGCCAGATACACTGGACAGATGTTGTTGGACATTGATTAGTAAATGTATTATCAGGTGGGGATGAGAGAGGAGAGGGGAGGGGGTTGGGAAGAGGAGGGGGGAAGGGGTGAGAGAAAGGAGGAGGGGAGGGTACAAATGGGTTAGGTCCTTCGGGGAGAAGCGGTAGGGAGGCAGATGTGAAGGAGGAGGGAAGGAGATGGAGGGATGGGACTTAGGGGGTGTGGAGGGCAAGAGGGGAGAGGTTGAGGAGGAGGGGCAGCGGGTGGGAGGAAGGGAAGGAGAAGAAGGGGACCCAAAGGGGGGAGTGGAGGTATAGGGGAATACAGGCAGACGACGGTCTGGGAGATAGTCACATTATAAGGAAGTCATGTCTTCCCAGAGGAGACCGGGAGGGGTAAGGGGGATAGGGAGGACGGGGATAGAGAAGGGAAGGGGCCAGGGGCTGGGAGGGGGGAGAGGGCGGGGAGGGGAGGGGAGGAACGGGGGGAGGGGGGGAAGAGCACATGTCAAGGCGAGTTAAAAATTGTTACAATGAATGTCAAAGGGCTAAATTCGCCAATGAAGCGGCAGAAGTTGTATAAAGAGGTACGCAGACAAGGTGCATCCATTGTGCTTATACAAGAGACACATTTAACCAGAGCAACAGAACATTTGGTTCAAATATGGGGATATGAGCTAGGTTTCTTTGCATCAAACACAGTAGAGAAAAAGAAGGGAGGAGTAGCGGTCTTTATATCAGCTCAACTAAAGGTGGAGGAGCAGCATACATATAGAGACAAGGAGGGGAGGTTTCTATTGGTACGTATAAGAGTAGGAGCGGAATGGTACTGCATAATGAATGTTTATGCTCCCACAGGGGGGAAAGGGGAGTTTTGGGCCAAATTAGACGCGGCAGTGGGATGGGTAGGGGAGGGTAAAATTATATGCGGGGGGGATTTCAATTTGACCTGGAACCCTGAAAAGGATGCCACAGGGAAAAGAGAGGGTAAACGAGCAGATAGGCGTAAGTATCGTAATTTTGTCATACAGCACTGTCTACTCGATGTATGGAGATTTCAGCACCCTAGGGGACAGCAGTTTTCATATTCCCCGGTGCATGGAACCTATTCCCGGATAGATGCCATATGGGTAACTAAGGAGCTAGCAGGGAGAGTAATTGGGGCAGACATGGACCCCATAACGTGGTCCGACCATGCGTTGGTGGAGGTTAGGCTATCAATCGCGGGGGAGGGGGGGGGTTCGACCAAATATTGGAGATTGAATGACTCTTTATTGGAGGATGAGAGGGTGTGGAAGGAGGTAGAGAGGGAGACAGTAGATTATTTCAGATGGAATGATAATGGGGAGGTGCAATGGGGAGGAGTTTGGGACTGTTATAAAGCAGTAGTGAGGGGGTATTCATAAAATGGGGAGCACGAAAAAAGAAGGAGCGGGAGGGAAGGGAAAGGGAATTGCGGGATCGCATAATGGAGCTGGAAGCGTTAGATGTGCGAGATGGGAGGGGGAATTATAGAGGCCAAGTGTTCGCAGCCCGAGCACAATTCAATGCTCTGCAGGCCGACAAAATAAGATACCGTATGTAGCTTTTGAAGCAGGGTTTTTTTGAGGGAGGCAATAAGGCCGGGAGGTACATGGCGCAGCGGTTGAAAAAGCGGAAATTGAGAACACAGGTGTTGAAAATTCGGGATAGAGCAGGGCATATGGTGAACAAGGATGGGGATATTAGGGAGATTTTTAAAGCATTATCAGGAGCTGTATACCGCACGAGAGGATCCAGACCCGGCACGAATACAGAGTTATTTGGACTCTGTGCAGCTGCAGACTCTGTCAGCAGAGGAGCAGGCACAGTTAAATAGGGCTATTCAGATGGAGGAGGTCCGGCAGGCTATAAAGCAGTTGAAGGCTGATAAGGCCCCAGGCCTGGATGGACTAACAGCACAGTTCTATCGGAAATTTAGCGAACTATTAATTGCTCCACTGCTGAAGCTCTTTAATCTACTGCAAGAGGGGGGGGGGGGGAGCTTGCGGCTTCCATGGGATGGGCATGAATTACAACTATACATAAGGAAGGTAAGGACCCTTGTGAATGCTCATTGTATCGTCCAATCTTGCTGCTTAACCTTGATGCTAAATTGTTGGCGAAAATCTTGGCAACCCGGTTGAATAAGGTAATTGGAAAATTGATCCATCAAGATCAGGCCGGCTTTATCCCGGGAAGGCAGGTGGCGGACAATATCCGGAAAATATTGAATGTCATATGGGCGGTGGGGGAACATAAAGCAGAGGCATTACTACTCTCCTTGGATGCGGAGAAAGCGTTCGTTCAGGTGTCCTGGGCATTTTTATTTAAGGTTATGGATAGAATGGGGTTGGGAGGCGAGTTTCGGGGGTGGGTGTCAGCTCTGTATCGGCATCCGAGAGCGTGCGTTAGGGTTAATGGCACATATTCAGGATTCTTTGAACAGGGGAGAGGGACAAGGCAGGGCTGTCCACTCTCCCCCTTATTGTTTGCTTTTTGGTTGGAGCCATTTGCGGAGAGGGTGCATGAAAGGGAAGATTTGAGGGGGGTGGTGGTAGTAGGGCAGGTGGAAAATAGGATATCGTTGTATGCGGATGATATCATCCTGAGTGTGACGAGGCCGAGGTGCTCGATACCAATACTGCAGTGGGAATTAGAAGAATATGGGCGGTTGTCGGGCTTCAAGATTAACTGGGCGAAATCTGAAATTTTGAATCTGTCGATACCGGAGGATGAGCAGGATCGCCTAAGCGTAAAATATCCTTTTAGATGGGCAAAGGGGAGGATAAGGTATTTTGGGGTCCAGGTAAGCCCCAAGTTAGAGGACCTGTATGAGCTGAATTATAAAAGGTTATTTGGGCAAGTAGACAGCTTATTGACGGGCTGGGGGAGGGGGTACTTATCCTGGTTTGGTAGAATAGCGACTGTTAAGATGATGCTGTTGCCCCGTTTTTTGTTCCTGTTTCAGGCGCTGCCCATAATGGTTCCTCGTCAAAAGTTGAAGACGTTGCAACGTAGTGTTACGCAATTTATTTGGCGAGCTAAGAATCCAAGGGTGGCTATGGCAGTATTACAGAGAGGCAGGGAGGAAGGAGGACTTGGGGTCCCCTAACTTTCGTAAATACTATATTGCTGCGCAATTGAAAATGTATGTTTGGCATAGAGAAAAGGGGAAACGGGTTCAGATGGAGGAGGCGTCGGTAAGGGGGACGGGATTGGAAGCGTGGTATGGAGGAGTCACACGGAACGAAGGAGCGGGGTTGGGAACCCATTTGTAGGGCATACGTTGACTCTCTGGAAACAAAATAGGAAAGGTTTAGTAAAGGATAGGCAGTACATACAAGGGATTACGTTAGAGGCGTGTTTTGGGAGGGGCCAGGGGCGCATATATTGCGTAGATGGGGACAACGGGGGCTGATGCATCTGTCCCAGATAGTGGTACAGGACGGCGTACGGGAATTCGAGGGTATAAGGGATCTCTACGAGTTATCCAGTATGGATTTTTATAGTTATATACAGGTAGGACACTTTGTGAGGCAGCAGAGGGTGTGGAGGGATTTGTGGAGTAATAGAGGGTGGTTTGAGGCGTTATGCTCCAGGAATCTCGGGCAGAAAGGTGCCCTGTCTAAGATTTATAAGGGGTTAATGGAAGGAGGGGAGGGTAAATTGGAGTTCATGAAGAAATGGGAGCGGGACCTGGAGATCCACTGGGAGGAGGAGAGATGGGGAAAAATAATAGACAATAGCAGGAATCTCAGTTGCCACACAAATTAAAGAAAATGCATATAAAGTGTTGTATCGGTGGTATTGGACTCCGGTGCGGCAGCAGAGAGTGGGATTAGGCAAATCGGACAGGTGTTGGAGAGGCTGTCAGGAGAGAGGGGATACATTACACATGTGGACGTGTGGATATCTTAAAGGGTTTTGGGAGGAGGTACTAAGAATAATTTATCAAATGACGGGACATAGGTTGGACAAGCAGCCTGAGGTGTGTCTACCGCATCAGTTGGGGGATGAGATCCCTGAAAGGGAGAAGGGGGTGCTGAATCATTGTATTGTAGCAGCGCGTAATGAGATAGCGCAACATTGTTTGGGGGTAGGGAGGCTCCAGAGTATGGGTTTTATTAAAAGAATTGAGAATCTGTGTTTGATGCATCGATTGACGGGATTGAGACAAGGGAAAGAGGGAAAATATTTGGAGCAATGGACGGGGATATGGAATTGGTTGGGGAAATGGCATGCTACAGAGGGGGGGGCGAGGAATGGGGTAAGAGGGATAGAGTCCAAAGGCAAGCTCTGGGGTTAGGGAGCGAAGGCATGCAAAGATATAAATATGTGCGAGAATAAGGGAACCAAATATAAGGGACCATAGCTTGGGGCGGGGGGAAGGGGGGTTGCTAAGGCCGCAAGCTCAGTGATGAAACAACCCAGATGATGATTAACGTAGGTGGGTTGGTGCATAGTCTGTATTAATATTCATGTATTTTGGGGGGGTGGGGGGGTATGACTATGATGGTGTAATGGAGGGTATAAGATGTTCAATGCTATAGGGGGAGCAAAACGATCTGGGTGGGCAAGTTGTACTGAGTCCGAGATCAAGGTGGGGAACGGGGATATTAGCAATGTACCTGATAGAGGACTGGGAGTTATTGAATGTTATCATTGCTAGATGTGGATAACAGAATGGTCGTAGGTAGTAGCGGGGCGGTTAATGTAAAATGTGGGGTTGTATAGATGTTTGTACTTATATTGATAAAAATTAATAAAAAAGTTAAAATTTTAAAAAAAAAAAGAAGGTGCCTCCGATCAAACCTGGCAAGGTGCCTCGACGGGACTCGAGCGACTCTGAGCAGCGCCCTCAGAAAATCTCGAGACAAGAGCTCTCAGCCGGTGGAAACTACGCCAGGACCTGTAAACCTATAGTCCTCCTCTCTGGACTGCTGGTGTCGGACCCGAGGGCTTCGGTGTCCACATCACATGCTGCACATCCATCAGGCCTTGTCTCACATGGTGGCCATGGAGCAGAGCCTCTCCTCCATCTTGGCTTTGCAGCGGGCGTTGATGTCAGGCCTCGGGAGAGCCTCCAGGCATTGAACTTGGCACCGAGCGCCACCGTCCTTAGGCTCGTCCTCGGCGTTGATTGAGGTCTCTATCATGCTTCTCGGGGTTCCAGTCCTCTCCGGGAGTCCGATCCCAGGTCCTCTGATGGGGACCCGGTTCCTTGGAGTCGCCCCCCGGGGCTTACTCCTCGATGCCCTCGGGCTCCAAATGGGAGACTGAGGATGAGGCTTCTCTGGAGACCTCCCAACACCGGGACGTCCTCTCTGAGCCATCTCCCCTGGAGCCTCTGCGCCACTCCCCGCCTGAGGGCATAGCCTTTCATGACTTTGTTCGTGACATGACTTTGGCTCCTTCGATCCAGACTGAGTTGGAGGGAGGACCTGTGTACCAAGGAGCTCGAGATCCTACAATATGAATCCCCTTCCAAGGAGACTCTCACAGTGCTGATTCCATCCATCCTTGAGAGATTGCTCCTCCAGATGTGGGAGTCCCCCGGCCTCTGTGCCGGTGGTCAGTCGGCACCTGGACGCTATCTATCGCGTCCCGGTTTCCAAAAGCCACAACCCCCCCACAACTCGATGGTGGTTGAGTCCTCCATGCAAAAACTGAAGAGTCAAAAGATCTACTCTTCAGTTCCCCTCGGCAGGGAAGCCTGGGCCCTCAATGCCATGGGGCGCAGGTGCTACTAGGGCACCGTGCTCGGGTGCCGAATGCAGGCATACGAATTGTACATTTGAATGTACCTTAAGTGCCTGATACAGGAAATGGGGTTCTTGGTGGGCCTCACAGGGGAACCTCTGCAAAGGTTCCAGTCCCTAACAGCAGGCATCCAGGACTGTTACAAATTCCTCTCTTGGGCCGCCTATGATGGGTTTGAGTCTGCGGCCAGGGTCACCCGGCGCCAGGCATAGCTACAGACCTCAGACCTGGTGCAGTGGGTATAGGAAAAGCTCCTGGATGTCCCCTGCAATGATGAGTACCTATTCAGGAAACCGATGTCTGATAAGGCTGCGGAGATTGAGGCCGACATAGTGACCTGGCAGAGGCTGTCCAAAAAGACCTCGGCTCTCCCAAGAAAAAAATCCTTGGGGAAAAAGCCCTTTTCCCGAGGAAAAAGGGCTACTCCCAGGCTGTCCACTACTAGCCTTACTCGGGGCAGCCTCACCAGGCCTCACAGCCACAAAGCCAGGGACATAGGCCTAGGAAGCCCAAGGCTCCCAAGCCCCAGACACCAGCACCCTTCCAACTGGGGGGGGGGGGCAATTTTTGACTCCCTGGGATAGGCCTCCCCTCCTCCGGGAGGCCCACCTCAGCCCACAGGGGGTCGACTGGCCTCTTTTGCCCACAGAAGGGCCAGCATCACCACAGACCAGTGGGTTCTGCGGGTGGTGCAAGAGGGGTATTTCCCCCATCTGCAGCAGAACCCTCCAGACTTCTTCCTAGGAGAGCCACCACAGCCTCTCCTCCACCAGGCCTTGCTCGCCACAGAACTTGCAGGCTTGCTTAAGGACAGGGCGGCGGAACCGGTACCCCATCACCTCTGAGGAAAGGGGTCCTACTCAAGGTATTTCCTTGTCCCAAAAAGAACAGGGGATCTCCAGCCCATCCTGGACCTGCGCAACTTGAACTAGTTCCTGGTGAGGGAAAAATTCATGATGCTCTCCCTTGGGACACTGCTGCCCTACCTCCACCAGAAAGACTGGCTCTGCTTCTTGGATCTCGAGGATGCTTACACCCACATCCTGATCCACCCCTCCCTCAGGCATTACCTGAGATTCGTGGTGGAGGCAGCACTACCAGTACAGGGTACTGCTATTCGGCCTCGCCTGCTCTCAAAGGATCTTTAGAAAATGCCTGGTGGTCTTAGCCGCCCATATGCGCCTCCAAGGGGCCCACATCTTCCCTTACCTGGACAATTGGCACTTCTTGAGGCCAGGCAGGCCACTAGGCTCACTATACAAACCCGCAGCAGTTGGGATTCATCATCAACTACCCCAAGTCCAGCCTCTCCCCGGCCCAAGACTTGGAATTCATAGGGGCCCAGCTGGACACTCTGCAAGTCAGGACCTTCCTCCCTGTGGAGAGAGCCCACCGCCTGATGCAGTTGGCAAGGGACATGCAGAGATCCTGTTCAGTGCCAGCTCACCTACTCCTCCGCCTGCTAAGCTATATGGCCTCAACAGTTTACATTATGTCTCTGGCCCGCCTGCATATGTGGGCAGCCCAGTGGTGCCTCCATTCCCAGTGGACGCAGGCAATGGGCAGGCTGAGGGACAGAGTGAAGGTCAACCACCAGCTGGCGGCCTCCCTTACCTGGTGGCAGTCCCTGCATCACCTCAGGGCAGGGATACCCTTCCAGGCACCGACCCCTCAAAGGGTTCTGACGACAGACGCTTCCCTCGTAGGCAGGGGCACACATTGTGAGAGCCAGTGCACCAAAGGCACCTGGTCCCCAGAGTAATCCCTCCTGCAAATCAATCTCCTCAAGCTCAGGGCCATCTTCCTGGCCCTTCAAGCCTTCTACCACTTCCTGAGTGACCACCTGTTCTTCATACAGACAGACACAGGTTGCCATGTTCTATGTGAACAAGCAGGAGGTATGGCTCCTACTCCCCCTGTCAGGAGGCAGAGGCTCTCCACCCCTTTGTAGTGCGCAACCTTATCCTTCTGAGGGTGCTGTATTTACTGGGCCAGGACAACTGCCTGGCGGGTCCTTCGGCCTCACGAGTGGCACCTGGATCCAAAAATGACCCAGAGGCTTTTCCGCCTCTGGGGAAGACCCTGGCTGGACCTGTTCGCCTCCCCGGACAACTCACAACTGCCCAATTTTTGCTGTCCTCAGCCACACCACAGGAGGGTGGCGGCGGATGCCTTTCTGATCTCCTGGTCACAGGGTGTGCTTTATGCATTCCCACAGACACCTCTGATAGTCAAGTACCTTTTCAAGATCCAGAGCGAGCACGCCTCAGTAATTTTGTTTGCGCTCAGGTGGCCCAGGCAGCCCTGGTTCTCTCTGCTGCTCTCCCTGTCAGTGGTAACCCCGGTACCTCTGGGCCGGGACTCGGACTGGCTGTCCCAGGAGGGGGGCTCCCTGCTACACCCTAACCTGGGGTCCCTAACGCTGACAGCGTGGCTTCTGAAAGGGTAGCTCTGGCCCTTTTCAACCTCTCAGATGAGGTCGAGGAAATCCTTCTGGCTTCCCGGAAGCCATCCACCAGAAGGACTTACATCTTCAAATGGAGGAGGTTCTCAGTCTGATGTGCAGAAAGGAATGAGAACCCATTCTCCTGTCAGGTAGAGCTCGTGCTGCAATACCAGCTGCACCTCTCACACTCGGGCTTGAAATCTAACTCAGTGAGGGTGCATCTCAGCACCATAGCGGCTAACCATCACCCTATATCTGTGCAAAAGTAATAGCTAAAGCACGTCTAACAGACCACGTAACCCCAATACTGCTAGAACTACACTGGCTCCCAATCAATAGCCGAATCAGATACAAAACTATCCTAACAACCTTTAAACTCATAAAAGACATAGCCCCCTCACACCTATCCACACTACTGCAATCACCAAACAAAACTAGATCACACAGACAAAACGAAGCCCACTCCCTTATCACACCAAAAGCCTTCAGGAAGACAAAGAAAACCACTAGCTCCAGAGCATTCACATTCACTGCCCCTACGCTCTGGAATGACCTCCCAATAGACCTTCGCGTCATAAATGACCTCTATCAGTTCAGGAAAGAGCTAAAAACTTACCTCTTTACTGAACACTTTGAAATCCCATATTCCCCCAAAACACCTCCATAACCATGGTATTACACACACGAACCCCCTTGCTCAAAACTAAACAACTCACCCCCCCGTCTGAAACCCCATACACACCCCCGATTTACGTCATAAAAGGAAATAAATTCCAAAATATACACAAAACACAACCACTGTAAATATCCAATGTAAATAATTTAATGGTTGTTTGTATTACTAATACATCTTGAAGTTGAATTTTTGTTAAATGTAAATAGTTAAACTTAACCGTTCATTGTAAATAGTTGAATCTGATTGTTCAATGTAAATGTATACATCTGTGTACAATTGTTAAAATGTTCCTTGTAAACCGCCCTTGATCGCTGGAAGGGGCGGTATAGAAAAATATAGATAAATAAATAAATAAATAAATAAAATAGCGGGGAAGCCCCTCTCAGGCCAGCCTTTGGTCTCCAGATTCCTTAGGGGCCTCCTGCTATCCAAACCCCCTCTCTGTCCTCCAGCAGCGGAATGGGACTCCAATGTGGTGTTCTCCCAACTCACTAGGCCGCCGTCTGAGCCTTTGGCCACCTGTCATCTGAGACACCTCTCCTGGAAGGTGGCCTTTTTGGTGGCGTTGACGTCCGCTCGCAGAGTAAGCGAGCTGCAGGCCCTGGTGGCGTACCCGCCCTATACCAGGTTCTATATGCACGCACCCCACTTTTCACCTCAATCATGAGGTAGTTCTCCCCACCTTCTTCCCACTGCCACACACTGGCAGGGAGGAGGTTGTCTTGCATTCCCTGGATTGCAAAAGATTCCCTGTCCTTTTATTTACAGAGGACCAAGGCCCATGGAAAAGCTCCTCAGCTTTTTATCTCCTATGACCCCAGCAGACTGGGGCTACCTGTGACCAAGCGAATGCTGTCCACGTGGGTGGCGGACTGCATTGCCCTTGCTTATGAGTGAGCTGGCCTCTCTCTGGAGTGCCGGATCACTGCCCATCGCGTGAGGACTATGGCCAAATCGGTGGCCAACCAACGCACAGTGCCAGTGCAAGAAATCTGTAAGGATGCCACGTGGTCTTTAGTCCATATGTTCACAGCCCACTACAGAGGCATGCTCACTCTGGCCAGGCAGTGATCAGAAGCATTCTCGGTGTATATGCAACTTCTGCCCTCCAACCCTTCAGAGCTATGGTGATACTGGACGCTTGGGTCTGCAGAGTTTCTTGGTAGGGACTCACCTTCTGCAACTCATGACCTCCCTTGGGTTGCCACTGCTTCTGTCGTGGTTCGGGCCCTGGCAGCCTGGAGCTAGGGAGTCAATATGTGAGGACTGACTTCCTGTTGTTCCTGGAGAGAGCGTAGTTACTCACCTGTAACAGGTGTTCTCCAGGAACAGCAGGAATCAGTCTTCACAACCCTCCCTCCTCCCCTGGGAGTTGCCTCCTTTACGTTTTTGTCCTTTGCCTAAGCTATGTCATCTGACTGAGCAAGATGGCACCCTTGGGTGGGAAGGGGACCATGCATGCGTGGTAGCATTCCCAAAGGCTTTCTTTGAAAGCTGGGGAAATGCTCCGCGCGGGCTCCGTCGGTGCCGACGTCGCCCATATGTGAGAACTGATTCCTGCTGTCTCTGGAGAACACCTGTTACAGGTGAGTAACTAGACTTTCTACGCTCTGGTTGGATCAAGCCATGTGGGTGGATGTCTAGTGGGACAGCCTGGTCGATGTGATCTTGCAGTTACAGTTGGACAGCTTTTTCGATCATCTTGATGAGGAATGGTAGACTGGAGATTGGTTGGGATGATGCAGGGTCTAGTGGGTCGAGTTGAGAGTTTTTAAGGCTTGGTCTGATGCTTGCTTGTTTAAGGCTGGGTGGTAGGGTAACCCTGTGAGAGTGAGAGTTGGGTGATTTTCAGAAGAGTTTGGCCTAACTCCTCTTGTGAGCTTAATCCATGATACAAGGCATTGGTCTAGTGCAGATGTAGTCATATTTAGGGGAGCTATGATGTTATATAGTTGTTCCAGGTTAGGAAAGTGGAAGTTGCCTGAGGGGTTGTCATGGTTAGAATTTGGAGGGATATTGATGGTGTGTGAATTGTTGTTTGATAACATTTTTGCGTGTCTTGCTTGTAAAAAGAGTGCCATCTATTGTGGATCTAAGTTGTCCCCCTTTCTTCATGTGGGGCCTTGTGTGAGTGTGCATTCACTCTGCTGCTCCTCACTACCTTTCTTCTCTTATCTCTTCCTACACCCCTACTCTGGAACTCCACTCTTGAGGCAAAATGCTTCTATCTGTGCTCTTCTTGTCTATTGCTAGCCCCAGACTTCGATTCTTTCACCTTGCTGCTCCTTATGCCTGGAACAAACTACCTGAGTCTGTATGTCGGGCACCTTCTCTAGCCCTTTTCAAATCCAGGCTAAAAACTCACCTCTTCCCTGTCACTTTCAGATCTTGACACACCTGATCTCCTTTGTGTTTCCTTACCATTCCTCCTAAATGTATCCCATGTCTACACCTGCTGTATTTTCTATCTTGACTAGATTGTAAGCTCTGATGAGCAGGGACTGTCCCTTACATGTCTGTGCAGCGCTGCATGCATCTTGTAGCGCTATACAAATGCTCAGTAGTATTAGTAGTGGTTAGTGGAATATCATGGTGCTGTGTGTCTCTTATATTTTGACCTTATGTTGTTTTGTATTGTTGCGACCTTGGAGATGACTTGGTTCTCCAGGACCAAGCAGGAAGTCAGTCCTCACATATGGGTGTCATCGACGCCGATGAAGCCCTAGCGGAGCATTTCCCCAGCTTTCCATGAAAGCCTTTAGGAATTCAGGCATGCATGCGCGGTTCCCTTCCCGCCTAAAGGTGCCATCTTACCTCAGTGTCTCTTTTTCCGAGAAGCCCACCGGACATGTGTCCTGTCATCCCGGATAAAAGTTTGATTTTTTCGGCAATTCTCGCTATTGTTTTCTCCCGGTTCGACGCCGGTTCCCCTCCCGCCGGGTTCGGTACACCAGTATCGAGCCCGTTTCTACTTTTTCGGTTTTTGCCCTTTGTGACTGGCGTTCACGCCCTTTTTTGCTTTTTCCCTGGAGGACCGGTCCTTTGACCTCGCGGTGACTCTCTTTTCCCTGATGGCTTCCAGCGGTTTTAAAAAGTGTGATCGGTGTAAGAAATTGATGTCTCTCACCGACACACACGACTGCTGCCTTCGTTGCCTCAGTCCTGATCACGACTCTAAGACGTATGGACCATGTGGGAAGATGTCTTCCAAGGCACTGCGAAGTCGCCAGCAGCAGAAAGAAAGGCTTTTTTCTGACTCAGCCTCCGGCCAGGCCCGGACATCGTCTGAGGCCTCGACATCTCGGGATTCGGATCCCGAGCACCGGCGGGGCTCCTCGGACAGGGGGGTCCCCCGACCAGGAACACAAGAGGAAGAAGCGGCTTGTGAGGGTGTCGTCGGAAGAGGTCCCTGGCTCCTCGAGGGCCAGTTCTAAGACCCCCGACTGTCGCCCCGGGCCCGTGGAACAGGAGAAGCCTGCCAAGGTTCCTCGCGTGGAACTGAAGTCTGCTGAACATGTAAGTCCTGTTGTCCTCGAGGACTCTCCTCCCAGAGAGCCGACATCGGGCCCGGCGCCGCCGGGGCCCGAGTCGGTGGCTGCTGCGTCTCCCGAGCTGAGGATGACAGGATGACTCAGGATGACAGCCTTGGAGTGCAGACTGTCTGCCTTCATGGAGCAGCAGCGGGCACTGATGGCCAGCCTGTCTGGTGCATCTGCCTCGACCACCGGGACATCGACATCGAAGTCGACCCCGGAGACCAAGCCGATACTCAAGACCATGAAGGCTCGAGGTCGACCTCGGTCGTGGTCTCCCTCGACCTCCCGTTCGGGACTGAGGGCGTCGACGCCGGTGCCTCTGGCATCGGGGCGGGTGCTCCCGGGCCCCGCGGGGTCGGACCCTGATTCCTCGTCGGACGAGTCCGCCTGGGAGACGGAGGATGAGGAATCCCCCGATACATTCAAGACTCTGTGCGTCCCGTTGGACTCACTGCAGTCTGAGCCCCGGAGTAGATCTCCTCCGGAGGATACCTGGTTCTCGGAGTTTGTCTGGGATATGGCCGCCGCGTTGGTTATCCCGGCGGACCCTGAGGAAGAGCCTCGAGCCTAGGAGCTCGAGGCCCTGCAGTACGACTCTCCTCCGAAGAAGGCCTTTACTGTCCCGGTTCCTCTGATGCTGGAACTGCTCCTCTTCCGGATGTGGGAGGCACCGGCCTCGGCGCCGGTTTTAAGCAAGCGGGTCGATTTGATCTATCGACTCAGGAAGAGCCTTGGCTTCCAGAAGGCACAGCTACCACACCATTCCATGGTGGTGGAATCGGCCATGCATCGCCTGAAAAGTCAGAAGATGCACTCCGCGGTGCCTCCTGGCAGGGAGGCCCGAAACCTCGATGGTTTTGGTAGAAAGTGCTTCCAGGGCTCGATGCTTGCTTGACGTGTCCAGTCTTACCAGCTGTACATGGGCATGTACTTGCGAGACCTGGCCAAGGAGTTGGCCGGGTTCTCTGCTGGTCTCTCCGGGGAACCCTTGCAGAGATTCAAGTCCTTGTCCTCGGGGATTCGGGAATGCTCCAAGTTCATGTCCCGCGCCGCCTACGATGGCTTCAAGGCTTCGGCCCGAGTTCCGGCAGCCAGCATCGTGGCTCGACGCCAGGCATGGCTGCAGTCATCGGACCTCGAGCCATGGGTTCAGGACAAGTTGGTTGATGTCCCTTGCCGAGGTGAAAACCTTTTTGGCAAGCCCATGGCCGAGAAGGCCGCTCAGCTCGAGACCGAGCACCTTACAAGGACAAGGCTGTCTAGGAAGACCTCTGCCCCTTCTCACAAGAAGAAGGGCTCGGGTAAAAAGCCCTTTTACCCGAGGAAGGGCACTGCCTACAAACAGTACCCTCAGTATCAGGCTGTCCAAGCTGTACCCCAGGGTCAGCAAGCCAGGGGGCAGGGTGATGGGCCCCGTAGGTAGAGGACCCCCAAGCCTCCGGCCCCTGCTCCCACTCAGGGTGGGGTTTTTTGACTCCTCAAGCATAGCCTCTCAGTCCCTGCTCACCCAACCCTGCACAGGAGGTCGCCTCGCCCTCTTTGCCCAACAGTGGCCCAGCATCACGGGGGACAGTTGGGTGTTAAACATAGTCCACAGGGGCTATGCACTACACTTTCACCAACTGCCTCCTCCATATTTTCCAGGAGAGCCTCCAAGGCCTCCCCTGCACACAGATCTTCTCCAGGAGCTCCAACGTCTGTTGGTGGACAGGGCGGTGGAGCCTGTGCCTCTTCGAATGCAAGGTCAAGGGTTCTACGCCAGGTATTTCCTGGTACCCAAGAGAACCGGTGGCCTTCGACCTATCCTGGATCTCAGGAATCTCAACAAGTTTCTAGAGAAAGAAAAGTTCAAGATGCTTACTCTTGGAACACTTCTGCCCTACCTCCAGCAGGGAGATTGGCTATGCTCCTTAGATCTAAAGGATGCGTACACTCACATCCTCATTCATCCAGACCACAGAAAGTACCTCAGGTTCATTGTGGGAGGAAACCATTATCAGTACAGAGTACTGCCTTTTGGCCTATCCTCCGCTCCCAGGGTCTTTACCAAATGCCTGGCAGTGGTGGCGGCCTACCTGAAAACTCAAGGCATCTTTGTCCTTCCTTATCTGGAAAACTGGCTCATAAGAGGTCAGACGTGCCAGGAGGCCTGACAGGCCACCCTTAGGACTATTGCTCTTCTTCAAAGCTTGGGGTTTGTGATAAACTTTGCAAAGTCCACTTTGCTCCCCTCCCAGAACTTGGAGTTCATAGGGGCAAGGCTAGACTCTGTCCTGGCAAAGGCATTCTTGCCAAAAGACAGAGCTCAAAGACTCATAAACTTAGCAAACCAGTTTCTCAGCAGGTCACTGGTCTCCGCCAGACTCTGCCTGAGGCTTCTAGGCCACATGGCTTCGACAGTACATGTCACCCCCAATGCCAGGCTCCATATGAGGCCAGTACAGTGGTGCCTTCGGAGTCAGTGGTCACAGGCCACAGGCAGCCTCAGAGACAGGATAAGGGTTTCCAGACCTTTTCTGGATGCCCTCAACTGGTGGTTGCACCCTCCCAATCTACTGAAAGGGGTGCCTTTTCAAATTCCTGGGTACACAGTGGTACTGACCACAGACGCCTTCCTGCAAGGCTGGGGGGCTCATTGTCTGAACAAGTGCACCCAGGGCCTGTGGTCTCCCTGGGAGGCCGCACAGCATATCAATCTCCTAGAACTCAGGGCTATTCGATTAGCACTCAGAGCTTTCTCTCCTGCCCTGGCTCATCAATCTGTCCTGGTTCAGACAGACAACCAGGTAGCCATGTTTTATGTGAACAAGCAAGGCAGAACTGGGTCCAGGCTCCTTTATCAGGAGGCACAGGACCTTTGCTCATTTGCCCTCAAGCACAACATGCTCCTCAAGGCTGTATACCTTCCAGACCAGGAACATCACCTGGCCGACAGGTTGAGCAGAATTCTGCAGCCCCACGAGTGGCAGCTGCATCCTTTGGTAGTTCAGAAGATCTTCCTGAAATGGGGTCTTCCTTTGATAGATCTGTTTGCCAGTCCACTGAACAAACAGCTGCCTCGGTTCTGCTCCAGACAACCGCTTCCACTGAGGGTAGCAGCCGATGCTTTTCTGATACCATGGTCTCCATGCCTCCTGTATGCGTTTCCTCCCACGCCTTTGGTGGCCCGAACTCTGTTCAAAATTCTTCAGGACAAGGCCTCAGTCCTGCTGGTGGCTCCCAGGTGGCCGAGACAGCCTTGGTTTCCACTTCTGCTTCAGCTAGCAGTGGATCCCCCACTGCTTCTGGGGTTGCAACCCAACCTTCTCTCTCAGGATCAAGGTTCCCTTCTGCACCCCTATCTCAAAGCTCTCAATTTGATGGCTTGGAAGCTGCAAGGGTAGTTTTGACTCCCTGGGGCCTACCTCAGGAAGTTGAGGAGGTTGTCCTAGCCTCTAGGAAACAGTCCACTAGGAAAACCTATGCTCTCAAATGGAAAAGGTTTTCTGTGTGGTGTCAGCTATGTACACAGGATCCTTTCTCCTGTACTGTACCAGTAGTGCTTCAGTACTTACTGCACTTATCCAATCAGGGAATTAAGTCCAATTCTGTTCGGGTCCACCTCTCAGCTTTAGCAGCTCACCATTCACTGGTGGAAGGACAGTCTCTCTCGGTTCACCTCTTGGTGTCCCCCTTTCTCAGAGGCTTGCTTTTGCTCAAGCCTCCAATCCGTCCTCCTGCTCCTGAGTGGGAGTTGAATGTGGTCTTGCAGCAACTGACTCTCCCACCTTTTGAGCCGATGGCTACTTGCCCCCTACGCTTCCTGTCCTGGAAGACACTCTTCTTGATAGCCCTAACCTCGGCCAGGCGAATGAGTGAGCTTCAGGCCCTGGTCTGTGACAGGCCTTACACTCGCTTCTATAGGAACAGGGTAGTCCTTAGGACTCATCCAAAGTTCCTCCCTAAAGTTGTCTCCTCTTTTCACCTCAACCAGGAGGTGGTTCTTCCAACATTCTTCCCTAGGCCTCATGCAAGCCAGGCTGAAGCAGTTCTGCATACCCTGGACTGTAGGAGGGCTTTATTCTTCTACCTTGACCGTAAGCAGGGGCATAAAAGGGCTACTCAGCTCTTCATGTCTTTTGACCCTAATAAGTTGGGGTTGGCTGTGTCCAAGCGTACCTTGTCCATTTGGGTAGCTGACTGTATCACCTGGGCTTACAGGGCAGCTGACCTTCCTTTGCAGGGTCGGGTCACGTCCCACCGTGTCAGGGCAATGGCTGCCTCAGTGGCTCATCTCCGCTCTGTACCGTTGGTAGACATCTGCAGGGCTGCAACTTGGTCTTCAAGCCAGACCTTTGCGGCTCATTACTGTCTGGAGACGGAGTCCCGTAGGGACAGTGCTTTTGGCCAGGCAGTACTCCGGAATCTCTTTGAGGTTTAGGCAACTCCTGCCCTCCTGCCTTTCTTTGCTGCTGGGACTAGAGGGAGTTCTCTTGTTCAGCCTGGGTTCCTCGGTAGCCCAGAGCTAGGGAGTCACCCATATGTGAGGACTGACTTCCTGCTTTGTCCTGGAGAAAGAGTAGTTACTCACCTGTAACAGGTGTTCTCCAGGAGCAGCAGGAATCAGTCCTCACAACCCTCCCTCCTCCCCTGGGAGTTGCAGTTTTACATAGTTTATTTTTTCATTTTTTGTGTGCTGTTCTTAGCTATGTCATTTGACTGAGGTAAGATGGCACCTTTAGGCGGGAAGGGAACCGCGCATGCGTGCCTGTATTCCCAAAGGCTTTCATGGAAAGCTGGGGAAATGCTCCGCTAGGGCTTCATCGGCGTCGATGACACCCATATGTGAGGACTGATTCCTGCTGCTCCTGGAGAACACCTGTTACAGGTGAGTAACTACTCTTTCCAGTTGTTTATTATGTCTTCTAGATTGTTCATTTCCTGAGTGAGTTGTGAGATGACTTCTTTTGTGAAGTGGTCTTTGTCAAATCGTTCAAACCTCCTTTGTTCTTGCGGCAGTTCTTCGTGAGTCTGTAGGGTTGGCGCAGGTGTTACATTGAATCTTATCATGCAGTGATCTGACCATGGCAGTTGTGTAATAGTTAGCCTGCGATATGGATTTATTGGTTTTCATGTTCAATGGGGCAAAAATGAGATCTTGCTTGTGCGTTGGTGCATTCACTATTTGAGAGAATTGTGGATCGCTCATGGCTTGGAAAAATGAGTGGGCTTCTTGGTGGATGGGAGATTAAAGTTCCCTAGGATCAGGAGAGGATTCTGAGGTTTTGAGTATGTGCATGCTGTTTTTAAGATTGGTTGAGAAGACTTCTGTTGTTGCCTGTGGCTCTATGTAGGTGAGGCAAACGGTGAAGTGCCTGTTGGTGGCTATTATGTTGTCAGATCCAAATGTGTTCAGAGTTTTGAGCTGGAGGTCATTGTGGGCAGCAGTAAGGATTCCGCCACTTATTCTATTCATTCTCGTGCAACTGTGTATAGTGTGTGATGCTAGAGCAATTTGGTTTAGTAAGATGTTGTCTGCCTCTGATAGCCATGACTCTGATGAACAATAGATCAATCTTTTGGTCCTGATTTTGTGTTGATTTTGTGTCTGACAGAATGGTCATTAATTAGTGTACATTGTATATGTCTGCTAAGAGGCATGTTTTAAAGGTTCTTTTGCTGTGAAGGGATGGTTTGGACCTGAATATTTCCGTTAGGCCGCTTGTAGGGTATCTTAAAACTGTGGCCATATTGGAATGAGATGTATTCCTTATATTGTAGATGTTAGGTATGTGTTAGTTTGTAGAGGTATTGCTCTTAACAGGGATGTTAGCATGTGTGTGAGTGTAAGGGTAATCAGTAGGGGGTATATGGACTGCATGGTTCTGTTTTAAATGGTTACTTTTGGCCAAAAAAATTATTTTGAGCATGTCACTGGTCTTGCTTTATGGTAGGCTAGACAGTAGAATGCAAAGACACTTATACCTTTCCGATGGTAAAGGATGGAACTTGGGCCTTTTCAAGCCAGAGATCTGTTTCCCTGTGTCTGAGTATGCTTCTGGTGTTCTATAGGAGATACGCTGAAGGCACGGCTGAGAGGTAATGATGTGAACAGTTCTTACGTGAATGGTCCTAGGTGGTTTCCTCGGTGGGTGTTGATTTCTCCTTGTGGTCTGGGTCAGCAATGTTTTTGCGGCTAATTCCATGCTTAAAGGCCATGCCAAAAGGCCCTCAGATGCAGGCACGCCTGGCGCTTGCTTGGATTTTATGCAGGTGGGATAGCATGTAGCATCTGAGCAGGAGGTGGAGCTTACCACCAGGTCATTGCGCCGGTGCTCCTTGGTAGTATGGAATAGCCGTTGGGTGTCTGGGTAGGCGCTCTGATATTAGTGCGCTGTTGATGGCCAGCTGAGAGACTGTGCCCTGGTGCAGTCTTGGATTTTATGAAGGTGGGACAGCCGTCGCAGCGTGTAGAGTGTCTGAGCAGGAGGTGGAGCTTACCACATTGCTGCTCTGGTGCTCCTTGGTAGCGTGGGATGGCCATCGGGATTCCAGGTAGGCGCTCTGATGTTGGTGTGCTGGTGGTTGCTAGCTGAGAACGCAAAAAGCCAAATTTGGAATGTACAACACTATTGGAGAAATAAAACTATAAATTAATTTCTTCTTGTACTAAACAAAATGCAAAGATGTTAGCAGTGCACGTTTCCCAGAGCTGACATATTCCAGTTAATAAATTCAAAATAAAAAAATATTTTTCTACCTTTTGTTTGGGCATTTTATTTTTCAGTTGCAATTGCTCCAGTCCTCTTGCTTTACTTATCCAACAATCGGGTATCTCTTCCTACTTCTACACCGTTGATATTATTTTCCTCTACCACACTAGCTCCCAGTTTCCTGACCTTGCTCCTATGAACTCGTTTTTAGCATCAATTTATACGTGGTTAACCGCAAATCATCTTCACCTCAATGCATCCAAATCAGCTGCTATTTGATTTAGCCTTCATGTGCCATGCCCTTCACTCACTCCTCAGATTGCCTGCATGCCTGTTCCTTTTGGCCAACCACTGTGGTACCTCGGGATCATACTTGACTCCTCCCTCTCTTTTCATGAACACATATCCTCCCTGGTCCAATGGTTCTTTCTCTCCCTCCGCCAGATTCGTGCCGTCCGTCCCTTCCTCACACTGCCTTTCCTCACGACTCTCCTTCTTTGACTTGTTGTGTCAAGGTTGGATTACTGTAACTTTGCATTTGCAGGTCTTCCACTTTCCCAGCTCCGTTGCCTTCAACTCCTACAGAACACCGCTGCACGCATACTTACTCATGCCTCATGACACGTTCATGTCGCTCCGCTTCTAATCCATCTGCACTGGCTCCCTCTCAAATTCCGGATTGATTACAAAATCCTTACCCTTGTTCACAAAGCTGTTTACACTGGCACCTCACGGTATCTTTCAATTTTACTTCAGTTCCACACCCTTCATCATCTCCCCAGATCCCTTCATGTCAATCATCTGACTCTCCCTGCAGTCACTCAGGCCCATCTTGAACAGACCAGGAAATCAGCTGTTTTTTATTTGGGTCACGCCCTATGGAACTCTTTGCCCCCCACTGTACGTTCTGAAACCCCATTTCCGAAGTTCAAGGCACTCCTAAAACTCACCTTTTCATTACTGCATTTGATCTTCCTCCCCCTACCACCCAGCAGGCTACTTATATCCCCTCCTAGTCCCGTAATGCTCTCCTGCCCTGTAACTGCTCCTCCTGCTGCCTTTTATTCTCTCCTTTCTCTTCCTTTGCTTTCCTGTCATAATTCTGGTGTTCCTTTCCAACTTTTCCTACAGCCATTGTGTTTTTATTGCAAACTGCTCTGAAGCCAAGGCCGCCTGGGACGGTATATCAAGCACAAATAAATATAAAGTCACTTTCATCTGCAATTCAGCAGTTTCCGGTGTCTCCTTACATCTATGCGGATGATATTATTATCCTCTGCCATGTCTCTCCCCTCACTTTGGATATTACCCCATTAAACGACTGCCTGTCCCACATCGCATCTTGGCTCTCTCAGAACTTTCTTCACTTAAATCCCTCGAAATCCACGGCTATGTGGGTATCTCTTAGTGGTTCCTGTCCTACGGTCTCCCCTGTGATTGATTCAGTTTCCATTCCTCTTGTATCTTCTTCCCATTATCTGGGGGTTATTCTTGATTCTACACTTTCTTTTCATGATCACATTTCTTTTCTCACTCGGCGGTCCTTTGTGACCTTCGGCAGATTCGGGTCACCCGTTCTCTCTTTTCCCCTGACTCTCTGGTTACTTTGGTCTTGGCTTTGGTGGTTAGTAGACTTGACTATTGTAATGTTTTCCTAGCCAACCTCCCTAAATATCAGCTTCAACGACTGCAATCCATTCAAAACACCGCAGCTCGCCTTATCACTTTTTCCCGGCCGTTTGATCATGTCACTCCCCTCCTTCTCCGTCTACACTGGCTGCCACTTCGTTTTCGCTATCAATATAAGTTTCTGATTCTGATTCACCGTTCTATCTATACTGGTCATCCTTTGTATCTTGCGGATTTGGTTTCTCTTCACACTCCTTTCCGTCAACTCCGGTCTATTCATGCCAATCGTCTATCACTACCTTCC
Source organism: Ichthyophis bannanicus (assembly GCA_033557465.1). Taxonomy (NCBI): domain Eukaryota; kingdom Metazoa; phylum Chordata; class Amphibia; order Gymnophiona; family Ichthyophiidae; genus Ichthyophis; species Ichthyophis bannanicus. The sequence continues at coordinate 205,158,770 of CM066037.1, forward strand.
CCGTCACGAGCCCGTTTGGAGCAGACTCGTCATTCCGCTTTTTTCTTTCTTGGTCCATTTCTCTGGAATTCTCTACCACCTTCCCTCAGATTAGAATCTTCTTATCCTCAATTCAAGTCATTACTCAAAACACATCTGTTCACACAGGCTTTTGACCTTCCTGCCAGTACCCCCCCTTGAACATAGAGTTGTTCCCCCATTTTGTGCTGTTTGTCTGTTGTTGCCCTGTTTTCTTTTGTTTTATATTTAGTTTTCTCCATTTTAATTTAGTTGCTTAGTTATTTAGTTTTTATTGCTAGATGCTGTGAGTTTTACTTTCCTTTCATTTTTATGGCGTTCTTTTCTATGATTTGCAGTGTGGACCTTTTATTGTACACCGCTCTATGCTTCGGCAGTAGCGGTTTATCAAATGTTTTAATAAAGATAAAGATCTGGTTTCTTTGTGTTTTCTGCTAACTATCCATTGTCTGCTATCCATTTGTCCTTTCTTCAAGTTTTTTTCCATTCTCTTTCTACATCTCCTTTAACATACTGATCATGCCCCTTTTGCTGTTTTCTTCATTCCTTCCTTTTTTTCTTTTTCATCCATCAAATTTCATTCTTCAATTCCCAGTCCCCACTTGCTCTCCCAATACCTGGCCAATCATAGATTTTTCTTCCCTCCCACACAAAATATCTTTCCCCTCTCCATCCTCACTCCCCCAGTCCCATTCCCTTCTAGTCCTCTCCCAACCTCAGCTGCCTTCTAGTTCCAGCCCCACCCAGCATCTGCTTCCTTCTGGTCCCATTCTCCCATCTCCCTGCAACAGCCCATTTCAAGTCCTAGTCCTCCTATCAGCCATTTCCAGTGCTATCCTTGTCCCCTATCAGCCCATTTCAAGTCCTAGCCCCCTCAGTCAGTCCATTTCCAGTCCTATCCTAGCCCCCCCATCAGCCCATTTCCAGTCCAAGCTCCCCGATGAGCCCATTTCCATTTCATGTCCCCCATCAGCCAATTTCCAATAGTAGTCCCCAATCAGCCTTGTCTAGTCCTATCCTATCCCCCCCCCCCCTTCCTGGTGAGCCCTGCGCCTGTCTTCAGAGGGAGCTGGGGAGGCCTGAAGCCCCGTCTCACCTCTGCACATCCGCCAGAGTAAAGAGCGGCATGTTCCTTCACTCCAGCAGCTGTATTCTCATGACACTCGCTGGTACCGAAGATTAAAGGGCATTTCCTGTTTCCTGGCACTCAGCTGCCAGAGTGAAGGAACCACGCCACTCTTCACTCCAGCAGCTGTGTAGAAGTGAGCTGGGGCCTCTGGCCTTCCTGGCTCCCCTATGAAGCTGGCCCTGCAAACCAACCATGTGCGGAATGAAGTTGGCAAAAGGCCCCCTGAAGCACGGGGCCCTGTGCAAACATCATTTTCACACAATGGACTTGCCGGCCATGGCCTCAAGCACTGTGACATCTCTTAAAAATTTCTGAAAATTCAAATGACCTTAATGCTCAGTGCTTCAGTGGCCCTTTTAATTCCTTGAGATAGTTTGTCCTCTGTGCATGCCCTTGTCTTGAGAGCACTTTAACACAGCATAAATATGTTATTGCCTTGATTACAACCTTGATAAAGCAAAGATTCACTAGTGCTATTGTATTCCCAGGCTACTTGATATCTTAATATGTACTTATACCTTAATATTATCTTTGGGAGTGTCTTGGTACTGAAAGATAATCTGGGGGTACCACCATGTTTTGAAAAAACATAAGTATACCAGTGATCTTCAGTGATTTGACATATTACACTGGTCAACACAATTTTTGTCACAGACCTGCTCTGACCTGTTTCATATGTAATTTTTTCCATTGTTTACAAATATGGTAATAGAATTTTTCTATCACCCATACTTCAGGAGATATCATCTAGTAAAGTGTGTACATTACTGTAAATTAGCCGTTACAGTTTTGTTTCAGTAAACAAAAATTGAATACAAAAAATTCCATCATAATTATTATTGTATGTTGTCTGCCACAACGAAAAATGCTGAGTCATGTAGTTATAATATAATTAATTAACCGGGCCCCTTGCCCTACTGGTCCGGATGATACAAGCAGAAAATGCTGAGTCGTGTATTGGTATGCTTTCTGTCGCCGTCAGCGATTGTGGTTTATATTGTTTGAAAAAAACAGAATCTGAATGGATGTGAGTTTGCGTTAATCTATTTCATAAACAGCAGTTGGTTAATAAATATTACGGTTATCGCTTGTAGTTGTTTAACAATGCCTCGAAAGTGTATTAATCGTCCGGATTCATTTTGCTACATTTGCGGTGAGGTTACTTTTAAGAAGCAGAGAAGACGTTTTACTCTGCTTGTTAAGACATGTTATAAACTGTACTTTGGATGTCAAGTCGGTGACCAGGACAAAAATTGGGCGCCTTACGTCTGCTGTATTACCTGTGTCAGACTTCTAACAGGTTGGGTAAAGGGTGTTCGACACATGAATTTTGCTGTTCCAATGATCTGGATGGAACCAAGAGATCACTTGACAGATTGCTACTTTTGCCTTACAAACATTGCAGGCATTACTTCAAAATCAAAACACACTGTAAATTACCCAAATTTACCATCTGCCATGAGGCTTGAGCCTCACTGTCAAGAATTTCCGGTGCCAATACCTCCAGAAAATCTTACAGTGAATGAGGATGAAGAAGAACCAATGAATGCTGATGATGTTGACGATGATGGCGATGCAGTAATGCAGGATCCAAACTTTGAGGCATCCGGTTCCTCTTCTGAACCACATTTACTGGACCAAGGCGATTTGAATGATCTCGTCAGAGATTTGAATCTTTCAAAGCGACAAGCAGAACTGTTAGGGTCACGATTGAAAGGCTGGAATCTTCTTCAGAAAGAAACCAAAGTGTGCACTTTTAGAAATAGGCATACCGAGTTTGTGGATTACTTTGCCTTTGAAGATGGAATTGCTTTTTGTTGTGAAGTTAAATCCCTGATGGAAACACTTTGTCCGGATTATAGAACAGAGGATTGGCGACTATTTCTGATTCTTCAAAATATAGCCTAAAAGCTGTGCTTATCCACAGTGGAAATATTTTACCATCAGTTCCAGTAGCTCATGCCACCAATATGAAAGAAACTTACAGCAGTATGCATCTCCTGCTACCAAATATCAAGTATGAAGAACACAAGTGGAATATTTGTGGCGATTTAAAAGTAATTGCCCTCTTGTTTGGACAACAGCTTGGTTGGACAAAGTATTGTTGCTTTCTGTGTGAGTGGGACAGCAGGGACAGGAAAAATCATTACATCCAGAAACAGTGGCCAAAGAGAACATCACTAATCCCAGGCCAGAAAAATGTTGCACATGACCCACTTGTGGAGCCGAATAAAGTATATCTTCCTCCACTCCATATAAAGTTGGGTCTTATGAAGAACTTTGTAAAAGCCATGGATAGAAGTGGACTTTGATTTGCATATCTAAGAAAGACATTTCCATGAATCCGTGAGGCAGAGATCAAAGGAAGGGATCTTTGTAGGACCTGATATTAGAAAACTGATGAAAGATGAAAACTTTGACGGTCAGTTGAGTGAAACTGAAAGAGCTGCATGGGAGTCCTTTAAGGCTGTTTGCTGTGACTTCTTGGGAAATAACAAGGCAGACAACTATGCAGAATCAGTGGATACTCTACTGAAATCTTACCAGAAACTGGGATGTAACATGTCTTTGAAAATGCACTTCTTGCATTCACACCTGGATTTTTTTTCCTGCAAATCTAGGAGCAGTCAGCGATGAACATAGGGAAAGGTTTCATCAGGACATTTCGGTAATGGAAAATAGGTACCAGGGCAAGTGGAGCTCCAGTATGCTTGCAGACTATTGTTGGACCCTTAAGAGGGATGTTCTTGAGGCGCAATACAGCAGAAAATCATATACAACTATCTTTTAGGAGACATTACGTTACAATATACATCTACATACATCTAATGTAAATATGAGCAGCACAGTCTAAATTTAAACTACGTGTCACTCAAAAACGTTACATGATGGAGAATTTCTAAGTACATATCCGAGTTCGTAACCAAAAACAGTACTAGAATCAGCAATTTTCATTTCTGTGACAGAACATTTTTTGGATTTTGTTTACCAGTGTTATCTATTTGGTTTCTTGAGGGGACCTCTGTAACATTATTCTTCAAGAAAACATTGGTGTTTTGAAATACTTGTAGCCCGATTCCATAACATCAACGTCCGGCCCGCGGAAACATGTAACTCGGAGACGGGCCCACTAAACAGGATTCTGCTTTTGCGGGGCTAGATGTGCCCACGGTTCTGGAATCTGTGCCCGCGTGTACAAACCACAGCTATGTCCATCCCACGGGATATGGATATGTTGTGATTTATCATAGAATCTTTTCCAGGTGTACTGACACATAATTCGTGCTGCAACATTTCCCTTTTTCATAACATAGAAATTGTTACTGTCCCCTAGATTTGCTCTTTTACCACTAATGGCAGACGTCAGCATAGCTAGAATAATTACCATTGCACATCTGCATATTTCTATAGGGGTGATTAATAATGTGGCTTTACCATACAACCTTCTCTCACCTTTGCATTCTGTTCTTTGCAACTGCATCTTGTGTTCTTACTGCAGACACACCATTTCAAAACATACTTGTCACTCCCATTCATTCTTATGGGACTCAGTGAAGTGCAGAGCAGAAATATGTCTTAAGTCCTAGCCTTATTCCACGTTGCTTCTGGTATAACGTGGACGTACGGGGCGAAATGCCAAAGACGTATAAGGGCCTTACCTGAATACGCTTTCTACGTCTCTGTGGTTGACCACGCCCCGTGCTGCACCCTCCCACCCACGTTCTGGGATCCCCTTACTACTGCCATGTATGCGCAGGGACGCAGGTGTTGCGTAATACGATTTGTAGACATTTTCACTAGAAACACGTCTATGCTTCATGTACAAGAGGCTTATTCGTGTTTCGGAATGACGACTTTGGTGTCTTGTGATTGCCTTCATAGCTAGAGATGTTCAGTCAGTAGCGAATGATGGCAGGAACTTTGGTTCCACATTCTCTGTAGATCATTTGAGCACTCAGTGGATATTTTATTCTTCTGCATTTATGTCTAAACTTCTTCATTTTCATTATGTAACTTGAATATTTCAGAACTTTATTATTGATCAATTGACTATCTATATAATACAAAGTCATTTTAGAAAGAATTTCTATGCATTAAACACTAGTTTACATTCAGAAATGGCCTTTTCCAAAATTGCCCAAAGTGTATGTGCCTAAACTTGTGCACATACACTGTGTATATAACCAAGTTTATAGGCCTAGATGGAGTGTTTCTGGGGGGTAGGGTTTGCACTTATGTGTACATTTGATAAAATATGAGTCCAAGGAAGTCCAAGAAATGTTCATGATTCTGTTTTTAATTTGTAAATAGTTACCCCTGTTATCCAAGTTACTTTTGCCTGTTCAACTGTAAACACAAAGTACCATCGGAAATGTGTAAATTCTTTGTTCACTGTAAACCGCGCTGATGCCGAATAGCGCGGTATAGAAGAGACTATAAATAAATAAATAAATAAAATAAATTTTATAAGCATCTATGTTTAAATAGTGATTTTTGAAAGCTGCTATTTGAGGGTGTGTAGCCCCAATATTCAGAGATTTCAAGGGAGTATGGTTTGGGCATTGACCAAAAAAAGTATGTTTACTTCCCATTTTAGAGAATTTCCCCCACTGGCTTCTGCACGTTTTGAAGTACGTGTATATGCCAGCTACCAGTCTATACCTGGGTTCTAAACAAAACAACAGGTGCAAAAGTAATGAAATCCTCAATGTCTTCCTCTGACATACATTTCAAACCCTTCCCCTCCTCCCCTAAACATTAGGGCATACAACCCCACCAAATCCCATGGCTCTTACTAAGGTTTTACCTGTTGTCTGTTGCGGGGGTGGGGTAAGGCAGGTGATCCCTAAATACACCTGCATCATTAATATCTGAATTCAAAATGGTGCCTTAGACTCCCTTGCGATAGCCTTGCAATACTATTGCTAGCAGCCAAGCTGTCCAGTAAGCGCGCACACGCTACATTTGGCATGTTGATCCCTAGTGGCATGGCTGGTACTACCATGAGGTGAAATAGGCAGTTTCCTAGAGCACTGGCGCTCCAGGAGTGCCCATTGCTGCCGCTGCCCACCCCTCTCTGGGCCCTGCAATGGTGGCAATTGTCCCAAAACCATGATTCAGCCCTTACCCACCATCTCTGGGGCTGCGTGGCAGTTTCTCTCTTGCCAAATTTACTACTTCTGACCCTCTGATGGCAACCGGATGTTGCATCGGAGGGGGCAGAAATGGCAGATTTGGCAAGAGAGAAATGGTATCACAGCCCTGGAGGCAGTGGGTAAGTGCTGTGTCGCGGTTTCATGAAGGGCAGTGGTGGGCTGCAGGATGGAGGGCCTGTCTAGTGGCAGTCATGACAGCTAACATGCAGTAACATACTGCATGCTATCTATTTGTGGTGTCCATGCCCGGTCTCTGCTCCAACTCCCACAGTAAGCAATTAGCGTGGGTTTTTATCGCATGGCTGTGTTGCACGGTAACCATTAGTGCAATCCTGCACTAATGGTTTGTGCACATTAAAACATGCACAAAGTGTTTACTGCACTTCAGTAAACATGCCCCTAAATTTTTTGAGGCACATTTATAAATGCATAGCCCCAGAAGATATAGAAATATATAAAATATGCATAGGGTTATTGCCTGTAAGTATGCAGATGCCTTTTTAGATTTAATTCCATGCATTGACTCTTTATATTTTGTGTCGCATATATAGCTATGTTCTTGGCTATGACTATTTGGCCTTTTACTCCTGCAGAAGACATTGCATATCTAAATCAGGCCTCCTTTTAGAATATAAGTATTTTGGGGGGAACTTCCTTTATGTCCTGCTAGACCAGTCCAGACAAGTGGGTTGTGTTCCTCTACCAGCAGATTGGTGGAGACAAAGAACTAGTGGAAAGCCCAGGTTTCAGTGACATCACTCTTCAGCCACCAGAGGTCTCTTTAGTATTTCATTGTCTCCAGCAGATGGTGGATGCATTTTCTCCACTCTGAAGAAAATCTGAATAACTGAGAGGAAAAGATTGATTTAAACACTCGAATGACCACCGTGAGGGCGACCCTCTCACTTGAACACAATGTGGGAGGCTCCACTAGACCACAATCTTTTCGATAGCCATAGGAGGGAAAATTAGTTCAGCTTTGTGCTCTTATCATGATAAAAGCCTGTTGAACAGCCAGAAAATTGGAAGGATTGGAAGAGTTCAGCAGCCTCACACAACCTCAACGCCCCCTCCCTCCTCATTTTTCCACCCTGCTCTCTCCCAAAGATTGCAGAAGGCTTTCAGAAGAATATCCCTGCTAGACATCTTAAACTCAGTGCCTGCAAAGCCAGAGAAACCGTTTCAGGGGGGGTAGATCAAAGCCCGGCACTGATTTCTGTCTGGGACCCTCTCTTGTCGTCTTCCAGGAAACATTGTTTGGTCTATGGCAAGTGAGGTGCCTCCTTTCCAGCTTCTGAACTCTATTCTTCTTGCATGCAGCTTCTGAATCATCCCTGGAGGGTTTGCTAAACCAGTCCAGACAAGTGGGACGCAGCAGAGCTACGACTCCACTGGGCGGGATGAAAAGACAGCAGCCCACAAAATCTATGAGCCAAAGGCTGTATCCGTCGTCATGTTGACATCCAAGCAGTAATGCTTGAGAAAAGAGGAACGTGATTCCCACATTTCCACCCAACTAATGTCTACAGAGGCTACTGAGCTCCGCTCTGCCCATGAGGATGCTTGTACTCGAGTAGAATGGGTGTGCAAACCCTCTGTAACTGGCTGGTTCCACAACAGATACCCCGAGACAATGGCATCCTTAATCCAGCACCCCAATGTAGACTTAGCCGCTGGATTTATTTATTTATTTTATTATAGTCTCTTCTATACCATGCTATTCGGCATCAGCGCGGTTTACAACTAACAACTTACACATTTCATTAGTTGATTTGTGTTTACATTGAACAAGGTGAAAGAACTTGGATAACAAGGGGTAAACTTGGATAACAAGGGGTAAACTGGATCACCCTTGCACAGGCCAGCCAACAGCACAAAAAGATGGTCAGACTCATGAAAGGCATTGATAACTCCAAGTACCAGAGAAACACCCTCTGGGCATCCACAAGGCAAAGATCCTTATCCTTTCCCTGACACTGTTCCTTAGAGCAGGAGGGCAGGCAAATCAGTTGGTTCACATGAGAAATCACCTTAGGCAAGAAGGGAAGGCACTGGCGAAATGAAAACGGCCTACTCTGAAAAAGGCAGATCAGGATCTCGGCAAGACAGATCCTGCAGCTTGGAAATCTGCTTTGCGGAACAAATCAAAACCAAGAAGACCATCTTGAGTGTCAAATCCTTTACAGTAGCATGCCTTATCAGTTCAAAAGGGCTACAACCTAAGGGCCCTAAGCACCAGACAGACACAGATCCCATGAAAGGACCACAGACTGGGAGGGAGGGTGCAGAGGCCGAATCCCTTGAAGACAGAGCGAAAAATCTGGGTGTAAGACTAGTGACTTACCAGTCACTGGATCTCTGAAACAGGCCAAAGCTGCCACCTGAATCTTCAGGGAGCTGTAAAAGGCCCTTCTCCAGACCTTCCTGCAGAAAGGTCAGCAGAGACGGCACCTTGGCTGCCTCAGGAAACAGCAGCGTTGTGCTGCACCATCACTCAGAGGCACCAGAACCACACGTATGCCAGGTTGGTAGACCTCCGGGCTCCGAGTATTTATTTATTTATTTACATTCTCTTATATACCGCGCTATTCTGCATCAGTGCGGTTTACATAGAACAAACTGAAATTACATTGAACAGGGCATTATAACTTGGAGATAACTATTTTACAGGGAACATGGAGGGAAGCCTTTATGCTCTAGCTGTCTTTTTTCAAGACCTAAGCCATAGACGAGAAGGGAGCTGGTCTTTCAGGATGATCAGCCCTTGATGCAACAGATCCCAAGATGGAGTCAAGCGAAGTGGTGTTGCTTGCAGGAGCCGCATCAGATCTCCGAACCATGCTCTTCTCAACCAATCTGGTGCCCACCAGAATAATTCTTTCTGGGTGGTGCTCTGTAAGCTGTATCACATGCTCCACCAGTGGCCATAGGGGAAACACATACAGCAGGTGTTGACTTGGCCAAGACTGAACCACGGCGTCAATGTTTTCGGACCACATCTCCATACAGTGACTGAAGAAGCGGCACAGTTTGGCACTGGAGCAGGTCACCATCAGATCCATCTCAGAGCAACCCCAGCAGCACTGAATTAACTGAAACGCCTCCTGACTCAGCTCCCAATCTCCTGCATCCAGAGAGTGCCGGCTCAGAAAGTCTGCTTCCACATTGTCCACCCCAACAATGCTAGGTTCTTCTCTGCTCAGGCAAACAGGAGGGCTACCCCAGCACTCCTTGTGCCACCTTGCCAGTTGACATAAGCCACCGCCTTGGCATTGTCTGAAAATACTTGAACCACCCAGCTTTTGACTAGGGCCAGAAATGCATTAGAGCCAACCTGATGGCCCTTGCCTTGAGGCGGTTGATGGACATCACCGCCTCCCTGCAGCCCTAGGCTGTGTGATCTTGGCAATGTGCTCCCCATCCTGAGAAACTGGCATTTGTCAGCAGAAAGATCCACAAGTAATTGTCCAGTGGCATGCACTTCCTCAGATCACTGGGCTGCTGCCACCACCGCAGACTGGCCTTCACCATCATTTTAAGTGGGAGCCTGAGCTTGAACCTCTGAGAACACAGTGATCACAGAGTCAACAAGGACTGTTGGAGAAGCTGCACGTGCACATGTGCCCACAGCAACATCTCAATCACCACCGCCATCAATTCGTCTGGGAGCAAGCTGCGACAATCCAAAAAACCTCTGACTTTCAAAGACTCTTCCCACTCGAGTATCAAAACGTGCTCCCAGGAACTCTAAGGACTGGGAAGGCTGCAACTGGCTCTTCCCACAATTGATCACCCAGCCGAGGCCTTCCAAAGAGGATACCACTTGTGCCGCTACCCATTATGCTTCTGAAAGAGAATGGACTTGAATGAGCCAGTCGTCCAGATATGGGTGTACACAAATCCCTTAGCGCTGTAGCCACCACCACCATGACTTTGGAGAACATCCTTGGGGCAGTGGAGAGTCTGAATGGGAGGAAAGCAAACTGAAAGTGAGAACCAAGCACAGCAAATCACAGATACCTTTGCTGATCCTCCCGGATTGGGATATGTTTGTTTGTTTATTAAGCACTTGATATGCCGCACCTTTTAACAAACATGGCGGTTTGCAATACCAAAAATAAAATAAAAAAGAAAAGGCTGGGCTTGAAAGGAAAGGAGCTATAGTATCAGGACAGGACAGAGAGGCAAGAAAAACCACAGAAAATATAAAAATACACCTTGACAAAATCTAGAGATGTCAGGAACTCCCCTTGGTGCACCACATGAATCACAGATCGCAAAGTTTCCATCCGGAAGCGCAGGACGTGTAAGTGGTCGTTGACACTCTTAAGGTCCAGAATGGGTCTGAACAATCCATCCTTTTTCAGCACCACAAAATAAATGGAATTCCTGCCCTTGCCCCAATCATCCGGGAGAATGGGCACCACTGCTCTCAGGAACAGCAACTGGTCCAAGCAGCCCTTTTGTTCGCAGACCCACAGGGGGAGATGACAAAGGCATCCAGGATTGGTTCTTTGCATTCCAGGACATAGACTACTGAATGGTTTCTAGCATCCAGTGATCCTTAGTGGTTTATGGTTTATTAAAAACTTTCTATACCATCCTTCAAAAAAACAGAACGGTGTACAATAGCAATAAAATCATATTAGAAAAGAAAAAGGAAAGCCATTAAAATAACAGGCAAGAATAGAAGAAAGAAACGAATGCAAACAAGACATAACCATGAGAAGAGGGGGAAGAGGGGAAGCAGAGAAGAAAGGGTGGGGGGAAGGGGAAGGTGCAGAATGATATATCTAGGAGGAACAGTTGAAAGCCTGTTGAAATAGAAGTCTTCAGAAGTGTTTTGAACTTGGGGTAGGAGAGCTCAAGACTGATATCCAGGGGCAGGGAGTTCCACAAGCTGGGGCCAAGAAAGTAGAATGCTGCATGCCTCATGGTTTCATATCAAGCCCAGGAGGGTGGCGATAGTAAAGCCAGTTCATGTGAATAGAGCGAAGTAGGTGAGGGGGAGTGTGCAGGATAACGTATGAAGAGAGATAAGTAGGGGTGCCAGAATGTCAAGTTTTGTGAATCAGGCAAAGAAGTTTAAATTGAATGTGGAAAGAACTGGGCAACCAGTGAGATTTGAGAAACAGAGGGGTAATATGATCATATTTTGATGCGTGATGAGGAATACGAATAGCGGTATTTTGGACAGTTTGTAAGCATTTGAGCTGATAAAGGGGTAGATTGGAGTAGATAGTATTACATTAGTCGAGGCATGAGATGACAAGATTGAGAAGTAAAGTAATAATGGCAGATTCGGTAAGAAAGGGACGTAGTGAATGGATCTGATTGAGTATGGAAAGAGCATCTAACCACCATGATAATCTGATTGTGAAAGGTAAGGCCACTATCCAGACCAACACCAAAATATTTAAGAGAAGAGACCAGGGCCCGTTCCTAAAAGAAAAGGCGAAGCCTGTCCCCAACTGGAGAAGCTAGGGAATGGGCCCCCAAACTGTCATTGCGCAACCCGGAAGGGTCCTCCTCTGGAGGGGGACCAAGTCACTGGGCCCACACATGCCATGCAAGTACTGCGAACCAGCCTGAAATCCAGAAGCAAAGGGGAAGAGATGTTTTCTAGGCCAATAGCGATGGGAGTCCCTAGACCCCCAAGAGTCCACCCAGGGCAAGACGGGGTCAAAGGTCACAAAAAACAAAACTAAAAGAAAGTGCTATAACAATGAAAAAATGCTAATAGTGCAATATATGGCAGGAGCCTTACATGGATTGTAAATTAATGTTACTCAAAATGGCTATGCAAAGTGAGGGTTCATCATGATGATGAACAATTTATACAGTGCTGGAATTCCATTTTAAACAAATGTTCATTAGACTTAATGGTTCTTCTCATTCAGACCTCCAAGAAAAGGACAGAACGTAACATTCAAGAGATTGAAGCTAAAATCAATGTACTTAAGACAGATGACAATAGATTTGATACTTTTTTCTGATTTCAATACAAATTTGGGATCCTATAAGAAGGTCATTAAGGAGAAGAAACTTTCGAAATTTAGAAGGGATGATGACTATCGTTTTGGATATGTTTACCCCTGGAGTAGGAGGAAGGGGACGCTACCCACTACCAACATAAGCCTAATCAAGAAGACTGCAATGATGCTCCAGAGGATTGCCCTGCTAGAAAGAGGATCAGAAGTCAGTTGGAAGAGCCCTTGGATTTGTCCGCTCCACTATTCAATTCAGAATCCTCTTTGCAGGATTTTTCAATGAACAGACTCTGAAAAGGAGGAGGAAAGAGACCTTTCATGTTCAAACAACAGGACAGGGATCCACAGAAATCATGAGACAGGGACCAACACAAAGTACAAGAACATCACATGTTGGATTATTAAGCTTACTACCCTGGTCTGGGGAGGGGACAAGGCAGAGATGGCAAGAGGGGGGGGGGGATCCATCTGATCTCATACAGGGAGTAACTGGTAATGTTCTCAATCTTTCAGACGTTTCACTAACCTCCATCCAGATAGATGTTTTAGAAAAAGGCTTGTCTTTTGTCCCCATCACATGCTATGATCCCTTTCATACTAGGTTAGATTTCTTTAAATTTATTAGAAAATTAAAAATTAAGGAGTTTTTCACTAATATCCAGTCCCACTTTTGTGGATCCCTCTATCATTCATGGTAAATCAACTTGGTTACCACCGTACAGCACCCACTCTGTTATTGATATTTTCGAAAAAGCGGTTCTTAAGGGCATCAGAGATTTGAGGGAAAAGCAATGCTGAATTTTTCACAGTATCACTTATGAACAACGACAAGCACTTCAAAAACTTAAATCAGATTTTAGACTGATTATAAAACCAGCGGATAAAGGAGAGGCCATAGTCGTTATGAGTGAGAAGAACTATGTCTCAGGGATTAAAAAGCAACTGCAAGACAAAACATTCTATACAAGGTTAGATAAGGATCCCACCCCGTTACTGAAACAAAAGTTGGATGCTCTTATCCATATAGGTGCAGAAGCTAGATACTTGACTAAAAAGGAGCAGGAGTTTTTAACAATTTCATATCCGGTTGTTCCTACTATATATATATTTCCTAAAATCCACAAGTCCTTACATAATCCACGAGGCCATCCCATTATTTCTGTGATTGGGTCCTTGTTTGAATCAGTTTCAAAGTTTTTGGATGTGGTGTTACCACCCTTTGTTACACTGGATTTCACTCATGTCATACAAATTTTACATACATTTACAGACTATCATAGTGATCTTTTGCTTGTCACCCTTGATATTGTCTCTGTATACCAACATACCTCAGATTGAGGCTATTGATATGCTAGAAGATGTGTTTGTACAGTGAGAAGAAAGATTCAAACTATTTCCAACCTTTTTTCTTACACAGATGGCACGCCTAGTTCTGACCAGTAACTTTTTTTGGTTTGATGGTCTATTTTATTTACAGGTCAAAGGAGTGGCCATGGGGTTGTCAATGGCACTGAATGTAGCAAATCTTTATGTTGCTTCTTTTGAGAAAAAATTATTGATCAGGCATCTTTTTAAAGATAATAATAAATCATGGCATCGCTACATTGATGATGATCTTTTAATTTGTGATGGTGATCATGATTCTTTGGGCACATTTTTATGTTGGTTAAACTCATGGGACCCTCACTTGCAATTTGAAGCACATACAGATAAAAAGGAAGTCCCCCTATATGGACATTAGGATTATCAAAGGCGATCAGAGTTTTCATACAGACGTGTTCCATAAGAGCACAGACTGCAATAATTTTTTACATTTCCAGAGCTTCCATAATAGCTCCCTGAAAAACAATCTTCCAGTTAGTCAATTTTTAAGGGCTAGACATATTTGCTTGGATCTCACCAGTTTTGAACACAAAAAAAACGTACTTCACGATCGGTTCACAGAAAAAAAAGTACCCATGTAAGCATGTGCTTAGAGCCTATAATCGAGCAAAAAGCACCCCGCATGATACGTTGTTTTTGCCTCATGAGAAACCACAATTTGACAAGATTGTCCGTCCTCTTCTGTTTTCCACCAAATCTAGACAGATCTCGGAAATCATACGACACGAGTGGCACATTGTCCAAATCATCCCAGCATTTAAATCACAACAAGTAATGATAGCCCACCGTAGGAATCCGAACCTATCTAACCTTTTGGTTCCCTCCGCACTTCCAGTTGTGCGTTGAAAACCAATCACTACAGGGCACTTCCGGTGTGGGTCTTGTTCCGTTTGTGATTTAATTATTACAACTAGAAGTGTATTTGTACATCCCACTTCTTCTGCCAAATTTCCGTTAACTAGTTTTTCTACATTTTAGACTGAAAATGTCATTTTATGCAATTATTTGTCCACGCAAGCTGCTCTATATAGGGAAAACCAGTAGGAGTGTCAAGATGAGAATTATAGAGCATCATAGTTGCATTAAACACAGTACCTTTGGTTGAACATTAGTTCTCTGAGCAACATAACAGTAATGATTGACTTTGGTGTTATTTTTGCAGACTTTGGAGTGGTGCTGTTTTTGATCACCTTTTAAATGCGCACAATTTTTTCTTTTTCTTTTTCTTTTTTTTTTTGCTATACGACTTTATATATCAACCTATAATGGCTTTTGTTTCAACTCAGGGTGAATTATTCCTTGAGTATTCATAATGGAATAGTCACATATTGTGGCATATTTGAGCATTTTTGAAGTCCAAATTATAACAATTGAATTTTAGCTTTTTCATTTATATCACTGAGACCTAAATGACAATGTCCTGGATGTTAATTACATTTAGTTTTAGTTGAAGTCATTGATTTCATCACCCCATTTAAATCCGCTTTGCGTGGGCTTTTGTTTTGTTTGAATCCAGTGTGAACTTTATAGTTGAGTGTGAATATACTGTATATGTCTTTCTTTCTCTAGTGAGTTCTTCTTTCTGAGCCTTTATTCCAGTTATTTGATATGCCTCAAAGTCTTTATGATGCACTCTTGTATAAACGCTGGTTATAAATTATACTTAGTACTCACATAACAGCGTCTTAAGTAGGTTTTTTTGTCTTCCTTTTACCCCCTTTTTTTATGTGAAGTTTTTTATCTGTTTACGTTTTAATGATGTGTCCTAGTGACCTTAGTAGTTTCTAATTGATTTTATTTACTATTTATTGTGTATTATTTTTTCCTTTACCAAGTCATTCATATTCCTTTTGTGAGGATTTTGGCTGTATTCGAACCCACCGTAACCTCCTTAGCTGTCTGTAGAGATGCATACGGTTCCCTTTAAGTCATATTTTTAGAGCCATGTTTTTGAATCATAAGTAGTTTCTCAGCATGTCATATAGTTTTCAGACATACTCTCGATTTAAAACTGGTTTACACGTAGGCGGCTCTATAACGAGGCCAAGTGAGGCGGTGGCCTCAGGCGGCAGCTTTTTGGGCTTTTTGGGGGCGGCAAAATTGCCCCCAAAAAGACCGCCATCACCGCCTCACTCGGCCTTCAAAATAAAAAACAAAACAAAACTCCGACGTAAGAAGCAGCTGCAGCTCCTGTTTCCCATCAGCACCTCGGGCTCATCTTTAACAGAGCCGCGGTTAAGGGAAACACTGTCCCTTCGCCGCAGCTCTGCAAGGTGGAGCCGGCGAAACCAGGGGAAACCAGCAGGCTCTCTAGGGGGGGGGGGGGGGCGGGCGAGCGGCCATGGGGCTCCTCATTCTGCCGATGCAGCCGCTGGAGCAGCAGCATCAGTTGCTTCTTAGGCGGGAGGTTTATTATTTTTTCAATTTCCCTGGGTTGGGGGGGAGGGGTCTAGGACTGGAACTGGGCTGATTGAGGGGTTTAGAACTGGAAATGGGCTGATTGGGGGGTTTAGAACTGGTAATGGGCTATGGGGGGTTAGAACTGGAAATGGGCTGATGGGGGTTAGTACT
Organism: Ichthyophis bannanicus; assembly: GCA_033557465.1. NCBI lineage: Eukaryota > Metazoa > Chordata > Amphibia > Gymnophiona > Ichthyophiidae > Ichthyophis > Ichthyophis bannanicus. The sequence goes on from CM066037.1 coordinate 205,175,017, forward strand.
GGAAATGGGCTGATCAGGAGGGGGGCTAGGAGTGGTAATGGTCTATGGGGGGGTAGAATTGGAAATGGGCTGATGGGGGGGTTAGGACTGGAAATTGACTGATGGGGGTTTAGAACTGGAAATGGACTGATCACGAGGGGCTAGGACTGGCAATGGGCTATCGGGGGGGTTAAAACTGGAAATGGGCTGATGGGGGGTTTGGACTGGAAATGGGCTGATCGGAGGGGGCTGGGACTGGTAATAGGCTATTGGGGGAGGACTAGGACTGGAAAGGGACTGATGGGGGTTTAGAACTGGAAATGGGCTGATGGGGGGTTAGGACTGGTAATGGCCTATGGGGGGAGACTAGGACAGGAAATGGGCTGATTGGGGTGCTAGGACTGAAAATGGACTTATTGGAGGGTTACAACTGGTAAAGGGCTGATAAAGGGGATATGACTAGAAATGGGCTGGGACAGGAAATAGTCTAATAGGGGAGGGGAGGAGAGTGTGCTGCTGGCCCTGGAAGAAAACTAGGGGCTAGGGCTACAAATGGTCTGATGCGGGGGATGGTAGAATAGGACTGGAAGGGAGCAGATACTGAGAGGATCTGCCAGGGGAAGGATGGGGCAGGAAGGGGAAGGAGGGGGCTGGAAAGGAGCTGACACCTGGAATGTACCGAACGGGGACTGGAAGGGAGCTGACACTTGGGGATGGGAGTGGTAGGTAGCTCGGTAATAGGGAGAAGGCTGGAAGGGAGCTGACATGTGAATGGCACTGGACGAGAGATGGATAGAGGGTAGGGTGGCTGGAAGGTAGCTGACTGGGGGGTGGCACTGAGAGTGAACCTGAGCTTGATACCTGGGATAGTATTTGGACTAGAAGGGGCTGGACAGTGGGAAAGAAGGGGGACTGGAAGGGAATGGACACAAATGGCAGTCATGGGAATGCAAGGTGGTTGACATTGGAAGGTACTGGGAGGTGAAGACTGGAAAGGGGACTGATACTGGGGAGGATTACTGAAACTGGAAATGGGTTGATTGAAGGAAGTGAAGAAAACAAAAGAAGAGATAAGAAATGGCAGATGAACCATGGACCATAGACCACAGAAAGAGAGCTAAGAGAAGACAGGAAAGCAGAAGCCTCAGATCGGGACCAGCATGATCAGAGAATAAAATGGTCAGACAACAAAGGTAAAAAAAAATAATTTTATTTAATTTTGGTGATTGGACTTTGTGCTTTACACAGTATTGGGGAAGTGCATCTCTTATTTATCTGATGTTGCACTGCATGTGGACTCTGGCTTCTTGGGGTTTCAGTTTAAATTTTGTCTACATATTTTTTTTTCTTTAGATTGTGGTTACTTATGCTGTACTTGGTGAGGGTCGATGTTGTGCGTGTGTGACTGAGGTCAGGTGTTCTGTTAACATGCAGTTTGTATGTAAAGATCTATACTATACTGTAGTAATTTGACTTGCTCAGCTTTTCAAATAAATGTATGGATGTTCCAGGGCCCACTGTAATATTTACAGTGACACTTTTTTTGGATGGGCTCCTTATGTGACTTTTGGAAGTTTGTGCTGATATGGTATGGTATGGTAAGTTTGCTTTTTGTTGTAGTGTTTTTTATTAGTTCACAATATGCCTGGTACTGGAGAATAGTGGTGGTGGTGGTTGTTAGTGAGATGATCAGAATCAGATTTTTTTTTTTAAATATTGAGTTCTGTGGGTGAATGTCCTGGTTCTGCTCTGCACCTACTGTGGATGCAAAATATATGTTGAAAAAGAAAAAGGGAGAACCATAACGCAGTTTATAACAAAATAAAAATGAGTTATAATTTAGTTTTATAAACTGTGCTATTGATTCTTGCTGTCTTTTAGTTTCTTGGTGTAGAAACAGGACCGTACCTAGCCCTGTGCAAGCAGTGCAGCCGCACAGGGCGCAAAGGCTTGGGGGGGGGCGCATTTCAGCTCTCTGCTGTTGCCCTGCTGCTGCTGGCAGGACAATAGCAGGCAGTTAAAATGTGCCCAAAGCCTTTTCGCAGCACTTTAAGCAGGTCTGGTCCCTCCCTCCCTCCTCCGACACAATGTCAGAGCAGGGAGGGACAGATCTGCTTAGAGTGCCGGCGCCTTTCAGATTGGGTGCATGCCCCACTCCTCCTCCCCATACCTCCATCCAGCGCTGCCTGCTCTTTCCCTGCTGCCGGCGCCGCCGTAAAAAAAACAGAGGGCGGCAGCTGCAGGGAAAGATCAGGCAGCACTGGATGGAGGTATGGGGGGGAGAGGGGGGCATGCGCCCGAGTTGCAAGTCGCACAAGGCGCGTTTGTAGTCCGATACGGCCCTGTGTGCAAACATCTTGCATTTCCTCCATATAATCTAATCGACTTTTTGATTTGGTTCAGTCTCTGATTGGTTTTCTGAAAAAGCCCCGCCCCCCTCGAAGGTGGTGGGGGGGGGGGCGCCATCTCATTCTTCGCCTCAGGCAGCAGACTGCCTTGAGCCGCCCCTGGGTTTACAGACTGCACTTGGGGCTCACATAGTAATGCCCGGGTGCGTTTTTTCCTATTAATTCCTTATATCATGTTCCTCCAATTGCTTTATGATGTGCCCTATTGCCTTAGAATTTATTCATTATTTATTGTATATTCAATTTCTCTTGTCGTGGGTTTGATGTACTGGTTTTAAACAATGTGTTTCTTAGATGTGCGTTCAAATCCTGACACCAACACTTCTTGTTTATTTATTTTTTGTCTTCATCTTTCATAGTTTCCTGGACTCGTTAGAAGATACAACACCATCTAATGTTTCTTATTAACTGCACTTTTAATCTGTATGGTTTATTTCCATACTAAACATACATTGTAACCCCCTTTTTTCACTTTCCCGATGATGCCATTCCCATGATGTGGTTCAGTCGTTCTTAAGTTAGTGTTAGGTTTTTTTACTCCAGTGTTAGCATTGTATCTTAAGTTCATTTAGAGTGGTTTATCACTACATTTATGATATAACGTTTATCTATTTTTATATTTTATTCTGCTATCCCCATCACGTGATTTCTGGGCACAAATTCTTTTCAAGGCTCCACTGATTGTTAACTTTGGACATTGTATTATTTGACACTATCAGATATTCATTACTATTTTTAACACTATTGATTGGTTGAATATATCTCGGGTTCCTTATCGCCCCCAGGGCCACTCTGTTTTTTAAATTGTGTTTTTTGAGTTAGTTTATTTTGGCAGTGCCACAGTTTCCTCTTTTGAGGTTTTTTTTGTTTGAGCTTTTTAACTGTGTGTTCTAAATAGAGATGCTCCTATTTTGATGTTCCTGTAATCTAGGTAGTTTCACGATACAATTTGCTGCACCACCCAAGTTCCCTCCTCCTTTCCAATTTACTTCAACTGTTTCTGCATTTCTCACATTGCATCTATATTTCTATGTCATTTCGCTAATCTAACTATGTAATATGTATTCTTCTGTCCCCAGTTTCCAGTATTATGTTTTAGCTTTCTTTTGGGTGTATACCATTTATACTTCATCTATTGGTAAATTTATTGGGCCATTTTTAATTTGATTTTTATTCTTATCTATGTACATTAAATACTTGTTACATAGGCAGTTTTGTATCTCTCACAATTTTACATTGGCTATTATCGTTTCATTGTTGACATACTGTATTTATGTATCTATTTATATATTGAGTTGCCTATTTATATGTTTTTTTTTAATATTAAGTTATATTGTTTCCGGTTGTATTATTTATATTAATGATTATTCCAAGTCATACTGCTAGACCAGTCCAGACAAACGGGTTGTGTCCCCCTGCCAGCAGATCTTGGAGACAGAGAATTCTACCAGAGCTCTGATAGGCTGGACTCTGGTGATATGGTCCTACCCCTAGGGGTCTCCCTCAGTATTTCTCTGTCTCCAGCAGATCTGGTTGCTTTTGTTGTTTTTCCCTCAAAATCTTTAAAATTATTTAGAATCCCTTTGGGGACTGATATTTCCACTTGCCTGTTGCTGCCAGTATAGTTTCACTGTTCACCAGGATGTTTGCAGCTGAGCTTCTGTTTCTGACACAGTAGAGCTCTCTGACAGGAAGAATCCCCAGCATCTGGCCATGAGGGCTTGTTAGCTGGACGAAGGCCTCCCTAAAATCAGGTTTCTCTGTATCTTGAGGCTCCTGGATGCACCCAGATTTCACAAGAGGTGTTATTCTGGGTTTCCCAGCAACTTGATTCCCCAGATAAACTTGTGGAGCTCCTGAGCCTGGCTTCAGTAGAGCTCCCGATTTTCTTTAAGCAGCGCTGAGTCTTTGCCATGAGAGCTTAGACAGCAGGAGGATCAGGTATCAATTTCTGAGAGAAACTGTAAGTAAACTGTTTTTCTTACTTGCCTCAGCTGCCCTGGGTTTATGTCAACTGCATCGGGACCGGCTGTCTCTGACCTGATTCCTTCACTTCCGGTTTCATCAGGGTCTGTTCAACTGGGTTTTGAAGTTCCTATTTTCTTTTCTTCGTTTTTATTTCCTGGATTCACCCAGAGCACGCAAGAGGTGTTTCTCTGGGTTTCCCAGGCTTCCCTCCTTAACAGCTGTATTTTCTCTATTCAGCAATACAACAGGGTTTGAGCTCCTGATTTCACTGTCTGTGCAGCTCCCCTTCTCGCCAGAAACACCTTCCAGCCCCTGCCATGAGGGTCTAAGTGGCTGCAGAGGGATCAAACTCTAATTTCCCTACCTTTCAGTCACTGTAATTACCTTACACTGACTTTGAAAGTTTCTCTTCTCCTCCATGGGAACTCAGCTCCTCTGTACCAACACAGTGAATAACTGACAGTTTCCTTCTCCCCTCCGTTTCTGGTGATTCAGGGTTTGTCAGGATTTGAATTTTTAAGTTGCTAGCAGCACTCCTTGCCTCTTCCCCAGCGATTTCGCTGCATTTTTAAGGTTTTTAGAGCTTAGGAAACTTTTACTTTGCAGTTTTTCTGTGCCGGCGGCCATTTTGAAAATCAGGAGGGATTTCTCTTCAGTGTTTCTTTTTTTTTGGAGGGAGCAGCTCTGGGCAGCCATTTCAAAACATTTACACATGCTGTGAAGGCACAGGGAGTTTCAAAATCCCTTTTCTTTGAAGAGTCTTCTGTTTCCCTAAGCCTACCTTGATTTTTGTTTACAAAAAAAAAAAAAAAGGTTTAAGCCTCTGCGATGCCTGTTTCTCTGCACAGCTGTATTATATGTAATAATAAGAAAAAGGAGTTAATAGATTGCTTGTGTTCCACCTGCATGCTGCATCCAGGAGAATCGTCTTCCTCCATTCCCACTGCGCTGCCAGCTAGGGACATCAGCGCCTTAACTCCTCCCTCCTTAGAGCCCCTGCAGCAGGATCTTCCTGCAGAAAGGACTCAGTCAGCTCCCATTTTGCTTCCACAGCCGCTGGAAGCCACGGCAGCCTTGGCTGACAGTGAGTTCCTGACACTCTTCCGCCAGGCATGGCACCTGTGGCGTTCTGAGTCTTTTGGTATACCTCCAGCACCCGCCTGGTAGCATACAAGGATATGGTGGGGTCTCGCAAGCGGTCCCGAAAGTCCTCAGACCTTAAAGCAGTACGTCCTTCCAGGAACGTTGCATGTGGCTTGCGGGACACTACGGATATTCCAGAAGACTTTAAATCGTCGGAGGTGAGCCCTGACTCATTGGAGAAAGAAGATGGGGAATATTCTCCATCTGATTCTTCGCTAACAGTTCACGAGGGCTCTCAAGATATCAGACTTTTTCAGAAAGAGGAGTTGCCGGCCCTAATCACACAGGTGATGGAGTCGCTACGCCTAGTCGACACGCCTGATCCTCAGAGTTCTCAAACCCTGTTGCAGCCGGATCCCATTTTACAGGGCATTCGTAAGCCTTCCAAAGCTTTTTCCTTTCCAGCCGAGTTACAGCATATGGTATCTCGAGAGTGGGACTCTCCAGAGTCCTCTCTACGTACAGCACGCAGTATTGGTCAGTTATACCCTTGGTCTCCTTCTGACTTGGACCGTTGGCTGACATACCCGAAAGTTGATGCGTTAGTGACCGGGGTCACCAAGCATACCACAATTCCGGTTGAGGGCGGAGAAGCACTCCGCGACCAGCAAGACCAAAAAAGTTGAGAGTCTGCTAAAGACGGGTTTTTCGTCGTCCGCTCTTTCCCTTCAAGCAGGGATGTGCAGAGGTCTAGCAGCACGGGCCTCCCTTCGATGGATTCAGCAGCTTCCAGGTGATCCCGAGTTGGCTCGTTTAGAATCCATCGCTGCATTCCTGGCAGAGGCCTTCTCTGATCTCTTGCGGCTGTCAGCTCGCTCCGTAGCACCGGTGACAGTAGCTCGGAGATGGCTCTGGCTGTGTCAATGGGCAGCGGATGTTGATTCGTTCAAAGACTCCAGCGTTTAGATGCCATTCGTCCAGTTCCACCATTGGAAAGTGGACTAGGCCGTTACTCTGTCTATTTCGTGGTGCCAAAAAGAATAAAAAAAAAGACGGCTCCTTTCATCCTATCTTGGATCTCAAAGGTGTCAATCGCAGTCTGCGGGTACCACACTTTCGAATGGAGACTCTGCAATCCGTTATTCAAGCAGTACGCAAGGGGGAATTCTAGCTCCCCTCAATCTCGCAGAAGCATTCTTTCATATTCCCATTCGAGAGGGGCATCAGCGACTCGTTCGATTTGAGGTACTCGGTCAACATTTCCAATTTCATGCGATGCCCTTCGGTCTAGCTTCGGCGCCTCGAACCTTCTCCAAGGTAATGGTGGTAGTAGCTGCGGCCTTAAGCAGCCGTGGCATCAGAGTTCATCCTTATCTGGATGTCTGGCTCATTTGCGCAGACTCACTCCCCGAGGCTTGCAGCACAGTCTCGGTGGTTGTTGCCTTTCTCGAAAGCCTCGGCTGGGTAATCAACCGCGACAAGAGTTGTCTTCAGCCGTCCCAGGAGATCGAATTTTTGGGGGCTCGATTTGATACAGCCTTAGGTCGGGTCTTTTTGTCAATGCCTCGATTCCTCAAGTTAACTTCTCAAATTCGCAGTCTCCTAGCACAGGTCTCGCCTCGAGCATGGTGTCCAGAGGATTATCAAGTTTGGTTGCCTCTACTACCGGCGGTGAGACTTTGCCTCCGTTGGTGGCTCCGGCCCCGCAGTCTCGTCTCCTTCGAGGGGTTCCCTTGGAGACTCCGCGCTGGGTGTTGGTAACGACAGACGCCAGTCTCTCCGGTTGGGGAGCGCATTGCGGCTCACACTCAGCGCAGGGGATTTGGTCTCCTCGGGAGGCCCGGTGGTCCATCAATCGCCTTGAGACGCGAGCGGTGCGCTTAGCCTTGCGAACGTTTCAGCCTCTTCTGCGGCGTCAGGCGGTTCGAATTTCTGTTCGACAATGCTACGACAGTGGCATACCTTAACCACCAAGGGGGCACGAAATGTCCAGGTGTATCGAAGGAAAGGAGTCTTCTCCTTCTGTGGGTGGAGAAGCATCTGCAGGTGATCTCGGCGCAACACATCGCGGGGGTAGACAATGTAAAAGCCAATTTCCTCAGCCGACATGCTCTGGATCCGGGGGAGTGGGCTCTGGCGCCAGAGTCCTTTCAGTCCATTGTTCGACGATGGGGTCTACCGGCAATGGATCTCATGGCTACGGCGCAGAATACCAAGGCACCGATCTACTTCAGCTGTTGGAGAGACAACGGGACGCATGGGATAGATGCACTGTCTCAAGCATGGCCAACCCATCTCCTTCTGTATGTCTTTCCTCCCTGGTCCATGATCGGCAAGATTCTCCAAAGAGTCAGGGAGCATCACGGCCCGGTGATCCTGGTGGCACCGGATTAGCCTTGCAGACCGTGGTATGCGCATCTCGTCCGGCTGTCTCAGGCGTCTCCTCTACACCTGGGGGCGTTCCCAGGGCTCCTGCTCCAAGGGCCAGTGGAAATGGAAAACCCGGCTCCTTACTCACTTATGGCCTGGCTCTTGAATGCCGCAGGTTAGTTCAGAAGGGATATTTGTCGAGTGTGGTGGCGACAATGCTTAAGGCACGGCGGTCTTAGACGTCGCTGGCTTATGCTCGTGTGTGGCGTCTCTTTGACACTTAGTGTTCGCTACGTCACATCTCGCCCTGGCGTTGCAACATCCCAGATATTCTTTCTTTCTGCAGGCCGGTCAAGATAAGGGTCTGGCACTCGGGACCTTGTGCGTGCAGGTTGCCGCGCTAACTTGTTTTCGAGGGCCGATATCGGGGCGTTCTCTCGCCTTGCATGTGGACGTTTCGCATTTTCTTAAAGGGGTTCAGACATTACGGCCCCCGATACGTCCTTTAGTTCCTTCTTGGGATCTCGCTCTCGTTCTCCATGCCCTTGTTGCTCCTCCCTTTGAGCCCCTGAAGGCATGTTCCCTTAAGGATTTAACGCTAAAAACAGTTTTCCTAGTGGCCATAACCTCGGCATGTCGGATTTCCGAACTTCAGGCTCTCTCTTGTCGAGACCCCTATCTCTCGTTTTCTTCGGCGGGAGTTTCTCTTCGAACTGTTCCATCCTTTTTACCTAAGGTGCTTACCCCGTTTTATGTCAACCAGCCTCTTTTCTTGCCTACCTTTGAAAGAGAGCAGTGTTCCGGTCACCTTCGTCAATTGCGTGCTGTGGACCTGAAGAGAGTGCTTTATCGGTATCTTAAGATCACGAACGCCTTCCGTAAGACCGATCATCTTTATGTCCTGTTTGTGGGTCCTCGACGGGGGTCCGCAGCCTCCAAATCCACCATTTCTAGATGGTTGCTGTAATCTTCTGAATTGTAATCTTCTGGTCTACTCTTCGTTTGGTCCTGGGTTCATTTCACAGAGACAGTAGGGTAAGCAGCACAAATAAGACAACCAACCAGGTGTGGCTTGGAAACAGGTCGTTATGTAGAAATAGGCTTATTACATAGGTACAGAACTGAGTTATATAGTGGTTGTTAAAAAGCTGCTTCTGTGTACATCAATGAATCAGTGTGTGTGTGTGCATGTGTGAAGTGTGAGAGAGAATAGAGTATATGAAAGACTCTATGTGTGTGCATGTGTGTGTGAGAGAGATCAGAGAGAGAGCGGGGGGAGGGGTGAAGAGAATTGATTATCAGAGCCTCCTGTCCTTCATGTCTGATGAATAGAGGAAGAGAGAGAGAGAAAGAGGAAGTATTTCTGTCCTTTATAGTGAATTTTCTCTAGCACCTCCCTTTGAGGTCTGCTATTGTTTCTAGCACCTCCCTTTGAGGTCTGCTATTCTTGATTTAGCAAGGAGGGGCTGCAAACCAATCTCATCGGGCCCGGAGACTGACATCACCAGGGGGTCAGAGTTAATCTCATCTTGTAAACTACCCTCATTAACTTTGGAGACTGATATCACCAGAGTAACAAAGCTGCATGGAATCCAAGGTCTGGGGAAAAAGCCATGACACCTATGCCATGCTGATGTATGCTGACATCTCCCACACCTTTTTTATTTGTATTTATTATTTGTGACTGGAAATGGTGGAAGCAAACCTGTGATACCTGTCCCAGCTGCCATTACATGATAGTAGGTAGCTTGACTAATACCTCCTGTATTAAATTTATTTATTTATTTATTTATTTACATTCTCTTATATACCGCGCTATTCTGCATCAGTGCGGTTTACATTGAACAAACTGAAATTACATTGAACAGGGTATTATAACTTGGAGATAACTATTTTACAGGGAACATGGGCTATGGAGGGTTAAGTGGCTTGCCCAAGACCACAAGGAGCACCTGTGGGACTAGAAACCCCAGTCCTTCCGGCCCAAGGTTGCTGTCCTCCAGTGGGATTTGAACCACCGACCTTCCGGCCTGAAGTACCTTGCCCCAACCACTAGGCTACTCCTCCACTCCAAATACCTTGCTATGTCTAGCAGGTCCCCTGTCCTGCACAGTACTGTCTCTAGTACTGTCTCTAGTGTTCTAGAGATAAACAAGTCCCCTAATGAGTCCAAACCTCGTGTCTTAGGTAGGGCAGCCACTACTGGGGGGGGGGGGGGGGAACCCAATATGCTACCTCCGTGCCCGTCTTAGAGAGAGTGAACAGTGCATAAGGGCTGCAGGAATTTCTGAGGAGGTTAAAGCCAAAAGGTACCAGGATGCTATGAGTGAGGCTAGGAAGCAATACTAGACTGCAGCTGACTCTGGTATTCAGTGTAATAGGAAATGCCAAATTAGCCAAATTAGCAGGCCAAATGTAGAGGTAGGTGCTGGAGAAATTCCGTCTAACTACCTTAAAATGTTGTTGTTCTGTAGGACATGCGCTGCAAGGACATGTACATGTGTTTCATTTTACAACACAGGAAAATTATGATAATGCATAGCAATATTTGTACAGCAGTTAAAATAATAATAAGGTGAATAAAAACATTAAAGACATGATCAGCAGTAACATAGAAACATAGAAACATAGAAATATGACGACAGAAAAAGACCACATGGCCTATCTAGTCTGTCCTTCCATAACAACTACAACAGTCCACTTTTTGCCTTTAGAGATCCTCTGTGTTGGTCCCATGCTTTCTTGAATTCAGTTACTGTCCTCATCTCTACCACCTCCACTGGGAGACTATTCCACGGATCCACTACTCTTTCCGTAAAGAAATATTTCCGCATATCACTCCTGAATCTATCTCCCTTCACCCTCATCCCATGTCCCCTCGTAGCAGAACTTGCATGACCTTACATTTTTTAACATTAAATCCCAGCTGCCAAATTCTAGACCATTCTTCAAGCTTAGCTAGATCCCTCCACATGTTATCTACCCCTTCCTGGGTGTCTACTCTATTGCAGATTTTGGTATCATCCGCAAAGAGGCAAACCTTACCCGACAGCCCTTCCGCTATATCACTAACAAAGATGTTAAAAAGAATCGGACCAAGGACAGATCCCTGGGGCACACCACTGGTAACATCCTTCTCCTCAGAGTGAGCTCCATTTACTTGTACTCTTTGTCGCCTCCCACCCAACCAATTTCTAACCCAAGCAGTAACTTTAGGGTCCATCCCTAGGGTGCTCAGTTTGTTTATAAGTCGCCTGTGAGGAACAGTGTCAAAGGCTTTACGGAAATCTAAATACACCACATCTAGAGCTCTCCGTCGGTCCAACTCCCTGGTCACCCAGTCAAAAAAATCAATCAGATTTGTCTGACAAGACCTGCCTCTGGTGAATCCATGCTGCCTCGGATCCTGTAATCCGCTGGACTCCAGAAACCTCACTATTTTCTCTTTCAGCAGCGTTTCCAATAATTTACTCACCACCGAAGTTAAACTAACCGGCCTGTAGTTTTCAACCACATCCTTACTTCCGCTTTTGTGTAAAGGCACCACATGAGCCTCTCTCCAGTCCTTTGGCACCACTCCTGACTCCAACGAGGCATTGAAAAGGTCAGTCAGTGGAGCTGCTAGAACGTCCCCAAGTTCCCTCAGTATTCTAGGGTGTATCCCATCCGGTCCCATCGCTTTGTCTACTTTAAGTTGAGCTAGTTTCTCACGAACACAGTTTTCTGAAAATAGTTCAAGATGTCCCTCGCTTCTGTTCTTATTTGTGGGTGTTTTCTGAGGTCCTGCTCCTGGTTCTTCATCTGTGAACACAGAACAAAAATATTTGTTAAGCAATTCCGCTTTATCCTTATCAGCTTCTACACATTCCCCCCCTGCACCCTTGAGTCTGACAATACCACTTTTGCTCTTCCTCTTCTCACTAATATATCTGAAAAATGTCTTATCCCCCCATTTTATTGCATTGGCTATTTCCTCCTCCTTTTGATTCTTTGCCTTCTTGACTACTTTGCTAGCTTCTCTAAGTTTTTCCAAATACAGATGCCTGTCTTCTGCTCTCTGTGATCTCTTGTATTTCATGAAGGCCTCCCTCTTTTTCTTCAATTTTTCAGCTACTTCCTTCGAAAACCATAGCGGTCTCCTGTTCCTTTTGCCTTTATTTACCATTTTAACAAAAAGGTTGGTTGCCCTTAAAATACCCCCTTTCAGTTTTGCCCACTGTTTTTCTACATCCCCCAGCTGTTCCCATCCCACTAACGACTCCCTGAGGTATTGGCCCATCTTTGCAAAGTTAGTCTTCCTAAAGTCTAAGATCCTCACCTTGGAATGGATTCTAACAGCCCTAGTCCTAATACTGAACCACACCATCTGGTGATCACTGGATGCAAAATGATCTCCCACTACAACATCAGAAACACTTTCACCATTGGTAAGCACCAAGTCCAGTATGGCCTCTTCACGTGTGGGGTCTGTTACCAATTGCCTGAATAGTTCTCCCTGTAGAGAATCCAGGATCTCCTTACTTCTAGATGATACTGCAGCAGGAATGTGCCAATCAACATCTGGCATATTGAAATCTCCTATCAGTAGCACTTCCCCTTTCCTAGCAATGCTGCGTATGTCTTCAATTAACTCTCTGTCCACCTCTTCCTCTTGTGAGGGAGGTCTGTATATCACTCCAATGCAAATAGATTTCTCTTTCCCTCTTTCTAGTTTAACCCACAATGCCTCCTCTCTCCCTTTTAAGCTCTGTAATTCCAAAGCTTTAATAGTAGTTTTTACATATAGTGCCACTCCTCCTCCTCTTCTTCCTACCCTGTCCTTACTGAATAAAGTATAGCCAGGTATAGTTACATCCCAGTCATTGTGTTCTGTGAACCATGTTTCTGTAACTGCCACTAAATCCAAGTCAGCCACTCCCACCAAAGCTTCAACCTCAGGGATCTTATTTCCCATGCTACGGGCATTAATACACACTGCTTTCCATATGTTACCCCTGTTACCCATTTCCATAAAGGTATTTAATGTATCACCTACCTGGGGGCTTTCACTTATCTGGGGGCTTTCTTCACCCATCCCCAAGGAATCTAGTTTAAAGCCCTCTTCAGTAGATTAGCCAGTCTACTACCAAAGATGCGTTGACCTCTCTTGGACAGATGGATGCCATCCCTGCTTTGCAACCCTTGGAAAAGCATCCCATGGTCTAGGAAACCAAAACGCTCTCGATGACACCATCCACGCAGCCATGCATTTGTCTCCAGGATGTGAGCCTCTCTGCCTTGGTGAGTAACCAAATAACAATTCCCACACAGACACATGAGCATCTTGTAGCAAGTGTCCAACAATTTGTTGAATGTGTCCATTCTCATAAGCGATGGTGTGATTCACTTCAGTGGATGTTGTTTTAAGGTGATCAATATAGGCATGGAGTTCTGTAAAGTTGAGCAGTTTATGTAGTGTCTCTTCTCCCATGCCAAGTGGTAATGGATGCACTGCATATGAGATAAAGTCTGTAATGTCCATAGAGTCATTGGTAACCAGCGGTGTGGAATAAGTTGTCCCCTTAATGGTGATGGAGACCAGTGGTGTATGACTGCACCAGGTATTGTTTGGTAAATAGTTTGAACTGTACCACAAAGTGTTCTTGGGAAGGCGAATGTCATGCATTCTGGGAGCAATCAAAAAAGAAACATTCTGGGGAAAGAACAGATGAAAACAAAAGTGTCCAGCTCCAAGGTAATACAAACTGTGTGAGGTAGTCAGGGAATATGAGAGCTTAACAGTCAGGGAGCAAGAGGAGGAATTGTTCCAGCAGGAGGTGTCAGCCTCTTTAAACTGGTGAGGTTGACACTTGAACTGAAATGTAGTCTGCTCACACAAACTGGGGTCCATCGGCTTGAATGAAGTCCAGGTGTCGTCCAGTGGCTGCACCCATGTGAGATGGTCCACAGGATACATAAGCATATTATCAAACTGAACCCCAATATTAACAATAGGATAAATAACTGTGTGTTGTCCTGACCATGGGATCAAAGTACAGATAGAGCAGCCTTGTGGTGAACAAATGGGAACACTAACTGTCCACCAATCAAGGTGAGCTATAGCAAATTCAGGTATTTTGGTACTAGCCATATGGATGAGAGATGGTGGCCAGTGTCCTAACTTAGCCGTGATCAGAATTTCCTTTAGTATAGTAATAAGCTCGATCTGTACTTGATCACAGGCAAGAGCCCAGGAAATATTCTTTCCCAATCTATATTCTGCATGTGCTAAGGTAACAATTTTCTGTTCTATAATGGGAGATATAAGACCTCTGTCCTGACAGGAAATATTGTACAAAATCAATGCAGGAGGACCTAGAAAGTAATGTTCTGGAGGTGCCCTCAATTCTTGTGTCCTTTCTAGAGAAGTGGAAACTGGTGGCTCCCACTGTACTTGAGTGATGTTTAATGAATAGAACACTGGCTTGTCCTGTACGGAACAGAAACTCAGGATGACCAGATCCTTTTCTTTCGGGAAAGGTGGGGGTATTTCTTGATAGCGATATGCCCCACCTGTGGAGTTAGCCCAGCCAATCGTGCATATTCGGATGATAGTTCCTGTAATGAGACTGGGGTAGACGAGAGCAGATACCAGAACAACAGGAAACCGAGACATAATAAAAGCTAACTTGTTTCACTCTACTAGGGAGTAAACGAATGCTCCCCATTTATACTATGTAACAACAAAAAAATAATTTTTACTACTTATTTACATAACTATTAAACGCATGTCCATTATATAGGACACATCAACTATACAGCAGAAGTAAATAGTTACCGTCCTCAAGCGACTTTTGTTCAGAAAGCAGCTGTCCGTGCTGTCTTCAGGTGGTATCTGAAAACAAAGACTGATAAAACACGTATTACCCATATGGTTTCAACTGGGTGATGTGTTTCCAATACTGCTGGTTGTCGGGCATTATGATTTTGTATAGGCTTGGGCCTAAGGTATCAGTAACTAAGTATGGTCCTTCCCACTTTGCAGTTCCAAAGGGGAGGTTTGGTCTAGGTCTCAGAATCATCACTTTACTCCCAACCTTGAGGGGCCTTAAATCAGAACCTTTTGCATGTACCTCCTGCAAATAATCTCTAGCTTTTTCTGTGTTAGCTAGCACAGTGGTCTGAATTTCTTTTAGATGTTCTTGCAGGGATTTCATCCACTCATTGGTGAAAATTACTGTCTGATCCTCTGGAAGAAAAGGACTCAGCATATTTTCCCACCGTTGCATTGGCCTTCCCATTAAGGCTTCATAGGGTGCAAAACCTGTGGATTTACAGACATTAGCTCTGATACGCATAAGGACTAAAGGGAGCACCAGATCCCAATTTTTCCCGGTCAGATTAAGCATAGGGCTGAGGTGGGCCTTAATTGTTTGATTCATTCTTTCTACCTGCCCTGCTGCCTGTGGATGGTACGAAATGTGGAGTTGTTGTTCTATGCCTAGAAAATCAAACAATTCCTTGATGAGCTGAGAAACAAATGCAGGACCATTATCAGAATCAATAGTCTTAGGAATGCCCCAGCGTGTAAAAAATTGCATAGTTAGGATTTCTGCAGTGGTTCGAGCAGTTTGATCTGGGACAGGGAATGCTTCTACCCAATTAGAAAAGGAATCAACAACAGTGAGCAAAAATCTATTTTTCCTAGCTGTTAACGGAAGAGGGCCCACATGATTTATTTGCAATCTCTCAAATGGGCCACGGGGAGGTGCTCTCATTAACTGTCCCCTTCTCTTTTTAGGTTGCCTCCCAAATGAAGCACAGATTACACAGGAGGAAACATGATCCTGTATATCATGTTTCATTTCTGGCCACCATACCAACCTATTGAGGATAGTCTGCATTTCTTCTGCTTTAGGGTGTTCCATAGGACCTGCACCATGAACCCAATGCATCCACTCTTTACCTCGAGCTCTAGGGATAGCTATAACCAAGCCTTCCTCTCTTTTTGCACATAGAATGTCTTTCTCTATAGCGAGTGTGAGAGGGTGTGTGCTGATATAGGTTATCTGGGGCGTCCTGCACAAGCTTCCTCAAATTGGAAAGCTCAGGGTCCTTTGTCTGCAGTGCTACGAAGTAATCTGGTGGTATTATCTGATCATAATCTGTGGAACGTGTAGCAATAGCAACCATGCGTGTCTGCTCATACCAGGGCCATATGAGGCCTACATGGCATGCTTAGAAACATAGAAACATGATGACAGAAAAAGACCACAAGGCCCATGTAGTCTGTCCTTCCATAACAACAACTACAACAGTCCACTTTTTACCTTTAGAGATCCTCTGTGTTGGTCCCATGCTTTTTTGAATTCAGTTACTGTCCTCATCTCTACCACCTCCACTGGGAGACTATTCCACGGATCCACTACTCTTTCCGTAAAGAAATATTTCCGCATATCACTCCTGAATCTATCTCCCTTCACCCTCATCCCATGTCCCCTCGTCGCAGAACTTGCTTTCAATTGAAAGAGGCTCTCTCCCTGAACATTTATGCCACGGAGGTATTTAAACATCTCAATCATATCACCTCTATCCCGCCTTTCCTCTAAGGTGTACATATTAAGATCCTTAAGTCTGTCCTCATATGCTTTATAATGAAGACTACTAATCATCTTAGTAGCAACCCTCTGCACCGACTGCATCCTGTTCACATCCTTTTGAAGGTGCGGTCTCCAGAATTGCACACCATACTCCAAATGAGGTCGCACCAAAGACTTATACAGAGGCATTATCACCTCCTTTTTTCTGCTAGCCATTCCTCTCCGTATGCACCCAAGCATCCTTCTAGCTTTTGCCGTCGCCTTTTCTACCTGTTTAGCTACTTTAAGATCATCGGACACAACTACGCCTAGGTCCCGCTCTTCTTTAGTGGACAAAAGTACTTCACCTCCTATGCTGTATTGCTCCCTTGGATTGCTGCAGCCCAAATGCATGACCTTACATTTTTTAACATTAAATCCCAGCTGCCAAATTCTAGACCATTCTTCAAGCTTAGCTAGATCCCTCCTCATGTTATCTACACCTTCCTGGGTGTCTACTTTATTGCAGATTTTGGTATCATCCGCAAAGAGGCAAACCTTACCAGACAGCCCTTCCGCTATATCACTAACAAAGATGTTAAAAAGAATCGGACCAAGGACAGATCCCTGGGGCACACCACTGGTAACATCCTTCTCCTCAGAGTGAGCTCCATTTACTTGTACTCTTTGTCGCCTCCCACCCAACCAATTTCTAACCCAAGCAGTAACTTTAGGGTCCATCCCTAGGGTGCTCAGTTTGTTTATAAGTCGCCTGTGAAGAACAGTGTCAAAGGCTTTACTGAAATCTAAATACACCACATCTAGAGCTCTCCCTCGGTCCAACTCCCTGGTCATCCAGTCAAAGAAATCAATCAGATTTGTCTGACAAGACCTGCCTCTGGTGAATCCATGCTGCCTCGGATCCTGTAATCCGCTGGACTCCAGAAACCTCACTATTTTCTCTTTCAACAGCGTTTCCATTAATTTACTCACCACCGAAGTTAAACTAACCGGCCTGTAGTTTTCAACCACATCCTTACTTCCGCTTTTGTGTAAAGGCACCACATGAGCCTCTCTCCAGTCCTTTGGCACCACTCCCGACTCCAATGAGGCATTGAAAAGGTCAGTCAGTGGAGTTGCTAGAACGTCCCCAAGTTCCCTCAGTATTCTAGGGTGTATCCCATCCGGTCCCATCGCTTTGTCTACTTTAAGTTGAGCTAGTTTCTCACGAACACAGTCTTCTGAAAATTGTTCAAGATGTCCCTCGCTTCTGTTCTTATTTGTGGGTGTTTTCTGAGGTCCTGCACCTGGTTCTTCATCTGTGAACACAGAACAAAAA
This sequence comes from Ichthyophis bannanicus, assembly GCA_033557465.1. Classification (NCBI taxonomy): domain Eukaryota; kingdom Metazoa; phylum Chordata; class Amphibia; order Gymnophiona; family Ichthyophiidae; genus Ichthyophis; species Ichthyophis bannanicus. The sequence goes on from CM066037.1 coordinate 205,192,722, forward strand.
TATTTGTTAAGCAATTCCGCTTTATCCTTATCAGCTTCTACATATTCCCCCCCTGTACCCTTGAGTCTGACAATACCACTTTTGCCCTTCCTCTTCTCACTAATATATCTGAAAAATGTCTTATCTCCCCATTTTATTGCATTGGCTATTTCCTCCTCCTTTTGAATCTTTGCCTTCTTGACTACTTTGCTAGCTTCTCTAAGTTTTTCCAAATACAGATGCCTGTCTTCCTTTCTCTGTGATCTCTTGTATTTCATGAAGGCCTCCCTCTTTTTCTTCACTTTTTCAGCTACTTCCTTCGAAAACCATAGCGGTCTCCTGTTCCTTTTGCCTTTATTTACCATTTTAACAAAAAGGTTGGTTGCCTTTAAAATACCCCCTTTCAGTTTTGCCCACTGTTGTTCTACAATCCCCCAGCTGTTCCCATCCCACTAATGACTCCCTGAGGTATTGGCCCATCTTCGCAAAGTTAGTCTTCCTAAAGTCTAAGATCTTCACCTTGGAATGGATTCTAACAGCCCTAGTCCTAATACTGAACCACACCATCTGGTGATCACTGGATGCAAAATGATCTCCCACTACAACATCAGAAACACTTTCACTATTGGTAAGCACCAAGTCCAGTATGGCCCCTTCACGTGTGGGGTCTGTTACCAATTGCCTGAATAGTTCTCCCTGTAGAGAATCCAGGATCTCCTTACTCCTAGATGATACTGCAGCAGGAAAGTGCCAATCAACATCTGGCATATTGAAATCTCCTAGCAGTAGCACTTCCCCTTTCCTAGCAATGCTGCGTATGTCTTCAATTAACTCTCTGTCCACCTCTTCCTCTTGTGAGGGAGGTCTGTATATCACACCAATGCAAATAGATTTCTCTTTCCCTCTTTCTAGTTTAACCCACAATGCCTCCTCTCTCCCTTTTAAGCTCTGTAATTCCAAAGCTTTAATAGTAGTTTTTACATATAGTGCTACTCCTCCTCCCCTTCCTTGGCTAGTGTGTTTCCTTTCACTAAGGGGCCTTTCTTCCTATGTGCCTTCACTTTAACTAAATGTACTCTCTGAAACTTCTCACTCAGTTCTTGTGCCATAGTCCACAGTGATGAATTTTTCACTGTGGACCCATCTGTAGATTTAAATTTATTTGCCAGCCACCAGGTAACAGGGCAATGGCACTTTTAAAGACATAATCAGAATCTAAAATGATTTGTATCTCTGGGTGTGAATCCTGATATTGTTGCATAAAAGCCACAAAAACAGCCAGCTCATAGTGCTGACGCTGACCCACAGGAATACTGTCTCTGCAGTACCACTTGGTTATTTGGGTCCAATTGTACAATTGCAAAACCTGCTAGTCGCCTGCCTCCTTCACATTGGCTACTACCATCAATATATACTGTAGGAAGAAAAGGTGAAATTTTGTCTAGTCCTAGTTCCCTAAAGATCATGTGATTAGGGGCACTGGGTGAGGACTGACAGTCATGAGGTTGCCCCTCCAGCAAGATTCCAGCCACTTGCACGTTAGGTTCTTTCAACAATTCAAACTTTACATTCTGTGCTTGCAACATGAGAGTCCACTGGACTATTCTCTCAGTCCTAATCTTACTACATGCTAACTTTCCCTCTACAATGAATTTGAGGGGGGTGTGATGGCTGCATATGTATGTGGTTTGAGCACCAATGATGTATGTAAATTTCTGCATAGCAGCATAGGAAACCAGTACATGTTTTTCACAGTTTCCCATTTTGAGTTCAGGAGAAGTGAGAACTCTGGAACAGAAGGCAATAGGTCGATCTACTCCTCCTAGGCGTTGTGTTAGAGCTGCACCTATACTGTTCTGTCCAACTACAGGGTACAGGAAAAAATGTTGTGTGTGATCTGGTTGTGCAAGAACAGGAGCAGAAGTCAGAATGTGCTTTAATTTAGTTACAGCTTCTGTATGTTCTTCCTCCCAAACATAACTTTTACTTTTTAGCCGGGAGTAAAGTGGAGCTGCCACTTCAGCATAATTGTGCATGAAGTCACGACAGAAACCAGTGAGCCCTAGAAATGACTGGAGTGATTTCTGATCTGTAGGAAGTGGAAGTTTCTGTATCAGCTCTATTCTCTGAGAATCTACAGATTTACCATCCTGGCCAATAGTAACCCCTAAAAAGGAAACCTGTGATTTGCACAGTTGAGCCTTGGCAGGATTAACCTTAAGACCAGCTTGTAAGAGGGCTTTTAAAACTTCTCTTACATGATTCCAGTGTACAGCTTCATTCTCAGACTGAATCAGAATGTCATCTACATACTGAATTATATTATCTCTGCAAGACAATAGTGACAGGGCTTCTTGCATGTATTTATGAAATATTGAGGGGGAATCCTTATATCCCTGTGGAAGCACAGTCCATGCATATTGTTTATTCAGCCATTGAAAGGCTGTTTTGTACTGGCATTCAAGGGCCAGGGGCAGACTCCAAAACCCATTGGATATGTCTAAAACAGAAAAATTTACATTTGGGGTTCAGTTTAGAGATCATTTCCGGGTATGAGGCTACCATGGGCACTACAGATTTTGAAACTTGATTCAGGGCACGGAAGTCCATAGTGAGCCTGAAGGAACCCCCCGGTTTAACTATCGGCCAGGCTGGTGAATTGCATGTGGAAGAAATAGGTCTAATCAGACCCCTCTCCTCTAGTATCTTCACAATTTTAGTCACTGGTTCTATAGCCTGATGAGGTACTGGGTATTGTTTCTGTGGTGGAGGATCCTCGCCTTCCAACAGTATTTCTGTGTGCATTTTCCCACAATCTAACTTGTCTTGAGCCCAGACTGGAATATTAGCCACCTCTGAAGGAATTACATACAGATCATACTGCTGAGCTGCCTTGGTGCACTGAGTTGCTAACTGCATGGGAATGACTTCATGCACTAAAGTTTTAGAAGCACTTGAAGTTCCTGAATACTGCCACAATTTAAGATTAGCCATATCCACCACCAAATTTAACTGGTTGAGAACGTCAATTCCAATTATTTCTTTTGGTGTGTTCACTATAGTGGAGGCAGTGGTTTCTAACATTTCCTTGTTTTGTTCACTGTGCACAGGGATACCCCATTTAACTGGGATAGCCACACATTTGGAAGCTGTGTCATTAATTCCTTGAATTTCATAAATTTCCATATTTTTCTGATCTGCAGTGGGAGAAGCTCTGTTTGTAAAACTAATTCCAGCCCCTGTGTCAATCAAAATTAGTTTATCCTGACCCCCTACTCTACTGATAACATTGGGGTGTCCACAAGAGTCCAGTATCAAGGATGTTACAAACCTTAAACTGTATTCTGGGCCTGTATCTGTTTCATCATCCAGAGGCTCTGGAATTGAGTCCTCTGCTGAAAGAACGGAGGCAGGCTGGGCTATGAATGCTTGAGACATTTTGATATCTGAACTCAAGAGGTCAGGACATCCCTATGCACTAGCCTTATGTTTGTCCTGAGCTGCTTGTATGTCCTGCTTTAATTTATCTATTTCTATCTGCAGTATGTGTTTGTCTTGTTCCCATTTAATTTTCTCCTTTTCTAATCCATCTCTCTGTGCTTTGAGCTCTTGAAAGGGGATGTAACCTGAGGAATTTCTAAAAGTACCTCTGCTTTGTCCTCTCCAAGGTGTCTGTCCCCTGTATCCTTTGTCTGTGTTTTTTGTGTATTGGGAGGATCCCTCAGCTTGCCACTTCCATGCTTCTGATGCTGTTATGACCTGCGAGGGCTGGGTCTTCCAAACAGACCCAATTCTGAGCATTAATGTATCAAAAGGGGTTGCTTTAGGGTCTTCAGAAAATAACAGAAGGTGTTTTGTAATCTCAGGGGATAGCAATTCTAATAAAAATGCCTTATGCATGCTCTCCCCATAATCTTCTGCATTGGGCCAGGTCTCCTGCTCATTAAGAACTGCTTTTAAAATCCAGGCTCTATATGCAAACTCTTCCAGTGTATCATTTGGTGGAATAATTTTAAATACTTGCATTGGGGAACAGTGAAATAGTTTCTCAATGCCCCTTTTAACCAACTGGTATGGGTGAGTGAGAGAGCCAACTTTATAATAGTGTGGCCCCAGAGCCAGATGCATAAGTCTATCAAAGTCTGATTGTTTTCTTCTGTATTTCCCTAGACCCCAGTGAATCAGAATATCAATGGCCCATTTGTACCAATCATTTACATTAAAAGGCATAGAGCCAATTTTCTCAACTATTCTTTCCATGTCTCTGTCTTTTAAATTGTCCTGCAGCATCACTTTAACTGGTGCTCTGAGTTCAGTACTGGGTGCCCTGTCTAAGTCATCTGAATTATCCTCCTGACAAAGATCCTGATTATTGCTCTGTTCTGGCTGAGATAAACTATCAGGATTTTCTTCCTCTGATTCAGCTTTATTTTTTCCATTCCTAAGTCCAGCTATGCATACTTTAGTATTCTTTTGTTTCTCAATAGCTTGTATGCATAGCTGATAGGGTGTGTCGTAGGCATAAGGGGCTGAGGGAGAAATGGGCGTATATTTCTTTTGTCTTTCAGAGGCCAATTGATCCTTAACGTGCCTCAATTCAAGTTTAAGTGCTTCTAATTGCTCACTTACAGTTATAAAAGAATTTGTGGCTTGGATCACTTGAGTCCTTTGCATAGAGATGCAAATTTGTGCCTCCTCAAGGTCTTTGGTTAGTTTCGTACAATGAGAAGTCAGTTCAGTATTGTCCTGTTTCATGCTAATGAGCCCCCTGCACATGCCTTGGATAAAAAGGCATTTTCTTTTATTTGTTTTCTTTTTGAATTCTTGATAATAGTTTAACATTTGTCTTTGAATATTATACCATGATGACTCAGGGAATTCACCTTCAAAGGGACTACATTTCCTCTTACAGTATGCAACTACAATTTCTTTAAGTTCTTTAAAATCAAAGGCTTCCGTATTTGAGACTGCAGAAAGGCTGTAGTTAGACTATCTCAAATGTGCAACCTTGGAAGGAGGAATGCTCACTTTTATGAAGAAGTGAGACTTAGAATTATAGTTGGAATGGCATAAATTTTATTGGTGTTCAGTAAAGAGTACTGGCATAAAGACCACGCCTTAAAATTATACCTGAATAAAAAGTGCTTATCAGCTTTTAACAGGGTGGAAGTTTAGGATGAAATTATAGTAAGAAGGGTGTTAGATTAACAGAATTGTCAGTTATACCTGACAGGAGACTGAGAAATAAAAGGCAAAAGGGACAGTAGGTAATAGCTTTATCAGGAAAGATATATATTGTATTCAGTGAGGGACTGTTTTACCTGTGTAACTCTGTCTTTTCTTAGCAGCTCAAATACTATAGAAAAATCTGTAGCAAGCCTGTACATAAAAATAAGACAATTGCAAGCCACCCTATGTAATGTCCCTAGGTGTAGGTAATAGTTAAAATTCAGGATTATTACAGAGCCTTTTGACAATAAAAATCTCTAACCCACAAAACAAAGTTATCACTGGAACTTTTCACTAAATCCAGCCTGTAACCAAAATTGTAAATTGTAAATGGTCACAAGGGCTTTTGATTTTCCTATCGCACCCTGTCTGAAATCCACTTTAATATATCAAACAAAATTATTACTTACCCAACTGGAGATCTGCTGTGAAGTCTGAGACGGCCCCCAAAATGTAATCTTCTGAATTATAATCTTCTGGTCTACTCTCCGTTTGGTCCTGGGTTCATTTCACAGAGACAGTAGGGTAAGCAGCACAAATAAGACAACCAACCAGGTGTGGCTTGGAAACAGGTCTTTATGTAGAAATAGGCTTATTACATAGGTACAGAACTGAGTTATATAGTGGTTGTTAAAAAGCTGCTTCAGTGTACATCAATGAATCTGTGTGTGTGTGTGCATGTGTGAAGTGTGAGAGAGAATAGAGTATATGAAAGACTCTATGTGTGTGCATGTGTGTGTGAGAGAGATCAGAGAGAGAGAGAGAGAGGGGGAGGGGTGAAGAGAATTTATTATCAGAGCCTCCTGTCCTTCATGTCCGATGAATAGAGGAAGAGAGAGAGAAAGAGGAAGTATTTCTGTCCTTTATAGTGAATTTTCTCTAGCACCTCCCTTTGAGGTCTGCTATTGTTTCTAGCACCTCCCTTTGAGGTCTGCTATTTTTGATTTAGCAAGGAGGGGCTGCAGACCAATCTCATCAGGCCCGGAGACTGACATCACCAGGGGGTCAGAGTTAATCTCATCTTGTAAACTACCCTCATTAACTTTGGAGACTGATATCACCAGAGTAACAAAGCTGCATGAAATCCAAGGTCTGGGGAAAAAGCCATGACACCTATGCCATGCTGATGTATGCTGACATCGTATGCTGACAGTTGCGAGGAGCTATTGAGGCAGCTTATATACTGCAAGGCAAGCAGGTTCCAGCAGGGCTCCGAGCTCACTCCACTCGGGCTCAGGCTTCGTCTTGGGCCGAGCGGTCTCAAGTAGCCCCTCTCGACATTTGCCGGGCGGTGACTTGGTTGTCGTCGTCCACATTTGTCCGTCACTATAGATTGGACGTTCACGCTCGGCAGGAGGGTCAGTTTGGAGCTGAAGTGCTGTCGTCGGCATTGACCCCCCCCCCCTCCCTTGAAAGCAAGTAGCTTGGGTGCTGCCCGTTTGTCTGGACTGGTCTAGCAGTATGATTTGGAAGGAGAAATTTCACTTACCGTTAATTTCCTTTCCTGGAATACTGCTAGACCAGTCCAGGACCCACCCTGCTGTCAGTTACGGTGCTGCTAGTGCGGTGAAGCCGCTGGCCTCTGTTCTTTCCTTGTCAGTATGCCTCACCATGGGGGGCCGATGGCTGCGTTATCGGTATTAGCAGCCTTCAGTTCTGGGGATACTTTCAGCTCCCTTGTACATAGTTGAATTAAACGTCCACTATGTGTGGTCTTATGGTTTAGTTGCGTTACATGTTTGGGTTCGCTTTACAGACAATACTGAGGGAGACCCCTAGGGGTAGGACCATATCACCAGAGTCCAGCCTATCAGAGCTCTGGTAGAATTCTCTGTCTCCAAGATCTGCTGGCAGGGGGACACAACCCGTTTGTCTGGACTGGTCTAGCAGTATTCCAGGAAAGGAAATTAACGGTAAGTGAAATTTCTCCTTACACCATTGCCCATTATGTATTTTTATGTTTATTTTAATTTGTTTTTGTATTTTTATGTTTTTAGTGGTCATAGTCCCCTGATGAAGGCCTGAGAGGCTGAAACACATGTAGGGCTGACCCCTTCAATAAAGTTGTCCTTCCGAGGGTTCCTTGTTTGTCTGCTGCTTTTTTTTGTGTGTTTTTGGGCTGCAGGTGGGGTGCCTCCTTTCTTTTGGCGTGAAACTAAGCCATGATGCAAAAGCCTGTCACTTTCTTTGTCCGGTTCCCATGGAATTCAGCAGTATGCTCTTCACGGTGTTTGCAGGCAAGTTATTTTTAAGTTTTGCACCTTTCCATGGCAGTACTCGGAATACACACCGATAGCAATCATTCCAAAATATGTTCCTTTGTCTTTTACAAATTAGACTCTCAGTATTTAGCCTGTTGTGATTTGAACATTGGTGGTTTTAATCTGCACATCCAGCTTTTAAAGCCTTCCATTGTGTCTTTAGAACATAGGTATTACTCAACATGTCTTTTCCTTAACTATAGCAGCAATTTGTAGCTTGTACATTTTTAGTATTCAACTTTCTTTGTCCTCCTCATTCCATACAGAGAGTGCTCTAATTATAGTCCGCCTCCTCAGGCATTGTCTTTTGTATAACTGTAGACAATAGAGATTGTGGTGCCTGACAATGGCCCCCTACTGCATGCCACTGAGCTTGATTACCACATGTGATTATTGGTGACTTACTGGTTGGTCATTTCTTATGGTTTGTTGTGCATCAGCTATTTTTACGTATTAGCCATATTTCCTATATATATATATTTGCTATTTTTATGTATTATCTAGCTCAACTATCGTTACTTGTCCTTTGTTGTTTTAATGGGTATCTTTTATGTGCAACACTTATCAGTTATTTTAAGTTTTAATATGTATTATTTATTTATTATTTTAATGTGTGTTTTGTTTTTATGAGGTTGCACCCCCTGAAGGCGGCCTTTGTCTGATATGCGTCGCGGTTGATATAATAGTCTTTTGACTGCCACTTAACAGGCACCAGCTCCCTCCAGTATGCTGTAGGTGCTGTTTCTCCCTTTTTGGACTGCTCATAGAGATTGATTACAAATACAGAGCTATTATCATAGGCCTCCAGGCCTACCTAACAGCATCATTGGATCAAAATACGCAAAAAGTGCTGATATATGAAAGTAAATGTCCAGAATCTGTCTCCATCATCAAACTTGGACAGGCGTTCTGACTAGAAGGAAATGACTAGAAGGAAATGAGTGAGAATCTACAAATACACAGAGGAAAGAAAGCAATAGAATTTGCAAAACAAGACGAAAACTCTTCAAAGAATTAGATTAGCAAATGAGGAAAAATAAGTGGCAAATGCCCAAATACAGTGGGAACTACAAAGTGTTACTCCAGAAACCCTTTGTCTATCAAGAATGGACACATGACTGGTTAAGGAGAGGTGAACCAAAGGATGAGAGATTGATAGTTGCAGCCCAGGACAATGGATTACGAATGAGATGGTTTACAGTTAGCATTGAAAAAACTTTCAAAACAGACATATGTTGGTTCTGTAAGAAAGACCTGGAAACAGTGACTCGCCCCATAGCTGGCTGTGAAGTTCTGATGGCGGAAAATTTCTATACAGAAAGGCATAATAAAGTAGCATGCCTCATTCATTGCTAACTCTGTAAACACTACAATGTCAGTGTGCCAGAAAAACATTGGGTTATGACCCAAAGAGAATGAAGAGGTTATGATTATGATTATTTATTTATTTATTGTGTTTTCTATATTGTCTTATCATAGTTTCAAAGCGGTTTACATTTCAACTCATCTGTAACATACATTGTAACAGTTTGTGTTTTAACTTACATAACATACATTATAACAGGGAGTTTAACTTTAATGTTAATATTGGACAGACATTGACATAACATGATATTGGACATGATCACCTGTGACGTTTCCTTTCTTATGGATAAAAACTGGATGCGAGGAAACCCTAGTGGTGAAGGAGAAAACCAGAGTGGCATTGATAAATAGAGCTTTCTGTTCAAAGTGTCTATTCTGTGAATTGCATGGAGAGGGAGAAGATCTTGAAGTACCAAGAAATGCAGTCAGAGAACAAGCAAATGTGGCAAAAAGATACAAAACATTTTCCATTGTATTGTGAGTCACAGGCCTGATAAAGAAGAACTTCCAAGCACATCTTGATGAGCGACACATACATGTTACATCTTACAAACTCCAGAAGGAAGCTCTCTTTAGCATGATGCAAGTACTATGGTGAGCATTAACGGTAAATTTAAGAAACTGAGATCATACTCCACATACCCTAGCTTAGAAGTGATGTTCATGACTGTCATGGTGTGCGCAGAACTAACCCATTTGGAGAAATTGCCCAGAGATACTCAAGGAAATTACGAAGTCGTGGGATAGGAGGCAGTATGCTGTTGTGGACTGGGAACTGCTTAAAAGAAAGAAAACATACAGTAGGGCTAAATAACCAATTTTCTCAATGGAGAAAGGTGAATAGTGGAATACCAAGGGATCTGTGCTGGGCCTGCTGCTTTGTAACATATTCATTAATGCCTTGTAAATGGGAACAACAAGAGACGTGATCAAATTTGCAGATGGGACAAAACTATTCAAAGTTAAATCATAAGAGGATTGTGAAAAATTGCAAAAGGATCTTGAGAAATTGGGAGTGGGCAACCAAACGGCAGATGAAATTTAATATTCTGCTTTCAATTTTTCAAATGATTTGATTTCCCCCGACTCTAATAATTTCTGAAATGTATCTAGACCCAAATTGGCCCAATGCTTAAAAGTCCCCTCTCTTCCCAGTCCAAAGGCCGGGGTAGCACCAATTGGGGCCAGCAGTGAGATCTTAGGATGGGGGTTCATTCTACGCCAACCCCTCCGCCATTCACCCCATAAGTGGTGAAGATATGGATTCTCAGTCCACTCCCCTCGTAATGTTCCTTTCATTACTCATGGGATATAACTTAACCTATAACCCCCCACCCAGTTTTGTTCAATAGACTGGAAACGCTTATTTTTCCCTGAATTGCGCCACTCCATAACCTGTCTCATTTGGGCTGCTAGATAATAATCTGCTATTTCCGACTTTCTCCAGGACCAAGCAGGACGTCCGTCCTCACATATGGGTAACATCGACGTCGATGGAGCCCCTGCGGAGCATTTCCCCAGCTTTCTATGAAAGCCTTTGGGAATGCAGGCACGCATGCGCGGTCCCCTTCCCGCCTAAAGGTGCCATCTTGCTCAGTGTCTCTTTTTCCTTGAAGCCCGTCGGACATGTGTCCTAGTCCTCCCGGAAAATAGTTGGATTTTTTTGCGATTCCTTCGCTGTTTTTTCTCCGGTTCGACGCCGGTTCCCCTCCGGCCGGGTTCGGTACACCGGTATCGAGCCCGATCTTATTTTTTCCGTTTTTGCCCTTCGTGGCTGGCGTTTGCGCCCTTTTTTTCTTTTTCCCTGGAAGGCCAGTCCTTTGACTTCGCGGGGACTCTCTTTTCCCCGATGGCTTCCAGTGGTTTCAAGAAGTGTGATCGGTGCAAGAAACTAATGTCTCTCACCGACACACACGACTGCTGCCTTCGGTGCCTGGGTCCTGATCACGATCCTAAGATCTGTGGACCATGTGGAAAGATGTCCTCCAAGGCGCTTCGAAGTCGTCAGCACCAAAAGGAAAGGCTTTTCTCCGACTCGGCCTCTGGCCGGGCCCGAACCTCGTCTGAGGCCTCGATATCTCGGGAGTCTGATCCCGAGCACCGTCGGGGCTCCTCGGACAGGGGGTCCCCCGACCGGGAACGAAAGAGGAAGAAGCGGCTTGCAAGGGCGGCGTCGGAGGAGGTCCCTGGCTCCTCGAGAGCTAGGTCTCAGACCCCCGACTGCCGTCCCGGGCCCGTGGAACAGGAGAAGCCGCCAAAAGTACCTCGTGTGGAGCCGGAGTCTGCTGGACACGTAAGTCCTGTAGTCCTCGTGGACTCTCCTCCCAGAGTCAGTGTCTGCTGAGTCTCCTGAGCTGGGTCTCAGGCTGACAGCCTTGGAGTGCAGATTGTCTGCCTTCATGGAACAGCAGCGGGCATTGATGGCCAGCCTGTCTGGCGCATCTGCCCCGACCACCGGGACATCAACGTCGAAGTCGACCCCGGAGACCGAGCCGATACTCGAGACCATGAAGGCTTGAGGTCGACCTTGGGCGCGGTCTCCCTCGACCTCCTGCTCGGGACCGAGAGCATCGACGCCGGTGCCTTCAGCGTCGGGGCGGGCGCACACTGGCCCCGCGCGGTCAGAGCCCGATTCATCATCAGACAAGTCCTCCTGGGAGACGGAGGACGAGGAGTCCCCTGACACCTTCCGGACTCGGTGCGTCCCGTCAGACTCACCGCAGTCTGAGTCCCGGAGTAGATCCCCTCCGGAGGATACCCGGTTCTCGGAGTTCGTCCGGGATATGGCCACTGCGCTGGCTATCCCTGCAGACCCCGAGGAAGAGCCTCGAGCCGAAGAGCTTGAGGCCCTCCAATATGATTCTCCTCCGAAGGAGGCCTTTACTGTTCCAGTTCCTCCGATGATGGAACGGCTCCTCTTCCGGATGTGGGAGGCACCGGCCTCGGCGCCGGTTTTAAGCAAGCGGGCCGATTCCATTTATCGACTCCGGAAGAGCCCTGGTTTCCCAAAGGCGCAGCTACCACACCATTCCATGGTGGTGGAATCAACCATGCATTGTCTCAAAAGTCAGAAGATGCACTCCGCGGTGCCCCCTGGCAGGAAGGCCCGGAACCTGGATGGTTTTGGTAGAACGTGCTTCCAGGGCTCGATGCTTGCTTGCCGTGTCCAGTCTTACCAGCTGTACATGGGCATGTACTTGTGAGACCTGGCCAAGGAGCTGGCCGGGTTCTCTGCTGGTCTCTCCGGGGAACCCTTGCAGAGGTTCAAGTCCTTGTCCTTGGGGATACGGGAATGCTCTAAGTTTATGTCCCGCGCTGCCTACGATGGCTTTGAGCCTTCGGCCCGTGTTGCGGCAGCCGGCATCGTGGCCCGACGCCAGGCGTGGTTGTAGTCGTCGGACCTCGAGCCTTGGGTTCAGGACAAGTTGGTCGATGTCCCTTGCTGAGGTGAGAACCTTTTTGGCAAGCCCATGACCGAGAAGGCCGCACAGCTCGAAACCGAGCACCTCACGAGGACAAGGCTGTCTAGAAATACTTCTGCCCCTTCTCAAAAAAAGAAGGGCTCGGGTAAAAAGCCTTTTTACCCAAGGAAGGGCACTGCCTACAAACAGTTCCCACAGTACCAGGCCTCCCACGCTCCCCCACAGGGTCAGCAGGCCAAGGGGCAGGGGAATGGGCCCCGAAGGCAGAGGGCCCCCAAGCCTCCGGATCCTGCTCCTACTCAGCAAGGTGGGGTTTTTTGACTCCTTAGGCATAGCCTCTCCGTCCCTGCTCTCCCAATCCTGCACAGGAGGTCGACTTACCCTGTTTGCCCACAGGTGGCCACTCATCACTGGGGACAGTTGGGTGTTAAGCATCGTCCACAAGGGCTATATGCTACATTTCCAGCAGCTGCCTCCTCCATACTTCCCAGGGGAGCCTCCAAGGCCTCCCCTACACACAGATCTTCTCCTTCAGGAGCTCCAAGGTCTGTTGCGAGACAAGGCAGTGGAGCCTGTGCCTCCCCACCTCCAGGGTCAAGGGTTCTACTCCAGGTACTTTCTCGTATCAAAGAGAACCGGTGGCCTCCGGCCTATCCTCGACCTCAGAAATCTCAACAAGTTCCTAGAGAAAGAAAAATTCAAGATGCTTACTCTTGGAACACTTCTGCCCTACCCTCCAGCAGGGAGATTGGCTATGCTCCTTAGATTTAAAGGATGCGTACACTCACATCCTCATTCATCCAGACCACAGAAAGTACCTCAGGTTCATTGTGGGAGGAAACCATTATCAGTACAGAGTCCTGCCTTTTGGCCTCACCTCCGCCCCCAGGGTCTTTACCAAATGCCTGGCGGTGGTGGCGGCCTACCTGAGGAATCAGGGTATTTTTATCTTCCCCTATCTGGACGACTGGCTCATCAGGGGTCAGACATGCCAGGAAGCCAGACAAGCCGCCCTCCGAACTAGTGCTCTTCTTCAAAACCTGGGGTTTGTCATAAACTTCGCAAAGTCCACTTTGCTCCCCTCCCAGAACTTGGAGTTCATAGGAGCAAGGCTGGACTCTCTGCTGGCAAAGGCTTTCTTGCCAGAAGACAGAGCCCAAAGACTGATAAACTTGGCAAACCAGTTTCTCAACAGGTCACTGGTCTCCGCCAGACTCTTCCTGAGGCTTCTTGGCCACATGGCTTCGACAGTACATGTGACCCCCAATGCCTGGCTCCATATGAGGCCTGCCCAGTGGTGCCTCAGAACTCAGTGGACACAGGCCACAGGGAGCCTCAGAGACAGAATAAGGGTGTCCAGACCATTCCTGAACTCCCTACGCTGGTGGCTGCACCCACCCAATCTACTGCAAGGGGTGCCTTTTCAGACTCCTGGGTTCACAGTGGTGTTGACCACGGATGCCTCTCTGCAAGGCTGGGGGGCTCATTGTCTAGGCAAGTGCACCCAGGGCATCTGGTCTCCCTGGGAGGCCACACAGCAGATCAATCTGCTGGAACTCAGGGCTATTCGGTTAGCCCTCAAGACTTTCTCTCACACCCTAGCTCATCAGTCTGTCTTAATTCAAACAGACAACCAAGTAGCCATGTTTTATGTGAACAAGCAGGGCAGCACTGGGTCCAGGCTCCTTTGTCAGGAGGCACAGGACCTTTGCTTGTTTGCTCTCAGGCACAACATGTTCCTCAAGGCTGTGTATCTCCCTGGCCAGGAAAACTACCTGGCAGACAGGTTGAGCAGGATTCTGCAGTCCCATGAATGACAGCTCCATCCGTTAGTGGTTCAGAAGATTTTCCAGAAATGGGGTCTTCCATCCATAGATCTGTTTGCCAGTCCATTGAACAAGCAGCTGCCAAGGTTCTGCTCCCGGCAACCACATCCTCTGTGGCTAGCAGCAGATGCTTTTCTGATTTCCTGGTCCCAGGGCCTCCTGTATGCGTTTCCTCCCACGCCCTTGGTGGCCTGAACCCTATTCAAGATTCTACAGGAGAAGGCCTTGGTCCTGCTGGTAGCTCCCAGATGGCCGAGACAGCCTTGGTTAAACTGGCAGTGGATCCCCCACTGCCTCTGGGGTTGCAGTCCGACCTTCTCTCTCAGGATCAAGGTTCCCTTCTGCACCCAAATCTCAGAGCTCTCAGTTTAATGGCATGGAAGCTGCAAGGGTAGTTTTGGCTCCCTGGAGCCTACCTCAGGAAGTTGAGAAGGTTCTCCTAGCCTCTAGAAAGCAGTCTACTAGGAAAACCTATGCCCTGAAATGGAAAAGGTTTTCTGTGTGGTGTCAGCTATGTATAGAAGATCCTTTCTCCTGTGCTGTGCCAGTAGTGATTCAGTACCTACTGCACTTATCCAATCAGGGACTTAAGTCCAATTCTGTTCGGGTCCACCTCTCAGCTCTAGCAGCTCACCACTCACTGGTGGAAGGACATTCTCTGTCGGTTCACCCCTTGGTGTCCCGGTTTCTCAGAGGCTTGCTCTTGCTCAAGCCTCCAATCCGTCCTCCTGCTCCTGAGTGGGAGTTGAATGTGGTCTTGCAGCAACTGACTCGCCCACCTTTTGAGCCGATGGCTACTTGTCCTCTCCGCTTCCTGTCCTGGAAGACCCTCTTCTTGGTAGCCCTAACCTCGGCCAGGCAAGTGAGTGAGCTTCAGGCCCTGGTCTGTGACAGGCCTTACACCTGCTTCTATAGGAACAGGGTAGTCCTTAGGACTCATCCTAAGTTCCTCCCAAAGGTTGTCTCCTCTTTCCACCTCAACCAGGAGGTGGTTCTTCCGACATTCTTCCCTAGGCCTTATGCAAGCCAGGCTGAAGCAGTTCTGCATACCCTGGACTGTAGGAGGGCCTTATCCTTCTACCTTGACCGTACGCAGGGGCATAGAAGGGCTACTCAGCTCTTCATATCTTTTGACCCTAATAATTTGGGGTTAGCTGTGTCCAAGCGTACCTTGTCCATCTGGGTGGCTTACAGGGCGGCTGACCTTCCTTTGTAGGGTCAGGTCACGGCCCATCGTGTCAGGGCCATGGCTGCCTCAGTGGCTCATCTCCGCTCTGTACCGTTGGTAGACATCTGCAGGGCTGCAACTTGGTCCTCAAGCCAGACTTTTGCGGCCCATTACTGTCTGGAGAGGGAGTCCCGTAGGGACAGTGCTTTTGGCCAGGCAGTACTCTGGAATCTTTTTGAGGTTTAGGCAACTCCTGCCCTCCAGCCCTCCGTTGGGCTACCAGTGGAAGTTCTTTCAGTGAAAAGCCTTTCTTTGATGCTGGGACTAGAGGGAGTTCTCTTGTTCAGCCTGGGTTCCTGGTAGCCCAGAGCTAGGGAGTCACCCATATGTGAGGACTGACTTCCTGCTTGGTCCTGGAGAAAGAGTAGTTACTCACCTGTAACAGGTGTTCTCCAGGAGCAGCAGGAATCAGTCCTCCCCACCCTCCCTCCTCCCCTGGGAGTTGCAGTTGTACATAGTTTATTTTACATTTTTGTGTGCTGTTTTTTAGCTATGTCATTTGACTGAGCAAGATGGCACCTTTAGGCGGGAAGGGGACCGCGCATGCGTGCCTGCATTCCCAAAGGCTTTCATAGAAAGCTGGGGAAATGCTCCGCAGGGGCTCCATTGACGTTGATGTTACCCATATGTGAGGACTGATTGCTGCTGCTCCTGGAGAACACCTGTTACAGGTGAGTAACTACTCTTTCCCAACCCCCCTTTACGTCAGGTAGTGTACAATACTCTCTGTGCTATCCATGGTGGCTGATGTCGCCACACAAACAAAAACAATTTCCTTTGCAGCCGTTGTAGCACCATTTGGGGTACCCGAAGTGGTAAAACTTGAAAAAAACTAAAGCAAGCGGGGTAGGACCATCATTTTAAGAGCCGCTATCCGGCCAAACCAGGATATTTCTTCCCTGTTCCGTTTTTCTAAATCTCTTTCTATCTGCGCTATCAAGGAAGGATAATTTGCCCCATATAATCCTTCAGGATCTTGTTTATGCTGTACCCCCAAATATTTAACTGACCATGTGGCCCAACGGAAGGCGTAACTCTCCTGTAACTGCTTAACTAAGACCTCTTTCATGTTAATACTCAATGCATCTGTTTTGGTCCAATTAATTTTGAACCCCTACACCCTCCCAAATTGCTTTAACTCTGCAAGAAATACCAGCAATGCCAATAATGGCCGCGTAACAAACAACAGAATATCATCCGCAAACAACGCCAATTTATGTTCCTCCCGGCCTATCTGTAATCCCATTGCATCTCTATTACTCCTTAGCCTTCCAGCCAAAGGTTCCATAACTAAAGCGAATAGCAGAGGCGACAGCAGGCATCCCTGCCTCGTGCCCCTCTCCAGGTGAAAGAACTCTGAATACTGCCCATTAATTTTTACCATGGCTTCCGGGCTCTCATACAACGCTTTGATCCATTCCATCAATCCGGGTCCAATTCCTACCTTCCTCAACACTGCAAACATAAAGCTCCACGCCACTCTATCAAAGGCCTTCTCAGCATCAATTGCTAAAAGCAACATATCCTGCCTTTATTTTTGTGCTGCTCAAATTACCTGAATGGTCCTTCGAATATTATCGCCTGTGTGTTGGCCCTGGATGAAGCCGGTCTGATCTGATTGTACCAACCCTGGGAGAACTCCCCCTAGCCTATTTGCCAGTATTTTCGCTAGTATCTTCCCATCGGTATTCAACAGGGATATAGGCCTATAAGATCCACAAAGCGCCAGATCCCTACCGGGCTTTGGCAAGACTGATATCCCCTCCTGTTCTATAGATGGAGCCAATTGGCTCCTCTCCAATACTCCATTAAAAAGCCTCTGCATCACCGGTGCCAACAACTCCTTGAATTTTTGATAAAATATTGTTGGCAAGCCGTTCAAGCCTGGAGATTTATTAGGAGCCATCCCACTGATCATGTGATTAATCTCCTCTAAACTGATAGTCTGATCCAACGCTTCTCTATCCTTCTCATTAATCTGCTGTAAGTCTCCTCCCTCCTCTCCGATATTCCTCTGCCCCCTCCTTGGAGCTGGATTCCTCGCTTTTGTATAAATTTTTATAGTAGTGCACAAATTGCTCCCTAATGTCTCCATGTTTGAACAATAGTTGGTCCCCAGAACTTTTAATTTTTACTATAGTAGACCGCCATTCTCGTTCTCGCAACTTTCTTGCTAGCAACGTGCTCGCGTTATTATTAAATTTATAATAATGTTGATTTACTCGCTGCAATTGATATTGCACTGTCTCCATCTGCAGAGCAGTTAACTCTGTGCGAGTTTGTTCCAGTTTAATCCGGTGCTTTGCTCCTCCCTCTATCTTATGGCACTGTTCTAATTCTTTAATGACTCTTAATAAGCCTTCAACCTTCCCCTGTCTATCCCTTTTCTTGCGTGCTGCCCACTGTAGCAATTTCCCCTTAGGACGGCCATCAGCCCATCCCACAGAATCCCCCTGATACTTCCCCTGTATCGTTCACTGCCAGATACTCCCTAATTTCCTCCTCCAAACTTTGTATCACCCCTTTATCTCAAAATAAGCTCTCATTAAGGTGCCAAAATGTTCGTCCTTCCCTATCTACTCCCCCCTCAAATTCAACCCATATCCGGACCGTGATCCATCCATGTTATGGGTTCTATCTCCGCCTGAGTTGCCCTTTGAATCCAGCACCTATCTCCAAGGAAAAAATCTATCCTACTATAACTTTGATGTACCAATGAATATAATTATAGGTATAATCCTTCTCCTGGGGATGTATCTGACGCCAAATATCACATAACCCGTACTGCTTCATTAAATCTTGTATTCGCCACCTCCCTCCTTTCCCCCTGCTAGTTACATCCTGCGATCTATCTAAATCCCCCCCCCCCCCCACTAATAATGCCCCATGTATCTTACCCTCCAACCACCCTGCTAGATGTTCCCAAAACCCAGAACTTGAATCGTTCGGGCCATAGTCATTTAAGAAAGTAACCTGCTGGTCCTGTAGATCCCCCCAAACTAATAAAACACGGGCCTTGACCCCTTTTATCACCCCCCCTACTTGAAAGGGAACATCCCCCTGGATCATTACCACCACTCCCGCCTTCTTATGTGTACCCTCAACATTGAAAAACATTTGACTATATACCCCATGTCGCAACAAGTGCTCATCCCGTGGTAATAAATGAGTTTCCTGGAAAAAAAAACACCTGCCATTGCCAGTGCTGCACCTCCCGAAACAACACCTTTTGTTTTTGTGGCATATTCAAACCCCAGACATTTCAGGATCCCACCCTAAATGCTGCCATCCCAACTACCTTTTAATTCTCCTCTTCCCCTGTCTGCTTCCCTTATTCCCCCTCCCTCCTTCCCCCTGCAGCTCTTCCTTTCCCCTCTACCCCCTCTCCCCTCCCTCCCTTTCCCTCCCTACCCATATCCCTGCAGGCCTCCTCCCTGCGTCTCCTATATTGGAGGACTAGACTCGCCCCCCGGGACCCGCTCTATCAATCCTAGATATCCCGGTCCCCTCTAGCTCTTACATCACCCCTCTGCTATCACTCATTCCCTTATCCCCCTCCTCCTTCCCCCTATCCTTGCCCACCTTCTCCCCTCTCCTTCATTTTGTTGCCTTACCTAACCACCTTGCCCTAAAACCCCTCTCGTTCCCATTCACTTCTAATTAGCTTTCCATCTTCACTAGCAGTACACACTATTCCAGCATTACTTGTTACCTTCAACATTAACTTTATAATCATGGAACACTCATATTAACTTGTGAACTATTTAACAAATGCCCTTTATGTCGAAGTCTCTTATAGAGGGAAAGGAGAAATGCCAAGCATTGAAATCTGCTATTCCACATCTCCGTTCCGTCTCCCTCTGGTTTTGAATTTTGCAATCTTTAAAGAGACAATCCAATCCTTATTTCCTTCTCCACAAGTTCAAGGGATAGTTGCTGACTTGCCACCCTCCTCCTCCTCCTCACAGTGCGTTATCCCCCTTGAGAGGCGGCGCAGGCACTGCCCCTTCTCCGGAATCCATTGCCACTTCAGTTTTTCCAGCAGAGCCATGTGATCTCCTTCCCGTTCCTGAGATGCGCGTTGTATCAGAGGCAAATTTGGTGCTTTCACCTTCTCCAACAGGACCCAGGTCTCTGTTACAGTCCTTGCCCGCTTTGCCATCTCCCACAATTCAATCTGCAGACCAAATGGAAAGAGCCATTTATATTTAAGCTTTTCCTGTCTCAAGTACATAGTCACTGGTCGCATGGCTCATCTGCGCTGCAGGGTGGATGGAGCCAAATCTTGAAAAATCTCAATTGCAGGATTTTGCCATATCAGCTTTCCTTTCTTTGCCGCTGCTCTCATAATCTCTTCTTTTAGCTGGTAACTTAACAGGCAAGCTACTATATCTCTGGGCCTGTTGCCAAGTGGGGGCCCCAAGGCCCTATGTGCTCTTTCCAGTGCTATTTCCGGCTTAACCGCCTCTGCTCCCTGATTGCCGTCCATCAGCAGGGCCTCACAGATCTCTTGAACCACCCGGCTAGCCTGTTTAAATTGTTCCTCTTCGGGGACCCCACGGACTCTTATGTTACAGCGCCGAAAGCGATTCTCTAGATCCTCAGTCTTATCCCGCAAGTCTTCACTTTCCTTCTGCCATGTCTCTTGGGTGCTCTGTGCTGCCATCCCTACCTACTCCACATGCTCTTCCAGATAATCAACTCTCTGTCCCATGGCTTGCAAGTCAATTCAAAGCTCTGCCAGCACCTCTTTCATATCCTTTTTGACTGCTATCACCTCTTTCCTGATTTCTCTGCACCAGCGCCATAAGTCGCCCCTCGTGTGCTGCTCCTTGGCGTTCTCCGGCTCCTCATCCGTTTCCGTTTTGGCCCTCTCTCCCCGCTCTGTCTGCTGCGTTAATTTAGCATATGGGGATCAATATCTCTCCAATTTCTTTCTCGCCGACATTGCTGGCATTCCAAATGCTTCTCCTCCCTTTTTATTCGCTACCAGGGGACCTGATGCGCTTGCTGCTTGCTAATTTTTCCTTCATCCCGAAGTGAGCTCTGTGTTCAGGCAGCCATTGCGGTTGGTGATGTCACATCCTCTTTATCTTAAGTTTTAAACAACAAACGCCTATGATTTAGGGTTGCGTGATATACTGCTGGCCTGGTTTTAATTATTTATTTACAAGGTTTGATATACGAGGTATGGCAAAAAAGAAACAAGACTGTCCCATAAATGTTTTATTACAAAATCCACAGAGAAATTACGCATGGCCCCCTTCAAAGTAATCCCCCCTAGTTAATGCACTTCTGTATTCGCTTCTGCCATGTACGGAAGCACTCTGTAAACTCCTCCTCCTTGAGGTCCCTCAGCCCCCTCATCACAATGGCCTTGATCTCTTCTACAGAGGCGAAAAGAGTTCCTTTGAGCACAGTCCTCAGCCTGGGGAAGAGCCAGAAGTCGCACGGTGCGAGATCTGGGGAATAAGGAGGGTGGTCGAGAGCTGTGATCTGTTTGTTGGCCAAGAACTGCCTCATACTGAGCGCGGTTTGTGCGGGCATGTTGTTGTGGTGGAGCAGCCACGACTTGTCTCTCCACAGAGCCCGCCTGCTTCGCCGAACGCAGTCATGGAGGCAATTGAGGACCTGCTGGTAGAAGTGCTGGTTGACTGTCTGACCCTCAGGCACAAACTCATGATGGACCACTCCCTTCTGGTCGAAGAATGCGATCAGAATGACCTTGATCCTTGATTTGGAAATACGTACCTTCTTGGATCTGGGTGACAGTCAAGTCTTCCATTGCAGGCTCTGTCTCTTGCTTTCAGGGTCATACTGGAAGCCTCAAGTCTCGTCTCCTGTGATGACTCAGCCAACGATCTCTGGATCGTCTCCTATCTTCTCTAGCAAGTTTTGACAAATATTGACCCGTTGCTCTTTCTGGTCATCCGATAAAAGCTTGGGCACCATCTTGGTGCACACCTTCCTCATCCCCAGCTCCTGCACCAAGATGGTCTGCACTGACTCCCCTGTTCAGGCTGAACTCCTCAGCTATCATCTGCACCGTCAATCTGTGATCACTCCGCACCAGCTGGTTCACCCTGTCAGTGTTCTCAGCCATCTTTGTCATTCGCCACCTCCTCGCAGCTAGTCTTGAAGTGTTTTGCCACTCGAGGCCTTGACATTGCATCTTCTCCATAAGCCTTTTGGAGAAATTGGAGACACTCAGTTTGGCCCTTCTCCAACTTAACCAGAAATTTCAAGTTGATTTCTTTGCTCCATATTTCTGCCACCTCCAGTTGTGTGACAAAGCGATGGAGCAGTGTGCTACAAAAAAACCTGAAAAAGTGAATTAATGGCGAGAGGTGTGGAGTGGAATTGTTCCTTTGGAGGGTTCCTGGGTTGGGGGAGTGGGTTGAGGGTTGGGGAGGTGGGGGAGGAAGGTAGTGGGGGGTGGGGTAAGGGGAATATAAAAGGGGGAAAAAATGATCTGCCACCTACTCCTTTTGTTTGTTGTTCCTCCGAGGGGGGATAAGAGTCTACCCCTCTTGGAGATATGTATATCTAATGTATTGTATCTGCTGGTGGTTATAAAATAAAGTATATAAAAAAAAAACCTGAAAAAGAAAAACAGAGTGAGAGAGATGAAAAATATTATAGCAGAATAGTGGCGAGATGGGGAGAGCAGCAGCCAGCCAGCATCGGAGGTGTGTGAGCGGGAGCTCCACCTCTTTCCTTTCAGCCTGCCCATACCAGCAGCCTTTAACGGCTTTAAAACCGTCACTTCCACTGGCGCGCCCGCATCTGAGGGCCTCGCCAGAGGGCCCTTTGGCGTGGCACTTAGGCGTAGGACCATGCGGGGCCATTTAAAATGCTGCTACATTGGTTCTGCTTGCTGTGGAGATCAGAGCGGTGGAGGGGTGATGTTGACAGCGGAGGTTGTGAGTGGGAGCTTAAATACCCGATGATATGATATCTACCTCTTCAGATGCTATGTGGAGCATTTCTTCTTGTCTCCTCTATTCCTTTAACTATCACTGTATCTCTTATTCTGTCCTATCTAATTAATGGCATTCTTTTCATATTTTCTGTAACTTTTATGTAATATTGTAAACCGCTCTGATGCTTTGGCTTGAGCGGTATATCAAATGTAATAAACATAAACATAAACATGTTGCACAACACAGTGACATAAGCGGTTAGCCAATTGGCATTGAGTCATGGGCGTGGCTGCCGTAGTCTTGTATTTTTTTTGTCACACCTTGTATTGCCAGTGGCATTTGCATTATCACAGTTTACAAATATCAGTTTATTAATGCGGCAAACTTAGGTTAGACAAATACACAAATGACGGAATAAATGCACAAGGTGAGGCAGATGGTGTACCACAACAGTTTCAGGTGAAAAAAAAGGGGGATTTCTTGTCTCTCAGATCAATTGTTTGAGGTGGTTTGGATTTCTGTGATCTCTGAAGAAAAGCAAGACAATGGTGTGGGAGAGGGATTTACACAGGGATCTTGTTTTGGCCCATGTTTAATAGAGATTTATTTTTTGGCCTTCTAACAACTTTTATTCAAATTCAGGGATTCAGATGTTTCCTCTGTGAATATTTTCCTTTTCGTTTCTCTTCTGGGATACATAAGATTTACTAATTCCTGGCAGTATGCATTAATTGAAAACAGATATCTTAGGAGATAGTGTCAGTACTTATCTGTAATAATCAATTTCAGATACAGTATAATCATGAATTCCCACCCAGCTCTTTGGGAGCACCACACTCTGTTCATGTTATACCTAATTTTGCTTAGAGGAGAAAATGGATAGTAGGCAATTGGTTTGAAATAAAGTTTAGATTTGTAGAACTCTAAAACTGGGGAATTTACATGAACTATAAATGTGAATCAATGAAAATACAAGCAAACTATTAAATTTAGCATGTGCATGCAAGATTACTTAGTGAATAAATTTATTGTTTTTATATACTGAAAATCTAGGCACCCAGAGTTGAAGCCCAGGTCTTGCTGGCATCCCTGGTCTGTTTTCCCAATTTATATTGTGAACTTCCAGCCCTTCACCCAAGCACTTCTGAGATTATTCTGTCTCACTTCACGGATGTCAAGGTAAGTCTTTAATAAAATGATCCTATGATTAATATATTATTGAATATCTTCTTATAGCATTCATAATTACTTTATTAGGCAGGTTAAAAGAAGAACAGACTATCTTTGAAGCTTGCCTTCTAAATGCCTAATAATTCTCCCAACATGGTAATCTCAGCAACAGTGAAAAAAAATTGTGCTGTGTCTGTAGTTATTTTGAAAATGCCTAGATTAGATAATTTCATTACATCTCGCTTACTGATCCCACTTTCTCCAGAAACATGTCCAGTTTTCCTTTTAAATTATTTAGTTTCATAGGCATAATAGTGTTTTTTGGCAAAATAATCCAGTTCACCAATTTTGGGTTAAAGAAAGTGACTTCCATTTACCTTAACTTTTGAGGATGCCACCTCTTTTTGTTTATTACTTATGCGGTAACTGGTTGGAACAACTTGTTTCTAAATTTAGCTATTCTTTTTATAAGAATGGGTGCCTAAAAACTGTGTGTCGTCTGACAGCAGATTTACAGATTGTATTGATGACACTTTTGTCCCATGTAGCCATTCTAGAATTTCAGCAACCAAAAACATTGAACTGTATGTTTTGTTGATATTTATGTAGAGTCCTAAGCCAGAGCCCCTTACCAAATTGCATGTAGATACAATGAGATCTCCAGGAACAAGCAGGAATGTAGTCTTCACATGTGCATGACGTCGGTACCGACTGAGCCCGCGCGGTAATGCTCCCCAGCATCCAATAGGAAAGATTTTGGGAGCATCCCACTGCGCCTGTGTAGCTGTCTTCCCACCTTTCCATCCCTCTCTCCTCAGTTCTTTGTTTTCTGCAGAGCCGACAAGAAGCAATTCCTGTCACCGCAGAAAATTTGTCTTTTTCAGATTTTTTTGTGGTCGTGTCTGCCTTCCCGTTGACGCTGGCACTGACTCCCATCGGTGCTTTCTCTTTCTTTCTTTCTTAAAAAAAAAAAAAAATTAAATTCTGTAAGGGAAAGAACTTTTCTTCCTTCAGGAGCATTGATGCCATTTTAGGCTTAGGCCTTCCCTTTTGTCACAGACAAAATAGAAAAACCATCCAGTGGTTTTAAGAAGTGTTCCAAATGTGGTGGTATCATTTCGGCCACAGTCACCCATGATTAGTGTCTAAAATGCTTAGGGCCTGATCATCAGCCATCAGAATGTCCTCTATAGGAAGATGACAAAGAGAGGCCTACAGAATTGAGCTGCAAAGCTGGGCACCCTCTTTGCCTCTGATGCAATATCTTTAGTATCGATGTCATCGAAAGTTTCATCTTTCTCCCAAGAATCTCTGGTATCGATACCTAAGTCTTCATTGAAGGCTGGCTGGCCCTCCAAGGTAGATCTCCTAAGCATCGAGATACCTCAGGCGTTGCCCTGGAGGGGGACACACCGGCCAAACAACCTGGCAGGAGGACCTTCCCTCCAAAGCCTTAGTTAGGGTCCCAGGATGCTCCCAAGGCCTCCACCTCCGGAGAGCTCCTGGTGCCATGCACCGGGATCTCATGGCCTGCAATTACAGTACCAATACCCAAGCATCGGCAAACTCCATGGATAAACATATCCTGGCTGTGGAGCAGAGCTTAGCAGCCTTACTGACGGTCTTGGTACTAGTAAAACCTTTACAGTGAGTTCTGCAGGCATTGGTACCGGCTCAGGTACTGATACAACCCGCATTGACTTTCGTGCCGCTTACCACACTACCGCCTGTGCCAGCCCTCAGATTTGTTTCCAGTATCAAGGTTCCGACACCGCAAGCTTCGGCTACTGGTTTTGATCAGTACCGAGTTCGTGCAGAGCAGGAGCACCCAGCCCGTTGATACTTTGAATCTTCGGATTCAGATTCATTGGATGATGAATCGGTCATTACCTGGGACATGAGAACTATCCCAGAGGACCCATATCCGTCTCCGCAGTGTCACATATCCCCACCAAAGGACATGTCTTTTCAAGACTTTATTTGCGATGTTGCTAGGGATCTGTCCATAACAGTGACATTGGAGAAAGAGCCTAGAGCCAAAGAACTCAAAATTCTTCAATACCCTGCAGCCCCAAAGGAGGCTCCTACGCTCCCTATCCATCGGATACTTCACGACCTTATGTTTCGTATGTGGGAGACACCCCTTACCATTTCTCCCCATACCCGACGACTTGATACTATGTACCGGGTACTGGAGTGTCCCGGTTTCCAAAAGACGCAATTGCCGTACCATTCCATGGTGGCAGAATCGGCAATGTGTCGGATAAAGAGTGCTAAGACACATTCCTCGAACCCTTCACATAGGGAATCGAGAATGCCTTTGGTCGACGCTGTTTTCAGGCCTCCATGTTATTGGCCAGGATCAATTACTGCATACTCTATATGGGTATGTGCCTTAGAGAGGTGGCTAAGGATTTGGAGTTAATGGATCCTCTTCTTCCCGATGGCAAGAGAGCTAATTATCTCACCTTTGTAAAGCATGCTCAGAATGTTTCAAAGTTTGTTAACAGAGCAACTTTTAACTGTCTTGAGTGCATCAGCAGGACGTCATCCATCTGAGTTGGTGCAAACAAGATTGCTTTGCTTCAGGCATCGGATCTTGAACAATGGGTTCAAGATAAGCTGGGTAATATCTCTTGCACCAGTGAAAACCTTTTTGGCAAGGATTGGCAAGACAAGGCCTCTCAGTGAGAATCTGAGAACACTACCCTCAATAGACTATCTAGATCTACTGCCAACCCAGCTAGGAAAAAAGCAGCAAAGAAAGCTTTTTTTCAATAATAATAAGTACTATCCTTCTTATACTCCTGCTGTTCAGTGTCAACATCATACTCCTCAGAAGGGGCAGCAACCATCAAAGCAACAAAAAAAGGCTCAGACTCCTAAGTCATAAGAACATAAGATATGCCATACTGGGTCAGACCAAGGTCCATCAAGCCTAGTATCCTGTTTCCAACAGTGGCCAATCTAGGTCATACGTACCTAGCAGTTTCCCCAAAAGACACAGGTTCCACAATGCTTGTACTGGGTCAAGCATTGATATCCTGGGTCCCTTCTTAATAATGGTTTATGGACCTTTCCTCCAGGAACTCGTCCAAACTTTTCTAAGACCAACTACACTAACAGCCTTTACTACATCCTCTGGTAACAAATTCCAGAGTTTGATTACACGTTGAGTGAAAAAATATTTTCTTTTATTAGTCTTAAATAGTTTACCCTGCAGCTTCATTGCACGTCTCCTAGTCTTTCTATATTCAGATAACGTAAACAATCGATCTACATTTACCTGTTCCACTCCATTCATTAATTTATAGACTTCTATCATATTTCCCGTCAGCCGTCTCTTTTCCAGGTTAAAGAGCCCTAACCTTTTTAGCCTTTCTTCATAGGAGTATCCTTCCATCCCCTTTATTATTTTGGTAGCTCTTCTCTGTACCTTTTCTAATAACGCTATATCCTTTTTAAGATACGGTGACCAGAATTGCACACAATATTCAAGGTGCCATGGAATGATATAGAGGCATTATAATATCTTTTGTTTTATTTTCCATTCCTTTCCTTATGATACCTGGCATTCTATTTGCTTTCTTGGCCGCCGCTGCACACTGGGCCGAGGGTTTTAACATGTTATCCACAATGACACCTAAATCTTTTTCCTGGGTGGTGGTTCCTAATGTGGAACCTTGCATCGTGTAACCATAGTTTGGGTTGTTCTTCCCTAGGTGCATAACTGTGCACTTGTCCACATTAAATTTCATCTGCTATTTGGATGCCCAGTCTTCCAATTTATCAAGATCCTCTTGCAATTTTCCACAATCCTCTTGGGTTTTAACTACTTTAAATAGTTTTGTGTCATCTGCAAATTTGATAACCTCACTCGTTATTCCCTTTTCCAGGTCATTTATGAATATGTCAAAAAGCAGCGGACTCAGCACAGATCCCTGGGGTACAGCCATCTCAGCAGACCCAGCCTCCCCAGGATCTTTGACTCCTTTCTGGAGAACATAGCCGCTCTTCCTCTGGAGATTCCGGATCCCATCCACCTCCCCGGCAGACTGTCACTTTGCCCACAGATAGCATCTTATCACATCAGAGCAGTGGACTTTGTTCATAGTACGGGAGGGGGGTACAAGCTTCATCTACAAAGCCTACCCCTCCCCCGGACTCCTCCAAGAGAATTCTACTTGCAACCCCCTCTCACTGCTCTGCTGCTTCAAGTAGTCACCTTCCTTCTCTCGCAGGGTACAATAGAGGAGGTTCCACCATCCCAACAGTGAATGGGCTTTTATTCTCCATACTTCCTCATTCCAAAGAAAACAGGAGGGTACAGGCCCATTCTGGACCTCAGAGAACTGAACAAGTACCTATTATGGGAGAAGTTCAAAATGATCTCCCTAGGGACCCTTCTCCCCTATCTCCAGAGTCAGGATTGGCTCTGTTCTCTAGATCTAATGGAAACATACACTCGCATACTTATTCATTCACAGCACAGAAAGTTCCTGTGCTTCATGTTTCAAGGGAGACAGAGTCCTCCCTTTTGGCCTCGCCTCTGCCCCAAGAGTCTTCACAAAATGCATGGTGGTAGCGGCTGCATTCCTAAGGACTCTAGGGATATTTGTCTTCCCTTACTTAGATGACTAGCTCATTCGAGCAAGCACCTCTAGACGCCAACCTATCCCTCTCGCGTACCATGCAGCTGCTACAACACTTGGGATTTGTAATAAATCTTCCAAAGTCCCAACTTGTCCACTCTCAAACTCTAGAGTTCATCGGGGCTCTACTAGACACTCAGCAATCAAGGGCATTTCTGCCCCGACTCCTCTGTGCTCGACTCAATCAGTTAGCATCTCAGGCATGACTCAAAAACGTTCTCTCTGCTCGAGAAATGCTACAGCTTCTGGGCTATATGGCATCAATGTGCACGTTGTTCCTTATGCTCATCTACATATGCGCACAGCACAATGGACCCTGGTATCCCAGTGGTCTCAGGCTTCGTGTCACCTGGGAGACAAAATAGCGGTCTCTACCCTCCTAATCTCGTCTCCCCAGTGGTGGCAATCCCCAGAAAACCTCCTGGTAGGGTTATCTTTTCAAATGCCAGCAAATCAATGTACCCTAACGATGGATGCGTCCAGATTGAACTGGGGAGCTCATCTGGGCACTCTCTCCACTCAGCGACTCTGGTCTCGTCAGGAGTCACAACTCAGAGCCATTCACAATGCTCTGAAAGTATTCCAGGACCATCTTAGAGGCCGCACAGTTCTAGTCCAGATAGACAATCAAGTAGTCATGTTCTACTTGAACAAACAGGGCGGAACAGGCTCTTTGACCTTCTGAAACAAAGCTCTACATCTCTGGTTCTTTGCCATACAGCATTGCATTCACCTGCATGCGCTGTATCTTCTGGGCAAACACAATGTCTTAGTGGACAAACTAAGTCGAGTCCTTCTCCCCCACGAGTGGTCTCTCCATATAGACAAAGTCTCTCACATTTTTCAAATCTGGGGGACTCCAGAGATAGACCTGTTCGCAAGTCCTCAGAATGCCAAGCTCCCTCACTTCTGCACCAGGACTCCTGCACTGCACTGCACAGCCAGCAAGTGAATGCCTTTCACCTCAACTGGGGTCAAGGCTTCCTATATGTCTTCCCTCCCATTTCCCTAATTCCCAAGACCCTTTTCAAATTTCAGAGAGACAAGGGCTGCATGATACTCATAGCCCCACGCTGGCCATGTCAACTGTGGTACCCTCTCCTTCTTCATCTGTCTCGGGCTCAACCCAAAGATCTGGGGTCTGCTCCAGATCTTCTGTCTCGGGAGGAGGGGACGCTGCTCCATCCCAGTCTGCAGTCCCTCCATCTCACAGCATGGCTGCTGAAGGCTTAGCCTTCCAGGACTTTAACCTTTCCCAGGAGGTTAAGAACATCCTCTTAGCTTCTAGGAAGCCATCCACCAGATGCTCCTACGCCTTCAAGTGGCACAGATTTTCTCTCTGGTGTTCTCAGATGGACCTTAACCCATTTTCAGAAAAATGGCGACAGAAAACGACCACATGGCCTATCTAGTCTGTTCTTCTATATCAACAACTACAACAGTCCCTTTTTTTCCTTTAGAGATCCTCTGTGCTTGTCCCATGCTTTTTTGAATTCAGATACTGTCCATCTCTACCACCTCCACTGGGAGACTATTCCACAGATCCACCACTCTTTCCGTAAAGAAATATATCCACATATTACTCCTGAATCTATCTCCTTTCACCCTCATCCCATCTCCCCTCATAGCAGAACTTGCTTTCAATTGAAAGAGGCTCTCCCCCTGTGCATTTATGTCACGGAGGTATTTAAACGTCTCAATCATATCACCTCTATCCCGCCTTTCCTCTAAGGTGTACATATTAAGATCCTTAAGTCTGTCGTCATATGCTTTATAACGAAGACCACTAACCATTTTAGTAGCCACCCTCAGTACTGATTCCAGCTTGCTTTTGAAGGTGTGGTCTCCAGAATTGCACACAATACTCCAAATGAGGTTGAACCAAAGACTTATACAGAGGCACTATCACCTCCTTTTTTCTGCTAGCCATTCCTCTCCCTATGCACCCAAGCATCCTTCTAACTTTTGCTGTCACCTTTTCTGCCTGTTTAGCTACTTTAAGATCATCAGACACAACCACACCTAGGTCCCCCTTTTCTTTAGTGGACTAAGGTACTTCACCCCCCCTATACTCCATTGCTCCCTTGGATTGCTGCAGTCCAAATGCATGACCTTGCATTTTTTAACATTAAATCTCAGCTGCCAAATTCTAGACCTAGCTTAGCTAGATCCCTCCTCATGTTATCTACACCTTCCTGGGTGTTTACTCTTTTGCAGATTTCGGTATCATCCACAAAGAGGCAGACCTTACCCGACAGCCCTTCCGCTATATCACTAACAAAGATGTTAGTATCTCCTCCACCTATCGTCTTCTGGACTCAAAACCAATTCGGTAAGAGTATATCTAACTGCAATTGCGGCCTCTCACATGCCCTTAGATGGGCAGTCCCTCTCTTCTTAGCCGCTAGTAGCACACTTCATGAGGGGACCTCTATTAAGTAAACCTCCCATTAAGCCCCTCTAGTGACATGGGATGTTAATGTTTTTCTAGTACAGCTTCTCTAGCCGTCCTTTGAACCTATAGCCACTACTTCACTGAAGTTTCTCACGTGGAAGGTTATCTTCCTTAATGCTCTCACTTCAGCAAGATGCATTAGTGAGCTCCAGGCTTTGGTGGCTGACCCTCCTTATACACAATTCCACCATGATAAGGTAGTCCTTAGGACTCATCCTCACTTTATGCCAAAGGTGGTCTCGCCCTTCCATTTAAACCAGTCAGTCTACCTTCCAGTCTGTTTTCCCTAGACCTCATTCCTCTAGTGCAGAGGCAACCCTTCACATTCTGGATTGCAAGTGTGCCTTGGCTTTTTATTTCTAAAGAATTCGAGAGCACCAAAAGATTTCCCAACTTTTCATCTCCTTTGACTCACCTGGGATTGCCAGTATCCAAACAAACGCTTTCCAAGTGGATAGCACACTGCATCTCCTTTGCTTATGAAAAGGCAGGACTCTCTCTTGAGGGTCACATCACAGCACAGCACATAATGTTTGAGCCATGGCTGCCTCTATGGCAGATCTATACTCTGTAGCTATTGATGAGATATGTAAAGCACCGACTTGGTCTTCAGTCCACACTTTTGCTGCTCACTATTGCCTGAACAAGGACTCCCGCCGGGATGCCTTGTTTTGGCTAAGCTATTCTCCAGCATCTCTTTCAGACTTAGAGCAACTCCTACCCTCTGTCCCGTGTTTTGATACCAGACATCCTTGGAGGATACATGACCTCTTTAGGCATACCTGTGATTCCACAGCCGACTCTGAGGTCATCTCTCTGGCATCTCCTAGCTAGGGAGTCCTATATATGAAGACTATATTCTTGCTTGTTCCTGGAGATAGCAGGAGTTACTCACCTGTAACAGGTGATCTCCGGGAACAGCAGTTATTTAGTCTTCACAACCCACCCTCCTCCCCTAGGAGTTATAGTTATTCTTCTCCTTCTCTCCTTTTATCTCAGCTACAAACTCAACTGAGGAGGGAGAGCTGGAAAGGTTGGAAGGCAGCTACGCGGGCACAGTGGGATGCTCCCCAAAGCTTTCCTATTGGACGCTGGGGAGTGTTCCCGCGTGGGCTCCGTTGGTACCGATGTCACCCATATGTGAAGACTAAATTCCTGCTGTTCCCGGAGATCACCTGTTACAGGTGAGTAACTACACTTTCTTGTCTCAGATAGAATGTGTTTATGTGCTACTTACATTTTAAACTGTGTTGTCTGCTTTCTGTTTTGTCCTTTCTGTGCCTGTCTCCAGTCAGACTATGCCAACCTATTCATGACGTCGCAAATTATGCTTTCCTGCTGATTTTTAAGGTGCCAAACTCTGGCGCACAACTGCCACCTACATGTGCCTAAAAAGTATGGTGTTCTTCTTTGGGCACTCTTTCACTTGCCCTCTGAGGGGAGTTTGCCTTCTGTGCATTTATTGCCTCCATGGTATTGTCTTTGATGGCTGTGTCCAGTATTCCATTGCTTAGTAGGGACTGATCTTTCTTGAAATTCTCAGTACAGTCAAACCTCGGTTTTCATGATTAATCCGTTCGAAAAAGTCTGACTAAAACCGAAACGTATGAAAACTGAAGCAATATTTCCCATAAGAAATAATGTAAATCCAATTAATCCGTTCCAGACACCCAAAAATATTCACAAAAAATACATTTTATAGAGAATAACTATATTTTTACATACAGAAAACAATGAGAAATAAATATAAATGACTAATGAAATGGATAAATGAACATTTAACATCACTGAAAGCAAGCTAAGTACAGTACTGTACAGTACAGTATGTTAACATCTGGCCTTAGCCACCCCTGACAAGCTGCTGTGCCCAGCTCTCTTCGGAATCACATTGAATTCAGTCCATTAAAATACCTTTACATTATCTGCTCAATGCTTCAGAATGGCAGAAAATCTTAATGATATAGCTTCAGACGTACCCTGCAAGAGAAAGAACTGCCTCCCACATTCATGCAACATCTCCTGCTTACGTTGACAGCTTTTCTTCCCTGCTACCGGGACAAAATCTCAGTCAAAAGACGTTGAAAACCGAAGCAATGCATGAAAACCGGGACAAAATCTCAGTCAGAAAAGACGTTGAAAACCGAAGCGTATGAAAACCGGGGCAAATGAAAACCGAGGTTTGACTGTAGTTAGCACACGCTCGCCCTGATTATTTTGTCTTGGCGCACTGTCCTCATCATTTGTGTCAGAGTGTCATACTTTTGGTATCAATTTTTGGATTAAAGAGGTCTCACTGTCCCTTGTCTTTTTCTGGCATCATCCTAGTGCAGATTCAAGGCCCTCTGGTGTTGAATTTCATACTGATTTATCATCTGCCCCCAGCTTAGTAAAATTTCTTAGAGGTGCTAGCATCCTCGATTAGTGAGGTTTCCTTGTGGGACGGAGATTTAGTAATCTTTGGGCATTTCAGCATTCATGCAGATGCTCCTATTTCGAGTTTACCATTTATCTCAAAAATTATAGAAAAAGTGGTACAAAATCAGCTGCAAGATCACATTGACTCGTATGCCCCTTTGGATATACATCAGCATGGATTTAAACCTAATCACAATGTGGAAACTCTACTTATTTCTCTCTTTGATAATCTTATAACAGGCCTTGAAAAAAATAAGTTATTTCTGTTAATTTTCATCGATGTCTCAGCAGCATTTGATACTGTGTCTCACACAATAATGTTACAACGTCTACAAGATATTGGCTTATGCAACAATACATTAAAATGGTTTGCCTCTTATCTAACTAATCGTACGCAGTTAGTAAAATATGGTGACAAAAAATCCTCTCAATTTTTGATTGGACAAGGCATACCTCAAGGTTCAGCTTTATCATCTATTCTCTTATATATAGTCAACCCATATGTCAAATTATTAATCTTCATGAAATTAATTATCATTTATACGCTGATGACATTATGGTGTTTACTATAATTGACCAAAATACCTTTGATACAACAAAAATTAATAACTGTTTGGCTGGTATGAATGATTGGCTTAATAACAACAACTTTAAAAATAAATTCTGACAAAACAGAAGCAATGCTCATATCTAAATACCAGTCCTTAAAACTACCAATTGAAATTAATTTATTAAATAGAGAAATAAAAATTAAAGATGAAGTAAGATATTTAGGTGTAACATTAGATAAATATTTAAATTTAAAATCTCATATAAACAAAATTGCGTCAAAAGCATACCATCATTTAAAGATTATAAGAAGACTAAAACCAATACAAATCACTTTTGCACGGTATGTCAGGCAGTCATAACACCTCTACTTGATTTTGGAAACATCTTGTATCAAGGTCTTCCTGAATATTCTATTCATCCTCTCCAATTAGTTCAGAACACCACTGCGCGCATTATAACTGGCTCTACAACATTTGAATACATAACTGCTGTCCTCAAAGAGTTACATTTCCTTCCGGTTATTGCAAGAGCAAAATATAAAAACCTAATGACTATTTTCAAAAATTTTCACCAATCCTCAGCGGATATTCTATAATCTATAATTTCAAAAGACAAGAGCATAAGACCAAGATGATCTCAAAATATCAATAAACTTAATACTCCTTTGAACTTCAACAAATCAAAACAAATTACTTCTAAAAGAGAGTTATGGAATTCTATTCCTGAAGACTTAAGGACTCAGGAAGACATTAAAGACTTTCGCAAATCTTTAAAGACTTATTTATTTATAGAATCATTTGGTGAAATAACTTAAATTAACCATTATGTATATTTAATTTCACTATGATATAGTATTTTAACATACTGTTTTGTTTTGTATTTATATTGTAATGTATCGTTTTTGTTTTCCCATACCCTCAGTATGTAAGCCTTTGTTGTCTTGTCAACCACTTTGATTGAAGGATGAGGTGGTATACAAAACAGGTTAAATAAATAAATAATGATCATGCTGAAATTGACTTCATCTTCCTGCTGTCATATTTGGGTCTTTTGATTTTATCCATGCCACAGATGCATTTGGGTGGTCACTGTCTCACGTAAGCCGGTTTCCGAAATGGGTGCTCGGTATCTGGTTACCCCTCTCTTTTGGACTGTCCATTTCCTGGTACTCTTTGGTCTGTCACACACTTTCAGAAAATGCCAGCCTCACTCTCCCCCAGGGTTTCAAAACTTTTAGAATTTTAAATCCTTGAAGGCTAAGGTTCTTACTGTATTCAGACTTGTCTTTTTCCTTCTCTTGGCTCTAGATGTTCAGAATTTGTCCACAGCATTGGTTAAGACTCGCAATACTGTGGCTTCGCTAAAGAAAGTACCCTGTAGCCAAAAGTCCCACCACCGATGGTACACCAATGATCCAAAGTATTTTAAAAAGGATTTGTGTAGCTGAATGTCACTGTTGGAGGAAAGATAGCACCGACCTGCGTTTGACATGCTGCCCATCTACATGCTAACTACAGATGACTGATTAAGTTAGTCAAGAAAGACTATTTCTACAGGACAATTAATCTTAGGTAGTTGATTGAGAATTAGAGCTCTTTGTTTGTGAGCAGATAATGCCTACCAGTCCTCACTTGGTTTGCAGCTTGTACTGTGATGGTTTTTGTGTGCATCAATGATGCTGCAAGCTAAGCTATTGGTAGCTTAACTACTGACAGGGGTCTCCCAAGATGGATAGGACTCAGCTGAGGTGCCAGACTAAGACAAATCACCCTCTGAACAGCAGCAGAATGGGATTGCATTGGATCACACTTCTGTGACAACGGCAACAACACTAGCATCACCTGGCGGAAGAAAGGCATAGTAATCTACTTCCAGTTCTGGCCATGAAAACCCAGTGGATAGTCACAACAAAAACAAATTTCGATATAGTGCTGGAAGATGAGACCTCCAGGTCAGGAGGCACTCAGTGGGCTACTGGGGATGAGCTGAAGACCTTTCAGAGTAGATCCAGCATTTATGGTGTGGTTGGAGCAAAGCCCTTGGGGCATCTGACTGCTGATGTATCTGCACATGAAACAAGAGTCAGAAGCTGCAACATGAAACATATGAAGCATGAACCCCAAGGGAAGTTGGAAGTGCTCAAGAATGAAATGGAATGTTTACAACTTGATCAGTTGAGTGTCAGTGAACTGAAATAGGCTGGCATCGGGCACTTTGAATGTGATGATACCATTGTATACTATGCTGGAAATGAAGGACAAAGAAGAAATGATGATGCATTTATAATTAAGAAACTTGCAAGAACTGTAATTAAATATAATGCAGTCAGTGAATGCTTGATTTCTAATCATCTATGGGAAATGCCCATTAACACAACTATTATTCAGGTATATGTACGAGGATGAAATTGATCATTTCAGTGAAGAAGTACAAACTGAAATTGACAGAACATGTATACAGGATATCCTTAGTCATAGGTGTCTGGAGCACAGAAGTTGGAAAATGTGGACTTCGCAACAGAAATGAAGCTGGAGAAAGACTGATAGAATTATGCAAGACCAATGATCTGTTCTTCCAGCAACACAAGTGGTGACACATGGACTTCACCCAATGGATTGTACAAAAATCAAATTGACTACATCTGTGGAAGTCAATGATGGAAAAGCTCAGTAACATCAGCAAAGACAAAACCTAGTACAGATCACCAACTATTTGTATGCAAACTCAAGCTAAAGCTGACAAAGAGTAAGCCACTCATGAGTGTAGTAAAATATGACCTTAAATGTAAAGACTGCCTATGAAATTGATTTGCTGCTTTGTGTACAAATGTCAGAGCACCAGAAACATTATGGGATGACATCAAGAAAGTTGTGCTCAAAGAAAGTGACGCCTCTACAAAGGGTGAAAAGGCAAAAACAGTCAAAATAGATGACCAAAGAAATCTGAAAATTGTCCAGAAATGCAGAGAAGCTAAAATCAGAGGAGAAAGAGAGGCAATCACAGATCTCAACAGAGATTTCCAATGTGCAGTAAGACACGACAAGGAGAAGTACTATAATGAAGCTTGCAAAGAAACAGAATCAGAAACTATTACAGAGGAATAAGATCAGCTTTCTTAAAGCTATAAGAGTTAAAGAGAAAATTCCAGCCTTGAATTGGACTGCTACAAGATCCTCAAGGATCCATGTTGAATGATGATGAGAAGATCAAGAAAAGTGTAAAAAATACACAAAGTCATTAAACATAAAAATCAAATGGACCATCAGCCATTTCAACCTGTACCTTATAATCAGGAAACACTGGTGATGAAAGAAAAAGTCGAAGCAGCATTGAAAACTTTATCAAAGAAAGCAATGGACACTGATGACACTCCCATTGAAAAATTACAGCAGTCTGATACAGCATAGTTACTCACCTGTAACAGGTGATCTCCGGGAACAGCAGGAATTTAGTCTTCACATATGGGTATCGTCGGTACCGACGGAGCCTGCGCGGGTACGCTCCCCAGCGTCCAATAAGAAAGCTTTTGGGAGCATCCCACAGCGCCTGCGTGCTGCCTTTCCCAACTGCCTCTCTCCAGTTGAGTTTAAAGCTGAGACAAAGAGAGAGAGGGAAAGAGAAAGAGACAGAGAGATACAACTCCTAGGGGAGGTGGGTGGGTTGTCAAGACTAAATTCCTGCTGTTCCCGGAGATCACCTGTTACAGGTGAGTAACTATGCTATCTCCAGGAACAAGCAGGAATGTAGTCTTCACATATGGGGACTCCCTAGCTTTAGATGCCAGGGAGAGACCTCAGAAGTTGTGTGTCCCTGTGAAAGGGCTCCACTTCCTCCCATGGATCTCTGGCATCCCACCAGGGATGGTGGGAAGGAGTTGATTAGGTATGGAACAGGTGTTGAAGAGCAGCCTGACCAAACAAGGCATCCCGGCGGGAGTCCTTGTCCAAGCAGTAATGGGCTGTGAAGGTATGAACCGATGCCCAAGTGGCTGCTCGACAGATGTCGTCGATAGACACAGAGTTCAGATGAGCCATTGAATCTGCCATGGCTCTCACATTGTGAGCTGTGACATGACCCTCCAGAGGAAGATTCTTACTCTGATAGGCAAAGGAAATACACTGAGCAATCCAGCTGGACAGTGTTCTCTTGGAGACTGGAAGTCCCAAATGAGAAGGATCAAAAGCAACAAAGAGTTGAGAGGACTTCCTATGTTGCTGTGTTCTTTGCAAGTAAAAGGCTCTTTTACAGTCCAAAGTATGAAGATTCCTTTCTGCATTAGATGCATGAGGCCTTGGGAAAAACACAGGCAGGTAGACCGCTTGGTTTAAATGAAAAGGCGAGACCACCTTTGGCATAAAGTGTGGATGAGTCCTAAGGACTACCTTGTCATGATGGAACCTTGTATAAGGTGGATCAGCCACTAGTGCCTGCAACTCACTGATGCGACGTGCTGATGTGATTGAAATGGGAAAGGAATTTTAATGAGGTAGTAGCTAAAGATTCGAAAGGTGGCTTCATGAGCTGGCCAAGAACCAGATTTAAGTCCCATGCCACGGGTGGTGGCTTAATGGGAGGCTTAGTTAGAAGAAGGCCTCTCATAAATCTTGCTATGAGAGGATGGGAGGAAATAGGTTGTCCATTTAAAGGCTTGAAAGAAGCCACAATAGCACTTAAATGGATTCTTACTGAGTTAGTTTTAAGTCCTGCATTGGATAAATGAAGGAGATACTCTAGCAATGATTCCAGAGGTATCGCAAGGGGGTTAAGACCCCTTTGCAGGCACCATATGGTAAACCTTTTCCACTTGAAAGCATAAGAGCGTCTTGTGGAAGGTTTT
The DNA here is from genome assembly GCA_033557465.1 of Ichthyophis bannanicus. Classification (NCBI taxonomy): domain Eukaryota; kingdom Metazoa; phylum Chordata; class Amphibia; order Gymnophiona; family Ichthyophiidae; genus Ichthyophis; species Ichthyophis bannanicus. The sequence goes on from CM066037.1 coordinate 205,231,036, forward strand.
CTAGAAGCATAAAGGATATCCTTTATTTGCTGAGGAAGGTTAAGATCTTGAAGATCTAGGCCTTCAGCAACCAAGCCCTGAGATGCAGAGACTGGGGATTGGGATGCCATAACATTCCGTCCTCCTGAGATAGGAGATCTGGAGCAGAGCCTAACTCCAGAGAGGGAGCTTGAGAGAGATGTAGAAGCAGAGGGTACCACACTTGCCGTGGCCAATGTGGAGCTATGAGAATCATACGGCCTCTGTCTCTATGAAGCTTGAACAGGGTTTTGGGGATCAGGGGAATGGGTGGAAAGGCATTATGGAAGTCTTGACCCCAATGAAGGAGGAAAGCATCCTTGGCCTGAGAGCCCTGAGCCGGAATTCTGGAACAGAACCAGGGAAGTTTGTCATTCCACAGACTTGAAAAGAGGTCTATGTCTGGGGTTCCCCAAATTTGAAAAATCTTGGCCACCTGGTCTGCATGTAGAGACCATTCGTGTGGAAGCAGAACTCGACTGAGTCTGTCTGCCCAAGAGTTTTGTATGCCTGGGAGGTACACTTCCAGGAGATGAATCTGATGCTCTCTAGCGAGGGCCCATAGTCGCACAGCTTCGTTGCAAAGCGACAGAGAGCCTGTTCCTCCCTGCTTGTTCACGCAGAACATGGCTACTTGATTGTCCGTATGGATGAGGACTGTCTTGTAGCTGATCAAGGTGTGGAACACTCATAGAACAATGAAGATTGCTCTGAGCGCCAAGAGATTGATGTGTAGATGAGTCTCCTGTGGAGTCCAAGTGCCTTGGGTAGAGAGGTCTTGCAGATGAGCTCCCCAACCCACTGGAGAAGCATCTGTTGTGAGAGTTGCCTGGGGTAAGGACTGTTGAAATGGGGACCCCAGCAACAGGTTTTGAGTGGACTGCCACCATTGGAGAGACAAAATAAGGCGACTTGTGTTTGCTATTTTGTCTGACAGGCACCCTGATCCATGGGTCCATTGAGCAGATAAAGTCCACTGGGCTGCATTCATGTGGAGGCAAGCTTAGGGAACCACATGCACGGTAGATGCCATGTGGCCTAGTAGTTGTAACATTTCTCGAGCAGTGAGATGAGGCTTTAGCACTGCTTGAGAAGCTAACTGCACCATGCAAAGGCAACGGGCCTGGGGGAGATAGGCCCTTGCTTTTTTTGTATCACAAAGCTCCTATGAACTCTAGAGATTGAGTGGGAGTTAGACTGGATTTTGGGATGTTTATGACCAGACCCAAATACTGAAGGATACGCATTGTGCAAGATAGAGAAGTCCTGGCCTCTGACTCTGATGGGGCTCGAATGAGCCAGTCGTCTAAGTAAGGGAAAACGAATATTCCTAGAGTGCGTAGAAATGCTGCTACCACAGCCATGCATTTCGTGAACACCCTTGGTGCTGAGGCCAGGCCAAAAGGAAGCACCCTGTATTGGTAGTGCTTTCCTTGACAAAGGAATCGAAGGAACTTTCTGTGAGTTGGATGGATGAGAACATGAGTGTATGCATCCTTGAGATCTAGAGAACAAAGCCAATCCTGACTCTGAAGGTATGGTAGCAGAGATCCCAGAGAGATCATTTTGAATTTCTCTTTGAACAGGAATTTGTTCAATTCTCTGAGATCCAAAATGAGTTTGTGTCCCCCTATTTTCTTTGGGATAAGGAAATAGGGAGAGTAAAATCCTGTACCCTGTTGAAGAATGGGTACTTCTTCTATTGCCACCTGGGCAAGAAGCATTGTGACCTCTTGATCTAACAGGTTGATGAGAGAGATCTGAGAATTGAACTGTCTTCCCATTATGGGAGGGGGCATCCACAGAAAGTGAAGCTTGTACCCCTCTTTTATAATGGAAAATGTCCAATGTTCTGCTGTTATTTGCCTCCATCTGGGGGCAAAGTGACACAACCTTCCTGGAATGGTGGAAGGCTCTGGTCCATTGAGGGCCAGTAAGGCTAAGTTCTCTAGATGAAAGTCAAAGGCCTTGTGGAGGCTGAGACTGCTGAGGCGGTTGAGGCTTAGACTCCTCCGAGGATTCGAAGTACCTTCTATCTGGATGCTCTTGAAGAGCCCGATACCCGTACCGACCAAAGTCGGTACCGGTGTATCGGTACCGGAAGGTATCGCATGACTGGGTGCCGGCAAAGCAGACAGCGATGTCGATGCCAATGCTGTCGGTACCGGTGCCGGTACCGGTTGAAGTGTCTGATGTGGTTCCGAGGGTGTCTTCCACAAGAAGTGCCGCCAGACTGCGTTCAATAGCCAGGAACCTCTGGTCTATCGACACTGCCAATGCCTGGGTATCAGTACCGGAGGAAGCAGCCGGTAACCCAGAACATGACACCAGTAGTTCTGCCGAGGTCAAGGTCTCGAGAACATCCTGGAGCCCCGATAATGCTTTGGAAGCCGAAGCCTCCCACCTGGGCAATTTTACCGGTACAGAACCTTCAAGGGCAACACCAGAGGCATCTCGATGCTTGGAAGGAGATCTACCCTTTGAGAACCGGCCAGACTTATGTTTAGTTACCTGAGATCCATGGGAGGAAGACGAAGCCCTGGAAGATGTTGATGCCACAGAAGCTGCATCGGAGGGAAAAAGGGCACTGAGCTTAGCAGCTCGGTTTTGTCGACCCCTTTTGGACATCATGGCACAAGCCATACACTCGGAGATGGAGTGGTCAGGACCTAAACATTTAAGACACCACTCATGGGTGTCGGTGACGGAGATGATACCGCCACACTTAGTGCACTTTTTGAAACCCGAAGCGGGTTTTTCCATGATGGAGGAAATTTTGGGCCTAAGGCCCAAAATGGCACGTGCACCTGGAAGAGAAAGTTCAGAAAAAATTGTATATATATTTATATATAATTTTTTTTTTTTTAAAGAAAGAAAGAAGAACCGGCGGTACCGGTATAGCGTCGAGGAAGGCAGACGCGACCACAAAAAAAAAAGAATAAGGAAAAAAGTTTCTGCGGTGAGAGGAACAATGACTTGCTGGCTCCGCGGAAAACGAAGAACTGGAGAGAGGCAGTTGGGAAAGGCGGGAAGGGAGCACGCAGGCGCTGTGGGATGCTCCCAAAAGCTTTCTAATTGGATGCTGGGGAGCGTTCCCACGCAGGCTCCGTCGGTACCGATGATACCCATATGTGAAGACTACATTCCTGCTTGTTCCTGGAGATAGCTGTTAGCATGCTTACAAGGCTCTACCAGGAAATTTGGAAGACATCTTGGCCAACTGACTGGAAAAGATCTGTGTTTATACCAATACTGAAGAAATGTGACCTGAATAACTGTGGAAATTATCATGCAATCACTGTGATCCCACATGCCAGCAATATTCTACTCTACCATACCTGGTATAAGAACTCCCTGAAGTGCAAGCGGGGTTCAGGAAAGGGAAGGAACAAGAGATGACATTGTGGATGTGAGTTGGATCCTTGAAAAGACAAGAAAATACCAAAGAATATCTATATGTGTTTTGTTCATAGCAGCAAGGGTGTTGTCTCTGTAAACTATGAGAAACTCTAGGTTGCATTAGGAAGCATGGGTATACGAGAACACCTGATTAGTTATCTTGTATAACCTTTACATTGATCAAGAAGTAACAGTTTGAAAGGAACAAGTAGAACAGAATGTGTAAAATCAGCAAAAGTGTACAACATGGCTGCATACTTTCCCCCAACCTGTTTAATTTATATGCAAAATAAATCCTCAGAGAAGCAGGTTTGTATGAAGACTGGTGGAGGACTCATCAACAATCTTCGCTATGCTGATGACACCACAATACTGGCTGAAAGTGAATATGATTTGAAACATTTGCTTCTCAAGATCAAGGGACATAGTCTTTAAAATGGGTCTGCACCTTAACGTAAAGAAGGTATAGTTACTCACCTGTAAAAGGTGATCTCCGTGAACAGCAGGAATCAGTCTTCACATATGGGTATCGTCTGTACCAACAGAACTCACGCGGAAACGCTCCCCAGCATCCAATAGGAAAGCCTTTGGGAGCCCTCCACTGCACCTGTGCATCTGTCTTCCTGTCTTCCCAATTCCTCTTCTCAGTTGAGTTTGTAGCTGAGAGGTAGAGAAAAAGTATACCCAACAACTCCTAGGGAGGAGTGTGGGTTGTGAAGACTGATTCCTGCTGTTCCCGGAGATCACCTATTACAGGTGAGTAACTACGCTATCTCCAACAACAAGCAGGGATGCAGTCTTCACATATGGGACTCACTATCTCCCGGGTACCAGATTGAAAAGGCACCCTTGAGGCTAATTAATGGAGCCAAGAGGGCATGGACACAGAGTGGCTCGAGTGGATTCGAGTGCAGTAGGCAAGAGCATGGAGCAAGGAGTCGGGTGCCAGAGAAGCATAAATGGTAGGAATTTTGATTAAGTCCCAAAGAGATGCTGAAGAACATCCTGGCCAAAGACAGCGTCCTGAAGGGAGTCCCTTTCAAGGCAGTAGTGAGCAGCGAAGGTGTGAACAGAGGATCAGATAGCTGCCCAGCAGATCTCCTCTCTGGAGACAGAATGGAGGTTGGCAACTGAGGCTACCATAGATCTCATGTTGTGAGCAGTGATGTGACCCTTGAGAAAGATTCCCACCCGAGCATAGGGCCAGTCCGCTGTCCAGTTAGATAGGGCGCATTTGACACCGGAAGACCCAAGTGGCTTGGGTCAAAGGAAATAAATAATTGAGAGGATTTCCTAAAACCCTTGCAGAAGGCAAGGGCACGCTTGCAATCCAAAGTATGCAATGCTGCCTCAGTCCTAGAGGCATGTGGTCATGGAAAGAAGACCAGTAGCATGACAAACTGGTTGATATGAAAAGATAAAACAATTTTTGGAAGGAAATGAGGATGGGTGCAGAGAACCACCTTGTTCTCTGGGAACAAGCAGGAAGTCAGTCCTCACATAGGGGTGACAGCACTGACGGAACCCATGCGGAAGCATCTTCCCAGCTTTCAAAGAAAGCCTTTGGGAGATGCATCACATATGTGGGGTCCACTTCCCGCCCAAGGGTGCCATCTTGCCATAGTCTCCTTTTTACCGTGGAGCCCTTCGGACATTGTCCTTTTTTTCCCCCGGAAAAAGTCTAAATTTTTATAGTTAAATTTTGTTTGGTTTGCTTATCTGTTCCTTCCTGCCCCCGAGCCAATTTGCCCTGATGTCGCTTCTTGGGTTCATCAATCTATTTTCCACTTTTTTCATCGAGGTCCACCTTGACCAGCATTCGCACCCTTTTTCAGCCGAAGGCCTTGGACTCCTGCCCAGAGGCAGGGACCTCCTTTTTCCAATGGCATCAAGTGGCTTCAAAAAGTGTGACCAGTGTGGCAGTTATTTCACTGATCCACATAACTGATTCCTCCGATGCCTTGGCCTGGAGAAGAATGACTCTGACTACAAACTCTGCAGAACAATACCCCAAAGGCCTTAAAGAGTTGCCATCAACAGCAGGAAATTTTTTTTCATAAGTCTGACTCCGCCCTGGAGTCTCCGGTAACACCATGCTCCTGGGCCTCCTCTGATATATCGGTGCCCCACGAAGTTAGGGCCTCATCTGAGTGCCATGGCTGTGGTTCCTCCAAGTGGAAGTCCCTGAAGGTGGAGCTTAAGAAGAAGAAAAATCCTCGAAGACCGTCTCGAGGATGGATCAGGGAAGAAGGTGAAATCCCACCCTAGGTCCCACAGCCCCAGGCATGAGTCCAAGGAGTTGGGGCAGGAGTGGCCCTCCAAGCTGCCCCCCAAGGAGTCCATTGGCTCTCGCCGACTGGCCTCTGGCCTCCTAGGCCATCCTCATTGAGAACTCCTCCTCGACAGTACCCATGCTGGGCCCGAAGTTCTTTGTGCCCGCGTTGAAGGCTGCGGAGCCAACTGGCATGGAAACCAGAATGGCAGCCCTAGAGAACAGTATATCTGCCCTAGTGGCCATGCATCGGGCGTTTGTCTGACTCGTCCAGTTCATCTGCCCCGACAATGGAACCCAGATGTCGAGCCGGTCCTTGAGTGCCATTGGCCTCGAGAGAGCCTATGGCCCTGGTTGAGGTCCCAGTCCCATTCTTGGGACATTGGTCCTCCCCAGCGAGCGCCCGTGGCTCGGATCGACAATCCTCTGGGGTCCTATACCACGGAGTGCAGTCCTCAACCATTTTGGTCTGAACGGGAGACCGAGGACGAAGAGTCCCTGGACACGAGGCAACACAGTGATGTGCCTTTTGATCCCACCTGAAGATGTTGCGTTCCTCAATTTTGTCAAGGATATGGCCAAAGCTCTTGTGATCAAGACTGAGGAGGATCCGCAGACCGAGGTACTGGAGATACTCCAACAGAAGGCACCCCAAAGGAAACCTTTACGGTCCCAGTGCTCAATGCTAACATGCCATATCCACTGTGATGAAGCAGAAGCCAGTGAACCTATGGAGATAGGAAAAATCACTGATCCCGTTAAAGAAAGTGACAGACCTAAAGTGCAGTTACTGCAAAGCACAGCCAGAGGGAGCAAGCACGAAGAATCAGAGGGTAGGCTGACACATCCAAGCTTGGATGATGCAATAACTAACTCAAGGGATAATCAGACACACCTGGTTAGGGTGAGAGAAACCCTAACTGAGAAGCAGCTTTATAAGCATGGCTTAGACAGGACAGCAGCAGCAGCAGCAGACGCAGAAGAGAGAGAAAGGAGACGGTTCCGAGGAGAGAAGGAGAGGCAGTTGGATTTGCGGTCCTTACAGAGAAGGAACAAGTTCCAAGAGAAACAGTTCCACAGTGGAAAGCTCCAGGGAGAAGTCTTCAAGGAAGACAGAGAAAGGAGAGGGACCTGGAAAGTGCCTGGTAAAGAAAGTACCAGAGAAGCACAGCTCAGAGAGCAGAGGGACCTGCATACTTCCTTTCCTGACCGTGAGCTACAAGGAGTTCAGAGGTGGGTGCACAAGACTCAGCCCAGGAGTCTGAGAAACACAACACTGAACCAGGAACTGTGGCCAAGCCCTAGAAAGGCATGGAAGCCAGAGAGCCGTAGGTGCAGTAAACACAGCTGGAGAGAGGTTTGGGAACCTGTACAAAAAGTGCTAACTAAAAGTCCTGTTACATGTTTTCCAGACCAGGTAGAGCAAGGCTGGAGAGTTTTAAAGAGAAACTCTGAAGTGAAGCCAGAATTACATGAGGAAAGCTCAGGGCCAGCAGATATATCATCAGAACAGGAGGAAATGCAAATAGACCCTGCTGAACCCGATTCATTGCTACCTGACTTTCTCATGGATTGTACACTTTGTCTAGCCGGGAGTTTGTAATCCTTGGCAGACGTATAGCTCGCAGGGTATACGTAAAAATACAGTTTTGATAAGCTAAAAGAAGAAGCTTGCTTTTGTTTCCATGAACTGGTTTGTTCTAACACCTGCATAGCTAATAAGACTGTGAAGCACGTCTAACTTTTGAATTCTGTAAATACCTTTTTGAAAATCCTGAATGAGGTGAGAATTCTGTTTTCTTTTGTTTGTGCATTATGGGAATAAACCTTACCCTTTACCTTACACATGGCTTTCACAACTAATTATTTCAAGAAAGGGACTACTAGTACCAGCATGCATCTGGGCTAAGAAAAGTTTCCCCCTTTGATGAAAACAATAATGTCCACCCTGACCCTTTAAGCACGTGGCTCAGGGACTGGGGTTGTGACAAGTGGCGTAGTTTTTGGATTTTTTTCGCAAAGAAAATAAGACTACACTTGTTCAGGATAAAGCTGCGGAGTTTAAAAACACCATGTGAGACAGAGAAGATTTGCTGCCAGCAGTGGTGGAACAGTGGAGGACCAGCTGGCGCATCTTTTTCTAAAGGCATGAGTCAATGCCTGATGCAGGTAATGAGTAATTAGGCATAACTTGTGGCGGATTCAAGTGCAAGAGTCCTGAGAGTCCAGAAAAAAGGGGGTCTGACAAAGAGTTGCCAGTACCGCACTTGGTGGTTTTGTGTTTCTCTCTCTTTCTACAGGAAAAGTGGCTGCCATGGAGCCGAAAGAAGTCCTACAATGGATGGTGGCACAGTTTGAGAAACAACGCGAGATGGCCTTCCAAGCGCAGGAACAGGCCGTGACAGCTATGCAAGCGCAGCAGAGACCTGTACTTGAACTGATGGAAGCTTGGCTGGCTAGCCAGAGGACAACGAGGGAAGCAGCTCCGTCTCCTCAGGGACTGGACGCATTAGCTAGCAATTGTATGGTAGGACCATTGTCTTGTGGGACACTGACATTAGGGAAGTTGTCGCCTAATGATGATATAGACGATTTCCTGGAATCCTTTGATAGGATAGCCCATACTGTGGGATGGCCAAGAGAGCAGTGGGCCATATGCCTGGCAACTTCGCTCACAGGGGAGGCGTTGTCCGCCTATAGGGCTATGCCTGCAGCTCTTGCCAACAACTATACAGAAGTAACAAAGGCTATTAGAGATCGCCTTGGGTTAACCCCTATGGTTTATAACCGTATGTTAAGAGCTACCAGACTTAAAGCTGGTGAGACACTGAAAGCTCTGGGTCAAAGGGTTAAAAGCTTAACAATGAAATGGTTGGTACCCGAGGGTAAGACCATAGATACAATAGTAGATACCATTGTACTAGAACAGTTCATGGCTGCTGTACCTAAAGAGGTGCAGACCTTTCTGGTATTGCAGAACTGCCGTACCACGGAGGAAGCGACCCTCCTGACGGAAAGATATTTTGAAACAGAATTGGCTGCTCACAAAAAGTGTGAGGTTTCAAAAACGGCAGCAGAGGCTATTTTGCAGCCATCAGAAAGGGGGCCAAAGTCAAAACTAGAAGGTTTAAATACTTGTATGCCTATGCAAAGAAATCACTCCGAAAAGAGAAGGTTTTCTTTTGGAAGTTAAAGTGCAGGGTATAACTACAAGTGCTCTACTCAACTCGGGTGCGGATCAGAGCATGATCTCCAAGAAACTCTGGCGTACCATAGAAGATCAGTCTGAGTCAGTACTGACCCGAGCAGAGGGAAAAGTAAGAATTAGGTGCATTCATGGAGCATCATCTTTCTACCCTATGTATAAGCTTCTAGTGAAAGGATTAGGGATAGGAAAAGAAATATTAGTAGCCGTAGTTCCGAAGTTACCACATGACTTGGTGTTAGGTAGGGATTGGCCCCAATTCAGAAGAGGGTTGGAGAAGGGCTTGCATCCCAGGGTAGCTCTCGTGTCTACACGAACCCAGTCCAAAGCCCTATGTAAAAAGACTGAACCCCTGGTTGAAACGCTAGGGGGTTGCCCTCACACGAGGACCTAATAACTGCCCCGGCCGAAAGGAGTAGGGAAGGGTAAGGCGGAAGAACGCAGAGAAAGGCAATGCCACTCTCAAAGGAGAGTTGAGTTAGAGGCTGAACGAGGATTGCCTTGGGTCCCGGCTGAGTTAGTGGAGAAGTTCCCATCCTTCCCCAAGGAGCAGCGAGCGGATCCCACGCTTACATGGGCGTTCGAATATGCCCAGGTGGAAAGGCATACCTTCCCAAGGTTCCTCTTCGACAAAGGAGTGCTCTACAGGGAAAGCTTAGATCCCCATACAGGGACGATCCGTAAGCAGTTGGTGGTGCCCGCCGCTTTTAAGTCCCTGGTCTTGAGGCTGGCTCATGACCACCCAGTAGGAGGCCACAAAGGGATACAGGGGACGCTAGACCAGATACTAGCCCGGTTTTACTGGCCAGGCATCTTTAACGAGACCTCACGATTTTGCGAGTCCTGCTCTTCCTGCCAGAGAGTGACCTCAGTCCGACCACCCGGGGTGCCCTCGCTCCCAATGCCCATTATATCGGAACCAATTCGTAGAATAGCCATGGATATAGTGTGGCCCCTACTGAAGACGCCCCTGGGTTTTCAATACATGTTGGTTATGGTGGATCAAGCCACTAGGTTTCCGTGGGCTATTCCCTTAAGGAACATATCAGCCAAGACTATAGCCTCGGAGATAATAAAACTATTCTGTGAAATAGGTTTTCCACAGGAGGTGCTAACGGACCGAGGCAGTAACTTTGTCAAAATATTTGGCCCAAGTGTGGGACGCTTTTGGCGTACGACACATCAAGACAGCTACCTATCACCTCCAATGTAATGGATTGGTGGAAAGATTAAACCAAACCTTAAAGCAAATGTCGAGGCGAGGTTTAAATGGTGATATGGCTGACTGGGATACCATGCTCCCCTTTGTATTATACGCTTGCCGAGAGCGGACGCAAGCTTTTTTGGCGACTTCTTCCTACGAGTTGATGTATGGACGCGCCCCACGAGGGATTTTAGACATACTCCGTGAACAGTGGGTGGAACCCGACGTAAAGGAAATAGAAGTACCCCACTTTCTGTGGGATCTGAGGGGACGGTTGCACAGAACCTCCCAAGTCGCAGAGGAGAAATTAAGGGCCAGTCAAGGGCAACAGAAGAAGTATTAGGGACACGAAGCCACCCAACTATCGGTAGGGGAAAAAGTGATAGTGATGGTGACAGGGGCTAGCCCTAAATTTGAGGTCCAGTGGAGAGGACCATATAAAGTGGTTAAGCAGGCTGGTCCGGTGTCGTATACAATAGAGAACAAGAGGGGTCGCCAGCAAGTGTACCACATAAATGTCCTCAGACCCTGGCATGAGCGAACAGCCTTAGCTACCTTAGCCGAAATAGGGCGGGGGAAGAGAGATTACAGCCTTTCGATTATAAGATTGAGCACAGAGCGGGAAAGCTGCACCAAAATGCTGACGCCATGTCTAGGTTTACGAGCTGTGCAGATGAAAGAACGCCAGCCCGTAATATTTTAAGGGGGGGGATATGTGATGAAGCAGAAGCCAGTGAACCCATGTAGATAGGAAAAATCACTGATCCCGTTAAAGAAAGTGACAGACCTAAAGTGCAGTTACTGCAAAGCGCAGGCAGAGGGAGCAAGCACGAAGAATCAGAGGGTAGACTGACACACCCAAGCTTGGATGATACAATAACTAACTCAAGGGATAATCAGACACACCTGGTCAGGGTGAGAGAAACCCTAACTGAGAAGCAGCTTTATAAGCATGGCTTAGACAGGACAGCAGCGGCAGCAGCAACAGCAGCAGACGCAGAAGAGAGAGAAAGGAGACGGCTCCGAGGAGAGAAGGAGAGGCAGTTGGATTTGCGGTCCTTACAGAGAAGGAACAAGTTCCAAGAGAAACAGTTCCATGGTGGAAAGCTCCAGGGAGAAGTCTTCAAGGAAGACAGAGAAAGGAGAGGGACCTGGAAAGTGCCTGGTAAAGAAAGTACCAGAGAAGCACAGCTCAGAGAGCAGAGGGACCCGCATACTTCCTTTCCTGACCATGAGCTACAAGGAGTTCAGAGGTGGGTGCACAAGACTCAGCCCAGGAGTCTGAGAAACTGTAGAGTTTTAGAGAGAAACTCTGAAGTGAAGCGAGAATTACATGAGGAAAGCTCAGGGCCAGCAGATATATCGTCAGAACAGGAGGAAATGCAAATAGACCCTGCTGAACCCGATTCATTGCTACCTGACTGTCTCATGGATTGTACATTTTATCTAGCTGGGAGTTTGGAATCGTTGGCAGAAGTATAGCTCGCAGGGTATACGTAAAAATACAGTTTTGATAAGCTAAAAGAAGAAGCTTGCTTTTGTTTCCATGAACTGGTTTGTTCTAACACCTGCATAGCTAATAAGACTGTGAAGCACGTCTAACTTTTGAATTCTGTAAATACCTTTTTGAAAATCCTGAATGAGGTGAGAATCCTGTTTTCCTTCGTTGAACCTTTGTTTGTGCATTATGGGAATAAACCTTACCCTTTACCTTACACATGGCTTTCACAACTAATTATTTCAAGAAAAGGACTACTAGTACCAACATGCATCTGGGCTAAGAAAAGTTCCCCCCTTTGATGAAAACATTAATGTCCACCCTGACCCTTTAAGCACGTGGCTCGGGGGCTGGGGTTGCGACACCACTCATACCAGCTCTACATTGGCATGTACCTGAAGGAACTGTCAAGGGAGCTGAGGGGATTCTCAGCAGGCCTCGATTGGGAACCCTTACAGAGGTTCAAGACCCTAACCTCGGTGGTAAAGGAATGTTCAAAGTTCCTGTCCCGAGCAGCCTATGATGACTTTGATTAATTGGCTAGGGTGGCCGCCGCAGGCATCGGAGCATAATGCCAAGCATGGCTGCAGTCGTCCGACCTGGAAAAATGGGTACAGGATAAACTGATCGATGTCCCCTGCACAGGTGAAAACCTGTAAAGGAAACCCATGACGGACACAGCAGCGGAGATAGAGACCGAGTATGTGATGAGAACCAGGCTCTCAAAAAAGACCCTGGTGCGTCCCCAAAAGAAACCCCCCTGGAAAAAGCCCTTTTTCTCAAGGAAGAAAGGGGGCTTCAACTCTACTCTGCACTTCTAAGCCTTCTCGGGCCCTCAGCAGGCCCAGCAACCAAAAGGCCAGGGACATAGTCCCAGAAAGCATAAATCCCTGAAGCACCAGGCACTTGCTCAGGCCAAGCCCAGGGGAAGTTTTGACTGCCTGGACGCGACCCCCACTCCCACAGAGGGTGGGGGGTGCCTAGCTCTGTTTGCCCACAAGTGGACAGCCATCCCCACCGATGCCTGGGTGTTAAAGATGGTCAAGGAGGGTTACCTCCTCCACCTACATCAGACACTGCCCCCATTCTTCCCTGGAGAGACCACCAGGCCTCTCTTTCACCAGACCCTGCTCCTCATTGAGCTAACAGAACTAGTCTGGGACAAAGAGGTAGAGGCAGTTCCAAAACACCTCTGGGGCACCGGCTTCTACTCCAGGTACTTCCTCATCCCTGGACCTGCAAGATTTCAGCAGGTTTCTGGTCAGGGAGAAGTTCAAGATGTTCTCCTTTGGAACATTGCTGCTATTCCTCCAGCAGGGAGACTGGCTTTGCTCCTTAGACCTTGACGGACTGGAAAGGGGGGCTGTTACTTCTGGAGAGAAATCTGAAATTGTGAGTATATACTTCTGGGAATTTTTCTGAAAGGAATTGTTTTTCTTTTAAAGCTAATTAATCTGTGAACCCACTATTTTTTTTGTTAAATCAGTCAGGGCCTAGTAGCAACAGTTTAAGATTCAATTTAAAAACACAGAAGAGAACTTTCTGGTTACCTTTCATACCCAGTAGACAGCTGTAGTTTAAATTTCATAGTCACTCAGGGCCTAGCATCAGCAAAGTACTTTTAGTTTCAAATTAAAACACAGAAGAGAGCTTTCTGGTTAAATTTAGAATCCAGCAGAGAGCTTGTAGTTTAAATTTCATAATAGGTTAGAGCCTAGTAGCAGCAAAGAGCTATAATTTAAATCAAATCAGAATATAGTTTTCCTCAGCAGCACAGGACAAGGTACTGTGTAGCAGCCCTTTTTTAATAAGTGTTATATCCCTCCCTCCCTCCCTCCCCACACCCACCCTCCCCTGGGAAAATCACAGCTTTATAGGTACTTGCACAACTTAAAAGACAGGAGGTGCTCTCAGGTGAAGCTCATTACCCAAATCAGTCATACACCAAGGACCTGAGATTAATTAAGCTTCAGGTGAACAAGGTATATTAAACTTCTTAGGTACAGTTTTAGTGGTGTAAATATCCATTGCACCCTTTAGTACATATAGAACTTAAAGATCTAAACACAAACTTAAAACTAAGATGCAGACAGCAGTCCAGCAGCGGGATGTGGGCTTTCCAGTCTTTTGCATTGAGTGTCACATGTATGATTTTCTCCCAGCTGGTGAGAGGTCTTACGTGTGCACTAGGTGCAAGGAGCTCTCTGCTCTCAGGGAACAAGTCCGTTCTCTAGAGGCTAGAGTAGCAGACTTGGAAAACATAAGACAGACAGAGAGGTACATAGACGAGACCTACAGGGATATAGTCCTGAAGTCCCACCTCCAGTCTGGCAGCATCCCTGTTGCCATGGAGGAGAGAGGTCACGTGACAGGAGAGCATCACCCTGGTGTGGCAGGAAGTGATCCTGTAACTAGGACCTGTCCTCCAGGTGATGTAAACCCCTCTCGCACCGAGGAGGTTTCTCCAGGGCCAAGTGCCCATGCGGGAAGGGTTAGGACAGCAGTTATAGTTGGTGATTCGATCATTAGGCATGTAGATAGCTGGGTGGCTGGTGGACGTGAGGATCGCCTGGTAACATGCCTGCCTGGTGCGAAGGTAGCGGACCTCACACGCCACCTAGATAAGGTCTTAGATAGTGCTGGGGAGGAGTCTGCTGTCTTGGTACATGTTGGTACCAATGACATAGGAAAATGTGGTAGGGAGGTTCTGGAAGCTAAATTTAGGCTTTTAGGTAGGAAGTTGAAATCCAGAACTTCCAGGGTAGCGTTCTCCGAAATGCTTCCCGTTCCACGCGCAGGACCCAATAGGCAGGCAGAGCTCCGGAGTCTCAATGCGTGGATGAGACAATGGTGCAGAGATGAGGGGTTCGGATTTGTTAGGAACTGGGGAACATTCTGGGGAAAGGAGGGGCTCTTCCGAAGGGATGGGCTTCACCTTAACCGGGATGGAACCAGGCTGCTGGCATTAACCTTTAAAAAGGAGATAGAGCAGCTTTTAAACTAGATAATAGGGGAAAGCCGACAGTCGTCCAAGAGCGCATGGTTCGGAAGAATGTATCCTTGAAGGATACTATAAAAAGCAGAGAGGTTCCAAAAAAGAGTAAAGTAGCCCAAATGCCCTCGAGTATGGAGCAGACAGAACTTAAAGATCCCAAATTACCCATGTCTACCAATAGCCAAATTAATATGAATAAAATACAGTCTCTAAAATGCTTGTATGCAAATGCTAGAAGTCTACAAAACAAGATGGGAGAGTTAGAATATATAGCACTAAACGAGAGGTTAGATATGATTGGAATATCAGAGACATGGTGGAAGGAGGACAACCAGTGGGACACTGTGATACCTGGGTACAAACTATATCGAAATGATAGAGCTGATCAAATTGGTGGAGGGGTTGCGCTCTATGTTAGAGAGGGCATTGAGTCAGAAAGGATTAAAGTTTTGCAAGAAACAAAATTTGCTGTAGAATCTCTATGGATTGAAATTCCATGTAAAAAGGGGAAGGCGATGGCAGTGGGGGTGTACTATCGTCCGCCTGGCCAGAATGAACAAATGGATGATGAAATGCTCAAAGAAATCAAGGAAGCTAGCAAACGTTACAGTGCAGTAATAATAATGGGTGATTTCAATTACCCCGGCATCGACTGGGTCAGTGTCACAACAGGACATGCTAGGGAGATAAAGTTCCTAGATGAAATAAATGACTGCTTCTTGGAGCAGCTGGTTCATGAACCGACCAGAGGGGAAGCAATATTAGACCTAGTCCTTAGTGGAACACCAGATGTAGTGCAAGAGATAAGGGTGTTGGGGCCACTTGGCAATAGTGATCATAGCATGATCGCCTTTGATTTAATTAGTGGAGGAGGGATAGTAAGGAAATCCACAGTACTACCCTTTAACTTTCGAAAGGGAGACTATGATAGAATGAGGAAAACAGTTAAGAAAAAACGCGAAATAAAGACCTTTTCAAGTACATTCGTAGCAAAAAACCCGTGAGAGAGTCAGTTGGTCCATTAGATGATAAAGGGGTTAAAGGAGCACTAAGAGGCGACAAGGCGATAGCGGAGAGACTGAATGAATTCTTTGCTTCGGTCTTTACTGAGGAAGATGTAGGGATGTTACCCACGACTGAAGTGGTATTTAAAGGTGTGGAAGAATTGAAGGAAATATCGATACATCGGGAAGATGTCCTACAACTATTAGATAAACTGAAGAGTAGCAAATCACCTGGGCCGGATGGTATACATCCAAGGGTGTTGAAAGAACTGAAATTTGAGATTGCAGACCTGCTATCAGTAATCTGTGAACTATCATTAAAATCATCTCTAATACCTGAGGATTGGAGGATCGCCAATGTAACACCAATTTTTAAAAAGGGTTCGAGGGGTGATCCGGGAAACTACAGACCGGTGAGCCTGACATCAGTACCGGGAAAAATGGTAGAAACCATCATAAAGAATAAAATTACTCAGCATATAGATAGTCATGACCTAATGGGAGACAGCCAACATGGCTTTAGACAAGGAAGATCTTGTCTTACTAATCTGTTATGTTTTTTTGAAGGAGTGAATAAACAGGTGGACAAAGGTGAGTCAGTTGATATTGTGTATCTGGACTTTCAGAAAGCCTTTGACAAGGTCCCTCATGAGAGACTTTTGGCAAAACTAAAGAGTCATGGGATAGGAGGCAGTGTACTACTGTGGATCAGGAACTGGTTAAAAGATAGAAAGCAGAGGGTAGGACTAAATGGCCAATTTTCCCAATGGAGAAAGGTGAATAGTGGTGTACCCCAGGGATCTGTGCTGGGTCCGCTGCTTTTTGACATATTCATAAATGACCTGGAAAGTGGAATAACGAGTGAGGTTATCAAATTTGCTGATGACACAAAACTATTTAAAGTTGTTAAAACCCAGGAGGATTGTGGAAAATTGCAAGAGGATCTTGATAAATTGGAAGACTGGGCATCAAAATGGCAGATGAAATTTAATGTGGAGAAGTGCAAGGTTATGCATCTAGGGAAGAACAACCCAAACTATGGTTACACGATGCAAGGTTCCACATTAGGAACCACCACCCAAGAAAAAGATTTAGGCGTCCTTGTGGATACCATGTTAAAACCCTCGGCCCAGTGTGCAGCGGCGGCCAAGAGAGCAAATAGAATGCTAGGTATGATAAGGAAAGGAATGGAAAATAAAACAAAAGATATTATAATGCCTCTATATCGTTCCATGGTGAGACCGCACCTTGAATATTGTGTGCAATTCTGGTCGCCATATCTTAAAAAGGATATAGCAATTTTAGAAAAGGTTCAGAGAAGAGCCACCAAAATGGTAAAGGGGATGGAAGGCTACTCCTATGAAGAAAGGCTAAAAAGGTTGGGGCTCTTTAACCTGGAAAAGAGACGGCTGAGGGGAGATATGATAGAAGTCTATAAATTAATGAACGGAGTGGAACGGGTAAACGTAGATCGATTGTTTACCTTATCAGAATATAGAAAGACTAGGGGACATGCAATGAAGCTACAGGGTAAACTATTTAAGACTAATAAAAGAAAATATTTTTTCACTCAACGTGTAATCAAACTCTGGAATTTGTTACCGGAGGATGTAGTAAAGGCTGTTAGTGTAGCTGGGTTTAAAAAAGGTTTGGACAAGTTCCTGGAGGAAAGGTCCATAAACCATTATTAAGAAGGGACCCAGGATATCAATGCTTGAACCAATACAAGCATTGTGGAACCTGTGTCCCTTGGGGAAACTGCTAGGTACGTATGACCTAGATTGGCCACTGTTGGAAACAGAATACTGGGCTTGATGGACCTTGGTCTGACCCAGTATGGCATATCTTATGTTCTTATGTTCTTATGACCTAAAGGATACTTACACTCACATTCTAATCCACCCCAGCCACAGAAAATACCTCCGGATTGTGGTGGGGAAACTACACTACCAATACAGGGTACCGCCCTTCGGGCTAGCCTCGTCTCCAAGGGTCTTTACAAAGTGCCTTGCAGTGGTCGTAGCCCACCTCAGGCTTCAAAGGGCCTTCGTCTTCCCATACCTGGATGACTGACTCATAAAGGGGGCCACAGCTGCAGAGGCACAATGCGCCACTGGACGCACTGGGGTTTGTCATAAACTACCCCAAGTCCCACCTCACTCAGAGTCTAGATTTCATAGGGGCGCAGCTGGATACGTCAGCATGCCTCAGGGAACTAACTGCAGATATGCAACAGCACAGGGCACTACTCACCCAGCTTCTCCTCTGCCTGCTGGAACACATGGCCTCCACGGTCCATATGACCCCAGATGCCCACCTACACATGAGAGCAGCTCAGTGGTGCCTCCGCTCTCAGTGGACCCAAGCTACAGGCAGGCTCAGGAACAGGATGCACATGATCCGTCAGCTGGCAGACTCCCTCGGATGGTGGCAGAATTCAGGTCACCTTCAGGCTGCGATGCCCTTCCAGGCACCCACCCCCCTGGAAATTCTTCGCCACAGACTCCTCCCTAATGGAATGGGGAGCACTTTGTGACAGCCTCCAGACACAAGGCTGCTTTTCCCAGAGGAAATCCAAAATGCAGATCAACCTGCTGTAAATCAGGGCCATATCCCTGGCCCTCAAGTCCTTCTGACACTATTTACAGCGCCACGCGGTGCTGATCCAGACTGACAATCAGGTTGCGATGTTCTACATGAACAAACAGGGGAACAGGGTCATACCCCCTCTGCCAGGAGATAGTAGCCCTCTGCTCTTATGCCTCATGCAGCGGGATGCTCCTGAGAGCAGTCTACCTCCCAGGCCAGGACAATATCTTGGCGGACAAGCTGAGTAGGGTACTTCAGCCACACGAGTGGCACCTGGACCCAGCAATGGCTTCAAGGCTGTTCAGACTCTGGGGCGTCCCATTGAGGGACCTGTTCGCCAGCCTGGATAACGTGCATTTGCCCCATTTCTGCTCTCGCATATCGCACCCGTCTTGGATAGTGGCAGATGCATTCCTCCTCCTGAGGTCGGAAGTCCTCCTGTACACCTCCCCCCCCCCAACACCGCTGATAGCCAAGACCCTGTTCAAGGCTCAACGTGACAGAACATTGCTACTGCTGATAGCCCTCGGTGGCCCACACAGCCCTGGTTCCCACTGCTCCTCTCCTTAGTGATGATACAGCCAATTCCCCTGGGCCAAGCCCCATAAGAACATAAGATATGCCATACTGGGTCAGACCAAGGTCCATCAAGCCCAGTATTCTGTTTCCAACAGTGGCCAATCTAGGTCATATGTACCTAGCAGTTTCCCCAAGAGAAACAAGTTCCACAATGCTTGTACTGGGTCAACTACTTTCACAGAAACAGGGCACTACTTTCACAGAAACAGGGCACAGAAACAGAACTACTTTCACAGAAACAGGGCACTCTTCTACACCCCAACCTGGGATCCCTCTCGCTCATGGCATGGCTGCTGAAAGGGTAGCACTAGCCCCCTTCAGCCTTCCACAGGATGTGGAAAACATCCTACTGGCCTCTCCGAAGGCCTCCATGAGATGGGCATTCTCCTTCAAGTGGCAACGTTTCTCACTGTGGTGCACAGAGAAACAAACAAACCCGTTCTCTGCTCAGTGCACATGGTGCTCCAATACCTTGTCCACCTATTGCCGCCTTGGGTGGGAGGGACTCTTTTTACAGCCCCCTGAACTAACAGGATGGCCACCTTGGAGGACAGGAGATTGGCCTGCACATGGTTTGCAGGATAATCTCTTGTGGAGGTGGCTGGGGGTAGACTTTGAAAGTGAAGCAGATAGCCCCTTCGGACGATGTTGAGAGTCCACTGCTCTGATGTGATGAGAAGCCACCTGTAGGCATAAGCACAAAATCTGCCTACTGTATGAAGGGGCTGGGGACTCTTAAGAGGCAAAGTAGCTATGCTCTCTAGGAAAGAGCCAAAAACCAGATGTTGACTCTGGCGGAACAGCTTTTTGGGTTTTAGGAGTCTTGGCCTTCATAAGAACATAAGAACATAAGAAATGCCATACTGGGTCAGACCGAGGTCCATCAAGCCCAGTATCCTGTTTCCAACAGTGGCCAATCTAGGTCATACGTACCTAGCAGTTTCCCCAAAAGACACAGGTTCTGCAGTGCTTGTACTAGGTCAAGCATTGATATCCTGGGTCCCTTTTTAATAGTGGTTTATGGACCTTTCCTCCAGGAACTTGTCCAAACCTTTTTTAAACCCAGCTATACTAACAGCCCTTACTACATCCTCCGGTAACAGATTCCAGAGTTTGATTACACGTTGAGTGAAGAAATATTTTCTCTTATTTGTCTTAAATAGTTTACCCCGTAGCTTCATTACATGTCCCCTAGTCCTTCTATATTCTGATAGCGTAAACAATTGATCCACGTTTATCCGTTCCACTCCATTCATTAATTTATAGACCTCTATCATATCTCCCCTCAGCCGTCTCTTTTCCAGGTTAAAGAGCCCTAACCTTTTTAGCCTCTCTTCATAGGAGTAGCCTTCCATCCCCTTCACCAATTTGGTGGCTCTTCTCTGTACTTTTTCTAATAACTCTATGTCCTTTTTAAGATACGGTGACCAGAATTGCACACAATATTCAAGGTGCGGTCGTACCATGGAGCGATACAGAGGCATTATAATATCCTTTGTTTTATTCTCCATCCCTTTCCTTATGATACCTAGCATTCTATTTGCTTTCTTGGCCGCCGCTGCACACTGGGCGGAGGGTTTTAACATGTTATCCACGATGACTCCTAAATCTTTTTCCTGGGTGGTGGTTTCTAATGTGGAGCCTTGCATCGTGTAACTATAGTGTGGGTTGTTCTTTCCTAGGTGCATAACTTTGCACTTGTCCACATTAAATTTCATCTGCCATTTGGATGCCCAGTCTTCCAATTTATCCAGATCTTCCTGCAGCTTTCCACAATCCTCTTGGGTTTTAACAACTTTAAACAGTTTTGTGTCATCTGCAAATTTGATAACCTCACTAGTTATTCCCTTTTCGAGGTCATTTATGAATATGTCAAAAAGTAGCGGACCCAGTACAGATCCCTGGGGTACTCCACTATTCACCTTTTTCCATTGGGAATATTGGCCATTTAGCCCTACCCTCTGCTTTCTATCTTTTAACCAGTTCCCGATCCACAATAGTACACTGCCTCCTATCCCATGACTTTTAGCTTTGCCAAAAGTCTCTGATGGGGGACCTTGTCAAAAGCTTTCTGAAAGTCCAGATACACTATATCAACCGACTCACCTTTGTCTACCTGTTTATGCACACCTTCAAAAAAACAGATCAGATTAGTAAGACAAGATCTTCCTTGTCTAAAGCCATGTTGGCTGTCTCCCATTAGGCCATGACTATCTACATGCTGTGTAATTTTGTTCTTTATGATGGTTTCTACCATTTTCCCTGGTACTGACGTCAGGCTCACCGGTCTGTAATTTCCCGGGTCACCCCTGGAACCCTTTTTATTTATTTATTTATTTCAGTTTTTTATATACCGCACTATTTATAATCAGCGCGGTTTACAGATGAACACAAAGACCAGAACAACAGGCTGTTCGGTATTACATATAACAGGAGTATAAACTTGGATAACATGGGAGAACTATATACATAGAATAATTATTTAATTAGTTTGATAGCATGAAAAAAAACTATTTACATAAAATAGCAGTAGTGCAAGGGTCAGGAGGAGATTGTGGTTAAGTTTATGGTAAGACTATTCTTTTGAAATTTATGTAGGGTAAAATTTGATAAATAGGTTAAATTTTAGGGCTCTTCTGAACTGGGTTAAACCGGTTAAAGCACGTATGTCAGGTGGTAGGGAGTTCCAGAGTTTTGGGGCACAAAACACAAAACATGTTACGTTGGCGACCCTCCAATCTTCAGGTATTACAGATGATTTTAATGAAAGTTCACAGATTACCAATAGCAGGTCTGCAATCTCATATTTCAGTTCTTTCAACACTCTGGGATGTATACCATCCGGTCCAGGTGATTTGCTACTATTCAGTTTATCAAATAGTTGTAATATATCTTCCCGGTGTAGCGATATTTCTCTCAATTCCTCTGCAGTATCACCTTTAAATACCACTTCAGTCTTGGGTAACATCCCTACATCTTCCTCAGTAAAGACCGAAGCAAAGAATTCATTCAGTCTCTCTGCTATAGCCTTGTCTCCTCTTACTGCCCCTTTTACCCCTCTATCATCTAACGGTCCAATTGACTCTCTCACAGGCCTTTTGCTACGAATGTACTTGAAAAAGTCTTTATTTCGTGTTTTTGCTTCCGTAGCAAGTTTCTTCTCAAATTCCCGCTTTGCCTGCCTTATCAATGCTTTGCATTTAACTTGCCAGTGCTTGTGCTGTTTCCAGTTTTCATCATTTGGCTCTTTTTTCCATTTCCTGAAGGTTGCTCTTTTGGCAGCAACAGCCTCTCTGACCTCACCTTTAAACCATGCTGGCAGTTTTTTGGACTTTCTTCCACTTTTCTTAATGCGTGGAATACAGCTGGTCTGGGCTTCGAGGATAGTATTTTTAAATAACACCCAAGCTTGCTGTAAGTCTTTAACCTTTGGAACCGCTCCTTTTAGTTTTTTCCGAACTATATTCCTCATTCTATCATAGTCTCCCTTTTGAAAGTTAAAAGGTAGTACTGTGGATTCCTTTACTATCTGTCCTCCACTGATTAAATCAAACATGATCATACTATGATCACTATTGCCAAGTGGTCCCAACATCCTTATTTCTTGCACCAGATCTGGCGTTCCACTAAGGACTAGGTCCAGTATGGCTTCCCCTCTGGTTGGTTCATGAATCAGCTGCTCCAAGAAGCAGTCATTTATTTCATCTAGAAACTTTATCTCGTTAGCTTGTCCTGCTGTGACACTGTCCCAGTCGATACCGGGGTAATTGAAATCACCCATTATTACTACTGTGTTGTGGCTTTTGTTAGCTTCCTTGATTTCTTTGAGCATTTCATCATCCATTTGTTCATTCTGGCCAGGCGGTCGATAGTATACTCCCACTGCCATCACCTTCCCCTTCATAAATGGAATTTCAATCCATAGAGATTCTACAGCAAATTTTGTTCCCTGCAAAACTTTAATCCTTTCTGACTCAATGCTCTCTCTAACATAGAGCGCAACCCCTCCACCAATTTGTTCAGCTCTATCATTACGATATAGTTTGTATCCAGGTATCACAGTGTCCCACTGGTTATCCTCCTTCCACCATGTCTCTGAGAGTGCAATCATATCTAACCTCTCATTTAGTGCTATATATTCTAATTCTCCCATCTTATTGTTTAGACTTCTAGCATTGGCATACAAGCATTTTAGAGACTGTATTTTATTAATATTAATCTGGCTATTGGTAGGCATGGGTAATTGGGAATCTTTATGCTCTGTCTGCTCCTTACTCAAGGGCATTTGGGCTACTATACTCCCTTTTGGAACCTCACTGCTTTTGGTAGTATCCTTCAAGGATACCTTTGTCCGAACCATGCGCTCTTGGGTGACTGTCGGCTTTCCCCTATTTTCTAGTTTAAAAGCTTCTCTATCTCTTTTTTAAAGGTTAATGCCAGCAGTCTGGTCCCATCCTGATTAAGGTGAAGCCCATCCCTTCGGAAGAGCCCCCCCTTTCCCCAGAATGTTCCCCAGTTTCCTAACAAATCCAAAACCCTCATCCTTGCACCATTGTCTCATCCACGCATTGAGACTCCGGAGCTCTGCCTGTCTTTTGGGTCCTGCACGTGGAACAGGAAGCATTTAGGAGAACGCTATCCTGGAAGTTCTGGATTTCAACTTCCTACCTAAAAGCTTAAATTTAGCCTCCAGAACTTCCCTACCACATTTTCCTATGTCATTGGTACCAACATGTACCAAGACAGCAGACTCCCCCCCAGCACTATCTATGATCCTATCTAGGCGGTGCGTGAGATCTGCTACCTTCGCACCAGGCAGGCATGTTACCAGGCGATCCTCACGTCCACCAGCCACCCAGCTATCTACATTCCTAATGATTGAATCACCAACTATAACAGCTGTCCTGACCCTCCCCTCATGGGGACATGGCCCTGGAGAAACGTCCTCAGTGCGAGAGGGTTTTACATCACCTGGAGGACAGGTCCTAGTTACAGGATCACTTCCTGCCACACCAGGGTGATGCTCTCCTGTCACGTGACCTCTCTCCTCCATTGCAACAGGGATGCTGCCAGACTGGAGGTGGGACTTCAGGACTATATCCCTGTAGGTCTCGTCCATGTACTTCTCTGTCTTTCTTATGTCTTCCAGGTCTGCTACTCTAGCCTCTAGAGAACGGACTCGTTCCCTGAGAGCAAAGAGCTCCCTGCACTTAGTGCATATGTAGGACCTCTCACCAACTGGGAGAAAATCATACATGTGACACTCAATGCAAAAGACCGGAGAACCCCCATTTCGTTGCTGGACCTCTGTCTGCATCTTAGTTTAAAGCTTGTGTTTAGGTCTTTTAAATTCGGTATATAATAAGGATTGGTGTAGATGCTTATACTAATAAAAGTGTATCTAATACCCCTAATACACCCTGTGTACCTGAAGCTTAATTAATCTCAGGTCCTCTGTGTATGACTGATTTGGATTAACAGCTGCACCTGAGAGCAGCCCCTTTCCTCTAAGATGTGCAAGTACCTATAAAACTACAATTACCCCAGGGGTGGGTGGGTGCTGGGGAGGGAGGGAGGGAGATAAGTCCTATTAAAGAGGGCAGTTATAAGGTACCCTGTCCTGAACCCTCAGCAGGGGGATGGGGGTACCACACAAAGCCCAGTTAGTTGAGAGAGGCAAGGTAAGTACAGCTGAGAAGGCTGAACTAGCACACCACTAAGACAAACAATAAATAATTAAACAAACAGTTAGACAAACAGTAAATAATTAAATAAACAGCTAGAACTCACAGTAAGATGTCCCAGGAGGCAAATATCCACTCACTAGCAGAGCTCTGTAAAAGTACAGCCCTTCTCTGATCAGAGAAAAGCAAACTAAAACAGACTATGCACACGTGGAGAAAACAGGAAGAAGGCTATACAATACCTCAGGGGGGGAGGGGCAGGATTCACTCAGGCAGGCAAGGACAGGAAAAAAGTTTAACAAACAGCAGGTTCTGGGGAGAGAGATTTAATTCAAAATGGCTATCACACAAAGCCCAGTTAGTTGAGAGAGGCAAGGTAAGTACAGCTGAGAAGGCTGAACTAGCACACCACTAAGACAAACAATAAATAATTAAACAGACAAACAGTAAATAATTAAATAAACAGCTAGAACTCACAGTAAGATGTCCCAGGAGGCAAATATCCACTCACTAGCAGAGCTCTGTAAAAGTACAGCCCTTCTCTGATCAGAGAAAAGCAAACTAAAAAACTCTAGGATTACATCCTTCTTAGGCTGACAGGGACCCTGTGGTCTATGCTGCTGTTGCAGAGATGAAAACCAGCAGAGAGTTGGTAAGAAGAAAAATCTCTCTTCTTTTTGATGTAGAATGACTTCTTTTTAGCAGCCTTCCTCTTAGAGGGGTCTGAAGTCTTTCTTGAGAGGTGCTTGAGGATGAGATCATCCGTCTCAATTTCTCTTGCCTTCTCTCTCCAACCTATACCAAATTAGGTTTTTTTTCAGAACAAGGAATATTGACCAATTTATCTTGAACCCACTGCTCGAGCTCCGGTGCCTGAAGCCAGGCCATCCTATGAGCTCCATTGCAAACTGCTGGTAGACTCAAAGTATCAAAGGCTGCTCTAGTCAGGAACTTAGTAGTGTTCTGAGCCTGCATCAAGTTTATCATCTGGGAGAATAGGTGCAAAATTTCCTAGATCCCTTGAGACATCCTTGAGGTACATGCTCATGTAGAGGGTGTAGGATGTAATCCTAGAATCAAGCATACATGCCTGGAAGCAGCAATCTCCAAACGCATCGAGAGTCCTGGCATCTTTGCCAGGCGGTACCAATGCATGAGTTTTAGAACTCTCGAACTGCCACATCACCGATTCTACCATCACAGAATGGTGCAATAGTTGAGGTTTTTGAAACTTGTGATAAGGAAGCTTATCATAGCTCAGGAAGGAGCTATAGTAAAGATGAATTGACTCTGAACAAGCAACCTGTCAGTTCTGGTAGAAATAAGAAAACAGAATTTTTCCATAAAAGACTACCAGTCCCAGAATGCACCAGGTTTCCAACAGCCATTAGAGGAGCTGAAGTGGGGAAACGTGTGTTCAATCAGGAGGGCTATGAGGTAATCCCCAAGCACTCATCTCAAAGGGCAGGGCCTGATTCAGCACAGCTGCGCTGTGCTAGGGTGGAGCACTCATCTAAGCTGAATAAAGGTAGAGTTTATTCTACAGAGAATTATCCTCAGATTCATCTTGGACATCATCCTCATCTTGGACATTTTCATCATCTGGAGGATCATCAGAAGCAGAAGCCAGAGCGGACGGACAGAGAGGGCAAGAAACCCTTTGGAAGAAAGAAGAGAAAAGCATTTGGGAGGTCTAAAGGAGTCCATAGCAGTACGTATACTGGAAGGCATTCCAAAGGCAAGCTTACACCATTGGACTGGGGAAAGCCAGAGGAATGGTGCTGCAGGGCTAGGAATCTCCAGACGGTACCTGTTAGGGAGATGGCTGCACTTGGAAGGGACCCTAAGACCCGTGCCAGAAGGTATGTGAAGAGAGACCCAGTGTCCAGGGATCTGGATTGGAAGGCTGGACATAAGAACTGGACTACATACTGGCCAGGCTATTTAGAGAGGAACTCTAACAGCAATGGAAGCTCAGGTATGAACACTGATCTATGCCCTAGCTATACCCTTGAAAGACAGCAGGGAAACAAGTATTCTTCTGAGAGTGCTCCATTGAGAAATTCCTCTGTGCCAATCCATGATATTGAACCCATGATTGTTGAAGAAGGGGGAGAGGTGGTAGATACAGGCTGTGAATGCATGGATTGCTCTCTGTCTAAACTCCTTTGGTAATTTTCTGTTACAAAGTACAACAACTATCACAAAGAAATACAAACTTGTTCTTTAATCTACTCAGAAAAGCTCCTGAGTAGGATTTGAGCCACGCAGTAGAAATTAAGCCAGCTAAGGGGTTTCAGCTGGATAACTGCTAGCAATTGAGCCTTACCTAATTGCTTGTGAGCTCTGAGGGAATCACTTCTGAGTCTATGTGTGAAGATATAAGAAGTTAACCTGAAAAGAACAGTTTTTCCCTTCTTTGTGGGTTTTGGTTGTTGTTTGATGCACTGCTAAGAAAATATTAGCTAGAGCCTACAGAAAAGACCAGTTTGTTACCAACCAGGTCTTTATTCTTTTGATTTGATTGCCTGACAAGTTCAATTGTTGTTTTCCTGATTTTGTTTTTCTAAGTTTAACACTGAAAGCAAGTATCCTGTTTTATGTGCTACCAAGCATATCTGTGTTGGGAGAAATAACCCCATAAATAAATATCTTATTGGCTTTACACTCAAGCACAACTAATTATTGTGAACGGCTGTGTCTGGTGTGAATGGACTACATTTCCCACAATCCCTTGCAAATCATATTAATATATGCCTTTGCCAAGACTGTGAACATTCTCACCCAGGCACCCGTCTGACAAACTCCAGGCATTTGTAGAACTCGGTACATGGTATGGAGGCATTTACTGATAGGCAGAACCATTAGCGAGGCTTCCCACATATGTAGCATTAGATCCTGTGATCCTATGCACCACTAATGTTGCCGCCTCTTTGGGCATCAAGGGGTATTGGAGGATTTCCACTTCCTCAGCCCTCCGTTCCATTTCGATGTTTCTGTGATTTGGAGACTCGTTGCTATATCCTGAATGAAGTTCTGAAAAGACATGTCCTCTGGCAGGGATCAATGCCTTGCATGAGGAGGAGAGGGATCGGAAGGCATGTCTCGGGTGGCCCTGGAATCCTCCGATGTCTCTTCAGAGTCAGAAGAAGACGACTCCAATTCGGAAAGAAAATTAAAGTATCGACAGTCTCTAGCTGATGTCGATGCTCGATGTTGATGTTGAGTCTGGTGCTACTTGAACCAGGAACCTGTTGAACCGTGGCTGTTTGGCAGGCCGGTCAGCATCAGATACCCCTCTCAGTGCATCTCGTGGAGTGTGGGACTTACCTTGTTACTCTATATTGGATTTTGATACAGAGGACTTAGTCTTTATGTTTGGACTTTTTGGAGACCTGGGAACCAGCTGAAGAGTCTGACGTCCTCGACAATGCAGCGGCTACTAAAATAGAGTCCGGGGCGAACAGTGAGTCATACTGCTTGGCCATGTTCTTTATGCCTTGTTTGGTCATTAGCACAAAGGACAATTGTCTAGTTTATGATCTGGGCCCAGACATTTGAGGCACCAGTAATTGTGATCAGTGACTGACATTATGCCGGAGCACTTGGAACATTTTTTAAAGCCACTGTCATTTTTGTCCATGGTGACAAATGGGAAAATTTAGGCTGAGGCCGAAGGGGTCTGTGAACTGCCAAAAAGAAAAGAATTTAAAAGAAAAAATATTGGGGCCAGTATCACAGATGTACCGGTGTTGACGGAAAGTCAGAGTACAGAATTAAACCAAAAAATAAGACTTTTTTGGCGGTGACAGGAAAGGGCTACCTACTGGTTCTGCGGAAAATGAAGAACTGAGGAGAGGAGTTGGTAAGGTGGGAAGGCAGATGCACAGTGGAGTGCTCCCAAAGGCTTTCCTAATGGATGCTGGGAAGCATTCCCATATGGACTTCATCGGTACTGACCATACTTGTATGTGAAGACTGCATTTCTGCTTGTTCCTGGAGATGACCAAGATCCTGACAACTGGCAAAATCAATAAGTCAATACATTCTTAGAGCCTCATACACCAGTGAAGAAGGTACAGTTCCCCCTCCTATTGCTTGACCTAATCCCATATTCTCAGAGCGAATCAACTACCTTGAATTTGTTAGAGTGTAACACTGTATCGTAGTTCTAAGAGCCAGTTCATTGTAACATAATTGCTCACATTTTAACAATGTAACATAGTTTGTACCATCTGTTACTGAGTTGAATGTAAAATATTAATTCCTCTGTTCTACGTTAACTTGTTCAATGTAATATAATATATTAACCTTTCTGTTTCATGTAAAATGTTGAGTTAATTGTAAACCGCTTTGATAATTCTGAAAGGCGGTATAAAAAAAATCGTTAAATAAATAAGTTCATCATTGATGGAGAAGGAGTTGAAATAGTGGACAACTTAACCCTCCTTTACCTCAGAAAAATCCAAGTTATTAATGTCCCTGTAAACCGCTTTGACTGAAATGATAAAGCGGTATAAAAATCTTGTTAAATGTCCATGAGGGAGGTGCTCCTCCACCTCCCTCACAGACCTCATCCTGCCCACCCCCCTCAACAGAGCTAGGAGATCAGTCGCCGCTAAAACCCTAGTATTCCCAAAGGTGATTACGAAATGTTCACAGTCAACTAGAAACAGAGCCTTCATGCTGTATGCACCCACATGCTGGAATGCCCTACCACCGGCCATCTGTGCCATCACTGACCTCACCCAGTTTAGGAAGTCGCTAAAGCACCATCTTTTCCTCCAGCACTATACCGACCAAAATGACATCTCACAACCAGTCACTCTCAGGAACCAGGTTGTCATCTCCAGTGCAGCCACTCTGCACGAGTGCAGCCCCACCCTATAGATCACGATACTCTCGGCAAGTGGAAGGTATACATACTCTGACCTGTCAATCTGTAAATAGTTGTGAGTTAACCATGTTGCCTGTGACAGCCAGCTTACCTGTACATAGTTACCCTGTCAGCCCCGTGAAGAAATCCCTGTTCACTGTAAGTCCAGTGTAGGCCCTGCCTGCACTGCACAAATTTGTTAGCTGTAAACTACACTGATTCTAAAGAGCGCGGTATAAAAAAGACAATAAATAAATAAACTTTAACCTGCTTGGATCAATAATCAATAAAATAACGACAGGCAGTCAAGAAATCTGATGACACATTGCTCTTGGCGGAATGGCTGTGGATCTAGAGAAGATTCCCAAGAGCAGAAATGTCTTTCTCCATACAAAGATTTGATTTGTTCAAGCCATGGTATTTTCAATAACGTCATATGGATGCGAAAGTTAACAGTGAAAAAGATAGATGGGAAGAAAATTGATACCTTTTGAATTATGGTGCTGGTGAAGAATACTGTATGTACCATGGACTGCCCAAAAAACAAACCAGTTAGTACTAGAGGAGATGACACCTAAGCTTTCTTTAGAAGCTCAGATGAGAAGACTTCGACTTTTATACTTAGGACACATCATGTGAAGAGAGATATCATTAGAGAAAGACATCATGCTTGGCAAAGTTGAAGGTCAGCGCAAAAGAGGAATGCCGGCAATGAGACAGATTGAAACAATAACAGTCGCTGTGCATGCCACTCTGTCAACAATGAGCTGCCTGACTAAACACCAAACAAAGTTTAGGACAACAATCCAGGGGGTCACTATGAGTCGATACTGACTCAACGGCACTTAACAACAACAGTGCCTACCAGAAGATAAGTATTTGTTAGAGAAGCTTTCTTGGCTCATCTCTGCTGATTCCCCCTCTACCCCTCAGACTATTTCTGTACACTCCTGGAGTGAGCAGCTTGGTATCATCATTCCCCTCTCAGCATTTCTTCTGTTCCTTCTTCCCCCAAACTTGGACTAGCCTTGAAAAAGGATGGCAACCATGAATGGTGGTTATTCTGCTGATGTGGCTTCCCCTTTCTTGTGGAAGGAACTGCTTCCTTCTCTTTAGATGTCATTTTGAATATTGCCAGCATTTGCTTTGACATACAACTCTGTACCTCTCCTCTGGAAGTAATCAGTAGATCTCCAGAAACAAGCAGGAATGAGTCTTCACATATGGGTCCGTCGGTACCGACGGAGCCTGCGCGGGAACGCTCCCCAGCATCCAAAAAGAAAGCTTTTGGGAACATCCCACACGCATGCACACTGCCTTCCTGCCCATTCACTTCCCTCTCATCAGTTTTCCGTTTTCCGCGGAGCCGGCAGGACGTATTCCTGTCACCGCAGAAAATTCTTCTTTTTATTCTTAGTTTTTTGTGGTCGCATCTGCCTTCCCCCGACGCCACCGCCAGTGCTTTTCTTTCTTTTTACTAAAGAATTTCTTCTTTTCTTTAGAAATTTTTCCTGTTTAGTGCCTGACCGTTTCTAGGCCACTAGGCCTCTATTCTTCCATTATGGAAAAGCCAGCCACTATCCTTAAGAAATGCTCAAAGTGTGGCGGTACAGATATATTTTTAGACACTCATACTTGGTGTCTAAAATGTTTAGGTCCTGACCATTGCCCACTGGAGTGTCTCTCTTGCTGGAGCTCAAATAGAAGAAGTCTTCAGGATCGAGTACAATTTGATACCCAGTTCACATCGCACTCAATGTCACCAGCTAGAATATCTTCTTTTTCACAGGATCAGGTAACCAAACAAAAGTCTGTAAAGACTAGCCAGTCCTCGAGTGGTAGATCTTCTAAGCATCGAGATGGCTCTGGCCTTGCCTTCGAGGACATTTTGGCAATAAAGCCCCGGTGGGAGTCTTCGGGCTCCAAAGCATTAACGGAGCTCCAGGTTGTTCCCGGGGCTCTTACCTCGATGAACATACCTGGGCCATGCTCGGGGGTTGTGGCCGCTTCGAGCGGTACCGACACCCCAGCATCGGCTATGGTGATGGATGAAACACTCCTCACCGATCAACGTAGTCTAGCACTCTCGGCTACTTTGGTACCGCTGGAGTTGCTGCAGACTGTTCCTCTAGTATCGGTACCGGCTTCGGTACCAGTACCGGTATTGACATCGGCATCGGTGTCGGTACCGTCCATGCTTGCTTCGACAGACTCGCTACCTTCGATGCCGAGCCTGGAATCGATCTCTAGCATGGAGGATTCGGTACCGACTCGTCGCGGTACCGAGGACATCGCTTTAGTGAAAATCCGATGCTTCATCCTTTCAAGTCTTCCGATCCCAATGACTGGGATGAATCCATCGGTACCAAGGCTAAATTTTCAACAAGTCTAGCCTTTACCCCTCATTTTAGAGGGTCCTCCTCAGGGGAGATTTCTTTTCAAGCTTTTCTGCTTGATATGGCAAAGTTACTTGCCTTTTCTATACCTGGTAAAGAATCCCTACCAGGGGATTCAGAGACCCTGCAATTTCCCTGGATTCCAAAGGAGGTGATCATACTTCCTTTGCATCAGACCTTATAGGATCTACTATTAAGAATGTGGGAAACTCCTTTAACGGTATCCCCACATTCTAAGACACTTGACACTATGTACAAGGTGCCACCTTCTCCAGGTTTTCAAAAGACTCAACTTCCTCCTCATTCTATTGTTGTAGAATCAGCAATGAGGCGTATTAAGAGTGCAAAGAAGCACTCTTCTTATCCGCCAGGTCGTGAGTCTAGGACTTTAGATGCCTTTGGACGTCGATGCTTCCAGGCATCCATGCTTTCAGCAAGAATTATCTTATATATTTTCTATATGGGATTATCTCTTGAAGAGGTCACAAAGAACTTAAAGCTTTTGATCCCTTTTCTTCAAGAACATAAAAGAGCAGACTTTTTCATATTAGTCAGTCATGCTCAAAATGTCTCCAAATTCCTTAATCGTGCTTCCCTGGACTGTTTTGAGTCTATTAGCAGAACTTCTGCTATAGCCATAGGAGCATGACACATGGCCTGGCTCCAAGCTTCAGACTTGGACAAATGGGTACAAGAAAGGCTGGGAAATACTCCTTGTACTGGTGAAAATCTCTTTAACAAGGATGCTTTATTCCAAGCTAATCAGTTAAACACTGATATTGTTGCTTTCAGAGGATTGTCAAAACTTTCCTCTATCCCAGCTAGTAAAAAATCTCCTAACAAACTTTATCCCCCTAAAGGGAAAAAGTTTTATTCTTCTTCTACCCATCATGCAGATGTTTCCAAAGAAGGGCAACATCATACCAGACTAAGAAAACCAAAGCCTCAACAGGCTCAGCAAACCCAGCAGTCGCAGGGTTTCTGATATTTTATTCATTAAATCTCTTTTTCCTGTTGAGCTTCAGAACCGCTACTTCTTAACAACAGAAGCATTTACAGTTCTTCTCATCCTTACTGAGAGGTCAGTGATACACTGGCTCAATCCTCCACTTTAGGCATGAATCTCTTGCCAAGAGCAATCCATTTTTTTTTTAGCTCTTAGAGCTATTAAGGATAATCATGCCCTACAGGTAACAGGTTTCTCCTCTCCTTTTAAAGTAAACAGAGGAGTTACAACTAATTACAAGGTATGCTATGCCCTTCACCTTGACAGTTGTCCTGTACGAGAATATCTCATACTTTTGACTGCAGGGGAGCTTTACCTTTTTCAAAGATTTACCAAATTGTAAGTCTTCCCAACTCTGTATTACTTTCTATCCCTCTTAGTCGAGACTTTCACTCTAAGGGGCTTATTTACAAAGCTGCGGTGGCGGTTTCCGATCGTTATAGGAGCCGCGGCCCCATTGAAATCAATGGGGCCGCGGCTCCGATAACGATCGGAAACTGCTACCGCGGCTTTGTAAGCAAGCCCCTAAGAGTGATACTATTTGACTGGAGGGCTTACCTTTTAAGCCATAGGATTGTCTTCAATACCTACTCCAGTAAGTGATTTCCATACAGAGTTTCTCCCCTCTGCAATCTTTTCAAATATTTCTTTTAAAACAGCTTATCAGACCATAATTGACTTTTATCACTTCTAATTATGTCTGTCGGTCCTTTTCCAATCTATAGGACCTAACCTCTTCTGCTGCCTTAATAACAGATAATTCCAAGAAAGGTTCCAAAACCTACTTGGACAATTTATCATTGCAGGCAACCAGCCTGTCTACTATTCCTAGCCATCTTCAACTCTTTGGCTCCCACAGAATAGATTAGGTTGGTCACTGGTAATTAAACAGCCAGATCTCACCTAAGCAACCTACAACATGCTCTCTGCAATTCTACAAAAAGCTCTGCAACTATGGGCCTTTGCCAGAGAGCGTCAGAGCCATTCCTGGTGGATAACTTCCAGATGGTTAAAAGGCTTTGCCCAGTCATGCTCCCACATGACCGTTTTTTTCTTACCATCTTCCTTAAAATTTCCTTTTAGGGAAAATGAACCAGGGCTTAGATCACGTGAAAGCATAAAGAATTGCTTAATTCCCTGAGTTGTTCCACATCTCCAGTGGAACTCTTCCAACAGGGATGCATTTCTTTTCACTGCAGTCGGTCCTTGTCTAGTGCATTCCTTCTAATTCCCAGTACTTCATTGGAGCTTATGCTGAACAAAGAACGCATTATACTCATATTGCCCTCATAGACGGGCAAATATGGTATACCCTTTTATTGCGTCTTTTTCTCCACACTGAAGTTATAAAAGGATCCAGACTTGTCCTAAGACTAAGGATTTTCTCTGCACCCCTTCATGTAGATCTCCATTTCTGGTTGTTCAAAGTCTAGAATTTTTAAAGAAATCTAGACCTATCCTTCTGACTAGGAACATTCCACTGATTTACATGTAACCTTCTTCATGGTTCTTCCACGTGTAACCAGTAAGGGGTTCTCTATCCATATTCTCAAGCAGGTCTTACCCCTTCTTGTTATTAAGTGAGTCTCTCTTTATATATATATATATATATATATATATATATAATATAAATACACATATCTCACTCTGAAAGATTTGTTACTGTCCATATTAATGCTGTTCCAGCATGCCATAGGGTTTTAAATGGACAACCAATTTCTATGTTAATTAGAAACTACCTTCTTTTACTGTAACCTCTCCGGTTACGTTACATCTGAAGCTCTCCATGTAAAGTCATCATCATAAGTGACATCACTTAGGGAAGACATTACTGATCTTCAAGAAATTGGAGGCTACACCACCTACTACAAATGTTTGTTTCTTTCATTTGGATAGAGGGGTTTTAAAGACCCATCCTTTTTCTGCAAACCAGTCAGATTTATGTCCTCTCTTTCTTAGAGCTTTTTTTCTGCTCCAAGGACAAAGAGCTTCAAACTTTGGCGTACAGAAGCTTTAGCTTCTCATCCAAAGTCCAACCCCATTAAACTCCCCCAGTTTTTTTCTTCTGGGATTAGTTCTAGCTATTTAGGCTTCTGACCTCTGCCTGTATTGCAAAATTTATTTCCTCTACTTCACAGTAAGGTATTTTCTTTGAGGGTAATGTACTGGTTCTTAGCACTAGAACCATATTAGCCTCAACAAATACTTTCGCAATATTTTTGACTAAGGTCCACATTAGAAAATTGGAATCCAATATTTACTAACATTTATGATCTACACAAGTACTCCCCTCTAAATGCCTTGTTTAGTCAAGCTGTTCCACAGCACACCCTTTTCAGTTCAACTCCTGCCCTCCATCCCTTGGATGCCTGAGGTTCTGGGAAATAGCATGGCCCATCGATTAGATTTGCAACATGCTGGGACCTCCTCTAGGCATATTTAGCTTGGGAGTCCCCATATGTGAAGACTCATTCCTGCTTGTTCCTGGAGATAGCACAGTTACTTACCTGTAACAGGTGATCTCTGGGAACAGCAGGAATAAGTCTTCACAACCCACCCACCTCCCCTAGGAGTTGTTTTTCTCTCTCTCTCTCTCTCTCTCTAATTTGTCTACTTCCCTCCTTCGGTCTCAGCTACAAACCCAACTGATGAGAGGGAAGTGAATGGGCGGGAAGGCAGCGCGCATGTGTGTGGGATGCTCCCAAAAGCTTTCTTTCTGGATGCTGGGGAGCGTTCCTGCGCAGGCTCCGTCGGTACCGATGTACCCATATGTGAAGACTTATTCCTGCTGTTCCCAGAGATCACCTGTTACAGGTAAGTAACTGTGCTTTTCACCCTTGCTTAAAAAATCCATACTGAATTAGTCCCTTCCCTGGAGCTTCTGCCCCATTCCAACTTGCCGTTCTTGGGGCCGGTCACCTGACCCCCATCTTGGAAGCCTCTGGCTTTCTTCATTCAAAGCAATTGGGATTCTGAAGGATCCGTGCACAGTGTTTGCCATGATGGTGATTCTCTCTGAGATTCACTCAGTCTTAGACACAGGCAAGAAAGTTCTTATGGTTCAGTTTGATTTAAGAACCACTTTTAACATTATTAGTCACTCTTTCTTGTTGGCCAGGCTACAAGCTGCTACTATTACTACTGCTACTACTACTATTCATCATTTATATAGTGCTACGAGGCACAGCGCTGTACAAACGGGGATTTCCGATACTGTCTCTGGTTCTGATTTTTCATTTCTGGGTACTAAATTAGGGTTCATGGTTGATAACCATCTTTGAAGCATACTCCTTGGCTTGAGGATCCCTCAGGGTTGGTATTGTACCCCATTATTTTCAATATTTTTCTTGTACCTCTAGCATTTTTGGCCCAGGATTTGGGCTTGAGTACATCATACTTTGCTGATGACATTAAGCTGATTTTTGCCATTGTATACTTGGACTCCGATTTTGAATTTGGGTGTACCCAACATTTAGCATTGCTTGTCAACTGGATTTGTTCTAACGAACTGCTCCTTAACCCTCAGAAATGCAAGGCTATTTAGTTTATTCGCGACAACCCAGTTCAGCCTTCCATAGCTGGTTCTGTGGTTCCTTTTCAGGATTCTGTTAGATCCATGGGTATGCCATTAAATGACTCCTTGTCTTCATCTGCACACATCTCATCACTGGTTTGGGGCTCCTTTTGTGCGATGTAGCAGATCAGGTCACTTAGGTGATTCCTAGATGCCAGAGCCTTACACTCTGATTTCACACTGTCGTCCTGAATTGCCTGAACTATTGCTCAAAACATCACCATCAGGTTGCTATACAATGCACTTTCCTATAGCTAGCTAGTTCCATCTTAAATTTAAAATTTTGACTTCTCATCATGCTTTCTACATGGGCTTGCCCTCATATTGAAGCTCCTAGCTTATTCTGTACTATCCTGCCTGCGCCCTTAAGTCCTAACAGGCCAATTTCCTATTGGTTCCTCTCCCTTTCAACTTCAATTGGAGATGTCTCTGAAAACCATCCGTTCACTCTATGGAATTTTGTTGCCTTGGCTGTAACATTGGAAAGCTCCTTCTGAAAGTTTTAAAAAACAAGTCAATACATGGCTCTTCCGGCAAGCTTTCCCTGAGTTGATTGACTCCCCCCCTCCCCCCCCCCAAAAGGTACTATGACTGAGGCTACTCCCTCAGCCTTCCACACTTTCCTTTTTCTGCCATAGTCTACGGGTACGAATTGTTGTGCTGCTACTCCTTCCCCCATCCCTCCCTTTGTGTTTGTTCTTCCCCTGGCTGGTTGTGTGTTCAGTGTTCTTTTTCTTAATGTACACCACTTCGATAATTCAATTCAGCAAATTGCTGTAAATAATGAAAGAGTTTTCAAAATTATTAAATATTTTCATTGCTTATCAAAACAATGCTGTCATTACCGATTAGAGGAAGGCTGGTTCTCTAGGAAGAAGCAGGAAGTCAGTCCTCACATATGGGTGATGTTGGCACTGATGGAACCTGTGAGGTAATCTCTCCCCAGCTTTCAAAGAAAGCCTTTGGGAGATCAACCAAGCATGCATGGTCAC
This sequence comes from Ichthyophis bannanicus, assembly GCA_033557465.1. Taxonomy (NCBI): domain Eukaryota; kingdom Metazoa; phylum Chordata; class Amphibia; order Gymnophiona; family Ichthyophiidae; genus Ichthyophis; species Ichthyophis bannanicus. Next base: position 205,268,327 of record CM066037.1, read on the forward strand.
CTTCCTGCCCAAGGGAGCTATTTTCCCTCAGTCTTCGTTTTTCCACGGAGCCCACCAGATGTACTGTTTGCTCCTCAAAACAAATTGTTTTACGATAAACTCTTATTTGTTTCTTCTCACTCTTTTTCTTGGTCATGTATTGTCACCTTCTCACGGTTCTGGAACCGTAGCTACCTTGGCATCATGATTTTTCTCGGTTATTAATTTTTTTCTCTTGGTGCATAGGTTTTTTCTGTCATGCCCTACTAATCAGGACATTGGAGTTTGACCTTGACCTTGTGTTCTCAATTAGTGGTTTTAGAGGTGTACTGATTGTGACAGGACCATGTCCATCACGGACCAGCACAATTGCTGTTTTCAATGCCTTGGTGCTGATCACAATGCCTCCACTTGCCTGCTCTTTCTTCAGATGACAAGCAAGGGGCCTAAGAATCGTGAAATGCCAGAAGGGGAGACAGTTTGGCCCCAAGTCCTCTGCCTCAGCTCCGTCATCGGCAGCCACAGAGGACTCTGACTCTAGAGGCCATTGGGTTCTCTCGGAGCCCTGAGGTCACGGAACATTGGATTGGTGACCATCTGTGGAACACTGTCCCCAGAAGAAAGGACTTCATCTAAGTCCTCATCGGGGGGCGATGTCAGTACCATGAGTAAGACCTGCAAGCAACGGCACCACAGCCTCAAACAGGATTCCAAGAGTGAGGGCCGGGAGTAGTCCTCAAGCTGTCTCAGCAGGAAGCAGTTCCCACCCCTTCAGAGGATCGCCCTCTGGCTGCTGAGGTGATCACCATCGGTGAGTCCCCACCAAGGGAACCAGAGTCGGGACAGATGCCCTCGGTGCCTTCGGGCCTCAAGCCCAAATAGCATCCCTGGAATGCAGCCTGGCTGCTTTCCCGGTGAGCCAGAAGACCCTGGTCCTGGTTACCTCTGGTTCCTTGGGGCTGGTGACTGGCCCCTCCACTGCAAGGGCCTCACCGGAGGAGATCCTGCCTGTCCTGGAACGACATGTCCTGTGGGCTGATTTTGATGACCGATCCTGGTCTCAATCTGAACCTAGGGTTTCTCCACTCAGTGTGTCAAGGTCAGACCGTTGGGAACCCCAGCTGCCATCTTCGCCCTCGACTGCATACCGACAATGATTCCCACTGGCGCTTTGAGCTTCCTTTCGATTTGGAGATGGTCAGTGAGTCCCCTGAAATGCTCAGCATCCGGGACATTTCGTCAGACCCTTCTCCACCTCAGGAGTGTCGTAGTTCCCCTCTTGAGGACCTTTCCTTCCTGGACTTTGTCCTGGACATACTTCAGTATGACTGTCCTCCTAAGTAGGGCATAACTATTCGACTGCCTCCTATCTTGAAGTGCCTCCTTTTCAGGATGTGGGAAGACCTGGTTACGGTTCCCATTGTGAGCAAGCTGCTTGATTCCATATATTGGGTCCTTTGAAAAAAACGCAACTACCACACAACTCCATGGTGATGTCATCGGCCATGCGCTGGATGAAGAGCCAGAAGACTCATCCCTCTGTGCCTTCAGGTCGGGAGGCCTACACTATGGATGGATTTGGCAAGAGGTGTTTCTAGGGCTCAATGCTCATGGTCCGTATTCAGGCTTACCAACTTTACATGGGCATTTACCTGAGAGACCTGGCAAAGGAGCTTGCCAAGTTCTCAGTTGGGCTGTCTGATGACCACCTCCAGCGCTTCTGGGGCCTGGTGTCCACGGTCAAGCAGTGCTCCAAGTATTTGACTCCAACCTATGACGGGTTTGAGTCTGTGGCTAGATTGGCTGCGGTGGGCATTAGTGTCCGCCGTCTGACATGGCTACATTCCTCAGACCTGGAGCAATGGGTTCAGAACAAGTTGGTTGATGTCCCTTGCCAGGGAGAGATTCTCTTTGGCAAACCCATTATTGACAAGGCCGCTGAGCTGGAGACCAAGCTGATGAACAGAACCAGGCTCTCTCAGTAGATCACTGATCTTTCTCGACAGAAGACTTCAGGGTGAAAAAGTCCTTCTACCTGAAAAAGAAGGCGGCCTACAGAACTTACCTCCAGCATCAGGCCTATCAGTCCTATCAAGCTCCCCCGCATGGGCAGCCGGCCAGGGTCAGGGCCCCCATATGCTTACAGCCCCCAAACTCCAAGCGGCGCCTGTGCCACAGCCTGGGGTGGGGGTTTGACTCCCGGGCCATAACCCTTCTTCCCACGGGAGGTCAGGAACCGCAGCACATAGGGGGATGTCTCAAGTTTTTTGTCCACCGGTGGCCCAGCATTACCACCAACACCTGGGCACTTCAAGTAGTAAAGGACGGCTACCTCCTTCACCTCCACTAGACACCACCTTCGTTGTTCTCAGGGGAACTTCCTTTGGATCCCACATATTGGGACCTCCTTCAAAGGGATCTAGCAGCTCTTCTCACAGACAGGACAGTGAAGCTCGTCCCATTGCTTCAAAGGGGGACAGGATTCTGCTCCTGTTACTTCCTGGTTCCCAGGAAGACGGGTGGGTTGTGACCCATTCTGAACCTATGGGATCTCAACTGCTTCTTGGTGAAGGAGATGTTCAAGATGGTATCCCTTGGAATGTTGCTGCCTTACCTCCACCGAGGTGACTGGTTATGTTCCTTGAATCTCAAAGATGCCTATACCACATCCTGATCCACTCCTTGTATTGGCAGTATCTCTGCTTTATCGGAGGGTGTCACTTCCAGTACCGGGTCCTCCCATTCGGTCTGGCGTCCACTCATAGGGTATTCACAAAATGCCTGGCGGTGGTTGCCACCTTCCTATGGCTGTAGGGTGTGTTCAAACCTTCCTTTCCTGGACGATTGGCTGATAACTGAAATATGAGATTGCAGATCAACTGAAATATGAAATTGCAGGCCCGCTGTTAGTAATCTGTGAACTATCATTAAAATCATCTGTAATACCTGAAGATTGGAAGATGGTCAATGTAACACCAATTTTTAAAAAGGGTTCCAGGGGTCATCCGGGAAACTACAGACCGGTGAGCAAAACGTCAGTACCGGGAAAAATGGTAGAAACCATCATAAAGAACAAAATTACTGAACATGTAGATGGTCATGGCTTAATGGGAGACAGCCAACATGGCTTTAGACAAGGAAGATCATGTCTTACTAATCTGTTATGTTTTTTTGAAGGTGCGAATAAACAGGTAGACAAAGGTGAGTCGGTTGGTACAGTGTATCTGGACTCTCAGAAAGCCTTTGACAAGATCCCTCATCAGAGACTTTTGCCAAAACTAAAAAGTCATGGGATAGGAGGCAGTGTAATATTGTAGATCCAGGAACTGGTTAAAAGATAGAAAGCAGAGGGTAGGGCTAAATGACCAATTTTCCCAATGGAGAAAGGTGAATAGTGGAGTACCCCAGGAATCTGTGCTGGGTCTGCTGTTTTTTAACATAGTTATAAATGACCTGGAAATGGGAATAACAAGTGAGGTTATCAAATTTGCAGATGACACAAAACTACGTATTTAAAGTTGTTAAAACCCAGGAGGATTGTGGAAAATTGCAAGAGGATCTTGATAGACTGGAAAACTGGGCATCCAAATGCCAGATGAAATTTAATGTGGACATGTTTTATTTTATTTATTTTTATTTAGCATATATTTGTATACCGCTACTTCCAGCGATCAGGAGCGGTTTGATTAAGTAAACAGAAAATGTCAGATCAGTGACAGAAATTTCAAGGAATTACAGCGTGATTTACAAGGTTATGTGATAGGTTTTCAAAGCAGACATGTGCATAGTTATGCACCTAGGAAGGAACAACCCAAACTATGGTTACACGATGCAAGGTTCCACATTAGGAACCACCACCCAAGAAAAAGATTTAGGCATCATTGCGGATAACACGTTAAAACCCTCCGCTCAGTGTGCAGCGGCAGCCAAGAGAGCAAATAGAATGCTAAGTATCATAAGGAAAGGAATGGAAAATAAAACAAAGGATATTATAATGCCTCTGTATCGTTCCATGGTGCGACCGCACCTTGAATATTGCGTGCAATTCTGGTCGCCATATCTTGAAAAGGATATAGCGTTATTAGAAAAGGTACAGAGAAGAGCCACCAAAATGGTAAAGGGGATGGAAGGATACCTCTATGAAGAGAGGCTAAAAAAAGTTAGGGCTCTTCAACCTGGAGAAGAGACGGCTGAGGGGAGATTTGATAGAGGTCTATAAATAAATGAATGGAGTGGAATGGGTAAACGTAGGTCAATTGTTTACGTCATCAGAATATAGAAAGACTAGGGGACATACAATGAAGCTACATTGTAAACTATTTAAGACTAATAAGAGAAAATATTTTTTTCACTCAACGTGTGATCAAACTCTGGAATTTGTAGTAAAAACTGTTAGTGTAGCTGGGTTTAAAAAAAGGTTTGGACAAGTTCCTGGAGGAAAAGTCCATAAATCATTATTAAAAAGGACCCAGGATATCACTGCTTGACCCAATACAAGCATTGTGGAACCTGTGTCTTTTGGGGAAACTGCTAGGTAGTTATGACCTAGATTGGCCACTGTTGGAAACAGGATACTGGGCTTGATGGACCTTAGTCTAACCCACTATGGCATATCTTATGCTCTTATTTGAGGGAGGATCCCCAGACGAGGTATGACAGGCCCTACGTCACACCAAGGCCTCAAAGTCTGATAGTCCCTGCTTTACTCGTAGTCTCCACGGCTCTGAGGATAGCCAAGGATGTACCTGTAGACAGACATAAAAACTGTGATTTGGAGATTATATTTCCCTTTCAACTCTTCAAAAGGGAATGTCTGCTCTTCCTCACAAAACTGGTACAGTGTCAGTAGGCCTTGTCTCTCTCATCAAACATATAAAGGGTCAATAAGGCCTGGAGGGAATGCAATATCAAATCTTATTGGTTGAAATAACGAATTTGCGCCCCAAATATTCTGAACCTCTCTCCCATGTCTCCAAATCTGTTCTACCAACTGTATATATCGGTTGTTTCTCTTTATTTCCGCCTTTTCATAGAAACATAGAAAAGGACGACAGAAAAAGACCACATGGCCTTTTAGTCTGTCCTTCCATATCAACAACTTCAACAGTCCCCTTTTTTCCTTTGGGGATCCTCTGTGTTTGTCTCATGCTTTTTTGAATTCAGATACTGTCCTCATCTCAACCACCTCCTCTGGGAGACTATTCCACAGATCCACCACTCTTTCCGTAAAGAAATATTTCCGCATATCACTCCTGAATCTATCCCTTTTCGCCCTCATCCCATGTCCCCTCGTAGCAGAACTTGCTTTCAATCGAAAAAGGCTTTCCCCCTGTGCATTTATGCCACCAAAAATTGAGAACTGCCAAACCCCCATCTTTCTTAGATCTGTACATTACTGTCTTCACTATTCTTGGTTGTTTATGATTCCATATATAGTGGAACATTTTACGTTGATCCAAGATTATATCTTTCTTTGGAACAGCTCTCGGGAGTGTTTGAAATAGATATAATAGCTTGGGTAGGGTTACCATCTTTATGCTTGCCACTGTACCCTAACCAAGACAGAGGGTATTTCTGTCATCTTTCTAATTCAGCAAATATTTTGCACCACAGTGGAGCATAGTTGAGCCGGCATAGCTGAGAATTATCTGCGCTCAACTGCACCTTTAAATAACGCAGAGTATTCTTCACTCATGGAAATGGGAACATGGCTCGCAGTTTTGCGGCCTCTGTCTCCATTATTGATAAATTTAATATTTCAGTTTTGTTCCTATTAACCTTGAATCCAGATACTAGTTGGTAATCTCTCATCTCCTCTTGTGCCACTTGAAGAGATCCCTTAGGCTGCGTGTGTCAACAATATATCTGCAAATAATGCTATTTTATATTGTTCTCCTCCTACATTTACCCCATTTATACCCGCTCTGCCTTATTCGCTTGGCAAGAGACTCTAACGAGATGGCAAATAAAAGTGGTGAAAGAGGGCACCCCTGCATTGTCCCCCTTTGCAAATGGGAAAACCCTGAGTAGCTCCCATTTACTTTCACTGTGGCAACAGGGCATATATACAGGGCCTTAACCCATCCTATAAAGTGTGGCCCTATCCCCATTTTCTCCATGGTAGCTTATAGAAATTCCCAATTCACGCAGTCAAATGCTTTTTCAGTGTTGACCGCCAATAGTACTGCTGGTCTTGTGTTTGTTGTATCTTCTGCGTTAAATTTACCACTCTCTCTACATTGTCCGCTGCCTGGCAGCCCCATATAAATCCTGTTTGGTCTGGGTTTATCACCCCAGGCAAAATAGAGCCCTACTGGAACGCTAGCACTTTTGCTAGGATTTTGGCATCAAGGTTGATTAAAGATATTGGTCTAGATGACAAAAAGATTATCTTACCATCACTTAATTGTAAATAAGTTACAAAGTTAATACGATGTTTAGTTACTTTGTTACTCAACATGTTATTTGTACATAAGTTCATGAATGTTATGATGTAATTTGGTTGTGTTTCATTGTAAACCGCCACTGATCTATTGAAGTGGCAGTATATAAAAGCTTATAAATAAATAATAAATAAAAATGTGTTTTTTCCCAGGTTTAGGGAGAATGCTTATGCCCGCTTGACAGAGAGCTCTTCTCCCTTACTTCATTAAACAGCCACCCCATCCATGGAGTTAATAGGTCTTTGTAGGTCTTATATACTCTTGCTGTAATCCCATCCAGACCTAGGGCCTTCTCATTTGCTAGTGACCCAATAGCTTTATTTATTTTTTCCGCTGTTAAAGGTTGGTCTAACTGTTCCCTCTCTCCATCCAAAAGCTTAGGCAGGTTCACCAATGCCAAATAACCTAATATTTCCTGACTAGATGCCCCCATTTCCTTTTGGTAGAGCTCCTCATAGAAAACTCTAAATTCAGATCTCAAAGCGTCATCTCCCCATACCCATTCATCTGATGGTGTCTTAAGCTTAGTAACAGCATACTGTGATTGTTGGGTTCTCAAACTCCTTGCTAACATTTTCCCTGTTCTGTTTCCATGCTCATAGTTCCTTTGTTTAGCAACTGAAGTTGGAATGCTAAAGATTCCAATCGCATCTCGCATAATTTCACTCTTGCTATCTCTAGGGCATGCCAGGAGACTTTTTATCTCCCCTCCTGCCATGCATCCTTTCCAATTCTTTCACGTGAACATATGCCTGGTACAATCTTGCTTTTTCTTTTTCTTTTTAAATGCTCCCCACCCTATACATCTCCTCCTGAGATAAGCCTTAAAGGCATCCCAGACCACCATAGGTCTGTTTAATCTTTGGCGTTTATCTCAAAAAATCCCTTTATATCTTTGCGTAGTGTTTCTACCTGTTTGCAGCCTTTTAAAAGGGTATCGTTCATTCTCCAATAGCGAGTTTCCAATTGTGGTCTCCATCCGCCCAATTCAGCCTATACCAATCTGCGGTCTGTCCATGTAATAGGCTCATAATCTCCTCCAGTCCAGATCTGCACCAAAATGGGGTTCATTAATATCATATCAATTTAGGAGTATATATTATGTGGTGTAGAATAAAATGAATACATCTGGCTCTTTGGATGTTGCTCCTGCCACCCAACAAGTAATTGCTATGACCCCATCATTTCAGCTAGACATCTCCTATCTATCTTCCCCCTTCCCCCCAATCCCCTCGTCCCTGGGAATGATGATTTATGCTTGTATTAAAATCCCCTGCAACTACCAATGCACGGAGACTCCTATAAAGCCTGAAAGCTCTGTAGGTGCATAAAAAGTTATCCCTGTCCCTGATTTGTTGCATAAACATATATTAGTGATATCGGTTTCCCCATGATGTCCCCCTTCAGGACTATATATCACCCTTCCCTTTTTTTACCGCTAGCTCCTCCCATGGAACCGAGTTTCTTTTTTTTTTTATTGGTTTCAAAAAAACATGCATTTACACAATACATTCAAAGGAAAATCTAAGTACAACTTCAAATCGGATGTTACAACATCATATAGGAAAAAGAAACAAATTTGATATAGCCCACATCAAGGAACTTAGCTGGGTATTAGAATAAGGTCATAATCAAGAAAATAAGACACAAGGCCCACAAAGGGAGGCAACAGCTTATTCATGGACACTCTGCACTTCACCAAGTGCTTTCCGCTTCTCTATCAAAAATCTTTCCAATTGGGTGACATCAGTAAAAATATAAGAAACATCCTTCCAAGTAATAACACACTTACAAGGGAATCGAAGAAAAAAAGAAACTTCACCTAAAGACAATACCTGTGATTTTAAAGCTAGAAACTGTCTACGCCTAAGCTGGGTGCTACGGGCAACGTCAGGAAAGACGTTTACTAAATGGCCACAAAACTTGACAGTCTTGTGTTTAAAAAAAGCCCGGCGCACAGTCTGCTTAACCTCTTTAGTCAAAAAAGTCACCAACAAGGTGGAACGGGAATCAATTGTATCCAGGGAGTCCTCTAGAAAAGCAGTGAGGTTGGTAATAGTAGGTTCAATTACGTCAAATTCCCCCTCAACCGAATTGACTCTCTTAGAACCAATGGATAAGCATTTCTCTTTGCTTCCAATTGCTCACTCGTCACCTGAGGGTGCCTCCCTGAGTTCAGGGGGAAGATCTCCTCCACCGTGCCCCTTCGCTGTGCAGCTTCCCGCTTCTACCGGGGAGTCCCTCGATAAGGTAAGAGGTTTAACTGATTCTTTTTCCCTACCTAAACCGGTTCTCTCTGTTGAGTCGGGTGGTGTTCCTGCACTCCCGACTATATCTGCTGATGCTGAAATTACCTTAAAAGATGTTTGGGGAGTTTTACAATCTATAGATAGTAAGATTACCGATACTTTTGAATCTTTGGCAAAATTTTCTCAGGAGACTGTTGTCTCTTTACGGCAGTTAGATGATAAGACGGTTTTACTTAATACTGCTGTTTCTAAATTGGAGGGCCAGATGGGGGCGGTACATGCTGCTCAGGCAGCTGGTATCAAGGACTCACTGACTCTCCATAATAAAATAGAAGCGATGGAGAATATGGCGCGTTCTTGTAATTTACGTTTTCTAAATTTTCCCATTTCTAGACTCCTCGCTCCTAAGTTGCTGTTAGACAAGTACCTTAGGGAAGTCTTGCTGATTACGGAATCTGTTGCAGTTTCCCAAATGTATTACATTTCCCCTAGTTCTAGGAACCAAGTTTCTTAATAAAATAGCTACCCCTCCCCTTTTCCCTTCTTCGATGCGCAATACCTCTATTGATTTATTTTATTTAACAGGTTTTATATACCGCTTTATCATTTCAATCAAAGCGGTTTATATTGAAACTTAAACTTGGTACATTAAACAGGGACATTGATAACTTGGATTTTTCTGAGGCAATGGAGGGTTAAGTGACTTGCCCAAGGCCACAAGGAGTGCTAGTGGGATTCGAACCCTGGTCTCTGGGTTCCCAAGCCAGTGTTCTTAACCATTAGGCCACTCCTGATAAGGTTCATGGGATAAAAGGCCTTGATCTCTTGTTTTGAAGTGAGTCTTCTGTACACATACTACAAATAAATTAATTTGCTATATTTCCTTATACAACAGTTGTCATTTACGGAGTGTATTAAGCCCTCTGGCATTGATGGACCCGATCCTTATGCTCCCCATTGGAGTTCTAACCAATCCCTCTCACCTACACCCTTCACTAGGCCGATTCTTTCCCTATTCCTTCTCTCCACTCCCCTCTCTCCCCATTTGCCGCCATCTTACCCTGGGTAGCATCACTGTTCACTGCCCAGTTTGTCACTTTCCTCCACGCTTCTGCTCCCCCCTCATATCTCCCCCTCACATGTAATTTAAGCCCTCTCACTTGCACATCAAAAGCATTTCCTTGAACCCTTCAACTCTCCCCCATATCTACTCCACTCCCCCTTAGTACTCTCACACCATCCACCATTTTCTGCCCCTCCCTCCCTCTCCATACACCCTCTAACCATCCTTTCACCATCCATATCTTTTACCCCCCAATACCGCAACAATCCTTTCCACTCTGAACTCCTAATAAAGTCCTTCCCTTGTATCTGCTTGCTACAGTTCTTGATCCATTCATGTTGGGCTAGGTTGTGTGGACGCTTTTGCTGGTTGATTGTGCTGCCCCTTCAGCATTTTGCCTCCCTCCATTCTCCGCTACGCTGATTCTTTACAGGCTGGGTTGGGGTGCTCCTTTCTTAGTTCCTCTGCTCCCTCTTCTCCCATATCATGCAGTATGTTGATAGCTTCTTCTTTGGTCTTGATTCTTACAGTATGTCCATCTTTAGTGACTGCCAAGGCAAAAGGAAACAGCCATTTGTATTTTATTCCCATGCTCCGGAGCTTTTGCATGATTCCACACATTTCCAGCTTCCGGTGCAGTGTGGTTGGGGATAAGTCATCGTAGAATTCCACTGAATAGGAGTTCCATGTAATAGATCCTTGTTTGCGGGCCCTCATCAAGATTTGCTCCTTTATTGCGTAATTATGAAAACACACAATGTCGTCTCTTGGTAAGTTGGCTCTCAAGGGTCCCAGTGCCTTATGTACTCTGTCCAGCAAAACTGAGGGCTGTTTTGCTGCCTCCCACAACATGGATACCAACTTTAACAACATGTTTTGGCAATCTTGGTATTCTGGCCCTTCCGGGACTCCTCTAAACCAAAGATTGTTTCGTCTGCTTCTATTCTCGATGGCCTCTAATTTCTCCTCTATCAGGGCATTCACGTGCTCCAGTACCGATACTCTCTGGTCGATGGCACCACATGTCCCTGCTTGTTCTTCAGTTTGTTGCTCTACTTCTTAAATACGCCTCTGAAACTCTGCCAACTCTGAGCGCAATTCTGTTGCTATTGTAGCCACATTTCCCCTCAGTAACTGCATTTCTGCCTTCATTTCCGCCATCCTTTGTCACAGCTCAGATGCCTGTATTCCAATACTTATTTGTTCCTCATTATCTGATCTCCCTTCATTGGCCTCCGCAGCTATTTTTCTTTTCTGTGCGTCTAACACTATCATCTTAGTTGCCTCCTTCTTGGTTCCGGCAGCATTGTCGAAGGCATAATTGGTCAATTCCACTGCCTGCTTTTGCTTGTCATTTTAGCTCCAGAGTAGGTATTTTAAGCTGCTGTTCTTTCCATCCACTAATTGTAGTGAGAGCGCTTAATTTGCTTTACCAACAGGGGTTCGGCAGAGCACCAAGCTTAAGCCTTCATTTCCCTCGGTGACATCACCGGATGCCACTGCTTTTCTCTTTATATTTTCTTTGGGGTCTTTGGAGGTCCAAAGAAGAGTGAAGCAGCCTCCAGGACAATACTTGCCTGTTGGTTGAAGGAGATTAATGACTCTGCTTATTGGCTACAGTGACGGTTTGGGTAGGTCTCAAGGCCCTTTTCTCCAGGAACAAGCAGGAAGTCAGTCCTCACATATGGGTGATGGCACAGACGGAGCCTGCGTGGAAGCAGTTCCTCAGCTTTCAAAGAAAGCCTTTGGGATATGCTACCATGCATGCGTGGTCTGCTTCCTTCCCAAGGGTATCATCTTGCTCAGTCTCTTTTCAGCGGAGCCCAACCGACGTGAGTCCTGTTCCCCCTGGAAAAATTCCCTTTATTTTCCTAAAAGTTAAGGGGTCCATCGGGCAGGATCACCAATACCAGCCCTTCTCAGGCCAGCAGCAGCTTCTCACCCCAAGAGGCAATGACACAGGGCTCAGAAAACAAAAGCACCTAAGTCCCAGACTCCAGCTCCCACCCAGCCTGGGGGGAGATTTGACTCCCAGATCAGGGCCTTCCCTCCCCTAGGAGACCTTCACCAGCCCACGGGGGGGGGGGGGTGCCTGATGCTCTTTGCCCACAGATGGGTTACAATCACCTCGGAACAATGGGTACTGCAGGTGGTCAGAGAAGGATACCTTCTCCACCCAGGTTCTTTCCCGGAGAGCTGATGCGACCCCTCCTTCACTAGACCCTGTTGCTCACAGAGCTCGTAGGTCTCAGAGACAAGTGGGGCCTGTACCCAAAAATCTATGGGGCAGAGGCTTCTACTCCACGTGCTTCCTTGTCCCAAAGAGGACTGGGGGCCTCAGGCCCATCTTAGACCTGCGAAACTTAAACAAGTTTCTGGTGAGGGAGATGTTCAAGATGCTCTCCCTTGGAACACTGCTGCTTTACCTCTGCCAGTGAGAATGGCTGTGCTCCTTGGACCTAAAGGATGCATACACACATATCCTAATCTACCTCTCCCACAGGCAGTACCTAAGGTTTGTGGTAGGAGGAGGGCACTACCAGTACAGGGTGCTACCCTTCGTCCTCTCATCCTCACCAAGGGTCTTCAGGAAATGCCTGCGTCTGCAAGGGGCTTTTGTCTTCCCCTACCTAGACAACTAGCTTATCAGAGGCAGCACAGCCACAGAGGTCAGGCAGGCCGCAGGACACACAGCCCTCCTATTGCAGCACCTGGGATTCGTCATCAACTATCCCAAATCTCACCTCTATACAACCCAGAATCTGGAGTTTATAGGTGCTCAGCTCGACACGTTACAGGCCAAGGCCTTCCTTCCCAGGGAGAGGGCAGAATGCCTCAAACAGCTAGCAGTGGAAGTTCAGTATTGACGGTTAGTGCCAGCTCATCGTCTCCTCCTCCACCTCCTGGGCCATATGGTCTCCACAGGTCACGTGACCCCGCTAGCCCACTTACACATGCAGGCAGCTTAGTGATACCTCTGCTCACAGTGGACACAAGTCACGGGCAGACTGCGGGACAGGATCAGGGTAACCCACCAGCTGGCAGATTCCCTCGGCTGGTGGCAACTTCTCCATCACCTCCTAGCAGGGATGACCTTGTAGGAACCCGCACCCCAGAGGATCTTGACCACAGACGCCTCCCTCCTAGGTTGGGATGCACACTGCGGGGGCAGCCTCATACAAGACAACTGTTCCCAAGTAGAATTTCGGCTACAGATCAGTCTCCTGGAGCTCAGGGTGATCTCCCTGGCACTACAGGCATTTCGTCAGTGCCTGTGACACCAGTCCATACTGATTCAGATGGACAACCAAGTCACCATGTTTTATGTCAACAAGCAGGGGGGCACAGGATTGTACTCTCTCTGCCAGGATGCAGTGACCCCTCCTTTCTTTTGTAGTGCACAACAACATGCTCCTGCAGGCGGTTCACTTCCTGGGCTAAGACAACCTCCTGGTGGTCAGGCTGAGCAAGGTCCTCCATCCACACGAGTGGTGCCTGGACCCCCAAGTGGCCGCTTGGCTCGTCCGCCTCTGGGGCAGGCCCCTGATGGACCTATTCACCACTCTAGACAGCCCTGCTTCTGCTTGCATTAACCACACCCAGAGAGGGTGGCGGCGGATGCCTTCCTCATCCCGTGGATGGAAAGCCTGCTGTATGCTTTTTCACCAATCCCTCTGGTTGCCAAGACCCTCTTCAATGTCCAGCATACTAATTGCCCCTAGGTGGCCCAGACAGCCCTGGTTTTCAACGCTGCTCTCCCTGTCAGCGACACTGCCGGTTCTGCTGGGCCATGCCCCGGACCTCCTGATACAGGAGGGCGGCTCCCTCCTGCATCTCAATCTGGGGTCTCTGATGCTAACAGCGTGGGTGATGAAAGGATAGCATTGACACTTTTCAACCTCCCAAAAGAGGTCGAGGAGATTCTGCTGACCTGCCGAAAGCCCTCCACCAGGCGAACTTATGCTTTTAAATGACAAAGATTTTCCGTATGGTCTGTGGAGAGACGGGAGAACCCGTTCTCCTGCCAGGTGCAGTTAGTGCTCCAGTACCTACTGCATCTGTCACACACCAACTCAGTGAGAGTGCACCTGAGTGCAACAGCCGCACACCACCACTCTTTCGAGAGAAAACACTTCTCAGGTCAGCCTCTGGTCTCTCGGCTCCTCCGGGGCCTCCTGTTGTCTAAGCCCCGGTCTGCCCTCTGGAGGCAGAATGGCACCTCAACATGGTGCTCTCACAGCTTACTAGACAGCCATTCAAGCCACTAGTCACTTGCCATGTGCGGTATCTTTTATGGTGGCCCTCACATCCGCCCCAAGAGTAAGCGAACTTCAGGCCTTGGTGGCAGAACCACCATATACAAGATTCTACAAGAACAGGGTGGTGCTCTGCACCCACCCCAAATTCCTCCCAAAAGTGGTATATACTTTCCACCTCAACCAGGAGGTGGTTCTTCCCACCTTCTTCCCACTGCCTCACGCCAGTCAGGAAGAAATTGTACTCCATACACTAGATTTCAAACAGGCCCTGTCCTACCTACAGCGGACTACAGCCATCACAAAGCTCCTCAGCTTTTTGTTTTTTTTGACCCCAGCAGACTGGGGCTTCCCATGACTAGGCGAACTCTGTCCACTTGCATGCTGGACTGTACTGTCCTCGCTTATGAGTGAACTGGGCTCTCCCTGGAACACCGGATCATAGTGCATCACGTGAGAGCGATGACCACATTAGTGGTGAACCTGTGCTCAGTGCCACATCTCTGTGAGATCTTCAAGGGTGCCACATGGTCTTCAGTTCACAGCTCACTACTGCCTGGAGAGCAAGTCCTGCAATCTTTTCAGGGTGTAGGTAACTCCTGCCCTCCGATCTTTTTGTGTTCAGGCAACTGGAGTGATGGTGCCACTGGACGGTAAGATCTTGCAGAGTCTCTCAGTTGGGGACTCATCTTCTGCAACTCATGGCTACCCGACTTGGCGCCATTGGTGCTGTCATGGTTTGGTCCTCGGCAGCCTGGAGCTAGGGAGTTCCATATGTGAGGAGTGACTTCCTGCTTGTTCCTGCAGAAAGTGTAGTTACTCGCCTGTAGCAGGTGTTTTCCAGGGACAGCAGGAATCAGTCCTCACAACCCTCCTTCCTCTCCTGGGAGTTGCCTTCCTACCTTGTTTTAGTTTTTTACTACTGTCCTAGCTATGTCATCTGACTGAGCGAGATGGCACCCTTGGCGGGAAGGGGACCACGCATGCATTGTAGCATATCCCAAAGGCTTTCTTTTGAAAGCTGGGAAAATGCTTCCATGCGGGCTCCATCGGTGCTGACATCACCCATATGTGATGACTGTTTCCTGTTGTCCCTGGGGAGCACCTGTTACAGTTGAGTAACTACCCTTTCTGTGAAGTCCAGTCTTCTTTGGTGGTAGAGTTCATTAGTGCCTTCTCACATGCTTGTTTGGGTATAGATATATGGTACTCCTGCTCTTTCTTTTATGTTTTTTTTTGTTGGGAGGTTCAGGCCAGGGGATTTGAGCAGGTAAGATAGGCTGTGCTCTCCTGTTCCAGTGCATCATGACGTACTGCTTTGGTACATCCCACGTGACTGGACTGGACTGGACTGGAGGGATGATGAGGAAGATGAAATTAGGCCTTACCTGCTAATTTTCTTTCCTTGAGTCCCTCCAGTCCAGTCCAAAACTCACCCTGACGTGCCCCACATGCTTTAGAGCCCAGTGTGCAGAGGATTCTGCAGAACCTTTAGATCTGGTGCCTCTGGTCAGTTGCTGTTCTCTGGTGCAGTTGCTTTTTGGTTTCAGTTTGTGTTTTTTTGGTCAACAGTACTATGACTGGTACCCGCTGCCCAGGACAATTCATCAGAGTAAGATTGTTATCCTGTTGGGTTTATGTGTTATGTAGACCATTGATGTGTGTGTTAATATTTATTTATTTAACCTCTTTTTTTTATACCATCTTTCTACAAGTCAAGACAATTTACAGCAAACACAATGTAGTAACAATAATGCTTTAACGGTAAGATGCACATTACAAGGAACATATAATTTAACATGTGTTCAACATTAAATGGTTATAGTACAACTATTTACAATATTTTAGAGATTGTGGGTTTTTTTTTTGCTTAGCCAGGTGCTTCTTGTTCAGTATCTGAACCATAATTTTCTAGGAATAGCAGAGTCTTCAGGTGTTTTCGGAATTTTCTGGTGAGTTGAATGGATCTGATCTCTGGGGCAGCGTGTTCCAGAGGGGGGGGGGGGGGGGTGTATAGGGAATGCTCTGCTGTTGGTTCTTTGACTGTTAAACGGTTTATCTGCGGGGATCTCTAGGTTGTTGGCTGTAGCTCTTCTCTTGGGTCTGTTACAGTTGTTGATCTTTACTGGTTGGGTGAGGGTGTCTGCTGATTGTTTGGTTGTGGGTGTTTAAGATGCTCTTGTATTTGATCCTGCATGCGATGGGCAGCCAGTGGCGCTGTTTAAGGAGTGGGGTGATGTGCATATTCAGATTGCGCCAAGATGGTTCTAGCTACTGTATTTTGTGCTAGTTGTAAGGGATATAATGTGCCCTTAGGAAGGCCCTGGTAGATGGAGTTGCAATAATCGAATACTGGGGTGATTATTGCTTGACATACTGCACGGAAGTCCATTGGGGAGAGGAGTTTGTGAAGGTTCCTTAAGGTGCGGAACTTGAAATAGATTTGGTAATTTGGGTTATTTGTGGTTGGAAGGTGAGTTCTTGGTCTAGTGTAATGCCCTGGTAGTTGATCTGGATTTTGACCACGAGAGGGGGGGTGTTTGTTGTAATTGATGGAGGGGGGTTAAACATCTTGTTTCTTGTGATGTGGAGAGTTTCTGATTTGTTTTGATTGATTTTGAGGTTGTGTTCTTTGATCCAGAGGTCAATAGCTATGAAGCAGTTGGATATTTTGGTATAGTCTGTTGCTTTGGTTGAGTGAGGGGTGAAGATCATTATATCATCAGCATAAATTAGGTAACTGACGCCATGGCTCTTGATGATTTTGCAGAGGGATTGGATGTAGATATTGAATAGGAGTGAGGAGAGTGCAGACCCTTGTGGTACTCTGTGACTGAGGGGGAAAGGCGCATATGTGAGGTTGCCAATTTTTATGCGCTGGGTGCGGTCTGATAGATAGGAGTGGAACCATTTCAGAGGAGTTCCTTGAAGTCCTATGTTATATAGTCGATTGAGTAGAAGTTGATGTGAGACTGAGTCAAAATCAGCATGTCAAGGAAAATGAGTATGAAACCTTATTATTTATTTATTTAATGTCTATTTTATACCACGCTATTTGAAATCGGTGCAGTTTACATGTAACACATTTGTCCAGTGCAGGCAAGTCTGCAGGGGACTTACAATGAACAGGATTCTATATACAGGGCTAACAGGATAACTATGTACATTTTGGCTATCGCAGGTTATCGGGTAGCTCAGCCTTATGTTATGATTTTGGTGCCTTTAGTCAGTGTGTTGAGAAGGGAAATCATGAGGGCTTCCACACTGGGCTGGGGGTGGAAACCATGCTGGTGAGTATCTAATGGGAAATGTTCATCCAAGTGATTTTGTAGTTGCTGCTGAACCACTTTTTCAGTGATTTTAGCTTTGAATGGGATGCTCGAGATTAGCCGGTATGATGTTGGGCAGGCAGGATCCAGGTTTGGTTTCTTTATGATAGGACAGATGGAAGATTGTTTGAGTGGGAAGGGGAGGGCTCCTTGTCGTAGTGAGTCGTTTATTATGTTGCTTATGTCGGGTATGAGTTGTGCTCTTTCCATTTTAATCTAGGATACTGGGCAGGGGTCGTGGAGAAGTGGTTGTGTTGATTGCTGAGAGTATATTGTCTATGTGCTTGTGGCTGTTCTATAGGTGTTCTTGGTTTGTTGGTGGGTGAGGAGGGAATCTCAAGCTGGTGGTGTGTTCAGTTGCCTTGGAGGTGTTGAGCCATCTGTTGGTTTATGAGGAGCTTCACATGGGTTATGGTGGGGGTTCTTTATGAGGGAGTTGGCTATGTTGAATAATTCTCTTGGCTTGTTGATAGAGGTCTTGATGAGGTTTGTGTAGTACTCTTGCTTTGCTTTGTAGGAGATGTTGCAATATTTGTTTAGTTCCTGTAAGTATAATGCTTGGGTGTTGGTGGTGTTCGAGGATCTGCACATTCGTTCAAGTTGACGAAGTTTGGTCTTCTGGTCTTTTAGGTTTTTTGAGTACCAGGTAGAGGTGTTTGAGAATTTACATTTGTTGGTTGTGGGAGGTGCTTTGGTGACAAGACGGTATTCCATGTCAATATCATGGAGTCTATATGGTCATCAGGGGAGTGTGACACAAACATGGAAGTGATTTTGCTGATGAAGTCTTGGCTATCAAAAAGGAAGGAATCTGCAAGTTGGGCTATTGGTTACGTTGTGTTGTCTTGTAGTTTTTTGTTGGGCAACTTCAAATGATATTTGGTGATGGTCAGACCAGGGGATTTGTTTATTTAACAGGTTTTATATACCGCTTTATCATTTCAATCAAAGCGGTTTACATTGTAACTTAAACTTGGTAATGTACATTAAACAGGGATATTGATAACTTGGATTTTTCTGAGGCAATGGAGGGTTAAGTGACTTGCCCAAGGCCACAAGGAATGCTAGTGGGAACTGAACCCTGGTCTTTGGGTTCCCAAGCCAGCGCTCTAATCATTAGGCTACTCCTGCACTCATATATGGATGGATGAGGACAGGAGGTTGGTTCTATCAGTTGGAAAGATAGGGGCAAATATAAGGTCCAGGGTTCCAGCTTTGTTGTGGGTAGGGTTGTTGACGATTTGTGAAAACTGGAGGTCTTTCATGGCTTCTGTGGATCCTGTGGCTTGCTGTATGGTTAGTGAGGCTAAGTTAAATTCTCCTAGTAGTATGTGCATGTTCTGCTTGTTGGTATGAGTGCATGCTGCATCCAGAATGGAGGAGAGATCATCTGAGCTGGAGGAGGGTGATCTGTAGATCAGACTGAGTATGTGGTGTTTGATATGGTAATCATTTCTAAATTGCGTGTGGAAGTGGATTCTATTGTTGCTTTGAAGCGTGGTTGTTAGAATACAGACTCCTCTGCCAGTGGGTTGTGGGCAGTTGTGTATATTGTGGGTAGCTGTATTTAGTTGGTTTAGGAGCACGTCTGTTTCAAAAAACCAAGTTTCTGTATACACAAAACGTCGATGTTGTCTTCAATGAATTCTTTTATTAGGAGGACTTTGTTCCTGTTGGACCTTGAGTTAATTAGAGCACATTTAATTATGTTGTGGTCTCCTCTGTGCTTGGATTGATCGGCATCATTTTTTGGTGTGCCGTGTGGGATGATTTTGATGAGGCTGGAGTGGTTAACTTGTCTTGGGAGGTGCCATGATGACCAGAGCTTGGATTGCTTGATGTGCCTGGGGTAGTATAGTATTGGGATAGAGGCGTAGTAATAAAGAAATAAGGAGTTACCTGTGAGGACAATGATGATTAGTCCAAGAAGGGCTAGTTACAGACCTTGAAGTTGCATGTTTGGTGGGTGGCAAGTGTGGTATCGTACTTGTTAGCTTGTGGTGTGGATAGATAATTGCTGAGATGCTTGGGATTGTTGTCAAGTGGAGGTTTTTCATATTTGTGGAAGAGGAAATGGTCAGGACTTTGTTGGATGGCTCCTGGGGCTCCACGGGCAATGTTGTACCTCAATCCGGCTCCCCTGCAATCTTGTCTTGTATGGCGGTGACTTCTGGGATATGATGGCGTATTCTTGGGCCCATGCCAAAGGGCCCTCTGGCGAAGCCCTCAGGCGTGGGCCCACCAGACGTAGGCACTTGCTTTTAAATATTTAAAGTCCTTTCCTGCTCCTGGCCCCATTGGCCTTGGCGGTGGGGAGTGGGGAGGAGCTTGCCTTCCCGCTCCCTTCCCCAGTGCCGATCGGAGCAGTACAGCAGCTGCAGTGATGTTAATAGCTGTTCCTTCTGGAGTCTGCTTTGTTACAGAAATACTGGTGTGAGAATCAATGCTGTACCTAGGCCTGTGCGAGCGACACAGTCACCCAATGCGCATAAAAATAGGGGCATATTTAGGGATGCCGATCATCGGCCTCTGTTCCTTCCCTTGCTGCCTGCCTGACCTGGCCTGCCCTTGCATCGTCGCTGCTTTTCCTGTTCCTTTGGTGGCAGCAGCAGCGGACCTCCAATTAAAAAAAAAAAAAAGCACGTGGGTCTTTACAAATCCGCACTTGCTTGACTTGTCTGGTCCCTCTCTGAGAGTAATGAGGAATCAGACCAGTCATGCAGGCACGTTATTGGAAAGACACATTTTTTTGTTTTGCTTTTTTAAATTGTAGGAGGATAGCTGCCACCCCCATCGCCGCCAAGGGAACAGGAAAAATGGCGGTGGGGCAAGGGCAGGCCGTGTGGGAGGAAAGCTGTCTGGACATGAAGAGGTGGGGTAAGATGGGAAGATGCTAGGCATGGGAGGGTAGGGACAGAAGGGCTATGCTGGGCATGGGTGGATAAGGGCAAATGACAAAAGAATGCTATCATTGTGGGGGGGCACCAGGTTTGCAAGTCGCACAGGATACATTTATGGTTTGGCCTGGCTGTGGTAAGGATGGCTGCTGCATAGGACCCTTATAGGGCGACATCATCAAACCGGTGGTTCTCAGTCTTCATCTGTTGGTTGGATAGCATAAACCCACGTGTCTGGTCTTGGCTGGACTGGAGGTACTCTAGGAAAGAAAATTAGCAGGTAAGGCCTAATTTCACCTTTTACTATAAGACCATGATTTTCTCCAGATTTTTACATTGCAAAATTGTAGCACTAAACATGAAGTTACTGTAGAAAACTTTCTATTCTGCATACTTAGGCAGGCACTTATTGTCTTTCTGCCCAGTTAGTTTGATTTTACTTTGGAAAGAGACAGTGTCTTAACAGATCAGAGAAATAGCCATTGATGCATCTCTTAGATTTTAATACTTATAGTCCTTTCTTTTAGGAAATAACCATCAAAACTGTGCTAAATTCTGCCAGAGAAGAGCCATCTGGGCCAGCACGGTAAGTTAAATGATGACAAAAATTATCTTTAGGACTTGACACACAAATTGTGCAATATAGAGAAAAAAAACCCTGTTTCAGTTTATTCTCCGGTAGCAAGCAGGAAATCAGTCCTCACATATGGGTGACGTTGGCACCGGCAGAGTCTATGTGGTAGCTTCTTCCCAGCTTTCAAATCAAGCCTTTGGGAGATGCACCATATGTGTGTGGTCCTCTTCCTACTCAAGGATGCCATCTTGTCTCAGTCTCCTTTTGCGGAACCCACCGGACATGTGTCTGTTTTTCCCGGAAAAGGTGTTAAGATTTTCTTTTGAATTTTTCTTTCTCCGGTCGTGTACTTGTTCCTTATCCTGCCCCCAGCTTGCTTGCCTCGGCATCTTGTTTCAGGTCCGTTCTTTTTTTCCGAGAGTTTCTTGACTGGCTTTGCGCACTTTTTCCCTGCTCGGGCCTGAGGCTTTCGACCTCACAGGGGCTGTCTTTCCCACTATGGCCTATGTCATGCACCGTCCCACACGACTGGTGCCTTTGATGCCTAGGGCTGGACCATGACCCCTTGGACTGCAGTCTCTGCAAGAAGATGACCTTCAAGGCCATCAAGAGCCGTCAGCAGCAGCTGGAGTCCTTCCACAACACCACGCTCCAGGGCCTTCCCCGGAAACCCAGGGAGACTGTGCTGCTTTGGAGCCCAGAGAAAGAGCCTAAGAAGAGCCAGAAACCCTCAAAGACCGCGTTGGTGAATGAGCCTGGGAAAGTGGGCAAGTCCCACTAGCCCCTGGCCCGCAGTCCCCATCGTGAGCCTGAAGGGAAGGAGCAGGAACAGCTGGCCAAAATATCCCGATGGAATCTTTGGCATTTGGAGACTGGTCTTGGACCCCCAAGGCCATCCTGGTTGACCCCCTCCACAGAGTTGGTGTCAGGCCAGAGTCCCTCAGCGCCCATGCCAAAGGCTGTGGAGCCATCTGGCCTCGAGACCAGAATGGCAGCCTTGGAGTGCAGTTTGTCTGCCTTCATGGCCCAGCAGCAGGCTCTAATGCCTGGTTCTGCCGGGACATCACGCCCAACCTCGACCTCGAGGAATTTCCCGGATGTCGAGCCAATCCTTGAGCGTCACCAGCCTCGAGAGATTTCTTGACACTGATCACGGTCCTCCCCAATGAGTGCCCATGGCTCTGACTGCAGGGCCTCCTGGGGCCAGGGGTGTCTGGCCTGGGGCCTGACCCCAGATCATGGACCTCCACCATCAAACTGGGAGACGGATGACAGTGAATCCCCTATGTTTCTATGTGCCCTCCGATCTGTCTCCCACCGAGACTCAGCATCAGTCCCCGCCCGAGGACACAGCTTTATTTGACTGTGTGGGACATGGCCATGACACTGGCCTTCGAGACCCTTGAACCGAGGAACTAGAGATCCAGTATGAGACCTCTCCAAAGGAAGCACTCACAGTGCCCATTCCCCCCCCGATCCTCTAACGGCTGCTCCTCCACATGTAGGAGACTCCCGGCTCGGTGCAATGAGCAGATGGTTAGACTCAATGTACCCAGTTCACCAGAGCCCTGGCTTCCAAAAAGCACAGCTGCCACACAACTCCTCAGTGGCCATGCATCGCCTTAAGAGCCAGAAGATGCACTCCTTGTTGCCCCCGAGTAGAGAGACCCATGCCTTGGATGCCCTGGGCAGAAAGTTCTACCAGGGCTCGATGCTCATTGGTCAGATCCAGGCATACCAGCTGTACATGGGCATATACCTGAGGGACCTGGTGAAGGAACTTGCTGGGTTCTTGGCTGGTCTAGCCGAGGAACCCCCTTCAGCGGTTCTGGATCCTGGCCTCAGATGTCAGAGAGTGATCCAGGTTTATGACTTGGGCAACTTATGACTGCTTCGAGTTGGCAGCTAGAGTAGTTGTGGCGGGCATCTGTGCACAATACCAGGCTTGGCTACAGTCCTCCGACCTGGAGCAGTGGGTTCAGGACAAATTGGTTGATGTCCCTTGCCAGGAAGAAAATCGCTTCAGCAAACCCATGTCTGATAAAGCTGCAAAGTTTGTGTCCGAGTTCCTGACGAGGACCAGGGTCTCCAAGAAGACCGCTGGCCCTTCCCGACGGAAGCCTTCAAGCAAAAAGTCCTTCTACTCAAAGAAGAGGTAGGCTTATGGAAACTACCCTCAGTACCAGGCCTTCCCAGCTCCCCAACAGGGCAGCAAGCTAAGGGTATGACCCTCGTAAGCCTAAGGCTACCAAACTCCAGGCACTAGCTCCAGCCCAGCCTGGCAGGGGTTTTTGACTCTTTGGGCATAGAGTCTCTTCCCCCAGGAGGCCCAGCCGAGCAGCCCATGGGGGATGTCTGGTTCTTTATGCCCATTGGTGGCCATTCATCACTACTGACTCCTGGGCACTGCGGGTGGTGAGGGAAGGTTATCTCCTCCTTCTGGTAAAGGCAGCCCCTCCATTCTTTCTAGGGGAGCCCCCAGGACTCCCCTCCACCAGACCTTACTACTGCAAGAGCTCGCAGGCCTTCTCAAGGACAAGGCAGTGGAATGGTGCCTGAACACCTTAGGGGCAAGGTGTTCTACTCCTGGTACTTCCTTGTACCTAAGAGGACCGGAGGCTTCCGGCCCATTCTGGACCTGCGGGATCTAAACAAGTTCCTGGTGAAGGAGAAGTTCAAAATGCTCTCCCTTGTAACACTGTTGCCATACCTTCAGCCGGGAGACTGGGTATGCTCCTTGAACCTAAAGGATGTGTACACACACATCCTCATCCATCCCATCCACAGGAAATACCTCAGGTTCGTGGTGGGAGTTAGCCACTACCTGTACAGGGTGTTACCCTTCAATCTGGCCTCTGCACTGAGGGTATTCACCAAGTGCCTGACCGTAGTCGTAGCCTATCTTCATCTCTAGGGAGCCTTTATCTTCCCCTACCTGGACGACTGATTCATAAGAGGCCACACTGCCACAGAGGTGCAAACACAATGGCGCGCACTATCCTCATCCTGCAGCATTTGGGGTTCGTAATAAATCACCCAAAGTCCTATCTCCTCGTAACACAGTGTCTGAGATTTATAGGGTCAAGGCTGGATACCATTCAGGCCAAAGCCTTTCTTCCTCGGGACAGGGCTGATTGCCTCAGGGCGCTTGCAGTGGCTGTGCAGTGCCGACACTCTGTGCCCGCCTGCCTCCTGCTCCACCTGTTGGGTCACATGGCGTCCACGGTTCATGTCACCCCGGATGCCCGCCTTCATATGAAGGTTGCTCAATGGGGCCTTCACTCTCACTGGACCCAGGCTACAGGCCGACTGTGGGACAGGGGTGGTGGTGGTGACCCGCCAACTAGTTGACTCTCTCTCGCCTGGTGGCAAGTCTTCCAGTACCTCCTGGCTGGGATGCCTTTTCAGGCCCCGCCCACCAGAGGGTCCTAATCACATACGCTTCCCTCCTAGGCTGGGGAGCCTAGTGCGATGGTCTTTGCACTCAGGGCAATTGGTTGCAGATGGACAATCTGCTTTGAGCTTCGGGCCAGATTCCGTCACCACTTGCAATATCATTCAGTGCTGGTCCAGACGGACAATCAAGTGGCGATGTTCTATGTCAACAAACAGGGGGACACAGTGTTGTACACCCTCTGCCAAGAGGCAGAAGCTCTCTGCTCGTATGCGATGCCATGGGATGCTCCTGCACACTGTGTATCTGCCGGGCCACGACTGGCGGCTAGACCCCAGAGTGGCCTAGTGTGTATTTCATTTCTTTATTCTAAATTGTACTGCAAAACCCACTGACTAAATCATATGGTTTTCTTAATGGCAGCTATTCATAAAGCCAACTAATGCCTCTTGCCATGGGACAGTAAACTGTAAACTGTAAAAATCCATCCTTTCAAATCTGTTCACAGTGACTTCTAATTATTTGATATATTATCATACTTGGTTTTGTTTTATTATTCTTCCCAAACTGTCACTTCATTCAACCCACTCTTTCTTCTCCTCTCTCCAAGTCTCACACACACAGATACACACGCACAAAAACACATGTATAGATGGTTTGAAAAAAATACTATAAGCCATGTTCTATAAACTTTCCCAACTTGGTTTCTTCTGCTGACCTTATGCTTCACTTAAGCAAACATGCTCCAGGCAAGCTACAACTATATGCAATAGAAAGGCATTATAACAAAACATGGCATGGTGATTATATTCTAAAAGTGAGTATTAGTTGTGTGGCACATAATTTGAAAACCGCTTGAATCACTGTGTATTACTGATGGTCTCAATTTTGTATGTTTAGAAAAGCACCGATACATAACGGAGTCAGATCTTTTCAGTTTGTGTAACCCCAACTGTCTAGCACTATAGTCCTCTTGGCAAGAATAATTTAAATTGCAAAAAGGCCTGAAGTTACAGAAAAATAGCTGACAGCTGCTTTCTCTTTACATCCTGGGATTAATAGGAAGTCACTGCTGTGTGTATGACTTCCTTATAATATCAGCATAGGACTGGAGCATGATTAGGAGAGGAGCAGACATTCTCTTGGGGAATGCCATCCCAGAATTATAAAGTGTCACGGGCAATGGAACCAGAATCTCTCTCATGCTGATCCCTTTATAAAGCATTCACTACTTCAACCATTGGTATCTTTTACTTTATATCAAAATAAAACAAATGGCATGAGCTGGTTAGTTCATCTCCAATATATGAAAAAAACTACACATTAATGCTACGGTCCAAACTTGACTGGTAGTCACTGTCCTTGTAGTTTCAAACAAGAGTCCAAGGCTGATATCTGCAGTTCAATTGCTTATGAAGAATTCACCAGGATTTAAAAGTCTTTACAGTTTCTTTAGTTCCATAAGTCATTAATTATTAACAGATAATCCAGACAAATCTGCATGAGTCCCAGCAGCCTCTCAGACTTTCATGACTGCAAACTGAGCCATACCAAGTTTTCCAGCCAATCTTCTTAGTCCTGGCTGGCTTGCTTCTTGGCTGTGGAGCCAAAGGGAAACCCTTCCCCCCTCTCTCCATGAGGCGTTTAACTTTACACACACTCCTTAGTAGAAACACAAAACACTGTTCTTAGAAAACAAATACTTCAAGCATCTCACTTCCAGGATCACTAATTCAGCTCCTTATGCCTGGGTAAACCCTTGCTCTTATATTACTACTACTGCTCCTTATGATTTGTATAGTACTGTAAAGCATATGTAGTACTGTACGCATACATGTAAGAGAGAATCCCTATTCAAAAGACCTCCCATTCTATCCAAGACACAAACATACAACAAACAGAGGACTAGGATAGAACTATGGAAAAATGGTTATAGCACAAATTGAGTACAACTATGGGGAAATGGTTATAGCACAAATGGGTGTTATACCAGAGAATAAGGGGGTCAGGCATAGGCGGCTCTATAATGAGGCCAAGTGAGGTGGTTGCCTCAGGCGGCAGCTTTTTGGGGGCGGCAAAATTGCCCCCAAAAAGACCGCTGTCACCGCCTCACTTGGCTTTCAAAATAAAAAAAAAACCCTCCCGCCTAAGAAGCAACTGCCGCTCCAGCGGCAGCATTGGCAGAATGAGGAACCCTGCGGCTGCTCACCCGCCTCTCCCCCCCCGGAGAGCCTGCTGGTTTCCCCTGGTTTGCGGAGCCGGCGAAACCAGGGGAAACCAGCAGGCTCTCCGGGGGGTGGGCATGCGGCTGCGGGGCTCCTCATTCTGCCGCTGCCTCCGCTGGAGCAACAGCAGCAGTTGCTTCTTAGGCGGGAGGTTTATTTTTTCAATTTCCCTGGGTTGGGGGGAGGGGTCTAGGATTGGAACTGGGCTGATGGGGGGGGGGGTAGGACAGGAACTGGGCTGATTGGGGGGTTTAGAACCTCTAATGGCCTATGGGGGGGTTAGAACTGGAAATGGGCTGATGGGGGTTAGTACTGGAAATGGGCTGATCGGGAGGGGGGCTAGGACTGGTATTGGTCTATGGGGGGTTAGAATTGGAAATGGGCTGATGAGGGGGTTAGGACTGGTAATGTATTATGGTGGGGGGTTAGAACTGGAAATGGGCTGATGGGGGTTTAGTACCGGAAATGTGCTGATCGGGAAGGGGGCTAGGACTGGTAATGTGCTATCGGGGGGGTTGGAACTGCAAATGGACTGATCAAGAGGAGGAGGAGGGTTAGGACTGGTAATGGGCTATCGGGTGGGGGTTAGAACTGGAAATGGGCTGATCGGAGGGGGTTAACACTGGTAATGGGCTATCAGGGGAGGGCTAGGACTGGAAATGGACTGATGGGAATTTAGAACTGGAAATGGGCTGATGGATGGGGGGTTAGGACTGGTAATGGGCTATGGGGGGGAGACTAGGACAGGAAATGGGCTGATTGGGTGCTAGGACTGAAAATGGACTTATTGGAGGGTTACGACTGGTAATGGGCTGATTGGGCGACTAGGACTGGGGTGGGCTGATAAAGGGGATAGGACTAGAAATGGGCCAGGACAGGAAATGGTCTAATAGGGGAGGGGAGGGGAGTTCTGCTGGCCCTGGAAGAAAACTAGGGGCTAGGGCTACAAATGGGCTGATGTGGGGGGATGGTAGAATAGGACTGGAAGGGAGCGGATACTGAGACGGTCTGCCAGGGGACGGATGGGGCAGGAAGAGAAGGAGGGGGCTGGAAAGGAGCTGACACCTGGAATGTACCAAAGGGGAACTGGAAGGGAGCTGACACTTGAGGATGGGAGTGGTAGGTAGCTCGGTAATAGGGAGGAGGCTGGAAGGGAGCTGACATGTGAATGGCACTGGAAGAGAGATGGATAGAGGGTAGGGTGGCTGGAAGGGAGCTGACTGGGGGGTGGCACTGAGAGTGACCTGAGCTGATACCTGGGATGGTATTTGAACTAGAAGGGGCTGGACAGTGGGAAAGGAGGGGGACTGGAAGGGAATGGACACAAGTGGCAGTCATGAGAATGCAAGGTGGTTGACATTGGAAGGTACTGGGAGGGGAGGACTGGGGAGGGTTACTGAAACTGGAAATGGGCTGATGGAAGGAAGTGAAGAAAACAAAAGAAGAGATAAGAAATGGCAGATGGACCATAGACCACAGAAAGAGAGCTAAGAGAAGACAGGAAAGCAGTAGCCTCAGATCGGGACCAGCATGATCAGAGAATAAAATGGTCAGACAACAAAGGTAAAAAAAATAATTTTATTTAATTTTGGTAATTGGACTTTGTGCTATTTTTATACTTTACACAGTATTGGGGAACGGCATCACTTATTTATCTGATGTTGCACTGCATGTGGACTCTGGCTTCTTGGGGTTTCAGTTTAAATTTTGTCTACATATTTTTATTTTTACTTTAGATTGTGGTTACTTATTCTGTACTTGGTGAGGGTCGATTGGGGAATGGCATCACTTATTTATCTGATGTTGCACTGCATGTGGACTCTGGCTTCTTGGGGTTTCAGTTTAAATTTTGTCTACATATTTTTATTTTTACTTTAGATTGTGGTTACTTATTCTGTACTTGGTGAGGGTCGATGTGCGTGTGTGACTGAGGTCAGGTGTTCTTTTAACATGCAGTTTGTATATAAAGATCTATACTATACTGTAGTAATTTGACTTGTTCAGCTTTTCAAATAGGTGTATGGATGTTCCAGGGCCCACTGTAGTATTTACAGTGACGCTTTTTTTGGATGGGCTTCTTATGTGACTTTTGGAAGTTTGTGCTGATATGATATGGTATGGTATGATAGGTTTGCTTTTTCTTGTAGGGTTTTTTATTAGTTCACAATATGCCTGTTACTGGAGAATAGTGGTGGTGGTTGTTGTTAGTGAGATGATCAGAATCAGATTCTGCTCTGCACCTACTGTGGATGCAAAATATATGTTGAAAAAGAAAAAGGGAGCGCCTTAACGCAGTTTATAACAAAATAAAAATGGGTTATAATTTAATTTTATAAACTATGCTATTGATTCTTGCTGTCTTTTAGTTCCTTGGTGTGGAAACAGGACCGTACCTAGCCCTGTGCAGGCAGTGCAGCCGCAGAGGGCGCAAAGGCTTGGGGGGCGCATTTCGGCGCTCTGCTGTTGCCCTGCTGCCACTGGCAGGTCAATAGCAGGCAGTTAAAATGCGCTCAAAGCCTTTTCACAGCACTTTAAGCAGGTCTGGTCCCTCCCTCCTCTGACACGATGTCAGAGCAGGAAGGGATAGATCTGCTTAGAGTGCCGGTGCCTTTCAAATTGGGTGCATGCCCCCCCCCCCCTCCTCCCCATACCTCCGTCCAGCACTGCCTGCTCTTTCCCTGCTGCTGGCGCTGCCGTGAAAAAAACAGAGGGCGGCAGCAACAGGGAAAGAGCAGGCAGCGCTGGATGGAGGTATGGGGGAGAGGGGGCATGCACCCGAGTTGCAAGTCACACAAGGCACGATTGCAGTTCGATACGGCCCTGTGTACAAATATCTTGCATTTCCTCCATATAATCTAATCAGCTTTTTGATTTGGTTCAGTCTCTGATTGGATTTCTTAAAAAGCCCCCCCCCCTAAGGTGGTGGGGGGGGGGGGCTCCATCTTATTCTTCGCCTCAGGCAGCAGACTGTCTTGAGCCGCCCCTGGGGTCAGGATCCAAAAGCAGCCTCAAAAAGGTTGGTTTTTAGTTTGGATTTGAATAGAATCAGAGATGGAGCTTGATGAACCAATACAGGTAGTCTTTTCCAGGTACAGTGGAACCTCGGTTTTCGTGATTAATCTGTTCGAAAATGTCTGACTAAAACCGAATGTATGAAAACTGAAGCAATATTTCCCATAAGAAATAATGTAAATCCAATTAATCTGTTCCAGACACCCAAAAATATTAACAACAATACATTTTATAGATAATAACTATATTTTTACATACAGAAAACAATGAGAAATAAATATAAATGACTAATGAAATGGATAAATGAACATTTAACATCATTTTACCTTTATTGAAGACTCTTGTTGGCATATGGAAGACAGTCAATCAGCAAGAGTCAAAATAAAGAAAACCCCACTTCTGGCCACAAGATGGTGCTCCATTTTCAACTGTACGAAAACCGAGGCAATGTACGAAAACTGGGACAAAATCTTGAGAAAAAAAGTCAGCGAAAACCGAATCGTGCGAAAACTAGGGCATACGAAAACCGAGGTTTGACTGTATATGTTACAGCAAGAGAGAATGAACAAAGTCTGAAGTTGGCCGTGGAACACACAGTTTTTCCTGATGAGCGGAGTTCCTGAGGAGGTGTGTACGAAAGAGATAAGAGAGGAGGGATAACGAGAAACCATAGAATGAATGCACTTATTGGTCAATAGTTGAAGTTCGAACTGGATGCTGAAGTGGATAGGAAGACAGTGAAGTGACTTGAGAAGAGGGAGTTATGTGAGCATAGTGACACTGGTGAAAGATTTAGAGATGTGGCTGAATTTTGAATGGATTGAAGGGGAGAGAAAAGATTAAGGGGGAGGCCATCAAGAAGCAGGGTTGTAATAGTCTAAATGGGAGGTGACTAGAGCGTAGATAAGGGTCTTTGTAGTATGAGAAAGAAAGATAAACATTTTGCTGATGTGTTAGGGAAAAGAACAGTACTAAACAAAAAATGGGTCTTAGAGATGATATTAAAAAATCATCAACATTCAAAAACTGATAAAAATATTACAAAGGCAAAAAAGTATCTTGGTGCTCAGTAGCCACTTACAATTATAACTTCATGTGGCAGGGCTCTTAATCAACATCATAGATCCTAAAAAAACAAGTCTAAGATCTTTTGGAGGGATATTCTATGATGGCAGCTAGCACTTATAAAGCACATAGCCATTGCTGCTGAAGCCTTACCTTGGCTATTCAATGCTGGGGCCATATCTGGTCACTGGCATTGAATATCTGGGGTAGACACAGAACCCAGAAGCTAACTGGGCAGTGATAATATTGAGCCATTGGCGGGTTAGCTTCGGCAGGTAAAGTTAGGCCAGCATTTGCCGCACCTGACTTTAACCGCTTTTTGCTGCTAAAAGAGGCTATCTGCTTTTTGTCTTAAAGGACAGTCAAGGAAAAGTTAAGGACTTTGGGAGGATTTTTTTTCTCATTTTTTTCATCAGGTACCTAAGCTCCAATGACTGAACTATGGCTAGGAAAAATCATGTTGCCGAAGCTGTTGCTCCTGTTACAGATTCTGCCTCTGTCCAAACGGACAGCCTGATCCCAGTTGAGGGACTCGTTCCGTGGCCAAGATGCCTTCAAGCTAAAGCCCTCATGAAACAAGTGAGAGAAGAGTTGGCAAGGCTGAGAAGCATCCATGACAGTGAGAGGTACATTGATGATATGCTTCTTGTGGTGTCTACGCTCTCCGACAGAGGGTATATGCTACAGAAAGAATACATGAGTCACCAGAGTCTGCAGAATTGACAGTCCAACTCCACTAGCCCTCGAATTGAAGAACAATATGCTACCCTGGAAGTGGAGGAGGTGGTAACATCCCAGGAACAGGAAGGACCAGAACGCAAGCATCCCAAAGTTTATTTATTTATTTACAGTCTCTTATATACTGCGCTATTCCACATCAGTGCGGTTCACATAGAACATTTAACATACGCATTTCAAAAGGATGATTCGCGTTTACAATAAACAGGTGGTACAACTTGTATTAAGAACGGGGGTAACTATTTACATATGCCTTGGTAATTAGGGCGACCATTTGTGCTGCTTTGGTCAGCTCGATGTGACAGTTCTAGAGGAGCCGTCATCGGGGTAATGCAGTAGGAAGAGGTGGTGTTTCAACACCTTTCTAAACTGTGCAAGACTGGTGACTGCTCGGATGCTGGGTGGGAGAGAGTTCCAGCATCTCGGCGCAGAGAGTCTGAAAGCCCTGTTCGTTGTTGCCTGGATGCAGTTAGTTACTTCTTTTGGGACCACTAGCTTATTGACTGCTGTTGATCTTCTAGTTCTGTTGGAAGGGTGGCGTTGAACGAGTTCCGATAGTGATAGGGGGGAGAGGCCGTTTATGATTTTGAAAGTCAGTATCAGGTTTTTAAACGTGACACGGCCTTGGATGGGAAGCCAGTGTAATCGTTTCAGGATAGGTGTAATGTGGTCACGGCTGGATGCCCCGTGGAGAACTCTTGCCGCCGAGTTCATTGCCAGCTGCAGGGGATGTAGGGTGGCTTGAGGGAGGCCATGGAGTATGGCATTTGCGTAGTCAAAGTGTGGTAAGATTAAGGCTTGGTAAATTGTCCGGAAATCGTCCGGTTCGAGTAGGGACCGGAGGTGTCTGAGTGACTGGATTTTGTGGTATACTGCTCTTGCTAAATTACTTATGTGGGCTTTCATGTCTAAACGTTGGTCCAAGGTTACTCCAAGGTATCTGATCGAGGGTCTGGTAACAAGTTCCGCTTCCTTGACCTTCAGGTAGGGAGGGATGCTAAAACTCGGATTTCTTGTGATGTATAGGACTTCTGTTTTCTTATGCTGGATTCGTAAGTTTTGTGTTTGTAGTCAGCCTGATACTGCATTAAAGCAGTCAGATAGTGGGGAGAGGTCGGGGTTGTCTGTTGAGAATGGCATGAACAGGAGAACATCATCGGCGTATAGTAGGCAATTCACCTTGAAGGACCGAATGATGTCGCAGATAGGCTGCATGTATATGTTAAACAGCAAAGCGGAAAGAGAGGATCCTTGCGGGACTCCTTGATTTTGGTGGAACGGCTCTGATATTGACTACCCTGTTTGCACATGTTGCCATCTATTTGAGAGATACGACTTGCACCACTCCAGTGCTGAATCACATATCCCTTTCTCTTTGAGGCGTTGTAGGAGGGTCACGTGGCAAACTGAATCAAAAGCAGCAGCTATGTCCATGAAGATGAGTGCATATCCCTGCCGGATGTTATCGATTCCAGTTATTAAGGTGATAAAGAGGGTGGTGAGGAGGGTCTCGACCCCGTCGGCTTCTCTAAAGCCGTGTTGACAAGAGTCGAGCGGAGCGTAGGAGTCAATGTGATCTTGAATTTGCCTTTGGACATCTTTTTCGATGATTTTGGCCAGAAACGGTATACTTGCTATAGGTCGATATAAGTCAGGCTTCTTGGGGTCCAGCTTGCTTTTCTTTAGCAATGGCTTGATGGAGGTGCGCTTAAGGGATTGGGGAAAGGTGCCTGTTGTGAAGGAGCAGTCAATTAGTCTAGTTATGAAAGGGCTGACGGCGGTTCGTAACTCCTTTATCCAGAACACTGGGCAAGGGTCTGTTTGTGCAGTGGTTGTGTTGATCGCTGCTATTGTATCCTCAATGGTTTTCTTGGATGGTGTGGTGAACCTGGACAAGGGGGTTGAAGAGCCTTGTTCGTGAGTGATGATGGGTGTGGGAGGCTTGTTTGTCTGGCAGAGCTTTGACTGTAGGTAGTTAGCGAAGTCTTGTGAGTGGATCTGCTCCAGGTATTCTGGTACTGGTTCCTTTGTTAGGTTCTTTACCAGTGCGAACAGGTCATGTGGTTTGTTTAAGGACCTCTTTAGTGTGTCTGTGTGGAATCTTTTCATGCTCTCCGATATTGCTTGGCGGTGTTTAGTCAGTTGTATGTTGTAGGCCATTGAAATGTTGGCGGAATGTGTTCTGCGCCAGCGTCTTTCTAACTTCCTCAAGCATTTAAGAGAGACTCTAAGCTCGGTAGAGTACCAGGCTGCGTTGGCCCTCTTGCCTGATGGTTTGTTTGATGGTGGTAGTAGCGCGATGGCACTGAGATTTTTATTCCAGGCTGATACCAGCTCTTTTGGATCCTGTGATGTTACGTCGAGGAGTGGGCCAGTTGTGTCTAATACCAGGTCTTTATTAAAGGCTTGAAATCTGCGTGGCGCTGATTTGGTGTTGGGGTTGAGTCTGTTGTGGTTCTTTTGTGCACTGTTGGGCATGGATATCTGGAACACAATTAACATGTGGTCAGACCAGGGGACTGTGGTAGTGGACAGTACTGTGGTCTTGATTGTGTTTGAAATGGGCTGAGGGGCGAAGATAAGGTCCAGATAGCCACCTTTCACATGGGTGGGTTCATTAACCATTTGTTCGTATCCTAGTTCTTCGAGGGCTTCAAGGAAGGCTGAGGCCTGTGCTTTTTGCAAGGATGGAAGGTTAAAATCCCCTAGGACCCAGTTTGGTGTTCTTGGGCACTGGGAGTTGGTTGCCAGGTTTATTATTGTTGCAGGGGAATCGGTGTCTGTGGACGGTGGTCTGTATATCAGGCTGATAGAACAGTGTGTGTTTTTTATGGTGATCGAGTCAAGGCATGTGGCGTTAGATGCGTTGCTCAGTTGGAAGTGGAGGTCAGTTTTGGTGATAGCAAGCACTCCTCCCCCTCGCTTGCTGTTTCTATGGCATGTGTGCAGTAAAAAATTGCTAGGTAGTAGCTGGTTTAGGAGGACATTATCTTCACTGGAAAGCCATGTCTCGGTAATTAGGAGCATGTCAAGTGCATTGTGGGCAATCAGGTCGGGTATGATTCGCCACTTCTTGCGTATAGATCATGCGTTTATGAGGGCGCATCTTAGATTTTGGTGGTGGGTGTTGAGTTCTTTCTCTACCTCCTCATTGCGTTTTAGTTCTATGTGTAATAGGTGGGGGTAGCGGGGGAAGTCTGTCCCTTTCGGTAGGTGGTGATGGGAGTGCGTCCACCTTCTCTTGTGGTTCTGAAGGGCAGGTATTTGATTATAGGTTGGGGATAACGCTGAGATGGTGCTTAGCCAACCGGCAAGCAGGTATATGGTAATTATGGAGGTGCCTGAAAGGGCCATCTCGTGTCTTTGTCTTGTGAGCTGGATAATGCTGGATCCTACTTGTCGGGTAGAGCTATGGTGGTACCACAATGCGACGGATAAGTTGCAGAATTATTGCAAAATCAGTGATTGCAAGGAAGGCGAAGAATAGTGTGGTTGGTGACTCTCTACTGAGGGGTATTGAGGCATCTATTTGCCAACCAAACATGTCTCAGTATGTGTGCCTTCTTGCCAGGTGTCAAAATCCAAGATATTACTGAGAGTTTGCCCAGACTCATCATGCCTATTGACTGTTATCCAATGCTGCTCATCCATGTTGGCACAAATGATACTAAGTATCCCTCTAAGCATATCAAGAGTGACTCCTTGGCTCTGGGAGAGAGGGTGAAGCAGATAGGTGTGCAAGTGATATTCTATTCAGTCCTCCCTGCTGAAGGTAAAGGTTAAGGCAGAGAAGCTCAAATCCTGGAGATGAATGCATGGCTGCGTGGATGGTGTTGAGAATGTTTTTGTTTCCTGAACCATGGGATGATTTTCCAAGGGCTGCTGAACAGAGCCTATCCAGGAAGGGTCAAAGTATATTCTGCAGCGGAGAACCTAGTAAAGAGGGCTTTAAATTAGATTCATTTGGGACGGGTGAAAAAAGCCCTCAGATAAATAAAATATTAAATACCTCTAACATGAGTAAATAAAAGGCACCATCTGGAAAGCAGTGTGTATTAATGCCCGTAGTATGGGATATACGATTCCAGATGTTGAGGCTTTAATAGTGAAGGCTGACTTGGATTTTGTGGCTGTTACCAGAGACATGGTTTACAGAGAACCATGACAGAGATGTAATTATACTGGACTATAATTTATTCAGGAAGGACAGGGTAGGAAGAAAGGGAAGGGTAGCACTATATGTAAAAAGAACATAATTTTAAAGCTTTAGAATTGAAGGGCTTAAGAGAGAAGGGGGGAAGCACTGTGGGTTAAACTGGAAAGAGGGAATGGAGCATCCATTTGCATTTATGTTATATATAGACCTTCACAGGCAGGTGGACAGAGATTTAATTTAAGACATTCCCAGTATTGCTATAAAAGAAGTCCTGCTGCTAAGTGATTTCAGTATGCCAGATATTGATTGAGACATCCCTGCTGTGGTCTTACCTAGAAGGAAGGAGATCCTGGATTCTTTACAGAGAGGTAACTATTCCAGCAATTGGTAACAGAACCCACATGTGAGGTGGCCATACTGGACCTGCTGCTTACGAATGGGAAGAGTATACAGGGCCAGCCCATCCACTAGGTGGCAGTGGTGGGGGGGGTGGCAGCATGCCTCAGCAGGGGCGGCTTGGCGTAGGAGGTGGAGTGGCAGTACAGCCAGGGTTTCTGCCTGAGAGCGTTTCTGATGTTATAGTGGGTGATCATCTGAAGTGTGGTTCAGTATTAGGTTGCAGGATTATAGAGCCCTTTCAAAAGTGAGGGTCCTAGACTTCAGGAAAGCTAACTTTGCCAAGATGGGACAATAAGTCAAGGAGTCATTAACAGGATGGGAACAGCTGAGACATGTAGAAAAACAGTAGGCAAAACTGAAAGCGGATATTTTAAGGTCAACACAAATTTATTTTAGGAAAGCAAATAAATGTAAAAGGGAGAGGAGGCCACTATGGTTCTCAAAAGAAGTAGCTGAAAAGTTGAGGGAAAAAGAGGGTGGCCTTCATAAAATGCAAGAGATCACAGAACGCGAAAGACAAGTGACACAAGCATCAATATTCAGAAAAACTAAAGAAAGTAGAAAAGTAGTCAGGAAAGCAAAGATACAAATGGAAGAAAAAATAGCCAATATATTAAAATGTGGGAGAAAACATTTTTTCGGATATGTTCCTGAGAGGAGGAAGTGCAAAAGTGATGATGTCAGACTGAAGGGTGAAGGGGAGTAATATGTAGTAACCGATGAGGTTAAAGCGGAATTGCTTAACAAATGTTTCTGTTCTAGCGAGACCTCAAAAAACACTGAGAAATAGTGACACAAGTGAGGTGGATTTTGAACAATTTTCAGAAGACTGTGTTTGCAAGGAGCTAACTAAACTAAAAGTAAACAGAGCGATGAGGCTAAATGGGATAATTTTGAGGGTATTGATGGAACTTAGAAAAGTTTACCAACTCAACTGTCTTTTATTTTTATTATCTTAATCTTTATTTTTTCGCTTGATATACTGCCCAAGTAAAAGTGTCAGGGCGGTATACAAAATCAAAGGCAAGCTACAGGCAGGAAAGTTGAAAAGAATGCCAATGGTAGATAGGCGAGAGAAAGGAGACTAGATAGAAAGGTAAAGTCATAAGAGACAGAGACAGGGCCGGCCCATCCATTGAGAAAGAATGTTTTTTGCACAGGGCCCCGCGTTTCAGGGGGCCCCACGCAAAGAACATTCTGCTTTTTTCAAAATTAAATTTAAAAAAAAAAAACGCTGGCTGCTACCGCTGCCGCCGCAGCAGCAGCAGCAGCAGAATGGACTGTCCCGCGGGGTCCCCTCTGCCCGGCTGAATCCCTCCCTCCATGACGGCTGAGCCCCTCCGTGCGCGACTCTCCCTTCGCGACTCTCAAAGCCGGCACGGAGGGGCTCAGCCATCGTGGAGGGAGGGAGGGATTCAGCCGGGCAGAGGGGGCCCCGCGGGACAGTCCATTCTGCTGCGGCCGCAGTGGCAGCGGTAACAGCCAGCATTTTTTTTAAATTTAATTTTACTTGAGTCGATGGGGGGGGGGGTTAGGACTGGTAATGGGCTATGGGGGTTTAGGACTGGTAATGGGCTATGGGGGGGGGGCTAGGACTGGAAAAGGGCTGGGGGGGTTAGGACTGGTAATGGGCTGTGGGCTGTTGGGGGGGGGTTAGAACTGGTAATGGGCTATGGGGGGGTTAAGACTGGTAATGGGCTGTGGGCTGATGGGGGCTTTCTGGTAATGGGCTATGGGGGGGCTAGGACTGGAAATGGGCTGTGGGGCTTAAGACTGGAGGTGGGCTGATGGGGTTAGGACTGGTAATGGGCTATGGGGAGGTTAGGACTGGTAATGGGCTAGGACTGATAATGGGCTATGGGGGGCTAGGACAGGAAATGGGCTGATGGGGAGGGGTTAGGACTTGAGGTGGGCTGATGGGGTTAGGACTCGTAATGGGCTGTGGGCTGTTGGGGGGGTTAGAACTGGTAATGGGCTATGGGGGGGTTAAGACTGGTAATGGGCTGTGGGCTGATGGGGGCTGTCTGGTAATGGGCTATGGGGGGTTAGGACTGATAATGGACTATGGAGGGGCTAGGGCAGGAAATGGGCTGATGGGGAGGGGTTAGGACTTGAGGTGGGCTGATGGGGTTAGGACTGGTAATAGGCTGTGGGCTGATGGGGGGGTTAGGACTGGCAATGGGCTATGGGGGGCTGACTGGAAATGGGTTGATGGGGTTAGGACTGGAAGTGGGCTGATGGGGGGTTAGGACTGGTAATGGGTTATAGGGGGGGGGCTTAAACTGAAAATGGGGTGAGGACTGGAAGTGGGTTGGGGGGTTGCTAGGACTGGAAATGGGCTGATGCAGGGACTAGAAGGGAATGGATGCTGGGTGAGGCTGGAACTAGAAGGGAGCTGATGTTGGGGGAGGATTAGAATGGGATGGGGCTGGAAGAGTAAAATGGAGAAGGGAAAAATATTTTGTGTGGGAGGGATAAAAATCTACAATTAGCCGGGTATTGGGAGAGTAAGTGGGGATTGAGGATGGAGGGGTAAAATTTGAGTGGATGAAATAGGAATGAGGAAAGAGCAAAAGGAGAAAGATTAGTATGTTAAAGCAGATGTAGAGAGAGAATGGAAAAAAACTAGAAGAGAGAAGAAAGGACAAATGGACAGCAGACGATGGAGAGTTAGCAGAAGACACGAAGAAACCAGAAGAATGTGGCTGGAGCAATTGCAGCTGAAACAAAATGCACAAAAGGTAGAAAAATATCTCTTTATTTTGAATTTATTAATTGGAATATGTCAGCTCTGGTAAATGTGCATCATTAACGTCTGCGCTTTGTTTAGTACAAGAGCAAATTAATGTATAGTTTTATTTCTACAGTGTTGTACATTCCAAGTTTGGCTTTTGGGATTCCCAGTTTAATTATTGTCTTCCTGTTTCTAAATTGTGATTACTTGTTTGGTGATGGTCTATGATCTGCATGTGTAACTGAGCTGAGGTGTTCTGTTTATATAATTCCTATTTGACATTGCCACTTGTTCTCTTTCCCCAGTAGGTCATGTATTCTTGTTCTCTGAAATGTATTGGTTTAATATTTGTAGTGTTGCCTTTTGATTGGTAGAGTATGGTGCTTTGTGAGTCCTGGTAGTGCTGTTAGGATACGGCGGGTTTGCTATGGGTTCTAAATGGGCAGTGTTTGTAGTAGTTCCTAATGTGTCTGGCAATTGGCACTGGATTATAGTAATGTAGAAATCTTTTAGTCTTTCTTTATCCATACACTCATTAAGAGGCACGTTTACTAAAAGTTAGTATATGGTAACATTATGCAAATATTTATGCAAATGAGGCCACGCACCGAGTCTCCGCACATGGCCCCGCACCCCCCTTGGGCCGCCCCTGGATAGAGAGGCAGCAGAAACCCAGGCAAGCAGGGGATGAGGGCGATCAGGAGTTGAGGGGAAGGGGGGAGGTCGTAGGCAAGGTGGAATAAGTGAGTTTTGAGTGCAGCTTTGAAACGGGAGAAAGATGATTCAGTGCGGAGTGTGTGAGGTAATGAGTTCCACAGAGCAGGGCCCAGGAAGAAAAATGCAGAGTGGCTGGTGAGCTCTAGGTGTGCGTACGCGGGGAAGGTAGAGAGAGAAAATTCATGTGTATGTGTAGGTGGGGTGGAACGTGAAGGTGAATGAGATCTGCAAGTTACTGAGGAGTGCTGGTATGGATGACCTTATGAACAACGGTGAGTATTTTGTAAGTGGATCTGGATCTTACCTCTTCAATGCTTCTTTAGAGTCAAGGGTGATCCCAGTGGACTAATGAAGGGTGCATATGGTCCCTTTATACAAAAGTGGTAGTAAGGAGGAAGTAGTAAGTGAGGTTGGAAAGTACAGGCCAATTAGTCTGACCTCTGTTGCGTGAAAACTAATGTAAACATTGCTAAAACAGAGGATAGTAAAGTTTCTGGATTACAGTAGATTACAAGATCCAAGGCAGCATAGTTTTACTATAGGCAGGTCTTGTCAGACAAATCTCATTAATTTCTTTGACCGTATGACCTGAGAATTTATTTTTTTAACTTATTTCTGTATTGCCTCTTCAATTCAGAGTGGTTCACAATTAACAAATGTGTAACAGGGGCCTGGTCAGCACACTGTTTTACATGAAACAGGAACAGTTAACAGAATACTGAGGGAACTTGGGGACGTTCTAGCAACTCCACTGACTGACCTTTTCAATGCCTCGTTGGAGTCTGGAGTGGTGCCAAAGGACTGGAGAGAGGCTCATGTGGTGCCCTTACACAAAAGCGGAAGTAAGGATGTGGTTGAAAACTACAGGCCGGTTAGTTTAACTTCAGTGGTGAGTAAATTATTGGAAACGCTGCTGAAAGAGAAAATAGTGAGGTTTCTGGAGTCCAGCGGATTACAGGATCCGAGGCAGCATGGATTCACCAGAGGCAGGTCTTGTCAGACAAATCTGATTGATTTCTTTGACTGGGTGACCAGGGAGTTGGACCGAGGGAGAGCTCTAGATGTGGTGTATTTAGATTTCAGTAAAGCCTTTGACACTGTTCCTCACAGGCGACTTATAAACAAACTGAACACCCTAGGGATGGACCCTAAAGTTACTGCTTGGGTTAGAAATTGGTTGGGTGGGAGGCGACAAAGAGTACAAGTAAATGGAGCTCACTCTGAGGAGAAGGATGTTACCAGTGGTGTGCCCCAGGGATCTGTCCTTGGTCCGATTCTTTTTAACATCTTTGTTAGTGATATAGCGGAAGGGCTGTCGGGTAAGGTTTGCCTCCTTGCGGATGATACCAAAATCTGCAATAGAGTAGACACCCAGGAAGGTGTAGATAACATGAGGAGGGATCTAGCTAAGCTTGAAGAATGGTCTAGAATTTGGCAGCTGGGATTTATTGTTAAAAAATGTAAGGTCATGCATTTGGGCTGCAGCAATCCAAGGGAGCAATACAGTATAGGAGGCGAAGTACTTTTGTCCACTAAAGAAGAGCGGGACCTAGGCGTGGTTGTGTCTGATGATCTTAAAGTAGCTAAACAGGTAGAAAAGGTGACGGCAAAAGCTAGAAGGATGCTGGGGTGCATACGGAGAGGAATGGCTAGCAGAAAAAAGGAGGTGATAATGCCTCTGTATAAGTCTTTGGTGCGACCTCATTTGGAGTATAGTGTGCAATTCTGGAGACCGCACCTTCAAAAGGATGTGAACAGGATGGAGTTGGTGCAGAGGGTGGCTACTAAAATGATTAGTGGGCTTCATTATAAAGCATATGAGGACAGACTTAAGGATCTTAATATGTACACCTTAGAAGAAAGGCGGGATAGAGGTGATATGATTGAGATATTTAAATACCGACGTGGCATAAATGTTCAGGGAGAGAGCCTCTTTCAATTGAAAGTAAGTTCTGCTACGAGGGGACATGGGATGAGGGTGAAGGGAGATAGATTCAGGAGTGATATGCGGAAATATTTCTTTACAGAAAGAGTAGTGGATCCATGGAATAGTCTCCCAGTGGAGGTGGGGGAGGTGGTGGAGATGAGGACAGTAACTGAATTCAAAAAAGCATGGGACCAACACAGAGGATCTCTAAAGGTAAAAAGTGGACTGTTGTAGTTGCTGATATGAAAGGACAGACTAGATAGGCCATGTGGTCTTTTTCTGTCATCATGTTTCTATGTAACATAGATTAACAGTTTATAGTAACTATTTACACGTATGATTCTGCTGGTTATATTGGTTAACTTATGTACAAATTAAAAGAGAATTTGTCCATTGTGTCCTACAAGCGCATTTTAAGGTTGGGTTTCAGAGTGTATATCAGTGCTGTATTCATTCAAAAAGAGGTGTGTTTTTAGCTTCTTTCTGAATTCCAAATAGTCTGTAATTTCTCTTAGTGCTGGCGGCAGAGAGTTCCAAAATGTGTGCAGATCATGAAAAGGCTCGATTGCAGGTGGACTTGCTTACTCTTTTGATCTTCTGGGTAGGGATCTGTAGGAGGTTAAGGGTGGATGTTCTTCTGGACTGCTCGGTTTTGGATTTGGCAGTGAGAGGTAGAAGGCAGCTTGCAGATTCACTGTGTAGGATTTTAAATGTAATGGTGAAGGCTTTGAATTTAATTCTGACTGTCATGGGAAGCCAGTGAGTTGGACCAAGGGAGAGCTCTAGATGTGGAGTAGTTAGATTTCAGTTAAGCCTTTGCCACTTTTCTACACAGGTGTTGATAAATTAATTAAGTGCCCTAGGGATGGACCCTAAGTGACTGATTGGGTTAGAAATTGGTTGAGTGGGAGGTGACAAAGTACAGATAAAGGGATATCACTATGAGGAGAAGGATGTT
This sequence comes from Ichthyophis bannanicus, assembly GCA_033557465.1. NCBI lineage: Eukaryota > Metazoa > Chordata > Amphibia > Gymnophiona > Ichthyophiidae > Ichthyophis > Ichthyophis bannanicus. Next base: position 205,310,442 of record CM066037.1, read on the forward strand.
ACCATTGGTGTGCCGCATGGATCTGTCCTTTGATTCTTTTTAACATTTTTGTAAGTGTTATTGTGGAAGGGCTATCGGTAAGGTTTGCCTTTTTGTGGATGATACCAAAACCTACAATAAAGCTGACACCCAGGAAGATATAGATAGCATAAGGAGAGATCTACATAAGAACATAAGATATGCCATACTGGGTCAGACCAAGGTCCATCAAGCCCAGTATTCTGTTTCCAACAGTGGCCAATCTAGGTCATATGTACCTAGCAGTTTCCCCAAGAGACACAAGTTCCACAATGCTTGTACTGGGTCAAGCATTGATATCTTCGGTCACTTCTTAATAATGGTTTATGGACCTTTCCTCCAGGAACTTGTCCAAACCTTTTTTAAACCCAGCTACACTAACAGCCTTTACTACATCCTCCGGTAATAAATTCCAGAGTTTGATTACACGTTGAATGAAAAAATATTTTCTTTTATTAGTCTTAAATAGTTTACCCTGTAGCTTCATTGCATGTCCCCTAGTCTTTCTATATTCTGATAACTTAAACAATCGATCTACGTTTACCCGTTCCACTCCGTTCATTAATTTATAGACTTCTATCATATCTCCCCTCAGCCGTCTCTTTTCCAGGTTAAAGAGCCCTAACCTTTTTAGCCTTTCTTCATAGGAGTATCCTTCCATCCCCTTTACCATTTTGGTGGCTCTTCTCTGAACCTTTTCTAAAATCGCTATATCCTTTTTAAGATATGGCGACCAGAATTGCACACAATATTCAAGGTGCGGTCTCACCATGGAACGATATAGAGGCATTATAATATCTTTTGTTTTATTTTCCATTCCTTTCCTTATCATACCTAGCATTCTATTTGCTCTCTTGGCCGCCGCTGCACACTGGGCCGAGGGTTTTAACATGGTATCCACAATGACGCCTAAATCTTTTTCCTGGGTGGTGGTTCCTAATGTGGAACCTTGCATTGTGTAACCATAGTTTATGAATATGTCAAAAAGCAGTGGACCCAGCACAGATCCCTGGGGTACACCACTATTCACCTTTCTCCATTGGGAAAATTGGCCATTTAGCCCTACCCTCTGCTTTCTATCTTTTAGCCAGTTCCTGATCCACAATAGTACACTGCCTCCTATCCCATGACTCTTTAGTTTTGCCAAAAGTCTCTGATGAGGGACCTTGTCAAAGGCTTTCTGAAAGTCCAGATACACAATATCAACCGACTCACCTTTGTCCACCTGTTTATTCACTCCTTCTAAAAAACATAACAGATTAGTAAGACAAGATCTTCGTTGTCTAAAGCCATGTTGGCTGTCTCCCATTAGGTTGTGACTATCTACATGCTGAGTAATTTTATTCTTTATGATGGTTTCTACCATTTTTCCTGGTACTGACGTCAGGCTCACCGGTCTGTAGTTTCCCGGTTCACCCCTGGAACCCCTTTTAAAAATTGGTGTTACATTGGCGATCCTCCAATCTTCAGGTATTAGAGATGATTTTAATGATAGTTCACAGATTACTGATAGCAGGTCTGCAATCTCATATTTCAGTTCTTTCAACACCCTTGGATGTATACCATCCGGCCCAGGTGATTTGCTACTCTTCAGTTTATCTAATAGTTGTAAGACATCTTTCCGATGTATCGATATTTCCTTCAATTCTTCCGCACCTTTAAATACCACTATAGTCATGGGTAACATCCCTACATCTTCCTCAGTAAAGACCGAAACAAAGAATTCATTCAGTCTCTCCGCTATCGCCTTGTCGCCTCTTAGTGCTCCTTTAACCCCTTTATCATCTAATGGACCAACTGACTCTCTCACAGGTTTTTTGCTACGAATGTACTTGAAAAGGTCTTTATTTCGCGTAGAGATAATGCTTTGGGCAGCCCTATCAAATAACCCCACTGTGGGTTTGAACCCATGACCTCTGGCTTCACAGGCAGTGAAGTAACCATTGGGCTACAGCTCTATATCTAGTGAAGATGGAAGAATGGTTGAGAATTTGACAGCTGAGATTTGATGCCAAAAAATATAGGGTCATGCATTTTCGCTGCAAGAATCCAAGGGGGCAATACAGTATAGGGGGTGAAGTACTTCGGTAAATGAAAGAAGAGCAGGACCTAGGGGTGATAGTTTCTTATGATCCAAGATAACTAAACAGGTAGAAAAGGTGTCGGTAGCGAAAGCCAGAAGGATGCTTGGGGTGCATAGGGAAAGGAATGGCCAGCAAGAAGAAGGAGGTGATAGTGCCTCTGTATAAGTCTTTCGTGAGATCTAATTTAGAGTATTGTGTGCAACTCTGGAAACCACAGCTTCATAAGGATATAAACAGGATGGAGTCAGTGCAGAAGTGGACTTTGTCACAAGGCATATGGGGATAGACTTAAAGATCTCAGTATGTATACTTTGGAAGAAAGACGCAAGAATGGAAATATAATAGTGATGTTTAAATACCTCTGTGACATAAATGCACAGGAGGAGAGCCTCTTTCAGTTGAATGAAAACTTTGCAATGAGGGGCATGGGATGAAGGTGAAAGTAATTTGAATAAGTATTTCTTTATGGAAAGAGTGGTAGATGAGTGGAATAGTCTCCCAGTGGAGGTAGCAGAGAAAAAGACTGTATCTGAATTCAAGAACGCATGGGATAAACACAGAAGATCTCTAAAGGGAAAAAAAAGGGACTGTACAGCTTAGTAGTTGGCATGGAAAGGCTGACTGAATAGGCTGTATGATCTTTATCTGCCATCATGTTTCTGTTTCTATTACAAACTCATTGGCTGGATTTCTATCAGTTTCTTATTCCATCTTTATCAAAAACTCTTCTCTTTCCCAGACATGCATAAATTCACAGAAGATCTTATTTCCAGGTATCAAAAATGAATTAACTAGCTGTTATATTAACTGTTATTCAAAACACCTTTTATTTAAAATTCAACAAAAAGTGAATTCATAAGAGAGCCCAAAAATTCATTATTCTCTTGTATATTATTGCACATATTCCATTTTAACAGACACTATCCTGCATTATGTTATTTAAATTTAAAGGAGTTGAGGTGTGGCCTAGTGGTTGGGGCAAGGTACTTCAGGCCGGAAGGTCGGGGGTTCAAATCCCACTAGAGGACAGCAACCTTGGGCTGGAAGGACTGGGGTTTCTAGTCCCACAGGTGCTCCTTGTGGTCTTGGGCAAGCCACTTAACCCTCCATAGACCATGTTCCCTGTAAATATATGTGTAAATAGTTAATATGGTTATCCAAGTTGAGATCCCTGTTATTTGTAATTACGGTGTAATCCCCCACCGTAAAATACCTTGATGTTCCATGTAAACCGCACTGATATCAAATAGCGCAGTATATAAGAGAAATAAATAAAATAAATAAATAATAAATAAATAAATTCATCAGGGGAAAAAATATACAAAATTCTAACATTCATTATCCTCATCTTTACTGCTGCACAGTTCCCAACAAAGGACTTTGTTTCACAATTCAGCTTGCTACTTCAGGCTCCATCTGTATCCTTTTCTCTCCATCACACTGATAGCATTAGGTACGTTTATTAAATCAGCAAAACACTACATTGCTGACTTGAGCATCACAGCGTTCAGCTTCAGATAGCCCTGAATACATCCAAAATGGGTCCTGTATATACAAATTTTCAACCAAACACATGGAAGCATGTCATCACAATAGTGGCAGATCAGAACATTTTGCCTAAAACATTCAAAACTCTAAGTGCCCAATATTCAACTGGGCAGGGCTAAGCAATTTAGCCACTTAGCCCTTCCCCTCCACCCACAACCCTGAATATTCACTTCTGCGGCAATGGAAGTGAATATCCGGGTCTAGCTGTGCTGCTCGGAAGCCACCGAGGCTAACCATGCAACATCGATATTGGATGATGCACGGTTAGCCTCAGGCGCCGACCGCTAACCGTGCAGCTTCCAATATCGGTGCTGCACAGTTAGCACGGTCCCCTCCTCCACTCCGCCCCAGAACGCTCCTGGCACACTCTAATGCTAGCTGGCTAGCATTGGGGCACGTAGGTGACTTAGTCAGGGATATTAGACAGCAAACACTATCCATATATCTGTCATCGAATATCTGGTTAGCAGGCATTTACGCGGTTAACTGCCTTTTGAAAATCGGGCCCTAAATGTCTTAGTTGATCATTATGATAATATCACTGCACCATTGGAAATGTTCTACTCCAGTCATGTTCATATACATTGGACTGGCTGCTATTTATCAGCAAAAAAATGCTGCTTTTAACACATAGTATCTTGATTATGCTTTGTCTCCGGTCTTATTGAGAGATAAGACTGGCTGCGGTCAATTCTCTCCTTGGCTCATATATATCACTTGCAGCACAGAAAACGTTTGCCTCACCGAATAAAATCTTTTTTTTTTTTTTTTTTAATGTTTTTTTTTTGAATACTTTATTTATATAGAAACCAGCAAATACATAACGTTCAATACAAACAAATATGGTACACAACGCGCCACAGCAGAGTGGGATCTTATCTCCGCCGAAGCACAAACCCCAACAGTTACGTATTCCAAACAGCACACAAGACACCTCTGATTTTCATTTATTTTTGGTAAAAACTAAATCTAAGATGCCCCCCCATAACTTTCCCCACTACCCCCCCACCCCCCACCCCAGGTCGCCGCACCCCTACCACATCCCGTTCAATAACCGATATTCACAATTTCAGCCCGGCAGCGGGAGCTTAAACTCTGAATGTAGGGTTCCCAGATTAACATAAAAGTGGACCACTGCTTTACTGAGCCCCGGGCCCTCCAACGCTCCGCAAGCATCAGCTGATGGAAACCATTGCGCCACTCCAAGAATGTGGGTGGGAGTTGATCTCTCCATCTGTGAAGAATCGGACCTTTCCCCACCAGACAGGCTTTACGCACCAATAACCGCTCCCATCTCCCCACAGGTAGGGTTGGATGTAGTTGGTCTAAAATGACTAAAACGCTAGTCCACGGAAATCTTTGCTGCAACAACCCCATGAGATATCTACGGATACGGGACCAGTAGGGTTGGATGCGCCTGCACTGCCACCACATGTGGGTTAGGGTGGCCAAAGGTAGCGAACATCGCGGACAAGACCCGTCCTGGGTGATATGAGTTCTCAACGCTCGCCGGGGTGAGAAGTGCACTCGTGTCAGGGCTTTGTATTGGACCTCCCTCCACCGCGCTCCCCCCACTAAGGTTGGTATCCGCCCCACCGCCGCACAAATAGTGTCAGGGTGCACCACCCTCCCCAGCTCCTCTGCCCAGGCCGTTTCCACCCTCCCATACTCTGGTCGTATCCCAAAACCCTCCAGCCGGGATTTAAGTCCCGTTATCGCCGGTGGTGCATCTCCCCCAAGGTCAAAGAATTCGAGAAGCTGCGCCGATCTATCTCCACCCAGTTCCTCCCTGGGCAGTTTTGCCACGTAGTGAGAGAGCTGGAGGTGCGCAAAATATTGAGTAGGGGGCAGATGAAACTCCCCCCGAATTTCAGCAAACGACTTACATTTACCAGTAAGGTCCACTACATGCCCTATGTACCGTAGTCCCTGACGGTGCCATAGCTGAAACGCCTTGGAATCGGAACCCGGGGTGAAGTGCACGTTTCCCCGAATCGGCAGCCAGCTGGACACCTGCCAATTCCGTCGCCAGAAGCTATTCAGTTGACGCCAGGTACGGCGCAGTGCGTTGAACATAACATTTCTCGTAAAACGCGGTGGCAGGTGCGCTCCATCCGCATGGAGGACCCCCAACAACGTGAGGGGGGCCACAAAGGCCTCCTCGAGGTCTCGTGGCGTATAGACATTAGTGTCGCCCAGGTAGTCCCCAAGATGACGGGCCTGACACGCCAAAGCATAAAGCCTTATGTCCGGGAGTCCCAAGCCTCCCCTGCTCCATCTGCCAATCATACGGGACATCGGAATCCGCGCTCTAGCCCCCCTCCACAGAAAGCGTTGTATCTCCTTCTCCAATCTAAGCAGGTCCCGCCGCAATAGCCACACCGGCAGGGTCTGTAGCCAATACAGTATACGGGGCAACACTACCATTTTGAATGCGGCAATTCTCCCCATCAGCGATAACGGAAGCGGATTCCACGCCCTCAACTGGCTCCTGACTCCCGATAAAATTCTCTCAAAGTTAATATGGTAGAGGTCCTGTGGTACCCCGGTCAGAAGGACACCCAAATATTTAAACGTCTGCTCCGCCCATTTCAGGGGGAACCCCCCCCCCCAGTGTCCCCGCAGCTGCCCTGAAACATCTAAGGCCTCCGATTTCTCTTCGTTAATCCGCAGCCCGCGAAACTGCCAAATAGTCTAAATTCCAGTAACAGTCTAGGCAATGATTCCCGTGGGGCCAGCAGGTGTACCAGCATGTCGTCGGCAAAGGCCGACACCTTAAACCTTTGATTGCCTATCCCAATTCCATGAATTTGCGGATCAAGTTCTATATGCCGAATCAGAGGATCGAGAGACAAAACAAATAAGAGAGGGGATAGGGGGCAGCCCTGCCGGGTACCTCGATATAGGGGAAAGGGCGCCGATAAGACCCCGTTGCAAAGCACTCGAGCCGTCGGTGCATCGTATAGGCTCCTAACCATATCACAGAAGGCTTGCCCCAGGCCATAGAGCGGTAACAGGTGCTGCAAATACGTCCAGTTAACCCTATCAAACGCTTTTTCAGCATCGAAACTTACTAAAAGGGACTGGAGCCGATGGCCGCGCACCCATTCCAACGATGTTAAGATTTTGCGAATATTGCGGACCGCGTACCGCCCCCGCACAAACCCCACCTGTGAATCATGAACGATGTCCCCTAGGAATCCCGCCAATCTTTCCGCCAAGATCTTGGCCATCACCTTCATATCAAAATTTAGCAGGGAGATCGGCCTATAGGAGGCCGCCTGCAGCGGATCTTTGCCCGGTTTGGGGATTAATGTAATATACGCCTGATTCTCTCCCCATCGTCTACCCATGCCATCTAATCTATGCCGGTAAGTATCCACTAACAAAGGGCTAACCCAGTTCGACAGTAGTTTATAGAATTCAGCCCCATAGCCGTCGGGTCCCGGAGTTTTATAGCAAGTGGCTTTCGTAATCACAAGTTGCACCTCTTCCTGAGTTATCGGACGCCCCAACAGGGCCCGCTGTTCACTTGTCGCCTTAGGGAGCTGTAGCCCCTGGAGGTAGGTTCCCATTACATCGGGGTCACTTTCCTCCGCTGAGTATAGCTTTTGAAAGAAGCCCTTGAAGATCTCACTTATCACGTCCCGCTTTTGGTGTAGTTTCCCCCGTTCATCCCTAAGTGCCGCTACCCCCCGCCCTCCTCTCTGACCTTTCAAACAGCGACTTAATAATTTCCCCGGCTTATCGCCAAAACACTGTAAGCGATATTTATAATATAGTAACGATTTCTTGGCTCTCTGATGAAGTAGTTCATTTAAAGCTACCTGTAATTCCCATAAGCGTTTGCGGTTGGCCAAGGTAGGGGTACGGCCACTAAGCACCCGCGCTTGTGATACCTGCTGCTCCAACCTAATAATTTGTTCTGCCATCAATCTCCGCTTCCGAGCCGTATATCCAATGATATCCCCCCGCAACACCACTTTGGCAGTTTCCCAAACCAGTTCCGGGTCGTCCTTGTGAGCTTGGTGGTTCAATTCAAACTCTTGCCAGCGCTGACCCAAAAACTGTCGGAATTGGTTATCATGATAGAGCTCAGTGGGGAACCTCCAGATGCGAGATGTTCGGGTCCCGCTCCCCCAATGCAACTCAAACCACACCATAGCGTGGTCGGAGATCTCCAAGGGTCCTATCTGCGCCTCCACCACTTGGGCAAATATGATAGTGGAGAGCAAAAGGTAATCCAATCTCGCACTAGTCCCATGCGCCCGCGAAACATGGGTAAACTCTTTCTCCGAGGGATGCAACAATCTCCAAGGATCTACCAAATTTAAACGGGACCGAAAGCGTTGCAACAGTTGAGAGCCAAGCACCCTATCTCTCGTTACTTTAGCAGCCGAGGTATCTAAGCTCACGTCGAGAACACCATTGAAGTCCCCCCCCACCAGCAGAGGCACATCCGGCAGTTGTTCAATTTTGGCGGCAATACGGTGAAGAAAGTCTCGATCTAATGTATTGGGGCCATATACATTTCCCAGTATAATGTCCCGGTCTTCCAATAACCCATATAATAGCAAGTATTTCCCATTAGGATCGGCCCACTGCCGTTGCAACGTAAAGCGCACCCGTTTATGAATAAGTATGACCACTCCTCCTTTCTTACCCAGTGCAGGCGCACCCCATGTCTGTCCCACCCAATCCCGACACAATTTAGCATGCTCTTCGGCCGTCTGGTGGGTCTCTTGTAATAGCGCAATGTCGCACTGCTGCCGAGCCAGGGCCTTGAGCACTTTATATCGCTTAATCGGGTTACCCAGTCCACAAACATTCCAGGTTATTACTTTCAGAGGGTTCCGGTCCCTAGGTGTCCCCGCTGCCAGCCCATCGTGCTTAAGGAAACCCCCCCAGCCTGGGGTCTCCCCGAACGTCCCCGAATAGGAACCATGTGGTTTCTTTGCATCAATAATAGAGTGCGACGACCTGTCCCCCATACTCCCCGCTCAAACCCCCTAATTTGAACACCTGTACACTTTCCCCCAACCGCCCCCCCCATATAAACTTACCCCCACCAACCCACCCAAACCCACCCCAACCCCCATTCACTACCTCCTAACTACGGGGCTATCTACTCCTAAGTCCTCCTAGGTAGCCCTCCCGAGACCCCTCTGAGCACGTCCCTTCGTCCCCCCCAGACCCAAAAAACCCCCTACCTACCGCCAACCACCCCACCCAGAAGCCCCCGTACGCAGAGGTTCGTACCCCCAGTCTACCATCCCTAGGCATCCCCCCCCCTACCCTCCAGACCACTGTGTGAGGAGAGCCACCCCCAGGTCTGGCCTGTAGGCGGGCCTCCCCGCAGAAAGGAAAAAGACAGTAGAGCCCCCCCCCCCTCCAAGGAACACCTCCCGTCTACCACGTCTATCCCCCAGCCAAGACAAGCTGCTTGGAGGGAGTTCCACCCTCCCCCCCCCACACTGGTAGTGCAGAAGGAAAACCATATCTCCAACGCGACCTGGCATATTGCTGCCTATAGATGGATAAATAGCTGGCACGGAGAAATCCTAGGGGGAATAACAGCAAAAACTGTACACATAGCACAGTATTGGAAGTAGCAAATCCCGCTAGGTACAGTGAGAAATATTGTGTGAGACCCCCAGCCTAAAATTTTAGGGGAGAGCGAAGGGAGTGATTGGGTAAACACAGTAAGTAGGAACCAAAATGGCCAATGAAAAAACAGCGTAGCCCTGAGTGTGTGCCTGCTTGTTATAGACAACCATCAGGGGAAAATAAGGAGTGCAGGTGCCCCCTGAGACTGAAAGACCAATGATTGCAGCAAATTATATCAATCAGGCAAGTGTTACACCCGGGGGAATCGCTGCAGAAGAGTAAGTGGGTTGGAGTATGGAGGGGATGGGCGTGGCTATAGGCAGAAGCCTTGTATACACAAGGAGGTTAAATAAAAAGGAAGTATAAGGCAGGCTTTAGCATGGAGTTGGGGAGCCGGTGGCCGATTAATCCAACCCTAGGGGCAACATACAAGGGACAGCGTGATCCAGAATTTTAGTCAGAGCATACGGAGAAGATACTCTGCCCCCATACTCTTCTGTGCGGCTTGGCCAACTGCCGTCATTGAATAGTACAAACGTTTCAGGAATAAACAGTTATCAATAAAAACTCTTAGTTATGAGAAAATCAGTTCAAGTGAACTAACTGAAATTGCTTCCTTGGCCCCTGCGGTGAGTCTCCTCCTTCCCCCACCATCGCCATCCTATGTGGAAAACGGTAGATGCGTGTCGGTGGGGAAACGCATCGATCGGAGAAGCCGCTATGGCAGCCCCTACCACAAAGGGCAGGCCAGGCTCCTCCCGCCCAGATCGAAGTGCCCCTAAATCTGTAGGAGCTCCGTGCACCGAGACAGTACCGTAAAGGGCAGAAGGAACATGGCATCCGGGAAGAAGAAAGAGTACATGAAAATTCCAAGGGAAGGCTTATACGCCCTTGTCGGTAGTATCCTGCCTCGCTAGGCTTTGCAGAAGAAAAGTTAAAAGGAGGAGCTCGGTTCTTTCTCGGGCCTCTCCACACCGTCAAAGATAGCTGGCATATCTCGGGGAGGCAGCAACCCGTTCACCTAAACGCGGAGTCAAGCCGATCGGCCCCCCCCGAACGTGCAACCGACTGCAATGCCGGGGCCATCAATCAGAAATAGCGGCCATAGAGACCTCTCCGGATAGTGGTGCGCCCTTAAAGACAGAGCACGTGGAGACCCAGAGAAAGGGATTTGAATGGCTGGGAACTTTGTTGCCGTACAAAACAATTTGTAACTGTGAATGTATCCATAGGGCACTGAGTCATTGAACAGTTGCAGAACTCTCCGTAGCTGGGGCTACATTGTATTTCCCCTTCTTTGCTCTCCAAAAAAGTTCAGGAAATTATGTTGTCAAAGTAGAGCAAATCATGTGGAGGGAGTCCCCGACACTGCGGTTTTTTGAAGATAGAGCCGGTTCACATACTCCTCAGCTGCCGAGGCAGAGTCAAAGGTGCGAGGAGCCCCCTCACCAAGTACATGTAATTTAGCGGGATATTGCACCGAAAACCGAATCCCTGCATCAATCAGCTTTCCACAGAGGGGGGCATATTCCTTTCTTTTCCCGGCTCAATGCCACGGAGTAATCTTGGGCTACACGAATCTTATTGTTATTAAAGATCACCTCCCCCTTCTGCCGAGCCGTTTTGAGGATCAGTTCTTTCTGCTGAAAGTGGAGGAATTTTGCTAAAACAATTCGAGGGCGGGGGTCGCGAGGCTGCCGTGGGCCGACTCGATGTACCCTTTCAATAATTAGTTTACCTCCTAGTGCACTCTCTTCCACCATCGGCAGGATCAGGGCCTCTAAATAACCACGCAAGTCTTTATCAAGAGTGGCTTCAGGGATCCCCAGGAAGCGCAGGTTATTTCGTCTAGACCTGTTCTCCAGGTCATCGAGTTTGGCTTCATGTTGAGAAAGTTGGGATCGCAAACCCGCCACCTCCGCTGTCAGGGTTTCCACCTTTTCCTCAGCCAGCCCCACACGATCTTCGGCCTCCTGCTGCCGCTTACTCAGCGCGTCAAAGGCAGATTTCAGCCCATCCATTTTCTCATGGAGGGCTTCAAATTGAGGCAACAGGGCTGATTTTACGGCCGCTGACATCTCATCGATAGAGGCAGGGGAATGCGGCGATTGCGGTGATACTGGTATCTGGGCGGGCTCCGCCATCTTAGCTGTGCCGGCCCCTCGCCCCCGATCCCCCCGCATCGATTTTACCGTGGTCGCCATGTAGCAGAGCAACTGGATCAGCACCCAATGGATCTGTCGGCACTCCGATGCAACGGGTGGTTTTTTCAGCGGGTGAGGGCAGTAATAAACGGCTCAAATGCACCGGTAGAGTCTGAGGGTCCCGGGACTAGCTCAGGATGCGACCTCTACGGTGTGCGCATCACGTGGTCTCTCCACCGAATAAAATCTTAATGATATGCTGAGTACTCCCCTGCAAGTTGCACAAATGCCAATGTTCAAAGCAATATTCCATTCATTCAACAGCAAGAATTGACTTATAAAAACCAGTCAATATCGTCACTATATTAGTCCAAAAATTATGGCTGTTAATCAAGTAAAACAGCACATATTAACATCCATCATAAAGCTACTTCCATTCAATAGATATATTTAAACATCTCTGTTCCAGTTTTTCCAATTTAAAAATCTATTTTTGTTCATGTTACAGCAACATTTTTCATCGGTCACCCCCTCTCACATAAGAAGAGAAGATGTCATACTGGGTCAGACCAAAGGTCCATTAAGCCCTGTATCCTGTTTCTAGTCCAGGTTACATGTACCTGTCAGTTTTCCAAAAGGTAGATAGACTCGGTGCTGCTTATCCCAATCCACTTTTTTTTTCTAGTTTTAATTCTTTTGAACAAGATTATTTCTAAACTATAGTCAGAAACAGACTACAAAATTCACAACAGCAGTATGGGTTTTTTTCTGCCTCCCCCCCCCCCCCCAATAAATCTAGGAAGCTCTGTTTTTTTCCAATGAAATCAATCAACCGTTTCCATTTCTGTACAAGCTTAGTCCATTTCTCCTGATGAATAGCCGTCACCTTTTCCATCAACGTTACCCTTCTCAGCCATTGGTTCATGGAGGAGGCACTTGTTTTTTTCCAAAACCAGGCCACATCACACTACGCAACAAGAATACACACTATAATTGGGCCCCTCCATTTTTTGGGGGCTGTCCCATTTCACAAATAACTTTCTAATTTTAACCCTCACCTGTTCTAGTACCCTGTGAACACCAGATGTGGAAGAAGATATCCTGCTCCCCACATCCCATCCAACATCTATCTGGGGTAAAGGGGAACGTCTTAGGAGCACCTTATAAACCTTTTCCTTTATACAAATCGAAATGGAGGACCCCACTATCCTTGTACATATTTGCTTCCATTCTTTGTAATTAAATTGCATGGCTAAATCCCTCTCCCAGGCCTTTATGAACTCAAACTATTGTGTGCCCCCTGGTTTCAGGGCTCAATATAACAGTTTTATCATAGTGCAAGTAAAAAAATAGCACAGCCAGAGGGTCTCAAGGGCATCATGATCATGTTTATAGTATGGTCTTGAAGGATTACCAAAAGAGACTGCTACTGCTGGAAAGAAATCTGCACTTGTATTTCTTTACTTTTGGGAAATTCTCTAAATCTTAGGGAAAAGGGAATTCTTTGGGTTACAGCTGATAAATCTGTGTATTAGAATCTAGTGTATTTGCTAACTCACTAAGGGCTCAGTAGCCCCAGAGAGCTTTTAACTTTAATTTAAACCACAGTCAGTAACCCCAGAGAGCTTTTAATTTAAATCAAATTAGAGTATAGCTTAGCATAGAAGGAAGAATAGGGTAAATATTCTTTGAGTAGAAAGAAATGAATTGTTCTTAGAGACCTAGCAACTTTAAGTAAGTAGACAACTTAAATACTTAAACTTTAAAACTAAGATAGACAGCAGTCAAGTAGCGAGGGGGGAGGGTGGGGATATCCAGGTTTTTGCATTGAGTGTAACATGTACAATTTTCTTCCAGTTGGTGAGGGCTCTTATTTGTGCACTAGGTGCAAAGAGCTCTTTGCCTTCAGGGAACGAGTCTGATATCTGGAGGATAGAATGGCAGACATGGAGGACATAAGGAAGACAGAGAGGTATATAGACGAGACTTACAGGGACATAGAACTGAAGTCCCACCTTCAGTCTGGCAGCCTCTCAGCTTCCATGGAGGAGAGAGGTCATGTGAAAGGAGAGCATCACCTTGATGTGACAGGAAGGGATCCAGTAGCTAGCACCTGTCTGCCAAGAGATGTAAAACCCTATTGCACCAAGGAGGTTTCTCCAGGGCTATGTGCCCATGAGGGAAGGGATAGAATGGCCGTTATAATTGGCGATTCGATCATTAAGCATGTAGATAGCTGGGTGGCTGGTGGATGTGAGGATTGCCTGGTAACATGCCTGCCTGGTGCAGATAGCGGACCTCACGTGCCACCTAGACAAGGTTTCAGATAGTGCTGGGAAGGAGTCTTCCGTCTTGGTACATGTTGATACTAATGACATAGGAGAGTGTGGTAGGGAGGTTCTGGAGGCCAAATTTAGGCTTTTAGGTAGAAAGTTGAAATCCAGAACTTCCAGGGCAGCATTCTCCGAAATGCATCCCTTTCCACACACAGGACCCAAAAGGCAGGTAGAGCTCCAGAGTCTCAATATGTAAATGAGACGATGGTGCAAAGAAGAGGGTTTTGGCTTTGTTAGGAACTGGGCAACATTCTGGGGAAGGGGAGGGGCTCCACCTTAACCGGGATGGTACCAGGCCGCTCGCATTAACCTTTAAAAAGGAGAGAGAGCAGCTTTTAAACTAGATAATAGGGGAAAGCCGACAGTCGCCCAAGAGTGCATGGTTTGGAAGGATGCATCTTTGAAGAATGCTAGCAAAAGTAGAAAGTTAGGGCAGTCTAACAAATACATTTCATTAAAGATAAAAGTAATCCAGGTGCCCTTAAGTACAGAGCTTAAAAATTCCAAATTACCTGTTTCAACCGATAACCAGATTAATATGAATAAAATACAACCTTTAAAATGCTTGTATGCAAGTGTTAGAAGTCTAAAAAATAAGATGGGAGAGCTAGAATATATAGCATTAAATGAAAGGTTTGATATGATTGGCATCTCAGCAACCTGTTGGAAGGAGGACAACCAATGTGACACTGTGATACCTGTGTACAAACTATATGACAATGATAGGGTAGATCAAATTGATGGAGGGGTTGCACTCTGTTAGGGAGAGCATTCAGCCACACAAGATTAAAGTTTTGCAGGAAACAAAATACACTGTAGAATCTCTATGGATAGAAATTCCATGTAAAAAGGAAAAGTCGATGGCAGTGAGGGTATACTATCTGCTTCCTGGCCAGAATAAGCAGATGGATGATGAAATGCTAAGAGAAATCTGGGAAGCTAAGAAAAGTTACAACACAGTAATAATGAGTGATTTCAATTGTCCAAGTATCAACTGGGTCAATGTCACTACAGGACATGTTAGGGAGATGAAGTTTCTTGATGTAATAAAGGACTGCTTCTTGGAACAGCTAGTTCATGGACCGACAAGAGGGGAAGCTATTCTGATCTAGTCTTTAGTGGAACTACAAGAGATAAGGGCGTTGGTGCCACTTGGCAATAGTGATCATAGCATGATCAAGTCTGATTTAATAAATGGAAGGAGGACAGCATGGAAATCCACAGTACTACCTTTTATCTCTCAAAAGGAGACTATGATAAAATGAGGAAAATACTTAAGAAAAAACTAAGAGGAGCAGCTGCAGTGGTTAAAGATTTACATCAAGCATGGGAGTTGTTTAAAAATACTATCTTGGAAGCCGAGACCAGATGTATTAGACACTTTAAGAAAAGTAGAAGGAAGGCCAAAAAACTGCCAATATGGTTTAAAAGCGAGGTCAGGGAGGCTGTTGTAGCCAAAAAAACATCTTTCTGGAAATGGAAAAAAGAGCCTAATGACAAAAAAAGGAAACAGCATAAGCACTGGCTATAGATATAAGGCATTGATAAGGCAGGCGAAGCGAGAATTTGAAAAGAAGATTGCTGTGGAAGCAAAAATGCATAATAAAATCTTTTTCAAGTACATTCATAGCAGACAATACTGTGAGACTGTCAGCTGAACCATTTGATGATAGAGGGGTAAAAGGGATGCTAAGGGTGGCTATAACGGAGAGCTTGAATGAATCCTTTGCTTCAGTCTTTACTGAAGATGTTGTAGGGAAGTTACACATGCCTCAAATGGTATTTAAAGGTGATATATCAGAAGAATTGAAAGAAGTATTGATAAACCAGGAAGATATATTACAAATATTTGATAAACTGAAGAGTAGTAAATCACCTGGACTGAATGATATACATCTGAGGGTGTTGAAAGAACGGAAAGATAAGATTGCAGACCTACTTTAAGTAATCTGTGTCATATCATTAAACTCATCAGTAATACCTGAAGATTGGAGAATGGCCAATGTAGCACCAATTTTTAAAAAGTGTTCCGGGGCTAATCTGGAAAACTACAGACTGGTGAGCCTGCCGTCAGTACTGGGCATTATAAAGAATAAAATTACTGAAAATGTAGATAGTCATGGTTTAATGGGAGAAAGCCAACATGGATTTAGCCAAGGAAAGTCTTGTCTTACTCATCTGTTATATTTTTTTGAAGGTGTGAATAAAGAGGTAGATGGAGGTGAACTGGTTGATATAGTGTACCTAGATTTTGACAAGGTCCCTTGAGAGTCTCGGCAAAATGAAAAAGTCATGGGTTAGGAGGCAATGTGGTATTGTGGATCAGGATCTGTTTAAAAAAAATAGAAAGCAGAGAGTAGGGCTAAATGGCCAATTTTTTCAATGGAGAAAGGTGAATAGTGAAGTACCCCAGGGATCTATGCTGGGCCCGTTGCTTTTTAACATATATTCATAAATGACCTGGAAATGGGAATAACGAGTGAGGTGATAAGATTTGCAGATGACACAAAATTATTCAAAGTTGTTAAGACGCAAGAAGATTGTGAAAAATTGCAATACGATCTTGATAAATTGGAAGACTGGACGTTCATATGTCAGATGAAATTTAATGTGGATAAGTGCAAAGTTATGCACCTAGGAAAGAACAACCCAAACTAAGATTACATGATGCAAGGTTCCACATTAGGAAGCAGCACCCAGGAAAAAGATTTAGGTGTCATCGTGAATAATATGTTGAAACTCTCTGCCAGTGTGCAGCAGCGGCCAATAAAGCAGATAGAAAGCTAGGTATCATAAGGAAAGGAATGGAGAATAAAACAAAGGATATTATAATGCCTCTGTATCATTCCATGGTGCAACCGCACCTTGAATATTGTGTGCAATTCTGGTTGACGTATCTTAAAATGGATTTGGAGTGGAGGAGTGCCCTAGTGGTTGGGGCAAGGTACCTCAGGCTGGAAGGTCGGGGGTTCAAATTCCACTAGAGGACAGCAACGTTGGGCCGTAAGGACTGGGGTTTCTAGTCCCACAGGTGCTCCTTGTGGTCTTGGGCAAGCTACTTAACCCTCCATTGCCCATGTTCCCTGTAAAATAGTTACCTCCAAGTTATAATGCCCTGTTCAATGTAATTTCAGTTTGTTCAATGTAAAACCGCCTTGATATCATGAAAGGCGGTATATTAGAAATGTTAATAAAATAAATAATAAATAAATAGCAGAATTAGAAAAGGTAAAGAGAAGAGCCAACAAAATTGTAAAGGGGATGGAAGGATACTCCTATGAGGAAAGGCTTAAAAGGTTTGAGCTTTTCAACTTGGAAAAGAGACATATGAGGGGATGACATGATATTGTTCTATAAATTAATTAATGGAATAGAACGGGTAAACATAGATCGATTGTGTATGCCATCAAAAAGTAAAAAGAATAGGCGACAGGTAATGAAGCTACAACGTAACACATTTAGAATTTATAAGAGAAAATATTTTTTTATTCAATGCTTAATCAAACTCTGGAATTCGTTATCAGAGGATGTAGTAAAAGCTGTTTAGTGTAGTTGGGTTTAAAATGGTTTGGACAAGCTCCTGGAGGAAAGGTTCGTAAACTATTATTAAAAAGGACCCAGGAAATCCACTGCTTGCCCCAAGACGAGCTTTCTGGATCTGTGGACCTTTCTGGGAACCTGCCAGATACTTGTGAGCTGGATTGGCCATTGTTAGAAACAAGATACTGGGCTTGGTGTGACAAAGTATGCCATTTCTTATGTTCTTATTTTCCCTCAGGTAGTGTGACATCTTCAGGTAAGTGAAAAAGCTTTTGGTGTCCAGAGGTTACTCTTCTCTCAAATTCTTAAAGGTCTGTACTTCATGACAGTCTATGAGCTTTGCAAAAGTGTTGAGCCCCAGAACCTCCCATTTCCTAAACATTTTCTTCCTCCGAAGGGTGAATTCCTGAGCCATCCAGTCTTCCAGTCTTTCCAGTCTATTGCATTGATTGTCACATGTATGATTTTCTCCCAGTAGGTGAGAGGTCCTACGTGTGCACTAGGTGCAAGGAGCTCTTTGCTCTCAGGGAACGAGTCCATTCTCTAGAGGCTAGAGTAGCAGACTTGGAAAACATAAGAAAGACAGAGAGTTATATAGACGAGACCTACAGGGATATAGTCCTGAAGTCCCATGTCCAGTCTGGCAGCATCCCTGCTGCCATGGAGGAGAGAGGTCACGTAACAGGAGAGCATCACCCTGGTGTGGCAGGAAGTGATCCTGTAACTAGGACCTGTCCTCCAGGTGATTAAAACCCTCTCGCACCGAGGAGGTTTCTCCAGGGCCATGTGCCCATGAGGGAAGGGTTAGGACAGCCGTTATAGTTGGTGATTCGATCATTAGGCATGTAGATAGCTGGGTGGCTGGTGGACGTGAGGCTCGCCTGTTAACATGCCTGCCTGGTGCGAAGGTAGCGGACCTCACACGCCACCTAGATAAGGTCTTAGATAGTGCTGGGGAGGAGTCTGCTGTCTTGGTACATGTCGGTACCAATGACATAAGAAAATGTGGTAGGGAGGCTCTGGAGGCTAAATTTAGTTTTTTAGGTAGGAGGTTGAAATCCATAACTTCCAGGGTAGCTTTCTCTGAAATGCTTCCCGTTCCACGCGCAGGACCCAAAAGGCAGGCAGTGCTCCGGAGTCTCAATGCATGGATGAGACAATGGTGCAGAGATGAGGGTTTTGGATTTGTTAGGAACTGGGGAACATTCTGGGGAAAGGAGGGGCTCTTCCGAAGGGATGGGCTTCACCTTAACTGGGATGGAACCAGGCTGCTGGCATTAGCCTTTAAAAAAGAGATAGAGCAGCTTTTAAACTAGATAATAGGGGAAAGCCGACAGTCGCCCAAGAGCGGATGGTTTGGAAAAATGTATCCTTGAAGGATACTACCAAAAGCAGAGAGGTTCCAAAAAAGAGTAAAGTAGCCCAAATGCCCTCGAGTATGGAGCAGACAGAGCTTAAACATCCCAAATTACCCATGTCTACCAATAGCCAAATTAATATGAATAAAATACAATCTCCAGGAACAAGCAGGAATGAGTCTTCACATATGGGTATCGTCGATGCCGACGGAGCCTGCGCGGGAACGCTCCCCAGCATCCCGTAAGAAAGCTTTTGGGAGCATCCCACAGCGCCTGTGCGCTGCCTTCCCGCCTTTCCTAACCGCCTCTCTCCAGTTCTTCTTTTCCGCGAAGCCAGCAGGTCGTGTTCCTGTCACCGCAGAAGAAGTTCTTTATTTTTTTCTTTATTTTTCTGTGTCACGTCTGCCTTCGACGTCAGACCGGTACCGCCGGTCTTGTCTTTTCTTTTCTTCTTCTTCAAAAAAAACAAACAAAAAAAACCCCTTTTATTCTTTCAGGTGTGCATTTTCAGTTTGGGCCTTAGGCCTAAATATTTTCTCCTCATGGAGAAGCCCGCTTCCGGGTTCAAAAAGTGCACAAAATTTGGCGGTACTATTTCTGTCACTGACACGCATAATTGGTGTCTGAAATGTTTGGGTCCTGACCATTCCATCACGGATTGTGTGTCCTGCACCATGATGTCTAAAAGGGGTCGGCAGAACCGAGCAGCCAAGCTCAGTACCCTGTTTCCCTCTGATGCAGCCTCGGTGGCATCGACGTCTTCCAGGGCTTCTTCTTCCTCCCATGGATCTCAGGTAACCAAACATAAATCTAGCCGGTCCTCAAAGGGCAAATCTCCCTCCAAGCATCGAGATGCCTCCGGGCTTGCCCTCGAGGATTCCGCTCCGGCAAAATTACCCCGGCGGGAAGTTCCGGCTTCCAAAGTATTATCTATGGGGTCACAGGTTGACATCAATGGCACGGCCTCGACCGATCACCTGTTGCCGTGTTCTGGGATACCGGTGGCCTCCACTGGTACCGACATCCAGACTCTGGTGGTGTCGATGGATCAGAAAATTCTGTCCATGCAGCGCACCCTTACGGCGTTTATGCAGGCTTCGACGCCTTCGGTACCGCAACAGTCTCCATTGCCGGTACCGACTCCGGCATCGGCACCGTTCCCGGTGCCGGTACCGATTGCATCGACATCGGCTTCGGTGTCGGCTGCAATGGTACCCTGTCCTAAGATGCCCATCGGTACCGAACTGGTACCGCTTACTCCCGATATCGATCCCACTCGGTACGTGTATCGGGCTTTACAGGAGCATCCAGACAGGCGATACTTCGATTCCTTCGAAGACTCTGATGAGTCGGAGGCTTCTGTCGATGCACCGGTGCTTCTTCCTCAGGAGTCTGATTCTCCAAAACGAAGAATGTCTCCTCCAGAGGACTTGTCTTTTCAAGACTTCATTAGGGAAGTGGCTAGAGGCCTCTCCATCACAGTGGCCTCTGAGTCAGAGCCTAGAGCCAAGCAATTAGATATTTTGCAATATCCTAAGGCTCCTAAGGAAGCAGCTACCTTACCTATTCATGAGATTCTCTATGATCTCATGTTGGGCATGTGGGAGACTCCTCTCACCACCTCTCCTCATTCTCGCAGGTTAGACACCATGTACCGTGTCCCTCCCTGTCCTGGTTTTCATAAGACTCAGCTTCCTCACCACTCTATTGTGGTTGAGTCTGCTATGAAGAAAATAAAGAGTTCAAAGAGACACTCATCTAACCCTCCAGGACGTGAATGTAGGACCCTAGATGCTTTTGGCCGAAGGATTTTCCAGGCCAATGTGCTTGCTGCCAGAATCAACTCCTATAGTCTCTATATGGGGATGTTTCTAAAAGAAGTCACAGATCATCTGCAGACTTTAGCTCCTTTTATTTCAGAAGATAAAAGGCAGGAATTTCTCACTTGGCTCAAACATGCCCAAGATGTTTCCAAATTCTCCAACCGTGCAGCCTTTGACTCTTTTGAGTGTGTAAGCAGAGCCACGGCTATTGCCATAGGTGCACGCAGAATTGCTTGGTTACAAGCCTCTGATTTGGAACTCTTGGTCCAAGATGAGTTGGGAAACCTTCCTTGTAGAGGTGAAAACCTGTTTGGCAGGGATTGGCAAGCAAAGGCCACTCAGATGGATGCTGAGAACTCTGCTTTGGATCGACTTTCAAAGTCTACCTCTGCCCCTGTTAAGAAAAGATTGTTCAAAAAGACATCTTTTTCTAAAAAGGGAAGATATTATCCTGCTCATGGGCAGACATCTTCTGCAGGTCGTTTTGCTGCAAAGCGTCAGCAACCACCTAAACAGGCCAAGTCAAAGGCTGCCAGGCCTACCACAGCCCAGCAGCCTCAACCTCCTCAGGGCCTTTGACTTGCAACTAGAGAACTTAGCCTTTCTAGCTCTGGGAAACCCAGAGCCCCTCACCATTCCAGGAAGGTTGACTTACTTTGCTCCCAGATGGGAGCAAATCACAGCAGAGCAATGGACCCTCTCCATCATAAAGGAAGGGTACAAGCTTCACTTCTTAAACCTTCCTCCTCACACCATGGTGAAACAGTTCAGTGCTCCAACATCTCTCCTCAACCTTCTAGGTCAGGAGATTGCTACCCTTCTTGCCCAAGGGGCATTAAAAGAAGTACCTCTTCTTCAACAGGGCTCAGGGTTCTACTCCCCTTATTTTCTTATCCCAAAGAAAACAGGGGGCTACAGACCCATATTAGATCTCAGAGAATTGAACAAGTTTCTATTCAAGGAGAAATTCAAAATGATTTCTCTAGGGGCTCTGCTTCCATACCTTCAGAGTCAGGATTGGCTTTGTTCTCTAGATCTCAAGGATGCGTACACCCATGTCCTCATCCATCCAACACACAGAAGGTTCCTTTGGTTCCTTTTTCAAGGAAAGCACTACCAATACAGGGTGCTTCCTTTCGGTCTGGCCTCTGCACCAAGGGTGTTCAAGAAATGCATGGCAGTAGTAGCTGCATTTCTCCGCACTCTAGGAATATTCGTATTCCCATATCTGGACGACTGGCTCATTCGAGCCCCATCCCAGTCAGAGGCCCAGACTTGTCTAACCTGTACAATGCGTATCCTTCAGTATTTGGGACTAGTAATAAACATCCCAAAATCCAATCTCACCCCTACTCAGTCTCTGGAGTTCATAGGGGCCTTGCTGGATACCACAACTGCAAGGGTCTATCTTCCTCAGGCCCGTTGCCTACGTCTGGTGCAGTTAGCCTCCCAGATTCAGTTAAAGTCCCAATTAACTGCTCGAGAGATGTTAAAACTATTAGGCCACATGGCATCCACCGTGCATGTGGTTCCATATGCTCGCCTTCACATGAGGGCAGCTCAATGGACTTTGTCCACCCAATGGACTCAGGCATCAGGTTGCCTGTCAGACAAAATAGCAAACTCCAGTCTTCTATTTTGGTCTCTCCAGTGGTGGAAGTCCTCTCAAACTGTTGCTGGGGTCCCCTTTTCAGCAACCGCTACCCCAAGCAACTCTCACAACAGATGCTTCTCCAAAGGGTTGGGGAGCTCATCTGCAAGATCTCTCCACCCAGGGCATCTGGTCTCCACAGGAGACTTCTCTGCATATCAATCTATTGGAACTCAGAGCAATATTCTTAGCTCTCAGAGTGTTCCATTCCCTGCTCAGCTACAGGACAGTCCTCATCCATACGGACAATCAAGTAGCCATGTTCTATGTAAACAAGCAGGGAGGGACTGTCTCTCTGTCGCTTTGCAACGAAGCTTTGCGACTGTGGGCCTTCGCCAGAGAGCATCACATCCATCTTCTGGCAGTATATCTTCCAGGTATTCAAAACTCTTGGGCGGACAGACTCAGTTGAGTTCTGCTCCCACACGAGTGGTCCCTCCACCTGGACCAGGTAGCCAGGATTTTTCGAATTTGGGGAACCCCAGACATAGACATCTTTGCAAGTCCGTGGAATGCCAAACTTCCCCGGTTCTGTTCCAGAATTCCGTGTCAGGGAGTTCAGGCCAAGGATGCCTTCCTCCTTCACTGGGGTCAAGACTTCCTTTATGCCTTTCCACTAATTCCCCTAATTCCCAAAACACTATTCAAGCTTTAGAGAGATCGAGGGACCATGATCCTCATAGCACCACATTGGCCACGCCAAGTGTGGTACCCTCTACTTCTGCATCTCTCTCAAGCTCCTTCCCTGGACTTAGGCTCTGCACCAGACCTTCTGTCTCAGGAAGAGGGAACATTGTGGCACCCAAACCCCCAGTCGCTCCATCTCAGGGCTTGGTTGCTGAGGGCCTAGACCTTCAATATTTTCATCTCTCTCAACAAGTCAGAGATGTTATTCATGCCTCTAGGAAACCTTCTACTAGATGTTCCTATGCTTTCAAATGGAAAAGATTCACCATTTGGTGTTCAGAGAAGGGTCTAAACCCTCTTGCAATACCTCTGAATTCTCTACTAGAGTATCTCCTGCATCTATCCCATGCAGGCCTGAAAACGAATTCAGTAAGAGTCCATTTGAGTGCTATTGCAGCGTCCCTCAAGCCTCTCATTGGACAACCTGTCTCCTCTCACCCTCTTATAGCAAGATTCATGAGAGGCCTTCTTTTAACTAAACCTCCCATTAGACCACCTCCAGTGGCATGGGACTTAAACCTGGTTCTTGGCCAGCTTATGAAGCCACCCTTTGAACCTTTAGCCACCACCTCCTTGAAATTTCTTTCTTGGAAAGTTGTTTTTCTCATTGCAGTCACCTCAGCACGCCGCATCAGTGAGTTGCAAGCTTTGGTGGCTAATCCACCTTATACAAGGTTCCATCATGATAAGGTAGTCCTCAGGACCAATCCACACTTTATGCCTAAAGTGGTCTCACCTTTTCATCTGAACCAGGAGGTATATTTACCTGTCTTTTTTCCAGGACCTCATGCATCAAATGCAGAGAGGAAGCTTCATACCTTGGATTGTAAGAGAGCTCTCGCTTTCTACTTACAAAGAACACAGCAACATAGAAAGTCTTCTCAACTCTTTGTTGCTTTTGATCTTTCTCATTTAGGACTTCCAGTCTCTAAGAGAACACTGTCCAGCTGGGTTGCTCAGTGTATTTCTTTCGCCTACCAGAGTAAGAACATTTCTCTGGAGGGCCATGTCACAGCTCACAATGTGAGAGCCATGGCAGCCTCAATGGCTCATCTAATCTTGGTGTACATCGACCAGATCTGTCGAGCGGCCACCTGGGCCTCGGTTCACACCTTCACAGCCCATTACTGTTTGGACAAGGACTCCCGCCGGGATGCCTCGTTTGGTCAGGCTGTCCTCAAACACCTGTTCCATTCCTAATCAACTCCTACCCACCTACCCTGGTTGGATGCCAGAGATCCATGGGGAGGAAGTGGAGCCCTCTGCAAGGGCACACAACCATGGGGTCTCTTCCTGGCATCTGCAGCTAGGGAGTCCCCATATGTGAAAACTCATTCCTGCTTGTTCCTGGAGATAGTACAGTTACTTACCTGTAACAGGTGATCTCTGTGAACATCAGGAATAAGTCTTCACAACCCACCCACCTCCCCTAGGAGTTGTATCTCTCTATCTATCTTTCCTTTCCTCTCTCTCTCTTTGTCTCAGCTTTAAAACTCGAACTGGAGAGAGGTGGTTAGGAAAGGCGGGAAGGCAGTGCGCAGGTGCTGTGGGATGCTCCCAAAAGCTTTCTTACTGGATGCTGGGGAACGTTCCCGCGCAGGCTCCGTCGGTACCGACGATACCCATATGTGAAGACTTATTCCTGCTGTTCCCAGAGATCACCTGTTACAGGTAAGTAACTGTGCTGTCTCTAAAATGCTTGTATACAAATGCTAGAAATCTAAAAAATAAGATGGGAGAGTTAGAATATATGGCATTAAATGAGAGGTTAGATATGATTGGATTATCAGAGACATGGTGGAAGGAGGACAACCAGTGAGACACTGTGATACCTGGGTACAAACTATATCGTAATGATAGAGCTGATCAAATTGTTGGAGGGGTTGTGCTCTATATTAGAGAGGGCATTGAGTCAGTAAGGATTAAAGTTTTACAGGAAACAAAATTTGCTGTAGAATCTCTACATGAAATTCTATTTAAAAAGGGGAAGGCGATGGCAGTGGGGGTGTACTATCGACCACCTGGCCAGAATGAACAAATGGATGATGAAATGCTCAAAGAAATCAAGGAAGCTAACAAAAGTTACAGAGCAGTAATAATAATGGGTGATTTCAATTACCCCAATATCGACTGGGTCAGTGTCACGGCAGGACATGCTAGGGAGGTAAAGTTCCTAGATGAAATAAATGACTGCTTCTTGGAGCAGCTGGTTCATGAACCGACCAGAGGGGAAGCCATATTAGACCTAGTCCTTAGTGGAACACCAGATCTAGAGATAAGGGTGTTGGGGCCACTTGGCAATAGTGATGATAGCATGATCGCATTTGATTTAATTAGTGGAGGAGGGATAGTAAGGAAATCCTCAGTACTACCTTTTAACTTTCGAAAGGGAGACTATGATAAAATGAGGAAAATAGTTAAGAAAAAACTAAAAGGAGTAGTTGCAAAGGTTAAAGACTTACATCAAGCTCGGGTGTTGTTGGAAATTACTATCTTTGAAGCTCAGAGCAGCTGTATTCCACGCTTTAAGTAAAGTTGAAAGAAGTCCAAAAAACTGCCAGCGTGGTTTAAAGGTGAGGTCATAGAGGCGGCTGTTGCCAAAAAAGCATCTTTCAGGAAATGGAAAAAAGAGGCAAACGACAAAACCTGGAAACAGCACAGGCACTGAGAAGTCAAATGCAAGGCATTGATAAGGCAGGCAAAGGGAGAATTTGAGAAGAAGCTTGCTGCAGAAGCAATAACGCAAAATAAAGACTTTTTCATGTACATTCGTAGCAAAAAACCTGTGAGAGTCAGTTGATCCATTAGATGATAGAGGGGTTAAAGGGGCACTAAGAGGCGACAAGGCGATAGCAGAGAGACTGAATGAATTCTTTACTTCGGTCTTTACTGAGGAAGATGTAGAGAGGTTACCCATGACTGAAGTGGTATTTAAAGGTGCGGAAGAATTGAAGGAAATATTGATACATCGGGAAGATGTATTACAACTATTAGATAAACTGAAGAGTAGCAAATCACCTGGGCCGGATGGCATACTTCCAAGGGTGTTGAAAGAACTGAAATATGAGATTGCAGACCTGCTATTAGTAATCTGTGAATTTTCATTAAAATCATCTCTAATACCTGAAGATTGGAGGATCGCCAATGTAACGCCAATTTTTAAAAAGGGTTCCAGGGGTGATCCGGGAAACTACAGACCGGTGAGCCTGACGTCAGTACCGGGAAAAATGGTAGAAACCATCATAAAGAACAAAATTACTCAGCATGTAGATAGTCATGACCTAATGGGAGACAGCTAACATGGCTTTAAACAAGGAAGATCTTCTCTTACTAATCTGTTATGTTTTTTTGAAGGTGTGAATAAACAGGTGGATAAAGGTGAGTCGGTTGATATTGTGTATCTGGACATTCAGAAAACCTTTGACAAGGTCCCTCATCTAAAGAGACATGGGATAAGAGGCAGTGTACTATTATGGATCAGGAACTGGTTAAAAGATAGAAAACAGAGGGTAGGGATAAATGGAAAGGGGAATAACGAGTGAGGTTATCATATTTGCAGATGACACAAAACTATTTAGAGTTGTTAAAACACAAGAGGATTGTGGAAAATTGCAAGAGGATCTTGATAAATTGGAAGACTGGGCATCAAAATGGCAGATGAAATTTAATGTGGACAAGTGCACAGTTATGCACCTAGGGAAGAACAACCCAAACTATGGTTACACAATGCAAGGTTCTACATTAGGAACCACCACCCAGGAAAAAGATTTAGGTGTCATTGTGGATAACATGTTAAAACCCTCGGCCCAGTGTGCAGCAGCGACCAAGAGAGCAAATAGAATGCTAGGTATCATAAGGAAAGGAATGGAAAATAAAACAAAAAATATGATAATGCCTCTATATCGTTCCATGGTGAGACCGCACCTTGAATATTGTGTGCAATTCTGGTCGCCATATCTTAAAAAGGATATAGCGTTATTAGAAAAGAGCCACCAAAATGGTAAAAGGGATGGAAGGATACTCCTATAAAGAAAGGTTAAAAAGGTTAGGGCTTTTTAGCCTGGAGAAGAGACAGCTGAGGGGAGATATGATAGAAGTCTATAAATTAATGAACGGAGTGGAACGGGTAAACGTAGATCGATTGTGTATGTTATCAAAATATAGAAAGACTAGTGGACATGCAATGAAGCTACAGGGTAAACTATTTAAGACTAATAAAATAAAATATTTTTTCACTCAACGTGTAATCAAACTCTGGAATTTGTTAATGGAGGATGTAGTAAAGGCTGTTAGTGTAGCTGGGTTTAAAAGAGGTTTGGACAAGTTCCTGGAGGAAAAGTCCATAAACCATTATTAAGAAGGGACCCAGGATATCAATGCGTGACCCAGTACAAGCATTGCAGAACCTGTGTCTTTTGGGGAAACTACTAGGTATGTATGACCTAGATTGGCCACTGTTGGAAACAGGATACTGGGCTTGATGGACCTTGGTCTGACCCAGTATGGCGTATCTTATGTTCTTATGTTCTTATCCCTATGGGGACACATAGCTAACAGGAAACATGGGACAAATTCCACACCCCAACAAGAAAACATCTTGGCCTTATCATAGATAGCATAAATACCACAACAGCACCTTTCCAGCTCTCCGGCCCCTTCAGCAGCTCTCCCGGCGGGGATAGAGCAAGGCGGAGCCTTCGATCCACCCCCACCAGGGAGCACTGCCCAATCGGGTTAGGCGGCGGCATATTTAAAGGAGCGCCGAGCGGGCGCGCAGCCCTTTCCAGCTCTCCGGCCCCTTCAGCAGCTCTCCCAGCGGGGATAGAGCAGGCCGGAGCCTTCGATCCACCCCCACCAGGGAGCACTGCCCAATCGGGGCAGGCGGCGGCGTATTTAAAGGAGCGCCTGGCTGGCTCGCGCCTGAGGGCCTCGCCAGAGGGCCCTTTGGCGTGGCCCTTAGGCGAGGTCCGTGGATCCGTTTCTGCGGCTGCAGTGGAGTTCTTTTATGAAACCCTCCAAGCACTGTCATCACCATCTACAATCGTCACCCTTGGCAGACTACATCGTCGCTCAGAAACCTCTAAATGATCACTGAGGAGTTTCTCAAGTCTCTCGGAGGAGCCGACTGAACAGCGAAGAGCAGACCCCAACTTGTGCGAATCCTTCTTGTCTAATGCCAACCCTAACCAACCAGAAAACTTCAATGAATGCTATGTCTTGACTACAAGTTGGTAACTTTGTATTGCTATACTCACTGATCTGTAACATTGTTTACACTTTGAATAGATACTTCACTTTGCATTCCTGCAAGTAACCTTGTAAACAATCTCGATCAGTCTAGTCTGCTAATTTACAACTTGTCTGTCTAAACTGTGTTACTTGTGATAGTAGATCTGCACGCCATATCCAATCTATACCTAGATCAATAGGATTTGCATGTTTCCACTCTGAATAGATACTTCATTTTGCATTCCTGCAGGTAGCCTTGTAAACCAGCTGGGTCAGTCTAGTCTACTATCTTACAACTTGCCTGTCTAAACTGTGTTACTTGGGATAATAGATCTGCATTCCATAACCAATCTATACCTAGCTTAATAGGATTTTCTTGTTCCGATGCCAGTGAGTAAGAGCTCCACAGAATTCTCGCAAATCTCCCCCTCTCACTATTAATATCTCCCTGTCTCTGTGATTACATTCAGAGTTGAATAAGATGGGTTCCCATATCACCTTAACTGGCTGCTACCTACTCTTCTCCTTCTGCCTCTCATTCTCCCCTTGAGGCCAACCGGATTCCTATATTATATAGCCATGGAAAAAGATGGACAGGTATACCCAAGTTCAGTTATAATTGGAACTCTCATCCACAACACAAGCATCTAATATACATTCCACTCCAACATTCGATGAGGACCAAACAGGAGGAAAGCTTAAAATGTGCCCTCATCAACGCCCTCTCAATTCGTAAGAAATGGCCGGTGATTGCAGACACAATTTCCCTCCATAACCTTGATATTCTCATGGTTACTGAAACATGGTTTCCGCAGAAGACAATGTACTACTTAATCAGCTCCTTCCACCAAATTTCTCAGTGTTTACCAGTCACAGACATAACAAGCGAGGAGGGGGCATGCTCATACTCTCCAGATCAGACCTTCAGTTCCAGCTGATAGACGCTCCTAGCTCCGACCACCTAGAGTTAGTCTCTATCTCCAACAAGTTATGCACTATAAACCTTCTATACAGAGCACCTTCAACCTCCCCAGACGTCCTTCCAACCATTATTGATCTGGCATCCAACGTCCAGAATCCTAATACCCCAACTTGGATTGCTGGTGATTTTAGCCTGCCAGCCCTCCAAGATAGCCATTCATCCGCCTTCCTCGAAGCGCTTGAATCCCTTGGATACCAACAATTAGTTCATGAACCTACTCATGTGAAGGGAAACACCCTTGACCTTATCTTTGCTCCACAGTCTGTATACGTCCAATCATACAATACTGGGATATCTATAACTGCTGTACCGTGGTCAGATCATAAACTCATTATTTTCCAGATTACTACTCACAAGAGTCATTCACAGTCCAAAAGTGCTCCTAATAACAGCCCTAAATCTCTGTCCAGGAGCTTTTTTCCTTTCAACAGAGATCGCATCCTTGCTGGAACATGCTCACTTCGTAATGAGACCTCCTTAAAAATAGAAGATCTAATCACCTGCTGGAACAACAGTCTTTTTTTTTTTTTTAAACTTTTATTTTCATTTTGCAACAAACAAAAGAAACAACACACCAGAGGAGACAAAACAAGTATACAATAAGGAAAAGTAAACCCAATTACCCCCCACCCCCATGCTTCTTCTCTAGCCGATGATGTCAGCATGTGAGCGCTTCCAAACAACAGTGATTATACATCAAAACGATCAAAAGAGCATCTACGATACAGAATGATCATGGGACAGAAATATATACAAGTTTAGACAGTCAGGTGAGAACATTTAGCAGAATGTACATAGTCATTGAGCATCTTCCATTTAGACCGATGATGAGGAGTCTGAATGGGGGAAGCAAACATACGAGGTATTTGTTCATATTTACTGTAGAGACAGACATGATTCCACCATTCATTGGGGCTCAAATGGGAGCTATTTTTCCAGTATTTCGTAATTAGGGAAATAGCAATGCCAAGCATAAAGTCCAAAAGGAAGTAAGCCGTTTTTGGAAGAGAGGGGATCCCCGCTGCTGAGCGAAGTCCCACTATCCTCCAAGAAAGGGGCTCTTGAAAGTGCAAAATAGACTGAATACGACCCCAGACCCGACGCCAATAATACTGTAGTGCGGGACATTCATACATAACATGAGGTAGTGAACCAATGGCCGCATGGCATGTCCAACAACTATTGCCCTGAGTAGTGTTCCATTGGGCTAATCTATCAGGAGTGTAAAAACACCGGTGGGCTAGAAAGAAGAGTGTCTGAGTGAGTGAGGCGGATCGGGAAACCCGTGTCACTTTACTCCAGACAAGACTCCATTGCTCCGGGGTCAAGGTCACATGTAATTCTCTCTCCCATGCTTTCTGCGCTATAGGGGTATCTCTAGTTATAGCATTACATAAGGTTTTGTAAAAATTGGATGCTACGCCCGGTGAACCACCGATAGATCGGATAGTCTCCAACCAACCTTGTGTAGGGGATGCCGATGGCGGGAGCACCTTAGCACCCCGAAGGCAGTGCTGAAGTTGCACCAACTGAAAGTAGTGTTTCGCTGGGAGACCAAATTCAATTTGCAATTCACTAAAAGTTTTCCAGCGACCTTCATGGAACAACTGGTTAGGAATCCAAATGCCCCTGGTGTACCAGGGGCTCCACGCCATCGGCTTATTTTGTATTCGAAATCGAGTATTGTACCAAAGCGGGAGCCTGTCTAACGGACAGAGTCGGGAGTCTAAAGATTGCATAAGAGTATTAAAGGCACCTAAAGTGTCTAAAAGCATTGGTGGATAGTGGGAGTCTGGTGGGAGAGTCATACCAGGGAGAAAAGTAAGAGGAATCGGTTTGCAAAGGTCCTCTTCTATATCTAGCCACACAGGTCTACTCGGTGCTGGATCTTCCAGCCAACGAGCGCCTTGTTTGAGAAGAAAAGATTGATGGTACTTCAGGAAATCAGGGAATCTGACACCCCCATTTTCCTTAGCTGCTTGCAGCTTATGTTTCGCTATCCTAGGTGTCTTGTTGTGCCATAAGCATCTAGTCAGAAGGCCCTCAATATCTTTATATGTACGTCGAGGTAAGAGACAGGGCAACATTTCTAAAATATAATTCACTTTCGGAACAATCATCATTTTTATGGTGTCTAAGCGACCCCACCAGGTAAGTGTTAAAGGAGTCCAACGGTGAGTAAGCGCCCGGACCTTAGAGGTTAAGTCTTTGGCATTGAAGGAGATAGTATCTTCCAAAGGAGAACAATAGTGAACCCCGAGGTATTTGACCATGCGAGATTGCCATAAGAAGGGGAAGGGTTGCATATCTGCCTGATGAAGCAAAGGATTTAACGGAAAAGCTACCGACTTGGTCCAATTTATCTTATAACCGGACAGTTGTGAGTATTTACTAATTTGCTCCAGGACAGCCGGTACTGAGTCTATAGAGACAAAAAGCATAAGATCATCAGCATACGCTGAAATTTTGATTTCCCTATGGGAGAAGGGGATTCCATGAATCTCCTCCGATTGCCGGATTAGTAAAGCCAAGGGTTCGAGTGCAAGATCGAAAAGAAGTGGAGACAGTGGGCATCCCTGGCGAGTACCGCGTTGAAGGGGAAAAGGCTGAGACTTTAAAGCATTGGCACATATACTGGCTGTAGGCTGTGCGTACATGGTGCGGAGACAACGGAGAAAACCTTCCCCGAATCCGTACCAGCGAAGGACTGCAAACAGGAAGGGCCACTCTAAACGATCAAAGGCCTTTTCAGCATCAAGTGAGAGGCCAACAAATGGGTGATCAAGATGAACTGCGGTAGTCAGTACATGGCATAAAGTCCGAGCATTGTCAGCAGTTGATCTACCAGGAATGAAACCGCATTGATCTGGGTGTATTAAAGTAGACATCCTATCAGAGAGCCGGGTGGAGAGAATGGTGGCAAATATTTTATAGTCCGCGTTTAGGAGGGAAATTGGACGATAATTAGCTGTTAATTGCGGGTCTCTCCCCTCTTTCTCAAAGACTACTACATTTGCCATTGAAAAAGACCCAGAAGGAGAACCCTCCTCGGCAAGAGCAGAAAAATAAAGTTTCAAAACTGGAGCTAAGTCAGCGTGAAAGGTTTTGTAGAATTCAGCAGGGAGACCGTCTGGGCCTGCGGCTCGACCTGAGGCACATTTCTTAATAGCAGAATGAATTTCTGATACAGTAAATGGTGTATCCATGGCCACTCTATCTTCGTCAGATAGGGTCGGTCTTTGTACCCCTGAAAGTAAGCGTTCAAATACTTCTGGCTCAAAATCACATTCAGATTGATAAAGCCGAGTATAAAAATCACGAAAGAGTTCTAAGATTTCTGTATTTTTAGTGACCAGGCCCCCCCCCCGACGGATGACGGAGGGCGGTAACACGCTTGGCTTCTTTTTGACCTTTTAGGGCATTTGCTAATAATTTGCCAGCACGGTTATTTTCCCGATAGTATAGCCCTTGTTGTGATTCAATATTTTTAACAGCAGCAGTGTACAAAAGCTGATTGTATTGAAAACGCAAGCGTTGTAAACGGAGTAAAATACATGGGTCAGTACGGGACGTGAGGAGGCGCTCCCCAGCTTGTATCTGCTGCTCTAGGATCAGTAAGTGCTGCTTTCTTTGTTTCCCCTGCCGAATTTGATAGCTAGTTATAGTTGCGCGGATAGATGCTTTAAAACCCTCCCACCAAGCCCAGCTCGCTGTGTCATGGGGTGAATTAAAATGAAAATAATCTTGGATAGCGGCCTTGATATCAACCTGAAAATCTTTTTGACCCAGTAGGGATCTATCAAAAAACCAATCCCGGGGAGAATCGTCCCGCGCAGTGACATGTAATGATAAAGATATGGCAGCATGATCTGAAATATGGAGAGGATGAGTCCTAACTGTGTCCACTTGAGAAATCAGTGCTTTGGAAATAAGAAAGAAATCTATTCTAGATTGGGAGTGATGGGGGGCAGAAAAGAAAGTAAACTCTAAGTCGGAGGGGTGAAGCAGCCTCCATATATCTACCAGCGCAAGATCTTGCATCAGAGCTGTGAGGGTAGCAAGACTCTTGGGTGGACTACTAGTTCTAGGCGGCTGTCTATCTATCAAAGGGTCTAACACTTGATTAAAATCACCACCAAGTATTAATGGAGCATTGGCAGAGGCCTGTGCCAATTGCGCAATACTTGCATAGTAAGCAGGGTTGTCTACATTCGGGGCATAAATGCAAATACACGTGAATTCACTATCACCAACCTTAAGATGTACACGGGCCCATCTACCCTCCTTGTCAGCGCTAGTATCAATTACAGTAGCTTGCAAAGATTTCTTAACCAGAATGGCTACCCCGCACCGTTTAGAAACGGCGGGAGAATAGGCAGCCACCATGTAAGGCTTAGCATTGAGTTTCAGTGTTTCAGCAGAGTTTAGGTGCGTTTCCTGAAGAAACACTAAATCAGCATGCTCATGGCTAAGATAGCTAAGGATTTTCTTTCTTTTGATTGGACTATTAATGCCTTTGACGTTGAGTGATAAGATTTTACATAAGGCCATTCAAAAAAGTTAAAAATTCTAAGCATGATAACGCACATAATGTCACAATGTCCCTCATATTGACTGTATCTGACTGTACACATGACATAAAAGAAAATAAGCTAATATAATACAATGAAGCGCCCCACATTAAAAAAGAAAACCCGCAGTGCGGTAGAGAAGAAGCAGAACCCCAGAAATTACTGGCGACCATGTGTCTGCGGGGAGAAACCCCAGAGAAGGCCGAAATTGAAAAAACACATAACCTGTAGGACTGTACGTGCTCCGAATCCGACCGAGGCACACATCATGGAGGGATAGGAGACCGAAAAACAAAAGGGTCATATAAAGAAAGAAAGACAGTCCAGGTAGTCTCTGTGCTTGACTATGACCACCGCATCGGGCCCTTCAAAATGGCGGACAGAGCCGGCAAGTAAAAGTCCAAGACTTTGGATTAGCGCATCTGCTCTGCTTCTTTGGAGTCCAAGAATGTTGATAGGAGATCAGGATCTTCGAATGTCCTGGTTTGGTTGTGGAGAGTCACTCGGAGCTTCGCTGGATACAACAGGCCAAAGCGGGCCTGTAGCTGTTGAAGTCGAGGGCGAAAAGCAAGGAGTTTCTTCCGACGGTCAACGGTAGGCTTTGCCAAATCAGGGAAGAAGGAGACTTTGTGACCTTCGAATTCCAAATGATGATTCACCCGGGCAGCAGTTAAAATTTGTTCCACTTGTTGATATCGTAGCAAGCGAAAGATAATAGGCCGGGGGGTCGTTCGGTTGAGCGCCATGTGGGTAGGAACACGGTGTGCACGATCGATTTCCAGTTCTCCATGAAAAGTAATCTTCAGCAAGGAGGGAAGAGTTTTGAGCAGAAATTCTCTTATATCTCCCGCTTCCACCCCCTCCGGTATTCCAATGAGCCTAACATTGTTGCGACGGGCTCGATTATTGCTATCTTCTAACTCCTTTTGGAGATTCTGTATCTGGCGCTCAGCCATGTCCAGTTTGCCCAAGCGCACCGCGTGCGAGTCGAGGACCCCCGCCATATTGTCCTGCCGTGAGGAGAGACTTTCAAGTCGGTCCTGGAGCACTCCAAAGTCTTCTCGCAGGGCTCGGAGCGCTTCTCCATTGGACTGCACCAATTCCTTCACGCCGCGTATTTCTTCTAAAATCTCCAGGTGCATTTCGGGGTTTTCCCGAAATGGAACCATCTTCTGTGGGGAGGACACCTCTGTTTTGGAGCGTTTTCCGTGAGAAGAAGAAGGAGACCCGAAGTCCAAGCGCGCTGGTTTATGGGCCGCCATCCCCCCCGAGGTACCCCGGTCAGCCCGGAGCGAAATAGTAAGTTTGTATAGGTATTAAGTCAGGATTCTTAGAAGGCCTCTCGGGAGCTTCAACGCGAAGCGTCTTACCCGCTGGACATCAGGCTCCGCCCCCCTGGAACAACAGTCTTAATGCGATTGCACTACGACCTCCACTTAATAGGCTGCCTAGAAAAAGAGCTTCTGTACCTTGGTACACAGACGAACTGAGACTATCACTATCCCAACTACGTAGCCTCGAGAAGCGCTGGCGTCGGTCTCGCTCCACTGTAGACCAGACAGCCTACCTCAATCAACTATCCATCCACTGCAAAGCCATCTCAGAGAAAATGAAGCGGTACCACACGGACACTTCGAAGCGTGCCCTAAATAAACCTCATGATTTGTTTAACCTTGTAAAAACCTTATCTAAAGAGCCAGCCCCTGAAAAGAAATGTGAGATCCATCCTCAGGACTTTGCAGTCTACCTACAATCCAAGCTTACACAAACAAATAAACCTCCATTAGAATTTGCCCTCCCAGCTCAAGATTGCCCAACAGCTCTAACCATTTTCTCTACGCCCTCCAAGAAGCGAATTGAAGATCTGATCATGTCTCTTAATTCCACAACTGCTCAGACGGACCCTTGCCCAGCTTTCTGGATAAAGGAATTGCGTTCTGAATTCAGCCCAATAATAACTAAAATAATAAACCTGTCTTTCAACTCTGGTTCATTCCCCTCTGCCCTCAAGCAAACTTCCATCAGACCACTCCTAAAAAATTGTAAGCTAGATCCTCAAAAGGTAGACTCCTACAGACCCATCTCAAGTATTCCTTTTCTCGCAAAGTTAATAGAAAAGGAGGTTCAATGTGAACTGCAAGACCACATCGATGCCGCTGCTCCCCTTGATCCTTGCCAACATGGCTTCAGAGAGTCACACGGTGTAGAAACACTCCTTACATCGCTCCTCAATAACATAATTTCTGGTATCAACAACATCCGGCAGGGTTTTGCACTTGTGTTCGTGGACATAGCTGCAGCTTTTGACTTTGTGAACCATGACCTCCTCCTAATACGGCTAAAAGAGAAAGGAGTTGGCGGAACTGCCCTTGAATGGTGCAGATCGTACTTATCCGAAAGATGGCAACATGTGTGTGCTGGTGGAGCGATGTCTGACCCATTTCATGAAGGGTAGGGGGTCCCACAAGGTTCCTCCCTTTCTGCTTCTTTGTTCAATATTTATATGCAACCTATTTGTAAGATCATCCGGTCTTTCAATGTAAGTTGCATGGTATATGCAGATGATGTCCTGCTTTATATGCCTTTCAACATAGACTAATTGGACCTATCACCCCTGAGCAACTGCTTTGATGCCATATCGGAATGGCTCTTGTCACAAAACCTAAGGATACAACATAAGAAGACAGAGGCGCTCTTCATGTCAAAGAACCCGAACTTTACCCCTCCGCAATTCCTGAAGGTGAAAGATGCTGAGCTACAATCAAAACCCAATATACGTTATCTGGGTGTTATTCTCGATCAGAACCTGAACATGAAGGCACATATAGCCAACACTGTAAGAGCCATATACTACAAAATCCGGTCACTAAGACATCTTCGCCCCCTTCTCGAACCCGAGGATTTCCGTACCATCTACCAGGCTCTGATCATGCCTCACTTTGACTATGCTAATGTCATTTTGCTAGGCCTCCCTCAATCAACCTTGAACCCCTTACAGCTTGCAATGAATAGCGCTGCGAGGGTTCTCTATGGTTTATGTTTTATGTTTATGTTTTATTGTATTTGATAAAAACCGCCTTTCCGAGAACCATGGCGGTGTACAAGTAAAAACAAAGCAATAAAAGGAGGCCAAGGCCCATGGAAAGGAAAGGAAATGTACAATCTTTTAAAAGGACAGTGAGAGAGAAGGAGGAAGACAGGACAGAACATAAACAGGGGGACATCACAAAAGGAGGGGCAGAGAGAGGGGGAAATCACACAAAGGGAGAGGGAACATTGAATGCTTGGGAGAATAGGTGGGTCTTTAGATTGCGTTTGAATACTGCGTGTTGTGGTTCTAAACGGAGGGAGGGGGGAAGGGCATTCCAGGCGGCAGGACCAGCAAAAAAGAAAGCAGAAGAACGTGTGGACTGCAGGTGAGCGCTGGAAGGGGAGGGTAAGGTGAGACAGTTAAGGTGAAAGGAGCGAGGGGTGTGTCGGGGAGAGTGAAAGTAGAGGAGATCTGTTAGGTACTGAGGGGTGCTGTTATGAAAGGCTTTGTGAACTAGGACTAGAAGTTTGAAGGTAGCACGGAAGGGAACAGGCATGGTGCATCTAGGAGTGAGCATGTGTCTCCCCTTCTGAAGCAGTTACACTGGCTTCCTATACAGGCCAGGATTATCTTTAAGACATTACTACTTACCTTCAAAGCGGTAAATAGTCTCTCCTCCACTTCTTTAACTGATCTCATCAAACCCATAACCCCGAATAGATCAAGAAGATCAACTGCATTAAATATGCTAAGGGTTCCTCGTGAACTTACAAGAAGCTCCTCATCTACAGCAAACAGGGCTTTCAGCCTCCGTGCCCCAAAACTTTGGAATACATTGCCACTAGATATTAGAGCAACCACCACCCTACTTCACTTTAGAAAGGCCCTCAAACATTACTTATTCCTTAAATACTTCCCGGTAAGTGCAGAAGCACGTCCTCTCTCCGTTAGTTACAGGAACTCCGAATCACCTAGTGAGCTAGAATTCCCCACATAGTAAGGTCCACTGATCATTAATCATAAGTATTCACATACCATTAATTACGTCTCATTTGTGCGATAATTTAATGATGTAAATAATTTACTTTGCAATCCAAGTTTACCTTCCTGTGATTCATATTTACCTTGTTATCCAAGTTTATAGACCCTGTTTACTGTAACTCAGACACTTGTTTTTGTGCTGAATTTTTGTGTTTGATGTAAACCGCGCTGATGTCAAATAGTGCAGTATATAAGAAATGTAAAATAAAATAAATAAATACCACAACAGTACCCATTGACCCATGTCCAGTTAATTGGATTAAACAAACAAAAGAAGACCTATTGCCACACCTATACAAGATTGTAGGATCATCCCTCATGCAAAGTTATCTACCACCACAACTAGAACAGGCATCAATTAGACCAATCCTTAAAAACAACAACCTTGATAAAAAGGACTCAAGCTCCTACCGACCAATATCAAGTTTGTCATTCATAGCCAAAGTAATAGAAAAAATAGTACAACAACAGCTGCAAGACCACATTGATACCTATGCCCCTTTAGACCCTCACCAGTATGGATTTAGACAGAACCACAGCGTTGAAACACTCATCACATCACTGATGGACACCCTCCTTACAGGAATCGACAGTATCCGCCAAGGCTTTGTCCTATGCTTCATTGATATTGCCGCTGCGTTCGATTCAGTGAACCACAACACCCTAATACAAAGGCTTCGATATATAGGAATAACTGGAACTGTGCTTGACTGGTTTCTATCATACCTTTCTCACCGTAACCAAAAAGTTAGAATCAAAAACCAGCAATCTAAACCCTTCATCCAACACTAGGGTGTTCCCCAAGGGTCTGCCTTGTCGGCTTTACTCTTCAGTATATATATCCAACCATTATGCAACATCATAAAACATCATAACATTCAATATAGAATATACCCAGATGATATCATGGTATTCACTCCAATAAACATCAACCACCCCGACTACTCTCAAATGAAGGCATGTCTCGAATCCATGACAAAGTGGCTCAAAGAACAGAATCTATTCATAAACTTCAAAAAATCTGACTTAATTCATATAACCAGGAACAACACATTCTCTCCGCCTGATACTATAAAAATTCTCAATCACAACCTAACTAACAAACAAGAAGTCAGATACCTTGGAATAACCTTCAGTCAGCAACTCATCTTCCAATCCCCATAAAAATAACAACCAAATCTGCATATCACAAACTTAGATCCCTACAAAAGCTCAAACCACTACTTGATGACTATCACTTTTGAACTGTATGCCAAGCCTTAATAATCCCCATACTAGATTATTGCAATGTAATATACTACGGTCTGCCCAAGAAAACAACACTCCCCATGCAAATGGTGCAAAACACGGCTGCAAGAATCATAACAGGAACAGCAAGATACAGCCACATAACACCTACTCTCTACAACTCCACTGGCTTCCAATCACTATATGCACTAAATACAAAAATATAATTATAATTTTCAAAATCTTAAACAACCTGTTCCCACCTACCCTTGAAGAACTGATCAGAAGAACCCGTCCAACCACAACAAGAAGATGAACTGATAACAACACTTTAGAAACACCAGCAAGCTTCAGAACATCAAAACACTCCACCAGCAATAGAGCCTTCTCCCTTTATGCTCCCCATTTTTGTGGAATGAGCTACCCAGCACATTACGTAAATAAAAGACTTATTAGACTTCAGAAAAGCCATAAAGACTCTCCTCTTCATGGAACACTATGGTCCGACCTATGAAGAAACAAATCATAAGACGTCACTGGAAGCAACACAATAACCAGGATCTCTCCTTGAATCATATCACTCCTCATCAACATAATATCATTATCACATATCTCTGTATATAGTTGTATATAGTTGATAATTTAAATGTATTCATTATAACCCATGTAACCCATGAGACAATGGTGCAAGGATGAGGGTTTTGGATTTGTTAGGAACTGGGGAGCATTCTGGGGAAAGGAGGGGCTCTTCCAAAGGGATGGGCTTCACCTTAATCAGGATGGAACCAGACTGCTGGCATTAACCTTTAAAAAGGAGATAGAGAAGCTTTTAAACTAGAAAATAGGGGAAAGCTGACAGTCGCCCAGGAGCGCATGGTTCGGACGAAGGTATCCTTGAAGGATACTACCAAAAGCAGTGAGGTTCCAAAAAAGAGTATAGTAGCCCAAATGCCCTTGAGTAAGGTGCAGACAGAGCGTAAAGATTCCAAATTACCCATGCCTACCAATAGCCAGATTAATATTAATAAAATACAGTCTCTAAAATGCCTGTATGCAAATGCTAGAAGTCTAAACAATAAGATGGGAGAGTTAGAATATATAGCACTAAATGAGAGGTTAGATATGATTGCAATCTCAGAGACATGGTGGAAGGAAGATAGCCAGTGGGACACTGTGATACCTGGATACAAACTATATCGTAATGATAGAACTGATCAAATTGGTGGAGGAGTTGCGCTCTATGTTAGAGAGGGCATTGAGTCAGAAAGGATTAAAGTTTTGCAGGAAACAAAATTTGCTGTAGAATCTCTATGGATTGAAATTCCATGTAAAAAAGGGAAGGCGATGGCAGTGGGAGTGTACTATTGACCGCCTGGCCAGAATGAACAAATGGATGATGAAATGCTCAAAGAAATCAAGGAAGCTAATAAAAGTCACAGCAGAGTAGTAATAATGGGTGATTTCAATTACCCTGGTATCGACTGGGTCAGTGTTACGGCAGGACAAGCTAGGGAGATAAAGTTTCTAGATGAAATAAATGACTGCTTCTTGGAGCAGCTGGTTCATGAACCGACCAGAGGGGAAGCCATACTGGACCTAGTCCTTAGTGGAACGCCAGATCTGGTGCAAGAAATAAGGGTGTTGGGACCACTTGGCAATAGTGATCATAGCATGATCGTGTTTGATTTAATTAGTGGAGGAGGGATAGTAAAGAAATCCACAGTACTACTTTTTAACTTTCAAAAGGGAGACTATGATAAAATGAGGAATATAGTTAAGAAAAAACTAAAAGGAGTGGTTGCAAAGGTTAAAGACTTACAGCAAGCTTGGGTGTTATTTAAAAATACTATCCTCGAAGCCCAGACCAGCTGTATTCCACGCATTAAGAAAAGTGGAAGAAAGTCCAAAAAACTGCCAGCATGGTTTAAAGGTGAGGTCAGAGAGGCTGTGCTGCCAAAAAAGCATCCTTCAAGGAAATGGAAAAAAGAGTCAAACGAAGAAAACTGGAAACAGCACAAGCACTGGCAAGTTAAATGCAAAGCATTGATAAGGCATGCAAAGCGAGAATTTGAGAAGGAACTTGCTACGGAAGCAAAAACACGAAATAAAGACTTTTTCAAGTAGATTCGTAGCAAAAGGCCTGTGAGAGAGTCCGTTGGGCCATTAGATGATAGAGGGGTAAAAGGGGCAGTAAGAGGAGACGAGGCTATAGCAGAGAGACTGAATGAATTCTTTGCTTCGGTCTTTACTGAGGAAGATGTAGGGATGTTACCCAAGACTGAAGTGGTATTTAAAGGTGATACTGCAGAGGAATTGAGAGAAATATCGCTACACCGGGAAGATATATTACAACTATTTGATAAACTGAATAGTAGCAAATCACCTGGACCGGATGGTATACATCCAAGAGTGTTGAAAG
Source organism: Ichthyophis bannanicus (assembly GCA_033557465.1). Taxonomy (NCBI): domain Eukaryota; kingdom Metazoa; phylum Chordata; class Amphibia; order Gymnophiona; family Ichthyophiidae; genus Ichthyophis; species Ichthyophis bannanicus. Next base: position 205,351,738 of record CM066037.1, read on the forward strand.
AACTGAAATATGAGATTGCGGACCTGCTATTGGTAATCTGTGAACTTTCATTAAAATCATCTGTAATACCTGAAGATTGGAGGGTCGCCAACGTAACACCAATCTTTAAAAAGGGTTGCAGGGGTGACCCGGGAAATTACAGACCAGTGAGTCTGACGTCAGTACCGGGGAAAATGGTAGAAACCATCATAAAGAACAAAATTACACAGCATGTAGATCAGGGGTCTCAAACACGCGGCCCGCGAGAGAACTTTGTGCGGTCCGCGATGCAGAGGAAAGAAAAAAACAACCCAAACAAACCCCTGGCTTCTGCTGCTGCCGCCGCTGTGGCAGCGGCAGAATCAACTGTCCCGCGGCCCCTTCCCGTCTGCCCGGCAAAGCATCTTTAACATCTTGTCAGCTCCATCAGCGGCAGCTTTCAGGGCCGCGAAGGGAGTAGTATGTCCCTCTCGCGGCTCTGTTAAGCCTGCCGAGAGGGAAATCACTCTTCTCTTCGCAGCTTGAAAAGCCCGCTGCTGATGGAGCTGACAAGATGCTTTGCCGGGCAGACGGGAAGGGGCCGCGGGACAGTTGATTCTGCCGCTGCCACAGCGGCGGCAGAAGCCAGGGGTTTGTTTTGTTTTTAATTTTTAAATTTACTTGGGCTGATGGGGGGGAGGGGGGGTTAGGACTGAAAATGGGGTGATGGGGGGATAGTACTGAAAATGGGGTGATGGGGGGGTTAGGACTGGTAATGGGCAGATGGGGGTTAGGACTGGAGATGGTCTGATTGGGGGGCTAAGACTGAAAATGGGGTTATGGGGGGCTAAGAATGAAGATGGGGTGATGGAAGGGTTAGGACTGGAAGTGGGCTGTTGGGGGGCTTAGGACTGGTAATGGGCTATGGGGGGGCTACAACTGGTAATGGACTGGGGGGGGGGCGCTAGGACTGAAAATGGGCCGAGTACAAGGGGGAGCTTGAACTGCAAATAGCTGATGGGGACAGGGTTTTGGAATGGAAATGGGCTGAGTGGAAGGGGGCTTGGAATGGAAATGGGCTGATGGGGAGGGGGGCTTGGAAAGGAAATGGGCTGTGAGGGGAGGGAGCTAGGACTGGAAATGGGCTGATGATGCGGGGACTAGAAGGGAGCGGATGCTGGGTGGGGCAGGAGCTAGAAGGGAGTTGATGTTGGGGGACGATTAGAATGGGATGGGATGGGGCTGGGAGAGTTAAATGGAGAGGGGAAAAATATTTTGTGTGGGAGGGAAGAAAAATCTACAATTGGCCGGGTATTGGGAGAGTAAGTGGGGATTGAGGATGGAGGGGTAAAATTTGAGTGGATGAAATAGGAATGAGGAAAGAGCAAAAGGAGAAAGATTACTATGTTAAAGCAGAAGTAGAGAGAGAATGGAAAAAAAACTAGGAGAGAAGAAAGGACAAATGGACAGCAGACAATGGAGCGTTAGCAGAAGACACGAAGAAACCAGAAGAAAGTGGCTGGAACAATTGCAACTGAAAAAAAATGCACAAAAGGTAGAAAAATATCTCTTTATTTTGAATTTATTAACTGAAATATGTCAGCTCTTGGAAATGTGCATCTTTAACGTCTGCACTTTATTTAATACAAGAGGAAATTAATTTATAGTTTTATTTCTACAGTGTTGTACATTCTAAGTTTGGCTTTTGGGGTTCCCAGTTTAATTATTGTCTTCCTGTTTCTAAATTGTGATTCCTTGTTTGATGATGGTGTATGTTCTGCATGAGTAACTGAGCTGAGGTATTCTGTTTATGTAATTCCTATTTGACATTGCCACTTGTTCTCTTTCCCCAGTACGTCATGTATTGTTATTCTCTGAAATGTATTGATTTAATATTTGCATTGTTGCCTTTTGATAGTTAGGGTATGGTGCTTTGTGAGTCCTGGTAGTGCTGTTAGGATATGGCAGGTTTGCTATGGGTTCTAAATGGGCAGTGTTTGTAGGAGTTCCTAATGTGCTTGGTGGTTGGCACTGGTTTATAGTAATGTAGAAATCTTTTAGTCTTTCTTTATCCATACACTCATTAAGAGGCATGTTTACTAAAAGTTAGTGTATGGTAATATTATGCAAATATTTATGCAAATGATGCCCCTTATGCAAATGAGGCCCGCGTCTTGTGCGGCCCTCGGGTTACTCTACAAGTCCTCATTTGGCCCTCAAAGCAATTTGAGTTTGAGACCCCTGATGTAGATAGTCATGGCCTAATGGGAGACAGCCAACATGGCTTTAGACAAGGAAGATCTTGTCTTACTAATCTGATATGTTTTTTTGAAGGTGTGCATAAACAGGTAGACAAAGGTGAGTCGGTTGATATAGTATATCTGGACTTTCAGAAAGCTTTTGATAAGGTCCCTCATCAGAGACTTTTGGCGAAACTAAAAAGTCATGGGATAGGAGGCAGTGTACTATTGTGGATCGGGAAATGGTTAAAAGATAGAAAGCAGAGGGTAGGGCTAAATGGCCAATATTCCCAATGGAAAAAGGTGAATAGTGGATTACCCCAGGGATCTGTACTGGGTCCGCTACTTTTTGACATATTCATAAATGACCTGGAAAAGGGAATAACGAGTGAGGTTATCAAATTTGCAGATGATACAAAACTGTTAAAAGTTTTTCAAACCCAAGAGGATTGTGGAAAACTGCAGGAGGATCTGGATAAATTGGAAGACTGGGCATCCAAATGGCAGATGAAATTCAATGTGGACAAGTGCAAAGTTATGCACCTAGGAAAGAACAACCCACACTATAGTTACACAATGCAAGGTTCCACATTGGGAACCACCACCCAGGAAAAAGATTTAGGAGTCATCGTGGATAACATGTTAAAACCCTCTGCCCAGTGTGCAGCGGCAGCCAAGAAAGCAAATAGAATGCTAGGTATCATAAAGAAAGGGATGGAAAATAAAACAAAGGATATTATAATGCCTCTGTATCGTTCCATGGTACGACCGCACCTTGAATATTGTGTGCAGTTCTGGTCACCGTATCTTAAAAAGGACATAGCATTATTAGAAAAAGTACAGAGAAGAGCCACCAAAATGGTGAAGGGGATGGAAGGCTACTCCTATGAAGAGAGGCTACAAAGGTTAGGGCTTTTCAACCTGGAAAAGAGACGGCTGAGGGGAGATATGATAGAGGTCTATAAATTAATGAATGGAGTGGAGCGGGTAAACGTGGATCAATTGTTTACGCTATCAGAATATAGAAAGACTAGGGGACATGCAATGAAGCTACAGGGTAAACTATTTAAGACAAATAAGAGAAAATATTTTTTCACTCAACGTGTAATCAAACTCTGGAATTTGTTACCGGAGGATGTAGTAAGGGTGTTAGTGTAGCTGGGTTTAAAAAAGATTTGGACAAGTTCCTGGAGGAAAGGTCCATAAATCACTATTAAAAAGGGACCCAGGATAATCAATGCTTGACCCAGTACAAGCATTGTGGAACCTGTGTCTTTTGGGGATATTGCTAGGTACCTATGACCTAGATTGGCCACTGTTGGAAACAGGATACTGGGCTTGATGGACCTCGGTCTGACCCAGTATGGCATATCTTATGTTCTTATGTTCTTAACCCTCCTAGTTGTAACTCCCTGTTCTATGTAAAGCCCGTTGCTATAACTGTTGTATATAAACCGTTTTGAATTGACGAGAAAGCGGTAAATAAAACCCGTTAAATAAATAAATAAATGAATATTTAAAATGTTGCTCCAGGGCTGACCCTTTCCCTTCCCCTCTGCCATATTTCCCACAGGTGTTTTGTGAAATAGGTGTTCTATTTGTTGCCTTTTTATCTTCTACTTATTTAACCATGGTAGATGTGGCAGTTTAATGCTGCTCCACCTGCAAAAATCTCTTCCATGTCTCCCCCCTCCAATCCATTACTTGTCTCATTTGGGCTGCTAAGTAATTCATGATGTCTGTGACTCCCATGTCCCCTTAATCGGGGAAAGCAACGCCGCCAGGCCATCCGGCCTACCTGAGAAGCCCCTCCAGCCCAGTCGGGGCTGTGGGAGGGGGAGGAGCAGCGGGCCGGAATAAAAGGAAGCCGCCGCCGGCGGGAAAACCCTTGCACCATCTTCCTCCCCTGATCGGGGAAAGCAACGCCGCCAGGCCATCCGGCCTACCTGAGAAGCCCCTCCAGCCCAGTCGGGGCTGTGGGAGGGGAGGAGCAGCGGGCCGGAATAAAAGGAAGCCGCCGCCGGCGGGAAAACCCTTGCACCATCTTCCTCCCCTGATCGGGGAAAGCAACGCCGCCAGGCCATCCGGCCTACCTGAGAAGCCCCTCCAGCCCAGTCAGGGCTGTGGGAGGGGGAGGAGCAGCGGGCCGGAATAAAAGGAAGCCGCCGCCAGGCGGGCCCGCGCCTGGTCGGGCCCGCGCCTGAGGGCCTCGCCAGAGGGCCCTTTGGCGTGGCCCTTAGACGGGGACCGAGAGAAAAACACCAGAAATCCGCCGATCTCATCACTCCACCGAGCCCTGGACAGCCAAAGCAACAGCCTGCTTAAGACAAGCGTCCACACAAATGCGTCCAACAGCTACATACAAATACGGTTGAACCAGCTTATCCTACCCTCTCCATACAATCTCAACCACAGCAAGTATACGCGCCTCATATGACTCGACTGACTGTTCTTCCACAGCCTACTTATTTGACTGTACTTGCATTCATTTATTACTGTTTCCAGTAGTAGCCTTTTAGCCATATATTACTGTTGCCAGTAGTAGCCTTTTAGCCAGTTATTACTGTTGCCAGTAGTATCCATGTATCATTGCTGCTTCCTATTCTTACTGTTGTCAGTACCATTCAATTATCACTATTGCATGCAATTAGTACTGGTTCTGTAGCTTTCACTTTTTACTGTGGCCAGTAGCACTCAATCATCCCAGTTACCAATAACACTCCCACAAAGTGTCTCACTTGCTCTCCCATTATCTCTCCATAATATATAGCTACTCAACACCACTGTCAGAAGCCCATTGCCAATTACTCCTTTGACAATAGCATATCCACAATAACAAACATAATATCCCCTCCAATCCCTCACAGAAGTTACCTCATCCACATCAACAAAAACCCCAATGGCACTACCATTCAATACCCTAGCTATCTGCCTTTTCCTTCTTCTATGTTTGCTCAACGAAGCCCTTGCACTATATCACACAGCTCACCAAATTCCAATACTTCAGAGTCATGGAAAAAGAAGGGCTGAATCTCCCTATCCCAACTCAAGAATAGATGCCCCCACACGCCACTCTCATCTAATACATATAGCTCTTCAACAACCAAAGAAAAATAAACAAAAGGAACCCCTTCAACCCTTTTGCTTAAACTGTGCCCTCATAAATGCAAGGTCTATCCGCAAGAAATGGCCAGTCATCACTGACACAATCTCTTCCTACAATCTAGACATCCTCATGATAACTGAAACCTGGTTATCCGACACAGATAATGTGATCCTTAACCAACTCATACCCCCCAACTTCTCCGTCCATTCCCAACATAGAGAGAGCAAGAGAGGTGGAGGCATTCTCATACTTACCAAGAATGACCTAAACTTCCACACTGTGGACTCCACAAGCTCAAACAGCATGGACGTTTTAACCATCACGAATGAGCAATGCTTCATCAATTTAATATACAGAGCACCCTCACCCTCCACGGATGACCTTCCTAACATTCTGGACTTAGCAACCAACACACGCCAGCCCAACATTCCCAACTGGATATTAGGAGATTTCAATCTCCCAACACTGCATCCTAGCCATGCCTCAGCCCTCCTTGAAGCAATCAACGAGTTGGGCTACAAACAAATTGTTGAAGCCCCCACGCACAAGAGAGGAAACATCCTTGACATGATTTTTGCTCCTCTGACAGCCCTTGATTCCAACAATAGACTCGACACTTCTGTAACCCCAGTACCTTGGTCAGACCACAACTTAATCACCTTCCCCATCCTCATCAATGGCAAACAGTCATCATACATCAACAAAAACTCCATTGACTCAACAAAAGTAACATCTCGGAAATTCAAAACCTTCAACAAAGAGCATATAATTACAGAAACCCTCCCTCTCCTACATGACACCTCTCTCAATCTCGAAAATCTGATCGCATCCTGGAACAACACTATCAGTACCATTGCACTACAACCAGTCCAGGACAACAACCTAAAGAAAAGAAAATCCTCTCCTTGGTTCTCCCCTGACCTACGAGCCTCCCTCACACACCTAAGAAAATTGGAGAAACGATGGCGTCGCTCACACTCTTCTGAAGACCAAGCAGCCTATAGAGTACACCTATCTTTGCACAGAGAGTCAGTCATGGCCAAGATGAGACAATTCCATACTGATACGCTGAAAAGATCAATAAATAAACCACGTGATCTTTTCAATCTAGTCAAAATCTTATCTAAAGAACCTTCACCAGAACATCCGGAACCCATTCAACCTCAAGCGTTCGCCGATTACCTGCAATCCAAGCTGCTTCAAACCAACAACATTGCAACAATCCCTTCTCAAGTCACCGTATGTATATCAAACTTATCCATGTTCTCCACACCATCCAGAAAACATGTTGAAGTCACCATCGCTGCTCTTAACACTACCACCGCACAAACTGACCCTTGCCCAGCCCACTGGATAAAGGAACTACGCCAAGATCTCAGCCCCATCATCACTAAAATGATGAATTTATCCTTTACAACTGGTTCCTTCCCATCAGTCCTCAAGAGAACATCCATCAGACCCCTCTTGAAAAACCACAAACTCGACCCACAAAAGGTTGAATCTTATAGACCCATAGCTAGCATTCCCCTGCTAGCTAAAATAATTGAAAAGGAAGCTCAAAGACAAATACAGGACCACATCGACACTGCCTCCCCTCTTGACCAATGCCAACATGGCTTCAGAGAGTTCCATGGTGTTGAAACCCTCCTAACCACTCTATGCAACAACATCATCACAGGCATTGATAACATCCGCCAAGGCTTTGCTCTTATCTTCTTAGACATTGCCGCGGCTTTTGACTCTGTTCATCATGATCTTTTAATAGGGCGACTAAAAGAAAAGGCATCAATAACACTGCCCTGGAGTGGTGTAAATCATACCTTGATCAGAGATGGCAGTACGTTACCTCAGGAACCGCAACATCCGCACCTTACCACCAAAAACAAGGCGTACCACAAGGATCATCCCTATCTTCACTCTTCTTCAATATATACATACAGCCTGTTTGCAATATCATTAGGTCCTTCAATGTTGAATGCTTGATATACGCTGACGACATCCTTCTATACATGCCTTTCTCCACAGTCCATATGGACCTTTCCCCGCTAGCAAAATGTTTTGATGCAGTATCTGAATGGCTTCAATCCCAGAACCTCCGAATTCAACACAAAAAGACCGAGGTTCTTTTCATCACCAGAGACCCACTTTTCACCCCCCTATCCCATATAAAGGTCAAAGAAGCTGAGCTCCAATCCAAACCTTCCATTCGTTACCTTGGAGTCACTTTGGACAAGCGCATGGATTTGAAACTACATATAACCAACGTAGTCAGAGCCATCTACCTCAAGATCCGGACACTCCGCCATCTTCGCCCCCTGCTTGATCCTGATGACTTCCGGACGATATTTCAAGCCTTAACCCTACCACACCTTGACTATGCTAATGCCATTCTCCAAGGCCTCCCACACTCCACATTAAACCCATTGCAACTCGCCATGAATACCGCTGCTAGAGTCCTCTACGGAGCATCAAGAAGGGACCATATAACACCCATCCTAGAGCAACTCCACTGGCTCCCCATACATGGCAGAATATTGTTCAAAACATTACTACTAACCTTCAAGGCCATTAAAATCATCACCTCTTCCTCTCTAGTAGACCTCGTTCAGACTGTTCCACCCAATAGATCCAGGAGAACGATATCAACAAATGCACTAGTTATCCCTAAAGCAGCGACAAAATGCCTATCAACGACATCTAACAGGGCCTTCAGATTCTATGCCCCTAAGTGCTGGAACGCCCTACCTCCAGAGATTCGTGCTATCACTGATCTATCCCTTTTTAGAAAGGCTCTCAAATCCCACCTTTTCCCCCAATATTACTTGACCAGCTAACCAATCTCGATCCTTACCCTATAACTAATAACAAATCCTGTTGTGTATACTTGTAAATACTCATGTAAATAGTTGCAGTAATGACGTCCCATGTTTTATCCAAGTTCTCTGACCTTGTTCTCTGTAAAACCAAACAGTTTGTTGTTCTGGTCTGTTGTTATATTGTGAACCGCGCTGATGCTGAATAGAGCGGTATATAAGAGCCTGTAATAAATAAATAATAAATAAATTAACGTGTAATATTATTTATTTAAATTTATGCCTGTACCACCTTTCTGTGATTCAAAGCAGTTTACATATAACAAATCTTATACAGGGTATGGAAGTACACACTATTTTACATTGAACTCAACATAGGAAAACATATTATACATTACCTTCTTTGTTATCCATACAAATTCCGCCTTCAGACAAATTCCGCCTCCAGAGAAATTCAAAACACTTTTTGCTGCATATTCAAGGCTATCCAAGAGACCAGTAGTGGCAATATATGAAATAAGCAGAGCAGCCTTGGAAGGATGTTCATTTTCAATGTTAACAGCCTTCGTAACCAAGATATCTTCTCCTTTCCCTACCTCACCATGTCTTCTTCTAGTTGGGCCATCAACCCTGCATAATTGGCCTTGTACAATTGCTCTGTTTTACCAGTGATGTTAACCTTTAAATACTTAAATGAGTGGGTAACCCACCAGAAAGCAAAGTGTTCCCGGAGGTTAGTAGCTACTGTTTATCCATATTGATCTTAACTCAGAGACTGCTCCATACTGTCAAATTTCTTTAATTAAATTTGGAATAGTAATCAGAAGGCTAGTTATATACATCAATTTCTCATCCGCAAAGAGTGAAATCTTATGAGCAGACTCTCCCATTTCAAGCTGTGAGATATCAGGCTGTGTGCGAATCCTCTGGGCTAGGGACGCCGTTACCAGGACAAAGAGAGAGGAAAGAGGGCTTCCCTGTCTTGTTCCCTGTCCTAGCTGAAAGGCATCAGTGTGCCCCCATTGATCATTACCATGGCCGTTGAATTTTCATATAGCGCCCTAGCCTTCCCGGATACTTGGGGCCCATTCCTATCTCATTCAGCACTGCGAACATGAACCCCCAGTTAACTCTATCAAATGCTTTTTCAACATCTATTGCCAATAGCATCAGTCTTTGCTGCCAGGATCAATGGAGTGCTCATCTAATATTATCCCCTGTTTATCGTCCTTTTCGAACCCAGATAGGTTAGGAGAAACCCCCTATCCTATTTTCCACTGTTTTTGCAAAAATCTTCACATCAATATTAGTAGAGAAATAGGTTGATAGTACCCACAATTTACTGGGTCTTTCCCAGACTTAAGTAAGACTGAGATCCCTGCTTGTTCCATGGAAGATGGTAAATCCTCCTCTTTCTCTGGGGTTATGTCAAAGACCCTCACCGTCATGTGGGCTAGTTTATGCCTGAAACATCTAACCCGAGGGATTTATTAGTTGGCAGTCCTTTGATAGTTTAGAGTACTTCCTCCTCTACTGTGCCTTCCTCTAGAACCTCAACCCCCCCTTCCTCAGAGATCTTTGGTATCTCCACCTCCCTCAAGTATTCCTCAATCTGTTCCCTAATTCACTTCTCAGGGGTATATAATTGCTGGTAATACTTTCTAAATTGCACTCCAATCTCCTCATTCTGTAATGGCTCCCTTAATTTTCTGTATGATGGACTATCTCTCCATTTGTTTGTTTCCTTGCCAGTAGGGCCCTTGCCTTATTAAATTCATAATATTGCTGATTAGTCCTCTGTACACTGAAATTAATTATTGCTAATTGGGTCACCATTAACTAGCATTCTTATCTTCCCCAATTGGAGAAAAATCTTCTCATCCACCACTTGTTTGAGAATCCACTCCAGCTCTTGAACCTCTCTAGTAAGTGCATTTACTTTCTCTTGCCTTGTGTTTTTTCCTAGTAGCCCACTGCACAAATGTCCCTCTTGGCACAACATTAAGGTCATCCCATAATAATCCATCTTTCACTTCCTCATTGTTGTTACAAAATAGTCATCTGAACTTCCTCTTTATCCCTCATTCAGTCTCCAGAAGGTTTGCCTATTCACTTGACTAGAGTCCTAGAGCTCCATCCACATTGAAGCATGATGGAAGCAAATGATTGCTTCAATCTTGGTCCCAGCTATTCGTTCTACCATTCCTAGTCTCCCAATATTAGATCTATGCGACTATAGGTGTCATGAGGTGGGGACTAATGCGTATAATCTCATCCCTGAGGATTGAGCAATCTCCAGAGATTCACCAAAGAATAATGCTTCAGGAGTCCCTTTGGTTCCTTTAGCCCCACCTCCTCCTTCAATACTTCCTCCTTGTCCTATCTTGATTTGGATTGAGAACTGAATTAAAATCTCCTTCCATCAGCAACACTCCCCGTACTCACTCTTACAGCCACCCCGCCAATTTCAATTTCTGGCCCATATTTAATTCATATATGTTCAGCAATGTGACTTCTTGGCCCGAAAGCTCCCTCTTCAGCAGTAACATTCGAACTTCCTTATCCCTCTCAACCTTCTGCGCCTGGAATAGTACATCCTCCCTGATAAGTATCACTACCCCTGTCATTTTCATTTGGTCACCTCTAGAGCTGAAATATCACTGTGAATAAGTCTGATTATCCAGTAGCCTCTCATGCTGTACCAACAAGTGGGTCTCCTGTACAAATGCCACCTGTAAATTTCACCATATATTCCCGATATAACAGTGTCTGCTTCTGCGGAGAGTTGAGGCCTTTTATATTTAGTGGGTCCAATATTCAAAGGCATTTACATGGTTTAAAAAACTGTAAACTGTGTAAATACCACTATAGAGGGATAGTCAGCGGCACTAACATAGTTAGTGCTGCTGAAAATCCACTGGTTCTGCTTCTACATGCCCTGATGCTATGTGTAGCATCAGGGCGTACCTAGGCAGAGTGGAGGCAGCACACATTGCTAACCAGGCAGCAGTGATATTGAACCACTGCCCGGTTAGTGACTGGCCGCTAAAGATAGGCCAACTTTTTCCATGCCTATCTTTACCCATGGGAGTTAACCAGGCAGCGGCTCAATATTGCTGCTGCCCGGTTAGGTTCTGCACTGTGCAGAGCATTGTGACAGACCCAGATATTCAATTCCAGTGGCCAGATATGGCCCTGGTTTGAATATCTGGGGTTAAAGTTCAGAAGCAACGGCTATGTGTCTTAGAGGTGCAAAGCCAGCACAACTAAATATCAGCAGGTGTTCCTACTTTCAACCCAGTAGCCATAATATCCCCTGCTTACTCCCTCTATCTCATGCCTTCCCACCCTAGCAAACCCCTTCGCCCCAACCTTTCACATATCCAGCAGACCTCTCCACTGCCATCCCTTTCCTTGAGGAAGGATCCCAAGTGAGTTCCCAGACCACCACCTGTCTTGATTAGCTTATAAGCTCTAACGAGCAGGGCCCATCTTCTGTATGTTCTTGTACAATGCTGTGTATGCCTTATAGTGCTATATAAATGATTAATAGTAGTAGTAGTAGTAGTTAGTTCCCACTCTTCCCTTCACACTAGACCCCCCCTCCAACCTCATTCCCTTAAACAAGCTTGCCCCCATTCATTCCTCATACTCATTCAGTCTCTTTGCAAAATAGTCATGTCATTAAACAAACCTTTCTGTAATCCACAACCATCACAACACAAAGACCTTCTGGTAATAGTCCCCAGAAGGTAAGCCTTTGCTCCTCCGTACAAACAGTCCAGCTTCTTGCCCACTGCAGTATGAGTCTCAGGTTCCAGTGTTCATTGCTTCTGCTGCTTTCCTTGTCAGGCTAGCACTCTCCTTCGAGAGGCAGTGCAGCCGTTGGCCCTTCACTGGCACCCATTGCCATTGTAGCTGCCTGGATGCTGTTCTCCCAGATGTCTCTTCAGTCATTACCCTCTGCAGTAAGGTAGTGGTTTTCCCCTTTCTCAATTAGGCCTTGGCATCAGATACATTATGAATCCTCTTGAAACTTCCATTGATCTTGAACTGAAGTCCAAAGGAAAAGAAACATTTATACCATATCTGTGCTTTATTCAAGTAGGCCGTAACTTCCTGCAAGGCCCAGCGCTGTTGCAATGTCGCGGGAGTTAAATTCTGGACGATTTCCATGCTACAATTATCCCATTACTAACATCCTCTCTTGCTAGCTGCCTGCATTACCATGTCTTTCTCTGAATAGCGGGATAAACAGGTGATAATGTCCCTGGGTTTATTAGTTGGAGGGGTTCCCAAAGCGTGATGTGCCCTCTCCAGACCAATTTCACTACCTCCTGGGCCCTCGCTTTCAGGGCCCAGCAGGTATGTGCATATATCCTTGAATACTTTCCCAGCCTGCGGATATTTCTTTGTCTCAGGATGGCCATGAATACAAATATTGCAGTGTCTGGATCTGTTTACCTTGTTTTTCGCCAAAGCACTCTTGCTCCTGTTGCAGTTCCGCTAGGACCCCTCTCAGTTCTCTGTGTGAGTTCATTTGCCACTCCGCTTGTTCCTCAACCACATCTAGTTGCCACCTCATGTCCTGCAGATCTCTCTGTATTGATGTCATTCCATCTTTTAACTCAGTTTTTGCAGAGGTTACTTCATGCTGCAGCTCTTGGAACCACTTCCAGATGTTGTCTTGGGTGCAAGGATCGGCTGCTTGTTCCAAGTTCTCATCAGACGCCATGCTGTCTGCCCCCACACTCCAGCAAGGAGTCTCTACAGGCCTATTTTGATTTAAAATTTTCACATTTTTTTTTATGCACAGACATTTCTCTGTACTTTGCATTGCCAAACCCGGAGAAAGCACCTGCTTAAGAGGTTGGGGAAGACTCAAATTCACTCAGCTTTTGGAATGCAGATGGAAGCCTCAGAGTTCAGTAGCCATCTTGTTCTCGTGATGTCACTTCCTCTCTCCACACCACTTTAATTATGGTTAATGGACATTTTCTCTAAGAACTTGTCCAAACCTCTTTAAAACCAGCTGCACTAACAGCTTTTACTACATCCTCCAGCAACGAATTCTAGAGTTTAATTACTCATTGACTGAAAAAAATATTTTCTCCAGGAACAAGCAGGATGTCAGCCCTCACATATGGGTGGCATTGGTGCCAATGGAGCCCACATGGAACATTTCCCCAGCTTTCAAAGAAAGCTTTTGGGACATGCTACCACGCATGCGTGGTCCCCTTCCCGCCCAAGGGTTCCATCTTATTCAGTCTCCTTTTTTCCGTGAAGTCCAATGGACATCTGTCCTGTTTCCCCAGAAAAAAATCCTTGCTAATTATCCTTAAAGTTAGCTATTCCCAGTTTGCATACCGGTTCCTCTGCCCACCTTGAGCAGATGCCGAAACTGGCTGCTGTTCTCAGCTCCTTCCTCTTTTTTTGATCGAGGCTTGCCTTGATCGGCATTCACGCTATTTTTTGCCTGGGGGTCATTGACCTGTCTTGGTGCTTCACATCATGTCCCCTGGTGGGTTCAAAAAATGTGACCGCTGCAGTCAAATGATGTCAGTGACAGACAACCATGACTGCGGCCTATGCTGCCTGGGTCTGGACCATGACAGCACCTCCTGCAACCTGTGCCAGGCCATGACACCTAAGACTAATAAAAAGAGGTCCGAGTTGCAGGAAAAGCTGTTCCCCAGATCTGATTCTGCCCCAGCATCCCTGACGCCGAAATCTACACCTAGCACTTCCTGTTAGGTTTGAGCATCCTCCGAGCCCTGCGGCAGCGGCTTCACCGAGAAGACCTCAGACCCCAAGAAGAAAAAGAAAAAGTCGGTCCACTGAGGTTGCACCGAAGAAACCCAGTAAAACCGCCAGGAGGGACTCGGGTGGCTCCAAGAAGGGCCCTACCAAGGTCCTGAAGAAGGATTCCTCGGTGGTCAAAGAAGAAACATACGGAAATAAAGCTTCTCCCAGCGAGGCGATAGCAGTCCAAATAGATTCCAGTGTAAAATTCGCTGGATGTTGAAGAGAAAACACAGCATCCACATTCAAATCTGTATCCTTCACTGTCGAGTGTGTTTGTAGAGTGACCCGCGAAGCAGGAGAACCAGCCTGCGTCGTACACACTTCTCCCACAGGCGCCAAGGTAGATGAACTATCAGGGAGCTTACACCTAGCTCCACTCTTCGGCTCCACCAACACATCTTTTTCTGGCCCACCCGAGGCACCAACAACCTCCGACATAGCAGAGGAGGGGATCTCCAGAAAGCCGTCAGGCAATGCGTGGGTGCGAAAGACCTTAGATGCCGGGCTCAACAACGGGGAGAGAGATGACACCGAAGCAGTTGCCGAGCTATCACGCTCCGACAAAGCCGCTAATCGGCAATCTCCACCATCAGCGTCTGAACCCTGAGTAGCACGGAGAAGATAAGAATCTAAGGGCCCAGAAGAAACGGGCATCGAGGCAACAGAGGGCTGGGGGGGCAACGGCCCAGATTTGGTTAAATCCACTGTAGAAGCTGTGACTGTGTTGGAGAATAAAGTTTCGGATATTTCCCTGGGGGAAGAAGAGATATGAAGTAGACTTTCTTGCCTGGAAGATCATTCTGATGCTGATAAAAAGAACTCTTTGTCGGTATTTATGAGATTAGAACAGCTTGAAAATGTGTCTCGAGTTAATAATTTAATAATTGTAAATTTTCCTAGATCCCCTTCCGTTGGGGCTAAAGAGATGTTTAAAGAATATCTTTTGGAAGTCTTGGGGGTCTCCCCGGAGTTAATACCTCCCTTAGTTAAAGTGTATTATCTACCTAAAGCGAAGCGAGCTACTTTGAGTAGCCCCGCAGAGGGGGGGTGTTACAAGGGGATATGTTAAACGTTACTAATTTGTTGGAGGATTCTCGGGACTCTCTGGAGTCTTCTACTCTCCTAGTTACTTTTGCTCTGTTATCAGACAGAGAGTGGTTATTGAAGCTTTTCTTCCGTAAAAGGAAAATTCCCTTTCGAGGTTTTGCGGTCCGTATTTACCCTGATTTATCAAGAGAAACACAAAAACGTCGTAGAGAGTTTCTGTTATTGCGGTCTGGGGTTTTACAGTTGGGGGGGCTCTTTTTTTTAAAACATCCTTGTAAGTGTTTGATTAAATATCAAGATGTTTCTTATGTATTTTTTGAGCCCTCCCAACTGCTTGCCTTTATTAGTGCTAGGTGTGTGGAATCCTCTACTCCTCCTCCATAATGGTGCTCTGATATGGATTGTTTGAATTTGAGTGCTGCTTGTTTCTTCGCTTATTTGGTGTATTTATTACATATATATTATATTTCTATGGATCGCCTCTCTTTTTGTGGACTAGATAGGTTGGACAATGTTTTGTTTGTATTGCTATTAATTGTATACTTTTTCTTTATTTTTCTTTTCCTTTGACAACCTGTTTTCTTTCAAGAGAGTGCATTGTTTGCTTTCTTGATTTATTTGTAAAAACTGCATAAATATAAAATTTAAAAAAAAAAAAGAAGGATTCCTCGGCTGCAGAGACCGTGTGAGTTCCTTGAGGCCATAGTCCTCATCGAGGACACACTCAACAGAGTGCCAGCACCGGGCCCGAGATCCTCGGTGCCCACGCCAAAAGCTGTGGAGCTTTCTGGCTTGGAAACCAGAATGGCGGTCCTGGACAGAATATCACTGCTATGCTGGCCCTGCAGCAGGCAATGATGGCTGGTTCGTCTGCATCATTTGCCCCAATAACTGGACCCCCGACTGTGGGAAAGTTCCCTGTCGTTGAGCCAAGCTCCAAGCGCCATTGGCCTCTGCTAATACTTTGGTGCCGGTCAAGGTCCTGGTCCTCGGGCATCCAGTCCTTCCCAGCTAGTTTTTGCGACTCAGACCCCAGGTCTTCTGGAGGCCACTGACGACTCTGCGCCAGCCTCGATGCAATGAGTCACAGTGCCTTGGATTTGTCATCACCCCTTGACTCCGAGTGGGAGGCCGATGATGCTTGATCCCCGGAGACTAAACAGCATCGAGACATCCCCTTGGACCCGTCTCCCCTGGCAGCACTCCCCTCCGGATGATCTAGCCTTCCATGACTTTGTCAAGGACATGGCCAGAGCCCTCTTGGTGCAGACTGAGGTGGAGGAGGACCTGCGAGCCGAGGAATTGGAGATCCTCTAATATGAGTCTCCACCCAAGGAAACCTGAGCCACCGATCCTCGAGCGGCTACTGCTCAGAATGTGGGAGACACCGGCGTCTCTACACCATGTACCGCTTCGAAAGGGCTTGGGGTTCCACAAACCCCAGCTCCCTCATAACTCCATGATTGTCGAGTCAACCATGCAAAAACGTAAGAGCCAAAAGACCCACTCCTCTTTTCCTGCAGGAAGGGAGGCCAGAACCCTTGATGCCCTCAGGCGCAAGTGTTACCAGGGCTTGATGCTGGGGTGCTGGATCCAGGCTTATGAATTATACATAGGTATGTATTTAAAGGCTCTAACCCAGGAGCTGTCGGGGTTTTTGGCTGGCCTTGTCGAGGAAGACCTGTCCTTCGGGGATCAAGGACTGCTCCAAGTTCCTCTCCTGAGCTGCCTACGATGGCTTCAAGTCAGCAGCTCGGGTTGCAGCAGCCGGCATCGGCGCCTGACCCCAGGCCTGGCTTAAGCAATTGGTCCAAGAAAAGCTGCTCGATGTCCCCTGCACCAGGGAGAACCTGTTCGGCAAACCCGTGGCCGAGATTGAGGCCGCTGTGGTGACATGTCAGAGGCTCTTGAAAAAGACCTCATCCCTTCCCCTCAGGAAACCAGCGGTGAAAAGACCCCTTTTTCTCAGGAAAAAGGGCTCTTTTCCACAGAGTCACCACTACCAGCCCTTCTCAGGCCAGCAACAAGGTTCTCACCCGAAGAGGCAAGGCCACGGGGCTCCAAAGGTAAAAACACTGAAGCCTCAGGCCCCAGCTCCCACCCAACCCGGGGGGAGCTTTTGACTCCCAGGGCAAGGCCTCCCCTTTCCCAGGAGACCTTCACCAGCCCACAGGGGGGCGCCTGGTGCTCTTTAATCACAGATGGGCCAACATCACCTCGGATCAGTGGGTACTGCAAGTGGTAAGGGAAGGGATACCTGCTGCACTTACAGCAGATGTCACCCAGTTTCTTCCCAGGAGAGCCAGTATGATCCATCCTTCACCAGACTCTTCTGCTCACAGAGCTCTCAGGCCTGATCAGGGACAACGCAGTAGAGCCTGTACCCAAACATCTGTGGGAAAGGTCCTCTACTCCAGGTACTTCCTGGTCCCAAAGAGAACTGGGAGCCTCAGGCCCATACTAGACCTGTGAAATCTAAACAAGGTTCTGGTGAGAGAGAAGTTCAAGATGCTTTCCCTTGGAACACTACTGCCTTACCTCCACCAGGGAGACTGGCTATGCTCCTTGGATCTAAAGGCCACCCCTCCCACAGACAGAACCTAAGGTTCATGGTAGGAGAAGGGCATTACCAGTACAGGATCCTACCCTTCGGCCTGGCCTCCTCACCAAGGGTCTTTACCAAAAGCCTGGCCAGTTAGCAGTATAGTGTTCCGCTGATTTATGTACAAATCTGTTTATTATTAATGCACGTAACAGCATTCCCAGCATATGGATACACTGACATAGCGCCAGGAGTAAACAAATGAAGCAAATTATCCAGTGTATTTTCACATTTTCTCCCTCCCATTCAATCCCCCAACCCTCCCTCCCCCCCCCCAAATATTTTATAATCCACACTGCATATTCGAGCATAGGATCTGAAACATATTCAACATAAACTCAAAGTACAGGAATAATAGTATCTCACATCATAAGAATAATAAAGAACAAACTGTAGTTGCAGAATATATGCAGTTCCCTTCCCCCCTGGCCACCCCCCCAGCCCAAATCCCCTCCCACCCACAAGCATTTCACCATCATTAAAAAGGGATGTTGGACAAAGCTGTAATTAAGAGCCAAACTCTGGCCCCTGGTGAGAGACAGTGATTGTATATGTGATTCTCATATTCCCAAGAACCTCACCTTCCTCATTGCTGAAAACTGAGCAGCTGTGTTCTCCATCTGCATCAACCGATGCAACATATGTGCCTGGCCCAAACATCAGATGGGCCCATGGTCAGCCATTTCAGTAAAATGCTTTTTAAACCTAACAGGTATGCCTTATGCACAAAACAAACATCTTAGCATCACTTCCCTAGACCAAGAAGCCCCTGGGATCTCCCAGATGACTCATGATGTAACCCATGACTTTCCTCAAAAATATTTGGATTATCGGGCATTCCCGAAACATATGAGATGTTGAACCGCTCGGTGCGTGACATTTTCCACATATCATCGCAGACATCAATCCCTCTTTAAAGATTTGAATTGAGGTTAAATAGTCCCTAGAGAACATGTTATCTCAAGGAACAAGCAGGAAGTCAGTCTTCACATATGGGTGACATCAGCACCAGTGGAGCCTGGCGTGGGAACACTCTCCAGCATCCAATAGGAATGCTTTTGGGAGTGTTCCTCCACACATGCAGGGCTGCCTTCGCTCCTTCCATCCTGGTCTCCTCAGTCATCTTGTTTTTTGCGGAGCCAGTGGGACTCCGTCCCTATCCATCTGCATCTAGAAACTGCAAAGATTTCTTCAAAAGTACCATCTAAGTACTCCGGTTGCCTTCCTGTCGACAGATTTGTTTCCCCATCAATTCCGGTTCCCCTTGCTTTTCTTATTTTTACCTGATTTTTTTTTATTTTTTTCACTATTTTTCCAATTCAGACCTATGGCCTCTTCGGGCACCATTGCCGAATTTGATTTTGCCTCCATATTATTTTCAAAGATCCAGAAACCCCGAAGTGGGTTCAAGAAATGCTCTAAGTGTTCCAGTTAGGCCCAGACCACGACACAGATTCTTGCCTCTCCTGTTGCCACATGACTTCCTGAGGTTGGAAGAACCAGGACAAACAGGAAGGCTAAGCTGTTTTCAACAGACTCGGCTCCTTCGGTGCTCTCCTCGGGGGCATCTACCTCATCAAAGTCTTCCTATGCCTCTAAATCCTAAGCTGAGCACTTTGTCCTCTCACAATTCCAAGAAAGGATTCAACCAGACACTCTTACGCCTTTAAATGGCATACGTTCTCCATCTGGTGTTCTCTTAAAACACTAGATCCTTTCACATATCCCATTCCGGACTGACTTCAGAATCTGCTACATTTGTCTACTTCTGGTCTCAAGACCAGTTCTGTGAGGGTGCATTTATTTGCTATTGCAGCTTCCCACTATACTCTAGGGAGCCGTCCTGTCTCGGCGCATCCCTTAATGGCCAGATTCATATGGGGTCTTCTCCTGATCAAGCTGCCTTTCCGTCCACCTCCCACCTCGTGAGATCTAAATGTTGTCCTTGCACAACTCATGTGCAGTACTTTCGAACCAATGGGGTCAGCTCCATTAAAATGCATTACATGGAAGCTTCTCTTCCTCATAGCAGTTACCTCAGATCACAGAGTCAGTGACTTATGGTAACTTATGAGCCTTATATCACTTTTCTTCATAACAAAGTAGTCCTTCGCACGTATCCTAAGTTTTTGCCGAAGGTCGTCTCCTCCTTCCACTTGAATCAATCAGTCTCGCTACTGACTTTTTCCAAGACCACACTCCTCTCTGGCTGAAGCCAAACTTCATACTCTTGATTGCAGGAGGGCATTGGCATTTTATCTAGAGTGCATGAAGGACCTTCGCCAATCCTCTCAGTTGTTTGTCTCCTTTGATCAAAGTCATTTGGGGATGCCTGTATCCAATAGAACACTTTCAAATTGGCTAGCAGATTGCATATCTTTAGCTTATTCACAAGCTGGGCTATCTCTACCACACCGTGTTACAGCACATAGTGTCAGAGCCGTGGCAGCTACTGTAGCTAACCTTTGCTCCGTCCCTGTCTCAGATATCTGCCAAGCGGCAACATGGTCTTCTCTGCATACCTTTACAGCTTACTATTGCCTGGATAAAGACTCCAGAACTGATGCTCAATTTGGACAAGCAGTTCTACGTAATCACTTTCAAATTTAGACAACTTGCCCACCATCCATACGACTATCCCGCGAGGAGTGCTCTGATTGAACTGAGTCTGTTGGATCCCGGCTGCAACCTCCAGCTCTACTGGGATGCTTCTCTCGCTCAGTTATCTTGGGCTAGGGAGTCCCATATGTGAAGACCGACTTCCTGCTTGTTCCTGGAGAATAAAAAAATTTGTATACCAGGAATGAGAAAAAATGGGACAGCTTGATGAGGTGGGTGGGTTGTGAAGACTGATTCCTGCTGTTCCCGGAGATCACCTGTTACAGGTGAGTAACTATTCTATCTCCAGGAACAAGCAGGAAGTCGATCTTCACAATTGGAAACAGCACAAGCACTGGAAAGATAAATGCAAGGCATTGATAAGGCAGGCAATGAGAGAATTTGAGAAGAAGCGTGCTGTGGCAGCAAAAACCCATAATAAAGATTTTTTCAAGTACATTCATAGCAAAAATCCTGTGAGAGAGTCAGTTGCACCATTACATGATAGAAGGGTTAAAGGGGCACTAAGAGGGGACAAGGCCATAGCGGAGAGACTGAATGAATTCTTTGCTTTGGTCTTTACTGAGGAAGATGTAGGGATGTTACCCATGACTCAAGTGGTATTTAAAGGTGACATTGCAGAAGAATTGAAAGAAATATTGATACACCGGGAAGATGTATTACAACTGATAAACTAAAGAGTAGAAAATCACCTGGACCGGATGGTATACATCCAAGGGTGTTGAAAGAACTGAAATATGAGACTGCAGACCTGCTATTACCAATCTGAGAACTAACATTAAAACCATCTGTAAAGGGGGGAGTGACAAAATGGAGACAGGACGCTCTGACCTCTGAGGCTGCATTCTCCTGATGAGTTGGTGCCGGGATATTCTCCGCTTACTGAGATGGGGCGGAGGAAGCGGAAGCAGGCTGTGGTTCCTCCCGAGGTGGACATGCCTTGGTTCTTCGGCACAGCAAACTTTGCAGGACTGCGGTATTGTGGCTGGAGCTGAAGCTGTGTCTTCGGCAGCCCCGGTAGCAGAGGCATCGGGGCTGAGTGTGTCAGGGATTTGGCTCTCGCCGGAGCTGCGTACCCCTCCACTGTGACCCGGAAGTGTTGCACTGCCTGATGCTGGATCCATTAGCGGCTTGCCATCGAGTACGCCGAAGGTTGGGTCCTCGGGAGGAGCATCGGTTGGTGATTCTTCCCCTTTGATGTCGGTAGAGTGACGGAGAACACTCGGAGGTGGTGTGTCATCAGAGAGAGAGATTGGCAATGAGGCCGCTCACGGAGAAGACCTTTTGGGGAAGCTTTTGTTGGGAGGCACTGTGGGATGGCTTGGCTTCGCTCAGT
Source organism: Ichthyophis bannanicus (assembly GCA_033557465.1). Taxonomy (NCBI): domain Eukaryota; kingdom Metazoa; phylum Chordata; class Amphibia; order Gymnophiona; family Ichthyophiidae; genus Ichthyophis; species Ichthyophis bannanicus. The sequence goes on from CM066037.1 coordinate 205,373,264, forward strand.
TCTTCCCTCAAGGTTATGTTTGGTGCTCTGAGTAATGAATTGATTGGGGCTAAGACAACTTGTGGAACTCTTTCTGGCGACCAAGTTGGACAGACGGAGAGACTAACTAAGCTCAAACAAGAAGTTGGGCATTTGCACGAATTAGTGAATGCCCAGGTTTTGGACAGAAATGTGTCCTCCAGAAAATTGGAATATTTGGAAAACCAGGTTAGACGTTGTAACCTTTGTTTTCTAAATTTTCCACGTTCTCCCTGCTGTCTCCATTAGAGATGGTAAGGAAGTATTTTGGGGAGTTTCTTATGCTCCCCCAGGATCAATTTCCCCCTCTGGTTCGGGCGCAGTACTTGTCCTTAGGGTTGAGGGATGGTGGTCCCGGTACCCATACGTTCCTGCTGAGAAGGGTGACCTAACAGGTTTTTTAGAGTCTTCCCTGGAGGTCATCACTGATAGGTCAACTCTGCTGGTAACTCTGGCGCTAGAATCAGATAAATTCTTTATACTTCGATTATATTTTAAGAATTTAAATGTAGACTTCCTAGGCTCTCAAGTGTGAGTTTTTCCTGATGTTTCTAGAGTTACGCAGATGAAAAGGAAAGGCTTTTTGGATTTACGTCCCAAAGTATTAGTCTTAGGGGTGACTTTTCAACTCAAATTTCCTGTTAAATGCTGTGTGGTGTATAAACAAAAAGGGTATATCTTTTTTTTAACCTAGGTAGCTTAATGAGTTCTTAATAGCTAGGAAGCAAGTGGTTGTGGAGGTTTCTAAGTCACCCCATCCGGCTGACACTTAAGTCTTTACCTGTTCATTATATTTGTTCTTGAAGGTGCCGGGTTAGTTTAATCTTGCACTATTTGTTATGTTTCCTGATACTCTCCCTTATATTTCCCTTTATATTGGGGTCTAAATGATGGGTGACATGATATTGAATTTTTCCTAACGATTTAAAGGTTTTCTTTATGTGTCATGTCATAACCCATTGATTTTCTGTTCATTCATGTATTACTTGGATGTTATATTCTATATAATTACAAATGAAAAGTAAACCCCCCCCCCAAAAAAACAAAAAAAAACATCTGTAAAACCGGAAGATTGGAGACTGGCCAATTTAATGCCAATTTTTCAAAAGGGTTCCAGGGGTGATCGGGAAACTACAGACCAGTGGGCCTGACGTCAGTACCGGGAAAAATGGTAGAAACCATTGTAAAGAACAAAATTACTGAACATGTAGATAGTCATGACTTAATGGGAGACAGCCAACATGGCCTTAGACAAGGAAGATCTTGACTTACTAACCTGTTATGTTTTTTTAAAGGTGTGAATAAAGAGGTAGACAAAGGTGAGTTGGTTGATATAGTGTATCTGGACTTTCAGAAAGCCTTTGACAAGGTCCCTCATTAGAGACTTTTGGCAAAACTAAAAAGTCATGGGATAGGAGGCAGTGTACTATTGTGGATCAGAAACTTGTTAAAAGATAGAAAGCAGAGGGTAGGGCTAAATGGTCAATTTTCCCAATGGAGAAAGATGAATAGTGGTGTACCCCAGGGATTTGTGCTGAGTCCGCTGCTTTTTGACATATTCATAAATGACCTGGAAATGGGAATAACGAGTGAGGTTATCAAATTTGCAGATGAGACAAAACTATTTAAAGTTGTTAAAACCCATGAGGATTGTGGAAAATTGCAAGAGGATCTTGATTGATTGGAAAAGTGGGCATCCAAATGGCAGATGAAATTTAATGTGGACAAGTGCAAAGTTATGCACCTAGGAAAGAACAACCCAAACTATGGTTACACAATGTTATGTTCCACATTGGGAACCACCACCCAGAAAAACGATTTAGGCGTCATCGTGGATAGCATTTTAAAACTCTCCACCCAGTGTTCAGCGTTGGCCAAGAGAGCAAATAGAATGCTAGGTATCATAATGAAAGGAATTGAAAATAAAACAAGGATATTATAATGCCTCTATATCGTTCCATGGTGCAACCTCACCTTGAATATTGTGTGCAATTCTTGTCACCGTATCTTAAAAAGGGTATAGCGTTATTAGAAAGGTACAGAGAAAAGCCATCAAAATGGTAAAGGGGATGGATACTCCTATGAAGAGAGGCTAAAAAGGTTAGGGCTCTTCAACCTGGAAAAGAGACGGCTGAGGGGAGATATGATAGAGGTCTATATATTAATGAATTGAGTGGAACGGGTAAATGTAGATCGATTGTTTACATCATCAGAATATAAAAAGACATGCAATGAAGCTATAGGGTAAACTATTTAAGACTAATAAAAGAAAATATTTTTTCACTCAATGTGTGATCAAACTCTGGAATTTGTTACCGGAGATGTAGTAAAAGCTGTTAGTGTAGCTGGGTTTAAAAAAGGTTTGGACAAGTTCCTGGAGGAAAGGTCTATAAACCATTATTAAATGGGACCCAGAATATCACTGCCTAACCCAATACAGGCATTGTGGAACCTGTGTCTTTTGGGGAACCTGCTAGGTACTTATGACCTAGATTGGCCACTGTTGGAAACAGGATACCGGGCTTGATGGACCTTTGTCTGACCCAGTATGACATATCATATGATTTTATAAGTCAGTCTTCACATATGGGTGATGGAGCCCACACAGAGCATTTCCCCAGCTTTCAAAGAAAGCCTTTGGGACATGCTACCACGCATGCATGTTCCCCTTCCCACCCAAGGGTGTCATCTTGCTCAGTTGTCTTTTTTCCCCGTAGCCCAACGGACATCTACTACTACTACTACTGAGCATTTATACAGCGCTACCAGACGCACGCAGCACTGTACAGAAAAGGACAAAAATAGACAGTCCCTGCCCAAAAGAGCTTACAATCTAAAAAGACAAAACAAAGAAGATGAAGGACGAGGAAAGAACAAAGGCAAAGGAAGGATGACAGGAGAAACAAGACAAGGGAACAAGGGAAAAGAAAAGGAACAGGTGAAAACAAGACAAGGGAAGAAGAGGAGAACAGGTAAGTCATGAACCAAAGGCAGAAGCAAGGAGGTGAGCTTTCAACCTGTATTTGGAGAGGGTCAGAGAAGATGCCTGACGTATAGACAGAGGAAGTCTATTCCAGGCGTAGGGTGCTGAAAGGTGAAAAGAGTGAAGCCTGGAGTTAGCAATAGAGGAGAAAGGCATAGCAAGAAGCAGTTGGCTAGAAGAGCGGAGTTCACGAGGAGGGGGATATAAGGAGAAATGAGAGAAGAAAGATAAAGAGGAGCTGCAGAATGAATGCATTTATAGGTCAGTAGGAGAAGTTGAACTGGATGTGGAAATGGATAGGGAGCCAGTGAAGAGACCTGAGGAGAGGAGTGATATGGGCAAAACGAGGTTGGCTGAAGATCAAACGTGCAGCAGAGTGCTGAGTAGACTGAAGGGGTGAAAGATGACTCGGTGGAAGACCAGCAAGGAGCAGGTTACAGTAATCAAAGTGAGAGGTGATTTGTGAATGGATGAGCGTTTTAGTAGTATGTTCTGAAAGAAAAGGGCGGATTTTGCCAATATTAAAGAGAAAGAAGTGGCAGGTCTTGGTGACAAGGCGAATATGTGTGGAGAATGAGAGCGAAGAGTCAAAAATAACCCCTAAATTGCCACCTGAGGGAACAGGATAGAGAACAGAGCCATTCACAGAGACTGAAAAAGGAGGAAGAGGAAGGGAAATTTTAGGGGAAAAGATGAGGAGTTCGGTCTTGGCCATGTTCAATTTCAAGCGGCGATGGAACATCCAATCAGCAATAGGAGAAAGGCAATTAGAGATCCGGGTCTGGATTGAAGAAGAGAGATCAGGAGTAGAGAGGTAGATCTGGTAATCATCAGCATAGAGATGGTACTGAAAACCATGAGAGGAGATGAGCGCACCAAGGGACTGGGTATATAGAGAGAAGAGGAGCGGACCCAAGACAGAACCCTGAGGTACACCAACAGAGAACGGAGTAGCAGAGGAGGAGGAGCCACCAGAACGCACACTGAATGAGCGATGGGAGAGATACGAGGAGAACCAGGAAAGAACAGAGTCCCTAAAGCCAAGCGAGAACAAAGTGTCAAGGAGAAGATCATGATCAACAGTGTCAAAAGCAGCAGAGAGGTCAAGAAGAATAAGGACTGAGTAAAGGCCTTTAGATTTTGCCAGGAACAATTTACTCGAGACTTTGACAAGGGCCGTTTCAGTAGAGTGCAAAGGACGAAAACCAGACTATAAGGGATCCAGGAGGGCATGAGAGGAAAGGAAGTCAAGGCAGCGGTGGTTAACCACATGCTCTAACTGTTTAGAAATAAAGGGAAGGAGGGAGATGGGATGATAATTAGAAGGACAGGAAGGATCAAGTGAGGGTTTCTTATGGAGATGTGTGACCACAGCATACTTGAAGTCAACAGGGACAACAGCAGTGGAGAGCGAGAGGTTGAGGATATGAGAGATGGAAGGGACAAGAGTAGCAGAGATGGGTGAGAGGAGGCGGGTGGGGATAGGATCAGAGGAGCAGGTGGTAAGTTTGGAAGACGAGAGAAGGAGAGCAGTTTCTTCCTCATAAATTGAAGGAAAGGAAGAGAAGGTAGGATGGGAAGGGGGGGGGGAATGGAAGAGAGAAAGGGGAGGAGGGGAATTAGCAGACTTAGTGGGGAATTGGAGGATGATCTTGTGGATTTCATCATGGAAATAATCAGCCAGGGTTTGTGCAGGAAGGGAGGGAGGGACTAGAGGTGGAGGTACTAAGGAGAGAGTTGAGAGCAGTGAAGAGACGGCGAGGATCACAGGCAAGAGAATTAGTAAGGTGGACATAAAAGACCTGCTTGGCAAGAGCTAAGGCAGTCTGGAAGGAGAAACGCATAAATTTGAAATGAAGGAAATCTTCAGAAAAGCGGGATTTGAGCCAGGCACATTCAGCAGAACGGGCACAGGAGCGAAGATAGTGAATGAAGGGTGAGAGCCAAGGCTGTGGTACAGAACGTCTCACAGGATGAGGGGTGGGTGGAGCGAGAACATCCAGAGCCGAGGAGAAAGCAGCATTATAGGAAAATACAGCCTCATCAACAGACCTGGATGACAAAGTGGAAGAGAGAGCCAGGGGATCAATGGCAAGAAGATTCCTAAATAGGGTGAAAGAGATAGGGCGAGGCAGAGGCAGAAGGAGGTGAAGATTAAAGCTAAGAAGGTGATGATCAGATAACGGAAGAACTGAGCTATGAAAGTTAGAGGGTGAGGACCAAGAGAAAAATATCAGATCAAGACAATGGCCATGCTGGTGAGTGGGGGCAGTGGAACAGAGATGAAGGTCAAATGTCCTGTTTCCCCTAGAAAAATCTTTGCTGTATCCTTAAAAGTTAGCCTTTCCTGGTGTGCGTACCGGTTCCTCTTCCCGCCTTGAACCGGTACTGAACCCAGCGCTGTAATAGTTTTTTTTCCCTTTTTTCGATCGAGAGTCAGTTGGTCCATTAGATGATAGAGGAGTTAAAGGGGCACTAAGAGGCGACAGGGCGATAGCAGAGAGACTGAAATGAATTCTTTGCTTCGGTCTTTACTGAGGAAGATGTAGGGATGTTACCCATGACTGAAGTGGTATTTAAAGGTTGTCACCCACCTACTTACCCCGGAGGTGAAAGGCCTGGGGCTTCAGTGAGGCTCCTCCTATTAGCAGGGACTACTAGTGCCCCCTGGGATTTGAAGTCCCAATAGCTATTCAATAAGAGTGTAGTCGTGGACGAGTAGCTATGCTTATAAAGAGGTATTTATTTCCCTTCCCGGGAGAACTTTTTCAAACAGGAGTCATAAAGGAAAGTAAACCATGCTTCTGGCACAACACAAAAAGGGTATTACAAAATGACAAAGGAAATGCTTCTTTTCAGCTTTAAGGAAAACAAAAGTGAAAAACAGGCTTTTTACGTCCCAAAAAGCTGTAGAGTGAAATCTGTGCCCTTACACAGATTTCTCTTTTGCAGGCTTTTCTTATGCTTCAACAGAAAGAGGTCACGCTATCTGAAAACACCAGTGTACAGTCCATCTGGAAATCCTCTGAGTTTTCTCCACAGAAATCACAGTCCATGGCCTCATGAGCTTCCCTGCTATTATCTCTTGTATGGCTGTAACTTGTATCAGTGTTTAGCAATCCCTCCTCTTCCTGGCAAGGGCTTCTCTTCTCTCCACTACTAACGTGGAAAGGCAGGTTACCATGCAATGTGGATTTTCCCTCTAGAGGACCATACACCTCAGGACTAGTGCAGGTAAAATCCAGTGCCCCTCTATTCCAGGGAATTGGCCTTTCTGCAGGCTGAGCTCTGCCTGAACGTTTGCAGCCAGGAAGCTGAAAGCTTTTCTCCCTTTCACTTCCCCTCACAGGACGTCTTTCTTTCAGCCGGGAAATCTCTTTTGGATAAGAGCTTCTATTCCCCAGGTACCTGCTCTCGTGGGAGTCCCCTCTCACAGCTCCTCGTTGTTTGCTGCCTGGAATCCCTCTGGGTCCCCAACCGGACTCTGGTTCAGTGCAGCCCAACTCTCTAGCACTAACCTCGGGTAATCCCTCCTGGGCAAACTCCTCTGAGGTGCTGCTGGAATCTCCGTCAGAAGCTCTCAGGTATGTATCCTGGTTCTCATATGTTCTGCTCTTCCGTGTTCCTGTTTCTGTCTCTGTTCTTCCTCCAGTTCCCTCTCATGTCCTGTTTCTGCTCAAGACTGACTTTATTTTAAATGCGTCATTCTTTGAGCCCCTCATCAGCTCAAGTCCCTGCAGCTGTTCCTGCTCCTCTAATGAGCTATGAGGTAATGCATCTCCGGGGCGTTTACCTACACCCGGTGCTAGTGTTTTGGTTGGAGTTCGGGGCAATGTTCTTGGCCCTACGAGCATTCCATCACCGCCTGTGACACCAGCTTCTACTGATCCAGATGGACAACCAGGTTGCCATGTTTTAGATCAACAAGCAGGGGGGCATGGGTTCGTACTTCCTCTGCCAGGAGGGCGGTGGCCCTCCTCTCCTTCGCAGCATGCAAAAATATGCTTCTGCGAGCGGTGTACCTCCTGGGCCAGAACAGCTGCCTAGTGGACAGAACGAGCAGAGTCCTTGGCCACACAAGTGGCGCTTAAACCCCAGAGTAACGAAGCAGCTCTTCCGTCTCTGGGGCAGCCCGTGATTTACCTATTCGCTTCTCTGGACAACATACAGCTACCCTGCTTCTGCTCCGTCAGCTGCACCCGGAGAGAGTGGCGACAGATGGTTTCCTGACCTCGTGGTTCGACGGCCTACTCTATGCATTCTCACCGACTCCCCTGGTCGCCAGGACCCTCTTCAAGGTTCAGAGTGAAAGGGCATCAGTTATACTGATTGCCCCCAGGTGGCCCAGGCAATCTTGGTCCCCTCTGCTGTTTTCCATGTCGGTGGCATTCCGAGTCCCTCTGGGTCAAGCCCTGGACATCCTCTCTCAGAAGGAGGGCTCTCTCCTGCACCCCAATCAGGGGTCACTAACGCTAACAGCGTGGCTGCTGAATGGGTAGTGTTGAGTTCCTTTTAATCTTCCAGAAGAAGTTGAGGAAACCCTACTGGCTTCCTAAAAACCCTCCACCAGATGTGCTTATGCTTTTAAGTGGAGAAGGTTCTCTGCCTGCTGTGCGGAAAGAGAGGAGAATCCCTTCTGCCAGGTGCAACTAGTACTGCAATACCTACTGCACCTGTCACACACTGGGCTGAAATCTAACTCAGAAAGGGTGCATCTGAGGCCCATAGCCGCTCACCACCACCCTGATGAGGGAAAACCCCTCTCAAGCCAGCCCTTGGTTTCCAGGTTCCTCCGGGGCCTCCTGTTATCCAATCCCCCTCTCTGTCCTCCAGGGGCAGAGTTGAGACCTCAGCGTGGTGCTCTCTCAGCTCACCAAGCCAACATTCGAGCCCCTGACCCCTGACCCCTTGCTACGTGCTGTACCTGTCATGGAAAGCGACTTTTCTGGTGGCCCTCACATCCACTCGAAAAGTGAGTGAACTCCAGGCCCTGGTGGCAAATCCACCATATACAAGGTTCTACAAGAACAGGGTACTACTCCGCACACACCCCAAATTCCTCCCAAAGGTGGTGTATCCTTTCCACCTCAACCAAGAGGTGGTCCTTCCCGTGGCCTCACGCCGGCAAGGAGGAACTAGTACTTCATACAGTAGATTGCAAACGGGCCCTGTCCTTCTATTTACAGCGGACTCAGGCCTACAGAAAAGTTCCTCAGCTTTTTGTGTCTTATGACCCCAGCAGACTGGGGCTTCCCTTGACTAAGCAAACTCTGTCCACTTGGGTGGCGGACTGTATTTCCCTCGCCTATGAGCGAGGTGGCCTCTCATTCAAGCACTGGATCACAGCACACTGTGTGAGAGCGATGGCCGTGTCGGTGGCCAACTTCCACTCAGTACCGGAGGCGTAAATCTGCAAGGCTGCTACATGGTCTTCAATTCATACATACGCAGCTCACTACTGCCTGGAGAGTGAGTCCCGCAGGGATAGTGCCTTTGGCCAGGAAGTACTCTGTAAAATTCTTGGGGTGTAGGCAACTCCTGTCCTCCGACCCTTCTGTGTTCAGGCTACCAGAGTGATAGTGCCGCTGGGTGCAAGTTTCTTGCAGAGTCTCTCAGTGGGGACTCACCCTCCTGCAACATACGGCTACCTGACTGGTTGCCGTCGGTGCTGTCGTGGTTTTTGTCCTCGGCAGCCTGGAGCCTAGGGAGTGCAATATGTGAGGACTGACTTCCTGCTTGTTCCTGGAGAAAGCATAGTTAACTCACCTGCAACAGGTGCTCTCCAGGTTCAGCAGGAATCGGTCCTGACAATCCTCCCTCCTTCCATTGGAGTTGCCTCCCTACCTTGTTTTAATTTTTACTGCCGTTCTAGCTGTCATCTGACTGAACAAGATGGCACTCTTGGGCTGGAAGGGGACCACGTATGCATGGTAGCATATCCCAAAGTTTTTCTTTGAAAGCTGGGGAAATGCTCCCCGTGGGCTCGATTGGCGCTGACGTCACCCTTATGTGAGGATTGATTCCTGCTGTCCCTGGAGAACACATGTTACAGGTGAGTAACTACACTTTCTCCGCTATACATCTGACTGAAGAGACCAGGAGGGAAGGCGGGAAGACAGCCACGCATGTATGGAGGAACACTCCCAAAAGCATTCGTATTGGATGCTGGGGAGTGTTCCCGCTCTGGGCTCCGTCAGTGCTGATGCCACCCATATGTAAAACTGATTCCTGCCATTCCCGGAGATCACCTGTTACAGGTGAGTAACTGCGCTTTCCCTCTCTCAGTCAGGGGAAACAGTCTGCCCTTTCCTGCTTCAGGGCAGGAGATGCAGGATGGCACTTAGGATAAAAATGCTCAGCCAGATGGAGCTTCCAGTGACTGTGCTGTGAGCCACTTCTCATCCTCAAGGGGGTCTGTGGCGGTTATGCCCCCAGGTGTTGGGGGGTCTTTCCCAAAATGAGAGATTCCGGAGTCTTTATTGTCTTTCCTGGAATTATTTTCCTTTTTGCAACAGGCTTGGTCCTTCCAGCGTGGAAATTCAGACCTTCCAGCCTCTGGGTGCCACCAGACCTAGTCTTGAACCAGGCAGGCTGAAAGCAGAAGCCCTGCCCGATTACCTTTGGCTAAGGATCCCCCAGCATGGGACACTTCTCTGAAGATGAGGAACACATGGGAACTATCCAAGATGTTGACTATGCCTCGGACCCAGGTGAATCAGTATTGAGCTCTGATGTGGAGGCTTCCGACTTATCTCTATTCAATGTAAGAGCCAACCTAGCCTTAAATTGTTAAAATGTCTCCATCATCACAGTCAGGAATTTCTGGGGATCAGTCAGATGAACCAGAATATCATTTGGAAAGCTGGAATTTTAAATTCAGTCCCTCCCATACTCACTCCCTTAATGTTAACATTAGCCCTGACCGAGCGCAATAAAGGGTCCAAAAATAATAATAACAAAGGCGAGAGCGGACATCCCTGTCTTGTTTCTCTAGACAGCGTAAAATCTTCTGATACAATCCCATTCACAACAATGGAAGCTCTAGGGTTCGTATATGAACAGCTCGAACAAAATGTCTATTAAAGCTCATCCGCTCCAAAACCGCAAACAGAAATCCTAGTTCACCAGGTCAAAGGCCTTCACAGCATTAAAATTAACAAGCATGGAGGCCTGCTGTGTATTTTTACAAACTTCTAGGGATGCCAGGATCCTGTGCATATTGAAGACTGGGTGACGATCCTTCACAAAGCTAACCTGTGAATCTTGTATCATGTTAGGCAAGATCGGAGCTAAGCGATCTGCTTACAGTTTAGTCAATAACATATTGTCACAATTCAACAAAGATATAGGCCAATAAGAGGCAGTGAACAATGGGTCCCACCATGGCATAGTTATTACAGTAATATGGGCCATATTAGAATTATAAGGAAAACTTTGCATGGTGATTAAAGTTTGATACAGCCGGAACAGAGGGACCATTAATCGATCATAGAACATTTTATGCCATTCATTACTAATACCATCTGGGCCCTGATGACTTACCCAACTTGTAAAGGTGAATGGTTGTGATTATCTCTTCACTAATTGGCCTGTCTAAGGCCGTTTTCTGTTCAGCTGTGAGAGATGGCAAGCAAAAATTATCTAAATAATTCCCCAAATAAAGGCCCTCACCTTAAGCATAAGAGTCCTTATAGTACTGATGAAACAAGGCCACAATCTTGCCTTCATCAGTTATGGTGGTGCACCTATGCCTCAAGGCAGCAATAAACCGCCCCCTGCCAACATTTAATCAAGGATGACATCAACTTACCCGCCCTATTGCCATGTTGGAAAACTTGAATTTTTAGTAAACCATATACGTTTTGGCTCTCTGATGCAGTAACGTGTTAAGCTCTTTTTGTAAAGCTAAAAGGTCTTCTCTCTTGCTTGCCAATTGCCTCGCTCGCATGGCTAATGTAGTTGTCTGAATTTGCCACTCCAGCAAATTTTGTTTATATGTCTGTTCTTAGACCCCTGATGAAGGCCTAGGGCCGAAATTTGTAAAGTTGGGTCTACAATAAAGTTCCTATGGTTTTATCCCAAGTGTTTTGGTCGTGGTCATTGCCCTCCTCTCCTTTTTTTCCCTCTTGAATTTTGCGGAAGGCCGCCTCCTCCAGCTTCCCTCTTGCTTGCCAATTGCCTCGCTCGCATGGCTAATGTAGTTGTCTGAATTTACCACTCCAGCTGCACTATTGACTGATAGGTATGCCTCCTATGATTAATCTCATAGCTAAGAATCTCTCCCCGCAAGACAGCCTTGGCTGTCTCCCGATATAAGCCAGGATTCTCTTGATGGGCTGAATTGTTTAAGGCATATTCATCCCACTTATCCTTTAAAAACTTTAAAAAGATCTGATCACCATACAAGTGTATTGGAAATCTCCAACCAGCCCCTTTCCGAAGTCCCCCCCCCCCTCTCTGACATCCCCGTCTCTCAAATTAGATCCACCCGCACTAACACTTGATCCAAAATGACCATATTGACAGTGTGTGCTGTTTCAATCCTAAGCAACAGGCCTGCCAGCATAAGGAAGAAATCCTACTTAGACGTGGTCCTGTGTGCCCACAATATGTGCATGAAATCCCTCTCACGAGGGTGAAGGACACACCATATATCCACTAGTTCAAATAGTTCACATAGATGCATTAACCTCGCATAGACCTTCCAGGGTTCTTGCATACATGAGGTGACTTATCCATTGTAGGATCCAGAAGACACTAAAATCCCCACTCAGCATCAGTTTTGCAGGTGGAAAAGCTTGCAAATGCTGCACTTGGCATGTGAAAAAGCCCTTGTTAGGTGTATTGAATGAATACTCTGTAGCATTGTAAAAATGATCTGTAAATAGTTTACCCAGGTTCTCCCTTTAGCTATTACCTTGTTCTTTGTAAGCGCACTGTTGTTGATACATTGTAGCATTGTTCTGTTCATTGTGAACCGCACTGATTTTTAATAGCGCGGTATATAAGAAATGTAAATAAATAAATAAATAAATATTAAGCCCATAGATATTACAAAAGGTGACATTCTCTCCAGACAGCTTCCCCCCTGCTATCAGATAACATCCCTCAGGATCTGAAACCATTTTACTCATATCAAAACAAATCCCCTTTTGAACTAGCAATGACACCCCTGCCCTCCTGGAACCCAAAGAGGCCCCAAAGGTCTGGCCCACCCACCAGCGTTGGAGCTTGTTATGCTCCTTAGAGTCCATATGAGTCTCTTGCAACATGGTAGTCGGCCTTCATATCTCTCAAGGCTTTATGGACTTTCTGTCTTTTTATTGGATACCCCAACCCGCATATAGAAACATAGAAACATGATGACAGAAAAAGACCACAAGGCCCATCTAGTCTGTCCTTCCATAACAACAACTACAACAGTCCACTTTCTACCTTTAGAGATCCTCTGTGTTGGTCGATCTCTAAAGGTAGAAAGTGGACATGTTCCATGTGATGCATCTAATTTGAGTATCACCCAGCATCAGTTATAAAGAATCTTAATAACCAACCTAGAATAACAGCACTTCCAGGCAGAGTTCTCTCAGCCGAAGAACGTCACTCCAGCCCTTCATACTCTCCCAAATGATGTAACAGCCTTTCAAAAGGACCCTTCCCTGTCCCTTCCCAATCTCCCACTCAAGACCCCCTTCCTACTTCTGTCCCCCACACGCAACAGTCATCACATGCGTTCAGAACTCACTCCACCCGCACCATGCTACCACCCAATCGTTCCTCTCCTCCCAGATATATTCCTTAACTATTACAGCCAATCCCCTTGCAACCCTCTCATATCCCCCTCATTCCATAAACAGCCACCCATATGCATACCAGCCATCCAAACATCCCTCATACAGGTATCAAATGACCAAACAAGAAACAAATAACATTAAACAGTGGACCTGAACCCGGATCTCCCCGGTGTAGGCCTGTATCAGAGGAACCATACAAACCAGCACTTATTCACACAATCAAAAAGAGTCCATTGCTCCTGTATATCTATTGCTTTGTGGGTGCTACCACGGCCAGCCTCTAGATGTCATGCCCTGCATTCAGTAGAAAGAAGTAATCCAAATGGCTCGGTAGTTGTCTCCACCCGCCCTAAGAACCAGGGCATAAGAAATCCACCATCCTCAGCAAGTCACAGCTGTGGAAGTGCTTCCAGACATCCACTCTTCCATCTAGCTTCAGTATATCCATTAAACACTCTGCATTGTGTAGATATAACAAGTGTGAACACTTGCAACCAACAGGGCAACTTGCCAGGAGAAAAAAACATGGGTATCACTGGCAGTGGCTTCAATCAGCAGAGTCCTCAACATGTTCAGAGGTTTGCGGGCCTCCCTCACTGAATTTCAATACTCCACCTGGCCATTAAGAGACTCACAGACATGCAGGATAAAGAAGCGCAAATCTCATCTGTTTGTCATGGAGACAAGCACAGATCAGCAAAAACTCTCTACGAGTTGCTGCCAATCAATTGGAGTAATCCTTTAACCACTCGCATTCTACTTCAGTTGTGAGTAAGCTGCATCTTCCGGGCCGCCCTCAGGATTTCCTCCTTGTGTACAATACATGTAGCAAAACTGTACGCGGCTGAGCATCTGATCCTCACTGGGGGTCGGTGCTAAGTGTCTTTTCAGTGGTGAGGCCTGCCACTGCTCCCCCATTTTCAATTCCTATAGGAGCCAGGTCTCCAAAATGCCCCTATGCTCAGCATCAGTGATTGTCTCTGGCAACCAAACCAGCTGTAGGTTATTCCTGCTCCAGCGTTTTTTCTCCCCTCCATGCTTGTCCTCATAAGACTTAACCACTTTTTGTAGCATCTCCACCTCAGTTCTTAAGGCTTGTGGCACATCCTCCACACCAGATACTCACTGCTCTGCTTCCGTCAGGTGCACACTGTAAGCATCCAATGTGGTAGCCACCTGTTCTTTTTTTTTTTTTAAATAGACTGAAATTTGCCCTTCAAAGCATTCAATACTGCTCCAGTTACCTCAGAGACCAATGATTCGGCCTTGGATACCGGGGAGCGTGGCTCGACCTGAGCCTTCGCCATCTTGGATTTGGCCGATCTGGTCGTCTTCTCCTTTTTTGTAGTTTAGAAACCATAACGCCTCCTGAACTTGCAGTGAAAGGTTCCCAGTAAAACTAGAAACACCATCACCGTCCTGGAGCCAGTCTGGGAGAATATCGTGAAAAAAGATGCTTGCAGATGATGTAAGAGCTTTGGAGCTCGAGATTTCACATCCTCTCATGCTCACCGCATCATGTGACCTCTCCTGCTGACTTAATAAACATTACAAATGCCATAAGCCTGATGGAGAGAAAGTGATAGAGATGGCCTTTGATTCAGAAAGTTGAATTGTGAAGTGAAGGCCTTTGTCGGGCATTGTGCAGCAGTAAAGATAAGTGTAATGAATGTTTGAATTTTGTATGTGTTTTCCCTAAGGAATTTAAATGAAGCAGTGCCGGATAGCGTTTGATAAAATGGAATATGTGCAATAATGTAGGCAAGAATGATGGGCTTTCTTATGAATTCATTGCTTAATGAATTTCAAATAAAAGGATTTTTTTGAATGATAGTTACAGTAATATAAAAATTAATTTTTAATATTGGAAGAATGTATTCATGGATTTTTTTAAAAGCTTTTCTGGCCCCAGATAGTTACTGCAGGGTAACTCTGGATCTTCATAAAATTCTGATTGTGTTCCTAGGGAGACGACACATTCACGCCTCCCTCTCTGCCTGAGAAACCACTCACTCACTGAGTCCACGCCTTTTCCTTACAGGCTGCTCTTCCTCTAGGGAGGATTTTCCAATTCCTGACCCAACTTCCTCATAACCCTTCCATTTAAGTCAGGGATTATGAACCTAGGCCTTGAGATATTTATTTATTTATTTTATTTAACTGTGCTTATATACCGCTTTTCACCAGGTCAAAGAGGTTTACAATAAAGAAGGGGGATACATCAAACAGAATTATTCATATTTACAGGGGGCGGGGGGATATACCATCACCAAAGGGGTTCAACATAATTACATTCCTGAGTTTGGTGTGCATCAGAGGTATTAGTCTTATTTACAGTTCTGGTTTTTCTCTTCAGTCTCAATCTGCTTAGTGGACTTCACTGGGTGCCGTTCCATTCCGATCCTAGGTGATCCTGGAATAGATGGGTTTTTAGCTGTTTTCTAAATGCAAAGAGGTCCTTGATGCTTTGGATTTTGGTTGGAAGGAAGTTCCAAAGTGAGGGGACATACAAATCAAATGCACGGTTACAGATTTGGAGATTAAACTTTGTCCTATCATGCGGCACAATGAGTGCATTGTTTGTGGTTTGTTGTGTTGGTCTTCCAGAGTTCATCTGGGGAAGCAGGGTTTGCAAATAAGATGGTGGTTGTTGGTGAAGCACTTTATGGATCAGTACCAGTGTTTTATATTTTATCCTTCTAGTGGGAGGATGTGGAGATCTCTCAGGACAGGGGTGATATGATCATGCTTCTTTAGTCTCTGGATGATTATGGCCATTGTGTTGAGGGCTGTCCATAGTGGGTTGATGGTGGTGGCCGTGAGTCCTAGGTATATCGCATTACAGTAATGTAGGTGTGGGAGTGTCATTGCTTGCATGACTGTTCAGAAATCCTGTGGGTCTATGAGCGGTCTGAGGCGTTGTATCATCTTTGCTTTGAAGAATATTGATCTTGCGGTTTTTACAATCTGCTGCTTATATGTTTTGATCAAGGATGATTCCCAGGTATTTTACATGTGATTGAACTTTTATTTGGGTTGTTCCCAGAGTGAGGTGTCGTGGGGGGGGGTGAAGGTTTGACCTTTGTTAACAAATAAGGCTTCTAGTTTTTTGAGGTTTATGGTGAGATTGTTTTCTTGTAGCCATATGGAAAAATCATTGAAGCAGTCTATTAGTTGCGGGTTTGCTGGGTTGGTAGATGTGATGGGTCCAATAAGCATAATGTCATCCGCGTACAGGTGGAAGTTGATATTCTGAGATCGTATTATTGCACAGAGGGGCTGAAGGTAGATGTTAAAGAGCATGGCTGAGAGCACTGAGCCCCTGTGTTATTCCTTGAGCTTGTTGAAAAGGAGAGGAGGTTGTGGTGCTGGTTTGGATGAGTTGATATCTGTTGGTTAGATAAGATTGGAACCATTCTAGTACTTTGTCTTGTATGCCAATTTCCTGTAATCTGCTTAGGAGGATGTTATTTGAGACTTTATCGAATGCTGCTGAAATATCCAGAAAAATCAGGGCATATCCAGTCCGTTTTGCCTGTATACCTTTGATTAGGGTGTTTATAAGAGTGATCATGATGGTTTCAACCCTACGAGAAGGGCGGAATCCGTGTTGCTGCGAATCAAGTGTGTTGTTTTTGTCTAGGTGATCTTGCAGTTGTTGTTGAACTATCTTCTCAATTATCTGCAGTGGAATGACAGGTTTGCTTTTGGTCTGAATGAGGTGGGTTCCAGGGGGTTGAGATCAGGCTTCTTGAGAGTTGGTCGAATGATGGATGTCTTTAGGCTGTTGGGCATTTTGCCTTGTTTGAATGATACATTTACTATGTTTGCTAGTGCAGAGCTTAATTCCTGTTTTGTCTTTTTTATCCATTCCACTAGGCAGGGATTGAGCGGGGAGGTGGTGATGTGTAGACCTGATACGGTGGTTTCAATCCTTTCTTTGGAAATCATTGCTAATGTCCCCCATTCTGTGCTAGGGGCAGTAGAATGGCCACAATCACTGTTATGGGTAGTGAGTTGGGTTGTTGTTGAAGCTGCTTAAAATATGCTGCCGGTTGTTGTGGTGGTAAGCTCGGGAGTTGGTTTGCATGGTTAGGGGTCTTCGTTAACCTCTTGACAATGTCAAAGAGCTTGCGTGGTCTATTGATTGATGACATTATAAGCTTTTTGTGGTATGTTCTCTTAGCATTATCTGTTTCAGTGTGATATTTGTTCAGCTCATTCATGTATCTTGCTCTGTCTGTTTCATTCTTTGTCTTTCTCCATTTCCTCTCAGTTCTTCTGAGTTGTGTCTTCAGTTTCCGTAAGGTGGTTGTGTACCATTGTGCTGTTGTTGCTCTCGTTCTGTTACCTATGTGAATTGTCGCTTGTGCTGCAGAGGAAATTATGGTGTTCCAATTGTTGGTTATGGCTTTGAGATATACCAAACCATTCAGGATTTTGGGATAACCATAATGAATATGCATGAGAAAAATTTGTATGCAAATCTCCATTGAATGCAAATCTCTCATGCATACTGTATTCGTTGTGATTATCCTGAAAACCAGACTGGCTAGGTGTGTTCCGAGGACTGGGTTGAGAATCCCTGATCTAAGTGATTGCCTAGGAATGATGTTTCTGACCTCAGGGAGCTAGGAGCAGCTTGTGATAGGGCTTTCCTCCCTGAATAGGGTACAGGCAAGCTATACCTGCCACAGAAGAAAATTTTAGTTTATATTTTTCCCGTTTGAGTGACAAAATGTCCATGTGAGATTTGGTGAGTGTTTAGCTACCTACTCATCAAAACTTAAGTCTAAAACATTTTTATAATCACCACTGACTATCGAATTTGACTTGTGCTGCATACACCTATGTGTGTGTTATCATAGCTGATTCTGAATTAACCTGGTGGGTTTGCCTTAACAGTAAGTTATTTAAAATTGTTTTGCAGCTGTGTTGCTTTGTGTAGCCTTGGTATTTGGCTTTGTGAAGAACTTGTCCATGAAACACACCATCCTCAGATTAAGGAAGCACTCAATGTGATCTGTGTATCTTTAAAGGTAAGAGAAAGATAAGATCTGGGGAGAGCAATTTTTAACTATTTCTATGGATAAAAAGCATTTTATCTATGTAAATTGAAATGTCTGAAAATTGTCTGCGCTATAGTTTTTACCTGAATTGTAGAGGACACATTCATGGGAAGGAGTGCCTTTCCCTGCCAGTAGACTGAACACATTATAAGGTCTTAATTCTTTAAAAGGAATGATTATTTCAGTAAGCAGTTCTGTATGTTATTAACTACCAAATAACAGCTAATTCCCAGGGCTGTATATTATGTAGTAGACCGTAGACTTACATCAGTGACTTAAGCTGATATTTCAGAAAATAATTCACCCATCATTTCCATGATTTGTTTGGGGTTTTTTTTGGCATTTTGATTTTTATTAACTTTTTGTGAGGTGTGGAGGGTAGAGGAGGGGATAGGAAGGGGAGATGATTTGTTTTTTGTTTGTACATTCTTGTGTATGGCTGATATCAGCAGGATCGCAGCTTTAATTTTCCACTAGGATGTTGAAACTGACTGAGTGCCTGAAGGATAGCTGAATGAATCTCTTTAATATCTCCTTCGTACTTACAAAGCAATATTGGTTTATTAAATGCTCCATAGTTTGTTCCTGATAGCCAAAATCGTAATTTCCATTTTTGCATAAGGGTGAACCCGTGTACCATAGCCTGTATAAATATAGTTTGGGAATGTCCAAGTGGAAGATGAAACTGGAGGGAGTTTGTGCATAAAGGGCCCGATTTTCAGCTGGGCGGTGCTATGCACCACATTGGCGCATAGCCCGCCCACCTCCCGTCTTATCCGGATTTTCCATGCCGGGGTCATATGCGGCCCCAGTAGTGAAAATCCTGGTGTCGTTGCATAGACAGGAAGCAACAGGAGCTACCCGTGTAGCACAGATTTTTGATGCTACACGGTTAGCCCCAGCGCCTTAGAGATAGGTGAGGTTTTCCCATACCTATCTTTAAGATGCAGAGCACTAACCGTGTAGCATCGAAAATCAGTGCTACATGGTTAGCGCCATGGCCTGCCTCTGCTCCGCCCCGCCCCGCCCCGGAATACCCTCAACACGTCCCGATGCTATGCGGATAGCATCCTGACGCATTAGGGACATAGCTGGGATTTTCGAAGGGCACTACCCAGGATATGCCCTTTGAAAATCCTGGATAAGGCCTTTACATGGGTAACTAGGGAAGTTACCCATGTAAAGGCCTTCGAAAATTGGGCCCCAAGCTTTTTGCAAAATGTTTGTTTTATCATCAGCATTCAGGTCTCCATGCTTTGTTAAAAATACTTTACTTAATCTTGACAGCAAAGGTCCAGAATGGGTATGTGACTTTAAACATTGATGAGAAATCTTGGTGAATGAGTGTCATCTCTTTATTCTCAATCTGCTGGTATTCTCAGAGATTGGTGGCATTACAGCAGATAAATGGAAGAATGCCTCCTGTATCCAGAGTCCAAATTTCACAAAAACTCAGCGAACATAGTTCTTTGTCTACTTTCTTGTATTAGTATAGAGGCCAATATATAAAACAATAAATTAAAAAGGTGAGCATCTAAATTTAGGAATATTTGGATTTGAGATTTATTAGTCACATTTTCTAAATCCAAACTCAAGGTTATTTACAGTTGTGGTTAACATTAATGGCAGCCTTGCATTTTAAGTATGTTGTGTACAGTATTTTGAGAATAATTGGAAATATTTCAACTGTATGTCATAATATTTTAATAGCATGTTCAAAGTTATATATAAAAAAAAAAGTTGTCTGTGCAACTTAGATGTAGCAGTTTTTGAGAAAAAAAACAAAATAAGACCTGGACAAGATTAATGGCACACTTCGCTAGTATTTGGTTGTGCAACCCTTGGCAGTGATGATTGGCAGTGATGATAGCCTCCAAACGTTTTTTGTACATAAGAACATAAGATATGCCATACTGGGTCAGACCAAGGTCCATCAAGCCCAGTATCCTGTTTCCAACAGTGGCCAATCTAGGTCATAAGTACCTAGCAGTCTCCCCAAAAGACACAGGTTCCTCAATGCTTGTATTGGGTCAAGCAATGATGTAGCCATCTACAAGATCCATATATCTCCCACTCTTCAACTGTGATTTGTTCCAGCTCATGAATATTTCCAGGATTCCTTTTGCAGATTTCAGCTCTTTCCAAAGATTCTCGATTGGATCGAGATCAGGACTCATTGCCGGCCAGTTTAAAACAGTCCATTTTTTCTTTTTTAACCATTCTTTTGTATTTTTGGATGTATGTTTTGGGTCATTATCCTGCTGTAGGACCCAGACCTAGCTTTCTGACACTAGGTAGCACATTTCGCTCCAGAATACTTTGGTAGTCCTCTGACTTCGTGAATCCTTTAATACGTTCCAGGCCTCCAGTTCCTGATGCAGCAAAACAGCCCCAAAACATTATGGGACCTCCACCATATATAACTCTAGGAAGGGTGTTTTCTTTATAAGCTTCGTTTCTTTGCCTGTAAATGTTTTACTGGTCTGCATTGCCAAAGAGCTCAAGTTTGGTTTCATCTGTCCACAGAACATTTTCCCAGAAGGATTGTGGTTTCTCAAGTTGGGTTTGGGCAAAGATCAGGCATGCCTTTTAATGTCTGTCTTTGAGCAGTGAGGTCCTCCTTGGCCTTCGCCCATGAAGTCCTTCTTTGTTTAGTGCACAACGTATGGTGCATGTTGAAACCACCACTCCAGATTGCTCCAGGTCAGCCTTAAGCTCTTTCAGTATTGTACGTGGTGTTTTTCTAACAGTCACACCGAACTTCGAATGCTTCTTGGATTAATTTTCCTCTTCCCACCACGACCTGTGAGGTTCTTGCCAGTTCCGTGAGCAGAAAGCCTCTTAATAACATTGAAAACGGTAGACACAGAAATCCCAAGGTCTTTGGGGATGGCCTTGTACCCCTTTGAAGTTTGATGTTTGATGATAATGGCTTTTCTGACAGTCTTGGGCAGCTCTCTTGTCCTTACCATTGTGAAAATGGAACAGGGAGTGAATGTGGCCATTTTAAATATTAAAGCCATCTTTCATTGGTTGATTCAAGTCATGTGAGTGCTGAAAATTAATCACCGGTGTGTCTAATTTTACTGCAGTGTTAATGTGGTTCTTTTTTCAAACTGATTTGAATTGTTTATAAGGTGCCAATAATCATGTCCCCACCTAACACTTAATTTCTACTATCTATTAATCCTACAGGAACCAATTAAACCCTACCACATCCTAAATGTGCAAATACATAAAATATCTAATTTTTTGTTGGATCACCCACCATGAGAAGGAACTATTCCTCTCTTGAAGTGAGCCCTCCGTTTTAATCACATATAAAGGACCTGAACAGATCCCGTAAACCACAGAATCAACAGCACCTTCAGCTGCCATTCAAACCCAGAGATATATCTTTCTCGCAAATAACTTTAAAGTGGCAATTGTTTTCTCCACATGCCTACAATAAAAAAGTACTTAGCTGATGAAACTCCCAAAAATGGCGAACGAGCAGTAGGATCCCAAAACTTCAGCAGACCGATATCCTCCATCTACCCGCTGTTCACAATTCTACTCTTCAACGGATCCCAGATCTTCTGCTCTCCAAGCCCATTGGGTTAGTGCTAATAGCAAGGTTCGCGCTACACCAATCAGTGTTTCAAGCTGCTCAGCTTTCCAGCTCTTCCTCAGGAAAGCTGAGCGGCTTGAAACACTGATTGGTGTAGCGCGAACCTTGCTATTAGCACTAACCCAATGGGCTTGGAGAGCAGACGATCTGGGATCCGTTGGAGAGTAGAATTGTGAATAGCGGGTAGACGGAGGATATCGGCCTGCTGAAGTTTTGGGATCCTACTGCTCGTTCGCCATTTTGGGAGTTTCATCAGCTAAGTACTTTTTTATTGTAGGCATGTGGAGAAAACAATTGCCACTTTAAAGTTATTTGCGAGAAAGATATATCTCTGGGTTTGAATGGCAGCTGAAGGTGCTGTTGATTCTGTGGTTTACAGGATCTGTTTAGGTCCTTTATAAATGATTAAAACGGAGGGTTCACTTCAAGAGAGGAATAATTCCTTCTTATGGTGGGTGATCCAACAAAAAATTAGATATTTTATGTATTTGCACATTTAGGATGTGGTAGGGTTTAATTGGTTCCTGTAGGATTAATAGATAGTAGAAATCAAGTGTTAGGTGGATCCATTTGGGTTGATTTCGGAGGGTGTATATTCATTCACATTTGAATAATCATGTCCTGGCAATGTCCCAGTTTTTATTCTATTGCTTGCTATTTCCTTTTTTAATTGGTCTTGTTTTATTTGATTCTTTTGTGTGTCAAATATGTGTGCATATATAGTCCAAAGCCATTTCACTGGCCACTTTTTTTTAGGAGATACTGGACATTAAGGGGTTGAACTGCAAGGTTGCCAATAATGTGGACGACAACTGTACATATTCGGGAACATGAGGTTTTTTTCCCCAACCAAATTGTCTTGCAGTCTAGTTATACCTGAGGATCTTGTACTGGTAACCTCTGTGTGGGTCATGTTGCTCATGCAGGGTGGCAGATATACATCCATCTCCTTGCAGTTGCTGCACTTCAACACAACAAACCAGCTGAGGGAGCAGCTAAAACCACCTATGGTGTTAGTGGTAGCCGTATCCCTGCACTACTTGCGCCAAATGTAGTAGTGTGGGCTGCAAATGTCTGCGCTAGCTGTGCAAGCATGGGAACACCTCTTCTTACTCAGTTGCCACCCCAACGTGCACTGCAAGGGTAGCACAAGGTTTTTGACATGCAGCTCAGTGCTACTTTCTAGTGCTATGCCAAAACCGCCCACTTTACCCTTTAGTAAACATGTCTAAAAGAGTGTCAATGGGAGGAGTGGGATTTGAACTTTGGTTTCTCTGGTTCATAATCAACTTCTATAAACACTAAACGACTCTCCTACTCCTAGTTAGGTGCTTGTTTTTAGCCAAAATATAGAATCCTAAGTTTACAGGACAAAATTCACCTAAACCTAGGAACATAAATTGAGGACTGCAATTCATTTATCTAGACCAGGGATTCTCAACCTGATCCTTGGGACACACCTAGCCAGTCAGGTTTTCAGGATGGTCACAATGAATATGTATAAGAGAGATCTAGACTGAGGATCTTAAGTTAGGTGGCAAGTACTAAAAATGAGTACTAAGGTCCTACTTTTTCCTTATCCCCATAGCTGCCCACCTTTTAGGCTCCTAAATATAGAAACCCAGCAAATTTAGGAGTCTATAGCTAGGCACTCTAGACTAGCCATTTATCAAAGGGAGCAATTCAGGATTCTAAACCCTTTAAAAATAGTCTTAATGGCAGTTTTACAATACCTTTAGCATCAGAAATAAGTGATATCTGAATTAAAAACAATACATAAACTTTCTTAAATGAACTTTCAGAAAGAAGAGTTGTACAAATAATGTGATGTGGCAAGTAGTAACTAGTATTGCTTTTTGGATACCTTTTGCCCCATCATCTTGGGGCAGTGCTAGCTGAAGTGTGGATGGAAATTTTCACCTGAGCCCAGAACATATTCAGCTCCTGTGACACCAGAGTTTATTTAAAAACATTTATATACCACTACTATCTACAATATTCTAAGTGGTTTACAATAAGAACATGCTAAATATAACATAATATATAAAAAATACAAAATAACAAAACAGATTGTGGCCCCCATCCATCCACTCAGCTCTGACTGCTGCTACAACCTAACTGGAGAACAAAAGGTCTTCAAACATTTCCGAAAGCAGCCCCTCTTATTTCTGCTTCACCACTATGGGAATCTTATTCCATCACACCAGTGCAGCAACCCTAAAGGCACACCCCCCTCCATGTCTGTTGCTGCACTTCTCGAATATCAGGAACCACCAGCAAACTTCCCTGGCTGTACCTTAAGACATGGCTAGGCTGCTACCAGTTTGAGAAGAGTTAGCCCCATGTCCATTCCTGGGATCCAAGTGCATCACCTCTGACTTACTGATCCACACGATTAACCTAAGCCTGCCTGATGCTGTATGCTACTTTGTCTAAAATACTGTCATATAATTTATAGAACAGATAGACTCTATAAAAGGTTTGTTTTGGTTCCTGGTAATTTGGATGAAAGAGTTTGTGCTTCTTGTCTTTTTTCTTTTCTTTTTTTTCTTTAGTTTCCAAACAAAACAGTTGCCCAGGTTGCTTGCAGTGTGCTCAGCATGTTGATCAGTTATGTGGATAGGCTTCAAATCTATCAGGAAAAGTCACCTTTAAAAATCATTGAAGTAAGTTGCTGCTTTTTATTACATGCATGCACTGTTCATTTTTTTTCATCTTGATTAGAATGTAAGCTCTGATGAACAGGGGCTGTGTCTTACGTCTTTATGTATAGCGTTGCGTATGCCTTGTAGTGCTATACAAATGATTAGTAGTGTGTGTTTGTGTGGTAAATAAAATCAAATCCAACTAGCTGTGTTAAAATCTTCAATGTTAAGAGTGGAGTGGTATTGTTTTTAGAGCGTGTGTTGAGTAAACTATGAGGAAGGAAGGTATAGCTAGGACAGTTGCTAAAGTATTATTCCATATTGTCCTGCTAGAATCAGCCCGGACAAGTGGGTTGTGTCTCCCTACAAGCAGATTGGTGGAGACAAAGAATCATTGAAAGCCCAGGTTTTAATGATGTCATTCCCTGGCCCTATTTGCTTCAGTCACCAGAGATCCCCTCAATATTTCTTTGTCTCCTACAGATGGTGGATGGATTTTCTCATCTCTGAAGAAAATCTTAAGATTGAGAGAAAAAAATTGATTAAACACTCGTGAATGACCACCTTGAGAGTGACTCTCTCTCACTTGAGCACAATGTGGGAGGCTCCCCTAGACTGCGGTCTTTTCAGTTGCCATAGGAAGAGGGAAAATTGGTTCAGCTCCATGCGCTTAACATGATATGAGCCTGTTGAGCAGCCAGAAACTGGATGGATTTGGAAAGATCTGGAAGAGTGCAGCAGCCTCACACAACCTCTGCGCCCTCTCCCCCACTCTCTATGTTAGATCTTAGAAGATTGTCAGAGGGATCTGCCTGCCAGCCACCTTAAACGCAGTACTGCAAAGTCAGTAAAATAGTATCTCCAGTAACAAGCAGGAATGTAGTCTTCACATATGGGTGATGTTGGTACCGACGGAGCCTGCGCGGGAACGCTCCCCAGCGTCCAATAGGAAAGCTTTTGGGAGCATCCCACTGCGCCTGCGTAGCTGCCTTCCTGCCTTTCCAGCTCTCCCTCCTCAGTTCTTCGTTTTCCGCGGAGCCGACAAGAAGCAATTCCTATCACCGCAGAAAATTTGGGGTTTTCTTATTTTTTTGTGATTGCGTCTGCAAAACCAGTAAAACAGTTTCGGGGAAGTAGAGCTGAACCCAGCACAGATTGTCTGCCTGGGGCTCTCAAGGGGTGAGTACCAAAGTCTGACCTCATCATTGTCCTTGTTGGGGGCTCCCGATTCTGTCTTCCTGGGACGCAATTCGGGGTAGTCTGCTGGTGACTGTTGGCGCCGTGTGAAGGTTTCTCGCCATTTTTGCGCGCACTAGCATTTTTACTTAGTGTGTGCCTGACAGTCACGCGGTCCTAGCACGCATTCTACCCAAGCGGCTCCAATGTGCCTGTAACGCACACTGCAATAAAAGCACAATTAGCACACATCTTTCAGGCCGCTGCGGCCTTAGCGCACACTGTTGTGATACCTGCCTTAACTCTCTTCCAGAAAACGTTGTTTGACTTCTGGCAAGCGAGGCACCTCATCTCCAGATTCTGGACTGTTCTTCTTGCATGGCAGCTTCTGAGTCATCCCTGGAGGGCCTGCTTTTCCTCTCTCAGCCGGGGGATTCAGTTAGTTTGGCCTTGCCTGCCTCAGGGCAGGAGGTGATGGATGGCGCTATGGGTAAGGATATCCAGCCAGCCGGAAGCACCGGCAACTGTGCTGTAAGCCGCTCCTCATGCTCTAGGGGGTCTGTGGCAGCTGAGCCCCTGGTGTTGAGAGGTCATTTCCAAGTGGAGAGCTTCCGGACTCCAGATTCTCCTTCCCAGAATTATTTTCTTTTTAGCAGCAGGCCTGGTCCTTCTGGTGTGGAAATTTGGACCCTGTGGCCTCTGAGTGCCCCCACACCCGGGTGCAATCTCATGCAGGGCAGGCTGAGTAGAAGCCCGCTTCGATTGCCTTTTGTTAAGCGCCCCCAGTGAGGGGTCCCCCTGGAGATGGAGAACAACTAGGAGCTGTCCGAATTTTGTTTTTTTGTTTTTACTTTAAATCTTCATTGAAAAATTTTCAAATAGAATAACAAGGAACCCAAGCCATTTTATTCCTCCCCTCCTTTTCCTTAAGAACATAAGAAATGCCATACTGGGTCAGACCAAGGTCCATCAAGCCCAGTTTCCTTTTCGTCCCTCTAGTCCAGTCCCGGAACCCGAGTTGTGTATCTCTTCCAGCAGCTATGGAGACTGAAACACGTCATCGCTTTGACGAGACTGGCATAAGTAGGCAAGGACCGCCTCTCCCCACCAGTTTTCAGTCTCCATAGCAGCTGGAGAAGGTGCTGAATCTAGGGTCTGGGCTCAGGCTAGTGGCAAATAATCAGTGTGTTCATATTGATTTAAAATTGATTTTAATTTGATTTGGTTTTAATTGCTTTAGAGCGCAGATCGCATTGGAGCAGGGCTGCACAGGCTAGTTTGGCTTCTCTCTGTTTCCTGTTCTCCTGCTCCCCTCCCCCCCCTCCCCCTCCCCTCCTGCCGCAGGAAGAGCCTCCCTGCTCCCGAACCTGCTTGAAAGGGCGAGGAGCAGGTGGCAGGCGCAGCTGGCAGCAATGTGGACGTGGGGAGAATGTTGACAGTGGTCTGCGGCAGTGCGCCTCTCCGCCGGGAGCTGAAGCCACCGGACAGCAGAAAAGCCACGGTAAGCTTTTTCTTAAGCTACAGGGGAGCCAGCCACTTGCAGGGAGGCCGGAGAACATGGATCGTGACGTTTTGGTGGGCGATCGTGTTCGGAGGGCCTGGCCACGTGGCATTCACGCGGGAAGCGCGGGAGCAGACATTTTGAGTTCTGTGCAATCCTTTGGGTTTGCAGGTTCATAGAACCAGTTGGGGTAGAGACAGTTGACTCTTCTGGGGTGGTTTTTAGGGTCCTGAGGTCTCTGAACTTTAGTTTAGCCCGACCAAAAAAACCCGCCTTTCTTCAGAACAGTATATCTCTGGGAGAAGAGTGTTGATACCCGGTCTTGAGGCTCCTTGTGGTCAAGTTCCGTGGGCTCCTTGCTCAGGAATAGCATGCCGGCTGTGCCTCGGTTCCTAGTGTGTGGTTCGAGGCGAGGCGCGCTGCTAGAGTCCGGGATTTGTAGAGGCTGCACGCAGGAAGCAGCGCTGATGGAGCAGGCTTTGGAGGGGGGATGGGGGCAGGGAGTTCTGTCCCAGAGTCAGGAAGACGGTCTGTCTCTGGTCCAGGTCCCCTCAGAACCCGTGGCTGGGCCTTCTACAGCGGCGGGGCTGTCTATTCTGCCAGGACAGGGCCCAGCAGAGGGTCCGCCCGCTGTCCCTCCGGATTTCTTTTTGCTGATGCACCAGGCGTTTTCTCTTCTGCAGCCCGGTATGGCCATGCTCACAGCCGGGGTTCGGAGGGAGAAACACCTGGCGAGCCCGCTGGGCCCGGAGGCGGCCGGTACCCCTGCTAAGAAAAGTAAGACTGCGGGGATAGAGGTGTTAGCAGATATACCCTCGGAAGATTTGGAGACAGCAGCCGGGGATCTCGAGAATGAGTCTGGGGAGGAGTTAGAAAAGGGCAACTTGTCAGATGCGGAGCAGCAGGCCCGAGTAGTCTGGGTGTTTAGGTGGGAGGAGTTGCCAGCGCTGATTACCGAAACCCTGAAAGCGCTTAATATGCCGGCCGTGAGTCCAGCATCAGATGAGACCTTAGAGGATCCGTTGTTACAGGCTGTACGGACGACGCAGCAGGTATTTCCTGTTCATAGAGTGTTCAGGAACATGATTCAGGAAGAGTGGGATTTGCCCGAGGCGGCCCTTAAGAGTTCTAGGGCTATAGCTAGACTTTATCCATTGTCTGACACGGACAGGGACCTGTTCCATTCCCCAAAGGTCGACGCGGCGGTGTCGGCGGTTACCAAGAAGATGATGATCCCGGTTGAAGAGTCGACGGTGCTTAAGGATGGACAAGATAGGAAATTAGATACTTTGCTGAAGCAGGTGTTTGACATAAGCGCTTTGTCTATGCAGGCCTCGATCGCGGGGGCATGGGTGGCGAGAGCGTGCCTGAGATGGTCTCAGCGACTGCAGGTGGATCAGGCGGCCGAGCAGTTGAATGAGGTGGTTCGCATGGAGTCCAGGTCTGCCTATTTGGCGGATATTCATTATGACCTGATTCGGGGGCTGGCTAAGAGCATGGCTTCGGTGATGGCAGCTCGGAGGTATTTGTGGTTGTGGAACTGGGCAGCAGACAGTTCCTCCAAGGCGCGCCTCAGTAAGCTTCCTTTTAGGGGGAAGTTGTTCGATGAGGATTTGGAGAAGCTAGTCAAGGATCTGGGAGAGTCCAAAGGACGTTGGCTGCTGGAAGATAAACCAAAATGGGTAACAATGATTAAAATAATAAACCAACTTCACTTATGAAGATATCACTTAAATAAAATTATAGTGTGGTCTCAGACTCTTCGGCACTATTTTTGCTGACTTTCAGTTCGTCAGAACTATCAGTGCCTATTTGCATCAATGACCAATCAAATGCTATTTCTTTTCTGGTCTAGTATATTCCCATATGAGAAGATGCTTATCTTAATATTTGATGTATCCTCTTCCCAACGCCGCCTACCGGCGCCTCATCGCTTTTCACTCGCTTGAGTTTCGTCAGGGGATCATTCCTCAAAAATGTTTACTTAAATATCTTCCAGGTATCATTCCCAAAAGGGTTCTTGATGCTGCACACGTCTTGCTCACAATCAAGTAACTGTTTGGCGTCGACCTTTGGGGAAATAGTGCCGAAGAGTCTGAGACTACTCTATAATATTATTTAAGTGATTTCTTCATAAGTGAAGTTGGTTTATTATTTTAATCATTGTTACCCATCATGATTGATAGGGGTTTGATACTTATAGGGTGAATTGACTATTTAGCTGAGACAGTATACCTCACTCTGCAAAAAACGTCCATTTGGACTGTGGAAGATAAATCAAAGCAAGACCGTCCTATTCCAGCTCCCAAAGATTCGCAGAGAGAGTTTCATAGGTTTCGCTCGCCTCGCTTTGGACAGTTTCAACGCGGCAAGTTTCCATTGCGAGGCCAGGGTTTTGAGGATTTAGAGGGGCAGGTAGAGGTTTTGCACCCTTCTCGTCCTCGAGCCTTAAAAAGCCACAGTGAGATGAGGGGGACTCAGGTGGGGTGCGTTGGCGGTAGGGGAGCGCCTACAGGACTTTTACCCGGTCTAGGTCCAGTTAACGTCGGATCAGTGGGTGTTGGAGGTTATTCGAGAGGGCTACGCTCTGGAGCTCCAATGGCCAGTGGTAGACTTTTGTCCAGTCTCCGTGCAGGGCACGGCTCAAGTTCCGGGCGGTGCAGGAGACGTTGCAGCTACTATTGCGGCTTCGGGCGGTGGTGCCGGTTCCACCGGGACAGTGCGGGTACGGTTGGTACTCCATCTATTTCGTAGTGCCAAAGAAGGACGGCGCGTTTCGGCCTATTCTAGACTTAAAAGCAGTGAATCGCTGTCTCCGGGTGCCTCATTTCCGCATGGAGGCGTTGAGGTTTGTGATTCTGGCAGTACGAAAGGGAGAATTCCTTATGTCGTTGGATCTGACCGAGGCCTACTTAAATATTCCCATTCGCCGGGAGCACCAACAGTTTCTTCGGTGTGCAGTGCTTATGGGGCATTTTCAATTCCAAGCCTTGCCGTTTGGCCTTGCGACGGCTCCACGGACATTCACCAAATTATGGTGGTGGGGACAGCAGCTCTCTGCAAGGAAGGGGTTCTGGTGCATTCATATTTGGACTACTGGCTGATTCGGGCGAAGTTGGAGGAAGAGAGCGGAAAAGCCACTTCCCGGGTGGTGCAGATGTTGCAAAGCCTGGGATGGGTGGTCAACTTCTCCAAGAGCAAGCTGGTCGCATCCCAATCACTGGAATACCTGGGGGTGCGTCTCGACATGGCACAGGGGAAGGTTTTTCTCCCAGTTGCACGCTTGCAGGGCCTGCGGGAGCTGGTGAGGAAGTATATTTATTTTATTTATTTAGCTGTATTTATATCCCGCTTTTCACTGGGTCAAAGCGGTCAATTGGGGGATACATTTAACACAAGGGGATATGAGACACATACGCTAATACTTACAGGGAACATGGGCAATGGAGGGTTAAGTGGCTTGCCCAAGACCACAAGGAGTGCCTATAGGACTAGAAATCCCTATCCCTCCGGCCTGAGATTGCTGTCCCCTGGTGGGACTTGAACTCCTGGCCCTCCAGCCTGAAGTACCTTGTCCTAACCACTAGACCACTCCTCCCTAAGTTTCTGTCTCAACCGGCTCCCACAGCCTCACAATATCTGCAATTGCTCAGAACAATGGCGGCCACGATAGAGGTGGTGCTGTGGGCCAGGGCTCACATGAGACCGTTGCAAAGGACTCTGAGGCACTGGTCACATCAGTCAGATGCGCTGTCTCAGTGGTTGGTCTGTCCCCTGGAGGTGCGGCAAGCGCTTCGATGGTAGTCCCGGCGAGAGCACTTGGAAAAGGGAATGCCCCTGGAGGCCCCGGCTTGGCGGCCCCTGACGACGGACACCAGCCTCACAGAATGGGGGACACATTTTGAGGGAAGGTTTGCGCAGGGGCAGTGGTCGGTAGAGGAGAAGGAGTGGTCAATGAACTGGCTGGAAATGAGAGTGGTGTATTTAGCCTTGTTGCAGTTCCAGGCATGCCTGGGGCGATCGGCGGTTCGAGTGCTCTCCAACAATGCGACTATGGTAGCCTACATCAATCGGCAAGGCGGCATGGGGAGTGCGGCACTGGAGGCTGAGGCGGGCCAGTTGTTGGCTTGGGCCGAGCTAAATCTGGTGGCCATCTCAGAACAGCATGTAGCAGGGGTGGACAATGTAGAGGCGGATTACTTGAGTCGGCGCAAGGTGGATCCAGGTGAATGGGCGCTTCATCCAGACATATTTGCTCTAATAGCGGAGCGTTGGGGAAAGCTGATTATGGATCTGATGGCAACCTTCGAGTCAGTGAAAGCGGCTTGGTTTTATAGCAGACGGCGGGAGCGTATGTTGGAGGGGCTCAATGCACTGATGCTGAAGTGGCCCGTCGAGGGGCTCGTCTACGTTTTTCCGCCATGGGCCCTCATCGGACGGGTGGTGAAGCGCATAGAGAGGCACCGGGGTCTCGTGATTCTAGTGGTGCTGGACTGGCCGAGACGGCCATGGTACGCGGACCTGGTTTGGCTACTGGTAGACACTCCGTGGCGGCTGCCATTGCGGGAGGATCTTTTGCTTCAGGGGCCGCTTCGCATGCCTCAGGTAGATCGATTCTCGCTTACGGCTTGGCTCTTGAAAGGGCGAGGATGAGAGCCAGGGGTTATTCGGCAGCAGTCATCTCTTCTTTGCTGAAGGCAAGACGCACTTCTACCTCCTTAGCTTATGTGCGGGTCTGGTGTATTTTTGAGGCCTGGTGTGCAGGCCGAGGGATACGTCCCTCAGCGGTGTCTATTTCGCAGATCCTTTCGTTTTTGCAGGATGGTTTGGAGAAAGGTCTGGCGGCCAGTTCTTTGCGGGTGCAATTGGCAGCGATTTCATGCTACCGAGGCAAGGTTCAGGGAGAGGTCGTGGGGGCACACGCGGACATGAAGAGGTTCTTGTGGGCCGTGTTGCTCCTCAGGCCTCCTCGTCGGTGCTCGGTGCCTCCGTGGGACCTGAATCTGGTATTGGAAGCGTTGGTCGGAGTCCCCTTTGAGCCGTTAGGTAAGGCGTCTCTGAAGGATTTGACATTAAAGACGATTTTCCTGGTGGCGATATGTTCCGCTCGCAGGATTTCGGAATTGCAAGCTTTGTCCTGTAGGGAACCGTTCCTGACGTTTTCGGACCAGAAGGTGTTGCTGAGGGCGGTTCCCGCGTTCTTGCCCAAGGTGGTTTTTTTGGTTTTCCACGTCAACCAGCCTGTTTCATTACCGGTGTTCTCTGGAGAGGAGAAGGAGTCATTGGGAGGTAGATTATGTTTGTTGGATGTTCGTCGGGCGCTGAAGCGGTACCTCCGTAGGTCTGCGGCCTTTCGTAAGTCGGACCGTTTATTTGTGTTATTTGTGTTGTTTGGCGGCCCGCAGAAGGGGGAGGCTGCGACTAAAGCGTCCATTGCCAGGTGGTTGAAGGGGGCAATTGCAGCGGCATATATTTTAAAGGGTAGGCTGGTTCCGGAGGGTCTCAGGGCTCATTTGACTAGAGTGCAGGTGACTTCCTGAGCCGAGTTTAGCTTGGTGCCGCCTGTAGAGATTTGTAAGGCGGCGACCTGGTCGTCCTTGAATTCGTTTGTTAAGCATTATAGGCTGGATGTGCAAGCAGCGATTGATGTACGTTTTGGGTCGGCGGTGCTTCAGGCTGCTCTTGCTGGGCCCTCCCTTGATATGTACTGCTCTGTTACATCCTCTCAGGTTCCAGGACTGGACTAGAGGGACGAAAAGGAAGGTTAAATTAGACTTACCTGCTAATTGTTGTTCCTTGAGGAACTCTAGTCCAGTCCCGGAGCCCGCCTGGGGTGGTGGTCCAGGTTCGAGTCAGCCTGAAGGCCGTGCAGAGCACAGTGTAAATAAGAAGGAGTTTCAGGTACATGGCGGCTTTCTCTCTCTTTCTCTCTCTCTCGCTTTACATCTTCTATTCTCGAGCAGGGAGAGGGCAACTTTCCTAAGCAGTAATTAGTTTTCTTCTCGGAAGGTCTTCGGCCAGGGGATCTTCTCAGAGGTCTTAGGATGTTGGAAATGGCATTGAAGTTTTTACAGTTAAGTTAAAAAAAAAAAAAAAAGACACAAAGAAAAGAATGTAAGGACTAACTGCTTATTTGTTACTCTGCTGAGTCTGCTTTGTCAATAGGTAATGGCGGTGAGAGGCGGTCCTTGCCTACTTATACCAGTCTCGTCAAAGTGATGACATGTTTCAGTCTCCATAGCTGCTGGAAGAGATACACATCTCAGGTTCCGGGACTGGACTAGAGTTCCTCAAGGAACAACAATTAGCAGGTAAGTCTAATTTAACCATCCTGTTTCTAGATCACAAGTACCTGGCAGGTTCCCAAAAAGACACATAGGTTCCACAATGCTCGTCCGGGGTAAACAATGGATATCCAGGGTCCTCTTCAATAAGGGTTTATGGACCTTTCCTCCAGGTACTAGTTCAAATCTTTTTTAAACCCAGCTACACTAACGGCTTTTACTACATCCTCTGGTAATAAATTCCAGAGATTGATTACGCATTAAGTAAAAAAATATTTTCTCTTGTTAGTCTTAAATGGGTTACATTGTAGCTTCATTGTGTATTCTCTAATCTTTCTACTTTTTATGGCGTAAACAATCTATCTAAGTTTACCCATTCCACTCCATTCATTAATTTATAGACCTCTATCATATCTCCGCTCAACCATCTCTTTTCCAAGTTGAAGAG
Organism: Ichthyophis bannanicus; assembly: GCA_033557465.1. Lineage (NCBI taxonomy): Eukaryota > Metazoa > Chordata > Amphibia > Gymnophiona > Ichthyophiidae > Ichthyophis > Ichthyophis bannanicus. Next base: position 205,406,789 of record CM066037.1, read on the forward strand.
CCCTAACCTTTTAAGCCTCTCCTCATAGAAGTATCCTTCCATCCCTTTTATCATTTTTGTTGCTCTTCTCTCTGTACCTTTTCTAATTCTGCTATATCCTTCTTAAGATATGGCGACCCGAATTGCATACAATATTCAAGGTGCGGTCGCACCATGGACCAATACAGAGATATTATAATTTCTCCAGGAACAAGCAGGAAGTCAGTCCTCACATATGGGCGATGTCGGCGCCGACGGAGCCCCCATGCAGAGCAAATCCCCAGCTTTCGAAGAAAGCCTTTGGGACTGCATCACGCATGCGCAGTCCCCTTCCCGCCCAAGGGTGCCATCTTGCTCAATCTCCTTTTTTCCCCGGAGCCCAACGGACGTCGTCCTAGTTTCCCTGTGGAAAAAGTAGTAAAAGTTGGAAAAATTGTTTTTCTACTTAACCGGTTCGACGCCAGTTCCCCTTCCCACCTCGGCTCGGACACCGGTATCGAGTACGGTCAATTTTTTGTTTTTGTCCTTAGAGACTAGCGTTCGCGCTCTTTTTTTATTTTATCTGGCAGTCCAGTCTTTTGACCTCGCAGGGGCCCTTTTTACTCCGCTGGCTGCCAGCGGGTTTAAAAAGTGTGATCGGTGCTCGAAACTGATGTCTCTCACCAACACACACGACTGCTGTCTCGGGCCCGACCACGACCCCAAGGTCTGTGGCCCATGTAAGAAGATGTCTTCCAAGGCCTTGAGGAGCAGGCAGCAGCAACATGATAGGATTTTTCCCGAGTCCGCACCCGCCTGGTCCCGGACCTCGTCAGAGGCCTTGACCTCTTGGGAGCTGTCTGATCCCGAGCACCATTGGGTGTCCTCTGAAAGGGGGTCTCCCTCGCGGGAACACCGGAGGAAGAAAAAATCCATGAGGGTGGTGTCGTCTGACAGCTCCAAGTGGCCTGGTCCCTTGCGGGCTCAGTCACGGAGCCTGACTCACCACACCGGATCCTCAGAGTCGGAGAGGCCTGCCAAACTCCCTCGAAAGGAACCGGAGACTCCGAGGAAGGTAAGCCCTGTCCTCATTGTTGACTCTCCTCCGGGAGAGCCGGCATCGGGATCCGACCCAGGGGCTGCGGCGCCTCCTGAGCTCAGTCTCAAGGTTGGCGGCCTTGGAGCGCAGCGTGGCTACCTTCATGGACCAGCAGCGGGCGCTGATGGCCAGTCTCACACGTCCGTCCGCCCCGACCACCGGGACTTCGACATCCAAGTCAACCCCAGAGGCCGGGCCTATCCTCTAGACAATAAGAACTCAAGTCGATCCTCGGCCGAGGTCCCCCTCGACCTCCCGTTCGGGACAGAGGTCGTCGACGCTGATTCCCTCGGCGTCGGAGCAGTCAAGACCGAAGCCCTCGAGGCCGGAGCTGCTTGATTCCTCTTTCGGAGGGGTCTGGCTGGGAGATGGAGGAAGAAGAGTCTCCGGACACCCACCATACCAAGTACGTCCCGTCAGACTCCCCGGGATCTGAACCTCAGAGAAGGTTACCCCCGGAGGACACCCAGTTCTTAGACTTCGTCCGGGACATGGCAAAGGCTTTGTCTTTCCCGTCGGAGGCCGAGGAGGAGCCTCGAGCTGTGAGGAGCTCGAGATCCTCCAATATGACTTTCCTCCTAAGGAAGCCCTTACTGTACTGGTGCCCCTCATTCTGGAACAGCTGATGCTCCGCATGTGGGAGACACCGGCCTCAATGCCAGTCCTCAGCAGGCAGATCAATTCCATCTATCGAGTTCGCAAGAGCCCTGGGCTCCAAAAAGCACAGCTGCCGCACAACTTCCATGGTTGTGGAATCGGCCATGCGCCGGCTCAAGAGCCAGAAGACGCACTCCTCGGTGCCTCCTGACAGGGAGGCCCACAACATGGATGCCCTTGGTAAGAAGTGCTACCAGGGTTCAATGCTGGCATGCCGAATCCAGACGTACCAGCTGTACATGGGCATGTACCTGCGAGACCTGGCAAAGAGACTTCCGGGTTCTCAGCTGGTCTCTCTGAGGGACCTTTGTAGCGCTTCCAAGTTTTTTCCTCTGGGATCCGAGAGTGCTCAAAGTTTATGACTCGAGCAGCCTATGACGGCTTAGAGGCTTCGGCCCAGGTAACTGGGGCTGGCATCGGTGCATGCCATCTGGCATGGCTACAGCCGTCAGACTTAGAGCCATGGGTTCAGGACAAGTTGGTCGATGTCCCTTCCTGGGGTGAAAACCTCTTTGGCAAGCCCATGATGGAGAAGGCTGCCAAGATCGAGTCCGAGTACCTGACTCGGACAAGACTCGAGAAGAAGACATCTGCCCCTTATAAGAAGAAAGGCTAGGGTAAGAAGCCTTTTTTCCTGAGAAAAGGTACTGCTGATCGAAACTACCCCATGTATCAGGCCTCCCCAGCTCCCCAGCAGGGGCAACAGGCCAAGGGATGGGGGCAGGGCCCACGTAAGCAAAAGACCCCGAAGCCCCAGGCACCGGCTCTGGCCCAGCCTAGAGGGAGTTTTTGACTCCCAGAGCATAGTCCCTCTCTCAAAGGAAGCAAGGCCATGCACAGGAGGAAGGCTGGCCCTGTATGCCCACAGGTGGCCAGCCATTACAACAGACACCTGGGTTTTCCAGATAGTCCAAATGGGCTATCGGTTACATCTCACCCAGGTGCCTCCCTCTTACTTTCCAGGGAAGCCTCTCAGACCCCCTCTTCACAGGGACCTCCTCTTGAAGGAGTTAGCAGGTCTTCTCGAGGATCAGGTGGTAGAACCAGTGCCACACCACCTGCAGGGCACAGGCTTCTACTCCAGGTACTTTCTGATACCAAAGAGAACTGGAGGCCAAAGACCCATCGTCGACCTGCAAAACCTAAACAAGGTTTGCATACCCTGGACTGTAAGAGGGCTTTGGCCTTCTACATGGAGTGTACGCGGGGGCATCGAAGGGCTCCTCAGCTCTTCGTCTCTTATGACCCCAGTAAGCTGGGGATGCCCGTTTCCAAGTGTACATTGTCCACTTGGGTGGCAGATAGCATTGCCTGGGCATACAGGGCAGCCGATCTCCCATTGCAGGGTCTAGTTACAGCCCACCGGGTCAGGGCTAAGGCCACATCAGTGGCTCACTTCTGCTCTGTTCCGCTGGCAGACATCTGCCGGGCTGCAACCTGGTCTTCAAGCCAGACTTTTGCGGCCCATTATTGCCTGGATAGGGAGTCCCAACGGGACAGTGCTTTCGGCCAGGCTGTACTCTGTAATCTGTTTGAGGTTTAGGCAACTCCTACCGTCTGACCCTTTGGTGTCAAGCTACCAGATTGTTACGTTCTCGGTTGAATTCCTATCATGGCTGCTGCGACTCTTCTAGAGGGAGCCTATTTTTCAGTTATGGGTTCTCGGTAGCCTATAGCTAGGGAATCCCATATGTGAGGACTGACTTCCTGCTTGTTCCTGGAGAAAGCATAGTTACTCACCTGTAACAGGTGTTCTCCAGGGACAGCAGGAATCAGTCCTCACAACCCTCCCTCCTCCCCTGGAGTTGCAGTCCTATTATTACATTTTCTTCATTTTGCTGTCTTTTTAGCTATGTCATTTGAGCAAGATGGCACCCTTGGGGGCGGGAAGGGGACCGCGCATGCATGATGCAGTCCCAAAGGCTTTCTTTGAAAGCTGGGGATTTGCTCTGCATGGGGGCTCCGTCGGCACTGACGTCACCTATATGTGAGGACTGATTCCTGCTGTCCCTGGAGAACACCTGTTACAGGTGAGTAACTACGCTATCTTTTGTTTTATTCTCCATTACTTCACTTATGATTCCTAGCATTCTATTTGCTTTCTTGGCTGCCGCTGCACAGTGAGCAGTGGATGTTGATGTATTATCCACGATGACACCTAAATCTCTTTCTTGGGTAGTGGTTTCTAAGGTAGTACCTTGCATCGTGTAACCGTAGATTGGGTTGTTCTTTCCTAGGTGCGTAACTTTGTACTTGTCCACATTAAATTTCATCTGCCATTTGGACATCATCTTATGTTTTAACAACTTTGAATAATTTTGTGTCATCTACAAATTTGATCACCTCACTCGTTATTCCTATTTCCAGGTCTTTTATGAATATGTTAAAAAACAGTGTGCCCAGCACAGATCCCTGGGGTACTCCACTATTCACCTTTCTTCATTGGGAACATTGGCTATTTAGACCTACTCTCTTCTTTCTATCTTTTAACGAGTTCCTGATCCACAGTACTACACTGCCTCCAATCCCATGACTTTTTAATTTCGCCAAGAGACTCTCATGAGGGACCATGTCAAAGGCTTTCTGAAAATCCAGATACACAATATCAACCACCTAACCTTTGTCTTCCTGTTTATTCACACCTACAAAAAAAGTATAATAGATTAGTAAAACAAGACTTTGCTTGGCTAAATCCATGTTGGCTTTCTGCCATTAAACCATGACTATCTACATGTAAAGTAATTTTATTCTTTATAATGGTTCTACCATTTTTCCCGGTCCTGACGTAAGATCCACCCCTGAAACCCTTTTTAAAAATTGGCATTAAATTGGCCATTCTCCAATCTTCCGGTTTTACAGATGGTTTTAATGATGGTTCACAGATTACTAATAGTAGGTCTTCAATCTCATATTTCAGTTCTTTCAACACCCTTGGATGTATACTGTCCGGTCCAGGTGTTTTGCTACTCTTCAGTTTATCAAATAGTTGTAATACATCTTCCCGGTTTCTCAACATTTCTTTCAATTCTACCGATATATCACCTTTGTATATAATTTCAGGCATGGGTAACTTCCTTACATCTTCTTCTTTAAAGACTGAAGCAACTAATTCATTCAGTCTCTCCGCTATGACTTTCTCCTCACTTAGTGCCCCTATTATCCAGTGGTCCAATTTGACCACCTTACAAATAAAAGTACTTAATCCAGGAACCCTCTAATTGCTACCCTTCTTATCAGTCCCTTTACCTTTCCCCCTTTCCCCCCCTTATTTGCTGTAACCTGCTCCATACTCCCACCTTATTGGGCAGTAATCACTTCACCTCTGCCTCTCTTGAGTGCCCTCAATCTATACATCAAATATAGGTCAGCAAGCCTTCTTAAAAAGCCTGTTACCCCTGGCAAGTTAGGCCTATTCCAGTGTGCCATGCTCTCACATTATGCCGCCACGATACAATGCTGTACCACCTCCTGTAATCTCCCCGGCTCTGCATTGATGCACTGATGGAGCAGGAAAACTGCTGGGCATCTAGGAATAGGTATCCCCACCATCTCTTCTACTATGGAGATTAAATTGCTTCAGTAGTGCTGTACTTCTTGGCATTCCCAACACATATGATACAGTGTTCCCCTTTCCCCACATTGCTGCCCACACACGCTGGACAGCAGTACACCCATTTATGTAACCTCTCTGGTATTAGATACCAACGTAGCAATACTTTGTATGCATTTTCCACTAAATTAGCTGCTACAGATAATTTTGCAATCCCCTGAATCATCCTCTCCCATCCTCTTCCTCCTCCAAAACCATCCCCATATCCCTCTCCCAATATTGCATATATCTCATAGAAATGTGACAGCAGAAAAAGACCAAATGGCCTATTTAGTGTGCCCTTCCATATCAACTACAATAGCCCCTTTTACCTTTAGAGATCCTCTGTGTTTGTCCCATGCTTTTTTTAATTCAGATGCTGTCCTCGTATCCACTACCTCCACTGGGAGACTAGTCCATGCATCTACCACCCTTTCCGTAAAGAAATATTTTTGCATATTATTCCTGAGTCCTATCCCCTTTTACTCTCATCCTATGTCCCCTCGTAGCAGAGCTTGCCTTCACTTGAAAGAGACCCTCATGTGCATTTATGCCATGGAGGTATTTAAATGTCTCTATCATATCGCTCCTATCCCGCCTTTCCTCTAAAGTATACATATTAAGATCTTTAAGTCTGTCCTCATCTGCTACTTAACAGAGACCACTAACCATTTTAGTAGCCACCCTCTGCACTGACCCTAACCTGCTTATATCGTTTTGAAGGTGCGGTCTCCAGAATTGCACACCATACTCCAAATGAGGTCGCACCAGAGACTTACACAGAGACATTATCACCTCTTTTTTTCTGCTGGCCATTCCTTTCGCTATACACCCAAGCATCCTTCTGGCTTTTGCAGTCGCCTTTTCTATATGTTTAGCTATTTTAAGATCGTCAGACACAATTACGTCCAGATCCTGCCCTTCTTTTGTTGACAGAAGTACCTTACCCCCCTACACTGTACCACTCCTTTGGATTTTTGCAGCCCAAATGCACAAGCCTGTATTTTTTAGCATTAAATCTCAGCTGCCAAATTCTTGACCATTCTTCAAGCTTAGCTAGATTCCGCTTCATGTTATCTACTCCTTCCTGGGTGTATTGCCGATTTTGGTATCATCCGCAAACAAGCAAACCTTACCCGACAGCCCTTCCTCAATATCACTAACAAAGATGTTAAAAAGAATCAGACCAAGGGCAGATTCCTGCGGCACACCAGTGGTAACCTTCTCAGAGTGAGCTCTATTTACCTTTACCCTTTGTCACCTCGCACTCAACCATTTTCTAACCCAATAAGTAACTTTAGTGTCCATCCCTAGGATGCTCAGTTTGTTTATAAGTTGCCTGTGCGGAACGGTGTCAAAGGCTTTACTGAAATCTAAGTACACCACATCTGGAGCTCTTCCTCTGTTCAACTCCCTGGTCACCCAGTCAAAGAAATCAATCAGATTTGTCTGACAAGGCTTGCATCTGGTGAAACCATGCTGCCTCAGGTCCTGCAATCCATTGGACTCCAGAAACCTCACTTTTCTCTCTTTTAGTAGCCTTTCCAATAATTTACTAACCACAGAGGTTAGACTAACAGGCCTGTAGTTCTCAATGTCATCCTTGCATCTGCTTTTGTGTAAAGAGTACGCATGTGCCTCTCTCCAGTTCTCTGGCACCACTCCTGACTACAAAGAGGCATTGAATAGTCAGACAGTGGAGCCGCTAGAAGGTCCCCAAGTTCCCTCAGTATTCTTGAATATTTTCCATCCGGACCCATGGCTTTGTCTACTTTTAGTTTAGCTAGTTTCTCATGAACACAGTCTTCTGAAAATCGTTTGAGATCGCCGTTGCTTCTGTTTCTATTTGTGGTTTTTTTCTGTGGTCCTGCTCCTGACCCTTCATCTGCTTTATCCTCATCTGTTTCTGCATATTCCTCCCCTACACACTTGAGTCTGACAATACCACTTTTGCCCTTCCTCCTCTCACTAACTTATCAGAAAAATGTCTTATCCCCGCACTTGTGATTCTCCTCCAAATTTAACTCCCTGTATAAGTATGACAACAAATATTTTCTCCCATTGGCCCCCACACAGAGGACCTTAAGCCGGGTTCTCTTTTTCACCAGGTCAGCCTTCACTGCCCTCTGTGTCAAGAAATGGCATCTCTGGATATAGAAAAAGTGGGCCTGCACCTCCAGCTAACACATATCTCGCAGCCCCTCAAACGCCCAAAGCCTCCACCGACTATACAATTGGAATACCCGACTCAGCCTCTGGCTCTCCCATCTCTTCAACACTTGTGGATTTGGGCCCCCTTGCCGCCCCCCCCCCCCTCACCCCCCATCTTGAAGGCATGCTGATAGTGCCATTACCTGGGATACCTGGTTTCCTGCCAGTTAGTCCCTCTGATATCTTCGCCACACCTACAATGTAGGGTGGACATATGGATTCTCTACCCCCTTCACTCCAAATTAGATCCTCTAATGACTGCCCTGCCATAGACACGCCCTCAGGGCAATCCCATCGTTTCCGGGTCTCCTGCAACCAAAAATAAACCCCCTTGGATTGTGCCGCTGCATAATAACGCTTAAGATATAGGAGCCCCTAACTCCCTCCCCCCCCCCTTGCTCTTTGGAGAACCTTCCTTGCAACACCAGGCAGCCAACCGTTCTAGACAAACTAGTCAATCTTTTTTTGCACGAATTCCAATATTGTAACAGGTTCCTCCACCGGGAGTGCCTGGAACAGGTAAAGAAACTGAGGAGCCAGCATCATTTTTACAGCCACGATGTGGCCAAGCCACAATAAGTAACCTTGCCCCCTCACTGTAGGAGGCTATCTACCTCCCCCATCTACTGTTTGTAATTCTACTCATAGAAGTTGCCATGCTGCCCCTCCATTTGTGTCCCCAAATACCTAAGCCCCATATTTACCCACCTGATGGGAAAGCAGCTCTGCAGCCTTGCGGTTTGTTCTTCTGGGACTGTGAGGTTTAAAATCTCAGGCTTGCTCCAATTTAGCCGGAAGCCCGATAAGCATCCAAATTCTCATAGCTCCCACATGATTATGGAGAGAGAGATATGTGGTTGCTATACCACCAAAATAATATCTGTGAAAAGTGGGATCCAGTAATCCTGATCCCACTCCCAAATTCCCTGGATATCCCTGCTCACCTGAATGTGTGCTGCGATGGGCTCAAGCATTAAAATGAACAACAGTTGTGAGAGCGGACACCCTTGTTGCGTGACTTTCTCAATCAAGAAGCAGTCAGAGTATCCTCCGTTTTCCTTGATACACGCACGCGGATTCCCATATAGCGTCCACGCTCAATTCAGAAATCCCTTTCCAAATCCCATTTTCTCGAGCACGCAAAACATGAACCCCCCAAGACACATGGTCAAACACCTTCTTCGCATCCAGAGAGAGTAGCAGTGCAGGGTCCTGACACCAATTAGCTGTCCAGATTAGATTTAAATTCTTTTGAACATTGTCATCTCTTGTCTTCATGGTGGCGTTGGCGTAGTCAAAGCGGGGGGTCACGAGTGCCTGGAAAATGGTTCTGAGGTCATCTGGTTGCAGCAGGGGTCGGAGATGTCGCACTGTTTTTATTTTGTAGTAGATTTTCCCCAAGGAAATAACAAAATGCACCCAGGCAACAAAGAACCAAGCCTTTAAGTTCTATGCTCCCAGCTGCTGGAATGCACTCCCAACTACCGTCCGAGCAATCACTGACCTTATGCAATCCAGAAAAGCTCTGAAACACCACCTGTTTCTCCTGTACTACTCGCAGCCCAGTATTTCAACCACACCCCGCCTTACACCCATCTAGCCAATTGTAAAGAACAGAAAACCTATGTGCATATTGTAGATAGCTGTAGATAGTTGTAGATAGTTATAGATAGCAGTAGATAGATCCCCCCAGTTGATATCCAAGTTGAATTACCCGTTCAATGTAAGTACATAACAGGCCCCTGTTTTTGTACAAAATGTTATATGTAAACTGCACTGATTTTAAAGAGTGCGGTATATAAAAGCAATAAATAAATAAATAAAATGAACACTGCCTGATCTTAATGGATCAGCCCCAGGATCACCTTATTGAGGCGGGTAGCCAGAATTTTAGCAATCAGTTTTGTGTCTAAATTCAGTAGGGAGATGGGCTGCAATGAATCACACACCTGCGGATTTTTTCCCTTTCTTTGGGATAAGGGATATACCTGCCCATCCCTTAGTGTCCGCTAGGCACTCCCTCCCCCAGGCAAGTTATAAACTCTTGCCAAGGGGTGTAGCAACTTTTCCCCATATTTCTTTAGAACTGCGCTGTCAATCCATCTAAACTAGGTGCTTTATCCAACTTAAGAGCTTTGATGGCTAACCTAACTTCATCTATCCCAATCTCTCGCTCCAAACCCTCCCGCATCTGCTGTTCAAGTTTGACCAGGGGAATCAAGTTCAGAAAACTATCAACCTCCTCCATCGGGGGTGGCGGCGGCATTGCCAAATACAATTGCTTATAGAAATCACAGAATGCGCCTTTCAAATCCTCACCCTTAGTGAATGATACTCACTGGAGCCATATAAGAGCCAGTATCTGGAAGCATAATTTCCTCTGTCTAAGCTGTCTAACCAAAAGCTTCCCTGCTTTATTGCCACCCTCAAAAAAACTCTGGCTGAGCGAGCTGCATCTGGTAGCAAATCTCGTCCGCATCCAGGGCATTGAGTTGAGCCCGCTCTGCCAGCATGAGTCCCACGAACCGCCCATGCCATCCTTTGTGTCTACCTCCATCAGTTGCAGCAGCTGACTATGCATCTGCAGTCGGCGCTCTCCCCGTTCCTGCTTTAACCGTGCCCCCATGTCAGCAGAAGACCCCACAGTGTGGCCTTGAACCCATCTCAGACCACCTCTCAACCTACCTCCCCATTATTGTTTGTTGCAAAATATTCCCTAATAAGCTTCTCTACCTCCCTGACCACCCACTCATCATCTAACAGTGATTCATTTAGGTGCCAAAACTGCCCCTCCCCCATCTCATGAAGGTCACTTTTACTGGGGCATGGTTGCACCAGGTGATGACATCTATCTCTGCTGCTTTAATCTGCGGTGTCCCCTCCTTCATAATCCATAAGCATATCAATGCGAGCGTATGAGCCGTGAACATGAGAATAATATGAGAATTACTTCTTACCTAGGTGTAGGAATCACCAAATATCTTACTATCCTCTGTTCTCTAATAAAATGCTTTAAATCAGGTTCTATCCACTTTCCTTTCCTCCCCTCCCCATACAATCCCACCTGGGATCCCAGGTCATATGAAAGTCCTTACCTAGCAACAAAAGTCCCTCTCCCATGCCATCCGGTTTACTCCCCACTTCTGCGAAAACAACCCCCTAGGATTCAGTCGGGGCATAAATACAGGCCAATCTAAACCAATCAGATTCCACCTCAGATAGTGCCCAGCCCTATCTCGGACCAACAACCCCTTTCTTCTCAACCATTTTGGATGCATAGAGCTGCAGCGCACCATCCTTGGGGTGCACCGACCTTTCAGGTGTCTTCAGATGAGTTCCTTGAATAAGAAATATAGAGGCCTTTTGTTGCAGCATTTCCTTGCAACGTTTTTGCCTCTTAAAGATGGAATTGAGACCCTGAACATTTAACAAAACTACTTTGTGTCGCAGCCATGGTGATCTATGTATCCCCTAACTGTACCCACTCTCTCCTCTCTCTGTCCCACCCCCTCCTCTCCCTCCTCACCCCACACCCCTTCTCTCAATCCCAGGGTGCATCGAGGCTACTGCCACCATCGCCAATGGCCAGGCCCTTGTAGCGGACTTCACCCTTCTTCACTCTCTGCCATCTGGGATGCTCCTTCTGTGGGGTCACAGTCGGCACATTCATTGGGTCTAAGCCCGTTATACTGGCCTCCAGCAGGGTCCACACCACCGCCTCCCTCGTGCGGACCCACCATCGTTTCCCTTTTAGAGTAGAAGACAATCCAAAGGTTAAAGGCCATCCGTAACAAATACCTTCTGCCCACAGTTTAGGCAACACATTCCGTAGTCCCCGGCGCTTCTGCAATGTAATTTGGGGAAGGTCAGCATAAATTTCGATGCCACAGCCCTCCCAACTGAGAGGGCCGCCTGTGCAGACTTTAGCTGCCACTAGTTCTTTGAGGCCATAATTATGAAAACATGCTATTATGTCCTTTGGCTTATTGGTCAGGTCCTGTCACACGGTGTGCACGGTCAATCCTAAAGTCTTTGCCTTCCAACCTCCAACCTCGCTGACACGATAGTCGCTTTGGCAGTTTTCTTTACAGCCTCTTTGCAGTTCTTGTATGCTGCCTCCTCCGGGACCCACGGAACCTCAGGTTGTGGTGGGACCTATTTTCTAGATGTTCCATCTTATCCTCTAAATCTGAGCACATCTTTTCCAGAGCCCCCAGCATTTACTCCAGGAATCCCATGGCCTTGTTATGCTCCTCAAGCACTCCTCAATGTCTTCTACACACCGACTCAGTGCACTGAGATCTGTGCAAGCCCTCAATTCGGCCCACTACCATCTCCTGGACCTGTGAAATGTCTGTTTTTAAGTCCTGGACCCATGCTCTTATTTCTGCTTAGAATGTCTGCTCACTTTCCCCCCTAGCATTCTGGTCACCGGTTGCTTGTTTTTTGCCGCATTCAGGACCACTGGGACTCATAGAGGTTTGTCCACCACCCTCCCCACTCCTGTTTTGATGTAGTCACCACTCCGGAGTAAGCAAACTCCTTCAAGTCCAGCTTTCTTCCCTTTGCCACCATCCAGGGGTATTGCGCCTGCGATTTCAGCCTTTGGGGAATGATTCTGCAGTATTGGGGATTGAGTCGGGTGCTTTTTTTCTCCTACGGCAAGCTGGAGTGCAAACTCAAGCGGCCATTTTCGCTGATGACAGCTTCTCCGAGAGCTGTCTGAAATTTTGACTATGGCTCGGTACTGGGCTCTGCTGTGAATGAAGAAGTATTCTCACCTTCAGAAGATTGTGAAGAGGCTGGGGTGATTTTCCTATTCTGGAAGGAGGAGCTGGCAGTGTTGATTGCCAGGATTTCGTCTGCTTTGAACTTGACAGATGCTTCCAGCATGGCGCAGAAGCCGAAGATGCACCCGTTTCTTCAAGTGATGCAGAAATCCCCTACTGTCTTCCTGTTCCTGGATATGATCCGGTCAGAGTGGGACTCTCCTGACTCCCTGCCTAAAGGGTTAAGGGTGTGTAAGAAGATCTCGCTCTCCCAGAGGGAGTGCATTGAGTGGTTTGGCATTCCCAAGGTGAATGTGCAGGTTATGGTGGTTATTAATAGACCACCATTTCTGTGGAAGGTAGATTGACCTTAAAGGATTTTCTGGACCATAAGTTAGATTTGTTGTTGAGGAGCCAGTTCGCCATCACAGCTGCTATTCTGCAACTGGCGGTATGTGCTAGGCTGATGTCTCGAGTCCTGCTCCAGTGGATTCAGTCTCTTCCGCTGGATAATACTGTCCTCCTTGGAGTCTCTACTGCCTTCCTTTCTGATGCCATGTATGACCTTGTATATTTGGTGGCCAGGAACGGTGCCCTCACAACTGTGTCATGATGTTGGATTTGGCTCCGTCACTGGGCAGCGAATACATATTCCAAAGCCTGGTTGGCCCAACTGGCTCTAAAGGGGAAGCTTCTTTTTGGAGCCAATTTAGAGAAGCTGGTGAAGGACCTGGGCAAGACAAAATCTTACTGTGTTATGGAAGACAGATCCAAGGGGCTTGTGAAGCAGGCTGGTGGCCCTTTCTTGTCTGCCTCCGCCTGTCCATCAAGGACATGCTGGTGGGATCCCTGGGGGTCTCGGGACTCTCATCATTACCAACCTGGGAAATCTTTCTTCCCCTCTGCTTCTGGGCTTCGGGCTCGTTCTTAGTCCATCATGGAGTGCGTGGGTCCAAGGACTCTGTCCCTTCCAGAGGAAAGGAACCCCTCCCCCGGGCTGCACAACAAAGGTTTGGGAGACATTTCCTGGTTCCTTGGTTGGAGGCAGACTTAGCTTTTTCTTTCAGGAATGGGCCTGGGTTAGCAAGGATTGCTTGGTGCTAGACACCATTCAGTTAGGCTGTGATTCAGGCAGTGCGTTGAAGGGAGTTCTTGGCTTCTCTGGATCTGTCCAAGGCATATTTTCCTATCCCAATCCAGGCGGAACAGCAAAAATATCTGTATTTTGCCATGCTTGACTCTCAATATGAGTTTGTTGTCCTCCCTTTCTAGCTATCCACCGCCCCAAGTACGTCGTTCAAGGTCATGGGGGTGACAGCTGCAGCACAAGAGTGATCTGTGCCCATCCCTATCTGGATGACTGGCTCATCCGTGACCATTCCCTTTTTGGAAAGCCTGGGCTGGGTGATCAATCGAGGAAAGAGCTAGCTGTTGCCTTTCCAGTCCCTGGAGTTCCTGGGAGCATATTTTGACACTCGAGTGGGCAGAGTTTTCCTGCCAGAGAAGAAAGTCAAGAGGCTGTTGGATCGCCTGGCGCTGTTCTGTGTGCAGAAGGCTCCCAAAGTCTGAGATTATTTTCAATTCCTCGGATTTATGGTCCCTGTTAACTCAGTGGTCCCTGAGTTCTCAGGAGTTTGAGTGCAGACTCCCGCTCCCGATGTTGATGAAGACCAGCCTGCAGTGGTGGCAGCAGCTCTGTCATCTGAGAAAGGGCATGCCACTGGCCGATTTCTCCTTGTCTTTCTGACTGTTCATGCCAGTTTCTCGGGCTGGGGAGCCTATTGCCAAGAATATATGGCCCAGGTCATTGGAACCTCAGGGAAGCGGTTTGGTCCATCATCTACCTCGAGGCGAGGGCCATCAGATTGGCTCTTCTGCATTTCAGGCCCCTGGTCATAGACTGGGTGGTTTAAGTGTTTTCAAATAATGTCACGACGGTGTTATGTTAATCGGCAAGGTGGCACGAGGAGTGCCAAAGTAGCTCTGTAGATGGCTCTCCTTTTTGCTTGGGCAGAGAAGAATTTCCTAGTCTTGTCGGCTCAGCACATTACCGGGGTGAACATGCTTACTTTCCATGCTTAATTCTTGCCTAGTTTCTGGTACTTTCCCAACCCCTTGGAAACATGCGCTAGTCCACCTCCTTATCAAGAACTTCTCTATTGACCCTAGTGATCCCGCCCACTATCGTCCTGTCTCTAACCTTCCTTTCATTTCTAAGATTCTTGAAAAGGCGGTCTTCTCTCAGCTCTCCACCTATCTGGACTCCACTCATTTCTTGCATCCACATCAATGCGGTTTTTGCCCTGGCCACAGCACCCAGTCTATTCTTCTGTTCTTTCTTAATGAGCTTCACATCTCTCACGATCGGGGTGATATCTCTTTAGCTGTCTCCTTGGATCTCTCAGCTGCCTTTGATCTTGTTGTGTAGCAGGAGATCTATTATTTATTTATTATTTATTTATTACAGTTGCTTATATACCGCACTATTCGGCATCAGCGCGGTTCACAGTATAACAAAATGACCAAAACACATTATCTCTTCGAAGTCTGTCCCTCCAACCCTCAGATGAAAACACAGAGACAGACCGGTATGCAAACACATGCTGTTTATTGTGCGCACAGTCTCAGGCAGAGCCGGCACCCTGAACAAAATGATCTGAGAGAGCAAGTGGCGTCACACACTGTCTTATGTACAGTAAGTTTTCAAACCCATACTAGCTTCTCATTTGTCTCAGGTATCCCCTCTCCACCAATCAGTAGCCCCTGGGGGGGGGGGGGGGTTGTGGGCTATCATATAGCATGCCTAAATGACCTGTCTAAACTGGTATGCTCCGGTCTGCTGGACTCTGGGCGAAAGGGTATATGTTTAAGCTTTTTTCACTGTAACTCAGGCTGAGAGGGGAGGGGTTACCCTCACAGCTACCTTCCTGGCTGCCTCACTCCCCCCTTTTTTAGTTGGACCTCAACCGCTAGGGCGGTAGAGGGCAGCAGTACTAGAGGCAGGCCGCAAGGGGGTATTGGAATTGCTGAAGCCCAAATGGCTTGTAGATTTCATTTACTTTCTAAGAAAACAATAATAAAATGATAACAATACAATCATTCACAAAAGCCCCCAAAATCCCCCAATCAGTCCAATAGTCCTCTTCCCATTCTCAGACAATTTGGTCCTGCCTCTCAGCAGTTCCTGAGGACCTCTCATTCTCATAGGCGAATATTTTGTCCCTTCTTTCAGTGTGACACACGGATCCAGGTAGGGACTCCTTCACACATTTCTGTGGTGTGTATTTCTGAGTTCTTGGGATGGTCTGTTCCATCTGGACTCTGGCCAATTCCTTCTGCTGGACTCTCTGGATTGCAATTGGTGACATGGCTCCAGGCCTCATTCAGAAAAGCAGCACCAATGTTAAGTGAAAAGACTAAATATTCTAGATTAGATTTCACAATGAGACAATGCAATGCGACAAACTTAATTTCATCCATATTTACTAAGATCATATCCTATAAATATTGCTTTATAAACTTTCAATGGTCTACCAGTAACTATCTCGTATGGTGTCAATTTTGTCTCGCAGTTTGATTAACTCCTTGTCTCTCTATCACTGGAGATTCATTTGCTGATAGGAAATATTCCATTATGCCCTTGACTGATCTTTACATGTTTACAGATCAGACAAGTTGCACACACGTGTTCTGCAATTTTGGCAAGTTTTAGAATTATACCAATTTTGTGAGAATTTGTCATCAAATCATCCCCCTTTGCCCATGCATGCATGGCCAGGACATACAGAGGCAAAAAGGAGGCAAAAAAGCATCTGGAAGTACCACATGGCCAGTGTGTGTTTTCCAAAGCTCATCAGAGTGCAAGGTGCACCTAGCCTGTCTCCAGGTGTCTATTTCTAATTGTTGAGTATGTGTTGGGGCTTAGATGACTTCCTAAATTGAAGATTCTGGAGACGGCATAGTTGAATAAAGTGCTAATCATCATTTTTTGTTTACATATTCATTAGCCAGATACATCACTTCACATCATTAAATTACCTTCATCAGTTTACTGTCCATCAGAGTCCCTCCTCTTAATATCCCACTTCATCCCTCACAACAATCCTTCATCACCTGCATCATTCCACCAACTACATACATAGGTCCTTTTTCATGTTTTTTATACCATACTAGTGTATCCTTATTTGGCAAGGCTGCTAAGAATATCAAACAATTGTTAAAAACTTAGTATTGGTGTAAATTTAGATTCTTCTCAATAAGCATAACAGTGTGAGTAAACAGTGTCCCTTTCCCACTAACTTAATTGGTGTAGTTCTAAATGGACATATGTGCTCATTTTCAATAGCAACTATCTAAACAATCTAGGTAAAGTTTTTACAATATAAAACTATTATTTTGCAACATTTTATAACATCAAACCCAATCTTGAAATTGCAGTGTCCACAAGGATTTGTGTAAGCTACTCATTAATTATGGTGTCAAAAGAGATCCTTTTTGAGATGAGAGACCTAAGAGGGTACAAGGCATTGGTGGTTGGGCCTCATGGCGATACTTCTTCAGGTTCTTCTTGGCCTGCAAGGCATTTGTGGCTGGGCCTCATGGCGATACTTCCTCGGGTTCTTCTTGGCCTACTCTCCCCTGCCTATTCATGTCTCTTCAGAGGCATAAATATACAAGGTTCATGTTCTTCAGGCCTTGTGGGTCCTCGAGGAGTCTTAGAGCAGTCAGAATTCTGGTGGCTCAGATCATCATACTTGAAGCAGCACATTTATTGCCTTTTCCTAGGCTGTGGTCTCACCTTTCTGCCTCTCTCTCTCTCTCTCTCTCTCTCATTCTTTTTTTCTCAAACCTCTCCTGGATCATTGCTGACAAGCAAGATTTGGTTTTGTCCAATCAACTCAAGTTAATGTTCTCGTTTTATTTGTAAATAATTTTACAAATATTCTCATATTTTCTGGGAACTCAGTTCCATCTTTCCACTAAATTTGCTCTATATGCTTGGGAACAAAGCAATTTCAGATGAGCCCCTGTCCAAAATCTCAGCAAACTTATTAATATTTACTCATCTTGTAATTGCTGTGTGTGTACTGGACCTTTGCATAATGTACTACTACAACAAGTGTATTTGGTAACATAAGTGCAAGTGTATAAACTAAAGAAAATTAATATCTCACAGTGCTGCAACATATATCTGTTTTCTCAGGAACTGTACTCCTGAAACTGAAATAAAAACTTTCAAAACAAAGTACACTTTTTCTCTGGACACCAACACGTAAAATTCAAATACAGAAAAGCAGGTTAATTTATCCTAAAATCCAATATTGTGACAAATAAAACTGTGATGTTACTGTCCTGTTCATCAGTCATCAGCACAGAGCTTAACAAGGCAAAGTAATTACCTTGAATCTTACAGTTCAGGAAACAGGCATTCTCAAATGACATGAAACTGCAAAGAGGTGAATTCAAAATCATGCTTTGTCACATTTAAATTAAAACCTTATACCTGAAACTGATATCAAACTGATCTGAAATGTTATCTTCAACACAGACAGCAGAACAAACAATAGGTCTCTCTTGTGTCCAGATTCTTTCAGGCAAATGCAGATTACTATGTAGCTGAACAATTAACCTATAGTTATAGCTGTTTATGGTTCTGTAAAATATAAACAATAACTATGCCCTCTATGAGGTACTTGCCGCAATATATAAAATCCCCATTTAACTTTTAAGTTTGCTTGATAGCATATACAGTCAAAGACAAAGAATAGATGCATAACATACTAATGATAAAGATTAACCAGGATTACCTTCTTATTTACTCAGGATTTTAAATCATTTGCAAACTGGCTCAGGATGCCCCATTGTCCTGTCAGGGCTCTTAACCTCTACTTTGAAGGTCAAAAAAACCAAAAACAGTTTCCTTAGTTTCATGCCTTGTTTGATCTAGTCACTTCAGCATCCAAGGACCATAAAATCTACTGGAGTAGCCAGTAATGAAAGAAAAACAGTATTTACTGCAAACAAACATTTAAACACAAGACAAATCAAAGCTTACAAGTGCTTTATGCCTAACAGCCTATCTGATCAGAATATAAGAAATTTCACTAAACCCTCCCCCCTGGGTAGTTCTGAAAAGCATGTAACAACAGCTTGGGAAAAAACAGGGACCTTAAAAAGGCAAGTAAAAAATGCTCAAGGGAGACATCCCCCATGGCTTTAGAAGCTCAAAATTCTACAATTAAAATTGATGACAAGAGGATTGTTTGGAGGCTAGGTGAATTGTTCTTTTTGTCCTCTTTAATGGGTCTCCATTCATCTGCTAGAAGAAGAACTCCTCCCTGATCTTTCTGCAGCCATGCAAACAGTTTCACTCCCCGTTTCATTCCCAGTATCTTTCTGTAGTTATGCAAACTGTCTCAACAGTTTCAAGTACCCCTTACTCACTGCTGAGAGGTATGATCAAAATGTGGTTCTTTGACTATTGGTTATGCATGAAACATAGTAATGAAACTGGATATACATTAAATAAAGCAATTGTCTTCCTTCACTTCTATACTAGTACAACAGTCTATATACAGTATCTACAGGAGAGTCCCCCTACTCCCCTTTTATTTACAGGGAACAGTCCCTTTCCTCTTTATTTACAGAGGTTAGAGGAGAAGCTATGGGCTTGGGGCCGGACTCTCAGTATCTTCCCCCTTCTTGGATTTCTCCTTTTTTTTTTTAAACATTTTCTAAACTGTCCCTCTCCCTGCAGTCAGTAGACCTGATGTTTTTCACTGTTTCAGGTGGCCACGCTCTCACTAAGGTGGGCCACTCCCGTTCACACAGTACAACTAGTCTGGGGGCAGTGAGCCTAACTCCATAGTCACCCCCAAAGGCAGTTTTTAAAATGGCTTAGCATGCATTTCAGCGGAGTCCTATTCTTGGATCCACTAGACCCCATACTGTAATTATTCTCCTAATTCGTATATAACACTCGGGTTTATAACACAGAACGAGACAGCAGAAGGGAGACAACAGGCAGGGACACAGACAGACAGACAGACACACACATATATATATATACACCCTCCCAGATTCCCGAATCCAGACACCAGGACAGGCGGTGGTTTCAGAACCCAATATCTCAGACTACGGTTCTTACTCGAACCACCCGTAGGGGGTGGCCAATCCCGTACCAGACTTTTCAACGTGTTTCAGCAAACCAGACTTTTCAGCCCGTTTCAGAAAACTAAGAGAGTGAGTACTCACCGTCCTGAAGAGTTTGGATGCCAGTCTATCAAGCTGGATTTCTGTACCGTCGGCCGTCCAGGACCGAGTGCGCAGGATACGCCGAGGGATCCCTCTGGAACAAAGGGTCCAGTGGCGCTGGGGACCGTCGACGAACAGGAAGTCGGTCCCGGATTGGGCGAGTCCTGGTTGCACAAACCGCGATGCCTTCACCTGGGGGTGCGAGGAGACAGACGGAGGTTTCCTGGCCAATGCACCAGGAAATGTAGCAGGAGATCTATTATCTCTTCGAAGTCTGTCCCTCCAACCCTCAGATGAAAACACAGAGACAGACCGGTATGCAAACACATGCTGTTTATTGTGCGCACAGTCTCAGGCAGAGCCGGCACCCTGAACAAAACAATCTGAGAGAGCAAGTGGCGTCACACACTGTCTTATATACAGTAAGTTTTCAAACCCATACTAGCTTCTCATTTGTCTCAGGTATCCCCTCTCCACCAATCAGTAGCCCCTGGGGGGGGGGTTGTGGGCTATCATATAGCATGCCTAAATGACCTGTCTAAACTGGTATGCTCCGGTCTGCTGGACTCTGGGCGAAAGGGTATGTGTTTAAGCTTTGTTTCACTGTAACTCAGGCTGAGAGGGGAGGGGTTACCCTAACAGCTACCTTCCTGGCTGCCTCAGTTGACCACTCTATCCTTCTCTCCCGTCTCAGGGATGCTGGTCTTCAGGGCACTGTCTTTCATTGGTTTCACTCCTTCCTCCACTCCCGCACTTTTTCTGTTGTCTCTGATCCTACACCTCCAATTCTCTGTCTTTGCACTGCGGGGTATCTCAGGGTTCTGTTCTCACACTGCTCCTCTTCAACATCTTCTTGGCCCCTCTCACTCTCCTAGTGCAGCATATTATTATGCCGATGACATCATTCTTCTCCACCACACTTCCTCTGTCAGCCCAGATCTTTCACCCCTCAATACCTGTCTATCACTTGTCGCTAGCTGGCTGTCCATGAATATCCTTCATCTTAACCCCTCAAAAACATCGGCAATGTGGTTCACTTTTGGTAACTCCCGTCCCACACTATCCCCTACCCTCCTTAGCGTCCCATTCCCACTGGTATCCTCATTTCATTACCTGGGTGTGACACTGGACACAGACCTATTCTTTCACGCCCACATTTCTGCTCTCACCCGTCGCTCTGACTTCTACCTTCGTCAAATTTGAGCTGTCAGTGCTGTTCTCTCCCTTTCCTCTGTCACCACTGTTCTTCTCTCCTTGGTGATCTCATTAGTTGACTACTATAATATAATCTTTGCTGGCCTCCCCCCAATATCAACTCGACTGCTTACAGATGATTCAAAACACTGCTGCCCGGATTCTTTCCCACACCACCCGCTATAGTTACATTACACTCCACCTTATTCAATTGCATTGGTTACCAGTTTTCCATCGTATCACTTTCAAACTCCTGATCCTAACTCATAAGGCCCTTCACACGCACATCCCTCAGTGCCTGACTGATTCCATGTAGTTCGTTTGGCGCCCCGCAGCTTTCAGTCCATACATGTCAACCACTTGGATCTCCCCTCCCCAGCTGATGCCCACTTAGAACAGGCCCGTCACTCAGGTTTTTTCTTTTTAGGACCGTCCCTCTGGAACTCCCTGCCTGTCCTCCTCTGCCAAGAACAATCATACCCTAAATTCAAGTCTCTTCTTAAGACTTATCTTTTCTGTGTTGCTTATGACCTTCCCCCTCCTGACCCCTCCTAACCTCTCTCTCTGTCTGACCCCCCTCTTCTCCTTTTATTTTTCCTATCCCTGGCGTGACTGTATGCTTTCCTGTCACAAAATGTAGTTCTTTTCTGTTTCCAGCCTTGGCCATTGCTGCATTTTGCTCCATTGTAAACTGCCCTGATGATTCTGAAGGTGCGGTAAATCAAATATGCCAATAAAGAACAGTTGGTAAGCAGACTTCCTCAGCCAGCACTCTCTGGATCCTAGAGGCGTTTCAGTTGATTTTGTGCTGCTGGGATCTCCTCGAAATGGATCTGATGGCGATCCGCTCCAGTGCCATAGTTTGTCATTTCTTCAGTCACCATACGGAGACGTGGTCTGAAGGCCTCGACTCCCTGGCCCAGTCTTGGCCAAGTCAGCACCTGCTGTACATTTTTCCTCCATGGTCCCTGGTGGGGCATGTGATTTGGCATATAGAACGCCACCCGGGTGGGATTGTTCTGGTGGCACTGACTTGGCCGAGAAGAGTGTGTTTCGGAGACCCAATGCAGCTCCTGCAGGCACCACCTCTTTGGTTACCTCTGTTTCGGGGCCTATTGTGGCAGGGACCAATTGTCCTGGAGGACTTGGTTCCTTTCTCGCTTAAGGCTTGGTTCTTGAAAGAAGACAGCTAGTGCATAATGGCTACTCTTCAGCCGTGATTTCTATTCTGTTCAGAGCCCAGAGGAGGTCTACCAAGATAGCATTCATGCGGATCTGGTGCCTCTTTGGGCAGTGGTGCAATACTCGGCAGTTGGCTCCAGAAACGGCCAAGTTGCCATTTCTGTTGGCCTTTCTATGGGACAGCCTGGAGAAGGGGTTTTCCTGTAGCTTCCTGAAAATTCAGGTGGCAGCTTTGACCTGTTTCTGAGTTCCGGTGGCTGGTAAGTCTCTAGCCTTGCACCCAGAGGTCTCACACTTTCTCCAGGGGGGTTCAGTGTCTGCATCCTCCCCTCCAGTGTGTGATCCCTTCCTAAGATCTGTCCGATGCTTAGGGCCCTCATGACAGCGTCTTTTGAGACATTGAAGCACGCTACTTTAAAGGATTTGATGCTCAAGACTGTCTTCATGCTCTTGATTTGTTCCGCAAGACGGAATTCTGAGCTGCAGGCTCTGTCTTGCAGAGATCCTTATCTGTCTTTTCAAAGGAGGCCATTTCAGTTTGGCCTGTACCTTCCTGCTTGCCTGAGGTGATTTCTCCCCTTCCAGAGAAGTAGGGGGTCTGCTGGCCCCCCTCCTCTAGGGAGCAGTGCCTAAAGAAGGATGAGGATCTTCGCCTTGTGGATGTCCGGAAGGTGCTTCTCTGGTACTTGAAAGTTACAAAGTCCTTTCTTAAGTCAGACCATCTTTCTGTGCTCTTTGCTGGCCCACACAAGGGTGAAGTAGTGGCCAAGTCAACTTTAAGGCGCTGGATTAAAGAGGTCTTTGCCTCAACGTATCTGTTGTGGAATTGGCCGGTTCCAGAGGGTTTGCGCACCCAAAGTGCAAGCGTTCTCGTGGGCGGAGTGGAGCTCGATAGTCCCTGCTGACATTTCTTGGGCAGCAACGTGGGTATCACTTTCTATTTTTGCCACGCATTATCGCTTGGATGTCCATGCGCTGGCAGACACGACCATTGACCTAAGGGTTTTGCGACCTGCTTTGTCTTCTTCCCCCCCCCCCATGGAGTTGTAGCTTTGGTACACTTTTCTGGACTAGCAGGACGATATGGAAAGTGGTGTTTTACTTAACAGTTAATGTTCTTTCCTTGAGTTCTGCTAGACCAGTCCAGGGCTTGCCCCTGAAACTCTATTCACTCTGTTCTGCTGCTGCGGTATCCTTGGATCCGCTCTAATTTTTATACTTGGCTCTGCATGTTCATCTTATACTGTGAGCTTTCTGTTTATGCTTTCCTGTACATAGTTCTCAACTATTGATTACTATTTGTTGTCCACAATTGAGGTTATGTGAGGCTTGCCATCTTTCTCCCATATACTTTGGGACAAATACAGAGGCTGAGGCGAATAGAGGCATGGGCGGTGATGCCATTGAAAACTTGGCTTTTCTTTGTCTCCACCAATCTGCTGGTGGGGGAATCCAACCCACTTGTCTGGACTGGTCTAGCAGGACTCAATGAAAGGACATAAACAACAGTTATAGCTTCAGATAGCAAATGTCTGTGTGAGTGTCTGGAGCTTGTGTCTGTGCATGGGATGAGGCGGTGGATGCCTTTGTGTGGTTGTGGTGCAGAGCTGTGGTGCATGTGTGTGTCTGTCCTGCAAAGCATGTATGTGTGATGTGCAGAGGTGAGGTGCCCATGTGTGTGTGCGGTTCAGAAGTGAGGTGCCTATATATGTGTGTATATACATAGTGTGGAGTTGGGATGCATGCCTGTGTGTTGTGAGGTGCTTGTGTTATGTCCCCATGATTTCATCCCTTGTACATCCAACAGCTTGCACCGTTACTTCCCTCCTCCCCACTTTCTGTTCCTCTTCTAGAAACTCTCTTCTTCTCCCTAGCACTACCATCCCCGTTCCCTTCATTCCTCCATCCTCTTCCCTTTGAGTGTTTTGTTTGTTACTGGTTCTTTAGGTTTTTGCAGTTTTACGCCCCCCTCCCGTCTAAACTTTTTTTTTTAAATTATTTTATTGCCACCCCCATCAGCTCTCAGGCCGCAATTCTGACCTTCCCCAACTGTTCTGCCCATGAGGATCTGATCTCTGATGGGCAAAAGAGAAGGGGATGGCAGCCAGCATCTCCCTGATGCAAGCTGTCTGCCTGTGGGGATCTGATCTCCCGCATTCAGACCGCTTCAATTGGGGCTGCGATTGCAGCCATCCGCTTCTCTTCTGCCCACGGGAGATCAGATCCCCACTGGCAGAAGAGAAGGGGATGACTGTGATCAGAGGGCCGATGCAAGCTGTCTGTCCGTGGGACATCAGATCCCCGTGGGCAGACAGCTTGCGTCGGGACTGTGATCGCAGCCATTCCCCTTCTCTTCTTCTTGTGGGGATCAGATCCCCATGAGCAGAAGAGAAGAGGATGGCTGCAATCATGGGGCCGATGCAAGCTGTCTTCCCAATTGGGCCCCGCTATCTCAGCCATTGTGATTTTGGGAGGAGGGAATAAATCCCAGGCGCCAGATGCAAATTTCTGGTCACCATGGCGTCCTGGCGCCTGGGATTTGTCGAACCCTGGTATATAGTATCTATAGGATAAAAAGCATGCATGGTATGCAATATTTCTGGTTTGGAGGGAAGCAGAGATATTATTGGTTTGAAACATCTCTAGGAGGGAGACAGCTGGAACAGGATCTGAGGCATTGCTGATATGAGGTAAAAACTCTAGGAGAGATGGCAGTCCTTACAGGTGCCGAAGTATTTTTGACAGGGAGCCATGCCAAATGGTAAGGCTTATAGTGGTGTTGACTCTCTAAGAGATAAGGCACCTGGGGTTAATTGCTGTGTACTAGCATCTAAGAAGGAGAACTGAGACAGGAAAAGGGATAAATTACACATGCAGTATATTTGGATGGAGATGACTCATTTTTTTTCATGTGTAACATCTCTGGAAGGAGAGGGTAGCTGAGAGTAGTGATTTAACTTAAATCTGCTCCTTGTGGTCTTGGGTAAGCCACTTAACCCTCCATAGCCCATGTTCCCT
This sequence comes from Ichthyophis bannanicus, assembly GCA_033557465.1. NCBI lineage: Eukaryota > Metazoa > Chordata > Amphibia > Gymnophiona > Ichthyophiidae > Ichthyophis > Ichthyophis bannanicus. The sequence goes on from CM066037.1 coordinate 205,431,720, forward strand.
GTAAAATAGTTATCTCCAAGTTATAATGCCCTGTTCAATGTAATTTCAGTTTGTTCAATGTAAACCGCACTGATGCAGAATAGCGCGGTATATAAGAGAATTAAATTAAAAAAAAAGAAACCACAGAATGTTCTCAAGGATCACAGGAGCAACCAATAGACCAGTGCAATAAAAGTCAGTCTCTCTTGGGAACTTCATGGAAAGGGGCATTTCAATATAGCCGATTTTCATAATGGTTTAGTGTATTTCTTCTCTAGTCTTCAGCTGTCCTGAATAAACCTGCTCTCAGCTGATCTGTGAAGCTAAGCAGGGTTGGGTCTTGCTAGTACTTGAATGGATGACCACCTTGAAATACCAGGGGCTGTAAACTCACTGCATGGAAGAAAGGCCTGGCAGTCTACTTACATTGCATTTCTTCTCAAGCTGGAAACATTTTTGCTATAATGAATTGGGCTTCCAAACTCTAAAGATTTAGCCAGGTATTATAGTAAAAGGAGGAAAAGGGGCCAGAAGCTGATTTTAATTGATTTTCTCTAACACAGTAAAGAGAACTGCTGATGGATTTTAAAACTCTGCCCCCTCCCCATTTTGTCCATATCATAATAATGATACTTCAGGACAGTGTATGTATGAGAGCTATTGGCCCTGTCAGGTGGTTTCAAGCACATGCTTGGTGTCAGCCGCAGCTTGCAGTGTATTTCTCTGAATACACAATTTCATTGAATTTTGTGCTTAAATATGTGCTAATAAATGGATTTCTATTATACTTATCACAATAAATAGAATTTTCAGTAAGCATAATGGTAATGAATTATCAATGTGTTTGATTGTCCACAGATCTTGATAGCAACAGTCACTTATCTATTACCTAGTACAGAGGCTTCCTCCTATGAACAGGACAAAAGGGTAAGTAAAGTATCTGATATGGGCACTTTGCACCACTAGAGGTCATATTTAAATATATGCATAACTATGGGATTGCACTGTGCTGATATCCCACCATTAGAATTAAGCTGTACAAGAACAAGCATAAAGGATTCTGAGAGGTCTGAAAACCATAAAGTGTTTCCTATTAGTCTCTCCGGGCCAGTCCAGGACATTAGGGTAGTCAACCTCCTCCAGCAGCTGAGGACTGAATTCTGAAAGTCTTGCTGACAGCCTATCCCGCTCCCCCTGGTGTCCGAGTGAGTCTTTCAGTCCTCAGCAGCTGAACAGGACGTGTGGCTGACAGGCTCCCCGGAGAGACTATAGGAATTTAGTAGTTAGGTTTAAAAAAAATATATTAGCTGGGTTGCCCTGGCAGGGCAGTAATTCAGTGGAAATAGTCTTGACAATAATGTAAAAAAAAACAAAAAACCGGAGAATCTGAAACGGTCCTCGGCTGCCAGGAGGTGTAGTTAGACAGTGCAAGAGGCAGAGCCTGCCTCATTTTTGGAGGATCCGTTGCTCCGGGGTGAGAGAAGGAGTTGGGAGCCCCAGAATCCACCTTCCTACCCTTGACGCTGAATTCTCTATGTTCCGCTAGCAGCGGAGAGACGGAGATCCGGCAGCCTGACTCACTGCAGGAGGTAGGAAACCTTGGTTAGAGCAAGGCAGGTGTTTGTTCGGCAGGGGTGCTTCACTCGCCGCCGCGGTTCTCAGGCCGGAGTATATTTTTGAGGCAGGCTTTAAGTGGGAGGTGCCGGTGCCGGCAGCGTGCGCTTGGCAGAGGGATTGCAGTGCTTCCGGGGGCCGGTCTCTGCCACTTTTGTTTTCAGCATGTAAGCAGTTTGGGACGCTTTCTTCAGGCGTAATGGACCTTAAATCAGCATTGGGGAATTTCTCCGACAGACCGCAAAATATAGTAGAAAAGGCGGGATCGGCGGCCATTTTGTCAGAGCCTGCCGTTTCTCCCGCGAGGCAGATCAAGGCGGGAAAAAGAAAGGCGAAGACCTAACAAGGCTTCTCCTGTAGAAAGCCAAGGCCAGCAACGGTGTCCTGGATCTCAGGAGGGGTTAGAGTCCTTGTTTTCGCCAGATTTTATACTGGCTATGTATAAGGCATATTGTTTGAAAGTGACACAGGAATTAAGCAAACCGGTGGCTCCCAGTTTGTCAGAGGCACAGAAAGGGGAGGCCACTGAAGACGGATCCTGGGGAGGGATCCTCTCAAAAAGATAAAAGTTCAGAGTCAGGCTTCGATGGCTTCTGGCCGCAGCTCTCTATCCCTCAGGTAGCAGAAGAGGGGGAGATCCTTTCAGAGACGGGTTTGGACTCTTGGGCAAGTGAATTGGAGGAAGGGGAGATTGGAACGGGCGATGACCCGAATGTTTTCAGGGTTTTTCGCAAAGAAGAGTTAGGAGCTCTTATTGCCCAGTCTCTCGCAGCTCTAAATATTATTCTGCCGGCAGTGCAACAGGAGCTGTTAGAAGATCCATTGCTACAAGGCTTTAAAGCGGAGCAGCGCTGTTTTCCAATTCACAGAGTAATTAAGCAGATGATAGAATCTGAATGGGAATGCCCTGAAGCTACTCTGAGGGGGGGCCGCGCCATTGGTAGGCTTTACGCGGTCCCGCAGGAAGAGAAAGAGTTGTTGCGGATGCCTAAGGTGGATGCATTAGTTTCGGTGGTCACGAAGAAGACGACGATTCCGGTGGAAGGGGGTGCAGCCCTTAAAGATCTTCAGGATCGCAAAATAGAGGCGCTTCTCAAGCAGGCCTTTGATTCCAGTGCTCTGGCTCTGCAGGCCTCCATTTGTGGGGTGTATGTTTCAAGAGCCTCTATCCGTTGGCTCCAAGGAGAACCATGCACGGAGAAGGTGGAAGGGTATCCCTCGGAGGGAGCAAAGCTGGAATCGGCAGCAGCTTATTTAGCGGATGCCTTCTATGATTTGGTAAGGATATCAGCAAAGTCCATGGCGTCGGTAATTGCTGCTAGAAAGTTTCTCTGGCTGAGGAATTGGGCGGTGGATGCATCTTCTAAGACTCGCCTCAGTAATCTCCCCTATAAGGGCAAGCTACTTTTTGGAGAAGATTGTAAAGGATTTGGGTGATTCCAAAGGAGGCAGGCTTCCAGAGGACCGGCCGAAGGCTTCGAGGCCTGGTACTATGCAGAGAGGTCAAGAGTAGAGATTTTCACAGGTTTAGGGGACCTCGATTTGCTCCTTATCAAAGGGACCGGTTTGTGGCCAGAGGACACTCCTTTCGAGGGGCTCGAGGATTCAGCAGGGGCTATTTTAACGCCCAGCAGACCTCTTCTAAGAAACCACAATGATGGGCGGCTGGTCCTGGCGGAGGTCGGCTGCAGGGGTTCCTCTCTGCCTGGGCCGCCATAACTTCGGATCAGTGGGTGCTGGAGATCATCCGCGAGAGGTATGTGCTGGAATTCGCTCACCCGCTGGTGGAAGCTTTTCTCGTGTCCCCGTGTGGGCCACAGACAAAGAGGTAAGCTATAAACGACACGCTGCAATGGTTGTTGCATCTTCAAGCGGTGGTGCCGGTGCCCCTAGACCAGTGTGGCTTAGGTCGGTACTCGATTTATTTTGTGGTCCCCAAGAAAGAAGGGTCTTTTCGGCCAATTCTGGATCTCAAGCAGGTGAACCGCTGTTTAAGGGTGCCACATTTTTGAATGGAAACCCTGAGGTCAGTTATTCGGGTTGTAAAGCCGGGGGAGGTGCTTTCCTCTATCAATCTGACAGAGGCTTATCTGCACATCCCGATCAGAGCAGATCATCAAAGGTTTTTGCACTTTGCAGTGCCCATGGGTCATTTTCAGTTTCGGGCGTTGCCGTTTGGGCTGGCCACGGCGCCGCGTATGTTCACGAAGGTCATGGTGGTAGTCGCGGCGGCGCTGCGGAAGGAAGGTATTCAGGTACATCCCTACCTGGACGATTGGTTGATCCAGGCAGGATCTTTCGCAGAATCGGTCGAAGCTACCGTGCGAATAGTGCAGTTCCTGGAACAACTCGGTTGGGTAATCAACCGAGCAAAGAATCATTTGCAACCAGTGAAGCAACTTACGTACCTAGGGGCCTTATTCGACACAGAGGTAGGGTCTGTGGTTCTACCCGAGGACAGAGTGCAGAAGATTTTGGCTCAAGTAGAGGTGTTCTTACGAATGTGGGCTCCGACGGTGTGGAAGTACTTGCAGTTGCTGGGTTCCATGGCGGTGGCCTTGGACCTGGTGCCATGGGCCAGGGCGCATATGCGACCTCTTCGGCGGGCGTTGCTATCCAGATGGTCTCCGCAAGAGCATCCTCTATCTCGGAGGCTGGTATGTCCGGAGGAAGTGTGCAACAGTCTACAGTGGTGGTTGGTACCTGGGCATCTTCATGCGGGGGTGCCTCTGGAACACCCAGAGTGGGTGTTGGTCACAACGGACGTCAGCCTTTCAGGCTGGGGAGCGCATTGTCTGTCACAAGTCACGCAGGGGAGCTGGTCTGTGGAGGAGAGCAGTTAGTCGATCAATCGTTTGGAGCTAAGAGTGGTGCGTTTCGCTCTTCGGGGTTTCATAGGGCTGCTCGAGGACAGAGCAGTACGCGTGTTCTCCGACAATGTGCTGATGGTTTCCTATATCAACAGGCAAGGAGGCACGGGCAGTGCGGTCTTGCTAGAAAAGAGTCAGCAGTTGATGCAGTGGGAGGAGGCCCATCTCTTTGCTCTCTCGGCGGCGCATGTAGCAGGAAAGGACAGTGTACAAGCCGACTATCTCAGTCGAAATGTTCTGGATCCCGGTGCGTTGGGGTCAGCCGATCATGGATCTGATGTCCACGCTCGGCAATGCCAATGCGTTCCGGTTTTACAGCAGGCGCAGGGAATACATGTTGGAAGGTCTCGATGGCCTGGTTCAGCCCTGGCCAGCAGGCATGCTGCCTTTATGTGTTTCCTCCGTGGCCAATGATAGGTCGGGTGGTTCGGAGAATAGCAGAGCACGACGGAAAGGTGATTCTCATTGCTGCGGATTGGCCCAAAAGGCCCTGGTATGTGGATCTAGTGCAGCTTCTGGTGGGTCGTCTTGAAGGTTGCCCAATCACATCAACCTGTTGAGTCAGGGTCCAGTGTTAATGCCACAGGTGGATCGGTTCTTGCTTACGGCTTGACTCTTGAAAGGCCAAGCCGTAAGCAAGGTACTCAGCACCGGTGATAGCCACGATGTTAAAGTCCAGAAGACGATCGATGTCTCTAGCGTATGTGCGAGTGTGGTGCATTTTTGAGGCGTGGTGTAAGCGCGGGATTAGGCCGTTTGCTGCAGCGTTGCCAGACATCCTGTTGTTCCTTCAGGGGGCTAGAAAAGGGACTAGCCCTCAGTACGCTCAAAGTTCACCTTGCGGCCCTAGCTTGCTATAGAGGAGCAGCTTTTTGTCATCCATTCCAGATGTTCAGCGCTTTCTTAGGGCGGCTAGGAATATAAGACCGCCAGTAAGACAGGTAGTACCTGCATGGGATTTGAACTTAGTGCTAGAGGCCTTGTTGCGGCCTCCCTTTGAGTCTACGTTGACGAGGAGTTTGAGAGAATTGTCTTGGAAGACCACCTTCTTCGTGGCGTTGTGTTCAGCACGAAGGATCTCGGATCTGCAGGCGCTCTAGTGTAGGGAGCTGTACATTCAGTTTTCGGCAGAAAAGGTGATGTTGAGGCCAGTGCCGTCTTTTCTCCCTAAGGTAGTGTCCAGTTTTCACTTGAATCAGTCGGTTTCGCTGCTGACTTTTTCAAGTCTGGAAGAAGGTAAGATAGATCGCTCTCTTAGGAAGTTGGATCTGGGGCGAGTGCTTCGCAGGTACCTCAAATAAACCGAGCCGTTTCGGAGGTCAGATAGGTTGTTCGTGCATTTTGGTGGTGCACGTAAAGGGATGGCGGTTACCAAGGCTTCCATTGCCCGTTCGGTGAAACAGGCTATAAGGGCGGCTTATGAAGTAAAGGGGAAGTTGCTTCCCGAGGGGCTCAGAGATCATTCTACTCGAGGCCAAGCGGCTTCTTGGGCTGAGTTTGCGTTGGTTCCGCCAGTGGATATTTTGTCAGGCGGCAACATGGTCGTCGCTTCATACGTTCACGAGGCAGAATAGGTTAGATGTTCAGGCGAGGGGAGATGCGAAAGTAGGGGCCTCAGCCATTGTGACGGGGCTCGCAGGACCCTCCCGAGTTTAGGTACTGCTTTGGTACTGCCCTAATGTCCTGGACTGGCCCGGAGAGGCGAATAGGAAGGAGAAATTAGACCTTACCTGCTAATTGTCTTTCCTTGAGTTCTCTCCGGGCCAATCCAGGACTCACCCAGTTCGTCTGCGAGTTGCTCGGCTGTTAGGTCTGAAGTAGAGTTTCATTATGTCACTGTTGACCAGAAGTGATGGATTATGGGGTTCCCCCTAGGTTAAAGGGGGTTCCGTCTGTGCTATAAAAAAAAAAAGAAAGAGAGAAAATAAAGGAAATATATTTAGGTAAATGCATAAAGGCATAAAGGAGCTCTAGTGGCAAGACAAAGGAAGTTTGTTATGGTTCATAGTTTCTAGTGTTAAGGTTAGGCTGCTTTGACAATAGAAGACTGAGTCTCTGACACCAGGGGGAGTGGGATAGGCTGTCAGCAAGGCACCACATGAGCTTTTTGCCAGTCCTTTGGCACCACTCCCAACTCCAACGAGGCATTGAAAAGGTCAGTCAGTGGAGCTGTTGAATGTCCCCTAGTTCCCTCAGTATTCTAGGATGTATCCCATCAGGTCCCTTCGCTTTGTCTACTTTGTTGAGCTAGTTTCTCACGAACACAGTCTTCTGAAAATTGTTCAAGATGTCCCTCGCTTCTGTTCCTGTTTGTGGGTGTTTTCTGAGGCCCTGCTCCTGGTTCTTCACCTGTAAACACAGAACAGAAATATTTGTTAAGCAATTCCACTTTATCCTCATCAGCTTCTACATATTCCTTCCCTTCACCCTTGAGTCTGACAATACCACTTTTGCCCTTCCTCTTCTCACTAACATATCTGAAAAATGTCTTATCCCCCCATTTTATTGCATTGGCTATTTCCTCCTCTTTTTATTTATTTATTTTTTTAACAAGAACTTATATACCGCTGCTTCCATAGTTCAGCTGCGGTTTACAGATAACAACATTCAACAAAGCATAGTTTGTTTTACATATAACATCAGATAGCTATAAGCAATATAAAATAAACAGAGTAATATTAAACTGAATGGCACAGAACTGTGCAACTTATATACATTATTTACATATAGACATTATGTGGGGTATAATCATGGAGAGAAGTTCAGAATATGATAGGGAGAGTTTTCTTTTTATGTTGTAGTGAGATGTCAGACAAAGAATGGTTAGCCTTTATCTAATTCTTTTGAGTGGATGTCTTTACTATTGTAGTGTATTGTGAATAGATGGGTTTTCAATTTTTTGCGGAATTCTTTAATCTCTGTTAGCATTCTTAGTTCTTCTGGGAGGGAATTCCAGGCTATTGGGGCTGCATGAGAGAACGCTCTGTTGTTTGTTGATTTATTTGTTTTTATGAAGTCTTTGGGGGGTTTTAGTTTATTTGAATGACCTTTTCTTTGAGAAGGTTTTGAGTGTTCTTTAGTAATTAATTTACTTAATGTATGTGGTGCCATATCGAATAGTGTTTTAAATGTAGTTATTAATGTTTTGTATATTATCCTACTTTGAATTGGCAGCCAGTGAAGGGACTCTAGTATTGGTGTTATATGTTGATGAGAATGTGTTTTCGTTATTATCCTAGCTGCTGAGTTTTGTGCAATTTGAAGCCTTTTAATGTTTTGTTTTGTTGCGCCTAATAATATTAAATTAGCAAAGTCAAAGTGGGGGGTTATGGTGGCTTGAATTATGCTGATGAAATCATGTATGTATACAAGGGGTCTAAGTTGTTTAAGTATTTTAAGCTTGAAATAAATTTTCTTTGTAGTGTTTCTGATATGGGTGTCTAATGTTAAATGTTTATCTATAATTACTCCTAAGTATCTGATTTCATTTTTTATTTTGATTTCCTGGTTTTGTAGTGTTATATGTGTTGGTGGGGTATAGTCTTGGTTTTTAGTGACGATTAGCACTTCTGTTTTTGAGTGATTTATTTGGAGATTGTGGGCGTTTAGCCATAAAGTTATTTCTTTGAAGCAATCTGATAGGAGTTGCAACGGTATGTTAGGGATCGTGAATGGGATGTACATCATAATATCATCTGCATACAGATGATAGAGTACACCATATTTTTTAAAAATATTGCAAACTGGTTTTATGTATATGTTAAATAGGAGAGCTGAAAGTGCTGAGCCTTGAGGTAAACCTGTTTCAAATTTATATGATTCAGACGTATGGTTGCCTATTCTAACATTTTGGGTTCTATTGCTCAGATAGGATGTGAACCATTTATGAACTGTAGAATATATTCCTATATGTCTTAAGTTGTTAAGCATTATTGAATGGTGAACACTATCAAAAGCTGCTGATATGTCCATAAATAATAGGATGAAGGCTTTTTTGTGGTTGTCAATTCCTCTTAAAAGTGTGTCAGTTAGTACGGTCAGGAGTGTTTCAACTCCATGCTTGGGGCGAAATCCATATTGTTGGTCGTCAAGCGGATAGGATGAGTCTAGGAATTCTTGTGTCTGTATTTGTACAGTTTTTTCTATGACTTTTGCTAAGAATGGTATACTTGAGATCGGTCTTTAAGATTTTGGGGAGGTTTTGTCAAGTGTGTTATTCTTTAGAATTGGTCTGATTTGTACATGTTTAAGTGTAGGTGGGAGGTGACCTTGGAGTAGTGAAAGGTTGACCATAGGGAGTATGAAGGATAGAAGAGTTGGGAGTGTGTTTTTTATCCAGGCTACTGGGCAGGGGTCGAGATAAGAAGTTGTCGTGTTGAGATTGAGAATGATATTTTTTAATGATGTTTTGGATATCGGGTGAAATTCTGGCCATTCGTTTAGTATATGAGGTGTGTAGATTGAGTCTAGGGTCATTGGTGAGTGTTTTGTTTTGTTTTGATAATAGTTGGCTAAGGTTTGTGCTGATATATCAGTGATTTCCTTGCTAGAGGCTTGGGAATTGTTAGTTAGATTACTAACAATGGAAAATAGTTCTCTTGGTCTATTATATGCTTTTGATAGGATTGTAGCATAGTAATTTTTCTTTGAGTTATCTATTGCGTCTTTATAGATTGTGAGATGGTTGTAGTATAGTTCTTTCTCAATGGTGGATTTAGTTTTGCGCCATTTACGTTCTAAATTTCTTAGTTCTCTTTTCATTTGTTTTAATGTGCTATTAAACCATGGTGTACAGTTAGATTTTGAATAGGTTCGTTTTTTATTAGTATGATTTATTATGGCTGCGTTGTTTATGGTGGTATGCCAGTTTTTGACCGCTTCATCTAAGTTTGTTGGGGATAGTGTAAGGTAAGGGATTGTAGAATCCAGGAACTCAGTCTCATTAAATTTCTTAAATTTTGTAGTCTGGCCATTACCTGTGTGTTTTATGGTACAGTTGGTATTGTAGTTAATGTTTAATTTGATGAGGTGGTGATCAGACCAAGGTATTTGAAAGCATTCTAATGAGTCGTGTTTAAACAGTTTGAAGATCGGGTTGGGTTTTGAATCTTTGTTTTCATGACTACTTTGCTAGCTTCTCTAAGTTTTTCCAAATATAGATGCCTGTCTTCCTCTCTCTGTGATCTCTTGCATTTCATGAAGGCCTCCCTCTTTTTCTTCACCTTTTCAGCTACTTCTTTCGAAAGCCGTAGTGGTCTCCTTTTCCTTTTCCCTTTTCCCTTTATTTACCATTTTAACAAAAAGGTTGGTTGCCCTTAAAATATCCCCTTTCAGTTTTGCCCACTGTTTTTCTACATCCCCCAGCTGTTCCCGTCCCGCTAACGACTCCCTGAGGTATTGGCCCATCTTGGCAAAGTTAGTCTTCCTAAAGTCTAAGACCCTCACCTTTGAATGGATTCTAACAGCCCTAGTCCTAATACTGAACCACACCATCTGGTGATCACTGGATGCAAAATGATCTCCCACTAATAACATCATAAACACTTTCACAATTGGTAAGCACCAAGTCCAGTATGGTCCCTTCACGTGTGGGTTCTGTTACCAATTGCCTGAATAGTTCTCCCTGTAGAGAATCCAGGATCTCTTTACTTCTAGATGATACTGCAGCAGGAATGTGCCAATCAACATCTGGCATATTGAAGTCCCTTATGAGTAGCACTTCCCCTTTCCTAGCAATGCTGCGTTTGTTTTCAATTAACTCTGTCCACCTCTTCCTCTTGTGAGGGAGGTCTGTATATCACGCCAATGCAAATAGATTTCTCTTTCCCTCTTTCTAGTTTAACCTACAATGCCTCCTCTCTCCCTTTTAAGCTCTGTAATTTCAAAGCTTTAATAATATTTTTTACATATAGTGCCACTCCTCCTCCCCTTCTTCCTACCCTGTCCTTTCTAAATAAAGTATAGCCAGGTATAGTTATATCCCAGTCATGGTTTCCTGTGAACCATGTTTCTGTAACTGCCACTAAATCCAAGTCGGCCACTCCCACCAAAGCTTCAACATCAGGGATCTTATTTCCCATGCTACGGGCATTTATACACACTGCTTTCCATATGTTACCTCTGTAACCCATTTCCATAAAGGTATTTAATGTATCACCTACCTGGGGGCTTTCACTTACCCGTGGGCTTTCTTCACCCATCCCCAACGAATCTAGTTTAAAACCCTCTTCAGTAGATTAGCCAGTCTACTACTTAAGATGTGTCGAACTTTCTTGGACAGTGTGACACAGTAGCCAGTATAGAGCACATGGAGGTAAGAGAAAATGAGGAACTTACCTCAGATTTAGCTGAGCAGCAAATAAACTCAGTACACATAGGAACAGCTGAGCAGCAAATACATTCAGCACAGGAGAAGCCAAAAGGCATTAGAATGAATTTTCCTGGTGATAGTCCTGACATAGTTAGAAACAGAAAGCCTCATCAGGAACACCTGTTTACAAAGACCCACGTAGCGTGCAGAGAATGGAAGCATATAAGTTGCTGGCTAGAACCAGGAAAGGCCAGCAGGGGCAGCGACTCAGGAGGACTGAGCAAGCAACCAGTGAGCACGTGTCATGCTGAAGGAAGTTTGCCGGGAGAAGGAAACAGTAGGTCTGACACCAGAGCAGGAAGCAGCCAGGGACGTGGCCAGGAGCCTGCTAGGTTTGATGGTGGTTGGAGAGTCCGGGAGAGAGCTGTCAGGAGCCCAGAAACAAGAACCAGAAACACAGTTAAAAGGTGGGAACCTTGCTTTTCTGAGGAAAAGCCTAAAGGCTCTGTGTGTTTTAAAGGGCAAGGGCGTGGCACTGGAAGTGACTTTGATGTTGAAAGATATCCAGTGATTCCACCAGGTTGGAAGAGAAAGGAAAGCCAGAAAGAAGCTATCACCATACCAGGCATTCAGAGCCCTAGGTTTGAAGAGCACTTTTTGGGCAAAGTAATCCATGCACCACAGGAGGGTTTTCAGGAAGCCAGCACATGTAAAGAATGTGACCCTTATGCTATCGGGAGCACTGTTCCCTCTAAGCTGTGCGCGTGTGCGCGCGCACACACCTCACCGAGCGAGCGCACATACTTTACAACAGAGCGCACAAAAATTATGGTTCTGATTCTGATAGAAAACACCACAGACGTCTTAAAATTTAAAAGTTATTATGTATTTACGGTTTTCACAAGTTCTACAATGTTTTCTAGTGCAATCAATGTGGTGTACATACTGTATTCTGATGTGTAGTCAAATTTTAAAGTATATAACTCTGAGTGTCGTTATGTGGCGCACAAAAACTTAACCTTCCTTCAAAAGCTGCACAGCTGATATTTTATGCGCACACAGCCTACAGAAAATTAGAGGGAACATTGATCGGGAGTGAATCCGAATTAATGCAGTGGAAGAATAACAGCTGTACTCCTGACCCAGTCCCTATGGATTGCACAATATGTTTTTCAGATGATGTCATATCTTTATGTTAAGCCTGTGGGAAGCAGCCATGTGCTAGTGTCAAAGGAAAAGAAGATATTTATCTTTGTAGCAGTTTCTTTTTGTTTTTTCTGCTGTTTTGTTTGTGTTGTATCCAAAGAATATCCGTTTGGGAAGGGGAATAAAGCCCTGACATTATTTTGCCTTACCATTTGACTGCAAGTTTCTTTTTGGTAGAAAGGCAGCGTGAACTTCAAATCCCTAGGCAGCCGCCTAATAGGGCTCAAGGGAGGTCTATCTTACAGACCCCATCACAACAGATGGATGCCATCTCTGCTCTACAGCCCTTGGAACAGCATCCCATGGTCTAGAAAACCAAAACGCTCTCGATGACAGCATCTACGCAGCCATGCATTCATCTCCAGGATGCGAGCCTCTCTGCTTTGGCCTTTACCCTCAACAGGGAGGATTGAAGAGAACACCACCTGTGCACCTAAGTGCTTCACCCTCTGTCCCAGAGCCATGAAGTCACTTTTGATATGCTCAGAGGGATACCTGGCAGTATCATTTGTTCCGACATGGATTAGCAACATTGGGTAATAGTCAGTGGGCTTGATGAGTCTCAGCAAACTCTCCGTAACATCTTGGATTTTGGCACTAGGCAGACAGCATGCCTCTCTGGTCATCAAGTCTGGTTGGCAGATGGACGCCTCAGTACCCCTCAGAAGAGAGTCACCAGCCACCACTACCCTTCACTTCCTTGTGGTCACTGATTCTGCAACTTTGGGGTACTTGAGCTCTGGTTCTTCACTTTCCATGGATGCTTTCACCTCCTCTACTTCCAGGGCTGCATAATGGTTCTTCATTTCAAAGGCTGGAGAAATTGGATTGGTGATTCTGCAGGCCCTGGTGACTTGTGTCCAACCTTCGTCATTCTGTCAGCACCCATCTTCTCTTCTGCTGGAGAGCTTGGTTGCTGCAAGAAGCATCTCATCAATGTACTTCTCACTGTCTTGAATTATCCTCAGCCTCGCCACCTCCTCTCTGAGTTCCTCCACTTGTTTCCTCAGAGCTTCAGCATGCATGCACCCTGCACATGGAACCAGTCCTTCAGCTGTCATTGGGTCCTCTGTCTGGACAGAGGCAGAAGCTGTTATGGGGGCAACAGCTTTAGCAGTACTATTTTTCCCACCCATTGTTCTGTTCGTGGAGCTTAGGTATCTGTTAAAGCAAAAGACTCTCTACCAAAGTACCAGCCGGTTTCCCAGCTGTCCTTTCAGAGAAAAAGCAGTTAAATCTCTTTAATTGCATTCAAAATGTGCTGTTCCAAGTCCCTGCGTTTTGTTAATGGGGAGGTGCCCTATAAAGCAAGACTGCTCACTAGGGGTGGGTGGGAGTTGGGGGGGGTAAGGAGGGAACTAACACCTAATTAGGTGTCAGCAGTTCCCAAGAGCTGAGAAAGTTACCAAAGCTGAGTTTTAAACCTACCCCACTAAAGAAAATATTTCTACTAGAGCACCAAAAATAATGTAACTTTGTTTTGAAAATATAACAAAACCCTTTTAAGAGCTCCCAGTCAGAGAGCTAGCAATTAAAAAAAAATAAAACCTCAAATTCTTATTGTTGTTTGAACTGTATAGCCCTTGTTGGGAATGCCTCAACAGGGCAGGGCTCTGAAGCCTTTTATGCAGGCCTCAGCTGCTCTTAGTTCATTCACAGGCTAATCAGGCCCACTAACTCCTGATTAGGTGTCAGCAGTTCCCAAGAACTGAGAAAGTTACCAAAGCTGAGTTTTAAACCTACCCCACTAAAGAAAGTATTTCTGATACAGCACCAACAAGATTGTAACTTTGTTTTGAAAAATATACCAAAACCCTTTTAAGAGCTCCCAGTCAGAGAGCTAGCAATTTAAAAAAAATAAACCCTCAAATTCTTACCGTTATTTGAACTGTATAGCCCCTGTTAGGAATGCCTTAGCAAACAGTCTTGCACACATGACAGCAAAGGCTCTTCTTTTGGCCACTGCATTTTCAGCTGTGCAGGTTGTTTTATCTCGGCGCCTCCTCACATTCCTGGCAAGGCTCGCGCAGTGCTGAGCCGAGCAGTTCCCCAGCATGACGCTATGTAACCATGATGGATACCTTCATCAGATTTAGACTAGTTGGAAACTAATGTTAAAGTTCTCTGTTAGAGTCTATCTGTCACACAACTGAAAGGCTGAGTTCGACAAATTAGGCATATGTCCCTGAAATTAGCTCCTGATGTGGTTCAATGCAGTTGGTTCCTCCCAATATTGCTGTCAAATAGCTCTGCAACTTGGCTGGAGTGGTAAAATACAGAGTCTGCCTCTGATCTATGATCCTCCATTTTGCCGGATATAATAGTGAGAAGCTACGCACATAAAAGAGGCAATTTCTCTGCGTTGGCGGCTGAGAATGTGAGAGTAGTCTTGGAAGATCAAGATGTTCTTGGCTGCAGAATTTTTATTCCGTCGTGCCCGAGCTGCTCGTAACACTTCCTCTTTTTGCAGATAGTCATGAAAACGAGCTATTACCATTCTAGTGCAAGGATTGTTATCTTTGCGTGGTCCCAGGTGGTGTACTCACTCCAGTCGTATCTTTCCAGTTAGTTTAGGTAAAGATAAATTGAGTGGTATCTATGTCTCTAGAAAGCCTTGGAGCTCTGCAGCGCTCACTGTTTCTTACAGGCTGACAAAACAGAGATTTTTATGGTGACCTCGATTCTCGAGGTCATCTATTTTCTCTTCTTGTTGGTGTATGCGGCCTTCAAGTTGCTTAATGATGGAAGATTGAGCTTGTTGAGTGTCCTCAACATCCAAGATTCATTGTTCCTCTTGGGTGATGCGGCCTGTGAACTCCGTAACCATTTGTGCTACTTGAGAGAACTTTTCTGTTAAAGCAGCAAAACGCATATCAAGTGCTTGTACCACCGCTAGCAAAACTTCTTCCACTAAGTTTTGTGTGGGGTTCCGCTTGTTGGTGTTATGGTGAGTTGGCGGCCATCTTTACCTCGACTGATTGATTCTTTTTCCACCGAGTTGTTTTTGTTGTCATCCATCCTTGGACAGGCAGAAGCTCCCCAATATGAGTCCTGTGGAGGTCGAGTGGTCCTGGAAGTGAAGTAAGTGCCTTTCGGGTTAATTTTTGCAATGTTTAGTGTTGAGAAAGGGTGGAGAGCTCCGGAACTGAGCAAAACACATCCTGCTCTGCTCACTGCATCACATGACCATCACTAACAAAGATGTTAAAAAGAATCAGACCAAGGACAGATCCTGCGACACACCACTGGTAATCTCCTTTTCCGCAGAGTGAGCTCCATTTAACTGTATCCTTTGTCGCCTCGAACTCAATTAATTTCTAACTCAATCAGTAACTTTAGAGTCCATACCTAGAGTGCTCAGTTTGTTTATAAGTCGCCAGTGCAGAACAACGTCAAAAGCTTTAGTAAAATCTAAGTACACCACATCTAGGACTGTCCCTCGGCTCCACTTCCTGATCACCTAGTCAAAAAAATCAATCAGAATTGTCTGACCAGACCTGCCTCTGGTAAACCCATGCTGCCTCAGATTCTGCAATCTATTGGACTCCAGAAACCTCCCTATTCCCTCTTTTAGCAGTGTTTCCAATAATTTACTCACCACAAAGGTTAGACTAACCGGCCCATAGTTTTCAACCTTATCCTTACTTCCGCTTTTGTGTAAAGTGACCACATGTGCCTTTCTCTATTCCTCTGGAACCACTCCCGACTCCAAATAAGCATTGAAAAGGTCTTTCAGTGGAGTTGCTAGAATGTCCCCATGTTCCTTCAGTATTCTCAGATGTATCCCATCTGTCCCATCGCTTTGTCTACTTTTAGTTTAGCTAGTTTCTCATGAACACAGTCTTCTGAAAATCATTCGAGCTCCCCTTCACTTCTGTTCCTATTTGTGGATGTTTTCTGAGGTCCTTCATTGGTGAACACAGAACAGAAATATTTGTTAAGCAAGTCCTCTTTATCCTCCTCAGCTTCTACATATTCCTCCCATTGACCCGTGAGTCTGACAATACCACTTTTGCCCTTCCTCCTCTCACTAGCATATCTGAAAATTGTCTTGTCCCCCCATTTTATTTCATTGGCTATTTCTTCTACTTTGCTTACTTCTCTAAGTTTTTTTAAATATAGATATGTCTTCCTCTCTCTGTGATCTCTTGTATTTCCTGAATACCTCCCTCTTTTTCTTCACCTTTTCAGCTACTTATTTTGAGAACCATAGCAGCATCCTTTTCTTTTTACATTTATTTACCTTTCTAACAAAAAGGTTTATTGCCTTTAAAATATCCCTTTTCAGTTTTGCCCACTGTTTTTCCACATCCCCAGCTGTTCCCATTCCTCTAACGACTCCTTGAGGTATTGCCCTATCTTGGCAAAGTTATTTTTCCTTAAAGTCTAAGACCCTTGTTTTTGAATGGATTTTATCAGCCCTGGTGCTAATACTGAACCACACCATCTGGCGATCATTGGATGCGAGATAATCTCCCACTGTAACATCAGAAACACTTTCCCCATTGGTAAGCACCAAGTCCAGTTTGACTCCTTCACGAGTGGGTTCTGTTACCAGTTGCCTGAATAATCCTTCCTGTAGAGAATCCAGGATCTCCTTACTTCTAGAAGACTCCTCAGCAGGGATGTGCCAATCAACATCTGGCATATTGAAATCTCCTATCAGTAGCACTTTCATGGCAATGCTGTGTATGTCTTCTAGTAGTTCTCCATCCATTTCTTCTCCCTTTGAGGGGAATCTGTATATCCCTCCAATGAAAATGGATTTCCCTTTCGCACTTTCCAGTTTGACCCACAGTGCCTCCTCTCTCCCTTTTAAACCCTGTAATTCTATAGCTTTCATACAAGACCTTCTCTCAACCCTTCAACTCCTTCCAGTTATTGTCCTATTTCACTTCTTCCTTTCATTTCTAAACTTCTTGAGTGAGCTGTCCTCTGTCGTTGCCATGAATTTCTCTCCTCTCATGCACTCCTGGATCCACTCCAGTTTGGCTTTGGTTCTTTTCATTTCACCAATTTGGCTCTTACCAAAGTCTCTAGTGATTATTTTTAGCAAAGTCCAAAGGCCTCTATTTTGTCCTTATTCTTCTTGATCTCTCCGCAGCTTTTGATACTGTTGATCACTCTCTCCTCCTTGACACATTATCTTCTCTGCGTTTTAGAGACTGTCTACTGTCTTGGTTTGCTTCTTATCTTTTGAATCACTCTTTTAGTGTTTGTTCACATGGTTCCTCCCCTTCTGCCATTCCCCTCTTAGTCGGTGTACTGGGACCTCTCCTTTTCTCTTTCTATACCCATTCCCTTGGTGCCCTCATCTCTTTCCATGGTTTTCACTATCATTTTTATGCTGATGATTCTCAAATCTATATTTCCTCATCTCTCCTGTACTCCAATCCCGTATATCCACTTGTTTGTCTGACGTCACTGCCTGGATGTCTCTCTGCCATCTGAAATTGAACATGGATAAAACTGAGCTTATTTTTCCTCCTAAGCCCTCCCCCCCCCTTCCTTTCTCTATCACTGTCAATAATACTATATTACAACCTGTCTCTTCAGTCTGTAACCTTGGAGTCATTTTCGACTCCTCGCTCGTTTTTTTTCCCCATACATTTAACATTAGCATATTCGTCCCTTCCTCTCTGAAGATACTACTATTCACGCCTTAATTACCTCCCGACTTGACTATTGCAACCTCCTCCTTGCTGGTCTTCTTCAGTCCCATCTGTTTCCTCTTCAATCTGTTCAGAACTCTGCGGCACGACTGATTGTCTGCCAGCTGTGTTACTCTCATGTGACCCCTCTATTGAAATTGCTTCACTGGCTTCCCTTTTGGTTCTGTATTGCTTTCAAACAGCTTCCCCTGATCTTTAATGCATTCATTCTACTGTCCGTCATTATCTTTCCTCCCTCCTCTCTTCCTACTCCCCCCTTTGTGAACTCTGCTCCTCCTCTGGTCTCCTTCTCTCTATGCCCTTCTCTTCTAATGCTAACTCCAGACTTCGATACTTTCACATTGTTGCTCCTTATGCCTGGAATAAGCTTCTTTACGTCAAGTCTCTTCTAGCTCCTTTTTCAAATCCTTGCTGAAAACGTACCTATTTGAGACCGCTTTCGGACCATGAGCTTTGTTTTCCTTGTGTCTCCTCTTCCCTTTGACCTCATGCTTCTTGTATTGTCACGTTTGTTTGTCTTTTAGATTGTGAGCTCTTTGAGCAGGGACTGTCTTTCTTTGTGTTTGTACAGTGCTGTGTACCCCTTGTAATGCTTAATAAATGAATAATAATAATAATAATATTTTTTACATATAGTGCCATTCTTCCTCCCTTTCTTCCTACCCTATCCTTTCTGAATAAAGTATAGCCTGGTATGGTTGTCCGTGAACCATGTCTCCATAACTGCCACTAAATCCAAGTCAGCCTCTTCCATTAAAGCCTCAACATCTGGGATCTTATTTCCCATACTAAGGGCATTTATACACACCACTTTCCAGATGCTGCCCCTTTTTACCCATTTCTACCGAAGTATTTAATGTTTCATTTACCTGAGGGCTTTCACTTTACCTGGGGTCTTTCTTCATCCATCCCCAATGAATCTAGTTTAAAGCCCTCTTCAGTAGACTGCTGCTGAAGACACTTCAACCCTTCTTGGACAGATGGATGTCATCTCTGCTCTACAGCCCTTGGAACATCATCATCTCTCTTTACTAATCTTTCTTCCCACTCTACTTCAGGTACTTCATTCTATTCACGCCAACAGTCTATGCCTTCTTTCTGATATCCCATGCAAAACATGAATCTACTAGGCAGTTGGATTTCTATTTTAAAGCCCTTTGTTTATGGAACAATCTGCCCTCAGAGCTCTGTCAAGAAACTTCATATAAAAAATTCAAATTGGATTTAAATGGTCTTTCCAATTCATACTGCTAGACCAGTCCAGACAAACGGGGTTGTGTCCCCCTGCCAGCAGATCCTGGAGACAGAGAACTCTACCAGAGCTCTAATAGGCTGATCCCTGGTGATGCTGCTGAGATGATGAGACTGTACCCCAAGGGGTCTCCCTCAGTATTTCTCTGTCTCCAGCAGACCTGGTAGCTTTTTTGTTTTGCTCCTTTGGAGAAAGGATTAATTTCCCTATTTCAGGACGAAGCTCGGGGGCTCCTCTACTTTGAGAGTGATCCCTTCTATTGGCAGGATGTTTCAGCTGAGCTCCTGTATAGAAACAGTGACGCTCGCTGACTGAAGGCATTCCCAGCAGCTAGCCTTGAGGGCAGCCTTGGCTGGAAGAAGGGCTCACTAACACTCGAGGGTTACCTTTGCGTTAGTGCTCGCTTGGCATCAGATGTGGTTTTCCTGATCCTGCCCTTGGAATCCCTGTACTGGCTGGCATCGGTGAGTACAGCTTTCCTTTGTTTAATGCATGCTGAAGCTCCTGAGGGATCCAAATCCGCCGAATTTCCGCATTCTCAGAATTGTCCCATTTTTGGCACGGGGTCAATTCTGGCCTGGGGGGCTGGTTTCTGCCTTTTTTTCAAAAATTCGCTGCTTTTTTGACCTTTTATTTAACTTTTATTTGTCCGGCGGCCATTTTGAATTTCCACAGAGCTCCGATTAGGTGTTAGCAGTTTCCAAACCTGAGGAGGTTACTAGAGTTCAGCAACCTACTGTGCTCAAGGAAAGTTCCCCTAAAGCACCAAAAAGAAAGTAACCTTGCTTTAAAAAATATACAAAAAAACCTTTTAAGAGCTTCCAGTCAGAGAGCTAGCAATGTAATATAATAAAAACAAACAAACAAACCCTCAAATCCTTGCTGTTTGTTGATCTGTAGAGCCCTGGTTAGGAAGCAGAAGGAGCTGCAAAATCAGCAATGCGCATCCTGTTTGGCGCACCCCGGGGAGTCTTCAGTGTTGCTGGCTACTCAGGAAGCTACGGCTCCTGACTTACCTGCAGTAGAGGGTCCGTTACCTCCTTTTTCGGTGGCGGTTTTGCAGGGAGCCCCTACGGGGGTCTCCGGCTGCCCTGAGTTCCTTGGCACCTGGCTCTCCTTCCGAGGACCAACTTCTCCATCTTTTCCGCTAAGCATGGGCTTTGTGGCGTGCTGAATCCTCGGCTCCCTCGGTGGGGCTTCAGCTAAAGACACCTGAGCGCCTGGGTGCTCCAGCTGGCCGTAAGCGTTCTAAGGGTGCTGTAGCTCGCAAGGGTACGTCTAAGGCATTACACTTGCTTGTGCAGGATGATCGTGACCCTGACTAGGAGGTGTCTTCCGCGGGAGAGTCCAAGGACCTCTCTGGGCGCAAGGATGGGGAGTATTCTGCATCGGATTTGTCTGTTCCGGGACCGGAGGAGTCACAGGATATCCGGCTGTTCCGCAAAGAAGAATTGTCCGCCGTCATCGGTCAGGTTTCGGAAGCTCTCCGTCTTTCGGCGCCAGCGGAGCCTCCAGTCTCTCAGGCTCAATCTCAGGCGGATCCCATCTTGCTGGGCATTCGCAAGCCCTCTAAGGCTTTTCCTTTTCCTACGGAATTACAGCAAATGGTGTCCTGGGAATGGGACTCTCCGGACACGCCCTTGCGAAACGCTCGCCACGTAGGGCAGTTATATGTTTGGCCGCCAGAGCTTCTGGAGCAGTGGCTCGTGTACACCCCAAGGTAGATGCCTTGGTTTCCAGAGTGACTAAGCATACCACCATCATAAGAACATAAGAACATAAGAACATAAGAAATGCCATACTGGGTCAGACCGAGGTCCATCAAGCCCAGTATCCTGTTTCCAACAGTGGCCAATCTAGGTCATACGTACCTAGCAGTTTCCCCAAAAGACACAGGTTCTGCAGTGCTTGTACTAGGTCAAGCATTGATATCCTGGGTCCCTTTTTAATAGTGGTTTATGGACCTTTCCTCCAGGAACTTGTCCAAACCTTTTTTAAACCCAGCTATACTAACAGCCCTTACTACATCCTCCGGTAACAGATTCCAGAGTTTGATTACACGTTGAGTGAAGAAATATTTTCTCTTATTTGTCTTAAATAGTTTACCCTGTAGCTTCATTACATGTCCCCTAGTCCTTCTATATTCTGATAGCGTAAACAATTGATCCACGTTTATCCGTTCCACTCCATTCATTAATTTATACACCTCTATCATATCTCCCCTCAGCCGTCTCTTTTCCAGGTTAAAGAGCCCTAACCTTTTTAGCCTCTCTTCATAGGAGTAGCCTTCCATCCCCTTCACCAATTTGGTGGCTCTTCTCTGTACTTTTTCTAATAACTCTATGTCCTTTTTAAGATACGGTGACCAGAATTGCACACAATATTCAAGGTGCGGTCGTACCATGGAGCGATACAGAGGCATTATAATATCCTTTGTTTTATTCTCCATCCCTTTCCTTATGATACCTAGCATTCTATTTGCTTTCTTGGCCGCCGCTGCACACTGGGCGGAGGGTTTTAACATGTTATCCACGATGACTCCTAAATCTTTTTCCTGGGTGGTGGTTTCTAATGTGGAGCCTTGCATCGTGTAACTATAGTGTGGGTTGTTCTTTCCTAGGTGCATAACTTTGCACTTGTCCACATTAAATTTCATCTGCCATTTGGATGCCCAGTCTTCCAATTTATCCAGATCCTCCTGCAGTTTTCCACAATCCTCTTGGGTTTTAACAACTTTAAACAGTTTTGTGTCATCTGCAAATTTGATAACCTCACTAGTTATTCCCTTTTCCAGGTCATTTATGAATATGTCAAAAAGTAGCGGACCCAGTACAGATCCCTGGGGTACTCCACTATTCACCTTTTTCCATTGGGAATATTGGCCATTTAGCCCTACCCTCTGCTTTCTATCTTCTAACCAGTTCCCGATCCACAATAGTACACTGCCTCCTATCCCATGACTTTTTAGCTTTGCCAAAAGTCTCTGATGGGGGACCTTGTCAAAAGCTTTCTGAAAGTCCAGATACACTATATCAACCGACTCACCTTTGTCTACCTGTTTATGCACACCTTCAAAAAAACAGATCAGATTAGTAAGACAAGATCTTCCTTGTCTAAAGCCATGTTGGCTGTCTCCCATTAGGCCATGACTATCTACATGCTGTGTAATTTTGTTCTTTATGATGGTTTCTACCATTTTCCCTGGTACTGACGTCAGGCTCACCGGTCTGTAATTTCCCGGGTCACCCCTGGAACCCTTTTTAAAAATTGGTGTTACGTTGGCGACACTCCAATCTTCAGGTATTACAGATGATTTTAATGAAAGTTCACAGATTACCAATAGCAGGTCTGCAATCTCATATGTCAGTTCTTTCAACACTCTGGGATGTATACCATCCGGTCCAGGTGATTTGCTACTATTCAGTTTATCAAATAGTTGTAATATATCTTCCCGGTGTAGCAATATTTCTCTCAATTCCTCTGCAGTATCACCTTTAAATACCACTTCAGTCTTGGGTAACATCCCTACATATTCCTCAGTAAAGACCGAAGCAAACAATTCATTCAGTCTCTCTGCTATAGCCTTGTCTCCTCTTACTGCCCCTTTTACCCCTCTATCATCTAACGGTCCAATTGACTCTCTCACAGGCCTTTTGCTACGAATGTACTTGAAAAAGTATTTCGTGTTTTTGCTTCTGTAGCAAGTTTCTTCTCAAATTCCCGCTTTGCCTGCCTTATCAATGCTTTGCATTTAACTTGCCAGTGCTTGTGCTGTTTCCAGTTTTCATCATTTGGCTCTTTTTTCCATTTCCTGAAGGTTGCTCTTTTGGCAGCAACAGCCTCTCTGACCTCACCTTTAAACCATGCTGGCAGTTTTTTTGACTTTCTTCCACTTTTCTTAATGCGTGGAATACAGCTGGTCTGGGCTTCGAGGATAGTATTTTTAAATAACACCCAAGCTTGCTGTAAGTCTTTAACCTTTGGAACCGCTCCTTTTAGTTTTTTCCGAACTATATTCCTCATTCTATCATAGTCTCCCTTTTGAAAGTTAAAAGGTAGTACTGTGGATTCCTTTACTATCTGTCCTCCACTGATTAAATCAAACATGATCATACTATGATCACTATTGCCAAGTGGTTCCAACACCCTTATTTCTTGCACCAGATCTGGCGTTCCACTAAGGACTAGGTCCAGTATGGCTTCCCCTCTGGTCGGTTCATGAATCAGCTGCTCCAAGAAGCAGTCATTTATTTCATCTAGAAACTTTATCTCTTTAGCTTGTCCTGCTGTGACACTGTCCCAGTCGATACCGGGGTAATTGAAATCACCCATTATTACTACTCTGTTGTGGCTTTTGTTAGCTTCCTTGATTTCTTTGAGCATTTCATCATCCATTTGTTCATTCTGGCCAGGTGGTCGATAGTATACTCCCACTGCCATCACCTTCCCCTTCATAAATGGAATTTCAATCCATAGAGATTCTACAGCAAATTTTGTTCCCTGCAAAACTTTAATCCTTTCTGACTCAATGCCCTCTCTAACATAGAGCGCAACCCCTCCACCAATTTGTTCAGCTCTATCATTACGATATAGTTTGTATCCAGGTATCACAGTGTCCCACTGGTTATCCTCCTTCCACCATGTCTCTGAGAGTGCAATCATATCTAACCTCTCATTTAGTGCTATATATTCTAATTCTCCCATCTTATTGTTTAGACTTCTAGCATTGGCATACAAGCATTTTAGAGACTGTATTTTATTAATATTAATCTGGCTATTGGTAGGCATGGGTAATTGGGAATCTTTATGCTCTGTCTGCTCCTTACTCAAGGGCATTTGGGCTACTATACTCCCTTTTGGAACCTCACTGCTTTTGGTAGTATCCTTCAAGGATACCTTTGTCCGAACCATGCGCTCCTGGGTGACTGTCGGCTTTCCCCTATTTTCTAGTTTAAAAGCTTCTCTATCTCTTTTTTAAAGGTTAATGCCAGCAGTCTGGTCCCATCCTGATTAAGGTGAAGCCCATCCCTTCGGAAGAGCCCCCCCTTTCCCCAGAATGTTCCCCAGTTCCTAACAAATCCAAAACCCTCATCCTTGCACCATTGTCTCATCCACGCATTGAGACTCCGGAGCTCTGCCTGTCTTTTGGGTCCTGCACGTGGAACAGGAAGCATTTCGGAGAACGCTATCCTGGAAGTTCTGGATTTCAACTTCCTACCTAAAAGCTTAAATTTAGCCTCCAGAACTTCCCTACCACATTTTCCTATGTCATTGGTACCAACATGTACCAAGACAGCAGACTCCCCCCCAGCACTATCTATGATCCTATCTAGGCGGTGCGTGAGATCTGCTACCTTCGCACCAGGCAGGCATGTTACCAGGCGATCCTCACGTCCACCAGCCACCCAGCTATCTACATTCCTAATGATTGAATCACCAACTATAACAGCTGTCCTGACC
Source organism: Ichthyophis bannanicus (assembly GCA_033557465.1). Classification (NCBI taxonomy): domain Eukaryota; kingdom Metazoa; phylum Chordata; class Amphibia; order Gymnophiona; family Ichthyophiidae; genus Ichthyophis; species Ichthyophis bannanicus. The sequence continues at coordinate 205,456,083 of CM066037.1, forward strand.
CTCCCCTCATGGGGACATGGCCCTGGAGAAACGTCCTCGGTGCGAGAGGGTTTTACATCACCTGGAGGATAGGTCCTAGTTACAGGATCACTTCCTGCCACACCAGGGTGATGCTCTCCTGTCATGTGACCTCTCTCCTCCATGGCAACAGGGATGCTGCCAGACTGGAGGTGGGACTTCAGGACTATATCCCTGTAGGTCTCGTCCATGTACTTCTCTGTCTTTCTTATGTCTTCCAGGTCTGCTACTCTAGCCTCTAGAGAACGGACTCGTTCCCTGAGAGCAAAGAGCTCCCTGCACTTAGTGCATATGTAGGACCTCTCACCAACTGGGAGAAAATCATACATGTGACACTTAATGCAAAAGACCGGAGAACCCCCATCCCGTTGCTGGACCTCTGTCTGCATCTTAGTTTAAAGCTTGTGTTTAGGTCTTTTAGACCTGTGGAGGGAGGAGCGGCTCTCAAGGATCCACAGGATCGGAAGGTGGAGAACTTGTTGAGGATGGCTTTCTCCACGTCCTCTATGGCTCTGCAGGCGACGGTATGCGGGGGGCTAACGGCCCGAGCGCTTTTGCGCTGGATCCAGCGCTTGCCTGAAGATTCTTCTCACGGGCGTTTGGAGTCTGCCACGGCCTTTTTGGCAGATACTTTTTATGACCTGTTGCGCCTTTCGGCTCGATTGGTGGCAGCCATGACGGTGGCAAGGCGTTGGCTGTGGCTCCGTCAATGGGCGGCGGATGTCGTTTCCAACTCCAGGCTCTCTAAGCTGCTGTTCAAGGGTAAGCTTCTGTTTGGCGAGGAGCTGGACAAGCTTGTAAAGGGTCTTGTGGAGGTTAAGCCCCAACGCTTGCCGGAGGATAGGCCGCAAGCTTCGGCTCGCCGGTCTTCGCGGGCACAGTCTTTTCGCCGTTTCTCCAGGAGCAGGGACTTTAGGAGGTATCGCTCCTCCAAGCCTCCGACTCAGTCTAATCGCTCTGGAAGAAGCAGTCAGTTTTTTCGGGGGGCCCGCTCCGGCTCCGACTCCTACTCGGCAGGAGGAAAGTTCTCAGGGACCGCTAGGTCCATTCCGGTCTGTGCTGCCCGTAGGGGGTCAGCTGGCATTGTTTTCTCAGGAGTGGGCGCAAATTACCTTCAATCTTTGGGTTCTCGACAGCATCTCTCGGGGTTATTCCCTCGAGTGCTCTCGCCCGATCCCCGAGGCCTTCCTAGTCTCTCCAGCGGGATCTCCCGAGAAGCACCGCATCGTCCAGACAACACTCGAACGCCTGCTTCTTTTGAATGCCATACGTCCCGTCCCGCCTCTCGAAGAAGGGACGGGTCAGTACTCTATTTATTTCATGGTGCCCAAGAAGGATGGTTCCTTTCGGCCTATTCTAGATCTCAAGGGGGTAAACCGCAGCCTTTGGGTTCCTCATTTTCGGATGGAGACGTTGCGTTCCGTGATCCAGGCGGTACGCAGGGGCGAGTTCCTGGCATCGCTCGATCTCGCGGAGGCGTACTTTCATATTCCCATCCGCATGGAGCATCAGCGGTTCCTCCGATTTGCGGTCTTGGGCCGGCATTTTCAGTTCCAAGCCATGCCTTTTGGTTTGGCCTCGGCACCACGGACATTTTCCAAGATAATGGTGGTGGTGACCGCGGCCTTACGCAAGCAGGGGATCCGAGTTCATCCTTACTTGGATGATTGGCTGATTCGGGCGGACTCTCTGGCAGAGGCTCGCGAGATGGTAGACTGTGTAGTGGCTTATCTGCAGGGCCTGGGGTGGGTCATCAATCACTCCAAGAGCTGCCTCCAGCCGTCTCAGGCTTCAAGTTTCTCGGAGCTCGGTTCGACACTCGCCGCGGGCGGGTGATGCTTACACGAGTTCGCTTCCAGAAAATTGTAGATCAGCTCCAGCGATTCCTGCGGCGAGAGGCACCTCGAGCTTGGTATTACCTCCAGCTTCTGGGGTCCATGGCGGCTACCATCGATGTGGTGCCTTGGGCAAGGGCGCATATGCGAGAGTTGCAGAGGGCGCTCCTGTCGCGATGGTCGCCAGTGTTGGAGGATTATCAGGTTCGACTTCCACTTCCGCTGTCGGTCCGGCTCGACCTTCGATGGTGGCTCCTGGCACGCAATCTTCTACGGGGGGTTCCGTTGGAGTCTCCACGTTGGCTGCTTCTGACGACGGACGCCAGCCTCTCCGGGTGGAGAGTACTTTGCGGCACACACGCAGCACAGGGTGTCTGATTGCCTCAGGAGGCCCGCTGGTCCATCAATCGCCTTGAGGCGAGAGCGGTTCGCCTAGCCTTGCAAAGGTTCCTGCCTCTCGTACATCGGCAAGCAGTTTGCGTTCTCTCCAACAATGCCACGATGGTGGCGTATCTCAACCGCCAAGGGGGCACGAAGAGTCCGGGGGTTTCCAAAGAAATGAGGCTTCTCCTTCCTTGGGCGGAGCAGCATCTCCTCGCCATTTCGGCGCAGCACATTGCGGGGAAGAGCAACATCGAAGCGGACTTCCGCAGCCGCCATACGCTGGATCCCGGAGAATGGGCTCTGGCATCTGCGCCTTTTCAGCTGATTGTCCGCCAATGGGGTCAGCCGGCAGTGGATCTCATGGCGATGTGGGAAAATACCAAAGCACCGATCTTCTTCAGCCGATGGAAAGACAGCAGGTCGCACGGAATAGATGCATTGTCGCAGCCGTGGCCGGCCCGACTCCTTCTGTATGTCTTCCCTCCATGGTCCATGGTCAGCAAGATTCTTCAACGGATCAGGGAGCATCATGGGCCGGTGATTCTGGTAGCTCCGGATTGGCCTTCCAGGCCCTGGTATGCAGATCTCCTCCGGCTTGCGCGAGCAGCTCCTCTGCCGCTTCAGGTTTTTCCAGTGCTTCTGCAGCAGGGGCCAATTGCCATGGAAGACCCGGCTCCTTACTCGCTTACGGCTTGGCTCTTGAACGCCGCAGGCTAGTTCATAAGGGATATTTGGCTAGCGTGGTATCCACCTTGCTTAAGGCGCGCCGTTCTTCCACCTCCTTAGCCTATGCTCGGGTGTGGCGTCTTTTCGAATCATGGTGCTCACAGCGTGGGGTGTCTCCCTTGAGTAGCGGCATTCCTGATATTCTTGCGTTCCTCCAGGCCGGCCTGGACAAGGGGCTGGCTCTCGGTACTCTTCGGGTTCAGGTGGCGGCCCTTACATGCTTCCGTGGTTCAGTTTTGGGGTGCTCTATCGCTTCGCATGTCGACATCTCGCGTTTCCTCATAGGAGTTAAATCCGTGCGGCCCCCGTGCCGTCCGGTCTTCGCAGCCTGGGATCTTGCCCTGGTCCTCCGGGCCTTGGTGGCTTCGCCTTTTGAGCCGTTACGGGCCTCTTTGCTCAAAGACTTAACCTTGAAGACAGTGTTCCTGGTGGCAATTACCTCAGCGCGGCGCATTTCCGAGCTCCAAGCGCTCTCTTGTCGGGATCCTTATCTTTCTTTCTCATCGGAGGGCGTGACTCTTCGGACAGTTTCATCCTTTTTGCCCAAGGTGGTAACGCCTTTTCATGTCATTGAGCCCCTCTTCTTGCCGTCCTTCTCTCCAGAGCAGTGTACGGGTCGGCGTCGTCACTTACGTACGTTAGATCTCAAACGGATCCTCTGACGGTATCTTAAAGTCACCAATTCCTTTCGGCAGACGGATCATCTCTTTGTCCTTCTTGCGGGCTCCCGTCAAGGGTTTGCAGCCTCTAAGGCTACTATCGCCAGGTGGCTAAGAGGAGCTATTGAAGCAGCCTATATTCTTCAGCGCAAGTCGGTGCCTGTAGGGCTCCGAGCACACTCCACGCGGGCGTAGGCGACGTCTTGGGCCGAGCGTTCCCATGTGGCACCCCTCGACATCTGCCGGGCGGCGACTTGGTCGTCGTTATTGACTTTTGTCCGTCACTATCGATTGGACGTCCACGCTCGGCAGGAGATGAGTTTTGGCGCGTCAGTGCTTTCGGCGGCTTTGGACCCACCCTAGAGGTCGGTAGCTTGGGTACTGCCCGTTTGTCTGGACTGGTCTAGCAGTATGAATTGGAAGGTGAAATTTCACTTACCATTAATTTCCTTTCCTAGAATACTGCTAGACCAGTCCAGGACCCACCCTGCTGTCAGTCTCAGTCCTGCTGGTGCAGCAGAGCCGCCGTTATCTTTTGGCTTTTGTTTTTTCCTTCCGGAGGCCTAGCAAGTGATCCTCTAGTCCCTTTGTCCTTCTCGGTGGCCTTCAGTTTCTGGGAATGCTTTCAGCACCTTGTACATAGTTGAGGCCGGGTCAGTTGACTGGCTGTATGTAGTTGTTTAGTTTTCATGAAGTTCAGCTTGTGGACGATACTGAGGGAGACCCCTTGGGGTACAGTCTCATCATCTCAGCAGCATCACCAGGGATCAGCCTATTAGAGCTCTGGTAGAGTTCTCTGTCTCCAGGATCTGCTGGCAGGGGGACACAACCCGTTTGTCTGGACTGGTCTAGCAGTATTCTAGGAAAGGAAATTAACGGTAAGTGAAATTTCACCTTCTTTCTTTAGGAGCTTAAGAGGGCTAGTTACTAACATGCGCTGTTAATGCACATTAATGCAGCATTAACAGATGTGATTTTAGCACCGGTCCTGTGGGACCTAGTCACTAATAACGTATGTTAATGCTGAATTGACATGTGTTAACATTAGTGCACTTTAGTATCTAGCTCTCTAAAAGTTATGTTTATAAATTTAGGCCTGACATTTATTTGCCACTCACTTTTTATGCTCCTAAAATTAGAAGTTCACTGACATTTTGAATATAAGTTTAGGCACTCAGTCCTAGTAAATTTTCAGAGGGGGCAATTTAGGAGCATACCTCTCAAAGTTAGGAGCATAAATCCTTTGGATATCGGTCTCATTGTTGACAGTCTTGTTGAGATCACAGAAGCTACATCTCTCCCACAGTTGAATTACCTGATCTTCAATGGGAGTTTCATCTTGAAGACCTGAATACACTACTTTGTCACTGGTATTTCTACTCTTTGTGCACGCAATCCAAGGTCATGATCTAAACACAAAATTAACTGCTAGCCCATGTCGGTGTTTTTGTATATACTCTTCACATTAAATGGTGACAAATTTGAATGCTGGTGCACACAAATATGTTTATCCAAGTACTCATTTGACATGGAGGGCTCTCTGATAAGATTTTCTGATTGTTGATGGAGGATAGCCCCTGTGTAAAAACCAATGGGCCGGTATTCCTAAAAACAGATAGTCTGCCCTTCCATACCAATTACTATAATCCCCTTTTTTCCTTTAGAGATTTTCTGTGTTTTTCCCATGCTTTCTTGAATTCGGATCCAGTCTTTGTCTCTATTGCCTCTACTGAGAGATTTATTCCATGCATCTACCCCTCATTCCGTAAAGAAATATTTCTACATATTACCCCGTAGTCTGTTCCCATGTGTCTATTGATGAAGCCCACTGACATTTTGGTAGGCACCCTCTGCACCAACGTCATCCTATTTCTGTCCTTTTGAAGGTGTGATCTCCAGAATTGTACATAATACTCCAAATGACATCTCACCAAAGACTTATGCAGAGGCACCATCACCACCACCTTCCTGCTGGCCATTCCTCTTCTTATGCACCCAACTTCCTTCTAGCTTTTTCTGTTGCCTTTTCTATCTGTTTAGCCACCTTAAGATCATCAGAAATGATCACGGCCAGGTTCCACTCTTTTTTAATGGACAGAAGGTACCTTACCCCCTTTACATTCTTTCATGGATTTTTACAGGCCAAATATAGAACCCTGCATTTTTTAGAATTAAATCTCAGATGCCAAATTCTCAACTATTTTTCAAGCTTCACTAGATCCCGCCTCATTTTATCTACGCTTTCCTGGATGGTCTATTCTATTACAGATTTTGGTATCATCTTCTAAGAGACAAACCTTACCTGACAGCCCTTATGCAATATCACTAACAAAACTTTTAAAAAGAATTGGATCAAGGCAGATCCCTGTGGCACACACCACTAGTAACCTCCTCAGAGTGAGCTCCATTTACCTGTATACTTTGTTGCTACCCAGTCAGTCACATTAGGGTCCATCCCTGTGGCGCTATATTTATAGGTTGCTTGTGCAAAACAGTGTTAAAGGCTTTATGAAAATCTAAGTATACCACATCTAAGGCTGTCCCTAGATCCAACTCTGGTCACCCAGTCAAAGATCCAACTCTGGTCACCCAGTCAAAGAAATTAATGAGATTTATCTGACAAGACCTGCTTCTAGTAAAACCATGCAACCTCTGATGCTGCATGGATATTGCCTCTGCCTTTGACTCAGTCAACCATGAGCTGCTGCTTACACGTCTTCAAGAGACGAGAATTCTTGCCTCAGCCTTGAGTTGGTGCAAGTCCTACCTTTCAGACTGATGGCAAAAGGTACAAATTGGCTCTTTGACCTCTGAGCCTTTTCAACAAAAACAAGGCGTTCCTCAAGGCTCCTCTCTCTCTGTTCTCTTCTTCAACATTTATATGCAGCCCATCTGTTGAATCATTTGCTCCTTCAACATCTCCTGCCTCGTTTATGCTGATGATGTACTGATATTTACACTATTCTCTATTGACCAGCCCGACCTCTTGCCAATAATAAACTGCTTTGTTACCATTACAGACTGGCTCTGCACTCAAAGCCTCAGAATCATCTTTAATAAGACGGACATTCTATTCATCACAAAGAATAAATCCTTCACCCTCCCTACTTTGTTTAAGGTCAGAGATGCAGAGCTCCCAATTAAATCCATCATCCACTACTTGGGTATCATTCTAGACCAGCAGCTTGACATGAAAGCACATATTAGCAACATTAGTAAGACGATCTACCACAAGATACGAACAATTCACCACCTACGTCCCCTTCTGGAGCCTGCTGATTTCCGTACGATTTTTCAAGCCCTTGTGACACACCCCCCCCTTTTGACTACGCCAATGCCATACTACATGGTCTCCCTAGAAGTACTCTTAATCCGCTACAATTGGCAATGAATACCGCTGCTTGTGTCCTACACGGAGCCTCGAGAAGGGATCATATAACTCTGATTTTGCAGCACCTCCATTGGCTTCCCATCCATTGCAGACTTACCTTTAAAGTAATGCTGCTTACCTTTAAAGCTCTCAACAAGCTATCTTCTGCCTCCTTCAAGGATCTTGTTCACTTCACTCCTCAGAATAGATCCAGAAGATCGGTTGCTGCTCACACACTCACTGTCCCCACTGCGATAATAAAATGCTCCTTTGCGACCAAGAACAAAGCCTTTGTGTTTTATGCGCCCACACTTTGGAATGCCCTTCCTGCCCATATCCGGTCTGTTACTGACCTTGCACAATTTAGGGAGGCCCTAAAGTATCACCTTTTCCATCAGTACTATTCTCATGCCGGTGACATTACATAGCCAAGTTTACCCTTCATGTCTTTTATTTTATCATAACCATATCTGTTGTTTTAATTACTTAACTTATTTAACTCTCCCCATTTAAACCAAGTTGTCTTGCCTGTTCTCTGTAATGTCCAATGTATGTTCTCCCGCATTGTGCAACTAATGTTTATTGTAAACCACACTGATTCTTAAGAGTGTGGTATAAAAAAAGAATTAAATAAAGAAATAAATATATCCGTTGGACTCCAGAAACCCCACTCTCCTCTATTTTAGCAGCATTTCCATCAATTTACTCACCACAGAGATCAGACTAACAGGCTGGTAGTTCCCAACCCCATTCTATCTTCTGCTTTTGTGTAATGGGACCACATATGCCCTTCTCTTCTCCTCTGGGACCACTCCTGACTCTAAAGAAGCATTGAAAAGGTCAGATAGTAAAGCTGCTATATCTTCCCTAAGTTCCTTCATTGCCCTCGGTGAGTTGGTTGATATAGTGTATCTGAATTTTCAAAAAGCCTTTGACAAGGTCCCTCATGAGAGACTGTTGGCGAAATTAAAAAGTCATGAGATAGGATAAATTGTACTATTGTGGAGCAGGCACTGGTTAAAAGATAGAAAGCAGAGGGTAGTGCTAAATGGCCAATTTTCCCAATGGAGAAAGATGAATAGTGCAGTACCCCTGGGATCTTTGCTGAGTCCACTGCTTTTTAACATATTCATAAATGACCTGGAAATGGGAATAACGAGTGAGGTAATCAAATTTGCAGATGACACAAAATTATTAAAAGGGAACCGGGATATCTACTGCTTGCCCCAATACAAACATTGTGGAACCTGTGTCTTTTGGGGAAGCTGCTAGGTACTTGTGATCTAGATTGGCCACTGTTGGAAACAGGATACTGGGCTTGATGGACCTTGGTCTGACCCAGTAAGGCATATCTTATGTTCTTTTCCCATCCATCCGTATTGCTTTGTCTGCCTTTAGTTTAGCTAGCTCCTCATGAACATAGTAATCTGTAAATCGTTCAAGATCCCCTTCACTTCTGTTCCTTTTTGTGGGTGTTTTCTGAAGTCATTGTCTTGGCCCTTCATCTGTGAACACAGAACAAAAATATTTGTTAAGCAATTTTGCTTTATCCTCATCAGCTTTTACATAGTCCTCCCCTTCACCCTTGTCTGACAAATAGCACTTTTGCACTTTCTCCTCTCACTAACATATCTGAGAAATGCCTCATCCCCCCCATTTTACTGCATTAGCTATTTGTTCTTCTGTTTGTATCTTTGTTTTCCTGTCTGCTTTCCTAGCTCCTCTTTGCTTTTCCAAATATTGATGTTTGTCTTCCTCTTTCTGTGATCTCTTGTATTTTATGAAGACACCCTCTTTTTCTTCACCTTTTCAGCTATTTATTTTGAGATCCATAATGACCTGTTTTTACTTTTACATTTATTTACTTTCCTAAGAAAAAGGTTGTTGTCAGATACGTCTTCTCCATTTTGCCCACGGCTTTTCTACATCCTCCAACTGTTTTCCTAAAGTCTAGGACCCTCACTTTTCCATGGATTTTATCAGCCCTGGTGCTAATAGTGAACCACATCATCTGGTGATCACCCACTATAACATCAGAAACACTCTCCTCATTGGTAAGCACCAGGTCCAGTATGGCCCCCTCAAATGTGGGTTCTGTTACCAGTTGCCAGAGTAGTTCTTCCTGTAGAAAATGAGAATCCAGGATCCCCTTAATTCTAGATGACACTGCAGTAGGGATATGCCAGTTAACATCTGGTATATTTAAATCACCTATCAGTAACACTTCTCCTTTCATAGCATTACTGTGAATATCTTCAATTAATCTCTATCGAGTTCTTCTGCCTGTAAAGGAGATTTGTATACAGGGCTGTACTAAGAGCTGTGCAAGCAATGTGGCTGCACAGGGTGCAAGTATGGAAAGGGCGCTGATTTCATCACAGGGTTTCCTGGAAGTTCAAAAAGAGCAAGTTCCTGCACATGGATGGGGGGATGAAGGGTGCCAAGTTCATGATTCTTAAAGGGTGCATTTCTACCTTGGTACAGTCCTGTCTGTGTATCACACCAGTGCAAATGAACACTTCATTCCCTCTTTCCAGTTTAACCCACAGTGCCTCCTCTCTCCATTTTAAGCCCTGTAATTCTGTAGCTTTTAATATTATTTACATATAGTGCCACTCCTCCTCCTCCTCCTCTTCTTCTTCCTACCCTGTCCTTCATGAATAAAATATAGCCTGGTATAATTAAAATCCCAGTCATGATTCCCCGTGAATTCTTTTCCTCAACCACCACTAAATCGAAGTCAGCAGAGCTTATCTGATTAACAGCACCTGATTCAGTGGTATAATATGGTTTGTGCTGGTGAGCATCTCCTCAAACCACCTCAGCACTATCTGGATTATGTTGGGGTGGTCTGGGGATAGAGTCAGTGCAGCAGGAAATTATCCAGATAGCAATGATTTTCAGTGCTGCTTTCTGGATAACCACACAAATTAAGATATCAAAAAAACCTGTCCTAAGTGTTCTGCAGATAATTATCAGGATAAGGGGCTGAAAATCACTGCTGTCTGGATAGTACCACCTATTGCTGTAAAGGGATCCACTGTGTTTGTCCCATGCCTTTTTGAATTCTGTCACCGTGTTTGCCCCACCACTTCCATCGGGAGAGCATTCCAAGCATCCACCACCCTTTCAGTGAAAAAATATTTCCTGACATTGCCTTTCAATTTATCTCCTTTTAGCTTCATGTTATGCCCTCTAGTTTTACAGCTTCCCCGTCTTTGGAAGAGGTTTGTTTGTTCAGTATTTAAAGGTCTGAATCATATCTCCCCTGTCCCTCCTCTCCTCCAAAGTGTACATATTTAGATCTTCAAGTCTCTTCTCATAAGGCTTCTGACGCAGGCTCCAAATCGTTTTGGTCGCTTTCCTCTGAACAGTTTCCAGTCTTTTTACATCTTTTGCAAGATACGGTCTCCAAAACTGAACACAGTATTCCAAGTGAGGCCTCACCAGTGACTTATACAGTGGCATAAGTACCTCTTCCTTTCTGCTGGTAATCCCTCTTTGTATGCAGCCCAACATCCTCCTGGCTTTTGCCACCGCCTTGTCGCACTGTTTTGCCACCTTGAGATCATCAGAGATAATCACACCAAGGTCTTTCTCCTGAACCGTGCATACCAACCTCTCGCCCCCTATCGCGTACATTTCCCTTGGATTTCTGCTACCCAAGTGCATGACACTGCACTTTTTTGCATTAAATCGTAGTTGCCAAGCATTAGACCAGTCTTCCAGCTTTTGTAGATCTTTACTCATGTTAACCACTCCCTCAGGGGAGTCCTCTCTGTTGCAAATTTTTGTGTCGTCTGCAAAAAGACAGACTTTTCCATTCAGTCCTTCAGCAATATCACTCACAAATACATTGAACAGTGCCAGGCCCAGGACCGAACCCCGCTAATCACCTTCCTCTCATCCGAGTGAGCTCCATGTACAATCACCTTCTGTCGTCTGTCAGTCAACCAATTTCTAATCCAGTTTACCATCTTGGGACCCATCCCCAAGCTACTGAGTTTGTTGACAAGCCTCCTATGAGGAACAGTATCAAAGGCTTTGCTGAAATCCAGGTAGATGACATCCATCGCATGCCCCTGATCTAGTTCCTTGGTCACCCAGTCAAAGAACTCAATCAGATTTGTTTGGCAAGACCGTCCTTCGGTAAAACCATGTTGCCTCGGATCTTGCATCCTGTTGGTTTTGAGAAAGTTCACTATTTGCTCTTTCAGGAGCGCCTCCATTACTTTTCCTGCCACCGAGGTAAGGCTCACGGGCCTGTAGTTTGATACTACTTCCCTGTCACCACTTTTGTGTAGAGGTACATCAGCCATTCTCCAGTCCTGAGGAACCTCTCCTGTTTCCAAGGATCTGTTGAAGACATCCTTTAACGGTCCTGCAAGAACCTCTCTGAGCTCTTTCAGTATCCTGGGATGTATCCCATCCGGTCCCATGGCTTTGTCCACTTTCAGTTTAGCAAGTTGTTCTAACACCTCGTCTTCTGTGAATGGTGTGGTATCTACTTCATTCCCATTTTTATATTTGGGAGTCACAGCTGGTCCATCTCCAGGATCTTCTTTAGTAAAAAAAAACAGAGCAGAAGTATTTGTTTAGCAATTTTGCTTTTTCAGTGTCACTTTCCACGAGTCCTTTTTCAGCACTTTTGAGTCCTGCAATTCCAACTCTGATCTTCTTCCTTTCCCGAATATACCTGAAGAAAGTTTTGTTCCTACTCTTAACATCTTTAGCCATCCTTTCCTCTACCTTTGATTTTGCTATCCTTATTACTCTTTTAGACTCTTTGAGTTGGATCCTGTATTCATTTCTGTGTTCTTCTGTTTGCAAGCTTTTGAATTTTGCGAAAGTTGTGTTTTTTGCCTTTATTTGAGCAGCCACCTCTTTGGAAAACCAAATAGGTTTACTTCTCCTCTTGTTTTTATTTACTTTTCTTACATATTTATCTGTTGCCCCTTTTATTGCCTTCTTTAGTTTAGCCCATTGCAATTCCACTTCCTTTATCTCCTTCCACCCCGTCATCTCCTCCTTTAAGTACTCTGCCATTTTATTGAAGTCAGTGTATTTGAAGATCTCCAGGAACAAGCAGGAATGAGTCTTCACATATGGGTACGTCGGTACCGACGGAGTCTGCACGGGAACGCTTCCCAGCTTCCAATCTGAAAGCTTTTGGAAGCATCCCACCACGCCTGCGTGCTGCCTTCCCGCCCTTCCCAACTGTCTCTCCTCAGTTTTCGTTTTTCCGCGGAGCCGGCAGGACGTCCTCCTGTCACCGCAGAAAATTATTTTTTAATTCTTTTGTTTTCTTGTGGTCGCGGCTGTCTCCCCGACTCCACCGGTACCGCCGGTGTTTTCTTTTTTCTTTTTCAGTACTTTTTCCCTTCAGGGAATATTTTTTCCCTCAGTTTTTTGTCTTAAATTTTTAGGCCTTCTAGGCCTGTCCATGTCCCTCATGGAACCGCCAGCCATTTTCTCTAAGAAATGTTTAAGCTGTGGCGGTACAGCTTTATTTTTAGATTCCAAAAACTGGTGTCTAACCTGTTTGGGTCCTGACTGTTTTCCTCTGGAGCCCTCGGGCTACAGTATTGTGAGAAGAGATTTTCAACAGCGAGTTTCCCTCAATACTAGGTTCCCTTCCAGTGTCAGGGCACCGACTGTTTCTTCTTCTACACAGGATCAGGTAACCCACAAACAGTCTGTTAAGACTAGCCAACCCTCGAGTGGTAGGTCTCATGCACAGCATGAAGACGGCTCCGGCCTTGCCCTCGAGGGTCCATTGGCTTCAAAACCCCGGTGGGAGTCTTTGACCTCTAAAGCCTATGAGGGGTTTCAGGTTGTTCCTGGGGCTCACCCCTCACAGAACATACCTGAGCCATGCTCAGTGGTGGCATCCGCTTTGAGCGGTACCGATACCCCGGCATCGGCACTGGTGTTGGACGTTGCACTCCTCACCAGGGATCGTCATCTGGCTTTCTCGGTACCTTCGGGACCGATGGATACGCTCCAGATTGACTTTCTAGTATCGGCATCGACGCCGATACTACCACCGATGTCGGTACCCTCTAGACATGCATCGATAGACTCGCTACCTTCAATGCCGAGTCTGGAATCGATCTCTAGTCTGGAAGACTGGGTACCGACATGTCTCGGTACCAATTCTTATCGGTACCGGACGCTCGGTACCGAGGGTGATTACTGAAGGCGTTCGGTTACCTCGGTACCGATTGAGCTGCCACCAATGACTGCTCCGATGTCAGTGTCGCCTTTGATTCCGACAGTGCTACCGGTATCAGTATCGGTACCGGTATCCGCAGTAGCATCGGAGCCAGCTCCTTTCTATACCAAGTCTGGAGTCGATACCTGGCATGGACGATGTAGTACTGACTGTCACAGGTCCTGACATCCAGTACCAGCATCCATCCCTTAAGGATCCTTTTTTGCACCATACAGGATCTTATATTCCTATATACTCAGGTAGATCCTCCGGTGCCCAGGCTAGCTCTTCAGGTTTAGCCTGTCCAGGGAAGGTTCTCTTTGGAGATCCTTCTTTTCAGGATTTCCTCCTGGATATGGCAAGATCTCTTGCCATTCCTATCCCTGGCCATGATCCTACACAAGGCTCTGTTTCTACTGCAGCAAAGGAAAGCATAATGCTTCCTTTGCATCATTCCTTGCGGGATCTTCTTCTAAGAATGTGGGAAGCACCTTTAAAGGTACCCTCACCTTCTAGAGCAACTGATCTTCTGTATCAGGTGCCCCCTCTCCAGGGTTTCAAAAGACTCAACTTCCTCATCATTCCATTGTGGTGGAATCAGCAATGAGGAAGGTGAAAAGTAAGAAAAAACACTCTTCTTACCCACCAGGTCGTGAGTCTAGGACACTAGATGCCTTTGGACGTCAAACCTTCCAGACATCCATGCTGTCAGCAAGGATTCTCTCATATATTTTTTATATGAGTCTATCTCTTCAGGAGGTCACAAAGAAATTATATCTTTTGACTCCTTTTCTTTCAGAGCCCAAGACTGCAGACTATTCCTTACTACTTAGTCATATTCAGAGTATCTCTTGGTTTCTTACTCGTGCTTCCCTAGACTCTTTGAAGTCTGTTAGCAGAACTTCTGCTATAGCCATAGGGGCACGACGTAGAGCCTGGCTCCAAGCTTCAGACTTAGACAAATGGGCACAACAAAGACTGGGTAATACTCCTTGCACTGGAGAAAATCTCTTCAATAAGGAGTCTTTACATCAGGTTGCTCAGTGGTCCACTTACTTCCCTGTTTCTGAAGGCTATCCTAAGCCTTCTCCTTCCCCAGTAGGTAGGAAATGCCCTGCCAAACCTTCTTTCCCTAGGAGGAGAACGTTTTACTCTTCTCCTGCCCATCATACAGATGTTCCCAAGCAGGGGAAGCATCGCCCTGGTCTGAAGAATCCAAACTCTCGCCGGGCTAAACAAACCCAGCAACCATAGGGTTCTGATTAATCTTTTTTCTGCCTCTTGGAGTTTAGAACCTACAGTTGACTTCTTCTCAGCAGAAGGTTTTCACTGTTTTCATTCTAAACTTTACACATGGCATCCAGTTCTCCTAGATATACTGAGCTGTCAGGATATTCATGTCTATGGGTCACAGCTTTCTCCTCTTCTTCCTGCTAAGAAAAGGGGTTTAACAACTATCACATGATAGTTTTCTGTATCAACATGAATTCTTTCCTTCTACAGACTTACCACATGGTAAGTCACTTTTCAGCTCTTGTTCCTCTACCCTCTTATCCAGTTTTTCCCCTGTAAGAGTGGTACCTTTGCACTGGAGGGCTTCTTTTTCAGCCTTTCTAGTCTTTCCATTCCAGTGTGGAGTCTTTTCTCTCGAATAAACTCCCTTCTTTTTGCTTGGGCAGCTCATCAGACAGAGACAGAGATTTCTTACTCTTGTTCTGTCTGTTCTTTCTGTTTTACACAGAAAGATTCTCTCTGCTGTCTTATCAGCAGCTGCCCATGCAGGAGCTCTAGTGATTGGACCACTGGTACCTTTCCACAAGTATACACAGTTGTCCTCCACCACTTTCTGTCTGGCCTTAGTAGTGATTCCAAGACAGTGCATACATCTTTCTTGGGCAATCCTTATCACTACAGGCTTATCACACTATCTTCTATTCTCACCATCTCCAATTCCTTTGGGTTTGGCAGCATAGTTGACGTGGTTGCTGGCTTTTCCAACAGCCAGTTCTATCTCCCAATTCTCCTGCATAATGCTCTCTGCAATTTTACAGAGAAGCTTTCCACTATGGGCCCTTGCTAGAGAGCATGGGGTTTTTTCTCTAATGACTATACTACATGGTTGAAAAAAGGCTTCCTCAGTCATGCCCCCCATGACTGTGAGGGTTCTTCATACCCTACTATTTCCTTTTAAAACAAAGGACATAAGCCTTCTCTACGTAAAAGCCTAAAGAGTGGTCAATTCCTACAGGGAATATGCCCTTTTTTCCTTGCAGCTTGTCCTCATGGTATCCTAATCCTTCAGGGACAGCACATATTTAACTAAAGAACGCATGATACCCTTTTTGTCCCTCAAGTGGGTCAACCTGGTATCTCATTCTTATGCGTTCTCTGTCCCTTTACCATGCTAGAGTTCTACAAGACTCAGGACTTGCTGCTTACTGACTTTTTTCACGTAACCATCCTGCTTATTTCACTGGATAGCATTCCCATCATAACCAGGGGGAATAGATTCTCTATATATCTTCTCAAGTAGGTTCTTCCTTCTTGTTATCAGATGAATCTTTCCTCTTCACATCTCTCATGTGAATGTACTTATAGGCATATCTCTGTCTGCTTAATTGCAGACATTTATCTTTCGACCTATATATTCATATATATATATATATATATATATATATATATATATACATCTCTATAGATATATATGTCTGTCAGCTGTGTGTGCATATGTTATGCCCTTCTAGATCTCACTATAGATATATATATCCTGTATATATATATATATATATATATGTGTGTGTATCTGCCGAGATACTTTATTATAGGTAGATATGTATTTACATACTTATCTATCTAACTGTCTATGTTCATATAGGTTTTACCTTCCTATATGTTCCAAACAGTGGGCTTTACCCATGTCCATGCTGTTCCACAGCATGCTTGGGGTGCTACACACAACCACTCCTGTGGTACTGACAGCTCCTATCATAACCCTAAGGGTTAGGTATCCCTGAAGCTCCATGCTCCAATATCTTTCCTACCTTTCACCAGTTCGGAAAGACATGGCGGATCTTCAGTAGATCTGAGGTCCAAATCCTCAGACACCTATCCTTTCTTTGGGAATACGGGGTTTTTTCCATACCCCTTCTTCCCTCAAGGACTAGGCCAGTGTCCAAATCGGTCAGTCTTCCTCTTTTGCTCCTAAGTGTGAATAACTCTGCAGCCAAAAGAGTTTGCAGCTTTTTCCATAAAGCTTCCCACTGAAGGCCTACCGTTTTTGTATTACCCCAGTCGAATCCTGGGGTCACCTTTCTCTTCCAGATTTTGACCTTCACCTTCACTTCAGTGAGGTCACCTTGGAGATTCCTCTACTGGATCCCCAGTAGATTCCATGAGCCTCTCTACTTCCTGCAATCCAGTAGGTGAGGTCCATATTGCAATTGTTCACTTCAATATAATATTCATGATAATTATCATACATACAAGGACTCCTTGCCTGTAGTCCTATCTTAGGTTAGCTGTTTTTTACAGCTCCTTTCTCTTTCAACTCTTACCCTCCATCCTCAGGATGCCTGGCCATATGAGGTGTAGCATGTTTTCAATTCCCAACATGCTAGGGCCCCAGGCATCTTAGCTTGGGAGTCCCATATGTGAAGACTCATTCCTGCTTGTTCCTGGAGATAGCACAGTTACTTACCTGTAACAGGTGATCTCTGGGAACAGCAGGAATAAGTCTTCACAACCCACCCACCTCCCCTAGGAGTTGTATCTCTCTATCTATCTTTCCTTTCCTCTCTCTCTCTTTGTCTGAGCTTTAAAACTTAACTGAGGAGAGACAGTTGGGAAGGGCGGGAAGGCAGCACGCAGGCATGGTGGGATGCTTCCAAAAGCTCTCTGATTGGAAGCTGGGAAGCGTTCCCGCGCAAACTCCGTCGGTACCAACGTACCCATATGTGAAGACTTATTCCTGCTGTTCCCAGAGATCACCTGTTACAGGTAAGTAACTGTGCTTTTAGGACTTTGAGCTTGCTATGATTGGCCTGTACCATGGCTTTTATCTCAAACCACACCGTGTGATGGTCGCTGTTGTTCACAGGGGCACTCACGCAGACATTCGACACACTATCACCGTTAGTGAGCACTACATCCAGCGTTGAGCTTTCCCTGGTTGGTTCCATTACCATTTGTCTAAATAATGCATCTTGGAGAGCATCCACAATTTTTTTGCTTCTTTCCAGATGTGCAGAAGGAGTAATCCAATCCACATCAGGTAGATTAAAGTCACCCAGTATGATTGCATCCCCCTTTGTTGCTATCTTGGCAATATCTTTAATCAATTCGTTATCTCTCTTCAATTTGAGTCGGAGGTCTGTAGACTACAGCAGTATGGATGACAGTGCCATCTCCTCTTTCCAACACAATCCAGAGCGCTTCTTCTTTTCCCCATGTCCTCTGCATTTCAGTAGCTTTAATATTGCTTTTGACATACAAGGCTACTCCTCCTCCTTTTCCATTTTATCTGTCTCTTCTGAATAGATTATAGCCAGCTATGGCTATATCCCAATCGTGCAATTCATTAAACCATGTTTCTGTAATGGCCACAATGTCCAAATTCGTTTCCACCATTAGGGCTTCCAGGTCTGGAATTTTGTTGGCTAAGCTTCGAGCATTTGTGCTCATTGCTTTCCAGCATTTTCCTGGCTTGTGTGTATTTTGCATTGATTTTGTTCTGCCTACTTCTTCCCACATGTTTTTGATGCGTGGTTTAAAAGTGTGGCTGTTTCTGATGGTGTTCTGCTTTTGCTGGGGGTGGCATGCAGATGTTGACCTTCCACATCCGTCACCCCCTCTTCCTAGTTTAAATGCATATCCACATACTGCCTGAATTTTTCACTTAGGCGTACAGGAGGCCTTCCAACCACGAGATGAGGAAAGCATCTGGTGCTACCCGAGACAGGAGCAGTCGGCAAGAGATCTAAATGCCTAGCCGATCCTCAAAGGGTAGATCTCCTTCTAAGCATCGAGATGCCTCTGGCGTTGCCCTTGAGGATTCTGCACTGGCAAAATTGCCCCAGCGGGAGGCTTTTAGATCTCTCTCTTAGAGTGAGATCTAAATGTGGTGCTCTTGTAGCTCACTAAGCCTCTATTTCAGCCTCTGGCCTCAAGGCTGTTCCGGCTCTGGGTCAACCCAGTGATGGACCTGTTCGCCAGCCTGGACATCTTGTAGTTGCCCCATTTCTTCTCTTGCCGACTGCTCCTGTCTCGGGTAGCACCAGATGCATTCCTCATCTCGTGGTTGGAAGGCCTCCTGTATGCCTTTCTCCCCCCCCCCCCCCCAACACCGCTGATAGCCAAGACCCTGTTCATGACTCAACATTACAGAGCATCGCTAATGCTGATAGCCCCTCGGTGTCCCAGACAGTCCTGGTTCCTATTGCTCCTCTCCTTAGAGATGTTACCATTGATTCCCCTGGGCCAAGCCCCAGGACTACTCTCGCAGGAGCAGGGCACTCTCCTACACCCCAACCTGGGCTTCCTCTTGCTCAAGGCTTGGCTGCTGAAAGAGTAGTACTAGCTCCCTTCAATGGGATGTAGAAGATATCCTCCCGGTCTCTCTGAAGGTCTCTACGAGAAGGGCATACATCTTCAAGTGGCGAGGTTTCTCACTGTGGTGCACAGAGAAACGGATGAATCCATTCTCCTGCTCAGTGCACGTGGTGCTCTAATACCTGCTCCACCTACCGCAGGCGGGACTAAAGTCCAACTCGGTCAGAGTACACCTAAGCGCATCACCACTCTATCGAGGGGAAGCCCCTCTCGGCTGAGCCAATTGTGTCTTGGTTCCTATGGGGCTTCATGTTGTCCAAACCCCCCTGTCTGCCCTCTGGCTGCAGAATGGGACTTTAATGTGGTACTCTTTCAACTCAATAAGCCTCTGTTTGAGCCTTTAGCTATCTGCCACCTGCGATACCTCTTCTGGAAGGTCGCCTTCCTGGTAGCACTCGCATCAGCTCGCAGAGTTAGTGAGCTCCAGGCTCTGATGGCAGAGCCCCCTTAAACGAGATTCTACAAGAATAGGATGGTGCTCCGTGCACACCCTAAGTTTCTGCTGAAGGTGTTGTCCCAATTCCACCTCAATCAGGAGGAGGTGCTCCCCACCTTCTTCCCCAGGCCTCACGCTGGCAGGGCAGAGACTGTTCATACTCTGGATTGCAAAAGAGCCCTGTCCTTCTACCTGCAATGAACCCAGGACTACCACAAAAGCACCTCAGCTTTTTGTATCCTATGATCCCAGTCGCTTGTGGCTCCCATTGACTAAGTGAACTCCTCAACTTGGGTGGCAGACTGCATTACCCTTGCCTATGAGCAAGCGGGAATCCCACTGGAACAGAGTCACGGCACACAGCGTCAGAACCATGGCTACTTCCGTGGCCAACCTGCATTCCGTCCCCATGACGGAAACTTGCTGGGCCGCCACCTTATCTTCGGTCCATACCTTTGCAGCTCACTACTATGGGAAAGCGTCTTCGGCCAGGCCGTACTCTGTAATCTTTTTGAGGTGTAGGCAACTTCTGCCTTCCGACCCTTCTGTGTTCAGGCTACCAGAGTGCTGGTGTTCACTGAACGCTTGGGTCTTGCGAGTCTACCCCCCTCAGACATGACTGCTGCTGTTCACAGCTTTCCCTTTGCAGGTTGCTGTGGCATTTTTCTTTTGGTTACAGGTTCTCGGTAGCTTATAGCCTGGAAATCCCATATGTGAGGACTGACTTCCTGCTTGTTCCCAGAGAAAATGTTGTTACTCACCTGTAACAGGTAATCTCCAGGAACTAGCAGGAATGTAGTCTTCATATATGGGTATCTTCGGTACCGACGGAGTCTGCGCGGGAACGCTCCCCAGCGTCCAATAAGAAAGCTTTTGGGAGCATCCCACAGCGCCTGCATGCTGCCTTCCCGCCTTTCCCAACTGCCTCTCTCCAGTTCTTCGTTTTCCGTGGAGCCAGCAGGTCGTCATTCCTGTCACCGCAGAAAAATTTTCCCTATTCCCTTCTTTTTTGTGGTCGCGTCTGCTTTCCTCGACGCTTTACCGGTACCACAGGTTCTTCTTTCTTTTTTTCTTTTCTTTAAAAAAAAAAAAAAAAATATATATATATATATATATATATATATATATACTTAGTTCTTTTTTCCACGTGCACGCGCCATTTTGGGCCCTAGGCCCAAAATTCCTCCACAGTGGAAAAACCCGCTTCGGGTTTCAAAAAGTGCACCAAGTGTGGTGGTACCATCTCCGTCACCGACACCCATGAGTGGTGTCTTAAATGTTTAGGTCCTGACCACTCCATCACAGTATGTATGGCCTGTGCCATGATGTCCAAAAGAGGTCGGCAGAACCGAGCTGCTAAGCTGAGTACCCTGTTTCCCTCCGATGCAGCCTCGGTGACATCGACATCTTCCAGGGCTCCTCTTCCTCCCGTGGATCTCAGGTAATTAAACACAAGTCTAGCCGGTCCTCAAAGTTTAGATCTCCTTCTAAGCATCGAGATGCCTCTGGCGTTGCCCTTGAGGATTCTGCACGGGCAAAATTGCTCCGGTGGGAGGCTTCGGCTTCCAAAGTATTATCGGGGCTCCAGGACGTTCTCGAGGCCTCAACCTCGGCAGAACTACTGGTGCCATGCTCTGAGGTACCGGCTGTTTTCTCCGGTACCGACATCCAGGCATCGGCAGCATCGATAGACCAGAGGTTTCTGGCTATTGAACGCAGTCTGGCGGCTCTCCTTGCGGCATCGACACCCTCGGAACCGCGTCAGACAACGTACCGGCACCGCATTCCCACGTTCAACCGGTACCGGCACTGGTATCGGTACCAGTACCAACAGCATCGACATCGGTGTCGGCATTGCTGGCACCCAGTCTTGCGATGCCCTCCGGTACCAATACCCCCCTGTACCGACTTCGGTTAGTACGGGTATCGGGCTCTTCAAGAGTATCCAGACAGAAGGTACTTCGAGTCCTCAGAGGAATCTGAGGATTCTGACAGTTCTATCGGTACGGAAATACTTCTCCCAGAGGAGCCTTCCTCCCCTAAACGCAGGATGTCTCCTCCAGAGGATATTTCCTTTCAGGACTTCATAAGGGAGGTGGCTCGAGGTCTCTCCATTACTGTGACTCCTGAAACAGAGCCCAGAGCAAAGGAGTTGGAAATTTTACAATATCCCAAAACTCCTAAGGAGGCAGCTACTCTACCCATCCATGAGATCTTGCATGATCTCATGCTAAGAATGTGGGAGACGCCTCTTACCACCTCTCCTCACTCTCGTAGACTGGATACTATGTGTCGAGTCCCTCCTTGTCCTGGTTTCCAGAAGACTCAGCTTCCTCACCACTCTATTGTAGTGGAATCAGCTATGAGAAGGATCAGGAGTGCAAAGAGGCATGCCTCTAATCCTCCAGGACTTGAGTGCAGAACTTTGGATGCTTTTGGACGTCGTACTTTCCAAGCTTCCATGCTTTCTGCCAGGATCAGTTCCTATATTTATTTTATATATGGGAATGTTCCTGAAGAAAATCACAGGAGATTTAGAGGTTTTGAGCCCTCTTCTTCCTGAGAATAGAAGGCAGGATTTTCTCACATTGGTCAAACATGCCCAGGATGTTTCTAAATTTGTCAACCGTGCAGCTTTTGACTGTTTTGAGTGCATAAGCTGAACCTCTGCCATTGCCATAGGTGCACATAGAATTGCCTGGCTCCAGGCATCTGATTTGGAGCTCTGGGTACAAGACAAACTGGGCAATGTTCCTTGTACTGGTGAGAACCTGTTTGGCAAAAACTGGCAAGAAAAAGCCAATGAGTTGGATGCTGACAACTCCACCTTGGATAGATTATCCAAGGCCACAGCTGATCCTGCAAGAAAGAAATCTTTCAAAAAACCATTCTTTTCCAAAAAGAAGAGGTTTTATCCTGCTTATTCCCAGCAGGGATGCTCTGCAGGTCAACCTGTCCGGAAGAGTCAGAAACCACCCAAACAAAGGAAAGCAAAGACTGCTAAGCCTCAACCATCTCAGCAGTCTCAGCCTCCACAAAGCCTTTGACTTTCATCTAGAGAACGTAGCCTTCCTGACTCTCAATGGACCAGAGCCTTCCACTATTCCAGGAAGGCTGTGTCACTTTGCCCCCAGATGGGGGCAGATAACAGCAGAGCATTGGACACTCTCCATCATAAAAGAGGGGTACAAGCTCCATTTTTCGAGCATGCCCCCTCCCACAATGGTAAGACAGTTCAATTCTCAGACCTCTCTTATCAACCTATTAGATCAAGAGGTCACTATACTTCTTGCCCAAGGGGCAATAGAAGAAGTACCCATTCCCCAACAGGGTACAGGGTTTTACTCCCCCTATTTCCTTATCCCAAAGAAAACAGGAGGACACAGACCTATTTTAGACCTCAGGGAATTGAACAAATTCATTTTCAAGGAGAAATTCAAGATGGTTTCTCTAGGAACTCTGCTGCCATACCTTCAGTCAGGCTTGGCTATGTTCTCTAGATCTCAAGGATGCGTACACTCATGTTCTCATCCATCCATCTCACAGAAAGTTCCTTCGGTTCCTTTTTCAGGGAAAGCACTACCAATGCAGGGTGCTTCCTTTTGGCCTGGCCTCAGCACCAAGAGTGTTCACGAAATGCATGGCTGTGGTAGCAGCATTTCTCCACACTCTAGGGATATTCGTCTTCCCATACTTAGACGACTGGCTCATTCGAGCCCCATCACAGTCAGAGGCCAGGACCTCCCTATCTTGCACAATGTGTATCCTTCAGTATTTGGATCTTGTCATAAACGTCCAAAATCCAGTCTAACCCCCACTCAGTCTCTAGAATTCATAGGAGCTTTGCTGGATACCAAAAAGGCAAGGGCCTATCTTCCCAGGCCCGTTGCCTTCGCATAGTGCAGTTAGCTTCTCAAGCAGTGCTAAAGCCTCATCTCACTGCCCGAGAAATGCTACAACTACTAGGCCACATGGCATCTACCGTGCATGTGGTTCCTTACGCTCGCCTCCATATGAGAGCAGCCCAGTGGACTTTATCTACTCAGTGGACCCAGACATCAGGGTGCCTGTCAGACAAAATAGAAACACAAGTCGCCTTATTTTGTCCCTCCAATGGTGGCAGTCCACTCACAACCTGTTGCTGGGGTCCCCATTTCAGCAACCCTTACCCCAGTCAACTCTCACAACAGATGCTTCACCAATGGGTTGGGGAGCTCATCTGCAAGACCTCTCCACCCAAGGCACTTGGACTCCATAGGAGACTCATCTACATATCAATCTCTTGGAGCTCAGAGCAATCTTCCTTGCTCTTCGAGTGTTCCACACTCTGCTCGGCTGCAAGACAGTCCTTATTCACATGGACAACCAAGTAGCCATATTCTACGTGAACAAGTAGGGAGGAACAGGCTCTCTGTCACTTTGCAACAAAGCTTTGCGACTGTGGGCCCTCGCCAGAGAGCATCAGATTCATCTCCTGGCAGTGTATCTTCCAGGCATACAAAACTCTTGGGCAGACAGACTCAGTCGAGTTCTGCTTCCACACTAATGGTCTCTACATGTAGACCACAGGTGGCCAAGATTTTTCAAATTTGGGGAACCCCGGACATAGACCTCTTTGCAAGTCCATTGAATGCCAAACTTCCCCGGTTCTGTTCCAGAATCCCGGCTCAGGACTCTCAGGCCAAGGATGCTTTCCTCTTTCACTGGGGCCAAGACTTCCTTTATGCCTTTCCACCCATTCCCCTAATTCCCAGGACCCTATTCAAGCTTCAGAGAGACAGAGGCCGTATGATTCTCATAGCTCCACATTGGCCTCGGCAAGTGTGGTACCTTCTGCTTCTACATCTTTCTCAAGCTCCCTCCCTGGAGTTAGGGTCTGCTCCAGATCTCCTATCTCAGAAGAACGGAATGTTATGGCATCCCATTCACCAGTCTCTGCATCTCAGGGCTTGGTTGCTGAAGGCCTAGATCTCCATGGTCTTAACCTCCCTCAGCAAGTAAAGGATATCCTTTATGCTTCCATAAAGGATATTCTTTATGCTTCCAGGAAGCCTTCCACAAGACGCTCTTATGCTTTCAAGTGGAAAAGGTTTACCATTTGGTGTTCGCTGAAGGGTCTTAACCCCATTGCGGTACCTCTGGAATCATTACTGGAGTATCTCCTTCATTTATCCAATGCAGGACTTAAGACTAACTCAGTGAGAGTCCATTTGAGTGCTACTGCAGCTTCTTTCAAGCCTCTAAATGGACAACCTATTTCCTCCCATCCTCTTATAGCAAGATTTATGAGAGGCCTTCTGCTAACTAAGCCTCCCATTAGGTGACCACCTTTGACATGGGACTTAAACTTGGTTCTTGGTCAGCTCATGAAGCCATCTTTCGAACCCTTAGCTACTACCTCATTGAAATTTTATTTATTTATTCATTTAATATTTTTATTGTTTTTTCTATACCGCACTATTTTCATCAGCGCGGTTCACAGGTAGCAGGAATTGTGCAATGCAGAACAGTCTAACATTGAACTTACAATAAAACAGGGAATTTAAACGTGGTGAGCAGGTGAACTATATACACTATATACAGAGTAATCTCCAGGAACAAGCAGGAATGAGTCTTCACATATGGGTATCGTCGGTACCGACGGAGCCTGCGCGGGAACGCTCCCCAGCATCCAATAAGAAAGCTTTTGGGAGCATCCCACAGCGCCTGCGCGCTGCCTTCCCGCCTTTCCCAACCGCCTCTCTCCAGTTCTTCTTTTCCGCGGAGCCAGCAGGTCGTGTTCCTGTCACCGCAGAAGAAGTTCTTTATTTTTTTCTTTCTTTTTCTGTGTCGCGTCTGCCTTCTTTTACCGTTACCGCCGGTCTTTTCTTTTCTTTCTTCAAAAAAAACAAACAAACCTTTTCTTTCTTCAACTGTGCATTTTCAGTTTGGGCCTTAGGCCTGAATATTTTTCTCCTCATGGAGAAGCCCGCTTCCGGGTTCAAAAAGTGCACAAAATGTGGCGGTACTATTTCTGTCACCGACACCCATGATTGGTGTCTAAAATGTTTGGGTCCTGACCATTCCATCACGGATTGTGTGTCCTGTACCATGATGTCTAAAAGAGGTCGGCAGAACCGTGCAGCCAAGCTCAGTACCCTGTTTCCCTCTGATGCTGCCTCGGTGGCATCGACGTCTTCCAGGGCTGCTTCGTCCTCCCATGGATCTCAGGTAACCAAACATAAACCTAGCCGGTCCTCGAAGGGCAAATCTCCCTCTAAACATCGAGATGCCTCCGGGCTTGTCCTCGAGGATTCCGCACTGGCAAAATTACCCCGGCGGGAAGTTCCGGCTTCCAAAGCATTGTCTATGGGGTCACAGGTTGACCTCGATGGCTCGGCCTCAACCGATCACCTGTTGCCGTGTTCTGGGGTACCGGTGGCCTCCACTGGTACCGACATCGAGACTCTGGTGGCATTGATGGATCAGAAGATTCTGTCCATGCAGCACACCCTAACGGCGTTTATGCAGGCTTCGACGCCTCCGGTACCGCAACAATCTCCGTTGCCGGTACCGACTCCGGCACCGGCATCGTTCCCGGTGCCGGTACCGATTGCATCGACATCGGCTCCGGTGTCGACTGCAACGGTGCCCTGTCCTATGATGCCCATCGGTACCGAAGCGGTACCGCTTACTCCCGATGTCGATCCCACTCGGTACGCGTATCGGGCTTTACAGGAGCATCCAGACAGGCGATACTTCGATTCCTCCGAAGACTCTGATGAGTCGGAGGCTTCTGTCGAGGCACCGGTACTTCTTCCTCAGAAGTCTGCTTCTCCAAAACGAAGAATGTCTCCTCCAGAAGACTTGTCTTTTCAAGACTTCATTAAGGAAGTGGCTAGGGGCCTCTCCATTACAGTGGCCCCTGAGTCAGAGCCTAGAGCCAAGCAATTAGATATTTTGCAATATCCTAAGGCTCCTAAAGAAGCAGCTACCTTACCTATTCATGAGATACTCTATGATCTCATGTTGGGCATGTGGGAGACTCCTCTCACCACCTCTCCTCATTCTCGTAGGTTAGACACCATGTACCGTGTCCCTCCTTGTCCTAGCTTTCATAAGAATCAGCTTCCTCACCACTCTATTGTGGTAGAGTCTGCCATGAGGAAAATAAAGAGTGCAAAGAGACACTCATCTAATCCTCCAGGACGTGAATGTAGGACCCTAGATGCTTTTGGCCGAAGGGTTTTCCAAGCTAATATGCTTGCTGCCAGAATCAACTCCTATCGTCTCTATATGGGGATGTTTCTAAAAGAAGTCACAGATCATCTGCAGACTTTAGCTCCTTTTATTGCAGAAGATAAAAGGCAGGAATTTCTCAAACATGCCCAAGATGTTTCCAAATTTTCCAACCGTGCAGCCTTTGACTCTTTTGAGTGTGTAAGCAGAGCCTCGGCTATTGCCATAGGTGCATGCAGAATTGCTTGGTTACAAGCCTCTGATTTGGAACTCTGGGTCCAAGATGAATTGGGAAATCTTCCTTGTACAGGTGAAAACCTTTTTGGCAAGGATTGGCAAGCAAAGGCCACTCAGATGGATGCTGAGAAACTCTGCTTTGGATAGACTTTCAAAGTCTACCTCTGTTCCTGTTAAGAAAAGATTGTTCAAAAAGACATCTTTTTCTAAAAAGGGAAGATATTATCCTGCTATGGTCAGCAGGCATCTTCTGCAGGTCGTTTTGTTGCAAAGCGTCAGCAACTACCTAAACAGGCCAAGTCAAAGGCTGCCAGGCCTCCCACGACTCAGCAGCCCCAGCCTCCTCAGGGCCTTTGACTTGCAACTAGAGAACTTAGCCTTTCTAGCTCTGGAAGAACCAGAGCCCCTCACCATGGTGAAACAGTTCAATTCTCCAACATCTCTCCTCTACCTTCTGGGTCAGGAGATTGCTACCCTTCTTGCCCAAGGGGCAATAGAAGAAGTACCTCTTCTTCAACAGGGCTCAGGGTTCTACTCCCCTTATTTTCTTATTCCAAAAAAAACAGGGGGCTACAGACCCATATTAGATCTCAGAGAATTGAATAAGTTTCTATTCAAGGAGAAATTCAAGATGATTTCTCTAGGTGCTCTGCTTCCATACCTTCAGAGTCAGGATTGGCTTTGTTCTCTAGATCTCAAGGATGCGTACACCCATGTCCTCATCCATCCAACACACAGAAGGTTCCTTCGGTTCCTTTTTCAAGGAAAGCACTACCAATACTGGGTGCTTCCTTTTGCTCCGGCCTCTGCACCAAGGGTGTTCACGAAATGCATGGCAGTGGTAGCTGCATTTCTGCGCACTCAAGGAATATTCGTATTCCCATATCTGGATGACTGGCTCATTTGAGCTCCTTCCCAGTCAGAGGCCCAGATTTGTCTAACCTGCACAATGCGTGTCCTTCAGTATTTGGGACTGGTAATAAACATCCCAAAATCCAATCTCACCCCTACTCATTTTCTGGAGTTTATAGGGGCCTTGCTGGATACCACAACTGCAAGGGCCTATCTTCCTCAGGCCCGTTGCCTATGCTTGGTGCAGTTAGCCTCCCAGATACAGTTAAAGTCCCATTTAACTGCTCGAGAGACGTTACAACTATTAGGCCACATGGCATCCATCGTGCATGTGGTTCCATATGCTCACCTTCACATGAGGGCAGCTCAATGGACTTTGTCCACCCAATGGACTCAGGCATCAGGTTTCCTGTCAGACAAAATAGCAAATTCCAGTCGCCTTTTTTGGTCTCTCCAGTGGTGGAAGTCCTCTCCAAATCTGTTACTGGGGTCCCCTTTTCAGCAGTCGCTACCCCAAGCAACTCTTACAACAGATGCTTCTCCAATGGGTTGGGGAGCTCATCTTCAGGATCTCTCCACCCAGGGCATCTGGTCTCCACAGGAGACTTCTCTGCATATCAATCTATTGGAACTCAGAGCAATATTCTTAGCACTCAGAGTGTTCCATACCCTGCTCAGCTACAGGACAGTCCTCATCCATACGGACATCCAAGTAGCCATGTTCTATGTAAACAAGCAGGGCCGGACTGTGGGCCTTCGCCAGAGAGCATCACATCCATCTTCTGCTAGTATATCTTCCAGGCGTTCAAAACTCTTGGGCGGACAGACTCAGTCGAGTTCTGCTGCCACACGAGTGGTCCCTCCACATGGACCAGGTAGCCAGGATTTTTTGAATTTGGGGAACCCCGGACATAGACCTCTTTGCAAGTCCATGGAATGCCAAACTTCCCCGGTTCTGTTCTAGAATTCCGTGTCAGGGAGTTCAGGCCAAGGATGCCTTCCTCCTTCACTGGGGTCAAGACTTCCTTTATGCCTTTCCACCAATTCCCCTAATTCCCAAAACACTATTCAAGCTTCAGAGAGTTCAAGGGACCATGATCCTCATAGCACCACATTGGCCACGCCAAGTGTGGTACCCTCTACTTCTGCATCTCTCTCAAGCTCCTTCCTTGGACTTGGGCTCTGCACCAGACCTTCTATCCCAGGAAGAAGGAACGTTGTGGCACCCAAACCCCCAGTCTCTCCATCTCAGGGCTTGGTTGCTGAGGGCCTAGACCTTCAAGATTTTCATCTCTCTCAGCAAGTCAGAGATGTTATTCATGCCTCTAGAAAGCCTTCTACTAGACATTCCTATGCTTTCATATGGAAAAGATTTACCATTTGGTGTTCAGGGAAGGGTCTAAACCCTCTTGCAATACCTCTGAATTCTCTACTAGAGTATCTCCTGCATCTATCCCATGAAGGTCTGAAAACAAATTCAGTAAGAGTCCATTTGAGTGCTATAGCAGCGTCCCTAAAGCCTCTCAATGGACAACATATATCCTCTCATCCTCTTATAGCAAGATTCATGAGAGGCCTTCTTTTAACTAAACCTCCCATTAGACCACCTCCAGTGGCATGGGACTTAAACCTGGTTCTTGGCCAGCTTATGAAGCCACCCTTTGAACCTTTAGCCATCACCTCCTTGAAATTTCTTTCTTGGAAGGTTATTTTTCTCATTGCAGTCACCTCAGCACGCCGCATCAGTGAGTTGCGAGCTTTGGTGGCTAATCCACCTTATACATGGTTCCATCATGATAAGGTAGTCCTCAGGACCAATCCACACTTTATGCCTAGAGTGGTCTCGCCTTTTCATCTGAACCAAGAGGTATATTTACCTGTCTTTTTTCCAGGACCTCATGCATCAAGTGCAGAGAGGAATCTTCATACCTTGGATTGTAAGAGAGCTCTCGCTTTTTACTTACAAAGAACACAGCAACATAGAAAGTCTTCTCAACTCTTTGTGCTTTTGATCCTTCTCATTTAGGACTTCCAGTCTCTAAGAGAACACTGTCGAACTGGATTGCTCAGTGTATTTCTTTCGCCTACCAGAGTAGAAACCTTTCTCTGGAGGGCCATGTCACAGCTCACAATGTGAGAGCCATGGCAGCCTCAATGGCTCATCTAAACTCTGTGTCCATCGACCAAATCTGTCGAGCGGCCACCTGGGCCTCGGTTCATACCTTCACAGCCCATTACTGTTTGGACAAGGACTCCTGCCGGGATGCCTCGTTTGGTCAGGCTGTTCTCAAACACCTGTTCCATTCCTAATCAACTCCTACCCACCTACCCTGGTTGGATGCCAGAGATCCATGGGGGGAGGAAGAGTCCTTTTCAAGGACACACCACCTGGGGTCTTCCCCTGGCATCTGCAGCTAGGGAGTCCCCATATGTGAAGACTTATTCCTGCTTCTTCCTGGAGATAACACAGTTACTTACCTGTGACAGGTGATCTCTGGGAACAGCAGGAATAAGTCTTCACAACCCACCCACCTCCCCTAGGAGTTGTATCTCTCTATCTATCTTTCCTTTCCTTTCCTCTCTCTCTCTCTTTGTCACAGCTTTAAAACTCGAACTGGAGAGAGGCGGTTGGGAAAGGTGGGAAGGCAGCGTGCAGGCGCTGTGGGATGCTCCCAAAAGCTTTCATATAGGACGCTGGGGAGCGTTCCCGCGCAGGCTCCGTCGGTACCGACGATACCCATATGTGAAGACTTATTCCTGCTGTTTCCAGAGATCACCTGTTACAGGTAAGTAACTGTGCTGTATCTGGGGTTCACATGAGATTTTGGCATTATTTACAAAATAGGCAGTATGACTATATACGCATACATAAACATTATGACTATATACGCATACATAAACAGTATGACTATATACCGTACGTAATTGTGTTGTTAATCCGAGGTTCCCTGGGGGGGGCATCGGGGGAGGTTAGCTTAAGTGAATTGATTGTGGTGTGAGAGGCGGTTATTCTTTGGGAGCTGTATTGTGTCGGGGTGCGGGTGGCTAGGTGATGTTGCCTGGATTGGAAAAGTGCTGAAGGAAGAGATGATGTTTGAGTGCCTTTCTGAACTGGCAAATTCCTTTCTTGGAAGGTTATCTTTCTCATTGCAAACACATCAGCACGTCGCATCAGTGAGTTGCAAGCACTAGTGGCTGATCCACCTTATACAAGGTTCCATCATGACAAGGTAGTCCTTCGGACTCATCCACACTTTATGCCAAAGGTGGTCTCGCCTTTTCATCTAAACCAAGCAGTCTACCTACCTGTGTTCTTTCCAAGGCCTCATGCATCAAATGCAGAAATTTTGATCCTTCTCATTTGGGACTTCCAGTCTCCAAGAGAACACTGTCAAACTGGATTGCTCAGTGTATTTCCTTTGCCTATCAGAGTAAGAATCTTCCTCTGGAGGGCCATGGCAGCTTCAATGGCTCATCTACACTCTGTCTCTATCGACGACATCTGTCGAGCAGCCACCTGGGCCTCCGTTCATACTTTCACAGCCCATTACTGCTTGGACAAGGACTCCCGCCGGGATGCTTTGTTTGGTCAGGCTGGGGTTTCTCCCTGGCATCTAAAGCTAGGGAGTCCCCATATGTGAAGACTACATTCCTGCTTGTTCCTGGAGATAGCATAGTTACTCACCTGTAACAGGTGATCTCCGGGAACAGCAGGAATTTAGTCTTCACAACCCACCCACCTCCCCTAGGAATTGTATCTCTCTATCTCTTTCCCTCTCTCTCTCTTTGTCTCAGCTTTAAAACTCAACTGGAGAGAGGCAGTTGGGAAAGACGGGAAGGCAGTACGCAGGCGCTGTGGGATGCTCCCAAAAGCTTTCTAACTGGACGCTGGGGAGCGTTCCCGCGCAGGCTCCGTCGGTACCGACAATACCCATATGTGAAGACTAAATTCCTGCTGTTCCTGGAGATCACCTGTTACAGGTGAGTAACTATGCTTTCTCCGGGGACAGCAGGAATCAGTCCACATGACCATCCCTCTTCTCCTTGGAGTTGCTTCTTTACCTTTGAATCGGCTTTTGAAACATTCTTAAAGCAGCTTCTATTAATAGAGTAATAGAAGCTGCTTTAAGAATGTTTCAAAAGCTGATGCAAAGGTCGTTGATGTGGTGGTGGCATTAGTCCACTTGACGATATTTAATAAGTCAGTGGCGGCCTGAGTTTCTGAGACCTACGGCATTTTTGAACTTGTTATATTGACTTTAGTCAGAAAAAAGATACATTGTATTTTCTAGTTTTATTACAGAGTATCAAGATATAATAGTCATATTAACTCTGTGAAGAGAAGAGCAGGATTGTTGTTGTCTTTCCATATCAACAACTACAACAATCCCCTTTTTTCCTTTAGAGATCCTCTGTGTTTGTCCCATGCTTTTTTGAATTCAGATACTGTCCTCATCTCTACCACCTCCACTGGAAGACTATTCCACGGATCCACCACTCTTTCCATAAAGAAATATTTCCACGTATCACTCCTGAATCTATCCCCTTTCACCCTCATCCCATGTCCCCTCGTAGCAGAACTTGCTTTCAATCGAAAGAGGCTCTCCCCCTGTGTATTTATGCCACCGAGGTATTTAAACATCTCAATCATATCACCTTTATCCCGCCTTTCCTCTAAGGTGTACATATTAAGATCCATAAGTCTGTCTTCATATGCTTTATAATGAAGACCACTAACCATTTTAGTAGCTACCCTCTACTGGCTCCATCCTGTTTATATCCTTTTGAAGGTGTGGTCTCCAGAATTGCACACTGTACTCCAAATGAGATCGCACCAAAGATTTATACAGAGGCACAATCACCTCCTTTTTTCTGCTAGCCATTCCTCTCCGTATGCACCCAAGCATCCTTCTAGTTTTTGCTGTCGCCTTTTCTAGCTATTTTGCTACTTTAAGATCATCAGACACAACCACACCTAGGTCATGCTCTTCTTTAGTGGACAAAAGTACTTCACCCCCTATACTATATTGCTCCCTTGGATTACTGCAGCCCAAATGCATGACCTTGCATTTTTTAACATTAAATCCCAGCTGCCAAATTCTAGACCATTCTTCAAGCTTAACTAGATCCCTCCTCATGTTGTCTACACCTTCCTGGATGTCTACTCTATTGCAGATTGTGGTATCATCCACAAAGAGGCAAACCTTACCCGACAGCCCTTCTGCTATATCACTAACAAACATGTTAAAAAGAATCGGACCAAGGACAGATCCCTGGGACACACCACTGGTAACTTCCTTCTCCTCAGAGTGTACTCTTTGTCGCCTCCCACTCAACCAATTTCTAACCTAAGCAGTAACTTTAGGGTCCATTCCTAGGGTTCTCAGTTTGTTTATGGAACGGTGTCAAAGGCTTTACTGAAATCTAAATACACCACATCTAGGGCTCTCCCTTGGTCCAACTCCGTGGTCACCCAGTCAAAGAAATCAATCAGATTTGTCTGACAAGACCTGCCTCTGGTGAATCCATGCTGCCTCAGATCCTGTAATCCGCTGGACTCCAGAAACTTCACTATTTTCTCTTTCAGCAGCATTTCCAATAATTTACTCACCACCGAGGTTTTTTTTTCCCAAACTTTATTTTATTCATCACAAACATATATACAAAATCCGACAACGCACCATCGCCGGGGGGGTTTACTCTTATCCCTACCCGGAGGGTACCATCCTGCAATGAATACAATGTTTTATATATTTCCCCCTCCCCCCCCCCCACCGCCACCCACCCCTCCCCCCCTACACACCCTCTCTCACAAGGTCACCCCACCTCTTACACTCCACCCCCTATAGGCCAGTGTGGAGGAGTTCGTTCCGACACCTGGCTCCTAAAGTATCGATATAGGCCCCCCATGTCTGAATGAAAATGGTCCATCGTTTGACACTGCACCGTGCTTGCCACCGCTCCATCAACATTACCTGGTGGAAGCAATTGCGCCACTCCACAAACGTAGGGACTCGTTGCTCACGCCAGAGGCGCAAAATCGGGCCCTTCCCCACCAGACAAGCCTTCCGCAGTAACAACCTATCTGCACGCCGGGCCGGGCAAGGGAGGTCCAGTCTGTCCAGGACCACAAAGGTACCCGTCCAATGCACCCGCATCTGCAACAGTGTACTAAGATAGGCGCGTATCCGGGCCCAGTACAGCTGAAGACGAGGACAAGCCCACCACATATGTAATAGGTTGGATAAGGGTGCGGAACAGCGAGGGCACCTACCATCGTCCGTCAAACAACTACGCAGGGCGCGGCGGGGTGAGAAATAGGCTCTCGTGAGACATTTAAATTGTACCTCTCTCCACTTCGCCCCCACTGCCAGGGCCGCTATCCGGCATAAGGCTGTACGAACAGTACCCGGGGGAACCTCCTTCCCCAGCTCCACCCCCCAAGCTGCCTCCACCCCCTTGTAATCCACCGGGGTACGAAGGCCGTCCAGGCGTGCCCTCAAGCCCGCTATCGTGGGAGGAGTGTCCTCCCCCAGTGCAAAGAACCCCAACAGCTGCTCAGAGCGCTCCGACGCCAGCGCTTCTCGAGGTAAAGAAGAAACGTAATGGGAGGCCTGCAGGTACACAAAAGTATGCCTAACCGTCAAGTCATATTCCTGACCTAGGGCCTGAAAAGATTTACAGCGGCCACTGGGATCAACCAAGTGCCCTATTAGGCGTATGCCCCTCTGTCTCCAGTCCCGAAACCCCCACGTCCCCGAGCCAGGGGCAAACTGGGCATTGCCCTGCAGAGGCAGCCAGCTAGATGCCGTCCAAGGTTTCCCCCAGCGAGCATTAAGGTATCGCCAGGTCCGCTGAGCTGAACCAAATAGAATGCTGTTCACCAGGCGGCTGGGCAAATCCTTGGACCGGGTATGTAAAGCCCCTAACAGCGAAAGGGGTGCTACCAGCGCCTCTTCCATAAGTGTAGGCGTGTATATGGCCGTCTGCCCTAGCCAATCGCCCAGATGGCGCGCCTGACAGGCCAGGGCGTAAATACCCAAATCTGGAAGTCCCATCCCCCCCTCGCGCCATTTCCCCACCAGCCGTATCAGGGGGATACGTGCCCGCGCCCCTCGCCACAAAACGTTACGAATTAGCCGCTCAACCTGCCTCAGATCCCTCCGATATAACCATACCGGCAAGGTTTGTAACCAGTACAGCAGCCTCGGTAGGATCACCATCTTTACCGCCGCCACCCGTCCGGACAGGGAGAGGGGCAGTGGTCCCCAGGCCATGAACTGGGACTGTAGACGGTGCACCATCCAATCCAAATTACGCCTATAAAGGTCCCGCGGGTGGCTAGTCAGGCGGATACCCAAATAGGTAAAATAGGAGTCCGCCCATTTCAAGGGAAACTGACCCGACCAATTCCTCCGCAAGGATCCCAGAACATCGAGAGCCTCCGACTTCTCCCCATTAATCTTCAGGCCTGAAAAGAGGCCATAATTCCGAAATTCCGCCAGCAGCTGCGGCAGGGACTCCTCGGGGGACAGTAGGTGCACCAAAAGGTCATCCGCAAAAGCCGATAGTGTAAGTGTTTGAGTTCCAATCCGCACCCCTTGTATCCCAGGCGAAGCCTCCACCGCCCGAATTAACGGGTCTAAGGACAAAACAAATAGCAAGGGTGAGAGGGGGCAACCCTGTCTCGTCCCTCTTTCCAACGAAAAAGTCTCCGATAGCACCCCATTGCAAAGTATTCCCGCCGTCGGATTAGCATATAGGCTGTCTATCATCGCACAGAACGAAGGTCCGAGGCCATACCAAGGTAACAACGTGCGCAGGTAACTCCAGTTCACCCGGTCAAAAGCCTTCTCTGCATCAAAGCTCACCAGTAGAGAAGGCAGCTGTTGGTCATGCACCCACTCCAATGAGGCTAGAATTTTCCGCATATTCCGTACTATGTATCGGCCCTTCACAAAACCGACCTGGGAGTTGTGAGTTAAAACATCCAAATATTCCGCCAGTCTGTTCGCCAACACCTTAGCAAAAATCTTAGTGTCAAAGTTCAATAAAGAGATCGGGCGGTAGGAAGCCGGGAGTTCCGGGTCCTTGCCCGGCTTGGGAATTAAGGTAATATAAGCCTGATTGTGGCCCCATCGGAATCCACCCTGCTCCACCCGTCTCGCATATACCTCCACTAGAACCGGGCTCACATAGCCCTGGAGCAATTTGTAAAACTCGGCTCCCAAGCCATCCGGTCCCGGTGATTTGTAACAACTGGCCGCCCCAATCACCGCTCCCACCTCCTCCAACGTAACTGGACGCCCCAACCACTGGCTCTGTTCCTCCGTTAGTGATGGAAGGTTCAGCTTCCGGAGGTAATCCGAAGCTAACAAAGGGAGGTCGGTCTCCTTCGTATAAAGTGTTTGAAAAAAATTCCGAAATACCCGAGCTATCTCCGTAGGGCCACTCTGTAGCCTCCCCTGTTCGTCTCGTATGGCAGCCACGGTATTAGAGCCGCGCTGCCCCCGCAAGCAGCGGGCCAACAGCCGCCCGGGCTTATCCCCATGGCACTGAAGTCGGTGACGATAGTATAGCATTGTCTTCTTGGCTCTTTGATGAAGCAGTTCGTCCAGACTCGCCCGGGTTTCCCACAGTTCCTTTTGCAGCCCCGATGACGGGGCCTGCGCTAGCCGACGACGTAGATAAGATACCCGCTTCTCTAACCGAAGGATCCGATCTGCCAACATCCGCCGTCTGCGGGCCGCAAAGCCTATATTTCTCCACGCATGACTACTTTGGCTGTCTCCCAGACCAATTCCGGGTCTCCGTCATGTACTCGGTGGACCTCTGCAAATTCTTGCCAACGCTGTTCTAAGAACTTATGAAACTGCGCATCCTTGTAGAGCTCTAACGGGAAACGCCATAGGCGAGAACCGGTCAGCCCGCCTCCCCCAACCGAGATCGAGCCACACCGGAGCATGGTCCGATATCGCAAAGGGGCCGATCTGCGCCCCCTCCACCCTCGCAAACAATCCCTTCGTAAGCAGCACGTAATCTATACGGGAACTGGAGCCATGGGCCCTAGACTGATGGTAAAATCTTTTTCAGAGGGATGAAGCACCCTCCAAGGATCTACTAGTCCCAAACGAGCTTTAAAGCGTTGCAACTCACGGGTGACCGGTCCCCTTTCACGCGCCTCCCCTCCTCTGGTAGTGTCCAACTCCACGTCCAAGACGCCGTTAAAGTCGCCTCCCAGCACCAGGGGGGTCTCCGGCATCTGCTCCACTTTAGCGGCCACTGCGGCATAGAAGTGGGGATCCAAGGCATTGGGTCCGTACACCGTGCCCAGAATGACTGGTTGCCTTTCCAGGTGTCCGCGCAATAGCAAGTAACGCCCCGCCACGTCCCGCATTTCCGCCTCCAGAACCCAACGGACCCGTTTATGGACCAAAATGGCCACTCCGCCCTTCCTCCCCACTGCTGGTGCCCCCCACACCTGCCCAACCCAGCCGCGCCGCAGCTTGGCATACTCTTCGGCCGTCTGGTGGGTCTCCTGCAAAAAAGCAATATCGCAGTTGTGCCTAGCCAGAGCCTGCAAAATTTTATATCTTTTAATAGGGTGGCCTAAGCCGCACACATTCCACGAGGTAATTCTCAGAGCAGCGGTGCAGTGTCAATTCCTTCCTGCCCGGTTTCCCATGTTACTCTGGAAGGGGCTCTCCCAGCCTGGAGCCCCCTCCGCGCTCTCTTATCACTAAACCTCCATAGTGTTATATAGGGTGTGCAACCTACTCCCCCCCCTCCCTCTCCCCCCCCACCCTCCCCCCCTCCCTTCACCCCCCCCCCCACCCTCCCCCCCTCCCCCCCTCGGATTACGGATCCACCAACCCCACTCTCCCCTCTCCTCTCTCCCATGGACTTTCAGTGGTGCGCTCCACCACCCCCCGCTTTGCCCAAGCCTCTAACCCCCCGACCCCCCACGGGCCCCCGCCACAGCAAGCTCCCCCACCTCTACTGCCCCCCACCAGATGCACTCGGGGCCTCCCTTGCGCCTTCGGCGATCCTATCTGCGCGGCCCTCCACCAACGCAAGTCAGCTACCCCCCACCTTCGATCCCACGTGGGCCCACAGAGCCAGCCCAGATTCCCCCTAAAGCTCCTGTGCCCAGAACGGGGTCTCCCCCTCCTGGATGCCGTGCTCTTTTAACAGCAAGCGTCCTGGCTCTCAGGCTTACCACTCCCGTGGTCTGCCTGCTCTGCCGGCACTATCTGGACTCCGCCCCTGCCCGTCCGGCGCAGTCCCTTGGGCCTTCGCAGCTCACCTCTCTCCCCCCCCCCCCGCCCCCCCAGACCCCTCGGACTGCGGCTCCTTGGAGGCTGATGCTCTTCTCCTCCCTCCCCTCCCCTTCCCGCTCGCAGTGTGATAGCCCCCACCGCTGCCGCCCATGGGATGGCCCCCCCTCTCCCCCCTGGTCCGCTGGTACACTGAGGTAGAGTCAAGCCACCCCATAAGCGTCGCGGATTTACCCTGGCCCCATTCCCGCTTCTTCCCCCATCCCCACATGACGTTCAGTATCTGATCAGGGGACAGCGCCGGCACTCCCCGTGTCCCAAACCCCCCATCTAACCCACCTCCGGGACCCCTCCCCCACCCGCCTCTAGCGAGCCCCAGCAGCTCACCACGAACCGACATCAAACCCCAGCAAATACATCGTAACATAACACAATGTAGCCAACACATAACACACAATGTATCCCTCTGGAACCAATCAACCCCTGAAATACAATGTAGCCCTCCCCCTTCACTAAGTAACCCCTCCAGCCTGCCTGGATGTGTCCTGGCTCTCCGCCGCCTCATTCACCAGGCCTGCTTCCCGGAGAGATGGCTATCATAAAAGTCCATAAGTCCAGAGGGAGTCCACTTTCCAACCCGCCGCTGCCTCGACGGTGGTCCTGAGGCCCATCTAGCGCCCCGATCTTCCACTAGTGCTGTCAGATGGCTTAGCAGGAGAAAAACAGTCACCTCCTCGGGGGTCCTCAGCTCTCTCCTCCGGCGGACACAATGCTCTCCACGTAAGGCGTCGCTTCCTCAGCCGAGTCAAAGATCTTGCGCCGGCCCTCGACGAAGATATGGAGGCGTGCTGGGTATTGGACCATAAATTTAATTTGGCGTTCAATGAGCTTCTGGCAAAGGGGTGCATAAGCTCTGCGGCGCTGGCTCAGTTGCAGGGAGTAATCCTGCGCTACCCGGATACGTTGATTTTCCACCGCCAGACCTCCCTGAGCTCTCGCCGCCCGCAAAACGGTCTCTTTTTGCGGGAAGTGAAGTAACTTCACCAAAACCACCCGGGGTCGGGAGTCTTTCACAGTTCTGTTGCCCACCCGATGGGCTCGCTCGATGTGGATCTTCTCCCCTTCTACTTCCCCACCAACACGTATCAGCGGCGAGAACAGCTCCACCAAATATTTTGGTAAGTCAGAGTCCGGCACTGATTCGGGTATGCCCATTACCCTCAGGTTGTTCCTTCGCTACCGGTTTTCTAGGTCGTCCAATTTAACCTCCTGGGACCGCAGCTGATTCCGTAGTAACTCCACTGTTTGCTGCAGCGTGTTAGTGGTGTCCTCCACTTGCCCCACGCGGTCCTCGACCTCCTGGAGCCGTTTACCATAAGTCTCCACTGAGCTTTGCACTTCGTCCAGTTTCTCCCGGATCGCTGAGAATTGCGTCGCCAAAGCCTCCGCTACCGCCGCGGATATTTCTTCCACTCTGGCGGGTGAAGTTGGGGAACTCGGTGTCGCGGTTCCATCCGCCATCTTACTAGGACCGGGCCCTCGGTCTCTCTCCTTCCTTCCCGTTCTTAATGCCGCTGCCATTGCTACGGTTCTTGCAATGCAGCTCAAGGGAATAGCAGGGAATTAGGCACCCAGGGGAGCTCCGTGGTGTAGGTCGGGAGTCTCAAAGACGGTACAATTAGCCGGTATAAGCAAGGGATGGTCGGAGGACGAGCAGCACCCGACTACTCGCTCTCACCGCATCACCGGAAGTCCCTCACCACCGAGGTTAAACTAACCGGCCTGTAGTTTTCAACCACATCCTTACTTTCCACTTTTGTGTAAAGGCACTCAAATGCTCATTCATAAATGCCAGATCAGTAAAGAAAAAAAAAATCCAATCATATTGGACCCATATGCATGGTGCTAACCCTAATATAATCCTTATTACTGAAACCTGGCTCTCCGAAGTAGACAATAGACAATGTACTTTTGAATCAGCTAAGAAATGCCAACTATGATGTATATCACACACCCCAAACAAATAAACGTGGTGGAGGAGTTCTTATCATAAAAAAGACATTAAATGCATTGCCAACTCTTTCTAATTCTGTATCTGATATAGATATGCTGATCATAGAAAATAGTTATATGGCATTCTGTCTCCTCTGTAGACCCCCAACCTCTGATCCCAACGGCCTTACAAATATATTAGAAACTGTTTGTACTATTTCAAGTAAGAAAAAGGTAATCCTATTGTGCAAGTTTAACCTAACCTCACTACAACAGGCACAAACCTCTTCTTTTCTAGATGCCAAGATCTCCACTATAGACAAATAATAAAGGTACCTACCCATAACAAAGAGAATACTTTGGACCTTATATTCCTTCCACAGGATATCTATACATAGTCTAATAACTGCCCACAAATATCTCCAGTCCCTTGGTCAGACCATCATCTAATTGAATTCTTCCTTTCTGCAGAGCATTGCCATGACCAATCAAGCAAACACCTGACAGAACAATACCCATAATTTAGATTCTTTGAAAAAGATTCCTTCACTAAAGACCTCCTAGATAACATTGACACAAACATAAAATATGTTGATCAACTGCTACAAAATTGGAACGCTAGTATTTCCAAATTTGCATCTAGACCTCAACCACGACGCAATATAAGGTAGAATACCTCAAAACAATGGTACACAAAAGACACACGATTACTAAAAGGTTATCAGAGGAAACTAGAACGTATCTAGCGCACAGCAAAAACAACAAAAAATATAGCAAATTACATGGCAGCATTATCACTATACCATCAACATATAAACAACATAAAGAAAGAATATCATACAAAACTCCTTATGAAATCTCTAAACAAACCAAGGGAGCTATTTGCTATAGTAAAATCATTAACAAACCAACCAAAAGACATCACTGAATCGCAAACCATCTCCCCGCAGGTTCTAGCAGACCATTACATGATGAAACTAAACTCCCAGAATGACCCCACCCCTCCAGCCCTCTCTTAACATGGTGACTCACACAGAAAGTTTGCAAGAGTTCCTTCAAGCTTCCCTTGAACCACTCAGAAAGATCATCTCAACTATGAATACATCATCCACCATCGATCCATGCCCTGTAGCCTTGATTAAAGCCGCCCGTGATGAACTAGCAGCCATCATTCTAACGATGGTCAACTTGTCCCTCACCCATGGGCAAATGCCTAGAGCCCTTAAAAAGGCAATTATATGCCCCATACTAAATTAAAAAACACTTGACAAAAAATGCCCCTGCATCCTACAGACCAATTTCCAGTCTGCCATTCCTGGCCAAAATCATTGAGAAAATCGTCCATAATCAACTCCATGTCCATATTGAACAGCATGCTCCTCTAGATAACCATCAATATGGTTTTAGGCCATTCCACAGTGTAGAAACACTGTTACTAGTATTATTCAATAACTTCATAAATGGAAACGATAATTCCATTCAGACATTCATGTTAATATTTCTTGATGTCTCAGCAACCTTTGATTCTGTTAACCATAGCTTACTAATTCAAAGACTGCAACAAATTGGCTTATATTGTAGTATGTTAAAATGGTTTACATCATACCTAACAGACCATACACAAGTTAGAATGGACCAGCACTGTTCTAACACCTTTAATCAAAAAAGGGTTTTCCTCAAGGATCAGCCCTATCTGTCCTATTGTTTAATATATATATACACCCACTATGCCAAATAATAAAAATGTCCAAGTAGGATATGCCATCTATGCTGATGACATAATGCTATACTCATACTTCCCATTTAACACATCTAAACCAATCCTGGAACCCATTATAGCATGCTTCAACGTAATTGCTCAGTGGTTGAAATCTCATTGTCTTAATATAAACTATAAAAAACAGATGTATTATTCATAACTAGAGACCAAAACTTCTCACCACCCACCATCATTGACGTTAATGAAGCGACACTTGGAGTTTAATTAAGTGACACTTGGGGATATGTTTACTAAACCGTCTTAACGTAGCAATGGCGACATTATCGCGTGATAATGTCTCCGGCGGCGGTAAGGTGCGCAGAGGGAGAAGAAAGGCACCTCAGAGGGTGGAGTAAGGCTCCCCAGGGGTGGAGAGAAGGGGTCAATGGGTGGAGAGTAGGCGGGGAGTGGATCCATGCACACTAACGCCGTGAAATAAAGCTCTGAAAATTAGCGCAAGTGAAAACCTCGCGCTAGGCACATTTTATTTTTATTTATTTTTATTTATTACAGTTCCTTATATACCGCACTATTCGGCATCAGCGCGGTTTACAGTATAACAAAGTGACCAAAACACACATTCTGTTTGGTTTTACATCGAACAGGGGTATAAACTTAGATAACAGGGGTTGAACTATATACATGAACTATTTACGTGAAATAGGCTATATACATGAAGTAAAATTCCTATAACAGGGTTGAATTGTACAATAAATAATGAGTCCGTTTCGAATACTTGAGACATTGTGAGTATGGGCTGCAAAAAGGCGGTGTTTCTTAGGTGGTGCTATCTAGATTCATCGCTGGTTGGGTAGTATTGGAGGAAGAGGTGATATTTGATTGCCTTCCTGAATTGGG
This sequence comes from Ichthyophis bannanicus, assembly GCA_033557465.1. Lineage (NCBI taxonomy): Eukaryota > Metazoa > Chordata > Amphibia > Gymnophiona > Ichthyophiidae > Ichthyophis > Ichthyophis bannanicus. The sequence continues at coordinate 205,498,525 of CM066037.1, forward strand.
TCAGGTCTGCAATAGCTCGAATGTCTGGTGGGAGTGCATTCCAACATTTGGGGACGTAAAGACTGAAGGCCCTATTTGCTGTTGTGGAAAGAGAAACCATTTCGGTCAGCAATGTACAGCAAAGGCAGGAAACCCAGAAAAGTGATAGTAGTGATACATGTGCAGGAACCAAAAAGGAAAATAAACATAGAAAATGACCAGAACCACATCTGAAATCCCAATAACCAAGTTGGCCAATAGTGATATTAATGATAAACATAAAGCAACACTACTGACAAAGCGTAAAAAGGAAGATACCATGTTTGGAAGGGTCTATGCTTTGTCCCTCTACAAAGTGAATGATCCCACATTGAAATAGCGGTGATCAGGGTTGTTGTCGTTTATATTTGGGCAGGTTTGTTATGGTGTGCACATGTGCAGCAACAGCAGAGTGGGCACGTAGGAAACGGCAACGGTACTGATGCTGTAAATGGGATACAGGGGGCTGCAGGCGGCACATGCTGTGGTCCAGCTGGGGCACAGTGCGGACTAGGCAGATACCTAGGTGGCACATAGGAATGCCTAAACTGTAAAGCAGTAAGACAGCAACTGACGAGGGTCCAACATGGGCACGAGCGTGTGTCCCACAGTGTCACAGGGTATATTACCCAGCAGGTACCCCCAAGGGCACATAACATTGGCAGGCGGTGCCGGGGGGGAAGCGCGCATGTCCATGTAGGCACCCCTACCCGACAACCCACACCATAGGCAGCTGCCTACCGGCACACTGGATGGCCTAGGGCTGCGCACCACCAGCACCACCGGCATAAGGGCATGTCAGCATGGTGGCGGAGGGGTGCTGGTGGCGGAGGGGGCAGTGGCATCTGCCTACACCAGACCATGGCCAAGCCCCATTTAGGTGGATGCCGTGCACTGCAACAGACAAGGTCTGCCTGACGAACAGTCATGGTATCCCCAGGGAATGACCTGCCCCTGTGGCAACAGTTTGGTGCAGTACACACAGCCAGTGTGTTCAGGGGTAGAAGGTCACAGGTTCAAGTCCCAGCTGTGGCTCCTGCCAACCTTGTCTCCATATTTTACCCAGTACTAAACCGTGGTAATAAAGATGGAACCTTTATTGCAGATAGAATAAACATGCCTGAAACGCCTATATTTTACCCTACAGAGCACAGATACCATAAACATGTGCAATCCCTAGAGCAGAGTTTCCCCAACTCCAGTCCTGGAGGGCCAAAGACCATTCAAGTTTCATGCTGTCCCTAATAAATATGCCTGTGCTGCATTTGTATGCACCGCCCCCATTGTATACAAATGTATCTCATGCATATTCATTAGAGACAGCATGAAAACCTGAACAGTGTTTGGCCCACCAGAACTGAAGTTGGGAGCCTCTGCCCTAGAGCAGTGGCCAACAGGGGCACCCACACCCACAGGCTCCACTATCCAAAGCCTCATGGAGAGTCAGGCTATTGGGCCCTGCGCGGAGCAGCATCTCCCAATACTGGCACCTGCATACCTTAGCAGTGCCGTCCTAAACTTGGGAACACGTTCCACATATATCAAAAGGTTGCTATGATTAATGTCAGCTAACAAATCCTAAGTTAAACATGATTTGTTGATAGAGATTCATCATAGCAACCTTTCTGATATCTGTGGAGTGTGTTTCAGTTATTGCTTTTGACAGTGTTTACCACCCCGGGGAATGACCCCAACAGTATTGAGTACCATAGCAATGCCCGCACTGTGCCCAGGACTGGTGAGGTGGCCAGGGCTGCCACAAACCTCCATATTTGCACAATGCTGGCATAGGTGTGGGAGTGTGTGTATGTCTATCCAGTGTGTTGTGGCTGCCCACACCTTACTGAGCCCACACTGCTTGCACTGTTTCCAGTGTTAGCCTGCCAATGTGCATAATGAGGAGCAAGGTACTGTGGGTATGGCCTGGACAGGGTGGCCTGGGCAGGATGCATCTGCACAGGGTTTAGGGCAATGGCTGGGACATTGTAGTGCCCGACCACCACCTGCACGGACAGGGTGGCCACAGCATCCCACCGTCAGAAGGTCACCCACCCTGCTGGACTCGACAAAATCCACTAGATCATCAGCAAAGGAACCAAACATCACCGTATTGAACGCTGAGCTCTCTTCTAAACGTATGTAAGAGTGCACCTGCGCCAATGTGTAGCCATTGCTGTTTCAAACAAAACTATTGATGCTCTAAAGGTCACCATTGTGTAGCTAGCCACTCCCAGACAAGTAGCCTTACTGCCTTTGTGTTCTAAAGTGTGTAGCTAGCCACATTCTAAAGGTTACCATTGTGTAACTAGCCATGTTCTAAAGGTCACCATCGTGTAGCCAGCCACTCCCAGACAAGTAGCCTTACTGCCTTTGTGTTCTAAAGTGTGTAGCTAGCCATGTTCTAAAGGTCACCATCGTGTAGCTAGCCAGTCCCAGACAAGTAGCCTTACTGCCTTTGGGTTCTAAAGTGTACATTGCTGTACAGGTTAGCCCCATCAAAGGCAAACATTTAGTGTTGCACAAACTGTCCCCATACCAATACGCTGTGTCAACTTACGACTCAACATGACCACATCCTTCCTAACCCTAACCTGCCTGTACCTCCTTAGCAGCGCATTCATCAGCCTTCCCAATCTGACCCCCAATTACAACCTCATTCCAACCCTTCAAGGCCGAGGAAAAAGATATCAAAGCAACTCACAATCTAAACCAGCAGAATTTCTTCAAAACCCATACCCACACTTAATTCACATACCAATCCAACACTCCACAAAACACGAAGCGGCACAGCCTCTTTGCCAGCGAAACCTGAAATGTGCCCTCATAAATGCACGCTCAGTCCACAGGAAATGGCCAGCCATCACCGATCTCATAAACCACCTTGAGCTAGACATCCTACTAGTCACTGAATTATGGCTCACAGACTCAGACGCAGTCCTCATTAACCAACTCATCCCCCCCAACTTCTCAAGCCACACCTGCCACAGACTGAACTGCAGAGGTGGTGGTACTTTTATCCTATCAAAAAACAGAGCTCATGTATCAGCTAATCAAATCCAACAGCACAACACACCTCAGCACACTTGCCATATCCAACAGCACCAACACCATCAACCTAATTTACAGATCACCGTCCTCCTCCCCTGAAGACCTTGCAACTATAATTGACCTTGCCTGTAAGCCTAAGAACACCCACAGACCAAACTGGATACTGGGAGACTTTAATCTTCCAGCGCTCCAAGATGCCCAATCCAAAGCCTTCCTCGAAGCACTCAACGAACTTGGCTATGATCAGATAATTGGAATGCCTACCCACCGGAAGGGAAATGTACTAGACCTCATGTTCACCCCACGACCCAACATAAACCCAAGCTACAACTTCAAGCTAGATGTCACCCCAGTCCCATGGTCCGACCACAACTTAATCAAATTCCAGATACCCATGCTTCAAGACAGCAACATGCCTAAGGGAACAGCCGAAAGCCCGCCCTCACCCATAAGACGATTCAGACCATTCGACAAAGAGGTGTTCCTAAATGAAGTCCTTCCAAACCTCCAGCTAGACTCGCCCGACCTGGATGATCTGATGGCCACATGGAACAACAGCCTGAATTCCTATGCATGCCTACCTACCCCAACCAAGCTAACCACCCCATTCAAGTCACCTAGAGGTAAGTCACCAGCACAATGGTACTCCACTGAGCTACGATCTTCACTACTTCTCCTTAGGAAACTAGAAAGAAGATGGCGGCGCTCCTGGTCCCCCACTGACCGAGCAGCCTACGTCACCCAGCTTAACTCACACCGAGATTCCATCTCAGTGAAAATGAAAGAATACCACTCCGAACTCCTACTCCGCTTGCTAAACAAACCCCACGACCTCTTCAACCTAGTGAAGTCCATGACGAAAGAACCTTCGCCCACACAGACCACAATGATACACCCACAGGAATATGCTGACTACATACTAGCCAAAGCCAGCAACATCACCATAACCAAGAAACCCACTCCCGGACACAACACAAGTCAACCACTACCACTCAACTCACTCACAACACCATCAGCCAGAGGCATCAAGGACATCATCGCGACCATCAATGCCACCACGGCTCCAAATGACCCATGCCCAGCTCACTGGATAAGATCTCTGCCAAAGAACTCAGCCCAGCGCTAGCCAGGATCATGGAGCGATCCTTCTCCACAGGAATGTTCCCAGCATGCCTCAAGCAGACGTCAATCCGACCCCTTCTGAAAAACAACAAACTCGACCCCAGGAAAGTTGAGTCCTACCGGCCAATCTCAAGCATCCCACTTCTAGCCAAGATTATTGAGAAGTTAGTTCAATGGCAAATCCAAGAACACATCGACTCCACTGCACCCCTTGACCTATGCCAACATGGCTGCAGGGAATCCCACGGAATCAAAACGCTCCTTGCCACGCTTTTTAACACATTAATCACAGGGATTAACAATAACAGGCAAGGATATGCCCTGATTTTCTTGGATATCTCCGCGGCCTTCGACTCTGTCAACCATGAGCAGCTCCTGACACGTCTCCAGGAAAAAGGAATCCAGGGCTCAGCCTGGAGCTGGTGTAGATCGTACCTAACGAATAGATGGCAGCAGGTACGTACTGGCTCCACGACCTCCAATGATCTAAAGAGAATAATAAGTTACAGCTCAATCTATTAACCTTGAGTTCTATCTAGTATTCTAATGCATTCAACGGTCAGAGGTTTCTAAATGCAACCGGGTCTCAGCTTATATTAAGGCTTTTAATCAGCCAGACTTGCTGGATTGAGCTAGCCTTTTTTCACATCAATGACCCTAATTTTCATTGCATAAAGATTACTCTAACCATAATTTAAAAAATGATTTTGTATAAATCTATGGGTACTTTTTTTTCTTTTTTTATATAACTATTTTTTTACTTTTTTTTGAAGATTTTTTTCATATTTCTCATAAATGTATTTCTACAAACTTTAAAACCTTCTTCCAAAATATATAAAATGTAATATTAGCTCTCCGTGTATGATGGTAACTTTTCAGTCTCGACCACTACAATCACAGTCTCTGGAGAGCTAATATTACATTTTATATATTTTGGAAGAAGGTTTTAAAGTTTGTAGAAATACATTTATGAGAAATATGAAAAAAATCTTCAAAAAAAAGTAAAAAAATAGTTATATAAAAAAAGAAAAAAAAGTACCCATAGATTTATACAAAATCATTTTTTAAATTATGGTTAGAGTAATCTTTATGCAATGAAAATTAGGGTCATTGATGTGAAAAAAGGCTAGCTCAATCCAGCAAGTCTGGCTGATTAAAAGCCTTAATATAAGCTGAGACCCGGTTGCATTTAGAAACCTCTGACCGTTGAATGCATTAGAATACTAGATAGAACTCAAGGTTAATAGATTGAGCTGTAACTTATTATTCTCTTTAGATCATTAGCTATATAGGCTCATAAAAATAGAGTGACCATAGTTATTTTGTTAGTCCACGACCTCCAAGGCTCTCCAACAAAAACATGGAGTTCCCCAGGGCTCCTCACTATCTGCACTATTATTCAATATATATATGCAGCCCATATGTGCCATCATCCGTTCCTTCAACGTCTCCTGCCTGATCTACGCGGATGACGTACTACTCTTCACCCCCTTCACCGTTGATCAAGCAGACTTCTCCCCACTGGTAAAATGCTTTGATGCAGTCACTGACTGGCTTAGCTCACAGAATCTCAAAATAAACTTCAGCAAGACTCATCATGAGAAATCAAACTTTCATCCCTCCGGCTACATTAAAGACTAGAGATGCCGAGCTCCAGAGCCGCCCCACCATCCGCTACCTGGGAGTCACACTTGACCAGCACCTCGACCTCAAAGCCCACATAAGCATCACTGTCAAGAAAATCTACCACAAAATGAGGACAATCCGACATCTCCGACCGTTACTGCAACCAGAAGACTTCCAGACAGTCTTCCAGGCGCTAGTAACCCCCCACTTTGACTACGCCAATGTTATCCTCCACAGGCTCCCTAAGAACATGCTTAACCCCCTACAGCTAGCAATGAACACCGCTGCACGATTCCTACATGGGGCCTCTAGAAGAGAGCACATCACTCCAATCCTTAAGGACCTCCACTGACTACCAATCTACTGCCGACTCATCTACAAGGTCGCTCTCTTAACTTTCAAAGCCATCAACAAAAAACCTCCAGCTCCTTGACAAACCTGATCCACCCCACACCTACATCCAGAGCAAGAAGGTCCTTCGCCACCAACACATTAATAACCCCCAGTGAAGTAACAAAATGCACTCAGGCAACAAAAAACAGAGCGTTCATGTTCTATGCACCTACCTGCTGAAACGAGCTCCCAGTATCCATCCGCATGATCACTGACCTCGCACAATTTAGAAAAGCACTAAAGCACCACCTCTTCCTCCTGCACTATGCCCAGGATAACATCACATCCCAACCTGACTCTACCTTACGACCCAATTCACATCCCTGTACATAGCTCACAAGGAAATTCATGTCCAGAGCCGTGCAGCGACTTCCCGCCCTCACTGTATATAGCCTGTATTTACCTCCCCATGGTTATTAACCCAATTGTATATAGCCTGTATATAGCATGTATTCACCTCCCCATGGTTATTACTCTCCCAAGTTGTACTTCCTGTTCAATGTAAGTGCGAAGTAGGCTCTCCCTACTTTGCACAAGATGTTATCTGTAAACCGCACTGATTTTAAAGAGTGCGGTATATAAAAGCAATAAATAAATAAAATAAATGCTGGGAGGTCACTCTCACCCTGATTGAGCAGTGACCACGGCATGGCTAGGTTCCCCTATAGCGCTATGCAGCATTTCTCTCAAGTGATATTTATGGGTTATCTTTTCTGGGGCCCAATCACTGACATACCTGCTTGGTGTGTATGTTCACATCCCATTTTTGGGTGTGCACAGTTCCTCCAGGAACATGCACTATGTACTAGCTAGCAGACTGCAGTTAGCATGTGTATGGCTGGAACACTTTGCATGGTGCAGCGGGTAGAGACTGACTGTGCCCTCTGCTGGTGAATGTCAGATAGTGGAGGGGGCAGCTGAGCTTCTCCAGCGTTCTTCCTGTCTGCCATTGCCTTATGTGATGCGTACAGATCTGCATCGACTGCCCTGTAGGGTGCCTGTTCCACAGCAGGACTGGGGTTGATGGTCCTCTCTACTGTCACCATTGCAGAGATGTACAATGTGGATCTGTTGGTGGGAGATCCTGTCCCCCCACCCTTAGCCACAGAGGGCGGGTTGGGTGGTGCTACATAATCCGCTTTTGGGTCCAAACACCCCCCTTCACCTATAACATGTGACCATGGCACCCACACAGGATATGCACTATTCTCCAGGACCAAGCAGGAAGTCAGTCCTCACATATGGGTGGCGTCGACGCCGACGGAGCCCCCGTGCGGAGCATTTCCCCAGCTTTCAAAGAAAGCCTTTGGGAATTGCAGCACGCATGCGCGGTCCCCTTACCGCCCAAGGGTGCCATCTTGCTCAGTCTTCTTTTTTCCACAGAGCCCGACGGACGTAGTTCGTTTTTCGCCGAGGAAAAAGTTGATTTCCCTGTTTTTTGTTCTTCTTCTTCGGTTCGACGCCGAATTCTTTTCCCGCCCGGGCCCGATACGCCGGTATCGAGCCCACTCTCTATTTTTCGGTTTTTGTCCTTCGTGACTAGCGTTCGCGCCATTTTTCTCTTTTCACTGGCAGCCCTGTCTTTTGACCTCGCAGGGGCCCTTTTTCCCCCGATGGCTGCCAGCAGGTTTAAGAAGTGTGATCGGTGTAAGAAACTTATGTCTCTTACCGACACACATGACTGCTGCCTCCGCTGCCTCGGACCCGATCACGACCCGATGATCTGTGGTCCATGTGGCAAAATGTCCTCGAAGGCGTTGAGTCGGCAGCACCAAAAGGATAGAATCTTCTCTGACTCCGTGTCCGGACGGGCCCGGACCTCGTCAGAGGCCTCGACGTCTCGGGACTCCGGCCCCGAGCAGCGTCGAGGTTCCTCTGGGCGGGGGTCTCCTTCGCGGGAACAGTGCAGGAAGGAAAAAACAGCGAGGGCGGCGTCGGTGGACGCTCCTGGTTCCTTGAGGGCCAGGTCGCATAGCCCCGATCGCTGTCCCGGGTCTTCGGAGTTGGAGAGGCCTGCCAAAAAACCTCGTCTCGAGATGGAGTCTCCTGGGCACGTGAGTACTGTAGTCCTCGTGGACTCTCCTCCAGGGGAGCCGACGTCGGGCCCGACACCGTCGGGACCCGAGTCGGGGGCTGCTGGGTCTCCTGAGCTCAGACTCAGGTTGACGGCCTTGGAGAGCAGCTTCGCTGCCTTCATGGAACAGAAGCGGGCATTGATCACCGGTCTCACCGGTGCATCTGCCCTGACCACCGGGACATCGACGTCCAAGTCGACCCCGGAGGCCGAGCCGATCCTCGAGTCCATGCGGGCTCGAGTCGATCCTCGGCCGCGGTCTCCCTCGGCCTCCCGTTCGGGACCGAGGTCGTCGACGCCGGTACCCTTGGTGTCGGAGCGGAGGGCATCGGTGCCCGCCCGACCGGAGCCGCTCGATTCCTCCTCCATGGAGTCGGGCTGGGAGACGGAGGACGAAGAGTCACCCGACACCTATCGGACTCGGTGTGTCCCATCGGACTCACCGGAGTCCAAACCTCGGAGACGATCCCCACCGGAGGATACCCGGTTCTCGGACTTCGTGCAGGATATGGCCAAGGCTTTGGCCTTCCCCGCGGATCCTGAGGAGGAGCCTCAAGCCGAAGAGCTCGAGGCCCTCCAGTATGACTCTCCCCCGAAGGAGGCCTTTACTGTACCGGTTCCTCCGATGCTGGAGCGGCTGCTCTTCCGCATGTGGGGGACCCTGGCCTCGACGCCGGTGTTAAGCAAGCGGGTCGATTCTAACTATCGAGTCCGCAAGAGCCCCGGGTTCCAAAAGGCACAATTACAGCACCACTCCATGGTTGTAGAATCGGCCATGCATCGACTGAAAAGTCAGAAGATGCACTCCTCAGTGCCTCCTGGTCGGGAGGCCCGGAACCTGGATGCCCTCGGTAAGAAGTGCTTCCAGGGCTCTATGCTTGCTTGCCATGTCCAGACATACCAGCTCTACATGGGCATGTACCTCCGGGACCTGGCAAAGGAGATTGCCGGGTTCTCTGCTGGTCTCTCCGAGGAACCTTTGCAGAGGTTCCAGGTCTTGTCCACTGGTATTCGAGAGTGCTCAAAGTTTATCTCTCGAGCAGCCTACGATGGCTTCGAGGCTTCAGCCCGAGTAGCCGGGGCCGGCATCGGTGCCCGCCGACAGGCTTGGCTACAGTCTTCCGACCTTGAGCCATGGGTACAGGACAAGTTGGTCGATGTCCCCTGCCGAGGTGAAAACCTTTTCGGCAAACCCATGGCTGAAAAGGCTGCTGAGCTCGAGACAGAGATTCTCACCAGGACTAGGCTGTCCAGAAAAACCTCTGCCCCTTCTCAGAAAAAGAAGGGTTCGGGAAAAAAGACCTTTTACCCGAGGAAGACCTCTGCCTATAAACAATACCCTCATTATCAGGCCTCTGCAGCTCCCCAACAGGGTCAGCAGGCCAAGGGGCAGGGACATGGGCCCCGTAGGCAGAAGGCCCCCAAGCCACCAGCACCGGCCCCTGCTCAGCAGGGTGGGAGTTTTTGACTCAGAAATCATAGCCTCTTCTCCTCAGCTGGCTTCTCTCAGCACAGGAGGCCGGCTGGCCCACTTTGCCCACAGGTGGTCAGCCGTCATATCAGATACCTGGGTGCTTCATATAGTCCAAAAGGGATATCTTCTCCATTTTCACCAGGTACCTCCCTCCTATTTTCCAGTGGAGCCTCCAAGACCCCCTCTGCACAGGGACCTACTCCTTCAGGAGTTAACAAGTCTGCTAAAGGAACAGGCTGTGGAACCGGTGCCCCACCACCTGAGAGGTCACGGCTTTTATTCCAGGTACTTTCTGGTACCAAAAAGAACAGGAGGCCTCAGACCCATCCTAGACTTGCGAAACCTCAACAAGTTCCTGGAGAGGGAAAAGTTCAAGATGCTTACCTTTGGAATCCTGCTGCCCTACCTCCAGCAGGGAGATTGGCTATGCTCCTTGGATCTAAAGGATGCTTATACTCACATCCTTATTCATCCAGACCACAGACAATATCTCAGATTTGTTGTGGGAGGAAACCACTACCAGTACAGAGCACTACCCTTTGGCCTAACCTCCGCCCCCAGGGTGTTCACCAAGTGCCTGGCGGTGGTGGCGGCCTACCTGAGGCTTCAAGGTCTTTTTGTGTTCCCATACCTGGACGACTGGCTCATAAGGGGGCAATCTTCCCAGGAGGCCAGTCAAGCCACCCTTCGCACTGTGGCTCTGCTTCAGCACTTGGGGTTTGTCATAAACTTCGCAAAGTCCACTTTGCGCCCATCCCAGAACTTGGAATTCATAGGAGCAAGACTGGACACTCCTCCGGCGAAGGCTTTTCTGCCTGTGGACAGAGCCCACAGATTGATGGATCTAGCCAGGCAGTTTCACAGCAATTCCCTGGTCTCCGCCAGGCAATTCCTGAGACTTCTCGGCCATATGGCTTCCACGGTTCATGTAACCCCCAATGCCCGCCTGCATATGCGGCCTGCTCAGTGGAGCCTTCGCACCCAGTGGCATCAGGCCACAGGGAGCCTTGCAGACTCAGTAAGAATATCCACACTGCTTGTCTCCTCTCTACAATGGTGGCTTCATCTTCCGAATCTGGTACTCGGAGTGGTTTTTCAATCCCCTCCGCATTCTCAGGTGCAGACGACAGATGGTTCTCTTCAAGGTTGGGGCGCGCATTGCCAAGGGGCATGTACTCAAGGTCTCTGGACCCCTTGGGAGGCTGCTTAGCAGATAAACCTCCTGGAGCTACGGGCAATATGCCTAGCTCTGAGGGCCTTCTCCCATCTCACGTCTCACCAGTCTGTACTGATCCAGACGGACAATCAAATTGCCATGTTTTACGTGAACAAGCAAGGAGGCACAGGCTCCTTCCTTCTATGTTAGGAAGCACAATGGCTGTGCTCCTGGGCCATCAATCACGGAATCCTTCTCAAGGCAGTCTAACTCCCAGGTCAACAAAATTACCTGGCGGACAGACTGAGCAGGATCCTGCAACCACACGAATGGAGATTGAATCCATTGGTGGTTCATCAGATCTTTCTCAGGTGGGGCCTCCCCACCATGGATCTTTTTGCGATTCTGTTCCAGACAACCGCATCCTCTCAGAGTAGCAGCAGTGCGTTTCTGATCCCGTGGTCCGAAGGCCTACTGTATGCGTTTCCTCCCATGCCACTAGTGTCCAGAACACTGTTCAAAGTCCTCAAGGACCGGGGCCTCAATGATTCTGATAGCCCCCAGGTGGCCGAGGCAACCGTGGTTCTCACTTCTGCTGCAACTGGCGGTGGACACTCCTATTCCTCTGGGGATTCAACACGATCTCCTGTCTCAGGAACAGGGATCTCTCTTGCACCCCAACCTCCAGTCCCTTCATCTGATGACCTGACTGCTGAAAGGGTAGTTCTGGCTCCCCTACTACTGCCTCGAGAGGTGGAAGACGTAGTCTTAGCCTCTAGACTGCAATCCACCAGGAAATCCTACGCTCTTAAGTGGCGTAGATTCTCCGCATGGTGTACTCAGCACAGCGAGAATCCCTTCTTGTGCTTGGTAGCGGTATTATTGCAATATTTGCTTTACCTCTCCAATCTAGGCCTTAAGTCCAATTCTGTCAGGGTTCACCTCAGTGCTCTCTCAGGGCACCAGTCGCCGGTGGACGGGAGACCTCTTTCCAACCACCCTTTGGTGACTCGTTTCCTCAGAGGCCGCCTCCTGCTTAAGCCTCCTTTACGTCCACCGGCCCCTGAATGGGATTTAAATGTGGTCTTACAGCGGATTACTTGTCCGCCATTTGAACCTATGGCTACCTGCCCTCTCCGTTTTCTCTCCTGGAAAACCTTGTTTCTGGTAGCTCTTACCTCTGCTAGGCGAGTAAGTGAGCTTTAGGTGCTAGTGTCTGATCCCCCTTACACTAGTTTCTACAAGAATAGGGTAGTCTTACGGACTCACCCTAAGTTTCTCCCTAAGGTTGTCTCCTCTTTCCACCTCAATCAGGAGGTGGTTCTTCCGACCTTCTTTCCCAGGCCGCATGCCAACCGGGCTGAGATGGTTCTGCATACCCTGGACTGTAGGAGGACATTATCCTTCTACCTTGACCGTACGCGGGAGCACCGGAGGGCTGTTCAGCTCTTCGTTTCTTTTGACCCCAATAAGTTGGGGTTACCTGTCTCCAAGCGTACTTTGTCCATATGGGTCGCTGACTGTATCGCCTGGGCTTATGGGGCAGCCGGCCTCTCATTGGAGGGTCGAGTCACAGCTCATCGTGTCAGGGCGAAGGCTGCGTCAGTGGCTCATCTCCGCTCTGTTCCGTTGGCAGACATCTGCCAGGCCGCTACTTGGTCTTCAAGCCAGACTTTTGCGGCCCATTACTGCCTTGAGAGGGAATCCCACAGGGACAGTGCTTTCGGACAGGCAGTACTCCATAATCTCTTTGGGGTCTAGGCAATTCCTTCCCTCCGGCCCTGATGTTGGGCTACCGGTCGGGAGTGTTCTCAGAGAAGATTCCTTCCTTACGTTCTGACGTTCTAGAGGGAGCTCATTTTTTCGGCTTGGGGGCCTCCGGTAGCCTTAAGCTGGGGAGTCCCATATGTGAGGACTGACTTCCTGCTTGGTCCTGGAGAAAGAGTAGTTACTCACCTGTAACAGGTGTTCTCCAGGAGCTGCAGGAATCAGTCCTCACAACCCTCCCTCCTCCCCTTGGAGTTGCAGTCATATGATTTATTTTTGCTAAGTTTTTTGCTGTCTTTTAGCTATGTCATCAGACTGAGCAAGATGACACCCTTGGGCGGGAAGGGGACTGCGCATGCGCGCTGCAATTCCCAAAGGCTTTCTTTGAAAGCTGGGGAAATGCTCCGCACGGGGGCTCCATCAGCGCCGACGTCACCCATATGTGAGGACCGATTCCTGCTGCTCCTGGAGAACACCTGTACTGGTGAGTAACTACTCTTTCTGGGTGCATCATAGTCCACAAGGGCTAGACGTGACTGGGAAATACAGATGGACACAGGTGTATCCTAGGTGTGTCTGCAAGGACTACCTATCACACACTGGCACTGATGGGGACCTGCAGCACAGCCTATCTCAGCCAAGCCAGGTGCTGCGGACCTGGTGCTGGGTGCCCCACCTCACCCTCAGTGTGAGCACAGGACCCGCACAATGTCACGGTCTGTAGCTACTCTGTGCCAGTAACACACACGGTCAGTTCCCCCTACCAGGCCTAGGTGCTGTGGGGGTGCATACCCCATTATGTGATCAGCTGTAGACTGCTGATCTGCATGTGCAGTGCATCATAGGTATGGGTGGGTTTACCCTATCCTGGTAACCACAGCAGACAGTTTGTGTGGTGACCTTCAGTCTTTCTGTAGCCAGCCAGCAGTTTGGTAGTAGCTATAGAGATGTAGCCTACTGGTTACATCAATGACTGAAGGCAGAGGTCATGGGTTCGATCCCGCAGTGGTGTAATCTAAAAAGGCTGTCTGAGGCATTTTCTTTTAATTTAAATCAGTGCTGCCAGCAGAAATACCCTCACAGTGCTGTAGCCTAAGGTGCCTCATAGGCACCCTATAGGGCACATTATAGGGTGCCTTGGCAGACAGGGCACTTTATAATGTGACCTATGGGGCGCCTTATGAGGCACCTTAGGTTACGGCACTGTGAGGGTGTTTTTGCTGGCAGCACTGATTTAAATTAAAAGAAAATGCCTCAGACAGCCTTTTTAGATTACACCACTGCGGGATCGAACCCATGACCTCTGCCTCCACAGTCATTGCAGTAGCCAGTGGGCTACATCGTTATAGCTTCTAACACTGCACTGGCATGTACTTAGGGTTATTGTGTGTTAACGTGCCACGGTGCCCACTATCACGCGATACATATTCTTGCTACCTTAGGACTGGAACGCCCACTCCTTATATGGCATTCTTCACATTGTCACCGCAACTAGCGCTGGTAACATTAGGATGGTTTAGTAAACATACCCCTAGGAGTTAAAGAAGAGATAAAATATCTGGGAGTCACAACTGACAAAACCCTCAGTTTTAAATCCCATATTAAACTCACCACAAGGGCCATATATAACAAAATTAGAATGATACAGCATCTGAAACCGCTACTGCAAAGTAACGAATTTAGAACAGTACTACAGACCATGATTTTCCCATACATAGACTACTGTAATAGTCTACTACACGGACTACCTAAACAAACCCTACTCAGCCGCCAAATGGCCCAACATATGGCTACACGCATTATCTACAATTCACGCCAATCACAACACACAACACCAGTACTATATGTGCATCACTGGTTACCTATTCATAGCAGAATAAAATGCAAGATAATTATGACCATGTGTAATATTATCAGAAACATAGCTCCCTCAACCCTATCACATTTAATTAGGGTAACGCCTAATGATTGCTAACGACAAGGTCATATGATAAATACATTAGTAATACCAACTGATTACCGCAAAACGAAACACACCAATAAGAGGGCTTTTGAATACTTATCCCCATCCTTATGGAACACATTACCAGATAGACTTAGATCCTTAACCGATTTGTCTAACTTCCAGACTGAAATTAAAGCATTTCTCTTCATTGAGCACTTTGGCATTAATGAGGAAAATATAAACAGTGACCCAACATAAAAGTCAGAAACTCATTCAACATTAGCAAATATGATCCTTCTCCCTCCCCCCCCCCCACTACATTATGTAACAAAGAATTGATAGGTGCAAAATGTTCACCATTTTGTAAACCTCATACCAAAAAACTAAATCAACGCCAAATTAAGAAACCAGTGAAACCATGAAAGTAGTTACCCAGATGTAATAAGGTCTATGTGTACATGGTTATTGTAAGTAAGTTATCAAAAGACTTATAAACTAAACATGTATATATCTGTGATTTAATACATCCACATGTAGAACCCGGAGCAGGACCTCAGAAAACACCCACAAACAGAAACAGAAGTGAGGGGCATCTTGAACGATTTTCAGAAGACCCTTTTTGTGAGGAACTAGCTAAACTTAAAGTAGACAAAACGATGAGACCAGATGGGATACACTCGAGAATACTGAGGGAACTTTGGAATGTAATAGCAGCTCCACTGACCGACCTTTTCATTGCCTCTTTGGAGACTAGAGTGGTGCCAGAGGACTGGAGAGAGGCACATGTGGTTCCTTTACACAAAAGAGAAAGTAAGGATGTGGTTGAAAATTACAGGCCGGTTAGTTTAATCTCTGTGCTGAGTAAATTATTGGAAACGCTGCTGAAAGAGAAAATAGTGAGGTTTCTGGAGTCCAACGGATTACTGGATCCAAAGCAGCATGGATTCACCAGAGGCTGGTCTTGTCAGACAAATCTGATTGATTTCTTTGACTAGGTGACCAGGGAGTTGAACCGAGGGAGAGCCCTAGATGTGGTGTATTTAAATTTCAGTAAAGCCTTTGACACCGTTCCACACAGTGACTTATAAACAAACTGAACACCCTAGGGATGGATCCTAAAGTTACTGTTTGGGTTAGAAATTGGTTGAGTGGGAGGCGGAAAAGAATACAGGTAAATGGAGCTCACTCTGAGGAGAAGGTGGTTACCAATGGAGTGCCCCAGGGATCTGTCCTTGGTCCGATTCTTTTTTTTTTTTGTATCTTAAAGTTTTATTCAGCAAGAACTTCAACAGAACATAATACATTTGCAAAACATGATAAATACACATAACCACTAACCTTAAAACTAAGCTTTCTTCTCTTTTGTTATTTACAATATCTCTCAAAGCTTCCCTTAAGAACGCTACAACACTGAAGATGTTCATGCTTGCTTAATTTAATTGCCTCCCCCCCTCCTCCCTCCCACCCCTTCTTCCTTCCCTACATGTGTTGGATTCGTGAGTGACCCTCTACTTCCCGCAGACCCTAGCCCCTGAAACCTACACTCCCCCCCATGTCAGCCGTCCCCCCTCTTTAGCCATCTCCACACCCCTTCCCACTGACACCGCACTCTCTCCTCTTCCCCCTTTTTCCACCCTGTCAGCCTATGCATTTGATACAGATCTGCCAAACGCTGGGCATATTTATCTATGGAGGGCATACTTCCATTCTTCCAGTGCTTAGCAATCTCGCATCTGGCCGTCATAATACACTGCCACACAACGCTCCAATTCCCCTCTCTCGATCCATTGTTCATTAGGAGGAGACAGAATTACGGGAACAGGTCAATCTTATCCCCTATAATGCTCTCTATGATTCCCCCTATAGCCCCCCAGTACTCCTGCACTACTGGACATGACCACCACATGTGCATCCAAGTCCCTTTCTCTCCACACATCCGCCAGCAAACATCCGTCTCACATACCTTTGCTTTATACAATCGCTCTGGTGTTAAGTACCAGCGAGATAGCACCTTCCATCCATTCTCTCGCAATGATGTTGCAATAGATGCCCTCACTATCTCTTGAGTTATTCGCTCCCACTCCTCAACCTCCCACGATGTTCCCAGATCCTTCTCCCAGGCCTTCATGTAGCTTAATTTTTCCGGCCCTCTCGCCATGAGCCCTTTGTAAATCCAAGAAATAATCCCCTTTCTCCCCAGCGAACCTAAACAGCTCCCTTCGAACCACCCCAAATCTTTCATGAAGTCCTGCCAATGTCGTTTCTGCTTGATATATGAACTCAACTGCAAATACGGGAATCTATCAGATTCCCGCAGCCGGTACATGTCCCGTATTCCCTCAAACTCCCGCACTCCTCGCCCAACAATTACCTGCGAAATTTGTTCCAGCCCCTGCCGGGCCCACCGCTGCACCACCAGCGCATCCGGGCCCTGTCCTTCTTCACAGCAGGCTAGCACTGACATCACCCTCGTCCACCTCCTCTCCCCTATTAGCCTCTGCCTGTATATCTGCCACATCGCAAGAGTATGAGTCACCATCGGGTTCTCACACTTGCTGCCTTTTCCCCCCCACACCAATATCTCCAATTCACCTGGGCATAGTCCCTCTGCCTCCATCTGCACCCAATGCTTATGGGGCTCTCTCAACCACGAGTATACCGCCTTTAATTGAGCCGCCGCATAGTACTTTTTAAAATTTGACACCCCCAATCCGCCCTCCAATCTCGCCACTTGCAGCGTTCTAGCCGCCACTCTAGGACGTTTTTTCCCCCATATAAATCTGTCCACTAGCTTTTGCAACCGGACTAGCTCTTTTGCGGGGACTACCACTGGCAACACCTGAAAAAAATACAGAAACTGGGGTAACAGCATCATTTTTACCACTGCCATTTTCCCCACCTCTGATATGAATCCCCTATTCCATGCACTCAGTTGAACTTCGACTTCCCGGAACACTTTCACATAGTTCAGCGCATATAAGTCCTCCAAATCCCGCCCAAGATAAACTCCCAAGTATCGGATAGACCTATTAGCCCACCGAAATTGGAATGTTTGTTGAAGGCCCTTCTGAAGCCCATCACCCACGTCAAATTCAGAATTTCCTACTTGCCCCAGTTAATCTTGAACCCCGCCAATTCCCCGTACTCCTGTACCTCCTGCATTATTTGCGGCAGAGACCCCTCCGGCTGCGCCACCATCAGTAATATGTCGTCCGCAAACATAGCCATTTTAAATTCACGCTGTCCTGCCGTTATCCCCACTATGCGTGGGCTTTTCCTAATTCTCCCTGCTAACGGCTCCAACGATAAGGCCAACAATAGAGGGGAAAGTGGACACCCCTGCCTCGTCCCCCTCCCTAACGGGAAAAATCCTGAATACACGCCGTTAACCCTCACACATGCTTTGGGCCCCGCATATAGTGCCTTAATCCAATCTATAAAGCCCCTCCCAAACCCCATATGGTTTAGTACCGAGAACAGAAAACTCCACGACACCTGGTCAAAGGCTTTCTCTGCGTCTAACGAGAGAAGCAAAGCAGGTTCCTGCCGGTACTTCGCCGCCCATATCCCATTTAGTGCTTTCCTGATATTGTCCGCCACCTGCCTCCCCGGGATAAACCCTGCTTGATCTTCGTGCACCAACTTCCCCAAAATTTTATTGAGTCTCCCTGCCAAAACTTTAGCCATCAACTTCGCATCTAGATTTAACAGGGAAATGGGCCGATATGAGGCACATTCTTGTGGGTCCTTGCCTGCTTTGTGAATAAGCGTGATCCCAGCCCAACCCATCGTGGCCGCCAGTTCTCCTCCGTCCCTTGGTGTGTTAAACAGAGTCGTCAGTGGCTGCACCAATAAATCCCTGAACGTCCTATAAAAACTAGCCAACAACCCATCTAAACCCGGGGCCTTCCCTAGTTTCAAACCCTTAATAGCCGCCGCCACCTCTGAGGCCTTTATTTCAGAGTCCAACGCCTCCCTCTCACCCTCCTCCAAGCGCGGGAGGCATGCTTCCCTCATATACGCTTCCATCTCCTCCTCTGCTCTGTCGGGCTTAGCTGCATATAGCTTCTGATAATAATCTACAAATTCTTCTCTGATTTTCTTCTCTTCCCTTACCACCCCTTCTCTGCCTCTAATTTGTGTTATTAATGTCCTGTTCCGTCTCTGCTTCAACCTTTGCGCTAGAAACTTACCTGCCCTATTCCCTCCCTCAAAGAACTCTTGACGCAGCAGTTGCAACCGGTACTGGATTTTGTCCGCTTCCAGCGCGTTTAACTTAGCCCTAGTTTCTAGCACTTCCCCCCGCACCGAACTTCCCCCTCCACCAGCGTCAGTCTCACAAGTTTCTGTCTCAAACTAAGCTCCTCCGCTTCTCTTTCCCTCTTTATGCTAGTTCCCCATTTAACCAAGGTTCCGCGCACCACCGCTTTGAATGCATCCCAAACCATCCCCTTAGAAACTTCACCAGTCTCATTGTGTATAAAGTACTCAGGTATCAGATCCTTTAACTCCTGCACTACTCTTGCATCTTTTAGCAGGGCTTCGTTCAATTTCCAAAAGTGCACCCCCCGATCTTCTTTCCGACCTCGTAGCGTTACCACCACCGAGGCATGATCCGACCAGGTAATCGGTTCTATCACACCATCAATGAGCCTTCCCGCTATTGCTTTCTCCACCCAAATAGCGTCTATCCTAGAATACGTGCCATGCACTGCTGAAAAGAAAGAATATTGTCGACGACTAGGGTTAAGGAGCCGCCAAGCATCTACTAGATCATTATCTTGCACAAATTGCTGGTATCGTTTCCTATCAGCGCGTCTCCCCTCCCCCCTCCCCCCTCCCCGTTGAGTCTTGCCCCACCGCCCAAGTCATATTGAAATCCCCGCCACATATTCTCACTCCTTCTCCCAGCAAATTCATTTTCTCATCCACTTCTCTCCAAAAGGACCTTTGGGGCCCTGTGGGGGCATACACATTGATCACGCAATACCAGTCATCCCCTATCTTCATTCTTGCCATTAAATACCTACCCCCTCTGTCCCGGTATACCGTATGCACCTCAGCTTTGAGAGCCCCACTTACCAGCAACGCCACCCCCCCCCCTTCTTCCGTTCTAGCTTATTGGATGCAAAAAGCACCTCCGTGTATCCTTTAGGCCTTACTAGTTGTTCGTGGCCCCGCAGTAGGTGTGTCTCTTGTAATAAGACCATCGAGGCCTTTTGTCTTGCTATTTCTCTATACAGCCTTTGCCTTTTGAAGGGTGAATTTAAGCCTTTCACATTTAATGTAAGGATTTTCAAGTCACCCATGAGTGTCTCCCCTCACCCTCCTGCCCCCCCTCGACCTCCCCCACCCCCCTCCCCCACCCCCCCTTCTCACCCCTCTACCCTCTTCCCCTTCCTCCCCTCCCCCCGTCCTCCCCTTCCCCCCATTCTAATCACCTCCCCTAATGGGAGATCCGACTTCCTTAATTGTGACATCTTCCTGGACCTACGTCTGCCCTTGCCCTACCCCCCCTGCCCTAACACCACTGCCCCTTCTCCCCCACCTACCACCCGCCCTCACCCTCTCAACTCTCCCCCTACCCCTCCACCTTCCCCCGCCCCCTCCCCACACAGCAAGCAGTATCAATTAGGATCTTGAAGTTGGAGCTCTTTCAATTGTCCTCATCTGGTATGCCACCGCTTCCACGATGCAGTCTCGCCAGTCTCCTCCCTCTAACTGGTACTCGGTGCCAGCGTTGGGTTGTCCATTTAGAACTGTGGGGCCCCGTGGTCTTCTCGCTCCCCTGAGCTGCCTCCGCTCCTTCGGGTAGATGGTCAGCGCCCAGTTCTCTCAGCGCCTTCCACGCTGCCTCGCTCGACTGCGCCCTTCTCGATTTCCCCTTCACTGTGATTAGGAGACCAAATGGAAACAGCCATTTATATCTCAGCTCCTCCCTCCGCATAAACGCCGTCACCTCTCTGAGACCTCTTCTACGTTGTAAAGTTCCGGGTGATAGGTCTTGGAAGAACTCCAACTTATGCTCCTCCCAGGTGAACTGTTTCAGTTTCCTTGCTGCCCCCAGCAGTTTCTCTTTGCTTTTGTAGGAACTGAGACAGACTACTATATCGCGAGGTTTATTATCCCTCACGGGGCCTAGGCTCCTGTGTGCTCTCTCGATAAGGAACTGTTCATCAGTGGCCTCTCCCTCCACTAAAGCCGAGGCCAGCAACGCCTTAAAAATTTGGGAAACCACTTCTTCGGACCTTTTGTACTCTTTGTCTTCCGGGAGGCCTTGGACTCTAATATTGCACCTCCTCGATCTATCTTCTAAATCCTCTAATTTCAATTGTATTTCTCTTTGCATTCCACAGTGCTCTTCCAGCTCTTTTTGGAGCTCCTCCAAGGCCTCTCCTTGCTGTTCCAGCTGCGTTTCAGTTTCCTCCACTCTGTTACCTAGGTCTAGCAATTCTTGTCTCAGTCCTTGAATTGATTCTTTTAGTTCGTTCGTTTCCCCCCCCCCCCCCCCAGTTCTGCCTTGAGCTCATCTTTCAGCTCAATGAGCCAGTCTTTGATCATGCTGGCCAGCTCTGGGCTGCTCCCTTTCTCCATCTCTAGCTCCGGCTCAGTAGTGGTAGTTGGGAGGGTTTTGCCCTCTTTATCCCCTTCTCTACCCCCTCTCGGTGCAGCGTAGGGAGAGCGGAATTCTGCTAGCTTCTTCTTGACGGATGGTCCGCTTTCGCTCTTCTCCATATCCGCCCTCAGCCCGTCGCCTGGCTTTGTAGGGGGGTAATACAGTTATCCCCGGGACTGCCAAGTGCGCTGGGTCTACTGATCTCTTCACCGCTTCTTCCTTCCCTATTCACTGTTCTGCGCCTTGTATCCGAGTCGCCTCCCGGCCCGATCACAGTGGCTGCTTGCAATTCCGCTCCTGCTGCCCACCTTCGTCTGCTTCCGTCAATGTGCAGGGCTTCCTAGCGTCTTCCCCTGGTCAGTAGCAAGGGACTAGCAGCTGCACACAATTTCCGGCGTCCAGCCCACTCGCTGTGCCGCTCCAGCACTATTCGCTGCAATTACGTCCCTGAACTTCCACGCTCCTCTTTTCCCCCTCACAACCGGGGCCGTGTCCTTAGGGGTTTAAACTACAATACTGTCCAAGCCCAGCTGCTTCTGATGGCTGTTTCCTCTCTTGGCACCCCCCTTATGCAGATAATTTTCCTTAGTATTGTGACTCCCCTGTTCTTGTGCTTCTGTTTCTCTTCTCACTCTGAGGGGATAAGCTGGACCTCACTCCTTTTGCCCTTTATCTTCGGGCTCCCACCTCCTTCGCCCCTTCTTGCGGCCTTCTCGGCCCGCCCAGCCTCACCATGCCTGGTATCGGGTGTCTGCGGGCCTCTGCACCGCTCTGCTTTCACTTTGGGCCGGATTGCTCTCCCCTTCTTCTTCGGGGCCACGGGTGTTCCAGCTCTCCCCCCGGGCACTTCTCTTCCCGCTCTCAGATTGATGGTGCTGTGCTTCTCCTTCGTGCGGCCCTTAGCCCCGTCTCAGTCACCACGTGGCTCTGGCCTCTGCCGCACCGCCACTGCTCCGGTGGGCCCGATCGTCTGCGCGGCTCGTTGTATGCCGTCGCTGGATACCTCAACGCTTACTCTAGCATTGCCGCTGCACTGTGCCTCGCACCGCACTCTCCCAGGAAGGGATTTCACACTTAGTTGCTGCAGGCTGCGGCGGAGCTCACATTCACGCCGCCATGCAGGTCGCTGACGTCACCGGAAGTCCGGTCCGATTCTTTTTAACATTTTTGTTAGTGATATTGCGGAAGGGTTGTCTGTTAAGGTTTGCCTCTTTGCAGATGATACCAAAATCTGCAATAGAGTAGACATCCAAGAAGGTGTGGATAACATGAGGAGGGATCTAGCTAAGCTTGAATAATGGTCTAGAGTTTGGCAGCTGAGATTTAATGTTAAAAAATGCAAGGTCATGCATTTTATCTTTATTTAAAAACTTAATATACTGCCAGAACCATAGGCATACAGCAGTTTACAATAAAACAAAGAGATACTGCCGGGGAAAGGAGGAACGGAAAGAGAACGCCATTTATTGACAGGAAAGAGACAGCATTAAAAGGAAGAGACAGCAAGCAACAATAGTAAGAAAAGGAATGAGATGCTATCGGTTATCAACGGGGGAAGGGGGGGGAGATCAAAGGCCATGCAAAAAAGTTGAGTCTTGAGTTTAGCTTTAAAAGTGGGATAGGAAAGTTCCAAATGAAGTGCAGACGGCAGAGAGTTCCATAGATGGGGTCGAGAAAGAAGAAGGCAGAAGAGCGTGTGGACTCTAGGCGAGCCTGAGATGGGGAAGGAAGAAATAGCCGGTTAGCATGAATTGATCTGAGGATTCTTGGAGGGCAATGAAAATGAACTAGATCGGAGAGGTAGAGTGGAATACCGGTATGAAGTGATTTATGTACAATAATGAGGATCTTATATTGAATTTGGAAAGGAATAGGTAGCCAGTGCAGGCGAATGAGAAGGGGAGTGATATGGGCAAACCGGGAAGTATGGGTCAAAAGATGAGCAGCAGTGTTGTGAACTAACTGAAGCCTACGGAGTTGGGTGAGGGGAAGACCAGCCAGAGATGCATTGCAATAGTCCAAGCGAGAAACAACCAGAGAGAGGAGTAATGTGGTTAAAGAAGAAGGAGAGAGGAAAGGGCAAACTGCACGGAGTTGCCTTAGGGTACAGAAGGAGCGTTGAACAACAGAAGGAATGTGATCTTTAAAGGTCAGAGCCGAGTCAAGTGTAACACTAAGATAGCGCAGTTAGGTAACAAGAGGGATAGGGTCAGCTGAAAGAATCGGAACAAGAGAGGGGATGGGAGCACCGGCAGTGAACCAAATGGCCGAGGTTTTTGACAAATTAACATGTAAGAAATTATCTGAAAACCAGGAGGAGACAGCGGAGAGACAGACATTGAGGGGACCAATATCGGGAGTGAGCGAATCGGTGTGATAGAGAAGGATGATGATATCTGCGTAATAATACGCAGAGATACTATGTTGCTGGATAAGCAAAGAGAGGGGGGAGCTAAGAAGATGTTGAACAAAAGAGGTGCTAGTACTGAACCCTGTGGGACACCACAATGAAGGGGCGTCGGAAGAGAAGAATCGGTGCCAGAGAGAACTGAGAAAGACCGATTAAAGAGAAAAGAATGGAACCAGTGAAGAACTGAGCCAGATAGACCAATAGTACTGAGACGTGAAAGAAGGGTGCGGTGGTCGATGACATCAAAGGCAGCGGAGAGATCAAGTGAAACAGCTATAGATATAGAACCGCGATCGTGAGCAACGTGTAACTCATTGAGAAAGGCGATAAGGATAGATTCAGTGCTGTGACCAGGACGAAAACCAGATTGACGGGGGTGGAGGACCAGGGAAGCTTTGAGGTGAGCAAAAGCTGAGAAAAGACCAGTCTCTCAAGAAGCTTAGAAAGAAAAGGAAGATTAGAAATAGGACGCCAGTTTGAAGGTACAGAAGGATCCAGTGAGGCTTTCTTCAGAAGGGGACGGATCAGAGCATAAGAACATAAGATATGCCATACTTGGTCAGACCAAGGTCCATCAAGCCCAGTATCCTGTTTCCAACAGTGGCCAATCTAGGTCATACGTACCTAGCAGTTTCCCCAAAAGACACAGGTTCCTCATTGTTTGTACTGGGTCAAGCATTGATATCCTGGGTCCCTACTTAATAATGGTTTATGGACCTTTCCTCCAGGAACTTGTCCAAACCTTTTTTAAACCCAGCTACACAGTCTTTACAACATCCTCAGGTAACAAATTCCAGAGTTTGATTACACGTTGAGTGAAAAAATATTTTCTTTTATTAGTCCAATGTGAGGGGAAGATACCAGATAGTAAACTAGTGTTGAAAATGGAGAGAATCAGAGGGAGCAGGGCCAGTGAGGGCTCAGAGAGCCACTCTGAAGGGATAGGATCAGAAGGACAGATGGTTTTCCGAGTGGTGGTGAGGACCTTTGTCAATTCTGAAAGTGTAACTGGTTGAAAGGAGGACCAGTGATGAGAAAAGGGTGGGATGCCTGAAGAAGTCGGGGGCGAAGAGGAGGACGGAGAAGGGGCAGGAGGGGGGGGGAAAGAGGAGGATGGCAGGCATGGAAGAGTTGTTGAATAGAGTGTACTTTAGAGGCGAAATGAGAAGCCAATATGGAAAGTGCAGGGTTATCGGGAGAGGGGGAAAGCAAGGGTTGCAGAACTAGAGGTAGAGGGAACATAAGGGGCGGAAAGAGAGTGAAGAATGCGATACAGTTGCCGTGTGGAATTTGTTGAGGAGGAGATAAGCTTAGAGAAATGTTCCTGTTTGGCCGAGTTGAGAAGGGTGCGGTAGTGTGTGTGACAGTAGCGGAAATGCAATACTGTGGCTGGGGAGGGGCACTTACGGCAACGGCGAATAGCCCGGCGGAGATAGGAACGGTGAATCAGAAGGCCCGGATAAAACCAGGGAGAGCTAGGGCGACGCTGAGTGGTAGA
Source organism: Ichthyophis bannanicus (assembly GCA_033557465.1). Classification (NCBI taxonomy): domain Eukaryota; kingdom Metazoa; phylum Chordata; class Amphibia; order Gymnophiona; family Ichthyophiidae; genus Ichthyophis; species Ichthyophis bannanicus. The sequence goes on from CM066037.1 coordinate 205,523,672, forward strand.
GGAGAGACTTAGAGGAGCAACCTTATCCAGTGCAGATGAGAGCATGATATCCCAGCACTGTGCCTGGAGATCCACTGAAAGTAGGTGAAAGTCAGCGGGAAAAAGCTTATCAGAGGATGGGAACTGAAGAAGTGAGTCAGGGGTTGATGCGACGGACCGGGCGAGCTGCATAAATCCAAGGGAGCAATATAGTATAGGGGGTGAAGTATTTCTGTCCACAAAAGAAGAGTGGGTCCTAGGTGTAATTGTGTTTGATGGTCTTAAAATAGCTAAACAGGTAGAAAAGGCAATGATGAAAGCTAGAAGGATGCTTGGGTGCATAGGGAGAGGAATGGCCAACAGAAGAAAGGAGGTGATAGTGCCTCTGTATAAGTCTTTGTTGCAACCTCATTTGGAGTATTGTGTGCAATTCCGGAGACCGCACCTTCAAAAGGATATAAAAAGGTTACAGTCTGGTCTTCGTTACAAAGCATATGACAGACTTAAGGAGCTTAACAATGTATACTTTAGAGGAAAGGCGGGATATAGGCGATATGACTGAGACGTTTAAATACCTCCATGGCATAAATGCACAGGAGCAGAACCTCTTTCGATTGAAAACAAGCTCTGCTAGGAGGGGACATAGGATGAGGGTGAAAGGGGATAGACTCAGGAATAATATGCAGAAATATTTCTTTGTGGAAAGAGTGGTAGATATGTGGAATAGTCTCCCAGTGTAGGTGGTAGAGATGAGGACAGTATCTGAATTCAAAAAAGCATGGGACAAACACAGAGGATCTCTTAAGGAAAAAAGGGGACTGTTGTAGTGGTTGATATGGAAGGGCAGACTAGATAGGTCATGTGGTCTTTTTCTGCCATCATGTTTCTATGTTTCACATCTGTTACCTTTAATTGTTTGACATGTTATAATATAATACTGTTGTTTATAATGTAAACTGCCCTGATTGCACGATAGGGCAGTATAAAATACATTTAAATAAATAAATAAAACAAATAAAAAGAAAGAAAGAAAATATATCTTTAAATAAACTTGAGGGAGGAGTGGCCTAGAGGTTGGGGCAAGTTATCTCAGGCGGGAAGGTCGTGGGCTCAAATCCCACTAGAGGACAGCAGCCTTGGGCCAGAAGGACTGGGGTTTCTAGTCCCACAGGTGTTCCTTGTGGTCTTGGGCAAGCCATTTAACCCTCCATTGCCCATGTTCCCTGTAAGTATTAGCTTATGTGTCTCATATCCCCTCATGTTAAATGTATCCCCCAATTGTGTTGTGACCACTTTGATTGAAGGATAAGGTGGTATGCAAAACTGTCTAAATAAATAAAAAAATAAATAAATGTCAAATGGTAACTAACTGCAGTTTTGTTGAAAGTTATTTAATGATGTGTTTCTAAGAAAGCTCTTGCATTTCAGCTGGTGGTCTCTTTGCTCCTGTCTCTACTGGACTGGATTATGGCCCTGCCTTTGAAGACCCTATTACATCCTGTGTGTACTGCTGGAAGTGACAATGCAAAGAGTGAAAATTCAGTTCTCAACTGTGCATACAAGGTATTTTACATTTAAATCTGTTCTCCAAATCATATTGAAAGAGATGATTTGAAATCTTCTGTATTTTGTAGTTACTGGGAGGGATATTCAAAGCGATTAATGCAGTTAGCAGACCCACTAAACGCATTAATTGCCTTGGCCCGATATTCAGCATCACTAGCACAGTTAGTGCCACTGAATATCCACGGGTGCTGTCACTGCACTCCCCAATGCTAGCTGGACAGCGACAATATTAATTTGCTGCCCGGTAATCGCAAAGCAGCGAAAGGCATATTAAAGGCTGGCCTAACTTTCGCCACAAAAGCTAACAGGCAGCAGCTGAATATTGCTTCTTTCCTTTCCAGCCACCCCCGATATTCAATGGCAGTGGCCAGATATGATCCCGGTATTGAATATCTGTGGGTTATGTTTCAGCGGCAATAGCTAGCTTCTGAAACTGTGTTAGCCACTGCTGTTGAATATCTCCCCCCCCCCCCCCACCTCCAGTTTTTATTGGTCCAGGCTTTAGGCTTATTTTAATTCTTAATGTTCTCCAAAATTGTCTTGGATATATTTGTGGCTGTTCTTTCTAGCCATCTAGCTTAATCCCTTTACTCCTCCTCCCTGCCATCTACATTCTTCTCAAGGTATACTACTTTCTGCCCACTGTTAAATCAGCTTTTTCCATGGTTCAAGATTTCTTTCACATTGCTCCCCCCTCCTCCCAGTTTATGCAACAAACTGTGACCTCTGATAACCAGAATTCACCCACATTACCTACTTTCAGGACAAAACAAGATATCTGTTTTTCTCAAGATTGTTTAGCATAACTCAGTTACTGATTTGTTATGGTTCTTCTCATACAATAGTTGGTTTGGGGGTCAGTTCCTTATGATCTAAAGATTCTTCAATTAGCAGTCAGTCAGATGGTATAATGGACCTAGGGCAAAAGCACTCAAAAGAAAGGATGACCACAGCATCTTTGTGGCAGCACTAAGTCAGGTTTGTCAAAACCCGAAATGATTTCTGACAATGCCAACAGCTGTGTTCCAGCTGGCCTGACATTTATTTACAAGCAAAGGGTCCAGTATTCAGTGCCAGTGATTAGCACTGAACTTTAGACCTGGATATTCAATTCCAGGGCCATATCCAGCCACTGGCATTGAATATCTGGGTTGGCCACAGAACTCTTGAAGCTAACCGGGCAGCAGCGGAATTCAGCCACTACTTGGTTAGTTTCTGTGGTGAAAGTAAGACTAATCTTTCCTGCACCTCACTTTCGCCATGTGTTGCCAACCAGGCAGCAGCTCAAAATTGCCACTGCCCGGTTAGTGACGGGTACTGCCCTGGAACGCCCCCAGCACTCCTGATGCTAACAGGTTAGCATCGGGGCACACAGTGGCAACACCCATATTAGTGCTGCTGAATATCGCACTGAGTGGCATTTACATGGTTTGCAGGTTTTGTCTTTGAATACTTGACCCAAAATATTTACAAACTACTCCAAGCACAATTTCAGTGTACACAATTTTAGGTTTTACTATGGTGATCTTGTTTTACTTGTTGGCAGTGTTGGACTTGGTGGAGTGGGATATTATTTTGAACCGGTGTCAGGGTATGGGGGTGGGGAGGTAGTTATTAGGCTGGTTATTGACTTTTTTGCATGGGCATAGGTTTCGTGTATGTTGATGTTTACGGTCTGCAAGTTGACTTGCATGGTTCGGCAGGGCTCGGCGTTATCCCCCTGTTAGGAAGTATGGTTTTGAATGTTTCTTTATGCAGATGATGTTCAAGTGATGGTGGTTTCAGAATGTTCGACGGAGGCAACAGTTGGGAAAGTTAAGAGGCGTTTTGAGGAAGTAAGCGAATGGTTATGGGCGAACCATCTTGTGTTGAATGCTGAGAAATAGGAATTGCTGGTGGTGGGGGGAAGGGGTGGTCTTGAAGCACTGGCCGAGGATTGAAGTGGTTAGGCTTGAATGGAAGACTGAGATTCATATTTTGGGGGTGGTGACAGATGTGGATTTGAATATTCAGTCCCAGGTATTGAAAGTGGTCCAGGTGGCATATGGCAAACTGCAGCTGGTGCATCAGTTGCGGCCATTTTTAGGCGATGGGGCAATGTACCTTTTGATTCAGATGCTGGTGATGACAGTGTTAGACTATTGTAATTTGTTATATGTAGGGTTACCAAAGTATCAATTGTGGCAGCTGCAGGTAGTACAGAATTCTGCAGCTAGTGATCTCTGGGAAAAGTCAAAGGGAATCTGTAGCAGATGTGTTGAATTAACATCACTGGCTCCCCATCAAACAATGGAGCATTTTTAAGCTTCTGCTGGTGATGTTCAAGATGTTGAGAAATCAAGGGCTGTGATACAGTACCTGGGTGATTTATTGTCCTGTTATCGGCCAGGGAGGGAGTTGCGGTCTAGTCAGGGTTAGTGGCTGGTAGTCCTGGACATTCAGCAAGTGCAACTGAAGCAATGGAGAGAGGGGTATTTTTCTGTAACTGCCCCTACTTAGTAGAACAAGCTCCTGATGAGTTTGAGGGAGGAGCTGAATTTGCTAGCATTCAGGAAGGTGGTGACAATTTTTTTGTTTCCTTGGTTGGAGCATTGAGGAGCAGCTTAGGGTAGTGTCAGGTTAGTCGGGCAGCAGGGGAGAGTTGAGGGGCAGCATATTTTAGTTTTCTGGTTGTTAGTGTTCTGATGACCTTTTATAAATTGTACACTGCCTTGAATGCACTTTGTATATGGCAGTATATAAAAGTTTTAAAATAAATAAATATGATAAGCAAAAGAATCAATCTCAGTACTAATATGGATAACAAATATTTTACATCACCTCCATTTTAGACAGGGATCTCAAGAAGATATGTATTGTACCAATTTCAGATATGCTACTCAGGGTGGGGATTTTAAAGCATATAGCTTCTCTCTTTTACACAAGGAAAGGCTTCTTCACTCATTGCATTATAGAAGATTCTCTTTTAAGCAGTATTCTACAGGAACTGCAAAAAAAAGCCCACTAAATTGGGTGGGTATAAGCCTTTAGAAAACCCCATTCCATATCATCCCTCCAGTCCAGTGCAGTCAAGGAAAGGATACGAATAGGTTTTCCCGCTCCTTCAGCAACTGAGGACTGAGCATGTCAGAAGTTTGATGCGATAGCCTAAGATCTCCCCCTCCAGATCAGACTTCAGTATTCTCAGTTCTCAGCAGCTGAGGGAGCACCCTTCCTGTGGGGAACTTCTGCTGGCAGGATTAGGACTTTCTTTTTCTTTGATTTGCTCCAGTGGAGGTCTAATGAATGTGACAGCTGGGTACTTCTCACAGCAGTGATTGCAGAGCAGCGGGGTGCTGCAGGGGCTACTGTATGGTGACACCATTCCACTTGAGTAGGTCTGGTGGGCCCCAGGGTTAAAAGCTTGGTGGTCTAAGTCCCTTCCCCCACCAGCTGGCCAATCTAAGTCTTTGGTGGGGACCTCTGGGTTGATTCCCGTTGATTAGTGCTGCATCCGGATTTGGTAGTGAAAAAAAAAGGTATTGCAAAGGACTGATTTCATGGCACCGGTTCTGGTACAGGTAGAGACCTGCGAAGTACTTGAGAGAAGTGCTAAGGAAAGGCGAGTGGTAAGCTTGGGGCGATCCCTCTCAGGCACCGTATTCTTAAGTTCTATCAGCCGGGTTTTTTTGGGGGGGGCAGTCACCATAGCACAGGGCTTAGACGAGTTCCGTGGTTCCCAAGGCCAGCAGCGATGTGGTATTTTATTTTGCTGGAGATGGATAAGGGGGAAAAGCAGAAGGAGCGCAGGCAAGCTCTCCAGACCTGGTGGTTCCCACAGCCATTTCCTCGTCGGGACATAAAGGGGGCAAAAAGAGTGCAAAATCTCGGGGGCACCGCTCCTCGGGTCTGCAGGAAGATAGTACTAAGCCAGAAGTAAGGGAGGAACTCTTTTTTTTTTTTTTTTTTTTTTCTGCGGACTTCATCTTGGCTATGCAGAGGGCCTATTTATTGAAAAAAAATCACAGGCAGGAACAGTAGGGCAGGCTGCACAATCGGCACCCTTAGCCATTCCTCCTCGACATGGAGCTTCTGGGGAGCCCCCAACCGAGGCGTTATAGAAAGAAATGGTGCTGTGGGGGATGTGGGGATCCCCCCCATTCCCAGCATTCTGAGGACCCGGGAGAGGGACCGTCAGATCTCGAGGGAGAAGACACAGTGCAAGATTTGGAGGACGATGAAATCCCTTCCGAGGAAGACCCTAGCGTGGTTAGGGTTTTCTCATGAGAGGAATCTAGTGTCTTTAATTAAGCATTCTCTGGCCACCTTGAACATTATATCTCCTCCGCCTACAGCAGAGGAACCGCTGGAGGACCCACTGTTGCCAGGGTTCCAAGGTTCGAGAGTTTGTTTTCCGGTGCATTTGTTATTGAGAAAATCATAGCATGGGAGGTCCCAGAAGCGGGCCTCAAAGGGGGAAGGGTAGTGGGTTGCCTATACCCCATCCCACCAGAGGAAAAAAGTATATACTTCCATATACTTTGTGGTGCCCAAAAAAGAGGGTTCCTTCTGGCCGATTCTTGATCTCAAGGGAGTCAACCGGGCCATATGGGTGCCCCATTTCCACGTGGAGACGTTGCGGTCGGTCATCCTTGCAGTACGACAGGGGAAATTCTGATGTCCTTGGAGCACATGGAAGTGTACCTCCATATTACCATCCGGCTGGAACATCACAGGTTCCTGTGGTTTGCTCTGCCAATGGGGCATTATCAGTTTTGGGCACTGTCTTTCAGTTTGTCTACGGCAGTGCGCACATTCACAAAAGTCATAGTGGTTGTGGCAGCGGCCTTGAGGAAGGAGAGGGTGTTGGTACATCCCTACCTCGACAACTGACTCTTCCGAGTAAAGTCAGAAGAAGAGTCCATGGAGGTAACTCAGAAGGTGGTACGATTGCTGCAGAGTTTGGGCTGGGTGGTCAACCTGGCAAAGAGTCAATTACAACCAGTACAGCAGCTAAAATACTTGGGAGCCCATTTCGATACTGGGGCATGTCTCACTGCCAGGGAACAGGATCCAGAAACTCCAAGGTCAGGCAACCCAGTTTCTGACAACGAGAGCGCTATCGGCATGGAACTATCTGCAGCTGCTCGGATCCATGGCAGCAGCTCTGGACTTGGTCCCTTGGGCTTGAGCTAATATGCAACCATTGCAGTCAGCGCTGTTGTCCAGCTGGTCACCTCAGACTCATTTTCTGGTTCGAAGACTCCTCTGTCCGGTGGACACGTGGGCCAGTTTACACTGGTGAATGCAGGCCAGCCATTTGGAATGGGGGATTCCTTTGGAACCACTGACTTGAGTCCTACTGACGACAGATGCCAGCCTCTGTGATTGGGGAGCACATTGTCTGGGACAGGTAGCCCAAGGGCAGTGGTCCCTGGAGGAGCGCTCATGGTCCATCAATCGCCTGGAAATGAGGGCAGTCTTTCTGACTCTTCAGACATTCGATCAGCTGGTTCAGCACAGAGCTGTCAGAGTGTGGTCGGACAACTGGACAATGGTGGCATATATCAACCGTCAGGGTGGCATGGGAAGTGCAGTGCTGGTAGAGGAAGCTCAGCACGCTATCAGCTATACACGTGGCTGGCAAGGAGAATGTGCAAGCAGACTTTCTCTGCAGACACTACTTGGACCCCAGCGAATGGGAGTTGAATGCGGTGGTGTTTCACAACATTTTCTGTTTATGGAGGGTTCCGATCATAGACCTGATGGCAACCATGGTAAACACAAAAGCAGCCTATTTCTTCAGCAGGCAACAGGAGCCCATGTCCAAAGGCTTTGATGCCCTTACCCAGCCCTGGCCATCGGACTGACTGCTGTATATCTCCCAACCATGACCCTTCATCGGGCGCTTGTTTCAACACATAAGCAGTTACAGAGGGACAGTCATCCTGATTGCTCCGGATTGGCCGCACTAACCGTGGTACACAGACCTCATTTGGCTTCTGGTGGTCGAAACGTGGAGGCTCCAGGACAGGGTCAATATGTTAGCACAGGGGCATAAGAACATAAGATATGACATACTGGGTCATACCAAGGTCCATAAAGCCCAGTATCCTGTTTCCAACAGTGGCCAATCTAGGTCACAAATACCTAGCAGTTTCCCCAAAGGACACAGGTTCCACAATGCTTGTATTGTGGCAAACAGTGGATTTCCCGAGTCCCCTTTAATAATGGCTTATGGACCTTGCCTCCAGGAATTTGTCCAAACTTTTTTAAACCCGGCTCACTAACATCTTTTACTATATCCTCCGGTAACGAATTCCAGAGTTTGGTTACGCATTGAGTGAAAAAATATTTTATCTTAATAGTCTTAAATAGGTTACAATGTAGCTTCATTGCATGTCACCTAGTCTTTCTATATTTTTAATGGTGTAAACATTGATCTACGTTTACCCGTTCTACTCCATTCATTAATTTATAGACCTCTATCATATCTCCACTCAGCAGTCTCTTTTCCAGGTTGAAGAGCCCTAACATTTTAGCCTCTCCTCATAGGGATATCCTTCCATTCCCTTTGCCATTTTGGTGGCTCTTCTCTGTACCTTTTCTAATAACACTATATCTTTTTTAAGACACAGCAACCAGAATTGCACACAATATTCAAGGTGTGGTCACACCATGGAAAGATACAGAGGCTTTATAATATCCTTTGTTTTATTCTGCATTCCTTTCTTTATGATTCCTAGCATTCTATTTGCTTTCTTGGCCGCCGCTGCACATTGGACTGAGGTTTTAACATGTTATCCACAATGGCACCTAAATCATTTTCTTGGGTGGTGGTTCCTAATATGGAACCTTGCATCGCGTAACTGGACTGTTGTAGTTGTTGTTATGGAGGGACAGACTGGATGGGCCTTGTGGTCTTTTTCTGTCATCATGTTTCTATGTAACCATAGTTTGGATTGTTCTTTCCTAGGTGCATAACTTTGCATAGTCCACATTAAATTTCATCTGCCATTGGATGCCCAGTCTTTCAATTTATCAAGGTCCTCTTGCAATTTTTCACAATCCTGATGGGCTTTAACAAGTTTGAATAATTTTGTGTCATCTGCAAATTTGATTACCTCACTTATTATTCCCGTTTCCAGGTCATTTACAAATATGTTAAAAAGTAGCGGACCCAGCACAGATCCCTGGGGTACTCCACTATTCACTTTTCTCCATTGGGAAAATTGACCATTTAGCCCTACCCTCTGCTTTCTATCTTTTAAACAGTTCCTAATCCACAATAGTACACTGCCTTCTATCCCATGACTTTTTAATTTCGCCAAGAGTTTCTCATGAGGGATTTTGTCAAAGGCTTTCTGAAAATCCAGATACACTATATCAACTGACTCTCCTTTGTCTACCTGTTTATTCACATTTTCAAAAAAACATAACAGATTAGTAAGACAAGACCTTCCTTGGCTAAAGCCATATTGGCTGTCTCTCATTAAGCCATGACTATCTACTGTGATAGAGCTGAAGCTAGTGAAGCTATGAACTTAGAAAAAAACACAGTTTTTCATAAAGCAACTGACTTGCAGAGGGTGCAGTTACCTAGCAGGACAGCTAGAGAGAGCAGGCACGAGCCTGCAGATGCTGAGCTTACACACCCAGGTACTGATGAAGCAGAAGCTAATCAGGTGCACCTGAGGAGAGGGTCAGAAAACTCAAGGGAAAAAGGGCTTTATAAGCAGGGCTCTGCAGGAAGGAAGCAGAGAGAGCCATGCCTAGAGAGAGGCCTACGCATAGAGAGAAGCTCTGAGAAAGGATCTGGTAAAGAACCCAAGGATACTGGGAAGAAAGGACCTGATAGAGGAACCTCCTGTACTACAAGGCAGAGGAGCTTTGAATCCTTACGTGGCAGAGCTATGCTCCAGGGAAGACAAGCCCAGCCCAGAGAACTCCAAGAAACAGTCTTCAGAGAAGACAGTATCAGAAGGAGAGTGCCTGGTAGAGAGAATACCAGTGGCACCGACTTCAAGGAGCCAAGGTACAGTGATACTTTATTTCTCACAAAGAAGCCAGGTCCTAGAAAGACTTATAACTCAGATATCAATACTGAGAGGAAAGAAAGCTGGCAGGAGTTTTGGAAACCACTACAAAGAGGCATAGGAACAAGACATACCACTTGTTTGCAAAACCCAGAACTGCCAGGCTGGAAACTAGGGAAGAGAACTTCTGAACTGCAAACTATTTCAGGTCCACCACAAAAAAACAGCAAAATGCCACGAAGAGCCAAAGAAACCAACCAAGAGCGTGGCAGAAAGTGCAAAAAAAGCCTTTATTAATCCAGGGGATGAGAGTCGCCAACCCAACACTGGCCGTGTTTCGTAAGAAACTTCCTCAGGGGTATGTGGCTCTAACACAAATAAATACATTAATATAAAAAAAAGAGGAATAATTAAAAACAATCAGTTAAAAAACAATCAAAAATTAATATACAAAACTCACAAATATTGAAATGTATAAAAAGCTTATATAGATTAATTAAGGAACATCCATCACAAATATAATGTTACCATAAATAACATATATATAAAAATATAGTGTATACAATATGACAGATTAATAATGACTAATTATAAATCAACATAAAAACAAAAATGACAACAACAATGAACATCAAAAAAGCATAAAAGCCATAAAAACTGCTAAATAGATAATCATAAAAGAACAAAACTAAAATGTCATTATAAATAGATAATAAGAAAATTGACTTCAAAATGCTGCCAAAAGGAATTGGCGTTCCTTTCTTTTTCCCTAAATGATTAAGTATTGTAAACCGCTCTAATACCATTTTGGTCTGAGTGGTATATCAAATTCAAATAAACATAAACATAATAAGAACAATGGCAAAAGGAAACAGGAGAAAAACAATAATAAAACTATGTACTAAAATAAGTTGTTAAACAATTTTTAGTACAATAATTAAAGACAAAGATATCAATAAAAGACATCAATAAAAACAGATAACAATAACAATAGATATCAATAAGAACAGAGGACTATAGGAAAACTGGAGCAGGAGCAAATCAAGCAGATTAAGGAACCTTATTTTGTTCATAACGCAGGGATGTTACTTATGAATATGATATTAAAAAGTAACTGAAAACTAAACAGATAAAAACAATAAAACCTACCACTATGTCGTGCGCTAGAGGTACACAATCGTGAATTTCGAAGGGGACCCCAAAAGGAATCATAAACCTTAAAAAATAAATAAATAAATAATTGATTCATAAAAAATAACTCAATTGTTGTAATACTTATTAAGATGCAATGATATTGTTTTAAAATGAAGGCGTGCACCAGACGATCAAGCAGATTAAACGAACCTTGTTGGTTCATATCGTAGGGATTTTACTTGTGACTGTGATATTAAAAAGTAATTGAAAACTAAACAGATAAAAATAATGAAACCTACCACTATGTTGTGCGCTAGAGGTACACAACCATAAATTTCGAGGGGGACCCCAAAAAGGATCATAAACCTTAAAAAATAAATAAATAATTGATTCATGAAAAATAACTCAATTGTTGTAATACTTATTAAAATGTAATTATATCATTTTAAAATGAAGGCGTACAACAGACATCCTCAAAATTGAAGGGGAAGGAAAGGGGGCCTTTCTGAGAAACACTCCTCTAAATCCACCAAATATAACTGTTTAACACCATACGGATGTACACTGCTGGCTATATGAACCATAAAGATTTGTAGAATAAGATGAATAGAAACGCTCAATTGCACTGCGCTTCACAATCCATGTCATAATATTAAGAACAAAAAAAGAAAGGCCAAAAAAGACTTTTTGCAACAGTTATAAGTATGAAAAACGATCCATAGTGAGTTGTTGAAAACCTTATGAGATCGAAGCCGCAAAACGGCAACGCTCCGCAAGAACTATAACGGGCCGTTCAAACTATGCTAATAAAACAATGAACCAAAATGAAAATGATCAAGTGTAAAAAAATGATCAAGTGTAAAAAAAGTACTGAATAATTGTATATACTGTGGAGATAGAATTATGGTGATCATGCAAAAAAAGTTACCAGAGAAGAGACTTTACCAAAAACTATCGGTACAACACGTGAAGTGTTAAAGCAAAGCTATTAAACAATTGGACCACTTTTTTAAACCACATATAACAGAAAAAAGAATGAATGAATAGATTAATTCCAAATTTCAACTTGCAAACCGAAGAGTTCCTTCTCTAGTATGCCAAATGTTAATGTTGATTCAGTCTGTAACAAAGTAAAAAACCGCCGAAGCTACCGGAGAAGAAACTTTTGCCAAAAGAGTGGATACAACACATAGAGTGTTAGCCAAGCTGATAAACAATCAGATCATGTCTAAAAACCTATGACAAGAAAAAGGGGGGGGTGAATAATTGCAAAAATGTGCAAATTGTCAACTTACAAACCGAAGAGCACCTCCTCTAATATGTCAAATGTTGTTGCCGATGCAGTCTGTAACAAAGTGAAAAAACGCCGAAGCATGCGCTGTATATACTGACCAAGGAGAGGGGGCGGGACAAAGGGTCCGAGACTGGGGAAGGAAAGGAAGAAAAAAAAAAAGACCAAAGAAAAGAAGGGAAGGGAAGGGGGGGGGAAAGGGAGAGGGAAGGAAGGAAAAAGGGGGGGGAGGGAAGAAAAGGGGGGGAAGGTTAAAGGGGGAGGGGAAAGGGGTGAAAGGGAGGAAAAGGGGGGTGGAAGGGGGGAGGGGGAAAAAGGGAGGAAACAAAAGGGAGGGGGGAGGGAGGGGGGAAGAGGGGAAGGGAAGGGGGGAAGGAAAGAAAGGAAAGAAGGAGGGGAAAAAAGGAAAGAAACACAAACTGTGACCTGAAGGAGGAACCATATGACATATGTTGAGAATACTATTTAAAGAATAACCTATGAATGAGTAATTGAGGGAAAATTCTTTAAATGAGTGTTTAAAACTAATCCAATAGATGAACTATTAGAAAAAAAGCTATGAAAGGCAAATGTTTAGCGAACTACAATAGAAAAGTACCCAAAACATTCAGAGGAACACTGACAAATCTCTATCTAAATTAAGAACATGTGGAACTAAAGACTTAAGTAGAAATATATACTTTTGTTCCAACCGTAACGTCGTTTTCTCTAAGTCTCCGCCTCTCCAGTTGCGCTGGACTTTCTTTATAACAAAGAACTTTATATCTGCTATTTTATGTCCCATTTCTATCCAGTGAGTAACTAAGGGTTTATCTTCCAATTTCCTTTTTATAGAATTATTTCATATATATTTTATATGAGTCTGTCGCTTCGGGAGGTCACCGAGAGATTATCTCGGTTATCCACCTTCGTATCTGCAACCAAGGCCTTTGAATATTCCCTGCTTCTTTATCACTGCAGGAATATCTCCGGGTTCCTTTCTCGTGCTTCGCTGGACTCCTTCCGGTCGGTCAGCAGATCCTCTGCTGTTGCCATTAGAGCACGCCGTACAGCATGGTTGCAGGCGTCTGAGCTGTGTAGACGGGCACAGCACCACCTGGGTATTTCTCCCTGCGACGGAGATCACCTCTTCAATAGCGAAGCCTTACGTCAGGTCGCACAGTGCTTCGCTAACCTTCCCAGAGTTAGCAGCCAGCCTAGGGCCCGGCTTCCCCCCGGCGGAGGTAAACGCCTCTCCAGACCCCCCTTCCCTAGGAAGAGGAAATGTCAGCCCTCCGCCCACCCTCCAGGCGCGCCCAAGCAAGGGACCTCTCACCCCGGGTTGATGTCCCCGGGCCCGCGCCAGGACTCTCATACTAAGCGTTTTTAGGCTCAGGTGGGCGGCTGCCTGCACTCAACCTCCTTACCAGAGGTTTAGAACCGAGCTCTACTCTGGGGCTCGTTCAGTTGGAAAATGGTTCGGGGACTTATCTAGGGGTTCAGGTATTCTCCTCCGTGGGAAAGGGAGACCACCTTACGCCGTGATAGCTATGGCCCACGGTCACCCTACTTACTCTTCGGTACGTCCCCGAACCCCTCTCAGCCAGTATTCTCTTGCTGATTGCTTCCGTACCGGAATTCCCCTTCCAGCCGCTATAGTCCCCCTATACTCACCGGGGACTATACCCTCATGTCCCCCGATTGTGCGGGGGACAAGTTTTGCGTGCAGGTCCTGGGGACACATATAGGGCCTCCAACCCCTGCGGCGTTCTACCGGACTGATGCTATCCTCCGTCCCCCACGCTACCGCGCTCTTAGCTCGCCGATCTGCCCTTGCCCTCCGGAAAAGGTCCCTCCTCTGATGGATCTTGAGGCCACCTCTCCAGGTGGACGTTCTGGGGATCGATGGCAGATCCGCCTTGCCAGGGTGCTGCTCATGGAGGTAGGCCCCCCGGCGTACCTGCGTTAGTACCGGAGGGGGCGTCCCCATGTCCACCGGCTTAGATATACTAGATATCACCTGCTTGGCAGGCGCCTATTGGGGGATGCCCACAGTATCTGTGTTCTACCGCCTTTTTCCCCCTATGGCCGGTACTCACCCCACCCCCGGAGGTCCGGCCAGTCTGCCTGCCTATTTCCCGATCGGCTTGCGGACTGGTGGTACCCTACTGCTGTGAAGTCAACAGCTCCCTTTTTCAGTTAGGTCCTCCTCCCGGAGGTCCGGACCCTTGTCTCCCTATCTCTCGCTAGGGCAGACTGTGTACCCCTTCTGCTCCGGGGTACACCTCTACTCTTCTCCGGGATAGGCTCTCTAGTTCGGCCTGTCTTCCACTGTTAGTCCTCTGAGTTATGGACTCTACTCCTAAGGGAGTGCTCAGCTTGCCGTAAGCCCCCTGGAAGACCTGCCGTCCTTCTCCTGACCCAGCTGACGCCTGGATCTCATGGCCTTCCGGATTTGGAACTTCCTCCTCGCTGCGGTGAAGTTTCCTTGATGACCTCGCTACTGCGTCTACAGTGCCTTCATCACAGGACTACTTCTGACCACCCGGTGGGTAAGCTGTACAGGGTTCTAATCCAATAATTCATTAACACTTAATGGCCGGTAAGCTCTATATGGTACTAGGTCATTTACTCATTAAATGCTTAATGATTCTCTTCATGCACCCCTCTGACTACTCCCTAGCCTGGGTTTTTTTTTTTGCTGTGTCTTAATGGTGCCTGTTCTGCACTCTAAAGACTTTCCTCTGTAGTCTTTAGATTCGCTGTTCCTCTGTTCAATTCCTGCCCTCCATCCCTCAGGGGATGCCGGGGATTCAGGTTGGGCAAATGCCATCCCGTCCTGGGCTGCGCTTATGGGATCTCCCTGGGCATCCTTAGCTAGGGAGTCCCCACGTGTGAAGACTCATTCCTGCTTGTTCCTGGAGATAGCACAGTTACTTACCTGTAACAGGTGATCTCCGGAACAGCAGGAATTAGTCTTCACAACCTGCCCACCTCCCCTAGGAGTTGTATCTCTTTTTCTCTATTCCTTCCTCTCCTCTCCTTCCGGCTCAGCTATGAAACTCAACTGGGGAGAGGCAGTAGGAAGGGCGGGAAGCCACCGCGCAGGTGCGGGGGGTGCTCCCAAAGGCTTTCTGATTGGATGCTGGGGAGCATTCCCGTGCGGGCTCCGTCGGCGATGTCTCCCACGTGTGAAGACTAATTCCTGCTGTTCCGGAGATCACCTGTTACAGGTAAGTAACTGTGCTTTCTCTAAGCAACAATGCCAAGGGAAGGATAAGGACCTTCACCTTGTGGACATTAGGAGAGTGCTTCTCTGGTACCTAAAGGCCATTAATTCCTTCCATAAGTCAAACAGGCTTTTAGTCCTTTTTTCAGACTCACGAAAGGATGAAGCAGCCAGGAAGTCTACCTTGGCTGGATGAATAAAGGAGATGATGGGCTTGTTCTATCTTTTACGAAGCTAGCTGGTCCCAGAGGGTTTGCATGCGCATTCCACACTGTCTTAGGCTTACTCCTGCAAGGAACATAATTTGGTTGCTCCCACAGATATCTGCTGGGTTGTAGTGTGGTCATTGCTTTCCACTTTTTTCAAGCATTACTGCTTGGATGTCCACCCTTTGGTGCAGAGATCCTGAAGTCTGCCATAACTTCTTCCCACCCAGTGGAGATGTATAGCTTTGGTACATTCCACTTATCTGGACTGGCCTAGCAGGATAATTTGGAAGGTAACATTTTATTTACCAGATAATGACTTTCCTGGAGTTCTGCTAGGCCAGTCCAGGACCATCACCTGGGATCTATTATGGTCTGTTTTGTCCTGTGATCTGCTTAGATTTGCTATGTTCTGATATGTCCTGCTCTGATCTGGTCTGAGCTGATACAATCTGTTATGATCTGTGATGATTGGCTATTTTCTGCAGTTTAGTCCTGTGGGCTACATTTCTCTTGGTTGACCTTCAGTCCTCAGGGGTGTTCTGTATATACAGTAGCTCTGTTCTTGCACTGTTAGTCATTGTTACCCTTATTGGAAGCTTATGTGGCCAGAGGTTCTTATCCCTAGTTTAGGTATGAATAGTGAGGTTGTATGCCCTCTGGCTGCTCCAGATATAGTACAAGATGAGGTCAACAGAAGACTCTGGATTTTTCTCTATTTCCACCTCTGCTGGTAGAGGAACACAACCCACTTGTCTAGACTAGCCTAGCAGGACTCAAGGAAAGAACATTATCCAATAAGAAATACTTGAGCATGTATTGACAAAGAAATCTGAGCAGAAAGCAGGATGTTACTTGTAAGCCTTTTGTTGTATTTCTTGGCTATGATTAATCCTTTTGATGAACCTCCATCGCATCTGCTCCACAAAATACAACAGAAGGCTTACGAGTAACATTCTACATCATACCTCCACAGGTTGAGAGAATTATAAAGATGGCGCAAGACAGCAAGATATTTCTAAGAAACATTTGAAGTTCGGAGTCCTATGTGGCGTGAAGGGGCAGGACAAGTTTAATAAGTGCCTGGAGTTCAGCGTCTTGTATCTGATGCAGCAGATATATGAAACAGCACAGTAGATCGTCATAAGCTAAGTGTATCTGGGGGTTAACATTTTGCATTGTCCCTCCAATTGCTTTTAATTAGGCTTTGTTGCCTTACTATAAGAGAAAACGGAAGGCTTGTCACGAGAAAGGAATATCTTTCAAGGCAAGCAATCCAACAAAAAAATATTTATGATGTTAGTTAATAGTTCAGGTTATAGTGAATGAGCACATTAAATAGGGTTCCTTATCATCCCTCTAGTCTAGTCCCGGACCTCTGGGGTTTATGTTCCTCCTCCAGCAGCTTTGGAGACTGAGAAACGTCATCCTCTTGTGATGACACTGGTATATCCACGCCAGATCCGCCTCCTCACGCCAGTTGTCTCAGTCTACAAGCAGCTGGAGGACTGGTGAGCCTGGGGGTCCGGGCTCACTTTGGAGGAACAACTAAGGAACAATTAAGATAGATAGGTTAGACTTAGAAGTAAAAAAAAAAAGCAAAAAAAAGGTGTTTTCTGCCTTTAAGGCTGAACTGAGGCCTCCCTTCCTCCTTCCCCCTCTCTCCTACCGTTGTTCTCTGTTGACCGATATCATTTGGGGAGCTGAAACGGTGCCGTCGAATCCCTCCATAAAGCTCCGGTTCCCGAATCCGTCACAAAGGGGTGAGGAACCGAGACGGTGTGTCTCCGTCAGCACGTTCAGAAGATCTGCCTGATAGCGCGGCGAAGCACTACGGGAGGCGATAGGACGTCGAAGAAATCTCTCTCGCTCTCTCTCTCCCTTCCGAGTTCGGATCAGCTCCCGACGCTGAAATAAGGCAAGTCGGTGGAGTGGGAGACAGCAGAAGTGTTCGCAGTGAGTACTGTGCGGTCAGATTCAGCGGATCATAAAGGCGAACGGAGGGGGGTGGAGAGAGTGAGTCACATTGGCTGCAGCGGGCCTACCGTGTGGCGGCAATGTGGGAAGCCCCAGTCCTGCCTCGGGGGCACATAGTTTTGGCGGGAAGCTTAGTTTTCACCGGTAAACTACATTTGCTAGGTCAGGAGGCTTAGCTGACACTGTCACATAGAGTTTAAAAAAAAAAAAAAGCAAAGCTTTGTCTAGCTATCACTGTTTCTCAAGAGGGAGACGCGGTGTAGCTGCTCAAGAGGTGTGCCTTCGAGACCGCAGTGCGTGGTCTGCGGGACTAGACGGGGGGCGGTATCAGAGACAGTAGTTTG
This sequence comes from Ichthyophis bannanicus, assembly GCA_033557465.1. Classification (NCBI taxonomy): domain Eukaryota; kingdom Metazoa; phylum Chordata; class Amphibia; order Gymnophiona; family Ichthyophiidae; genus Ichthyophis; species Ichthyophis bannanicus. Next base: position 205,541,392 of record CM066037.1, read on the forward strand.
TAGGGGATGCACACAGGAGGCAGTGGCAATGGAGCACACCTTGGAGGAGGGAGCTGACGCCCAGGGAGCCCCAATAGCTCAGCACGACCCAGTTTCCACAGAGTGGATTAGTGGATTAATCATAGCTCAACTAACTGGGCTTTGTGTGGTACCCCCTTCCCCCCCTGCTGAGGGTTCAGGGCAGGGTACCTTGTAACTGCCCTCTTTAATAGGACTTATCTCCCTCCCTCCCTCCCTCCCCAGCACTCACCCACCCCTGGGGTGATTGTAGTTTTATAGGTACTTGCACATCTTAGAGGAAAGGGGCTGCTCTCAGGTGCAGCTCGTTATCCAAATCAGTCATACACAGAGGACCTGAGATTAATTACTTAAGCTTCAGGTACACAAGGTGTATTAGGGGTATTAGATACACTTTTATTGGTATAAGCATCCACACCAATCCATATTATATACAGAATTTAAAAGACCTAAACACAAGCTTTAAACTAAGATGCAGACAGAAGTCCAGCAACGAGATGGGGGTTCTCCGGTCTTTTGCATTGAGTGTCACATGTATGATTTTCTCCCAGTTGGTGAGAGGTCTTACGTATGCACTAAGTGCAAAGAACTCTTTGCTCTCAGGGAACGAGTCCGTTCTCTAGAGGCTAGAGTAGCAGACCTGGAAGACATAAGAAAGACAGAGAAGTACATGGATGAGACCTATAGTCCTGAAGTCCCACCTCCAGTCTGGCAGCAACCCTGTTGCCATGGAGGAGAGAGGTCACGTGACAGGAGAGCATCACCCTGGTGTGGCAGGAAGTGATCCTGTAACTAGGACCTGTCCTCCAGGTGATGTAAAACCCTCTCGCACCGAGGACGTTTCTCCAGGGCCATGTCCCCATGAGGGGAGGGTCAGGACAGCTGTTATAGTTGGTGATTCAATCATTAGGAATGTATATAGCTGGGTGGCTGGTGGACGTGAGGATCGCCTGGTAACATGCCTGCCTGGTGCGAAGGTAGCGGACCTCACGCACCACCTAGATAGGATCATAGATAGTGCTGGGGAGGAGTCTGCTGTCTTGGTACATGTTGGTAAAAATGACATAGGAAAATGTGGTAGGGACGTTCTGGAGGCTAAATTTAAGCTTTTAGGTAGGAAGTTGAAATCCAGAACTTCCAGGATAGCGTTCTCCGAAATGCTTCCTGTTCCACGTGCAGGACCCAAAAGACAGGCAGAGCTCTGGAGTCTCAATCCGTGGATGAGACAATGGTGCAAGGATGAGGGTTATGGATTTGTTAGGAACTGGGGAACATTCTGGGGAAAGGGGGGGCTCTTCCGAAGGGATGGGCTTCACCTTAATCAGGATGGGACCAGACTGCTGGCATTAACCTTTAAAAAAGAGATAGAGAAGCTTTTAAACTAGAAATTAGGGGAAAGCCGACAGTCACCCAGGAGGGCATGGTTCGGACAAAGGTATCCTTGAAGGATACTACCAAAAGCAGTGAGGTTCCAAAAGGGAGTATAGTAGCCCAAAATGCCCTTGAGTAAGGAGCAGACAGAGCATAAAGATTCCAAATTACCCCTGCCTACCAATAGCCAGATTAATATGAATAAAATACAGTCTCTAAAATGCTTGTATGCCAATGCTAGAAGTCTAAACAATAAGATGGGAGAGTTAGAATATATAGCACTAAATGAGAGGTTAGATATGATTGCACTCTCAGAGACATGGTGGAAGGAGGATAACCAGTGGGACACTGTGATACCTGGATACACACTATATCATAATGATAGAGCTGATCAAATTGGTGGAGGGGTTGCGCTCTATGTTAGAGAGGGCATCGAGTCAGAAAGGATTAAAGTTTTGCAGGGAACAAAATTTGCTGTAGAATCTCTATGGATTGAAATTCCATTTATGAAGGGGAAGGTGATGGCAGTTGGAGTATACTATCGACCGCCTGGCCAGAATGAACATATGGATGATGAAATGCTCAAAGAAATCAAGGAAGCTAACAAAAGTCACAACAGAGTAGTAATAATGGGTGATTTCAATTACCCTGGTATCGACTGGGTCAGTGTCACAGCAGGACAAGCTAAAGAGATAAAGTTTCTAGATGGAATAAATGACTGCTTCTTGGAGCAGCTGGTTCATGAACCGACCAGAGGGGAAGCCATACTGGACCTAGTCCTTAGTGGAGCGCCAGATCTGGTGCAAGAAATAAGGGTGTTGGGACCACTTGGCAATAGTGATCATAGTATGATCATGTTTGATTTAATTAGAGGAGGACAGATAGTAAAGGCATCCACAGTACTACCTTTTAACTTTCAAAAGGGAGACTATGATAGAATGAGGAATATAGTTAGGAAAAAACTAAAAGGAGCGGTTCCAAAGGTTAAAGACTTACAGCAAGCTTGGGTGTTATTTAAAAATACTATCCTCGAAGCCCAGACCAGCTGTATTCCACGCATTAGGAAAAGTGGAAGAAAGTCCAAAAAACTGCCAGCATGGTTTAAAGGTGAGGTCAGAGAGGCTGTTGCTGCCAAAAAAGCAACCTTCAGGAAATGGAAAAAAGAGCCAAATGATGAAAACTGGAAACAGCACAAGCACTGGCAAGTTAAATGCAAAGCATTGATAAGGCAGGCAAAGCGGGAATTTGAGAAGAAACTTGCTACGGAAGCAAAAACACGAAATAAAGACTTTTTCAAGTACATTCGTAGCAAAAGGCCTGTGAGAGAGTCAATTGGACCGTTAGATGATAGAGGGGTAAAAGGGGCAGTAAGAGGAAACAAGGCTATAGCAGAGAGACTGAATGAATTCTTTGCTTCGGTCTTTACTGAGGAAGATGTAGGGATGTTACCCAAGACTGAAGTGGTATTTAAAGGTGATACTGCAGTGGAATTGAGAGAAATATCGCTACACCGGGAAGATATATTACAACTATTTGATAAACTGAATAGTAGCAAATCACCTGGACCGGATGGTATACATCCCAGAGTGTTGAAAGAACTGAAATATGAGATTGCAGACCTGCTATTGGTAATCTGTGAACTTTCATTAAAATCATCTGTAATACCTGAAGATTGGAGGGTCGCCAACGTAACACCAATTTTTAAAAAGGGTTCCAGGGGTGACCCAGGAAATTACAGACCGGTGAGCCTGTCGTCAGTACCAGGGAAAATGGTAGAAACCATCATAAAGAACAAAATTACACAGCATGTAGATAGTCATGGCCTAATGGGAGACAGCCAACATGGCTTTAGACAAGGAAGATCTTGTCTTACTAATCTGATATGTTTTTTTGAAGGTGTGCATAAACAGGTAGACAAAGGTGAGTCGGTTGATATAGTGTATCTGGACTTTCAGAAAGCTTTTGACAAAGTCCCCCATCAGAGACTTTTGGCGAAGCTAAAAAGTCATGGGATAGGAGGCAGTGTACTATTGTGGATCGGAAACTGGTTAAAAGATAGAAAGCAGAGGGTAGGGCTAAATGGCCAATATTCCCAATGGAAAAAGGTGAATAGTGGAGTACCCCAGGGATCTGTACTGGGTCCGCTGCTTTTTGACATATTCATAAATGACCTGGAAAAGGGAATAACTAGTGAGGTTATCAAATTTGCAGATGACACAAAACTGTTTAAAGTTGTTAAAACCCAAGAGGATTGTGGAAAACTGCAGGAGGATCTGGATAAATTGGAAGACTGGGCATCCAAATGGCAGAAGAAATTTAATGTGCACAAGTGCAAAGTTATGCACCTAGGAAAGAACAACCCACACTATAGTTACACGATGCAAGGCTCCACATTAGAAACCACCACCCAGGAAAAAGATTTAGGAGTCATCATGGATAACATGTTAAAATCCTCCGCCCAGTGTGCAGCGGCGGCCAAGAAAGCAAATAGAATGCTAGGTATCATAAGGAAAGTGATGGAGAATAAAACAAAGGATGTTATAATGCCTCTGTATCGCTCCATGGTACGACCGCACCTTGAATATTGTGTGCAATTCTGGTCACCGTATCTTAAAAAGGACATAGCGTTATTAGAAAAAGTACAGAGAAGAGCCAACAAATTGGTGAAGGGGATGGAAGGCTACTCCTATGAAGAGAGGCTAGGAAGGTTAGGGCTCTTTATTCTGGAGAAGAGACGGCTGAGAGGAGATATGATAGAGGTCTATAAATTAATGAATGGAGTGGAACGGATAAACGTGGATCAATTGTTTACGCTATCAGAGTATAGAAAGACTAGGGGACATGTAATGAAGCTACAGGGTAAACTATTTAAGACAAATAAGAGAAAATATTTTTTCACTCAACGTGTAATCAAACTCTGGAATCTGTTACCGGAGGATGTAGTAAGGGCTGTTAGTATAGCTGGGTTTAAAAAAGGTTTGGACAAGTTCCTGGAGGAAAGGTCCATAAACCACTATTAAAAAGGGACCCAGGATATCAATGCTTGACCCAGTACAAGCATTGTGGAACCTGTGTCTTTTGGGGATATTGCTAGGTACGTATGACCTAGATTGGCCACTGTTGGAAACAGGATACTGGGCTTGATTTATTTTATTTTTTATTTTATTTAACATTTCTTATATACCGCGCTATTAAGATCAGTGCGGTGTACATTGAACAAAATATACAACAATGTATGCAAGTAACATTGAGTTTACATAGAACATGGGAATATATAACATGGATTAACAGGTAAAACTATGTACAGTCAACATCATATATGTATATGTTTTTACTAAATAAATAAATATGTTAGCTCAAGTGGATATTATCTGCGTAATTTATGTAGGAGGTGGGAATCAACAGAGGATGTGGAGCTATCGTGGAGCTTAACCATTTTCTGGTTGAATTAAGGTAATATGGTGTTTAGTGCACGTTGGAGGTCTGTTGTTTGAGTGGACATGCGGGGTCACTTCTGGGTAGAATTTTGTGAATAAGTGATGCTTCACGGCTTTCCTGAATTGTAAAAGGTTTTTGATACAACGAATTTCATGAGGAAGTAAATTCCAGTTCAGGGGTGCAAATAAAGAGAAAGCTCTGTTCGATGTAGCTTTAGTACAAGATGTCATCATCTTGGGAACTACTAAGGTATTCATAGCAGTGGTCCTTCTGTTTCTATTTTCGAGGGTGTTATGTATTAGTTTGCTAATTGGTGTCGGAGGGTAGTTATTCCTGGCCTTGAAGGTCAGAACTAGAGACTTATATGTAAGTCTGGCTTGTAATGGTAACCAGTGTAGGTCCTTCATGATCGGCGTTATGTGAGCAGCTCTTGGTGACCCAGAGAGGACTCTTGCAGCTGCGTTCATAGCCAGACGAAGTGGATTTAAGGTTGATTGAGAGAGGCCATGGAGGATAATATTCGCAAAATCTAGGTGAGGGATGACTAGAGCCTGGAATATTGAGCGATAATCAGTATAGTCAAGTAGTGGTCGGAGGTGGCGTAGCGATCTGATCTTATGATATATCCTCTTTGTCACATTCTTCACATGCGTTGTCATATCTAGGTGTTGATCCAATGTGATGCCGAGGTATCGGATAGTGGGTTTTGACGTCAGTTCTATGTTATTGATTAGCAGTGACGGAGGGGGTATGAACTTGCGATTTCTTGTGACAAATAATACATCAGTTTTGTTGTGATTTATTCTTAAGTTTTGTGTCAACAGCCATTCGGCTATTGCACCAAAACAATTAATTATTGGTGTGAACACTGGTTGGTCAGTATTAAACGGCATGTAAATGAGGATGTCATCTGCGTATGCCAGGCATTGCACGTTGAAGGATCGGATCAACTCACATATCGGCTGCATATAAATGTTGAACATTAATGCTGATAATGAAGATCCTTGAGGTACACCTTGAGACTGTAGGAATGGCTCTGATGATTCCTGACCTGTTTTAACTTGTTGCCACCTATTGGAAAGGTAGGATCTACACCATTCAAGTGCTGTGTTTTGAATTCCCTTCTCACTCAGACGTTGCAGCAGTATGTTGTGGTTTACAGAATCAAAGGCAGCGGAGATGTCCAAAAATATGAGCACAAATCCCTGTTTAATGTCGTTTATTCCCGTGATAAGATCATTGAATAAGGTTGTAAGGATTGTGTCAACTCCATGTGCTTCTCTGAAACCATGTTGTGATTTGTCTAGAGGCGCTTCAATGTCAATATGCTGCTGGAGCTGTTGTTGGGCAGCTTTCTCGATAATTTTTGCAAGTTGTGGAATGCTCGAGATTGGCCTGAACGATTCAACTTTGGATGAGTCAAGCTTACTGTTTTTTAGTAAAGGCTTGATGGAGGTGTGTTTCAGACTTTTTGGGAATGAGCCTGTTAGGAAGGACTGGTTCAGTAACAGGCACAGAATTTGACTTAGCTCATGATGTAACTCTTTGATCCAGCTGGCTGGGCATGGGTCATTGGGAGCTGTGCTAGGATTGATGGAGGCGATAATTTTTACAATTTCACTAGTAGATATAGTGTTGAAGTTGCAAAAAGGTGTTATATGGGATTTCTTAGGTGATGCAGAAGGGTTGTTGGTATTTATGCTTGTGTTAGCTGTAATCATTTTTGATTGCAGGTAATTTGCGTAGTCCTGAGGCTGCGGCATTGCAGGTTGATCTGAGACTGGTTCTCTTGTTATGGATTTTACTAACTTGAATAATGCATGAGGTTTATTGATGGCACGTTTCAACAGGTTTGTGTGGTAGATCTTCTTACTCAATGTTATTTTCTCACGGTGTGTAGTTAAGTGTGAGTTATATGTTTCAAGTGCCTCTGGAGAGTGGGTTCGACGCCACTGTCTTTCAAGTTTGCGTAGATGAATGAGAGATGAACGCAAGTCAGTTGAGAACCATGGTGCATGTTCTCGTTTTCTTCTTTTCTTATCTTGATGGACCTCGGTCTGACCCAGTATGGCATGTCTTATGTTCTTATGAGTTTGCCACTAAGAGAGCCGGTAGCGGGGCCGTCTTCTGCCCCAGATCTCCCCTCAGCCTTGCCGGGTGGACTAGCGGCAATATTTTCCCCATAGTTTGTCACGCTCATTCCAAACAATGGTCCCTTATCAGAGCAAAAAGTAGATCACTCTTCATGTAGCAAATGCTCCACTTGAACTATTACGTTGTGATTTTGTAGCTAATGGTGTGGGATACTGTATTCAAAAACTCAGAAACCAATCATATTCAAGAATAACTAACTCCGGAAAGGTCTCAGACTCAATAGCGCTATATGAACTTCAGTACATGAAATACTGTTGAACGCGCTGGCAGCATCAATGACCAATCCGGAGATTAAATAAAACACTAATGAGTTTACAAAAATGAATATCAACTTTCATCTAAAAACCACACCATTGTTTTAACAAAAAATGCTTATCTTAAAGAATATCGTGGTGTGAATTGCCCCTATGCCTCCTCTGGCGCCACTCCGAACGTTTCACTCTTACAAGAGAGTTTCCTCAGGGGGTCTGCGGATAAAATCAACAGATATACAAATGAGCTTCCCTAATGTCACAACGCATGCAACCCACTAATAAGACTAAACACTATAACCACATACCATTGAACACATCCACCGTCTGTGCTGATGCTGCCCACGTTTCACTTGCAAAAATCCGTTCAAAGCAATCCTCTCAAAAAAAATGCCGCGCATGCGGTCTGGATGACAAAAGCCCCAATTTAAACTGCAGGACTCAATGACGTCAATCAGCACCGATTGGTGCTACATCAAAACTACTAGCTAAAGCTATCGCATAGTGTCTCACAGACATACCCCCCAGTCAATACTAGTGTTCAAACCCTTCGGTGTTAATGTCTGCAATCTAAAAATCCACCGTTGTTCACATAGCCCCTTCAGACCATGTGCAGCATATTGTTATGTTGTATAGGTTTATCGATGATATTTTTTTGATGTGGAAGGGATCTGTGGAATCGGTAGGATCATTTGTGCAGTGGTTGAATAACTTAGATAGGGCCATCCAGTTTACTTCCACTGTAGATGATAAGAGCATTACCTTTTTGGATGTGCGGATACGGAGAGGGGATGGGTTATGGCATACCTCTGTGTATAGAAAAGAGATAGATCGTAACACTTTGTTACAATATAACAGTGCGCATCCGGTGCGATTGAAAAATGGGCTTCCTTTTTCCCAATTCCTGAGGTTCCGGAGGAATTGTTCGGAGACAACAGAATTTTGCAGATAGGGGTTATCCAAAAGCTATTATTCAGAGGGCTTATAAGAGAGCGTTGTACAACGATCGCTCGTGGTTGATTGGGTCAGGGATGTCAGGGCACAGGAGGTTAAGGCTCCTGTGGAACAGGTTAACTTTATCACTAAATTTTCGCCGTTGAGCTACAGGATTCAGACAATTTTGAAGAGGCATATGAATGTTTTGGGTAATGTAGTAGGTTTGGAGAATAAACCCCTCTGGTGTGTATGGAAAAGAGATAAGAATTTCAAGGAACAGTTGAGTCCGGCGGTTCTTAGATCCCCTAGTGAAGAAGTGAGTGGCCCAGTTGTGAGTGGCCATCATAAATGCGGCGATTGTGATGTTTGTATAATAATGGAGGAGATTTCTGTTTTCACATACCATGCTAAAACGTATTCTTTGAAGTGTAACACGTCATGTGCTTCAAGTTCGGTGGTTTATGCGGTTCGTTGTCCTTGCGGTCGTCTTTATATAGGCAAAACATCTCGTCCTGTCAGAGTGCGGCTTAGGGAACATCGAAGCCGTCTTAAATGTAACGTTGTCACAGCGCCCATTGTACAGCATTGTAAGGTTTTTTCCCATGTGTTTGAAGATTTACGAAGTTTCATTGTTGAACAGGTATGTTTCGCTAGACAGGGTAAGATTTGGAACAGTCTTTACTATTATGTGAACAACAGTGGGTTTTTAGATTGCAGACATTAACACCGACGGGTTTGAACACTAGTATTGACTGGGGGGTATGTCTGTGCGACACTTTGCGATAGCTTTAGCTAGTAGTTTTGATGTTGCATCAATCGGTGCTGGTTGACGTCATTGAGTCCTGCAGTTTAAATTGGGGCTTTTGTCATCCAGACCGCATGCGCGGCGTTTTTTTTGAGAGGATTGCTTTGAACAGATTTTTGCAAGTGAAACGTGGACAGCATCAGCATAGACGGTGGATGTGTTCAATGGTATGTGGTTATAGTGTTTAGTTTTATTAGTGGGTTGCATGCGTTGTGACATTAGGGAAGCTCATTTGTATATCTGTTGATTTTATCCGCAGACCCCCTGAGGAAACTCTATTGTAAGAGTGAAACATTCGGAGTGGCGCCAGAGGAGGCGTAGGGGCAATTCACACCACAATATTCTTTAAGATAAGCATTTTTTGTTAAGACAATGGTGTGGTTTTTAGATGAAGGTTGATATTCATTTTTGTAAACTCATTAGTGTTTTATTTAATCTCTGGATTGGTCATTGATGCTGCCAGCGCGTTCAACAGTATTTCATGTACTGAAGTTTATATAGCGCTATTGAGTCTGAGACCTTTCCGGAGTTAGTTATTCTTGAATATGATTGGTTTCTGAGTTTTTGAATACAGTATCCCACACCATTAGCTACAAAATCACAACGTAATAGTTAAAGTGGAGCATTTGCTACATGAAGAGTGTCGCGCTCATTCAGCAAGCCTTCGGGGGACGGCAGGAAGGCCTGTCAACAAGGTCTGGGAACAGGGCACAGGGAGAGAAGAGACCTGGTACCCCTCTAAGTGTAGGAGCAACAGGCAGCGTGGCAAAGAGGGTCGGGATGGAGAAAGCGCAGAAGGATCAGTCGATAGCTCGGATCGATTTCCTTCCGACGAGGGAGATCCTGACGGGGAATTAGACGACGATTTGGAGGAAGGGGTGATAACAGACAGGGAGGACCAGGCTAGGGTGGTCTGCCTGTTCCGAAGAGATGAGTTGCCGGCACTCATTGCGGAGACATTGAAAGCGCTCAATAAGCCGGTGCCTGGGTCAGCGGAGGATGCTACCTTGGAGGATCCGTTGCTGCAAGTGTTTCGGAAGAATCAGAGAGCCTTTCCGGTGCACAGAGTACTGCGGGAGATGATCCAGGAAGAGTGCAACATGCCAGAGGCGGCGTTAAAAGGGTCCAGAGTTATGGGCCGCCTTTACCCGCTGGTAGACCAGGATAAAGAATTGTTTAAGTTTCCAAAGGTAGATGCCGCCATCTCGGCGGTTACAAAAAAGACTACTATTCCAGTAGAAGGCAGTGCGGCGCTCAAGGATGCACAGGACAGAAGACTGGATACCTTGTTAAGATAGGTATTCAACGTCAATGCTTTATCAATTCAGGCGGCTATTTGTGGAGCGTGGGTGGCGAGAGCCTGCCTCCGATGGTCCCAAGGAATTTAAGATGAGCAGGGAGAAGACATGGCAAGTGAGCTGGCTAGACTGGAGTCAGGGGCAGCTTACCTGGCGGATATCCATTATGACCTCATTCGAGGGTTGTCAAAGGGCTGTAGACTTCCGGAAGACAAACAGAAGCAGGGACAGTCAATTCCCTCATCCAGGGGGCAGCAGAGGGAGTTTCGTCATTTCCATTTTCCAAGATTCAATCAAGCGCAGAGAGTATGTTTTTCAAGTAGAAACCAGGGGTTTCGTGAGTTTCGGTGAACAGGCAGAGGTTTCAGGGCCTCTTCCTCCTCCGTGAACCTGCGGAAGTCACAAGGAAGGCAGGGGTGCCCAGGGAGAACTGGTGCCCGAAGGGGGTTAACTACGTGATTTTTACCCTGCCTGGGCCCAGATTACGTCAGACCGATGAGTACTGGAGGTCATACGAGAAGGGTACACGTTGGAGCTTCAGCAGCCGGTGAGGGATTCTTTCGTGCAGTCGCCATGCAAGGCACTAGCGAAGGCCATGGTGGGGCGGGAGATGGTACAGAGGCTGCTCGAGCTCAACGCGGTGGTACTGGTGCCTCCATACCAGTGCGGCTGCGGTCAGTACTCCACTTCATGGTACTGAAAAAGGAAGGAACTTTTCGGCCAATTTTAGACCTCAAAAGAGTCAATCGTTGTCTGCGTGTATCTCATTTCGGATGGAAACTCTGAGGTCTGTGATCGTGGCAGTGCGGGAAGGGGAATTTCTTACTTCCGTCGACCTGGCAGAGGTGTACTTACACATTTCTATATGGCAAGAACATCAGAAGTTTCTCAGGTTTGCGGTTCCCCAGGGACATTTTCAGTTCCAGGCCTTGCTGTTTGGGCTAGATACAGCGCCACGGGCATTCACCAAGGTGATGGTCTTAGTGACGGCGGCATTGCAAAAAGAGGACATACTAGTGGGGAAACTGCTAGGTACATATGACCTAGATTGGCCACTGTTGGAAACAGAATACTGGGCTTGATGGACCTTGGTCTGACCCAGTATGGCATATCTTATGTTTTTATAGTGCATCCTTATCTAGATGACTGGTTAATCCGGGCAAAGTCCAGGGCAGAAAGCGCATCGGCTACGGCCAGAGTTGTAGCGTTTCTACAGAGTCTAGGTTGGGTAGTCAATATGACAAAGAGCAGGTTGGTGCCGTCCCAACAGCAAGAGTACTTGGGAGCTCAGTTCAATACGGACGCAGGGAAAGTTTTTCTGCCACCACAACGAGCTCAGGGATTGTGAAGGCTGCTCAGGCAGTTTCTGGCCAGAGCATCTCCTGCGGCTTGGCATTACTTGCAGTTGCTTAGGACCATGGCGGCGACCCTAGAGCTCAAGCATTGTGGAACCTGTCTCTTTTGGGGGAACTGCTAGGTACGTATGACCTAGATTGGCCACTGTTGGAAACAGGATACTGGGCTTGATGGACAATGGTCTGACCCAGTATGGCATATCTTATGTTCTTATGTTCCATGGGCAAGGGCACACATGAGGCCGTTGCAGAGGGCTTTGCTCAGGCGATGGTCACATCAAGACGATGTTCTGTCATGGAGGCTACCATGTCTACCGGAGACGCGCACAGCTCTTCAGTGGTGGTTAAGGACGCGGTGCCTAGAGAAGCGGATGCCGTTGGAACCGCCTTGTTTGTTACCCCTAACGATGGATGCCAGCCTCTTGGGCTGGAGAGCTCATTTTCAAGGAAGATACGCCCAGGGTCAGTGGACCGATCAGGAGAAGGGCTGGTCAATAAACAGGTTGGAGTTAAGAGCGGTGACGCTAGCCTTACAGGACTTTCACCCTTATCTTCAAGGCAGGGCCATTCGGGTGTTTTCTGACAACGTGACAGCAGTGACTTATATCAATCGCCAGGGCGGCACCAGCAGTGTTCCATTGGAAACCGAGGCCGAGAAACTCTTCACGTGAGCCGAAAACAATCTGATAGCCTTGTCGGCGGCGCATGTAGCAGGAGTGGACAATGTGGAGGCTGACTTCTTGAGTCGAGTGAAGATGGACCCGGGAGAGTGGGTCCTTCATCAGGAGGTCTTCGAGATGTTGGTGCGTCATTGGGGAACCCCGGTAATGGATCTCATGGTGACATTTCAGTCGGCAAAGCTGGACCGTTTCTTCAGCAGAAGAAGAGAAAGGATGTCGGAAGACCTGGATGCTCTCATTCAGCTCTGGCTGGAAGAGCAGCTCCTGTATGTGTTTCCACCGTGGGTATTAATAGGAAGGGTGTTACAGCACGTAGAGCGACACAGAGGACAGGTGATCTTGATAGCGCTGGATTGGCCAAGGCGACCGTAGTACGTGGATCTGTGGAGACTCTTAGTGGAGAAGCCATGGCGGCTTCCTTCATGGGCAGATCTGTTGTCTCAGGATCCTCTGCACATGCCTCACGTGGATCGGTTCTCGCTTATGGCTTGGCTATTGAGAGGGCTAGGTTGACGAAGAAGAGATACTCGGCGTCAGTGGTTGCCACGTTGCTGAGGGCGAGAAAGAGATCTACCTCACTAGCATATATCCGCATCTGGCAGGTGTTTGAGTTGTCGTTTGGGGAACGGCAGTGCGAGGCTTTGAGAGCATCGATCCCGCTGGTGCTGGCTTTTCTGCAGGATGCTCTGGATAAGGGCTTAGCGCGCCGCGTCCTTGCGGGTACAAGTGTGTTATAGAGGAAAGATAGGAGGAGAAAGTTTAGGTACCCATCCGGATGTTAAGAGGTTTTTGACGGCGGTATCTCTTTTGAGGCCGCTGATTAGACAGGTTGTGCCAAAGTGGAGTCTACTTTTCGTATTAGAGGCATTGCGATGGAAACCGTTTGAGCCTCTGTCGAGAGCTTCATTGAAGGACCTTACTCTTAAAGTGGTATTCCTGGTAGCTATTAGCTCAGCTAGGAGAATTTCGGAGTTACAAGCGTTGTCCTGCAAGGAGCCTTTTTTGACTTTTTATGATTCAAAGGCGGTTTTGAGACCGGTACCTTCCTTTTTGCCCAAGGTGGTTTCGGCTTTTCATGTGTATCAAGTAGTTTCATTGCCAGTGTTCAGCGAGAAGCGGCAGGGCTCTTTTGCGCATCGGCTGCACCTTTTGGACATTTGTAGGGCGTTAAAGAAGTATATTCGTAGTACAGCGGTTTTTTGCAAGTCAGATAGGCTGTTCATCTTGTTTGCTGGGTCAAAGAAAGGAGAGGAAGCGTCAAAGGCTACCATTGTCAGGTGAATAAAGGAGGCCATAGCATCCGCTTATATTTTAAGGGGAAAAGCGGTGCCAGAAGGGCTCAGAGTGCATTCCACTAGAGGGCAAGTGGCGTCTTTGGGCTGAGTTCCATTTGGTGCCACCGGTAGAGATTTGTAGGGCGGCTACCTGGTCTTCTTTGGATTCTTTTGTTAAGCATTACTGTCTGGATATTCAGGCGGACAGGGATACCAGGTTTGGATCAGCAGTGCTTCAGGCTGGTCTAGCAGGTCCCTCCCATTGATTTCTTTCACTGCTCTGTTACATCCCTAGAGGTCCGGGACTAGACTAGAGGGACGATAAGGAAGGTGAAATTAGACTTACCTGCTAATTTATTTATTTAATGGTATTTATATACCGCCTTATCATTCAATCAAAGCGGTTTACACAGCAAACAATCAAGGGGGCAAGTGTTTTAATGCAGTGTGGCGTGTGTGGGTTGGCGGGGAAGAGATTAGGGTTGGATTAAATACATAGTGCGCTATAATACATCATGAGCTATTATACAGTCTTATGTATAATTATTCCTTGTTATTCCTTGAGGAACTCTAGTCTGGTCCCGTGTCCCTCCCTGATTTTATGTGTGCTAGGGCCTGAAGCAAACCAGAGATGACAGGTAAGAGTAGTCAGCTTCTAGGCATGGGGATCAGGTTGGGTCACTATCCTCCCTGAAAGGGGGGGAGGGGGGCGGGCCTAAGGAATTAATAATAGAAGGTTGGTAGTAATGTTAGTTAGGTTGGCTGGTAGTAGTTCAGCTACTTAATTATTGCTCCGGTGAGTCTGCTTTGCCAATAGGTTACTGGTGTGAGGAGGCGGATCCGGTATGGATATAGCGGTTTCATCACAAGAGGATGACCTTTCTCAGTCTCCAAAGCTGCTGGAGGAGGAGCATAAACCCCAGAGGTCCGGGACTAGACTAGAGTTCCTCAATGAACAACAATTAGGAGGTAAGTCTAATTTCACCTTTTCACTTTCATTTTTGAACGTTATGATAGTGGACCTTTTCAATCTTTCTTTGGGGTTAAAATAAGACATGATTATTGGCACCCTTTTAAACAATTCAAATCAGTCTGAACAGAAGAACCACATTCCCATTGTGATAAAATTAGACCCACCTGTGATCAATTGTCAGTACTCACATCATTTGAATCAAAAAATGAATGATGGTTCTAATGTTTAAAATGGCCACGTTCACTCCCTTTTCCATTTTCACAATGATGAAGACAAGAGAGCTGCCTTAAAGACGGTCAGAAAAGCCATTATCACCCAACATCAAACTTCAAAGGGGCACATGGCCATTTCCAAACACCTTGGGATTCCTGTGTCTGCAGTTAGCAATGTTGTTAAGACATTTTCTGCTCATGGTACTTTCAAGAACCTCCCAGGATGTGGTGGGTGTTGCATGTAAAGAATTCCTAGCCGGGGGCAATGAACAAAGTGATCCTTCCTCAGTCCTTGGTCTCCTATCTGTGATCTTTGAAACAAGTGAGAAGAAATTAGAACAAAACACTGAATTATACCATAACAAAGTCTAGTGAGGAGTTCACAGGCCTGCAAACCGGAGCAGTCTCCTGTAACTCCTCCCTTATCTTGGCCACAGCACTTTCTTTTATTAGGAAAAAAACCTGCCACATTGTACAATTTTGTCTTCTCACTCAGCATCATGCTTTTGCATTACTGTTTGATTGTTGTTGTTGTTAAGTACCATCGAATCAGTGTCGACTCATGGCGGTCCTGTGTTCGGTCTTAAGTCAGACAGCTCATTGTTGACAGACTGGTACCCATAGCTGCTGTTATTGTATCGATCCAACAAGATTCTATTGAAGATTATTCATACCATACCTGGAACAAGAACTACCTGAAGTGAAAGCAGGGTTCAGGAAAGGGCGAGGAACGAGAGACATCATCGCGGATATGAGATGGATCCTTGAAAAGACTAAAGAATGCCAAAAGGATATCTCTTTGTGCTTTATTGACTACAGCAAGGCTTTTGACTGTGTAAACCATGAGAAACTCTGGGCCACATTAAGAAGCATCGGTATACCAGAACACCTGATCATTCTCTTGCACAATCTGCACATTGATCAAGAAGCAACAGTTCGAACAGAACAAGGAGAAACAGAAATGGTTTAAAATAAGCAAGGCTGCAAGACAAGGCTGCATACCTTCCCCCTACCTGTTTAATTTATATGCAGAACAAATCATCAGAGAAGCTGGATTGTATGAAGACAACAGAGGTGTGAAGATTAGTAGAAGACTCATCAACAACCTTTGCTATGTTGATGATACCACATTACTGGCTGAAAGTGAAGATGAACTGAAACATGTGCTTCTCACGATCAAGGAACATAGTCTTAAAATGGGCCTGCACCTTAATGTAAAGAAGACAAAGATCATGACAACTGGCAAAATCAATAAGTTGATTGTTGAAGGAGAAGCACCAGGCATAGATGGTATTCCCATGGAAGTATTACAGCAATCTGATGCAGCTGTTACCATCCTTAGAAGGTTCTGTCAGGAAATTTGGAAGACAACATCATGGCCATTTACTTTTTGATTTGCTACATGTTAAAGGTCAAGCTAAACATTACATGTTTCATGTCAAACCAGGTATAAACATATTGCTCACACTTAATCATGGCAAGCTTCCTGCAAACAAAAGTTCCCTCTCTCACAAGATGTAACCTTGAGTGTCTTTCTCTCTTATCGATAAACACCCCTTATAATACTGGCAGAATATTCAGAGCTGTTCTCACACTCTAAACTTTTCCCTGTGAGTCCCCAGCCCCTATAAGTACCTTCTACAGTGGGAAGAGGAAATTTAATCCAGGAAGTCTTCAAAGGTTAGTGCAAGCTGTTGGAAAAATACCATGTACAACAGGGCTACTCAAATTGTTTGCGTGGCGGTCCAGAAATTTGTACAGAGACACGACTGGGGTCTGAACCAAAAGGTTCAAGTTAATTGACATCAACACCTTGGCAAACCAGTTCACAAATTTATATATGGACCTCGTCATAATGTTATAGTAATTTAAATAAGAACACTACAATAAAAAATTAATTAGGGTTTTTTTTTTCAGTTATTTGTATTTTGTATTTTAGTTATAGTAAGATTTTAGTACATAACAGGAAAAATAAAATACAATGCATTCACTAGGAGGACCCACTATCGGGCACTACAACTCCAAGCACATGCAGAGACACAAAAGACAATGCTGAAATCTGTACCTGGGAGGGATGAGGAGGACAGCTAAACAGTGAATATTAAAAACGTGTAGGGCAGGCTATTAATCAATCCGTATGTAAGCTCACTGCTGCCAGACATGAAGAAGAGAGACAGAGAGACTTGACAGGCTTTTTAACAACGCTCAGTTTCATGCCAAAGGGAGGTCAAAGTTCAAAACTATCACTATTTGAATGGTAACGGCGGAAGGGCTCCGATTGCTCCTGCGGCTTCTCTCACCTCGGTGGCACTGAAGGTGAGCCGGAGACACCAGTGAGGGAGAACAGGAGACTTCCGCAGCGCCGGTTAAAAGCCAAACGAAACCTGAGAGGCTGGGGGAACTCCTTCTGCAGCAGCGCTAAGGAAACACCTTCTGCAGCACCCGCCCCCTCTGACATCACTTCCTCGGCGCTGCTGCAAGAGTTCCCCCAGCCTCTCAGGTTTCGTTTGGCTTTTAACTGGCGCTGCGGAAGTCTCCTGTTCTCCCTCACTGGTGTCTCCGGCTCATCTTCAGCGCCACCGAGGTGAGAGAAGCCGCAGCAGTGATCGGAGCCCTTCCCACCGTTACTGAGGCTGCTGGTGCCCTTCCCGCCATTACCGAAACCGTTCTTGAAGCCACGGATGCAGAAGCTGCCGGTGCCGGGCCGGTGTAGAGCAGTTTGACCCCCAACGTTTTGGACCTCGGCGCGGTCCGTTTAGAAAGACTCCGCGGTCCGCAATTTGAGTAGCCCTGTTGTACAACATCCAAAGAACTTAAGGCTGACCTGGAGCAGTCTGGAGTGGTGGTTTCAACCTGCACCATATGCAGGGACCCCATTGCTTAAAGACAGGTATAAAAAGGCACACCTGATCTTTGCCCAAACTCACCTTGAGAAATGTTAATCCTGGGAAAATGTTCTGTAGACAGATATAACCAAACTTGAGCTCTTTGGCAATGCAGACGAGCGATACATTTACAGGCAAAGAAATAAAGCTTATAAGGAAAAAAAAACACCCTTCCTACAGATAAACATGGTGGAACTTTCATTTTAGATATGTTGTGTACAGTATCTTCAGAAAGAAATGGAAATATTCCACCTGCCTACTGATAGCCAGATTAATATAAATAAAATAAGCCTCTAAAATGCTTGTATGCAAATGCTAGAAGTCTAAAAAATAAGGTGGGAGAGTTAGAATGTATAGCACTAAATGAGAGGTTAGATATGATTGGGTACCTCAGAGACATGGTGGAAGGAGGGAATACAATGGGGCACTGTGATACCTGGGTACAAACTATATCATAATGATAGAGCAGATCAAATTGGTGGAGGGGTTGCACTCTGTTAAAGAGGGCATTAAGTCACAAAGGATTAAAGATTTGCAGGAAACAAAATTCACTGTAGAATCTCTATGGAAATTCCTTGTAAGAAGGGGAAGGCGATGGCAACGGGGCTGTACTATTGTACCCCTGGCCAGAATGAACAAATGGATGATGAAATGCTCAAAGAAATCATGGACGCTGTCAGACGGCTGCCTGGGTGAGAATGTTCACAGTCTTGGCAAGTGCATATATCAATATGATTTGCAAGGGATTGTGGGAAATGCAGTCCATTCACACCAGACACAGCTGCTCACAATAATTAGTTGTGCTTGAGTGTAAAGCCAATAAGATATTTATTTATGGGGTTATTTCTCCCAACACAGATATGCTTGGTAGCACCTAAAACAGGATACTTGCTTTCAGTGTTAAACTTGGAAAAACAAAATCAGGAAAACAACAGCTGAACTTGTCAGGCAATCAAAGCAAAAGAATAAAGACCTGGTTGGTAACAAACTGGTCTTTTCTGTAGGCTTTAGCTAATATTTTCTTAGCAGTGTATCAAACAAACAAAATCCACAAAGAAGGGAAAAACTGTTCTTTTCAGGTTAACTTCTTATATCTTCACACATAGACTCAGAAGTGATTCCCTCAGAGCTCACAAGCAATTAGGTAAGGCTCAATTGCTAGCAGTTACCCAGCTGAAACCCCTTAGCTGGCTTGCTTTCTACTGCGTGGCTCAAATCCTACTTCAGGAGCTTTTCTGAGTAGATTAAAGAACAAGTTTGTATTTCTTTGTGATGGTTGTTACACTTTGTAACAGAAAATTACCAAAGGAGTTTAGACAGAGAGCAATCCATGTATTCACAACCTGTATCTAAGACCTCTCCTTCCCCTTCTTCAACAATCATGGGTTCAATATCAGGGATTGGCACAGAGGAATTTCTCAATGGAGCACTTTCAGGAGAATACTTGTTTCCCTGCTGTCTTTCAAGGTTATAGCTAGGGCATAGATCAGTGTTCATACCTGAGCTTCCATTGCTGTTAGAGTTCCTCTCTAAATAGCCTGGCCAGTATGTAGTCCAGTTCTTATGTCCAGCCTTCCAATCCAAATCCCTGGACACTGGATCTCTCTTCACATACCTTCTGGCACGGGTCCTAGGGTCCCTTCCACGTGCAGCCGTCTCCCTCACAGGTACCGTCTGGAGATTCATAGCTCTTGTGACAAGGCAGAGCTGTCAGAGCACAAGAAAAAGGGTTTTTAAACACACTTTTTCCTCTGAACCTGCCAGAGATTCAGGTCTAGAAAGGGTTAAAAGCTCAGCACTCAAAGGTTCAGTGCAGGAGAGACGAGAAAGGGAGCCACACCCTAGCTCTAGGCTGACAGGGAGAGCTAGCCTATCAGGGAAAGGGGTGGACTCACGCCTGGTTGGACAAAGCACTCCTCATAACCAGGAAGTGGGTTTTTCAGAGAAAAAGGAAGAGGAGGAGGAACAGAAGGAGGAACGGAGAGGAGATGGAGTAAGGAGAGGAAAGCAACGCAGAGGCTTACCTTTGTCACAGCCGGGAGAAAGGGACTCAGAAGGATCAGATGCAGCCTTAGAGTCAGAGATTCTTCCCAGAGGGATAAAGAAACCAGGTCCAGGCAGAGACTGGAGATCCCGAGGAGACAGAGCTGGAAGCAAGTGGAACCAGGTGGAAACCGAGTACTTGGACGGTTGCCAGCCACCTTGCTCAGAGAAAGCCACGTCTCGAGGAAGGCAGTTGGAAGGGCTGCCAGGAAGGAATAGCCCTCAAGCAAAGCCAAAGCAGGTTAGAAACTTTTATAAACCTGTTAAGCAAAGTTTGGAATCCTTGTCTGAAGGGGACAGAAGCAATTCTGCAGATAGTTTCCCTGGGACCAGACAGACAAGAGAGAAACTGGGTAGAAGGGAATTCCCATCGTATGAAAGACAAGTGTTGCCTTACTGCAGAGAAAGTGTCAGAAGCTGCAGGTTAGAGTCTAGCACAGCTGCACCTCAGCACGTTGCTAAGTGGCAGCACCGGGACACAAACCTAGATACAGACTCTGATGACCAGGAAATATTAAAAGAGCCTGTAAAACATTCTCTGAAGAAATACATACCTCCTCACCAGAGAGTAAGACCGGGGCCACCCAAGGGAGAGAGAAATCCCTACTCTCAGCTCCTTAAGAACCTTAATAAACAGGTATCCCTGCAAGAGCCCCGGATACATAAAGAGAGGGGAGAGAAGCAGTTACAAACCCTTCTCAAGCACCTGAGATCACTAGACTCGAGTGAGCCTTATAACCAGGAAGCTCAAGATAGTGAAGGTGAACCAATGCAGACAGATAATCCATTGTCTTATAGTAGCAGTTCTGAAATGGAATGTGGTATCTGTCAAAGGGAAGTTTAAAGTACAGCTTAAACATATTCCATATTTTAAGGCTGTAGTAAAAGTCTAACTTTGGAGATTGGATGCAGACAGGAGTTTTGTCTCACTGCCAACACAAGTTAAATTACCCAGCTCTAAGGGATAGCTTCAAGAGCACATAGAATTCTTCTGAGGGAAGTTTGCATAGAAGAATGATCAGGCTTATGGAAGAAGCATCTGTTATCCTTAGAGACTAGGAGGAATTATCTTAAGGACACGTGGACAAGAAAAACCACAACATTGAAAGTTTATTTATTGAAAGCTTATGTTGGAAAAGTATTGCTGTTATGAAGAACATTGATGTTTTGGAATATTAGAAGAAGTAAGAGAAGCTGATGGTTGATTGCTTATGATGCCCTGAGAAGTATCAGGAGAGCTGTTATCCAGGACTTTTTCTGTTACGCTTTTGTTATCATTTAACCTCTGTTCTTGGGGGAAGAAACCCTGTGCAAACAATAAAAGTATTGTTTACCCTTAACCTACTTTGGCTGTCATCACTGGGCTACAACTACACAAGCATATCCAGATAACAGCAATAACAGAGTGACTTTAACTGTGCCCCCTCTCCTACTGCCTCCATACTGGGGTGGACGGGCGAGGGGTGACACTCTGCAGCACCATTCCTCTGGCTTTCCCCAGTCCAATTTTTATATTATTTTTATTTATTTACATTCTCTTATATACCGCGCTATTCTGCATCAGTGCGGTTTACATTGAACAAACTGAAATTACATTGAACAGGGTATTATAACTTGGAGATAACTATTTTACAGGGAACATGGGCAATGGAGGGTTAAGTGGCTTGCCCAAGACCACAAGGAGCACCTGTGGGACTAGAAACCCCAGTCCTTCCGGCCCAAGGTTGCTGTCCTCTAGTGGGATTTGAACTCCCGACCTTCCAGCCTGAAGTACCTTGCCCCAACCACTAGGCTACTCCTCCTCCAATGGTGTATGCTGGCCTTTTGAATGTCCCCCAGTATACGTACTGCTCTGGACTCCTCTAGACCTCCCAAATGCTTTTCTCTTCTTTCTTCCAAAGGGTTTCTTGCCCCCTCTGTCTGTCCGGTCTGGCTTCTGCTTCTGATGATCCTCCAGATGATGAAGCTGTCCAAGATGAGGATCTCCAAGCTGATTCTGAGGATCTCCCAGATGAAACTGAGGATAATTCTAAGGATCTCCCAGATGATGAGGATAATTCTCTGCAGAATAAACTCTACCTTTATTCTGCTTTGATGAGTGCTCCACCCTAGCACAGCGCAGCTGTGCTGAATCAGGCCCTGCCCTTTAAGATGAGTGCTTGGGGATTACCTCATAGCCCTCCTGATTGAACACACGTTTCCCCACTTCAGCTCCTCTAATGGCTGTTGGAAACCTGGTGCATTCTGGGACTGGTAGTCTTTTATGGGAAAATTCTGTTTTCTTATTTCTACCAGAACTGACAGGTTGCTTGTTCAGAGTCACTTCACCTTTTCTATAGCTCCTTCCTGAGCTATGAGAAGCTTCCTTATCACAACGCTAACAAAAGTTAAAGCATAGTAATAATGGGTGATTTCAATTACCCCGGTATCAAATGGGTTGGTGTCATCGCAGGACATGCTTGGGAGATAACGTTTCTAGATGAAATAAATGACTGCTTCTTGGAGCAACTGGTTCATGAACCGACCAGAGGGGAAGCCATTTGTACCTAATCCTTAGTGAAACACAAGATCTGTTGCAAGAGATAAGGGTGTTGGGGCCACTTGGCAATAATGATCATTACATGATTGTGTTTGATTTAATAGATGGAGGAAGGATGGCAAGGAAATCCACAGTACTACCTTTTAACTTTCAAAAGGGAAATTATGATAAAATGAGAAATACTGTTAAGAAAAAGCTAAAAGGAGCAGCTGCAATAGTTAAAGATTTACATCAAACATGGGTGGTGGTTAAAAATACTGTCTCTGGAAGCCAAGACCAGCTGTATCCCCATGCTTTAAGAAAAGTGGAAGGAAGTCCAAAAAACTGCCAGCATGGTTTAAAGGTGAGGTCAGAGAGTCTGTTGCCAAAAAGCATCTTTCATGGTTAGAAAAAAAAAGCGAAATGACGAAAACTGGAAACAACATAAGCATTGCCAAGTTAGATGCCAGGCATTGATAAGGCAGGCAAATAGAGAATTTGAGAAGAAGCAAAAACATGTAATAAAGACTTTCAAGTACATTCGTAGTAAAAAAAACTTTGAGGGAGTCAGTTGGACCGTTAGATGATGGCATTAAGAGGGGACAAGGCCATAGTGGAGAGACTGAATGAATTCTTTGCTTCAGTCTTACTGAGGAAGATGTAGGGATGTTACCCATGACTGAAATGGTGATTAAAGGTGATGCCACAAAAGAACTGAAAGAAATATCGATACACTGGGAAAATGTATTACAACTATTTGATTAACTGAAGAATAGCAAATCACCTGGACTGGATGGTATACATCCCAGGGTGTTGAAAGAACTGAAATATGAGATTACAGACCTTCTATTAGTAATCTGTGAACTATCATTAAAATCATCTGTAATACCTGAAGATTGGAGGGTGGCCAATGTAACGTCAGTTTTTAAAAAGGGTTCCAGGGGTGATCCAGGACACTACAGACTGGTGAGTCTGACGTCAGTTCCGGGAAAAATGGTACCATTATAAAGAACAAAATTACTGAACCATGTAGTTAGTCGAGGCCTACCCAAGGAAGGTCTTGTTTTATGAATCTGTTATGTTTTTTTGAAGATGTGAAGAAATAGGTAGACAAAGGTGAGTCGGTTGATATAGTGTATCTGGATTTTCAGAAAGCCTTTGACAAGTTCCCTCATGAAAGACTCTTGGTAAAATTAAAAAGTCAAGAGATAGGAGGCAGTATACTATTGTGGATCAGGAACTGGTTAAAAGATAGAAAGCAGAGGGTAGGGCTAAATGGCTAATTTTCCCAATGGAGAAAGGTGATTAGTGGAGTACCCCAGGATCTGTGCTGGGTCCACTGCTTTTTTACATATTCGTAAATGACCTGGAAATGGGAATAACGTGTGAGGTAATCAGATTTGCAGATGACACAAAATTATTCAAAGTTGTTAAAACCCATGAGGATTGTGAAAAATTGCAAGAGGACCTTGATAAATTGGAAGATTTGGCATCCAAATGGCAAATGAAATTTAATGTGGACAAGTGCAAAGTTATGCACCTAGGAAAGAACAACCCAAACTATGGCTACACGATGCAAGGTTCCAGATTAAGAATCACCACCCAGGAAAAAGATTTAGGCGTCTTCGTGGATAACATGTTGAAACCCTCCACCCAATGTGCAGCGGCGGCCAAGAAAGCAAATAGATTGCTAGGAATCATAAGGAAAGGAATGGAGAATAAAACAAAGGATTTTGTAATGCCTCTGTATCATTTCATGGTGCGATCGCACCTTCAATATTGTATGCAATTCTGCTCACCGTATCTTAAAAAGGATATAGCATTATTAGAAAAGGCACAGTGAAGAGCCACCAAAATGGTAAAGGGATAGAAGGTTACCCCTATGAAGAGAGGATAAAAAGGTTAGGGATCTTCAACCTGGAAAAGACGGCTTAGGGTTAGATATGATAGAGGTCAATAAATTAATTAATGGAGTGGAATGGGTAAACGTAGATTGATTGTTTACGCCATCAAAATATAGAAAGACTAGGGGACATATAATGAAGCTACAGTGTAACCTATTTAAGACTAATAAGAGAAAATATTTTTTCACTCAACGTGTAATCAAACTCTGGAATTTGTTACCAGAGGATGTAGTAAAAGCTGTTAGTGTAGCCGGGTTTAAAAAAGATTTGGACAAGCTTCTGGAAGAAAGGTCCATAAAGCATTATTAAAGGGGACCTGAGAAATCTACTGTTTTCCCCAATACAAGCATTGTACCTGTGTGTTTTTGGGGAAACTGCTAGGTACTTATGACCTAGATTGGCCACTGTTGGAAACAAGATACTGGGCTTGATGCACCTTGGTCTGACCCAGTATGGCATATCTTATGTTCTTAACTGTTTGTGATCATAAAACTTTAATAGTATTTTCAAAGGTATACAACAAAAAAACAGATGTCTGTGCAGATCAGATGTAGTCATTTCTGAGAAAGAAACAAAATATGATCTGGACAGGATTAATGGAACCCTTCACTAATATTTGGTTGCACAACCCTTGGCAGTGATGACCTCAATAAATCTGTTGGGGGGTTTTTACCTCTTCACTCCAGACTTGTGTCTTTCCTTTCCTTTCTGCGGGTGTGTGTACTTTTTCTTTGGATAATGTCATATAAACTTTCCAGTGGGTTTAAGAAGTTCACCCATTTTGACAGGACCATGTCCATTTGGACACCCGCAAATATTGCCTGCAGTACTCGGGGCTCCACCATGAACCCTCTCATCTTTTGTGCTGACAAATGACAAAAAGAAGAATCAAGGCTCATGAAGAGCAGCACAGAAAGACTTTTGGTGCTTCTTAGTCCAGTCCCTTTTCAGCATCAGTGGCATTGGTCCCCATAGCCTCATGGAGTGCACTGGAGGCTGGAGATGCATTGACATCAAGGAGTCATTGAACCCACTCGGACTGGAGCATCGATAGGAGGCCCCAGTAGCAATGAGACACTGAGACCCACTCGAGAAGGGGAAGGATTTATCCTTATTTTCTTCGATATTCAGGACCAGTGACACAGCATCATGCAGAAGCTGAAATGCATCAGTATCCATCGGAGCATGATCTCAGGAGCATCAAGGTCTCAGTCTACTCCTGTCCCTCAAAGCAGCCCAATGTGAGGATTTCTCATTCTCCTCTGTACAGGAGGAGCTGCTCCAGACTCCGCGAGGCTTGGACTAGCCTTACGATACACCCTGCCAGATTCCACATGAGGCTCTCGCACCTTTGTTGATGGCAGCCCTCAAGCAGGGTCTCATAAAGGGCTTTGAGGATGCTGCTTCAATGGCATCAATAATGCTACAATACCGCTTTAACGTACCTAGCCAGTCTCATCAATATTACTCAAACGATACCCTCATAATTGTGTCTTTATTCTCGAACCATTATAATAATTAAGCTATTAATAATTTACAGAAGCTGTAACAAACTGCTGTAATATGTTTTACTGGAAACTGCAACAATTGATTACATTGTATACTCCTACATTGTTCCCTTAATATGTATCCACTTGTGCTAGCAATAGAAACATTGTTTCTCTGTCACTTGAACCGTAACAAAATGGAGCTCAGAAAAATGATCATGCTTACCCTAAATGTACTATGCTACTCAATTGGTTTGTTGCTCACATTCACCCCCTTCCTCCATACCCTCTCTCCCCCTCTTAATCTCCTTGGATCTGCTTATGTCCATGTTATTCCCTACCACCCTAGACAAGAATACCATAATTATAATAGAGCACACCCATTCATGGAGAGAACACCTCCGCACCTGAGAAGGTAGAAGGGTAATCCATATAAATAACACAGGTACACTACCAAAAAACTGCCTCCAGTTTTGCAACTGATTCCTATAGATTTTGGGGTGCTGAATCCAGGAAAAATAGCCAAAATGTTCCATCACGTCACGTTTTCTTGCAAAATTAGATTTCTTACCCATATAAGGAATGTTCACATAATTTCTTTTTAGCCGACTGCAGTTTATTTTCTTGGCCCAAAATAGAGGTTGTAATTGGTAACTAACTAGAAACACTCCCTCATGATATTTTAGAGTGTTTTGTATTCATTTTATACATTAACAGGACAATTGGGAGGCGGGGGGCTAAATCCAGTACTCGCGCTGGCGCATGTTCTTTCCTGTTCGCCTCGCCTCGTTCGCTCGCTCAAACACGGTGGTTGCGACATGAACGTTCCTGTCAAATTTCAGTTTCTTGCAAGTTCATTATTACCTTTTGTTTGCTCAGTCGTAATCCAGCTTTATTCCGAAGTGGTTCACTACAGTTGTAGTTTGCAGTGCTGTGTATTTGTGATGGCTCACAGAGCCAGAGGTTGCGTCAACTCTCCGGACAGTTTTTGTTTTATTTGTGGGGAATATACCGTGAAAAAGCGGCAGAGGAACATTTCTGCATTTATTAAAAAAGTATATTTCGCCTATTTCGGTTTGAAGTTAGGCGATCAAGACAAACCGTGGGCTCCTCACAAAGTGTGCAAGACATGTGAGGAAGAGCTACGCTTATGGATGAAAGGTAAAAAACAAGCATTTCGTTTCGGAATACCTATGATGTGGCGTGAACAAAGAGACCACAGCAGTGACTGCTATTTTTGCTCTTGCAT
This sequence comes from Ichthyophis bannanicus, assembly GCA_033557465.1. Classification (NCBI taxonomy): domain Eukaryota; kingdom Metazoa; phylum Chordata; class Amphibia; order Gymnophiona; family Ichthyophiidae; genus Ichthyophis; species Ichthyophis bannanicus. The sequence continues at coordinate 205,568,243 of CM066037.1, forward strand.
TGTGAAGGGATACAACTTAAAAAATAAGAACGTAATAAGTTACCCCAACCTTCCCTCAGCAATTAGGCCTATGCCTCATAGCAACGAAGTACTTGTGCCTGAACCACCAAAATCTTTGGATCATATTTGTGTGGACGGTTCTGATCATGATGAGACTCATCAGATGGCTTTTCCCGATGAGTCCAGTACTTCCGAGTTTGAAACTGAACCAGATCCGAAACCTGAACTTTTTTCTCAAGCTGAATTGAATGATTTAGTCCGGGATTTAGGACTCCCAAAAGATGCTGCCCAACTGCTAGGTTCTCGGCTTAAACAGAAAAATCTATTGTCATCAGGAACAACTTTTTATTGGTACCGCAACCGCGAGACACAATTTTTGAAGTATTTCAGCAAAGAGGAAGATTTGGTATTTTGCAACGATATATACGGAGTGATGGAAAAGTTTAAACTCAAGTATGATCCTGCTGAATGGCGGCTGTTCATTGATTCGTCAAAAGACAGCATAAAAGGTGTTCTTCTTCATAATGGCAACACATTCGCTTCAGTTCCTATTGCTCACTCTGTTATTCTCCAAGAAAAATACGAGAATTTGGCCCTGATTCTTCAGAAGATTCGTTATGATGAGCATAAGTGGATGATTTGTGGAGACTTTAAAATTCTATCCATGCTATTAGGGCAGCAATCCGGTTTCACCAAATATCCCTGCTTTCTTTGCTTGTGGGATAGCCGGGCCCGCGACCTACACTGGGGGAAAAAAGACTGGCCAATTCGGGAGTATTTGAGACCCGGTGAGAAAAATGTTCTTCATGAGAGCTTGGTACCTCGTGATAAAATTCTATTACCACCTCTCCACATTAAGTTGGGTCTCATTAAGCAATTCATCAAGTCCCTTCCAAAAGATGGTGAGTGCTTTCGGTACCTTTGCTCAAAGTTCCCCCGACTTTCTGAAGCAAAGCTAAAGGAAGGAGTGTTTGTTGGCCCTGATATAAGGAAACTCATTTCAGATGGAGCATTCGCTGAAACGATGTCTGAGAAGGAAAAAGAAGCCTGGGATTCCTTCAAGGATGTTGTTCTCAAATTCTTGGGGAACAGGCGGGATGAGAACTATAAGGATATGGTTGCCAGGATGCTCAATGCCTTCAAAGAACAAGGCTGTAACATGAGCCTGAAAGTCCATTTCTTGCACTCCCATGTGAACTACTTTCCCGAAAACTTGGGGGCGTACAGTGAAGAACAAGGTGAAAGGTTTCACCAGGACATCAAGGACGCAGAGAGAAGGTACCAAGGAAGATGGAACACCACTATGATGGCTGATTTCTGCTGGTTGCTGCTGCGGGAAACCCCAGATGAAAAATACGCCAAGCAGCGCACCAAGAGAAGCATTCGGGGGAACAAGAAATGGGCCCACCAGGAGATTGATTGACCCAAGAATGACTTTAAAATCTAAACTGTGTTGACAAATATCGTGTTTTTACTAAACTTTGAAATAAAAATTTGCTAGTTATTACCACAGTGTCGGATCTCATTTATTAGAATTTTATTTTCACACCATCGGGTGTTTGTCTTCATGTATTGCAATGGTGCGATTTGCGTTTTCTATTCTTACATACATACCTGTACAACATTTTTTGCACATTTCTTTGCTTTGCTTTGTGTCTAACCTCGCTCTTATATGCTCAATGTTTGTGCACATGTATGTGGCTGTTTTAAGTGCAGACAATTTTGCTACCATCACAGTGTGTTTTGTTGACATTACTCTATTCTTATGTGCTGCCTTGTTACAATTTTCTTTATTCTTATTTGAATAACTACTAAACAATTAGTATAAAGAATTCATCCAAGAAACTTTTATCTCGATCGCACGCAATCTGAAACGTTCACCTCAAACTGCTAACCCAATGTAGCAAAAAATCTGTACGTGATGGAGCATATTGGTTACCAGATTTGGATTCAGCGCACCAAAAAACGTAAAAATCAATCGAAACATTAGAGGCAGTTTAAAAAAAAATTTTTTTAGTGTACCTGTGATAATCTTTAAAAAAGCCCTTTCCTCCTACAACACTAAAATTCATCCTCATCAATGCCAGATCAATTAGAAATAAAATCCCGCTCATAAGAGACGTCATTACTGACGAAAACCCAGATTTCCTCTGCATCTCGGAAACATGGTTAACTGAATCTGACTCAGTTCTCCTAAATCAACTAAAGGTGAATGGCTACACTATTTTCAATTGCACCCGAGATAGCAAAAGAGGAGGTGGAGTACTCACAATAGTAAAATCAGGACTTAACTGCTCCCCCACCATATGTGATAACCACGATGGCATGGATATCCTAAAAATAGAAAATAAAAACATAGCTATTTGCCTTTTTTACAGACCTCCTACACCAGATGCTCAGAATATAGCAACTATCCTGGAATCTGCCTTTAATTCCCCAATAAGAAAACCCCATATTATCCTTGGGGACTTTAATCTAGCCACTCTCTCCAACAACCAATCGACAACCTTCCTCGACTCAATGGAAGAAATGGGCTACAGACAGACAATCAATTACCCTACGCACATTAAAGGTAACACCCTTGATCTGGTATTCCTACCAGAACACATAACTGAACTACCTCAATACACTCCTCCTACCATAACCCAGGTCCCCTGGTCAGACTACTTTATGATACTCTTCCCTTTTCACATTCCTCACACCTCCACCCTGCAACATACCACCACACACCAAGGACTGAGATTCCGACCCTTTGTTATGTAGAAGTTCCTGGAAACAATCATACCACAGCTGGATGAAAACTCAAGCAACCTTGACAAAGCTGTATGAAATTGGAACACCACTATAAAGATAGCTTCCGAACCATTTCCTATAGCTAACAGACCCCATCGAAAAACATCCGAACAATGGTATTCTGCTGAACTAATTAACTTAAAAAAGGAACTCAGAAAGTTAGAATGTAGATGGAGAGCAACCCCTCCCCCCCCCCAAAATTTAGAGACCTATATTTTGCAACTCTTAACTCCTACAAGGAAGCTAGAAATAATGCCAAAAAACAACACCATACAAGAATGCTATCTAAAGCCATCAACCGTCCAAGGGAGCTATTCGAGATTGTTAAATCCTTATCTTAATCTCCCGCTGATAACATCCACAAGATTCCTATTAATCCCCAAACTCTAGCTAACCATTCTGCAGACAAACTTAAATAAAATCCAATAACAAAAACTAAACCCATAAAGTGAAACCCCTATTTAAACTTAATTTTTGTCAGAAGAGACTGGAGGAGACTGGAATTGACATCCAATCACACCAGACAGCCTTTTCTATTTTTCTTTTTTTGTAAACGCTAAAACATTTTTACTTAGCTCATCATTATATTCCAGTGAAGTTTCCATGTGTCAGACTTTTCTCTCAAATAGCGGTCGGATAGCTTTCCATAGCGGTGTATTTTGGAAGAAAGTAACCACTTGAAACAGGGCTTAATGGCCCGAAACGTACGTCGTGTATGAACTATCCGACCGCTATTTGAGAGAAAAGTCTGACACATGGAAACTTCACTGGAATATAATGATGAGCTAAGTAAAAATGTTTTAGCGTTTACAAAAAAAGAAAAATAGAAAAGGCTGTCTGGTGTGATTGGATGTCAATTCCAGTCTCCTCCAGTCTCTTCTGACAAAAATTAAGTTTAAATAGGGGTTTCACTTTATGGGTTTAGTTTTTGTTATTGGATTTCATTTTTACTAACCTAAGGACTTAGTTTATATTGACAAACTTAAATAAAGCATCCCTTCTGTGCCTGACCCTCTACCCTCAATAATGAATAACCCCAATGAATGGAAATCTGTCCGCCTCATTGACAGAAAACAACTGCTCAAGATAATTACAAAGCTCAATACAACCACATCCCTCTTGGATCCGTGCCCTGTAGCCTGGATCAAGACAACGAAACTAGAGCTTACCCCTTACATTTTAGACATAGTGAACCAAGGAGTCTTGCACCAAGACTTCTTACCAAATGAACTCAAACTCTCAGCAATTCGCCCATTGCTTAAAAACAAATCACTAAACAACAGTGACCCATCCTCCTATCGGCCTATTGCCAGCATTCCCTTCCTGGCTAAAATCATTGAAAAGGTTGTCCAACTCCAGCTTCAGGACTTTATAGACACAACTGCTCCCCTTGATGAGCATCAGTATGGGTTTCGCCCTGTTCCATGGTGTGGAAACTCTCCTTCTTGCCCTTTTCGACTCTCTCATCAGAGGCATGGACAACATCAAACAAGCCTTTATTTTGGTGTTGCTTGACATATCCTCTGTTTTTGACTGTGTAAATCATAACATTCTCATTTTCAGATTCAGTCAAATAAGTATTAAGGAATTAGCTCTCAATTGGTTTAAATCATATATATCTGACCGCGCCCAATTTGTACAAATCAATCAAGTTGCTTCATCACCTTTCCCACAGGAACAGGGAATTCCGCAAGGCTCTGCACTTTCTGCCCTCCTTTTTAACCTATACCTTCAACCGATATGCTCCATATTCAAAAAGCACAATATAAACTACTACATTTATGCGGACGACATCATGTTGTTTTCCCCATTTAACATATTTGGCCCCAATTATGACAACCTAGCAGCCTGCCTCTCTCAAGCAGAACTATGGCTCCGCTCAAAGAATATGTACATCAATTTCAAAAAGACGGAAGTACTATTTACTTCAAGAAACCCTAATTTCACCCCCCCCCCCCAATCAGTTATCAAGCTTCAGAACTTCACCCTCCCAGTGAAGCAGGAGATGAAATATTTAGGAATCACCCTTGACAGGACTCTTCATTTATCTTCCCACATAAAACAAACAGCCAGAACAATCTTCTTCAAACTCAGGACCATACAACATCTAAGACCACTTATAGACAGGGATGATTTCAGAACCGTTGCCCAAGCTCTAATAACACCTCACCTGGACTATTGCAACGGGATTCTCCAAGGCATAACCAAAAAAACCCTAAACACACTCCAAATGGCTCAGAATGTTACGGCCCGAGTAATTTCCAAAACCAGGCTATCTGACCACATTTCTCCCATTCTATACGTCCTTCATTGGCTCCCTGTTACCAGCAGGATCCAATATAAAACCATAGTGACTACCTTTAAGTTAATTAACAAGATTGCACCATCTCATCTCTACACTGATTCAAAGCCCCCCTAAAAACAGAATGAGAAGAAGAAGGAACCTCAATACTATTTTAGTACCGGACTCAATTAGAAAAACAAAACAGATAAGAACATAAGAACATAAGATATGCCATACTGGGTCAGACCAAGGTCCATCAAGCCCAGTATCCTGTTTCCAACAGTGGCCAATCTAGGTCATACATACCTAGCAGTTTCCCCAAAAGACACAGGTTCCGCAATGCTTGTACTGGGTCAAGCATTGATATACTGGGTCTCTTCTTAATAATGGTTTATGGACCTTTCCTCCAGATAACAAGCAACAGTGCCTTTTCCTATGTTGCACCGATTCAATGGAATAATCTTCCAGTCCAGTTAAGGGAGATTAATGACCTCCAAACTTTCCGAAAGGAGCTAAAAACATACTTATTCACTTTTATAACCTAGACCATTCCTCTGATCAAGCCACTCAAGCACAAGCGGGCCATCCTACCTAATACCCTGCCTATACAATACCAGTCTTAACCCACTTAAGCGCAGACAGTTATTGTTCACACCTCATACAAATGTATATACCTCTGTACCACCTTGAGCCCCATTGTTGTGACTCGAGTTGTAAATAGTTATTATGTTCAACCGTTTTATTGTAAATAGTTGTAATGTTTCAAAATGTTCAATGTATGTTTCCTTTGTTATATGTAAACCGCCCCTGATCTTTGGAAGGGGCAGTATATAAAAGTGTCCAAATAAATAAAAATAAACAATGGTGCAATGCTGTATCAAGCCAATCCTTGATACTTGCCAACTGCCTGCAGGAGAGGCATTGACATTGGGACCTCAAAGGGCCTCAACACCGGTGTTTACCCAGCCAGTGTCTATCTTAAGCACTTCAGGAAATGATCACTTCATGAAGCCTCTAAGAGCATTGGTGCACCAGCACCCCTAGAGACATTCTTTGGGTATCCCTCTACATTCACATAGGAGTGCATGTGGGATGCTGATTATGACTGAGTACTTTTCGGAGGAGAGGTCTCCCAAATTATCAGGATAGCCCTCTCCTTCGAATGAGTGAGGTAAGTCTCCTCCAGATTTTGTCATGGCTTTGGCTAAGGCCATGCCAGTTGGAGATGGAAGAGGAGCCCTGGGCAGAAAGTTGGAAATAATTTAGTATTCCAGAGTTCCTAAGGAAGCCTTGACAATACCCCTTCCAAGGCTGCATATGTTTTATTTATTTTATTTATTTAGACAGATTTGTATACCGCCTTATCCTTCAATCAAAGCGGTCACAACACAATCGGGGGATACATTTAACACACGGGGATATGAGACACATACACTAATACTTACAGGGAACATGGGCAATGGAGGGTTAAATGGCTTACCCAAGACCACAAGGAGCATCTGTGGGACTAGAAACCCCAGTCCTTCCGGCCCAAGGTTGCTGTCCTCTAGTGGGATTTGAACCCCCGACCTTCCGGCCTGAAGTACCTTGCCCCAACCACTAGGCTACTCCTCCCTCCTTGGAAACTCTTTCTTTGTACTTCCAGTCAGAGTAAGATTGACTCTATATATGGCATCCAGAAGGCTCCCAGATTGGGTAAGCTTCATTTGCCACACTACTCCATTGTCGTCAGATTCACTCTCAAGAGACAAGAGTTTCCAAGTCTTCGGCACCCCTGAGGTGGGAGGCTAGGACACTGAATTCTGACACTTTGGAAGATTTGGGAGAGAATTTTATGAGAATGCTATGCTCACATCCCATGTAGTGTCCTACCAGCTCTTCATGAGCATGTACTTGTAGAACATCATTTATTTATTTTATTTATTTAGACAGTTTTTGTATACCGCTTTATCCTTCAATCAAAGCGGTCACGACACAATTGGGGGATACATTTAACACGCGGGGATATGAGACACATACACTAATACTTACAAGGAACATGGGCTATGGAGGGTTAAGTGGCTTGCCCAAGACCACAAGGAGCATCTGTGGGACTAGAAACCCCGGTCCTTCCGGCCCAAGGTTGCTGTCCTCTAGTTTACAATCTTGATGGGTTTGCGGATTCTTTCTCTCTCAAGCTTCACAACTCAGGTCCCTAGTGAGACAGAAGAAGGAGTACAAAAAATATATTGTCCAAGTAACATACAATATTTTCATTGAGAGTTGTCTCAATGAGTATTGGTGCTCAGAGAATCTCGTGGCTTCAGACTTGTGGTGCTCAGAGAATCTCTAGGCATCAGACTTACAATGCAGTGTACAGAAGAAACTGTGCCGTAGAAAGAATCATGATGCAAGAGACTGCTACCATAAACAAGAAGACACTTTTCAGACCGCTCCAGGCCAACTCCTAACCGAACCTTCTCCATATCTAGGAGGTATAAGTCCCCCTCCTTCCTGCTTATCCCAAACCAGAGTTCTCAATCCTGCCCTAGGCAAAGGAAGGTTTAGAAGTTCCAATCCCCATCCCAGACAAAATGAGGGATGTGGTTTTGAGAGGAAGCTAGAGAACACAAGAGACTCCAGTCCTGATCCCTGACAACTTTACAGTCAGAGGGAGACTCATGTTCTTTGTGAACCGATGCCTCCTTATAATCTCAACTATTAGGTACTCAAAATAATCTGGGTTGGGTACAGATTACATCTATCAAGCTTTCTGCCAATTGCCCACTGAGGAAACATTCGGTCCTTCCTCCATACTAGCAAGTTCTTCTTCTTCAGGAGCTCTCTGCCCTTTGTTTGGTCACTATAGTTGAAGCCATTTCACCAGGGTAGGAAGGCAGGGGTTTTATTCAAGTAAAAAGTAAAGCAAAAAAGAAGGCACCTCCAATAACCCAAACGACAACAAAGAAAAACAAATGGAGAATGACAGTGGCCACAATTGAAGACGTTTCAATAAGAAGTTTTATTGAAAGACCTGACTCAGCTGAGTTTCAGGAAACTAGCCTGCATCAAGGGTCAAACTGGATAAATGCCAACAAGTTTAATAATTTTGAAGCTGTCAATGGATAAACCTCAGTTATATACTGTCTATAGCAACCATCTCATGTCTCAGTTGACCCCATCAATTCAATTGGAAGTCACTGAAGATCTTCTGGACTTGACTCAAGTGAAGGCCTTCCTTCCTCCCAACAGACTCCACCCACCTGTTTGCAACAGTGGACAACATAAAGGAGAGTCAGCAAACATCAGCAAGAAACATGTTGGGAATTAAATGGACCAATAAGGGAATGTGGTCCAACATTGTGTTGACATATGACATATGAGAAGAGACTTGAAGACTTAAATATGTACACTCTGGAGGAGAGGAGGGACAGGGGAGATATGATTCAGACCTTTAAATACTTAGGGGGTTATTCTGTGCTACGAATAGCGGGGATGGATGACCCAATGGGACGTCCATCCCTGCTATTTGTGCCGGCTCCTACCCCCGACTAACTTTTCTGCTGGTTGTGCAGTGAAGTTAAACAGGGGCAGGGAAGGGGTGGCCTGGGGGCAGAGTCTGGGCAGTCTGTGGGTGATCGCTAATCCTGGACATACAGGGCCGATTCTAATGTTGGCCCTGTACGTCCAGGGCCGGCGAAATATTTGGGGAAGTTATTTCACCTCTGAGGTGGAATAATTTACCTGGATGGGATTTTTTGACCAACCCAGGGTGTGGATGGGGCAGGGGGTGCCAGGGTTTATTCCCCGCAGCCCAACCCTGGCCTTAGGAGGCCAGATCAGGGATCGGGCTGCACGAAATAAACACTTTTATTTGGCGGCTGGCATCGTGGCTTTTAAATCTATTTAAGAGCCCTGACTGAGTTAGCTGGGAATAGTCCTGCATGTGCAGGCCGGACTGAATCACAGGGACAAATTATAACATACACAACATGTGTAGACAAACAGTTGGTATGAGTATGCAGTCGGTACCGTGTGTTGGTGACAGGATGTGTAAAGAAACCTTTCATTGTGATGGCATATTTGCAGGTAGAACAGCTGTTGCATTTGTAATGGCCTTTCTCTATGTGTAAAGGAGTAGGAACTGAGGGCATATATGAAGAAACCAGCATGTCACCTAGATTGCGTTGTCTATTATATGCAATAGTGAGACGTTGGTTTGAAAAACAAGGCCGTGTCTGCAGAGTGTGCCAGTGAGACCTCAAAATCTTTTGTATTTTGGAGGAGAGGTGGGAAAACCGAACGACACAAACAAATTTGTCATCAGACTGTTTATCTTTAGGTAAAAGAAGCTGTTGTCTAGAAGAAGACTGAGCACGTTCAAAACCTTTTTGGACACACTCTCTTGGATAGCCTCTAGCATGAAAACGTGCTGCCATATGAGATGATTTGTCTTTAAAGTCATCATAATTAGTACATAAGTGCCGCAGGCATAAAAATTGTGAGAAAGGTAAATTATTTTTGAGTTGGCTGTTATGAAAGCTTTCAAAACGAAGCAACTTATTTCGATCTGTAGGTTTGCGGTAGATAGTAGTAGTGAAACCATCTCAGGATTTTCTAATAAGGATATCGAGGAAGGGAAGTTCTGTGGAACTGAATTGCATTTTAAATGTGAGGTTATTATCTAAACTATTGAGCCAATTATGAAATTCATATAATTGATTATTAGTGCCCTTCCAAAGAACTAAAATGTCATCTATATATCTCTTCCAAGAGATGACAGAGGATGAAAAGAGGCAGTTCTTCAAGTAGGTGTCTTCAAATTGTGCCACATACAGGTTGGCTATATCAGGTGCCATTGCAGCACCTTTGATTTGTTGGAAAAACTGGTTATTAAACAAAAAATAGTTTTTAGTCAAAGCAATGTGAGCTAAATCAACCAAAAAATGAGTAGGAATGCAGACAGGTAAAGCATGCTGGTCTAGATATTTGGTGATGACGACAATAGCACCATCTTGTGGGATGTTAGTGTAGAGTGATTCTATATCAAACGACACCAAAATGATGTCTGAAAGATCTCCACTAAAATTACTTAAAAAAGTGATTATATCGGCTGAATCTCTAACATATGTAGTAATAGGTACAAAGGGCCGTAAGAAAACATCGATAAATTGAGACAGAGGCTGAAGAACTGACCCTATACCTGACACTATAGGTCTGCCGGGAGGGGAATGGAGGGATTTATGGATCTTCGGAATGGTATATATAGTGGGAACCACAGGGTGTGGAACTTGTAAAAATAAAAATTCACTTTTGGTCAAGAAACCGGCATTATAGCCATATAGTAACAAAGAATCAATGTCTTGTTTTATTGTTAAAGTGGGATTGTGTGACAAAACTTGATAAAAGTTCTCATCGTTAAGCTGGTTTGTAAGCTCTTGTACATAATAAGATCAATCCAATATAACAATACCTTCGCCTTTGTCTGCGGGTTTTATGATGATGTCTGACCATTTATTAAGTGTATGTAGGGCTGACCATTCATTACATGAGAGATTGTTATATCGACATCTGATCTTATGTTCCAATGACTGGACATCATGAAGGACACATTCCATAAAAGATTGAATGGCAGGATCTATAGGACCGGGCGGATACCAACGTGACTTGTTGCGCATGATGGATGGATCCGTGGAAATAGATGGTTTATCTGAAAAGAACTTTTTGATCTGTAATTTGCGGGAAAACTTATGAAGATCGATCCTGGTTTGAAAAGCATCGTACCAAGCAGTAGGAACAAAAGAAAGACCTTTTTGTAAAAGGTCTATCTCTGATTTAGTAATTTCAACTGTTTATTCACGTAGTCTTATAGGATGGTACATTTTAGTTTGTCCTTTTCCCCCCTTTTTTGACTTTTTAAAATTTTATTTGCTCACCCACGCCCCGATGCGGTGGCTCTTTCGCCCCTCACAGTTTGTGCAAAGAGAGCGCGCATAGTACTATCATTTTATTTGCCTCCAATGTTTTTAATTCTTCTTACATATTTATGTTTTTATGTGGTGTTTTTCATCTCATTCTTTAGACGTGGCCAGTGTATTAATTCTTTTTTGTCCAGTACAATACTCGTATCGCCCCCCTTCTTTTCTCTCTTTCACATAGCACAATTACGGCCTGTGCACAAGTCTTTGCCAGATGTATTTATCACCTTTCATATGCACAATGTATATCTTTTTGTTATTTTATACTTACTATTAGTGGCAGTTTATCATTTTATTTTTATTTTAATTTTTTGTTTTTTTCACTTCTCAATTGCACACAGCCCATATAAGCTCATGCTCTGTTTGCCTTACCCAAATGTTTATGTTTTGTATTATCTCTTTTTGCAATTCCCCTTTTTTATGTCCAGCCATTCCAATGTTAACATATATAGTTCTGGTGTTTTAATTATTTGTTATTACCTTATATGTTTGCCTTTTACCACCAGTCTCTCTGCACGATGGTTTTAAACACAGTGCATATATATTTTTATTTGTACTGTTCTTTTATATATGCAAGGTTTTTATTTATGATATTTATGTATATACACGACTTTTTATATGTACCATCGTTCTCCTTCCCCTTTTTTAATTATACATGTGTCCTATGTCACATTATCATTCATGCTTGTGTTTTTACTATGTTTTAGATTGGGAAGAGTGGTTGCTCCACCCTATAGAAGTGTCCCATACACTTTCTATGTGGTTACCTGATAGCATTTTTGTCTTTTTATATAGTTACTTTTGTATATTTTATCATATATTAATATTATATGTTATTTATTATTATTATGTTCATTTTATGTGTTTGTTGTTTTTTTAGACCCCTGATGAAGGCCCCCGGCCGAAACTTGTAAAGTTGGGTCCTTAATAAAGTTTTTTATCCATACACCTTGGTAGGCCGTGGTAATTTATCCTCCGCAGTACTTTTTCAGAGTTGGGAGTGGTGCCAAAGGACTGGAGAGAGGCTCATTTGGTGCCTTTACACAAAAGCGGTAGTAAGGATGTGGTTGAAAACTACAGGCCGGTTAGTTTAACTTCGGTGGTGAGTAAATTATTGGAAACGCTGCTGAAAGAGAAAATAGTGAGGTTACTGGAGTCCAGCGGATTACAGGATCCGAGGCAGCATGGAGTCACCAGAAGCAGGTCTTGTCAGGGAAATCTGATTGATTTCTTTGACTAGGTGACCAGGTTAGTTGGACCGAGTTAGAGCCCTAGATGTGGTGTATTTAGATTTCAGTAAAGCCTTTGACACTGTTCCTCACAGGCGACTTATAAACAAACTGAGCATCCTAGGGATGGACCCTAAAGTTACTGCTTGGGTTAGAAATTGGTTGGATGGGAGGCGACAAAGAGTACAGGTAAATGGAGCTCACTCTGAGAAGGATGTTACCAGTGGTGTGCCCCAGGGATCTGTCCTTGGTCCGATTCTTTTGAACATCTTTGTTAGTGATATAGCGGAAGGGCTGTTGGGTAAGGTTTGCCTCTTTGCGGATGATACCAAAATCTGCAATAGAGTAGACACCCAGGAAGGGTTAGATAACATGAGGAGGGATCCTAGCTAAGCTTGAAGAATGGTCTAGAATTTGGCAGCTGGGATTTAATGTTAAAAAAATGTAAGGTCATGCATTTGGGCTGCAGCAATCCAAGGGAGCAATGTAGTATAGGGGGGTGAAGTACTTTTGTCCACTAAAGAAGAGCAGGACCTCGGTGTGATTGTGTCTGATGATCTTAAAGTAACTAAACAGGTAGAAAAGGCGACAGCAAAAGCTAGAAGGATGCTTGGGTGCATAGGGAAAGGAATGGCCAGCAGAAGAAAGGAGGTGATAGTGCCTCAGTATAAGTCTTTGTTGCAACCTCATTTGGAGTATAGTGTGCAATTCTGGAGAGCGCACCTTCAAAAGGATGTGAGCAGGATGGGGTCGGTGCAGAGGGTGGCTACTAAAATGGTTACTGGTCTTCATTATAAAGCATATGAGGACAGACAAGGATCTTAATATGTACACCTTAGAGGAAAGGCGGGATAGAGGTGATATGATTGAGATGTTTAAATACCGCCGTGGCATAAATGTTCAGGAGGAGAGCCTCTTTCAATTGAAAGCAAGTTCTGCTACGAGGGGACATGGGATGAGGGTGAAGGGGGATAGATTCTGGAGTGATATGCGGAAATATTTCTTTATGGAAAGAGTGGTGGATCCGTGGAATAGTCTCCCAGTGGAGGTGGTGGAGATGAGGACAGTTTCTGAATTCAAAAAAGCATGGGAAAAACACAAAGGATCTCTAAAGGAAAAAAGGGGACTGTTGTAGTTGTTGATATGGAAGGACAGACTATAGATAGGCCATATGGTCTTTTTCTGTCATCATATTTCTATGTTTCTATGATACATTGTCCTCCCTTGGTTTTAGGGGCTCTGGACTGTCCTGGTTTTCTTCTGATCTCTCCCATCACTCTTTCAGTGTTCTGGTGGTTTCTCTTCTACTGCTATCCCTCTCTCGGTGTACCCCAAGGGTCTGTTCTGGGCCTTCTCCTTTTCTCTCTCTACACCCAGTCCCTTGGTGCTCATATCTCCTCCCTTGGATTTTAGTATCATTTTTATGTTGATGATTCTCAGATCTATCTTTCTACACCGGATATTTCTCTGTCACTCCAGGCCTTCATCTCTGCCTGCCTGCCTGTCTGACTTCGCCTCTTGGATGTTTCACCGCCATTTGAAATTAAACATGTCCAAAACCAAACTTATTTTTCCCCGTAAACCTTCCTTCCCCCTTCCTCCTTTCTCTATCTCTCTAGATAACACTCTTCTACTTCCTTTTTTCTCAGCCCATAATCTTGGTGTCATCTTTGACTCCTCCCTTTCCTTCTCCTCACATAATCAACAGATTGCTAAAACCTGTTGTTTCTTTCTCTATAGCAGCATAATTTGCCCCTTCGTTTCTTAACATGCTACTGAAACTCATGTCCACTCTCTAATTACTTCCCATCTCGACTATTGCAACCTCCTCCTTGCTGGTCTCTCTCTGAGTTACCTCTCTCCCCTTCAGTCTGTTCAGAACTCTGATGCGTGACTAATCTTTTGCCAGCCATGATATATTCATATAACCACTCTTCTCAAATCACTTCACTGGCTTCCCTTCTATTTCCATATCCAATTTAAATTTCTCCTTCTGTCCTTTAAATGCATTCATTCTCCTGCCCCTCACTAGCTTTCCTCTCTCCCTACCTCCTTGTGAACTCTGCTGTTCTACTGGCTTGCTTCTCTCTGCCCCTTTCTTCCACTGCCAACACCAGACTTTGATCCTTTCACCTTGTTGCTCCTTTTGCCTGGAACAAACTACCTGAATCTGTACATCAGCCTTATCTCTGCCCCTTTTCAAAACCATGCTAAAGGCTCACCTCTTTGAGGCTGCTTTTGCATCCTGATTCCTTATTTTCCTTGTATCTCCTTACCCTTCCCTATTCTGCCCTTATTCTTTTCTTTTGTCTTGCCTGTCTTAATTAGATTGTAAGCTCTAATGAGCAGGGACCATCTTTATATGTGTATGTACAATGCTGTCTATGCCTTGTAGCGCATAATAAATGATTATTCCTGATCTTGGCCCAGTCTAGTCCCGAGACCTCTGGGTTCCCTATCTTATTCAGCAGCTTGGAGACTGAGAAACTCCTTTTTCTGTGACATCATGAGTATATCTCTCCGGTGTCCGCCCCCATCCAACCAGTTACCTCAGTCTCCAAGCAGCTGGATAGATGGGAGCCCAGGGATCTCGGGCTCACTTGAGAAACAATTAAGATTTTAGCTTAATTTTGATTAATTTGATTTTTCAATTCAATTTGGTTTCTGTAGCTTTAAATTTTCCTCTTTTTTTTTTAGGTGCTGTCTATTTTCAGCTGCAGTACGAGTCATCCCCCCCCCCCCCTTCCCTGCTTGCTCTGACTGTTTTTAGCTGAGCCTGCTTCAGAGGGGTTACCTGAACTGGCAGCGCTGCAGCTCCATCTCCAATTTTGGATGAGTTGGCCCCGTTGTTCACCGTTGGAGGAGGGGGTTTCCTCAGCGCCATGCGGAGGTACTTGCCCGCGAGTGCGCTTGTGAGAGTCAGCCGCCGGTAACGCTATTGCAGGAGGCGGGACGCACACCGATAGCGAGTGCTGTGCTCCCAATCCACAGACCTCTGTTCTGTGACCAGCACAGGGGCAAGTTCTTTCTTGCGGCTCAGTGGTAGCAGGTAAGCGAGGTCGGGCCCTCCTGCTTCCTTTCAGCGGCGTGCAGTTTGCGCGGGCTTTTTCCTGAGGGCCTAGCCACGTAGTGACGGCGCGGCCTTGGGGACGGCTCTGCCGCATGCTATCTTGTGCGAACGGGGGGTTTCTTCCTGCTGCGCTGTGCCTTGGGGGAAGGAGCAGGGCTGTTCGCATAGCTTTTTCTTTCATTTAATTGTTTTTTGGAGTTGCTTTCAACGCCGCAACCTGGCAGCGCTTCGGTGAATCGCTTGCTAGGTGAGAGGGGCATTTGTTGGCTTTTAGCTTCCTTTTTCTGTTCCATTTGAGTTTCGCTTGATTTTTGATTTTACTTTTGGATTTTCATCCTTTTGCATTTCATAATTTCAACCTTTGTGTTCCTTTTCTTCTCAACATGCCTTCTAAGCCCATTTGCGTGGTATGTGGGGCTAAGAAGGCTTCTCATAGCGGGGTCTGCAAGGCCTGTATGGGGGAGACTGGAGAGGTGGACCAGTCCCTTCCCCAGGCGGACAGAGCCTCGGGGGGTGCTCCGGAGCCCCCGGCTGGCCCAGGGCTTGGCGGGGAGCCGGAGGAGCCTGTGGCCGGTCCGTCCTCTGCACTTCCCACGCCCCCCGCGCAGGTGATGTTGCCTAGGGAGCTGTCAGCTATATTTTCTCAGCAGTTCGTGGCTTTCTTGCAACAGTCTGCTGTTGGCTCTTTGCTGACGCAGGGGTCTGAGGGGGAGAGGAAGCGCTCTGCCTCCCCCAGGCTCCTCTCTCCTCCGCCTCCGAGTAAGAGACTGCGGGGCGACAGGGCATTGTCGGACATTACCGGGGTCTCGGAGGACCCGTTGTCCGATGAGGAGAGCCCCAGTGTGGCTCTGGATGATGAATTGGAAGAGGGGGAAATCTCTGAGAGGGAAGATCAGGCTAGGGTGGTGAGAGTGTTTCGGAGAGAGGAGTTGCCAGCTCTCATTGCCGAGTCCCTTAAAGCATTCAATATGCCAGTACCAGGGGCAGCGGAGGATAATACCCTTGAGGATCCTTTGCTGCAGGTGTTTCGGCGGTCTCAGAAGGCGTTCCCCGTGCATAGAGTGTTTGCCGAGATGATTCAAGAGGAGTGGAGCGTCCCGGAGGCTCCGTTGAGGGGGTCTCGGGTTATGGGCCGTCTGTATCCCTTGTTGGACCAGGACAAGGAGGTCTTTAGGTCGCCCAAGGTGGACGCGGCCGTCTCGGCTGTCACCAAGAAAACCACTATACCGGTTGAGGGTAGTGCGGCTCTCAAGGATGGGCAAGACCGGAAGTTGGATGTGCTCTTACGGCAGGTCTTTGACATAAATGCTGTCTCCCTGCAAGCGGCTATCTGTGGGGCTTGGGTGGCGCGAGCCTGCCTCAGGTGGGCCCAACAGGTGCAGGGGGAGCAGTCCAGTGCTTTAGCGGAGGACGCTGCGCGCCTGGAGTCGGGTGCAGCCTATCTTGCGGATGCCCAATATGACCTCATGCGGGGTCTTTCTAAAAGTATGGCTTCTGCAGTGGCTGCCCGCAGATACTTGTGGTTGAAAAACTGGGCAGCAGATTCCTCCTCGAAGGCGAGGTTGAGTAAGCTACCCTTTAAGGGCCGGCTTCTCTTCGGGGAGGATTTAGAGAAGCTCGTTAAAGATCTCGGTGAATCTAAGGGCGGCAGGTTGCCGGAGGACAAGCCCAAGTCTGCTCGGGGGAATCCCGGGGGTCGGGGTCCGTTTTGGGACGTCCGCCGTTTTCGCTCCCAAAGGTTCTCTTCGAGCCCTCGGGGGCGGTTTCCCTACCGCAACCAAGGATTCCGGGGTTTCTGCGGAGCGGGAAGAGGTTTCGGGGCAGCTTCCGCTCCCTCTTCCGTTGGTGTCAAGAAGTCGCAATGAGATGAGGGGGGCCCAGCCGGCCCTCGTTCCGGTGGGGGGTCGTCTGCAGGAGTTCTTTCCTGCCTGGGCCCAAATTACCTCAGATCAATGGATGCTCGAAGTTATTCGGGAAGGTTACGCCCTCGAGTTCTTGCATCCGGTGCGGGAGGCGTTTGTGCAGTCTCCCGGACGGTCCGTCGCAAAATGTGCGGCTCTGAGGGTGACAGTACAAAGGCTGTTAGATCTCAAAGCCATTGTTCCCGTGCCTCCCGAGCAGTGCGGCTCCGGTCGGTACTCCATCTATTTCATTGTCCCGAAGAAAGACGGGGGCATCCGGCCAATTCTGGATCTCAAGAAGGTCAATCGCTGTCTGCGAGTGTCGCACTTTCGCATGGAAACTCTCTGTTCCGTCATAGTGGCCGTACGGCGGGGGGAATACCTCACCTCTTTGGACTTGACGGAGGCATACCTCCATATCCCGGTACGGCCGGATCACCACCAGTTTCTTCGGTTCGCGGTGCCCTTCGGTCATTATCAGTTCCAAGCGCTGCCGTTCGGGCTCGCGACTGCTCCGTGGGTCTTCACCAAGGTGATGGTGGTGATTGCCGTGGCATTGCGCAAGGAGGGCATTTTGGTGCACCCTTATTTGGACGACTGGCTGATCCGGGCCAAGTCCAGAGCCGAGAGCGAGCGGGTAACGGCTCGTGTGGTGGAGTTTTTGCGAGACCTCGGGTGGATTGTCAATATGTCCAAAAGCCGTTTGCAGCCTTCTCAGAATCTGGAATACCTGGGGGCTCGCTTCGATACGAGCATGGGCAAGGTGTTTCTCACGCAGCAGCGCGCGAGCGGCCTGAGGAGAATGGTGGAACGGTTCCTGCGGCTGCAGGCCCCCTCGGCGTGGCACTACCTGCAGTTATTGGGCACCATGGCGGCGACGTTAGAGACGGTGCCGTGGGCGAGAGCTCACATGAGACCTTTGCAAAGGGCGTTGCTTCGCCGCTGGTCGCATCAGTTGCATCCCTTGTCCAAGAGGTTGGAGTGTCCGGAAGACACTCGTCAGGCCCTACTCTGGTGGCTGCATCCAAGATCCCTCGAGCGGGGGAGAGCACTCGAGACTCCCGCGTGGGTGGCGGTGATGACGGATGCCAGCTTGTCGGGCTGGGGGGCTCATTGTCAGGGCTGCTTCTTGCAGGGCACCTGGAGCTCCCAGGAGCAGCAGTGGTCGATCAATCTCTTGGAGCTGCGAGCGGTTCGCCTGGCGCTGCAGGGGTTTCGGCAGAGGCTCTCGGGCACGGCGGTGAGAGTGCTCTCGGACAACGCCATGGCGGTCGCCTTTGTCAATCGGCAGGGGGGAACCAGCAATGTGGCTCTTGAAGTGGAGGCCGAGGTTCTGTGCGCCTGGGCGGAGGCAAACCTCGTCGATCTCTCAGCGGCTCATGTGGCCGGCGTGAACAATGTCGAGGCCGATTTTCTCAGTCGGGTCCGTGTCGACCCGGGGGAATGGACGCTGCATCCCGAGGTGTTCGAGATGCTGACCCGCCGGTGGGGAGCACCGTTCATGGATCTCATGGCGACGTTTGCCTCGGCAAAGTGCAGTCGGTTCTTCAGCAGGCGCCGCAAGCGGATGTCGGAGGGTCTAGACGCTCTTCTCCAGCCTTGGCCGGAGGGGCAGCTGCTTTATGTCTTTTCTCCGTGGGTCCTGGTCTGCAGAGTCCTGCAGAGAGTGGAGCGATTTCGCGGTCAGGTCATCCTGATAGCGCCGGATTGGCCTCGCCGTCCTTGGTACGGCGACCTAGTTCGGTTGCTGGTAGCGAAGCCATGGCGGCTTCCCGGTCGGATGGATTTGCTGTCGCAGGGTCTTCTCTTCATGCCTCACGTGGATCGGTTCTTGCTTACGGCTTGGCTCTTGAGCGGGCGCGGCTGAGTTCGCAGGGCTACTCCGCGGCGGTTGTTTCTACTTTGCTGAAGTCTAGACGCCGTTCTACTTCCATGGCGTATGTCCGTTTCTGGCGGGTCTTTGAAGCGTGGTGTGCGGATAGGAATGTAGTAGCTCTTAAGGCTTCTCTCCCGCGGATCCTAGAGTTTATGCAAGATGGTTTCGACAAGGGCCTAGCGGCGGCCTCGTTGCGTGTACAGGTGGCAGCTCTGTCCTGTTACAGGGGCAGGGTTGCTGGGCGGCCGCTGGGGGAGCATCGGGATGTGAAGCGCTTCCTTCGGGCGGTGTCGCTGGCTAGGCCCCCGTCTCGAGCGGTCTTTCCAAAGTGGAATCTTCCCTTTGTGTTGGAGGCGTTAGAGCCGGAGCCGCTTGAGCCTTTGGCGCGTTCGTCGCTCAAGGACCTCACGTTGAAAGTGGTATTCTTGGTAGCGGTTTCTTCGGCCAGGCGGGTCTCGGAGCTGCAAGCACTTTCCTGCCGGGAGCCCTTCCTGACGTTCTTGGCCTCTAAGGTCGTCTTGCGGCCGGTACCGGCCTTCCTGCCTAAGGTGCTCTCGGCTTTCCATGTCAATCAGGAAATTTCCTTGCCGGTATTTGAGGGGGGGAAGGATTCCCTTTCTTCGCGGAAGCTTCAGCTCTTGGATGTCCGGCGAGCGTTGAAGAAGTATCTCAAGCGTACGGCGGGTTTTCGGAAATCCGACAGGCTTTTTGTGCTCTTTGGGGGCCGTCGGAAGGGGGAGGCGGCGTCCAAGGCTTCCATTGCGCGCTGGATTAAGGAGGCTATCGCGTCTGCCTATGTTTTGCGTGGTAGAGCTGTGCCGGAGGGGTTGCGGGCCCATTCCACAAGGGCGCAAGCGGCTTCCTGGGCGGAAGTGCGTTTGGTGTCGCCGGTGGAGATTTGCCGGGTGGCGACGTGGTCCTCCTTTAATTCTTTCGTGAAGCACTATCGGCTGGATGTGCAACGAGCGGAGGAGACGTCCTTTGGTTCTGCAGTCTTGCAGGCGGGTTTGCCGGGACCCTCCCATGTTTAATGGTTTTCTTCACTGCTCTGGTAAGGACCCAGAGGTCTCGGGACTAGACTGGGCCACGATCAGGAAGATGGAATTAGACTTACCTGCTAATTGTTGTTCCTGGAGTGGGACCAGTCTAGTCCCGTATCCCGCCCGGAGTCCCTTGGCAAACAGGTAGGGGGACTTGCTCCGCGTGGCACAGGTAAGAGAGTTTTCTTTCGGGGTTGTTTTCCTTGACTACACACTAGGTTACAGGGAAAGCAGAGAGAAAAAAAAAAAAAAGAATAGAAGAAGAAGAGAATGCATTGCGCTGTCAGCGAAGGGGCATGTTGCGGCGTTTTGGTTGGAGTTTGCTCCTAGCCGCATGTTTTCTTTGTCACTTTTGTAATTGGGGGGTTGTAATCTTCCTCTAGTACTCATGCTGAGTCTGTTATATTGATTTGATTGTGCAGATGCTTACTTGTTTCTCCGGGGAGTCTGCTTTGTCAATAGGTTACTGGTTGGATGGGGGCGGACACAGGAGAGATATACTCATGATGTCACAGAAGAAGGAGTTTCTCAGTCTCCAAGCTGCTGGATAAGATAGGGAACCCAGAGGTCTCGGGACTAGACTGGTTCCACTCCAGGAACAACAATTAGCAGGTAAGTCTAATTCCATCACAGTAGTAGTAGTAGTAGCAGTAGCCTTTAAAGTGCCTAACTCTAGTTGGTTTAGGATAACCGGTTAGCAATTGAATATCACCACTAACCGGTTATCCTTGGATGCTACCCCAGTTCTTCCCCTGGAATGTCTTGACACTTGCAGACTCAAACCAGACACATTCAGTGGCACTAACTGTGTTAGTGGTGCTGAATATCCCATTGAGCAGAATTTAGGCAGTTTAACCACTGCGTGCCTTTGAATATTTCCCCCTCCCCCAAGATGCAAAATGCAATGTGTGCCTTCGAGTCAGTCCTGACTCCTGGCGACCCAGAAGCTCCTGTGTTTTCTTGGCAGTGTCACCGGAAGATACATATATTTAAAAGTTCTGTTGCCACAAAGGTCGATGTAGAAAACCGGAGCTAGACGCGCACAGTAAGAACATAAGAACTGCCATACTGGATCAGACCAAGGTCCATCAAGCCCAGAATCCTGTTTCCAACAGTGGAAAATCCAGATCACAAGTACCTAGCAGTTTCCCAAAAAGAAACACAGGTTCCTTAATGTTTGTATTGGGGCAAGTAGTGGATTACCTGGGTCCTTTTTAATAATGATTTATGGACATTTCCTCCAGGAACTTTAAGAAATTATATTCCACTTCTAGCAGGAAGACCCCAATTCAGTACAGATTACACAAATAGAAACATAGAAATATGATGACACAAAAAGACCACATGGCCTATCTAGTCTGCCCTTCCATATCAACAACTACAACAGTCCCCTTTTTACCTTTAGAGATCCTCTGTGTTGGTCCCATGCTTTTTTGAATTCAGTTACTGTCCTCATCTCTACCACCTCCACTGGGAGACTATTCCAGGGATCCACTACTCTTTCCGTAAAGAAATATTTCCGCATATCACTCCTGAATCTATCTCCCTTCACCCTCATCCCATGTCCCCTCGTAGCAGAACTTGCATTCAATTGAAAGAGGCTCTCTCCCTGAACATTTATGCCACGGAGGTATTTAAACATCTCAATCATATCACCTCTATCTCGCCTTTCCTCTAAGGTGTACACATTAAGATTCTTAAGTCTGTCCTCATATGCTTTATAATGAAGCCCACTAATCATTTTAGTAGCCACCCTCTGCACCGACTCCATCCTGTTCACATCCCTTTGAAGGTGCGGTCTCCAGAACTGCACACTATACTCCAAATGAGGTTGCACCAAAGACTTATAGAGAGGCATTATCACCTCCTTTTTTCTGCTAGCCATTCCTCTCCGTATGCACCCAAGCATCCTTCTAGCTTTTGCTGTTGCCTTTTCTAACTGTTTAGCTACTTTAAGATCATCAGACACAACCACGCCTAGGTCCCGCTCTTCTTTAGTGGACAAAAGTACTTCACCCCCTATACTGTATTGCTCTCTTGGATTGCTGCAGCCCAAATGCATGACCTTACATTTTTTAACATTAAATCCCAGCTGCCAAATTCTAGACCATTCTTCAAGCTTAGCTAGATCCCTCCTCATGTTATCTACACCTTCCTGGGTGTCTACTCTATTGCAGATTTTGGTATCATCCGCAAAGAGGCAAACCTTACCCGACAGCCCTTCCGCTATATCACTAACAAAGATGTTAAAAAGAATCGGACCAAGGACAGATCCCTGGGGCACACCACTGGTAACATCCTTCTCCTCAGAGTGAGCTCCATTTACTTGTACTCTTTGTCGCCTCCCACCCAACCAATTTGATATGATAAATTCAAACATACAAGTAGAAGCACAATCAAGCAATGTCATACTTTACTGTGGACAGCGTGTAAAAATAGTAAATAAATAATTACCTCATGTCCCGCGGTGCTCAGTATGGCCCACGGCCCAGGAAATGGAGCCTGGGACAAGTTGAGGCCACTGGGGTAGGCCGCATTGGAACACGGTATTCAGGAGCCAGGCCGCGGGATTTAAAAGTTAAAACAAATGTCCCCCACAGTATCCTGGGGCTTCCCGATACGGAATCGCAGCATCAGGAAAGCAGGAGGGGCAAGCCAGCAAGTTTTAAAAAAATAAACTTGGAGGAAGCTGCGGGGTTCTGCGATGCCAGGGACCCATCTAAAGATTTAAAATAGTGTCTGCTGGGTTCCTGTGTGTTCCAGGGTGCTAGGGACCTGATTCTGGGGGTTGCTGGGCTGGGCAGAGGCTTTGGGGAGGAGCCGAAGGTATGAGCTCCTCACCTGCCAAAACCGCAATGTTGACTGAAGCTCTGATGAATTTAAAGGGGCTGCGTGACTTTTAAAATAATAAATGTACAATTTTTTAAATGAAAGAGGAATTTGAGGTTAGGATTCAGGTAAGGACGTTTAGGCTAATATGACCCTATGTTTATTTTTAAATTTAAAGTGACAGTGTCCAGGTTATTTGAGGTAGTCCGACCGAGTGGGATTGGGACTCTGGAATTTTTTTTAAGGATTGGGTTAGTGAAAGGGGATTTAAAGAAAGGCCATGGGGGGGTTTTACCCCAAAATTTAAAGGGATAGTACCTTAATTTGGGAAATGTATAGTAGCACAGAATAAAGGTACAAAAGTAATTTTTCAGAGCTATGAGAGGTATAATCAGGAGTTTTAGTTGCATATTTAGTTTTGTGGTGAGGAATCAGGTAAGAAACATTTTTTTAATGAGAAAATTATTTAAATGGTGTAGGTGTTAACGCTTGTGTTTGGGACAAGAAAAGGGTAGGAGTAGAAATGGAGTGTGGGGATCATTTTTAAAGGGTTTTTAGGTAATTTTTCCATTAATGTTTTATTCACAAAAGGAACATCATAAATCAATACAATAATCGTCATCTTGCACACGATTTAAGTATAACCACCCTTAACTCCCCCACCCCTCCCTCCCGTCCCACCCGGATCTCCTGCCCTATTTCCCCCCCTAAGGCAGGGCACAACAAATAGAATAGACTGATATATCAAATTGCTAGTTGCCCCTAATCAATCTATCTTAAGGTCCAGACATTGTGTGGTCTGTTCCTGTGTGGGCAAACAGGGCGTGCGGGGACCACTTTTACAAGGCAGTCCTTAGCTTCATGTATCTTAATGCCGTGAGCTTATAGAGTTAATAAAGATGCTCCATCCTGATTATATCCACCCTGAAGAGCTTCCAAACATTTCACAATAGCTCTATCATTACCCTTATTACAGTTCAGCCCTATTTTACATACTGTTTGTCAGGATAAACACCTATACACCACAGCAATATACATAGTGCAGGCTATACACAACCGTACTCCCCAACCCCCTGTTATCCCGCTCCTTTTCCCTTCAGGGACGTCAGAGTCCCTTGCGGTGACCCTTGCACCTACTTTTACAATCTAAGCCCCCTTCCTTACCTCCCCCCTCCCCTCCCCCCTCCCCTGCTACCCCTTTAAACCAGCCCAGGAGTCGAAAGCACCCCCTCCTAAGCTCAAACAGACAAGATTTTCAAAGTCAGATCCCCTCTCCTCCCTAACACCCCCCCCCCCGGGCCCCCTCAAACACTTGTCAAACCCTCTCGCCTATTTACCCAAGCCCACACCCCTTTTCATTGGTTTTCCACCTTTTCCATCTTGCCTTTCTTAAGCCCCGTTAATCTATGCATATGATACAGCTCTAGCAAACGCTTAACATACCTTTCAAAGGGCGGCAGAACATCTCTCCGCCAGTACAGTGTAATTTCACACCTCGCAGCAAGAATACATTGCCTTACAATGCTCCCATGATCCCCCCCCCCCCTCTTCTCAGTATCCTTTAATAGGAGACATGATTCTGGTGTGAGATCCACCTCGGTGCCTGTGATTTCCTTAATAGCCTCTCCAATTTTCCCCCAGTATCGCTGAACCATCGGGCATGTCCACCACATATACCACCACGTGCCTTTCTCCCCACACCTCTTCCAACATTCATCCAAACTCTTCACCTTCGCTCGAAACAATCTGTCCGGTGTCAGTTACCACCTGGTCAGGACTTTCCAGCCATTCTTCCGAAGCGACGTGGCAATGGACACTCTCGCTGTACCCATCGCTATCCTCTCCCAAACCCCCACCTCCCAGTTCACCCCAAGCTCCTTCTCCCATGCCGTCATATAGCTTAATTTCTCCTCCCCCCTCTCCGTTAACCCCTTATATACGCGTGAAATTATTCCCTTCCTGCCCATCGATCCCAAACAGCTGCCTTCAAACCACCCTGGCTCACTGAGAATATCCTGCCAGTACATTCGCTGCCGAAGCACAGACCCCATCTGTAAATAATAGTATCTATCACTTTCCTCCAGATG
The DNA here is from genome assembly GCA_033557465.1 of Ichthyophis bannanicus. Taxonomy (NCBI): domain Eukaryota; kingdom Metazoa; phylum Chordata; class Amphibia; order Gymnophiona; family Ichthyophiidae; genus Ichthyophis; species Ichthyophis bannanicus. The sequence continues at coordinate 205,593,309 of CM066037.1, forward strand.
GTATAAGTCCCGAATGCCTTCAAAAGTACACACTCCTCCCCCTTGCACGATTTGGGACACCTGTGTTAATCCTTGTTGCGCCCATCTGTGTTAATCCTTGTTGCGCCCATCTGTGTAGTACAGCTCCCTCCGGGCCTACTCCCTCTTCGCAGCACGCTACCAACGACATTGCGTGTGTGCATCTTTTCTCCCCTATCGCCCCTTTTTTCTGTCGGAGCCAAACTTCCAGCGTATGATTCACCCATGGATTTTCCCCCTTACTCCCTCTCCTTCCCCACACCAACTGCTCCAATTCCCCTGGCTTAAAACCCACCCCTCCATTACCACCCAATGCGTCTGCTGTTCCCTCAACCACGCATATACCGCTCTTAACTGAGCAGCTATGTAGTATTTTTTAAAACATGGAAATCCCAAGCCCCCCTCCCCCCTTGACACCTGCAGAGTCCTCGCTGCCACCCTGGGCCTCTTGTATCCCCTGATGAAGCCCTCCACCTGCTTTTGCAGTCTTTTCAGCACCTTCGCTGGTACTGCAATTGGCAGTACCTGAAAATAGAAAAGAAACTGTGGAAGCAACATCATTTTTATTGCTGCCATCCTCCCCAGCCAAGATATATATCCTCTACTCCACGCCCCCAACTGCGCTTCTACCCGCCCAAACACCTTCGTGTAGTTCAATTTATAGAGATATTCTACTTGCCTCCCTAAATGGACTCCTAAGTATCTAATAGAACTCTTTGCCCACCGAAACTGGAAGGCCTCTTGCAAGCTCTGTTGCAGCTCTTCCTCTACTGTAATATTCAAAATTTCCGACTTGCTCCAGTTTATCCTAAAGCCCGCCAAGCCCCCATATTCCTGTAACTCCCTCATCACAGCCGGCAGTGTCTCTCTGGGCTTTGTAATCATCAATAAAATGTCATCTGCAAACATAATCAACTTATACTCCCCCCGCCCCACTACCACCCCTTTAATCGCAGCCTCCTCCCGTATTTTCTCCGCTAGCGGTTCTAACGACAAGGCAAATAACAACGGTGAGAGGGGACACCCCTGTTTCGTCCCCCTCTGCAGGTCGAAAAACCGAGAGTATCTCCCATTTATCTTCACACATGCTTTAGGGTTCTCATAGAGCGCTTTTATCCAGTCCACAAAGCTTCGTCCAAATCCCATAACTTCCAACACCGTAAATAAAAATTTCCACAACACCCGGTCGAATTCCTTTTCGGCATCGAGCAACAGGAGCAACGCCGGATCGGCGTCGCGTCCCGCTGACCAAATAACATTCAATATTTTCCGAATATTGTCGGAAACTTGTCTTCCCGGTATGAAGCCCACCTGGTCTCCGTGGACTAGCTTCCCCAAAACTCGGTTTAGTCTCCCCGCTAAAATTTTTGCCAGTAATTTTGCATCTAGGTTAATCAAAGAGATTGGTCTATACGACGCGCACTCCTGCGGGTCTTTCCCCTCTTTATGGATTAATGTAACTCCTGTCTAGCCCATCGTCTCCGCCAGCCTTTCCCCTTCCCTCGGCAAATTAAAAAGTCTAGTCAAAGGAGCCACCAACACGCCCTTAAACTTCTTATAAAAACTAGCCGTCAAACCATCTACCCCTGGGGCTTTGCCAGGCTTCAAACCCTTAATTGCCCCTTCCACCTCCCCCTCCTGTATTTCCCTATCCAACTCTCCTCTGTCCCCGTCATCCAGCTGTGGTAATTTTACTGCGCTCAAGTAATCCCGGATTTCTCCCACCAATCTCTCTGGAGGTGCCTCATACAACCTCCGATAAAATTTGACAAACTCTTCCCTAATCTCCTGCTCCCCCCTTACTACCCCTCCCATTCCCCTAATCTGCGTTATCAGAGCTCTGTTTCGCTTTTGCCGCAGTCGCTGCGCCAGATATTTTCCCGCTCTATTTCCTCCTTCGAAGAATTCTTGTCGCAATAGCCTTAATCTATAATTAATCCTTTCCGCTTCCATGGCATTTAATTTGGCCCTAGTCTCCAGTACCGCTCCCCTATGCCTCCCACTCAAATCTCGGGCGTCTGCCTCTTCTAATCTTACTAGCTGGCACCGTAACTGTAATTCTTTTTCCTCTCTTTCCCTCTTGATTCTTGCCCCCCACTTAAGCAATATACCTCTTACCACCGCCTTAAACGTGTCCCAGACCACCCCCCCTCTTACTTCTCCATTGTCGTTATGCACAAAGTAATCCGGTATCTTCTCCCCCAGCTCCTGCACCACTCGGGCATCTTCCAGCAAATCTTCATTTAACTTCCAATATTGCACTCCCCGCTGCTCTTCCCGTCCCCACACCCTCACCGATACCGGTGCATGGTCGGACCACGTAATGGGCTCTATGTCACCCCCCCTAACCCTACCTGCTAACTCTTTCCCCATCCAAATAGTGTCAATCCTAGAGTATGTGCCGTGGACCGCAGAGAAAAAAGTATACTGCCTCCTTCCCGGGTGAAACAAGCGCCATGCATCCACCAGATCATTCTCCTTCACAAATCTCTGATACCTCTTCCTATCCGCTCCTCTTCCCTCTCCCCTCCCCGTGGAATCCCTTCCCCTCTCCCAGGTCATATTGAAATCACCTCCACATACTCTCGCTCCCTCCCCCAACTCACTCATTTTCTTATCCACTTTCTCCCAAAACCCTTTTTGTGAGCCAGTGGGGGCATACACATTCACCACACAGTACCACGCCTCTCCAATTTTCATTCGCACCATTAAGTATCTCCCCCTTTATCTCTAATAATAGTATGTATCTCTGCTTTCAACAACCCACTAACCAGCACCGCCACCCCGCCTTTCTTCCTCTCGGTCAGATTTGAGGCAAACAATACCTCCGTATATCCCTGAGGCTGCACCACAGACTCATGTCTCTTAAGCAAATGTGTCTCTCGCAATAGCACCAAAGAGGCTTTCTGCCTGCTCAGCTCCTTATGCAGTTTTTCCCTCTTGAATGGAGAATTTAGACCTTTCACATTAATTGTAACAATTTTCAATTCACCCATAACTGCATTCCCCTTGACCTTCCGCCCTTAAAGACCCCCCGCCCCCCCACCTCACCCCTTCCCCCCTCCCCTTCCCCAAACACATCTCCCCCTTGATCCCCCTTCCCCCTTCACTCCCCCTCCACCCCCCCAACCCTTTTCTGCCGTCCTCCCCACCAGGGAGAAACAGACTTCCCTATACATGACTGACAATCGGGCTCCGGCCTACCCCCTATCCTCCCCATCCACTCATACCCCATTCACCTCTTCTTCATCCCCCCTACCACTCTACCCCCCTCCACTCCCTACTCTGCCCTCCTCCCCAGACCCTATCCAAACCTCCTCACCCCCAAACACTCACCCATAGCCCCCGACTAGCCATCTCCTCTTATCCCAACCCCCAACCCTGAGCCATTAAAACTCTCCTCCCCCCTACTTTACTCATTAGCAACACTTCAATATCTCTGTGTCCTGTTCTTCATCCTTTTCCTTGTTCCATCACTCGCTCATTCTGATCCTCCTTGCTCAGCCTCGCCAGGCATCTGCTTTCCGCCGTCACGCGCTGCCATTTCGTCAACCCCAGCTCTTTGAGGGCCCCCCAGGCCTCCTCACACGACTGCACTCTCCTTGATTTCTCTTTAACTGTTAGCAATAGTCCAAAAGGGAATAGCCACTTATATCTTATGTCCTCCTTCTGCAAGTAGCTCGTCACCTCCCTGAGGTTCCTTCTGCGTTGTAACGTGCTCATCGACAAATCTTGATACAAATCCAGCCTGTGGTCCTCCCACACAAACTGCCGGACCACTCTGGTGGCTTTCAACAATTTTTCTTTGATTTTATAAGAGTGAGGCAAACAACTATATCCCATGGCTTGTTCTCCCGCACTGGGCCCAGCCCCCTATGGGCCCGCTCAATTCGTATCTCCTCTTCCTCATCCGCCCCAGTTGGAGCAGCTGTTAACAGTAAAGCCCGGAAGATTCTTACCGACACTTCCTCACAGTTCTTATATCGGGCTACATCTGGCAATCCACGGATCCGTACATTGCAATGCCGAGACCGGTCCTCCAAGTCCTCCAACTTCCTCTGTTGCTCTTCTTGAATTTTCCGCACGTCCTCCCACCCCTTCTGTAGCTCCTCCAGCGTTGCTTCCTGCAGCTCCAATTGATTTTTCGTCTCCGCCACACGGGTCCCCAGCTCCACAATATCGTGTCTCAAAGACTGAATAGATTCCTTCAGCTCATTTTTAACTCCATTGATCTCTGTCTTAATTTCTTCTTTCATCTCCGACAGCCACGTCTTGAGCATCTTAGCCATTCCTGAGCTGCCTGTCTGCTCTAGCTCATCTTCCGGACCCTCTGGGCGCACCATCTCAGCTGTGTCCCCTTGTTCATCTTCCTTCCCTCTTCTCAGCATAGCGTAGGGGGACTTAAATTCAGCCAGCTTCTTCTTCGCGGCCATAGAGCCCTTAGATTTATCCATAGACATTGATCCCCCCCCCCTCTAAGGGGGTTGCCGTCCACCTTCCTTGTTTCTTCAGGGCCCCTATCGGGGACTTTCTTGCATGCTCCACCGACTCTTCTCTCATCCACTATACAGAGCCCTCGGTTACCGGCTTCTTGTCTGCAGCCCTCGCCCCTGCCGCTTAACTGCTCTCCTCCCTTCACCAACCTTGTGCTGGCAGGCACTTCACTCCTTGCGCTGATCCACAGGAGCCTGATCTGACGCTCACCGTATCCCCCGCAGCCTCCTCCAGGCGTCTGCACCCTCTCCCGGGCCTCCCGTTGCTTCCACTGCCAGCACTCTGCACCTCCGGCTGTTCCCGCGCTGCTGCTTTTCTTCTGGCAGACGCAGCCGACGCAGCCCTCCTCAGGAAGCCGACTCCTCCATCTCTCAGGCCCCTGCTCCCACGCACCGGCAGATCTGCCGTGCTTTCAGGCGTTTACCGCCACTTTCCTGCTGCCGCAGCCCTTCCACAGATTCAGCCACGCCACAGGCCTGTGCTGCCACTGGAGCCACGCTGTTACTCGCCACTTGGCAATAGTGATCATAGCATGACCGCCTTTGATTTAATTAGTGGAGGAGGGATAGTAAGGAAATCCACAGTACTACCTTTTAACTTTCGAAAGGGAGACTATGATAAAATGAGGAAAACAGTTAAGAAAAAACTAAAAGGAGCAGTTGCAAAGGTTAAAGACGTACATCAGGCTTGGCTGTTGTTAAAAAATACTATCTTGGAAGCCCAGACCAGCTGTATTCCACGCTTTAAGAAAAGTGGAAGTAAGTCCAAAAAACTGCCAGCATGGTTTAAAGGTGAGGTCAGAGAGGCTGTTGTTGCCAAAAAAGCATCTTTCAGGAAATGGAAAAAAGAGCCAAACGACAAAACCTGGAAACAGCACAAGCACTGGCAAGTCAAATGCAAGGCAGTGATAAGGCAGGCAAAGGGAGAATTTGAGAAGAAGCTTGCTGCGGAAGCAAAAACGCGAAGTAAAGACCTTTTCAAGTACATTCGTAGCAAAAAACCTGTGAGAGAGTCAGTTGGTCCATTAGATGATAAAGGGGTTAAAGGAGCACTAAGAGGCGACAAGGCGATAGCGGAGAGACTGAATGAATTCTTTGTTTCAGTCTTTACTGAGGAAGATGTAGGGATGTTACCCATGACTGAAGTGGTATTTAAAGGTGCAGAAGAATTGAAGGAAATATTGATACATCGGAAAGATGTATTACAACTATTAGATAAACTGAAGAGTAGCAAATCACCTGGGCCAGATGGTATACATCCAAGGGTGTTGAAAGAACTGAAATATGAGATTGCAGACCTACTATTAGTAATCTGTGAACTATCATTAAAATCATCTCTAATACCTGAAGATTGGAGGATCGCCAATGTAACACCAATTCTCCAGGACCAAGCAGGAAGTCAGTCCTCACTTATGGGTGACGTCGGCGCCGACGGAGCCCTCGCGGAGCAATTTTCCCCAGCTTTCAAAGAAAGCCTTTGGGAATTGCAGCGCGCATGCGCGGTCCTCTTCCCGCCCAAGGGTGCCATCTTAGCCAGTCTTCTTTTTTCCGCGGAGCCCTACAGACGTACCCGTCGTGTCCCCGCGAAAAAGTTGATTTTTCTTCAGAATTTCTCTTTTCCATTCGGTTCGACGCCGGTCTTTTTCCCGCCGGACTCGCGACGCCGGTCTCGAGTCCTCTTCTTATTTTTCGGTTTTTCTGACTTAGTCAGTTTTTCGTTTCGGTTTTTCCCTGGCAGCCTGGTCCTTTGACCTCGCCGGGGCCCTTTTTCCCCCGATGGCTGCCAGTGGTTTCAAGCGGTGTGGTCAGTGTGACCGAAATATGTCACTAACTGACACACACGACTTTTGCCTCCGCTGCCTGGGCCCGGATCATGAAGAACTGATCTGTGGGCCCTGTGGCAAAATGTCCTCCAAAGCGTTGAGAAGTCGGCGGCATCAGCGGGATAGGATCTTCGCTGACCCCAGCCGTACCCGGACCTCGTCGGAGGCCTCCGCGTCCAAAGGTTCCAGCTCGGACCGTCGCCGGAGTTCCTCCGACAGGGGTTCTCCCTCCGGGGACCATCGTCGTAAGGTGAAACCCGCGAGGGCGGCGTCGGTGGACGCTCCTGGCTCCGCGAGGGCCAGGTCGCATAGCCCCGATAGCCGTCCCGGGTCCTTGGAGAAGGAGCATCTCACGAAGCGACCTCGCCTGGAGTCGGAGCTGCCTGCTCGGGTAAGTCCTGTGGTCCTCTTGGACTCGCCTCCGAGACAGCCGACGTCGGGCCCGACGCCGTCGGGGCCCGAGTCGGGGGCTGCTGGGTCACCTGAGCTTGGACTCAGGTTGACGGCCTTGGAGAGCAGATTGTCTGCCTTCATGGACCAGCAGCGGGCACTGCTCGCTGACTTCGCTGGCGCCGCTGCCCCGACCGCCGGGACGTCGACGTCCAAGTCGACCCCGGAGACCGAGCCGATCCTCGAGTCGATGCGAACTCGAGTCGATCCTCGGTCGAGGTCACCCTCGGCCTCCCGTTCGGGACCGAGGTCGCCAACGCCGACTCCCTCGGCGTCGGGGCGGCAGGCGCCGTGCCCTGCCCGGGCCGACCCCACCGAGTCCTCGTCGGAGTCGGTCTGGGAGTCTGAAGAGGAAGAGTCGCCTGATTCTTTCCGGACTCGGTGTGTCCCCTCGGACTCACCGGAGTCCGAGCCTCGGAAGCAGTCCCCCCCGGAGGATGCCCGGTTCTCGGACTTCGTCAGGGATATGGCCAAGGCTTTGGCCTTCCCTGCGGACCCCGAGGAGGAGCCTCGAGCCGAAGAGCTCGACGCCCTCCAGTATGACTCTCCCACCAGGGAACACTTTACTGTACCGGTTCCTCCCATGCTGGAACGACTACTCTTCCGCATGTGGGAGAGTCCGGCCACCTCGCCGGTCCTGAGCAAGCGGGTCGATTCTATCTATCGAGTCCGCAAGAGCCCTGGCTTCCAAAAAGCACAGCTGCCACACCATTCCATGGTAGTGGAATCGGCCATGCATCGTCTTAAGAGCCAGAAGATGCACTCCTCGGTGCCTCCTGGCAGGGAGGCCCGTAACCTGGATGGCCTTGGCAAGAAGTGTTTCCAGGGCTCTATGCTTGCGTGTCGTGTCCAGACCTACCAGCTATACATGGGCATGTATCTCCGAGACCTGTCTAAAGAGCTAGCCGGATTCTCCGCTGGTTTGTCCGAGGAACCCTTGCGGAGGTTCCTGGCCTTGTCCACTGGTATTCGGGAATGCTCAAAATTCATATCCCGAGCAGCCTACGATGGCTTTGAAGCGTCGGCTCGAGTGGCCGCAGCCGGCATCGGTGCCCGCCGACAGGCTTGGCTTCAGTCATCTGACCTTGAGCCCTGAGTGCAGGACAAGTTGGTCGATGTCCCCTGCCGAGGCGAAAACCTCTTTGGCAAGCCCATGGCTGAAAAGGCTGCACAAATTGAGACGGAGACTCTCACCAGGACGAGGCTTTCTAGGAAGACCTCCGCCCCTTCCCAGAAAAAGAAGGGCTCGGGAAAGAAGTCCTTTTACCCGAGGAAGGCGGCTGCCTACAAACAATACCCCCATAATCAGGCCCCTGCAGCTCCCCAACAGGGCCAGCAGGCCAAGGGACGGGGTAACGGGTCCCGTAGGCAGCAAGCCCCCAAGCCTGCACCACCAGCCCCTGCTCAGCAGGGTGGGGGTTTTTGACTCACTAAGCATAGCCTCTCCCCCCCCCGCTGGTTCCTCCCAGCACCGGAGGCCGGCTGGTTCACTTCGCCCACAGGTGGTCCAGCATCACCTCAGATGCCTGGGTGCTTCAAGTCGTGCGAGAAGGCTATCTTCTCCACTTCCACCAGGTCCCTCCCTCCTTTTTTCCGGGAGAACCTCCACGACCCCCTCTGCACAGGGAATTACTCCTTCAGGAGTTAACAGGTCTTCTACAGGAACAGGCGGTGGAACCGGTGCCCCACCACCTGAAAGGTCAAGGCTTTTACTCCAGGTATTTTCTGATACCGAAGAGAACAGGAGGCCTCAGACCCATCCTGGACCTGCGCAACCTCAACAAGTTCCTCGTGCGAGAGAAGTTCAAGATGCTTACCCTTGGAATCCTTCTGCCCTACCTCCAGCAGGGAGATTGGCTATGCTCCTTGGATCTAAAGGATGCCTACACGCACATCCTCATCCACCCAAGCCACCGACAATACCTAAGGTTTGTGGTGGCAGGAAATCATTACCAGTACAGAGTACTGCCCTTTGGCCTGTCCTCCGCACCGCGAGTCTTCACAAAATGTCTCACGGTGGTGGCGGCCCATCTCCGGCTTCACGGCCTCTATGTCTTTCCGTACCTCGACGACTGGCTCATCAGAGCAGCGTCCGCTCTGGAGGTCACCAACGCCACGCGCCGCACGGTGACTCTTCTGCAGCACTTGGGCTTTGTTATAAACTTCGCAAAGTCCACTTTGCTCCCCTCACAGGATCTCGAGTTCATCGGCGCAAGGCTGCACACTCCTCAGGCACGAGCGTACCTACCGCTCGACAGGGCTCAACGGCTCATGGACCTAGCCGACCGTTTTCGCAGCCAGCCCCTGGTCTCCGCCAGGCGCTTCCTGAGACTACTCGGCCATATGGCTTCCACCGTCCATGTGACCCCCAATGCCCGCCTGCATATGCGGCCTGCTCAATGGTGTCTCCGCCAGCAGTGGCGACAAGCCACAGGCGGCCTAGCAGACCTAGTGCGCGTCTCCGAGCCGCTGATCTCGTCTCTCCGGTGGTGGCTTCAGCAGCCGAACCTGATCTGCGGAATGCCTTTCCAGTCACCTCAGCCGGCCCGGGTGCTGACAACAGATGCATCCCTCCTGGGTTGGGGAGCGCATTGCCAAGGGGCACGCACTCAGGGCCTCTGGACCACGTGGGAGTCTGCTCAGCAGATCAACTTCCTGGAGCTCAGGGCGATCCGCCTGGCTCTCAAGGCCTTCTCCCACCTGACTTCTCACCAGTCCGTCCTTGTCCAGACGGACAATCAAGTTGCCATGTTCTACGTGAACAAGCAGGGGGGCACGGGCTCCTTCCTCCTCTGCCGGGAGGCACAGAAGCTCTGCTCTTGGGCCGTCAGTCACGGCATTCTCCTCAAGGCAGTTTATCTCCCAGGCCAAGAGAATTACCTGGCGGACAAACTCAGCAGGATCCTCCAGCCGCACGAGTGGCGTCTGGATCCCTTGGTAGTTCAGAAGCTCTTTCTAAAGTGGGGACTCCCCACGATGGATCTCTTTGCCAGTCCTCACAACCGGCAACTTCCTCGCTTCTGCTCTCGTCAGCCACACCCCCTTCGGGTTGCGGCGGACGCTTTTCTACTCTCATGGTCGGGGAGCCTTCTGTACGCTTTCCCTCCCATCCCGCTAGTCTCTCGGACTCTTTTCAAGGGTCTCCGAGGCACAGCCGTCATGGTCCTGGTGGCCCCTCGCTGGCCCAGACAGCCGTGGTTTCCGCTGCTGCTGCAATTAGCGGTGGAGGATCCATTCCCTCTGGGGTTTACAACCAGATCTCCTCACTCAGGATCAGGGGTCTCTGCTACACCCCAACCTCAGGTCTCTCAACCTGATGGCCTGGCTGCTGAGAGGGTAGTCCTCGCTCCCCTTCTCCTGCCGGCAGAAGTGGAGGAGGTCGTCCTAGCTTCTTGGCGACCTTCTACCCGCAAATGCTACGCCCTTAAATGGCGTCGCTTTTCCGTTTGGTGTGGCCAACAGTCTCAGGATCCCTTCTCCTGCCCGGTGTCGGTGATCCTGCAGTACTTGCTCTACCTCTCTAATCTGGGACTTAAGTCCAACTCCGTCAAAGTTCACCTCAGTGCTCTTTCAGCACATCATGTGCCGGTGGACGGCAGACCTCTTTCCAGCGACCCTCTTGTAGCGAGGTTTCTCCGAGGTCTCCTTCTACTTAAACCACCTCTGCGCCCGCCAGCGCCTGACTGGGATCTGAATGTGGTTTTACAGCGGATCACCTGTCCGCCTTTTGAACCTATGGCTACCTGTTCTCTCCGTTTTCTTTCTTGGAAAACACTGTTCTTGATAGCCCTCACTTCCGCTAGACGCGTAAGTGAATTGCAGGCCCTCGTGTCTGATCCCCCTTACACTCGGTTCTACAAAAATAGGGTAGTCCTACGGACTCACCCAAAATTTCTTTCAAAGGTGGTCTCCCCTTTTCATATCAATCAGGAGGTGGTACTTCCAACCTTCTTTCCCAGACCACACTCCAGCCGAGCTGAAACGGTCCTCCATACCCTGGACTGTAGAAGGGCTCTGAACTTCTACCTTGACCGTACGCGGGAGCACCGTAAAGCTGCTCAGCTTTTTGTATCTTTCGACCCCAATAAATTGGGGCTCCCGGTCTCCAAGCGTACTCTGTCCATCTGGGTTGCGGACTGTATCACTTGGGCTTATGGGGCAGCCGGACTCTCCTTGGAAGGTCGAGTCACGGCTCACTGCGTTCGGGCAAAGGCCACGTCAGTGGCTTACCTCCGCTCTGTTCCGCTGGCAGACATCTGCCGGGCCGCTACTTGGTCTTCGAGCCAGACTTTTGCGGTCCATTACTGTCTCGAGAGGGAGTCCCGCAGGGACAGTGCTTTCGGACAGGCAGTCCTCCGTAATCTCTTTGAGGTCTGAACAACTCCTACCCTCCATCCCGGATGTGGGCTACCGGTGGGTAATTATTCAGCGAAGATCCTTCCTTCTGTGCTGCTGAGCTAGAGGGAGCTCATTTTTGTGCTTAGGGTCTCCGGTAGCCTTGAGCTTGGGAGTCCCATAAGTGAGGACTGACTTCCTGCTTGGTCCTGGAGAAAGCGTAGTTACTCACCTGTAACAGGTGTTCTCCAGGAGCAGCAGGAATCAGTCCTCACAACCCTCCCTCCTCCCCTTGGAGTTGCAATCGTCTGCTTTACTTTTTTGCAAATTTTTATGCTGTCTTTTTTAGCTATGTCATCTGACTGGCTAAGATGGCACCCTTGGGCGGGAAGAGGACCGCGCATGCGCGCTGCAATTCCCAAAGGCTTTCTTTGAAAGCTGGGGAAAATTGCTCCGCGAGGTCTCCGTCAGCGCCGACGTCACCCATAAGTGAGGACTGATTCCTGCTGCTCCTGGAGAACACCTGTTACAGGTGAGTAACTACGCTTTTTTAAAAAGGGTTCCAGGGGTGATCCTGGAAACTACAGACCGGTGAGCCTGACATCAGTACCGGGAAAAATGGTAGAAACCATCATAAAGAATAAAATTACTCAGCATGTAGATAGTCATGACCTAATGGGAGACAGCCAACATGGCTTTAGACAAGGAAGATCTTGTCTTACTAATCTGTTATGTTTTTTTGAAGGAGTGAATAATCAGGTGGACAAAGGTGAGTCGGTTGATATTGTGTATCTGGACTTTCAGAAAGCCTTTGACAAGGTCCCTCATCAGAGACTTTTGGCAAAACTAAAGAGTCATGGGATAGGAGGCAGTGTACTATTGTGGATCAGGAACTGGTTAAAAGATAGAAAGCAGAGGGTAGGGCTAAATGGCCAATTTTCCCAATGGAGAAAGGTGAATAGTGGTGTACCCTAGGGATCTGTGCTGGGTCCGCTGCTTTTTGACATATTCATAAATGACCTGGAAAGTGGAATAACGAGTGAGGTTATCAAATTTGCAGATGACACAAAACTATTTAAAGTTGTTAAAACCCAAGAGGATTGTGGAAATTTGCAAGAGGATCTTGATAAATTGGAAGACTGGGCATCAAAATGGCAGATGAAATTTAATGTGGACAAGTGCAAGGTTATGCACCTAGGGAAGAACAACCCAAACTATGGTTACACGATGCATGGTTCCACATTAGGAACCACCACCCAGGAAAAAGATTTAGGCGTCATTGTGGATACCATGTTAAAACCCTTGGCCCAGTGTGCAGCGGCGGCCAAGAGAGCAAATAGAATGCTAGGTATGATAAGGAAGGAATGGAAAATAAAACAAAAGATATTATAATGCCTCTATATCGTTCCATGGTGAGACCGCACCTTGAATATTGTGTGCAATTCTGGTCGCCGTATCTTAAAAAGGATATAGCGATTTTAGAAAAGGTTCAGAGAAGAGCCACCAAAATGGTAAAGCGGATGGAAGGATACTCCTATGAAGAAAGGCTAAAAAGGTTAGGGCTCTTTAACCTGGAAAAGAGATGGCTGAGGGGAGGGAGATATGATATTAGTCTATAAATTAATGAACGGAGTGGAACGGGTAATCGTAGATCGATTGTTTACCTTATCAGAATATAGAAAGACTAGGGGACATGCAATGAAGCTACAGGGTAAACTATTTAAGACTAATAAAAGAAAATATTTTTTCACTCAACTTGTAATCAAACTCTGGAATTTGTTGCCGGAGGATGTAGTAAAGGCTGTTAGTGTAGCAGGGTTTAAAAAAGGTTTGGACAAGTTCCTGGAGGAAAGGTCCATAAACCATTATTAAGAAGGGACCCAGGACATCAATGCTTGAACCAATACAAGCATTGTGGAACCTGTGTCCCTTGGGGAAACTGCTAGGTACATATGATCTAGATTGGCCACTGTTGGAAACAGAATACTGGGCTTGATGGACCTTGGTCTGACCCAGTATGGCATATCTTATGTTCTTATGTACCTCCGACCAGCTCCACAAGTAGCCAATGCCTCCACTCGGCTTCTCCTGCTCACCGGGATGCCCCGCTGCAGCCTCCTCTGCTCTCCGCCCCTGTCGCCTCACATTCAGGGGTAATTTAATCTATTTTGCAGGCTGACGGCCCCGGAGCTCCAAAGCTACGCGGCCATGCTCCCCGATGTCGTCACTGGAAGTGTTTAGGTAATTTTAACATCATTTTGAATATAATTTATTTTAAAATGTGATTTTCCAATATAGTTTAATGGGGTTGCTGTGGCAATGCCATGGTAACAATTCAAACTGGCCAACTTCCATCACAGCTTAGGGACGGAATCCCAAGCCTAGGGGGAAAATGGAGATTCGATGCCCCATTGGTTCTCCCTTGGAGATACCATAGAAACCCCTTGGTTACATTTGGAATTAGGAGGTATTTCCTAGGATACCTAAGCTTCTTTTAGGTAGAGACCACCAGGGATTTGAAAAGATCAGACCTATGTTACAGGGGCTGAGGCTCTAGGCCTTAAGTAAGCCTAATAGAAAGGTCTGACAGGTAAGTACAAGAATGGTATGTATGATGAGCGAGTGAATAATTAAGGTGATCTGTGAAATATCTGTCACCTTGAATGAAAATGTAAGAAGTTGAAAAGAAATTCTGCATGTATATATAAGCCTGAAACTCTATTAAAGCCCTGTATAAAATATTAAAATATCGAACAGTTCCATCTTGGAAAGTAACAAGTGTGATAAACCTGAACAAGTGCCAATTCAGGCTTTTTGATTCCTGTGACCCTATCCTGAGGGAGGGGTGATGTGAACTTACACTAATAAGGCTAAATGAAATTCCTTTGTTAGGGAATATAGTGAGCTTACACTAACTAGGCTAAAGTGAAATTCCTTTGAACTGATGTCAGTTGAGAGTGAGCAAGAGATTGAGACTTGTATGAGACTTGTGCATAAGGTAAGCAGAAAAACAGCCGAACTAAGGTCTCTAAAGATAGGGACATTTGAATTCTTTTTTTTCTCCCCGATTTAGGAAAGTATAGAGAAAAATAACCTGACACGTTGAGAAACTTGAAGTATCTCAGAGGCATATAGTGTCATTAAATGTAAAGAGAGAATTCCTTTTGCCTAAATAGATAGGGTTTTGCTCCATTTGATTTCCTTAAAGATAGGATAGTAGGTTGTATCAATGAATTGGCTCTGCTAGATGGAAGGGATGGAGGAATGAGACAGCTAAGCCAGAATTAGAAGGAACAAGTGCACCAACGTTTGCTGCCCTGGCATCAGTGGTATGGTTTAAACTGACTGTATGTATCCACTTGAGTTACAGGAAGAAAGAAACCGAGCTTAGATTTTTTTGTACTTACCTGCTTCAGAAGAAGAATGTGTTGAGGCAACGTCTGTTAAAAAAGGAAAAACACACAAAGTATCCATTCTTTGTACTTAATAATATAAAATTTCAGAGCTATTGAGTAATACTTATAGACAAATATAGTTGATACTTATCTGATATCGATGATCCAAAATAATTGTCCATTGTAAGTTGATGATGATCATCTGTAAAGAACATCAAAACTGTTAAGGTATTTTGAGTTTCAAGTTAAAAGAAGAAACTTGACTTATTTAATAACTGATTACTTTGTTTTTTAATAAATAATTGTTAATAATTTTAACTTAATTCTATCAATAATTTTAATTTATTATTAGTATAATTATATCTCCAGGACATGCAGGAATGTAGTCCTCACATATGGGTATCGTCGGTACCAACGGAGCCTGCGCGGGAATGCTCCCCAGCGTCCAATAGGAATGCTTTTGGGAGCATCCCTCAGCACATACGCGCTGCCTTCCCGCCTTTCCAACTGTCCCTCTTCAGTTCTTCTTTTTCCGCGAAACCGACAGGATCTATTCCCTGTCACCGCAGAAAATTCCGTCTTTAAATTTCTTTTCTTATGGTCGCGTTTGCCTACCGCACAACGCCTACCGGTACAGCCGGTTCTTTTCATTTAAAAAAAAAAACACAAAACTTAGGCTTTAGACTGTTTCTTTTCAGAAACGTTTCTCTTTGGTGCTAGGTGCCATTTTGGGCACTAGGCCCCATATTCCTAAAACATGGAAAAGCCAACTAGTGGTTTTAAAAAATGTACTAAGTGTGGCGGTACCATTTGCGTCACTGACATCCATGATTGGTGTCTGAAATGTTTAGGACCTGAACATTCTCCAACTGAATGTCTCTCCTGTATGGGGATGACTAAAAGAGGAAGACAGAACCGGGCTGCAAAGCTCGGTACCCTCTTTTCTTCAGATGCCAGATCCATTGCATCGACATTGTCAAGGGCCTCTTCTTCCTCCCATGGATCTCAGGTAACTAAACATAAAAGCCGGTCCTCAAAGGGTAGCTCTCCTGCAAAGCATCGAGAGGCCATTGGCATTGCCCTTGAGGGAACCACACCAGCAAAACAGCCCCGGAGGGAGGCTTCGGCTTCCAAAGCATCAATGGGGCTTCAGGATGTTCTCGAGACCTCGACCTCGCAAGAACTACCTGTGCCATGCTCAGGGGTTCCGGCCGTCCTTACCGGTACCCAAGCATCGGCAGCGTCGATAGACCAGAGGTTCCTCGCTATCCAGCGCAGCATCGCAGCTCTTCTTTCAGCTGCGGTACCGGTGGGCCCACGGGCACCAGTACTGACATCGACACTGATGCCAGTACCGACATCGGTACAGTCACCAGTACTGACACTGGTACAGTCACCAGTACCGACACCGACGATACCGGTACCGATGGTACTGGCCCCAGTGGGAACTCTTCCCATGCCATCTCTGCGGGAATTGACAAAGCGGTACCGGGTCAGTTCGGTACCGACTTCGATCGGTGCCGAGATCGTGCTTTGCAGGAGCATCAGGGTCAGGAATACTTTGATTCCTCCGATTCCGAAGACTGACAATTCTGCTGGCACTAGAGGGTTTCTCCTAGAAGATCCCTTTTCTCCCCAATGCAGAATGTCACCTCCAGAGGACATGTCATTTCAAGATTTCATCCGTGATATGGCCAGAGGTCTTTCAATCACAGTAGCTCCTGAGGAGGAACCCAGAGCAAAGGAATTGGAAATTCTCCAATATCCTAAAGCTCCTAAGGAGGCAGCCACTCTGCCTATCCATAAAATTCTGCATAATTTGATGCTCAGAATGTGGGAGACACCTCTGACTACTTCTCCTCACTCTAGGAGACTGGATACTATGTATCGAGTTACGCCATGTCCTGGATTTCAGAAAACCCAGCTGCCACACCATTCAATGGTAGTGGAATCAGCCATGTGTAAGATGAAAAGTGCAAAGAGGCATGCATCCAATCCTCCAGGTCGTGAATGCAGGACTCTGGATGCTTTTGGTCGCTGAACTTTTCAAGCTTCCATGCTTTCAGCTAGGATCAGTTCATATATCCTATATATGGGAATGTTCCTCAAGGAGGTCACAGGAGACTTGGAACTTATGAGCCCATTTCTCCCAGATGAGAAGAGACAAGATTTTCTTGCTCTACTTAAGCATGCTCAGGATGTCTCCAAGTTTGTTAATCGTGCAGCCTTTGACTGCTTCGAATGCATCAGCAGAACCTCTGCTATTGCCATTGGCGCACGACGGATTGCCTGGCTACAGGCATCAGACTTGGAGACTTGGATACAGGACAAGTTAGGCAATATTCCTTGCAAGAGAGAGAATCTCTTCGGCAAGAACTGGCAGGAAAAGGCTAACGAGTTAGATGCTGACAATTCTACCTTAGATAGATTGTCAAAGTCTACAGCCACTCCAGCCAAAAGGAAACCTTATAAAACTCTTAGCAAAAGAGGAATTTTTATCCTTCCTATACCCAGCAGCGTCAAACTCCAGGTCAGGTTGCCCAAAAGGGACAAACTAGACAGCAAAAGAAGCCAAAAGGCCCGAGAGCCCAACCAGCTCTCCAGGTTCAGCCCCCTCAAGGGCTTTCACTCCTTCCTAGAGAGCTTTGCCTCCCTGCCTCTGAGGGGTCCCCAACCTCCCAATATTCTGGGCAGCTTATGCCACTTTGTCAACAGATGGCATCAGATAACAGCAGAAGATTGGACTTTGTCCATTGTAGGAGAGGGGTACAAGCTTCATATTCACATCATGCCCCCTCCTACAATTCTAAAGCAATTCAATTCACAAACCTCTGCAGACAATCTGCTAGATCACGAGTTCTCCATACTTCTTGCCCAAGAGGCAATAGAGGAAGTACCCATTCTTCAACGGGGTGCAGGGTTCTACTCCCCCTATTTTCTTATTCCAAAAAAAACAGGACGACACAGACCCATTCTAGACCTCAGGGAATTAAACAAATATCTATTTCCAGAGAAGTTCAAAATGATTTCTCTAGGAACTCTTCTGCCATACCTTCAAAGCCAGGATTGGCTTTGCTCTCTAGACTTAAAGGATGCATACACTCACATTCTCATCCATCCAGATCACAGGAAATTCTTACGTTCCCATTTCAGGGCAAGACATTTCCAGTACAGGGTTCTTCCCTTTGGTCAGGCTTCAGCACCAAAAGTATTCATGAAATGCATGGCAGTAGTAGCTGCATTTCTACGAACCCTGGGGATTTTTGTCTTCCCTTACTTAGATGACTGGCTCATTCGGGCCCCTATTTATTTATTTTATTTATTTAACTGCATTTATATCCCGCTTTTCACCGGGTCAAAGCGGTGGAACACGTAACATAGGACGGGGTAATTTTTTGGGTGGGGCCATCACCAAGGTCAACAATTAATGATTTGGGTAGACATGGACATAATTTACTCCTGTTGAAGTTAGGTATTAGGTCATGGTGGTAGAAAGATGTTCACGGAATAGGACTGTCTTCAGCTGTTTCCTAAATGATGTGATGTCAGCGTTGTTCTTGATGTGATTTGGAAGAGAGTTCCAGAGGGATGGAGCATAAAGTTCGAATGCTCTGTTGCAGGTCCGTTGTGTGGCTTTGGTTCTTTTGTGGGGGACAACGATAGAGTTATTGGAGGAATGTCTGGTTGATCTGTTGTGGGATGGTCGAGGCAGTAAGGGGTGTAGTGAGGTGTTCTGTGTGTGGTGGATTGTTTTGTGGATGAGTAAGATAGCTTTGTACTTGATTCTTGCTTGCATTGGAAGGAGGTGAAGGTCTCTTAGGATTGGGGTGATGTGGTCCCGTTTTTTTGCATTTTGAATAATCCTTGCTGTAGTGTTCAAGGCTGTACGGAGGGAGTTGGTGTGCGAGGTAGGAAGTCCATGGTAGATTATGTTGCAGAAGTCCAGGTGAGGGAGTGTCACTGCTTGCATTACTGTCCTGAAGTCGTGATGTTCTAGGAGGGGCCGGAGGCGTTGAATAGTTTTGGCTTTGTGGAATATCATCCCGGCGGTTTTGTTGATTTGTTGTTTGAGGGTAAGAGCTTGGTCAATGATGACGCCTAGATATCTTATTTGAGGCTGGATTTGTATTTGTGTGGTGCCCATGTTGAGGTGGGTAGGTGGTTTGAAGTCCGGTTCTTTTGTTACTATTAGGGCTTCGGTTTTCTTTATGTTGATGGATAGATTGTTCTCCTGTAGCCAGTTGGCCACGTCGTTGAAGCAGGCTGACAGTTGTTCATTTTTTGGGTTGGTGGTTGTAATTGGTGCATAGAGCATTATGTCGTCCGCGTAGATGTGGAAGTTGATGTTGTGGGTGCGTATGATTGAGCATAGTGGACGGAGATAGATGTTGAACAACATGGCCGATAGGGTGGATCCTTGGGGTACTCCTTGTAGTTGTTGATAGGGGGATGAAGTTGCAGAGAGGGTGCGGATCCGTTGCTGTCTGTTAGTTAAGTAGGATTTGAACCATTGGAGTACAGTGTCTTTGATTCCAATTGTTTGTAGTCTGTGTATGAGGATTTCGTGTGAGATTGTGTCAAAGGCCGCTGATATGTCTAGGAAGATCAGGATGTATCCCGAATCTTTTTCTTGGGTTCCGATGATGAGTGTGTTCATTAGGATGGTCATGAGGGTCTCAACTCCATGTAGTGGTCGGAAACCGTGTTGCTGTGGGTCGAGTATGTCGTTGGTGTCTAGATGATCTTGAAGCTGGTGTTGGACTATCTTTTCTATTATTTTGCCGGTGAGGGGGAGGCTTGCCACTGGCCTGTAGGAGGTGGGGTCCATGGGGTCCAGGTTGTTCTTCTTTATGGTTGGTCGGATGATTGATGTTTTGAGGGCATCCGTTATGTATCCTTGTTTAAAGGATTCGTTTACGATGTGAGTTAGTGGAGCACTCAGGTCTTCCTTGGTTTTCTTTATCCATTCGGTAGGGCAGGGGTCTAGTGGAGAGGTGGTGGTGTTCAGACAGGAGATGGTGGAGGATATCTCTTCTTTTGAGGTTTCATTGAAGGTATCCCAGTCAGCGTTTATGGTGATTCCGGGGCACGTTTTTGTGGCTGTAGCACAGCGGTAAGGTTGCTGAGGTTGCTGAAATTGTTTGTATTGTCGGGCCAAGAGATCTGAGGGGATATCTGGGGGTTGATCGGACGTGGTTGGTGCCTTTGTCAGTTTTTTGGCAATTTGAAAGAGTTCTTGAGGTTTGTTTGCAGCAGACGTGATGATTTTGGTGTGGTAGTTTCTCTTTGCGTTGTCGGTTTCTGAGTGGTAGGCAGCGAGTTCATATAGGTATTGCTTTTTGTCTTTGTCATTTTTGGTTTTCCTCCATTTTCTTTCTGCTCTTCTAAGTTTTGTTTTCAGTTTCCGGTGGTCAGGGGTGAACCAGCGGGCTTTTGAGGAGATGAGTTTGTTGCTGGTCTTGTTTATATCTGCTTTGGATGCTGTGGAGATTGTGGTGTTCCAGTTGTCCATGAGGTCATCAAGGTTGTTTGAATTCATATGTAGGTTAGGTAGGGTCAGTGTCAGTACAGTTGCAGTTACAGAGGCCAGCACTGTACTGTCCCATACAGTGCGAATCCTCCAATACTTGGGATTGGTAATAAACTTCCCAAGATCTCAACTAGTTCCTTCACAATGCCTAGAATTCATAGGAGCCTGTCTAGATACCAGACAGGCAAGGGCTTTCTTTCCACAAGCCCGGTGTCTTCACATAATGCAACTAGCTTCTCAAGCAGCAGAAAAATCTTCCCTCACTGCTCGAGAGCTACTGCAGTTACTGGAACATATGGCATCCACAGTTCATGTAGTCCGATATGCTCGCCTCCACATGCGAGCAGCTCAGTGGACCCTCTCCACACAGTGGACACAGGCCATGGGTCATTTGTCGGACAAAATAATAATCTCTCAACGGCTAATTTTGTCCCTCTAATGGTGGCAATCACTAGAAAATCTGACAATGGGGTCTCCTTTCCATCAACCCCTCTTTCAGGCCACCCTAACAACAGATGCATCACTGGTGGGTTGGGGAGCACACCTGAATCATCTGTCTACCCATGGCACCTGGACTCCACAGGAGGTTGGTTTGCACATAAACCTCCTGGAATTAAGAGCAATCTATTTAGCTGTTCGAGTATTCCACGCCCAGCTCAGCTACAAGACAGTCCTAGTCCAGACGGACAATCAGGTAGCCATGTTCTATGTGAACAAGCAGGGCGGAACAGGCTCTCTGTCGTTATGCAACGAAGTTTTACAACTGTGGGCCCTCGCCAGAGAGCATCAAATTCACCTTCTAGTGGTATATCTTCCAGACATTCAAAACCTCTAGGCAGACAAACTCAGTCGAGTACTGCTGCCTCACAAGTGGTCCCTCCAGCTAGACCAGGTTGCGAAGATATTTCATCTCTGGGGCACTCCAAACATAGACTTCTTTGCAAGTCCACTGAATACCAAACTTCCCCGGTTCTGTTCCAGGATTCTGGCTCACAGCTGTCAGGCAGGGGATGCTTTCCTCCTTCACTGGGGTCAGGACTTCCTTTATGCCTTCCCACCCATTCCCTTCATCCCCAAAACACTCTTCAAGCCTCAGAGAGACAGGGGTCGCATGATTCTCATAGCACCACGATGGCCACGCCAAACATGGTATTCCCTGCTTCTACATCTCTCTCAAGCGGCACCTCTGGAGTTAGGGCAATCTCCATTTCTCCTTTCCCAGGAGAACGGGACGCTATGGCACCTGAATCCCCAGTCCCTGCACCTCACAGCCTGGTTGCTGAAGGCTTAGACCTCCAAGATTTCAACCTGTCCCAACAGTTAAAAGATATCCTTCAGGCTTCTAGGAAACTTTCCACAAGAAGATCTTATGCCTTCAAATGGAAACGTTTTACTATATGGTGCTGCAAGAAGGGATTAAACCCCCTGGTTATACCCTTAGAATCGATACTAGAGTATCTCCTTCACTTATCAAATTCTGGTCTAAAGACCAATTCGGTAAGAGTCCATCTTAGTGCAATTGCAGCTTCTTATAAGCTTCTGAATTGAAAACCAATTTCCTCTCATCCACTCCTATCAAGATTTATGAGAGGCCTTTTATTAACTAAACCTCCCATCAAGCCACCACCAGTGGCATGGGATCTAAATCTAGTTCTCGGGCAGCTCATGAAAAGCCGCCTTTTGAGCCTTTAGCCACTACAGCCCTTAGGTTTTTCACCTGGAAGGTCATCTTCCTAATTGCAATCACCTCTGCCCGTCACATTAGTGAATTGCAAGCTTTAGTGGCTGATCCTCCTTATACTAGGTTTCATCGTGATAAGGTTGTTCTTCGAACTCACCCACACTTTATGCCAAAGGTGGTTTCGCCTTTTCATTTAAATCAATCAATTTATCTTCCTGTATTTTTTCCGAGGCCTCACGCCTCTAATGCAGAAAGAAACCTTCATACTTTGGATTGTAAAAGGGCCTTAGCCTTTTACATACAAAGAACACAGCAACATAGAAAGTCCTCACAACTTTTTATAGCTTTTGACCCTAGTCATATGGGACTTCCAGTCTCCAAAAGAACTTTATCTAAATGAATTTCCCAATGCATATCCTTTGCTTATGAGAGTAAGGGTCTTCCTCTTCAGGACCATGTCACAGCTCATAATGTGAAAGCTATGGCAGCTTCTATGGCTCATCTCCACTCTGTGTCTATCGATGACATTTGTCAAGCAGCCACCTGGGCTTCGGTACACACCTTCACAGCCCACTACTGCCTGGATAAAGCCTCCCATCGGGATGCCTTCTTTGGCCAAGCTGTTCTTCAAAATCTCTTTCAAACCTAAACCAACTCCTACCGACCGACCCTGGTGGGATGCCAGAGATCCATGGGAGGAAGGATTCCCACCTTTTAGGGTGGCACCTTCCTGGGGCTATCTCCCTGGCATCTTCAGCTAGGGAGTCCCCATATGTGAGGACTACATTCCTGCTTGTTCCTGGAGATAGCGTAGTTACTCACCTGTAACAAGTGATCTCCGAGAACAGCAGGAATTTAGTCCTCACAACCCACCCACCTCCCCTAGGAGTTGTCTCTCTCTCTCTCTCTCTCTCTTTTTCTCTCTTTCCTCTCTCCCTGTATCCTTTCATTCAGCTACAAACTTAACTGAAGAGGGACAGTTGGAAAGGCGGGAAGGCAGAGCGCATGTGCTGAGGGATGCTCCCAAAAGCTTTTCTATTGGACGCTGGGGGGCGTTCCCGCGCAGGCTCCGTCGGTACCGACGTTACCGACGTTACCCATATGTGAGGACTAAATTTCTGCTGTTCCTGGAGATCACCTGTTACAGGTGAGTAACTACGCTTTATTTATGGGGGAAAACTTACCTCAGCATGACATCTTGAGAGACCTAACCTGGACCTTTAGCCACTTGACCATGACTTCAAACATTCATGGAGAGGTGATCCAACTCAGTAGGAGTGATCCACATTACTAATCACCTCAGTACAGCACAAATAAACTAAAATTATAACATTAAAACAAATCTAAAATGTAATCCAAAATATTTTAAACATATTTATTAGGCCCCTAGAAAGGAAGGGCCCAATATTCAGTGGCAATGGCTAGCGGTCGTTGCTGAACCAGAGACACCGATATTCAATGCCAGGGCCATATCTGGCCACCGGCATTGAATATATGGATCAGCCAGATTGCGTGGAAGCTAACTGGGAATTGGCGATATTCAGGTGCTGCCCGATTAACTTCTGTGGCAAAAGTTAGGCCACCCTTTAAAGTGCCTAACTTTTACCACTTAGCAATAACAGGTAGCAGCTGAATATCGCCGCTACCTGGTTAATGTTGCTCTGCCACTTGAACACTTTAATGCTAGCTGGCTAGCATTGTGGTGTTCAGTGGTGGCACCCAGGGATATTCAGTGGCATTTAACTCCTCCTTAGTCATCCTTTCCATCTCACATATTCTCAACCTTCCCCTCTCCTCTGCAACTTTCCCTACAGCCTTCAAGTGTGCTGTGATTACTTCTCTCCTCAAAAAACCTTCACTTGATCCTACTTGTTCTTCTAATTACCGACCCATCTCCCTTCTTCCATTCATTTCCAAACTTCTTGAAAGGGCAGTTCTCTGCCGCTGCTTCAAATTTCTCTCCTCTCATGCCCTCCTTGATCCACTCCACTCTGGTTTTCGTCCCTTTCATTCTACTGAAATAGATCTTGCCAAAGTCTCCAGTGACTTGTTCCTGGCTAAGTCCAGAGGCCTTTACTCAGTTCATATTCTTCTTGACTTTTCTGCTGTTTTTGATACTGTTGACCACCTCCTTCTCCTCGACACATTATCCTCTTTTGATTTTAGGGGCTCTGTGCTGTCTTCGTTTTCTTCGTATTTGTCCAATTTCTCTTTCAGTGTTTATTCTGGTGCTTCCTCCTCTACTGCCATCCCACTCTCAGTTGGTGTACCCCAAGGGTCTGTTCTCGGCCTTGTTCTTTTCTCTCTCTACACCTAGTCCCTTGGTGCCATCTCTTAAGAACATAAGTTATGCCATACTGGATAAGACCAAGGTTCATCAAGCCCAGTATCCTGTTATCTCCAGGAACAAGCAGGAATGTAGTCTTCACATATGGGTATCGTCGGTACCGACGGAGCCTGCGCGGGAACGCTCCCCAGCATCCAATTAGAAAGCTTTTGGGAGCATCCCATAGCACCTGCATGCTGCCTTCCCGCCTTTCCCAACTGCCTCTCTCCAGTTCTTCGTTTTCCGCGGAGCCAGCAGGTCATTTTTCTGTTACCGCAGAAATTATCCCATATTTTTCATTCTTTTTTATGGTAGCGTCTGCCTTCCTCGATGCTATACCGGTACCGCCGGTTCTTTCTTTCTTTATTTCTAAAAAAAAAAAAAATTCTAATCTTTTATCTGGATTTTCCAGCTTTTTCCTCTCGGGTGCCACGCGCCATTTTGGGCACTAGGCCCAATTTTTTTCCTCAACATGGAAAAAGACGCTTCGGGTTTTAAAAAGTGTTCCAAGTGTGGCGGTACCATCTCCGTCACTGACACTCACGAGTGGTGCCTCAAATGTTTAGGTCCTGACCACTTCATCTCGGAGTGTGTTGCCTGTGGGATGATGTTGAAGAGGGATTGGCAGAACCGAGCTGCTAAGCGTAGCACCCTTTTTCCCTCCAATGCAGCATCTGTAGCATCGACGTCTTCCAGGGCTGCTTCTTCCTCCCATGGATCTCAGGTAACCAAACATAAATCTGGCCTGTCCTCAAAGGGTAGATCTCCTTCCAAGCATCGAGATGCCTCTGGCGTTGCCCTTGAGGAACTTGTACCGGCAAAATTGCCCCGGCGGGAGGCTTCGGCTTCCAAAGCATTATCGGGGCTCCAGGATGTTCTCGTGGCCTCAACCTCAGCAGAACTACTGGTGCCATGCTCTGGGGTACCGGCCGCTTCGTCCGGTACCAACACCCAGGCATCAGCAGCGTCAATTGACCAGAGATTCCTGGCTATTGAGCGCAGTCTGGCGGCTCTCCTTGCGGCATCGGTGCCTTCGGGACCACTTCAGACAGTTCATCCGGTATCGACACCAGCTCCGGCACCAATATCGGTACCGGTACCGACAGCATCAACATTGGCGAGTATGCTACCAACACCGAGTCATGCTGTTCCCTCCGGTATCGACAGGCCGGTACCGGACCCCTTCGGTTCCGACTTCGATTGGTACCGGTATCGTGTTTTACAAGAGCACCCGGACAGAAGATATTTTGAATCCTCCGATGACTCTGAGGACTCTGACAGCTATTATGATGTCGGAGTACTTCTCTCTGAGGAGCCTTCTTCTCCTAAGCGTAGGATGTCTCCTCCAGAGGATATATCCTTTCAGGATTTCATCAGAGAGGTGGCTAGGGGTCTTTCCATCACAGTGGCTCCTGAAACTGGCATCTGACTTAGAACTCTGGGTACAGGATAAACTGGGGAATATCCCTTGTACAGGCGAAAATCTCTTTGGCAAGAATTGGCAAGAGAAAGCTAATGAGCTGGATGCTGATAACACCACTTTGGATAGACTAACCAAGGCTACAGCTGATCCTTCAAGGAGAAAATCCTACAAGAAACCATTCTTCTCTAAAAAGAAGAGGTTTTATCCCTCCTATACCCAGCACATACATTCTGCAGGTCAGTCCGCCCGAAAGGGACAGCAACCCCCAAAGCAGAGGAAATCAAAGACTGCTAAGCCTCAACCGGCCCAGCAGTCTCAGCCTCCACAGGGGCTTTGACTCCCATCTAGAGAACTTGGCCTTCCTGGCCCCGAACGGGCCAGAGCCTTCCGCCATCCCAGGAAGGTTGTGTCATTTTGCCCCCAGATGGCGGCAGATAACAGCAAAACAATGGACTCTTTCCATTGTAAGAGAGGGGTACAAGCTTTATTTCTTCAACATGCCCCCTCCTACAGTGGTAAGACAGTTCAATTCTCAGGCTTTTCTCAACACTCAGTTGAGTCAAGAGGTCAGTTTACTTCTTGCCCAGGGGGCATTAGAAGTTGTACCCATTTCCCAACAGGGTACAGGGTTTTACTCCCCTTATTTCCTTATTCCAAAGAAAACATGGGACACAGACCCATTTTAGACCTCAGATAACTGAACAAATTCCTGTTCAAAGAGAAATTCAAGATGATTTCTCTGGGAACTCTGTTGCCATACCTTCACAGTCTGGATTGGCTTGTTCTCTAGATCTCAAGGATGCGTGCACTCATATTTTCATCCATCCAACTCACCAAAGGTTCCTTCGCTTCCTATTCCAGGGAAAGCACTACCAATACAGGGTGCTTCCTTTTGGCCTGGCCTCAGCACCAAGGGTGTTTACCAAATGCATGGCTGTAGCGGCAGCATTTCTTCGCACTCTAGGAATATTTGTCTTCCCCTACTTTGACGACTGGCTCATTCGAGCCCCATCAGAGTCAGAGGCCAGAATTTCCCTATCTTGCACAATGCATATTCTTCAGTATTTGGGCCTGGTCGTAAACATCCCAAAATCCAGCCTAACTCCCACTGAATCTCTAGAGTTCATAGGAGCTTTGCTGGACACCAGAAAAGCAAGGGCCTATCTCCCCCAGGCCCGCTGCCTTCACATTGTGCAATTAGCCTCCCAGGAAGTGTTAAAAACTCATCTCACTGCTTGGGAAATGTTACAACTCCTAGGCCACATGGCATCTACCGTGCACGTGGTTCCCTATGCTTGCCTCCATGTGAGGGCAGCCCAATGGACTCTATCCACTCAGTGGACTCAAGCATCAGGCTGCCTATCAGACAAAATAGCAAACACAAGTCGCCTTATTTTGTCTCTACAATGGTGGCAGTCAACGCAAAACCTGTTGGTGGGGCCCCCTTTCCAGCAACCCCTACCCCCCCCTTCCAGCAACCCCTACCCCAGGTCACTCTAACAACAGACGCCTCACAAGTGGGTTGGGGAGCTCATCTGCAAGATCTCTGTACCCAAGGCACCTGGACTCCACAGGAGACCCACTTACATATCAATCTCCTAGAACTCAGAGCAATCTTCCTTGTTCTTCGAGTGTTCCATACCCAGCTCTGCTACAAGACAGTTCTAATTCAGACGGACAATCAAGTAGCTATGTTCTATCTGAACAAGCAGGGAGGAACAGGCTCTCTGTCGCTTTGCAACGAAGCTCTGCGACTATGGGCCCTCGCCAGAGAGCATCAGATTCATCTCCTGGCGGTGTATCTGCCAGGTATTCAAAACTCTTGGGCGGACAGACTCAGTTGAGTTCTGCTTCCACACGAATGGTCTCTCCGTGCAGACCAGGTAGCAAATATTTTTCAAATTTGGGGAACTCCGGACATAGACCTCTTTGCAAGTCCGTTGAATGCCAAACTTCCCCGATTCTGTTCCAGAATTCCGGCTCAGGGTTCTCAGGCCAGGGATGCTTTCCTCCTCCATTGGGGTCAGGACTTCCTATATGCCTTTCCACCCATTCCCCTAATTCCCAAAACCCTATTCAAGCTTCAGAGAGACAGAAGCCATATGATTCTCATAGCTCGACATTGGCCATGGCAGGTGTGATACCCTCTGCTCCTGCATCTCTCTCAAGCTCCATCTCTGGAGTTAGGATCTGCTCCAGATCTCCTGTCTCAGGAGGACAGGATGTTGTGGCATCCCAATCCCCACTCTCTGCATCTCAGGGCCTGGTTGCTGAGAGCCTAGACCTTCATGGTCTTAACCTTTCTCAACAAGTAAGGGATGTCCTTTGTACTTCCAGGAAACCTTCCACAAGACGCTCTTACGCTTTCAAGTGGAAAAGGCTTTCCATATGGTGTTCGCAAAAGGGTCTTCACCCTTCTGCAATACCTCTGAAATCATTACTGGAGTATCTCCTGCATTTATCTAATGCAGGACTTAAGACTAACTCAGTAAGAGTCCATTTAAGTGCTATTTCAGCTTCTTTAAAGCCTTTAAATTGACAACCTATTTCCTCTCTTCCTCTCATAGCGAGATTTATGAGGGGACGTCTTCTAACTAAGCCTCCCATTAAGCCACCTCCCGTGGCCTGGGACCTGAATCTGGTTCTTGGGCAGCTCATGAAGCCGCCTTTTGAACCTTTAGCTACTACATCCTTGAAATTCCTTTCCTGGAAAGTTATCTTTCTCATTGCAATCACATCAGCACGTCGCATCAGTGTATTGCAAGCATTAGTTGCTGATCCTTCTTACACGAGGTTCCATCATGATAAGGTAGTCCTTAGAACTCATCCACACTTTATGCCAAAGGTGGTCTCACCTTTTCCTTTAAACCAGGCGGTTTACCTGCCTGCATTTTTTCCAAGGCCTCATGCTTCAAATGCAGAAAGGAATCTTCATACTTTGGACTGTAAAAGAGCACGTGCCTTTTACTTACAGAGGACACAGCAACATAGAAAGTTCTCCCAACTCTTTGTTGCTATTGATCCTTCTCATTTGGGACTTCCAGTCTCCAAGAGAACATTGTCCAACTGGATTGCACAGTGTATTTCTTTTGCCTATCAGAGTAAGAACCTTTCTCTGGAAGGCCATGTCACGGCTCACAATGCGAGAGCCATGGCAGCCTCAATGGCTCATCTACACTCTGTGTCTATTGACGACATCTGTCGAGCAGCTACTTGGGCCTTGGTTCATACCTTCACAGCCCTTTACTGCTTAGACAAGGACTCCCGCCGGGATGCCTTGTTTGGTCAGGCTGTTCTACAGCAGCTGTTCCATACTTAATCAACTCCTACCCACCTTTCCCGGTAGTATGCCAGAGATTCATGGGGGGAAGTGGAGCCCTTTCACAGGGGCACACAACTTCTGGGGTCTCTCCCTGGCATCTGTAGCTAGGGAGTCCCCATATTTGAAGACTACATTCCTGCTTGTTCCTGGAGATAGCATAGTTACTCACCTGTAACAGATGATCTCCGGGAACAGCAGGAATTTAGTCTTCACAACCCACCCACCTCCCCTAGGAGTTGTATCTCTCTTTTCTTTTCTTTCCCTCTCTCTCTTTGTCTCAGCTTTAAAACTCAACTGGAGAGAGGCAGTTGGGAAAGGCGGGAAGACAGCACGCAGGCGCTGTGGAATGCTCCCAAAAGCTTTAAAAACATAGAAACATGACGACAGAAAAAGACCATATGGCCTATCTAGTCTGTCCTTCCATAACAACTACAACAGTCCCCTTTTTACCTTTAGAGATCCTCTGTGTTTGTCCCATGCTTTTTTGAATTCAGTTACTGTCCTCATCTCTACCACCTCCACTGGGAGACTATTCCATGGATCCACTACTCTTTCTGTAAAGAAATATTTCCGCATATCACTCCTGAATCTATCTCCCTTCACCCTCATCCCATGTCCCCTCGTAGCAGAACTTGCTTTCAATTGAAAGAGGCTCTCTCCCTGAACATTTATGCCACGGAGGTATTTAAACATCTCAATCATATCACCTCTATCCCGCCTTTCCTCTAAGGTGTACATATTAAGATCCTTCAGTCTGTCCTCATATGCTTTATAATGAAGACCACTAATCATTTTAGTAGCCACCCTCTGCACCGACTCCATCCTGTTCACATCCTTTTAAAGGTGCGGTCTCCAGAATTGCACACTATACTCCAAATGAGGTCGCACCAAAGACTTATACAGAGGCATTATCACCTCCTTTTTTCTGCTAGCCATTCCTCTCCGTATGCACCCAAGCATCCTTCTAGCTTTTGCGTCGCCTTTTCTACCTGTTTAGCTACTTTAAGATCATTAGACACAACCACGCCTAGGTCCCGCTCTTCTTTAGTGGACAAAAGTACTTCACCCCCTATACTATATTGCTCCCTTGGATTGCTGCAGCCCAAATACATGACCTTACATTTTTTAACATTAAATCCCAGCTGCCAAATTCTAGACCATTCTTCAAGCTTAGCTAGATCCCTCCTCATGTTATCTACCCCTGCCTGGGTGTCTACTCTATTGCAGATTTTGGTATCATCCGCAAAGAGGCAGCCCTTACCTGAAAGCCCTTCCGCTATATCACTAACAAAGATATTAAAAAGAATCGGACCAAGGACAGATCCCTGGGGCACACCACTGATAACATCCTTCTCCTCAGAGTGTGCTCCATTTACTTGTACTCTTTGTCGCCTCCCACCCAACCAATTTCTAACCCAAGCAGTAACTTTAGGGTCCAACCCTAGGGTGCTCAGTTTGTTTATAAGTCGCCTGTGAGGAACAGTGTCAAAGGCTTTACTGAAATCTAATTACACCACATCTAGGGCTCTCCCTTGGTCCAACTCCCTGGTCACCCAGTCAAAGAAATCAATCAGATTTGTCTGACAAGACCTGCCTCTGGTGAATCCATGCTGCCTCGGATCCTGTAATCCGCTGGACTCCAGAAACCTCACTATTTTCTCTTTCAGCAGCGTTTCCAATAATTTACTCACCACCGAAGTTAAACTAACCGGCCTGTAGTTTTCAACCACTTCCTTACTTCCGCTTTTGTGTAAAGGCACCACATGAGCCTCTCTCCAGTCCTTTGGCACCACTCCCGTCTCCAACGAGGCATTGAAAAGGTCAGTCAGTGGAGCTGCTAGAACGTCCCCAAGTTCCCTCAGTATTCTCGGGTGTATCCCATCCGGTCCCATCGCTTTGTCTACTTTAAGTTGAGATAGTTTCTCACGAACACAGTTTTTTGAAAATTGTTCAAGATGTCCATTGCTTCTGTTCCTATTTGTGGGTGTTTTCTGAGGTCCTGCTCCTGGTTTTTCATCTGTGAATACAGAACAAAAATATTTGTTAAGCAATTCCGCTTTATCCTTATCAGCTTCTACATATTCCTCCCCCTGCACCCTTAAGTCTGATAATACCACTCTTGCCCTTCCTCTTCTCACTAATATATCTGAAAAATGTCTTATCCCCCCATTTTATTGCATTCACTATTTCCTCCTCCTTTTGAATCTTTGCCTTCTTGACTACTTTGCTAGCCTAAGTTTTTCCAAATACAGATGCCTGTCTTCTCTCTCTGTGATCTCTTTTATTTCATGAAGGCCTCCATCTTTTTCTTCACTTTTTCAGCTACTTCTTTCGAAAACCATAGCGGTCTCCTTTTCCTTTTACCTTTATTTACCATTTTAACAGAAAGGTTGGTTGCCCTTAAAATACCCCCTTTCAGTTTTTCCCACTGTTTTTCTACATCCCTCAGCTGTTCCCATCCAACTAACGACTCCATGAGGTATTGGCCCATCTTCGCAAAGTTAGTCTTCCTAAAGTCTAAGATCCTCGCCTTTGAATAGATTCTAACAGCCCTAGTCCTAATACTGAACCACACCATCTGGTGATCACTGGATGCAAAATGATCTCCCACTACATCAGAAACACTTTCACCATTGGTAAGCACCAAGTCCAGCTTTCTAATTGGACGCTGGGGAGCGTTCCCGCGCAGCCTCTGTCGGTACCGACAATACCCATATGTGAAGACTAAATTCCTGCTGTTCCCAGAGATCACCTGTTACAGGTGAGTAACTATGCTTTCAATAGTGGCCAATTTAGGTCACAAGTACCTAACAGTTTCCCCAGAAACCACAGGTTCCACAGTGCTTTTATTGAGACAAGCATTGGATTTCCCGGGTCCCGTTTAATAATGGTTTATGGACCTTTCATCCAGGAATTTCTCGAAACCTTTTTTAAACCCAGCTATACTAACAGCTTTTACTACATCTTCTGCTAACGAATTCCAGAGTTTGATTACGCATTGAGTGGAAAAATATTTTCTCTTATTAATCTTATATGGGTTACACTGTAGCTTCATTGCATTTTGATGGCGTAAACAATCGATCTACGTTTACCTGTTCCATTCCATTCATTAATTTATAGACCTCTATCATATCTCCCCTCAGCCATCTCTTTTCCAAGTTGAAGAGCCCTAACCTTTTTTTATCCTCTCCTCAGAGAGGTATCCTTCCATCCCCTTTACCATATTGGTGGCTTTTCTCTGTACCTTTTCTAATTTTGTTATATCCTTTTTTTGAAACTATATTTTATTAAGCATGTGAAAGGCAGGGTTACAACAGACAATGACAGCAGGGACCCTCCCCCCCCCCTCCGAACCCCCCTCCTCATCCTGCGACTCCACACAAGTGACAAACATCATTATCAGTTTAACCATCAACAATCAAATACAAACTTTACCCTTCAGTCTTAGAACTTAACATTTAGAACTTTGTGCCTTGTGCCGGTACCCCACCACTCCTCGAACATCCATTTCCTCTTGCACCCCCTTCCCATTGTCCTTTCAAGTACAGGTCTCATATTTTATGAAACTCCCACTCTTTACCCCTCAGCCTGTATGTTAACTGGTCAAACTTGACTGCTTCCTTGATTTTCCGCTGCCAGTCCTCCAGGGTAGGCCCACCCCCCCGACCTCCATCTCCAGGCAATCACTACTCTCGCTGCCAATTTGAGCTTCTCCTCCAGCCTCCTTTCCCACTTACCCGCTCCCTCCCTCTCACCGCCCCCCAACACCTAGTCCCTCGTCCCCCCTGCTAACAATTCTAAACCCCTACCTTCCCTTTGCCCCCCTTCCACCCCCTTCTGCACCACCCTCCAGAACCACTGAATGATCCGGCAACCCCACCACATGTGCAGGAAGTCTCCCTTTTCTCCACAACCTCGCCAGCACTCCGCTGACCGTTGCCACCCTGCAAGAGCCAGCCTGTTCGGGGCAGCATAAGCCCCATGAACTATTTGAAGTTGCGTTTGTCTCCACGAGGATACTGCCGTGTTCCTATATATTGCCTCATGGATCCTCTGCCATTGGCCCTCATCCCACTCTACCCCCATCCACCTATGCCACCTCGCCCTGTGTCTCTCTATCTTCCGCCTCGTTCAGTAACACCTTATACACCCTGGAAATGATCCCCTTTTCCCTATTACCCTGGTATACAGCTAGCTCCATTGGCGTACTGGGCCGACTTAATAGCCTTTTGTTCTCCCCCGTGTTAATCAAGTGTTGGATTTGGAAGTACTGATAAAAGGGGATTTTCTTTTTGTACTCTTTTCTCCAGCTCGCTGTGTGAACACACCCCCCCCCCCCCCCGTGCTCCATAAAGTCCACAAACCTTTCGAAGTGCCCCTCACCCGAACTCCTTCCCCTCTGGAGCCAGTCCATCCCACCAAAGGGAAAGTAATCCCTCACCCTGGTCCATGCCGACAAAGGGCTAGGAAACCAACCCCTACCTTCCCCCTGCTTGTAAGTCCACCACATGGCCACCAAAAACGGGTGTTCCCTCCCCAGCCCTCCTTGGTTCTCAATCCCCCCATCCCCCAACCACTGAGTTAGAGACAGGGACCCCATTACCGTCCTTTCCAGATCCACCCAAGCCGCCTTCCCCCCCCCCCCTGCGGTAATGGTCCATCCAAGCCCGAATTATACACGCCTGGTAGTACCACCTCAGGGAAGGCATCCTAACCCCCCCCCCCTGGACCTTAGACAACTGGAACTGGCTTACCTTAATCTTTGCCTGCCCCCCCCCACACGAATCTCCTCAGCTTTACCTCCCATTTCCGAAGTACCCTCCCTGGGCCCCTGATGGGCAGCTGCGCAAATAAGAACAAGAATTTCGGGAGCACACTCATCTTAATTACCTCTATCCGGCCCACCCAACTCAGCTGTAGGGATTTCCAACTCTCTAATTGCGTGCTAACCTGCTCCACTAGCGACTGATAATTGAGCTCGTGGAGCCTCCCTGGGTCCTCCGAAATTCTTACCCCCAGATACTTAATACTCCCTGAAGCCCACTTAAACGGGAAATTCGCTATGTCTTCCTTCCTAACCCCTCCCAATGCCATGGCTTCCGTTTTTGTCAAATTGACTTTAAAGCCTGATACCGCTGCAAAGCTCTCCAACTCTGCCACTAGTCATAAATATTAAGGTATCGTCAGCATACAACAGTATCTTATGTTCCTCCCACCCTACTTGCACCGGTTTGATTTCCTGCTTCGCCCGTATTCGTATGGCTAATGCCTCAATCACAATCGCAAATAGCATGGGCGAGAGAGGACAGTCCTGCCGCGTTCCCCTCTGGCGATCAAACCACTCTGAATACTGCCCGTTCACCAATATTCCGGCCACAGGATGCTTGTATAGAGCCCTCACCCCCTGAACATAGCTCTCTCCCATCCCCATTTTGTTGTTATATCCTTTTTAAGATACGGCGATCAGAATTGCAGACAATATTTGAGGTGCGGTCACACCATAGAACGATACAGAGGCATTTTAATATCCTTTGTTTTATTCTCCATTCCTTTCCTTATGATACCTAGCATTCTATTTGCTCTCTTGCCCACCGCTGCAACTGGGCAGAGGGTTTTAACATGATCTCCAGGAACAAGCAGGAATGTAGTCTTCACATATGGGTATCATCGGTACTGACGGAGCTTGCGCGGGAACGTTCCCCAGCATCCAATTAGAAAGCTTTTGGGAGCATCCCACAGCGCCTGCGTGCTGCCTTCCCGCCTTTCCCAACTGACTCTCTCCAGTTATTCGTTTTCTGCGGAGTCAGCAGGTCGTTTTTCCTGTCACTGCAGAAATTATCTCTTCTTTTTTGTGGTAGCGTCTGCCTTCTTCAACGCTATACCGGTACCGCCATTTCTTTCTTTCTTCAAAAAAAAAATTTGTAATCTTTTTTCTGGACTTTCCAGTCTTTTTTTCTGTCAGGTACCACATGCCATTTTGGGCACTAGGCCCAACTTTTCCTTCAGAATGGAAAAACCCGCCTCGGGTTTTAAAAAGTGTTCCAAGTGTGGCGGTACAGTCTCCGTTACCGACACTCACGAGTGGTGCCTTAAATGTTTAGGTCCTGACCACACCATCTCGGAGTGTGTTGCCTGTGGGATGATGTCGAAGAGGGGTCGGCAAAACCGAGCTGCTAAGCTTAGCACCCTTTTTCCCTCCTATGCAGCATCCGTGGCATCGACGTCTTCCAGGGCTTCGTCTTCCTCCCATGGATCTCAGGTAACCAAACATAAATCTGGCCTGTCCTCAAAGGGTAGATCTCCTTCCAAGCATCGAGATGCCTCTGGCGTTGCCCTTGAGGGACTTGTACCGGCAAAATTGCCCCGGCGGGAGGCTTCGGCTTCGGCTTCCAAAGCACTATCGGGGCTCCAGGATGTTCTCGAGGCCTCAACCTTGGCAGAACTACTGGTGCCATGCTCTGGGGTACCGGCCGCTTCGTCCGGTACCAATAGCCAGGCATCGGCAGCGTCAATAGACCAGAGGTTCTTGGCTATTGAATGCAGTCTGGCAGCTCTCCTTGCGGCTTCGGTGCCTTCGGGACCACTTCAGACGGTTCAACTGGTATTGACACCGGTTCCGGCACCGATATCAGTACCAACAGCATCGACATCGGCGACTGTTGCCCACAGCAAGTCATGGTGTTTCCTCCGGTATCAACAGGCCGGTACCGGACTCCTCCGGTACCGACTTCGATCGGTACTGGTATCATGCTTTACAAGAGCACCCGGACAGGAGATATTTTGAATCCTCCGATGACTCTGAAGATTCTGACAGCTCTGTCGGTACCGGAGAACTTCTCTCTGAGGAGCCTTCCTCTCCTAAACGTAGGATGTCTCCTCCAGAGGATATATCCTTTCAGGATTTCATTCGGGAGGTGGCTAGAGATCTTTCCATCACAGTGGCTCCTGAAACAGAGCCCAGAGCAAAGGAATTGGAGATTTTACAATATCCTAAAGCTCCCAAAGAGGCAGCTACTTTGCCCATTCATGAGATCTTGCATGATCTCATGCTAAGAATGTGGGGAACACCTCTTACCACCTCTCCTTATCTCGTAGGATTGATACCATGTATCGAGTACCTCCTTTTCCTGGATTTCAGAAAACCCAGTTACCACACCACTCCATGGTAGTGGAATCAGCTATGAGAAGGATCAAGAGTGCAAAAAGACATGCAACTAATCCACCAGGACGTGAATGTAGGACTCTTGATGCCTTTGGGCGTCGAACCTTCCAGGCCTCTATGCTTTCTGCCAGGATTAGTTCTACATTTTGTATATGGGAATGTTCCTTAAGAAGGTTACAGGAGATCTAGAGCTTATGAGCCCTCTCCTTCCTGATGATAAGTGGCAAGATTATCTTACACTTGTCAAACATGCCCAAGATGTTTCCAAGTTTGTTAATCATGAAGCTTTTGACTGCTTTGAGTGCATAAGCAGAACCTCTGCCGTTGTCATAGGTGCTCGTAGGATAGCCTGGCTCCAGGCATCTGACTTAGAACTCTGGGTACAGGACAAACTGGGGAATATCCCTTGCACAGGCGAAAATCTCTTTGGCAAAAATTGTCAAGAGAAAGCTAATGAGCTGGATGCTGATAATACCACTTTGGATAGACTATCCAAGGCTACAGCTGATCCTGCAAGGAGAAAATCCTACAAGAAACCATTCTTCTCTAAAAAGAAGAGGTTTTACCCCTCCTATACCCAGCAGGGGCATTCTACAGGTCTGTCTGCCCGAAAGGGACAGCAGCTACCAAAACAAAAAAAAAACAAAGTCTGCTAAGCCTCAACAGGCCCAACAGACTCAGCCTCCACAGGGGCTTTGACTCCCATCTAGAGAACTTGGCCTTCCTGGCCCTCAACGGGCCAGAGCCCTCCACCATTCCAGGAAGGTTGTGTCATTTTGCCCCCAGATGGGAGCAGATAACAGCAGAACAATGGACTCTCTCCATTGTAAAAGAGGGATACAAGCTTCATTTCCTCAACATGCCCCCTCCTACAGTTGTAAGACAGTTCAATTCTCAGACTTCATTTGAGAATCAGTTGGGTCAAGAGGTCAATTTACTTCTTGCCCACGGGGCAATAGAAGACGTACCCATTTCCCAACAGGGTACAGGGTTTTACTCCCCCTATTTCCTTATTCCAAAGAAAACAGGGGGGACACAGACCCATTTTAGACCTCAGAGAATTGAACAAATTCCTCTTCAAGGAGAAGTTCAAGATGATTTCTCTAGGAACTCTTCTGCCATACCTTCAGAGTCAGGATTGGCTTTGTTCTCTAGATCTCAAGAATGCGTACACCCATGTTCTCATCCATCCAACTCACCGAAGATTCCTTCGGTTCTATTTCAGGGGAAGCACTACCAGTAAAGGTTTCTTCCTTTTGGTCTGGCCTCAGCACCAAGGGTGTTTACGAAATGCATGGCTGTAGTGGCAGCATTTCTTCGCACTCTAGGAATATTCGCCTTCCCCTACTTAGACGACTGGCTCATTCGAGCCCCATCAGAGTCAGAGGCCAGAATTTCCCTATCTTGCACAATGCGTATACTTCAGTATTTGGGCCTGGTCATAAACATCCCAAAATCCAACCTAACTCCCACTCAATCTCTAGAGTTTATAGGAGCTATGCTGGATACCAGGAAAGCAAGGGCCTATCTTCCACAGCTCCGCTGCCTTCGCATTCTGCAGTTAGCTTCCTAAGCAGTGTTAAAGACTCATCTCACTGCTCGGGAAATCTTACAATTGCTAGGCCACATGGCATGTACCGTGCATGTGGTTTGATATGCTTGCCTCCATATGAGAGCAGCCCAATGGACTCTATCCCCTCAGTGGACCCAAGCATCAGGCTGCCTATCAGACAAAATAGCAAACTCAAGTCACCTTATTTTGTCCCTACCATAGTGGCAGTCAACCCAAAACCTGTTGGTGGGGTCCCCTTTCCAACAGCCCCCACCCCAGGTCACTCTAACAACAGACGCCTCACAGGTGGGTTGGGGAGCTCACCTGCAAGATCTCTCTACCCAAGGCACCTGGACTCCACAGAAGACCTATCTACACATCAGTCTCTTGGAGCTCAGAGCAATCTTCCTTGCTCTTCGAGTGTTCCACACCCAGCTGAGCTACAAGACAGTCCTAATTCAGATGGACAATCAAGTAGCTATGTTCTATTTGGACAAGCAGGGTGGAACAGGCTCTCTGTCGCTTTGCAACGAAGCTCTGCAACTATGGGCCCTCGCCAGAGAGCATCAGATTCATCTCCTTGTGGTGTATCTGCCAGGCATTCAAAACTCCTGGGCAGACAGACTCAGTCGAGTTCTGCTTCCGCATGAGTGCTCTCTTCGTGCAGACCAGGTAGCAAATATTTTTCAAATTTGGGGAACTCCGGACATAGACTTCTTTGCAAGTCCGTTGAATGCCAAACTTCCCCGATTCTGTCCCAGTATTCCGGCTCAGGGTTCTCAGGCCAGGGATGCTTTCCTCCTCCATTGGGGTCAGGACTTCCTATATGCCTTTCCACCCATTCCCCTAATTCCCAAAACCCTATTCAAGCTTCAGAGAGACAGAGGCCATATGATTCTCATAGCTCTACATTGGCCTCGGCAGGTGTGGTACGCTCTGCTCCTACATCTCTCTCAAGCTCCATCTCTGGAGTTAGGATCTGCTCCAGATCTCCTGTCTCAGGAGGACGGGATGTTGCATCCCGATCCCCACTCTCTGCATCTCAGGGCCTGGTTGCTGAGGGCCTAGACCTTCATGGTCTTAACCTGTCTCAACAAGTGAAGGATATCCTTTATGCTTCTAGAAAGCCTTCCACAAGACGCTCTTATGCTTTCAAGTGGATAAGTTTTTCCATATGGTGTTCGCAGAAGAGTCTTGACCCCCTGCCGATACCTCTGGAATCATTATTGGAGTATCTCCTTCATTTATCTAATGCAGGGCTTAAGACTAACTCAGTACGAGTCCATTTAAGTGCTATTTCTGCTTCTTTCAAGCCTTTAAATGGACAACCTATTTCCTCTCATCCTCTCATAGCGAGATTTATGAGGGGCCTCCTTCTAACTAAGCCTCCCATTAGGCCACCACCGGTAGCATGGGATCTAAATCTAGTTCTTGGACAGCTCATGAAGCCGCCTTTTGAACCTCTAGCTACTACCTCCTTGAAGTTCTTTTCCTGGAAGGTTCTCTTTCTCATTGTAATCACATCAGCATGTCGCATCAGTGAATTGCAAGCATTAGTGGCTGATCCTCCTTATACGAGGTTCCATCATGATAGGGTAGTCCTTAGGACTCATCCACACTTTATGCCAAAGGTGGTCTCACCTTTTCATTTAAACCAAGCAGTTTACCTACCTGTGTTTTTTCCAAGGCCTCATGCTTCAAATGCAGAAAGGAATCTTTATACTTTGGACTGTAAAAGAGTACTTGCTTTTTACTTACAAAGGACACAGCAACATAGAAAGTCCTCCCAACTCTTTGTTGCTTTTGATCCTTCTCATTTGGGACTTCCAGTCTCCAAGAGAACATTGTCCAATTGGATTGCACAGTGAATTTCTTTTACCTATCAGAGTAAAAACCTTTCTCTGGAAGGCCATGTCACAGCTCACAATGTGAGAGCCATGGCAGCCTCAGTGGCTCATCTACCCTCTGTGTCTATTGACGACATCTGTCGAGCAGCTACTTGGGCCTCGGTTCATACCTTCACAGCCCATTACTGCTTAGACAAGGACTTCCGCCGGGATGCCTTGTTTGGTCAGGCTGTTCTACGACACCTGTTCCATACTTAATGAACTCCTACCCACCATTCCCGGTAGGATGCCAGAGATTCATGGGGGGAAGTGGAACCCTTTCACAAGGGTTCACAGCTTCTGGGGTCTCTCCCTGGCATCTGTAGCTAGGGAGTCCCCATATGTGAAGACTACATTCCTGCTTGTTCCTGGAGATAGCATAGTTACTCACCTGTAACAGGTGATCTCCTGGAACAGCAGGAATTTAGTCTTCACAACCCACCCACCTCCCCTAGGAGTTGTATCTCTTTTCTTTTCTTTCCCTCTCTCTATCTCTTTGTCTCAGCTTTAAAACTCAACTGGAGAGAAGTAGTTGGGAAAGGTGGGAAGGCAGCATGCAGGCGCTGTGGGATGCTCCCAAAAGCTTTCTAATTGGACGCTGGGGAGCGTTCCTGCGCAGGCTCCATCGGTATCGACGATACCCATCTGTGAAGACTAAATTCCTGCTGTTCCCAGAGATCACCTGTAACAGGTGAGTAACTATGCTTTATCCACGATGACGCCTAAATCTTTTTCTTGGGTGGTGGTTCCTAATGTGGAACCTTGCATTGTGTAATCATAGTTTGAGTTTTTCTTTTCTAAATGCATAACTTTGCACTTGTCCATATTAAATTTAATTTGCCATTTGGATGCCTAGTCTTCCAATTTATCCAGATCCTCTTGCAATTTTCCACAATCCTCATAGGTTTTTAACAACTTTGAATAGTTTTGTATCATCTGCAAATTTGGTAACCTCACTCGTTTTTCCCATTTCCAGATCATTTATGAATATATTAAAAAGCAGCGGACCCAGCACAGATCCCTGGAGTACTCCACTGTTCACTTTTCTCCATTGGGAAAATTGGCCATATAGCCCTACCCTCGGCTTTCTATCTTTTATCCAGTTCCTGATCCACAGTAGTACACTGCCTCCTATCCCATGACTTTATAATTTCACCAAGAGTCTCTCATGAGGGACCCTGTCAAAGGGTTTCTGAAAATCCAGATACACTACATCGACCGACTCACTTTTGACTGCCTGTTTATTCACACCTTCAAAAAAAATATAACAGATTAGTAAGACAAGACCTTCCCTTGCTAAAGTCATGTTGGCTGTGTCCCATTAAACCATGACTATCTACATGTTCAGAAATGTTATTCTTAATAATGGTTTCTACTATTTTTCCTGGTACTGACGTCAGGCTCACCGGTCTATAGTTCCCAAATCACCCCTGCAACCCTTTTTAAAAATTGGCGTTACATTGGCCATCCTCCAATCCTCTGGTATTACTTATGATTTTAATGATAGTTTACAGATTAGTAATAGTAGGTCTGCAATCTCAGATTTCAGTTCTTTCAACATTCTTGGTTGTATACCATCTGGTCCTGGTGATTAGCTACTCTTCAGTTTATCAGATTGTTGTAATACATCTTCTCTTTTTTATTTATTTATTTAGCTGTTTTTTTTATACCACCCAATCATTAATTCAGGGCAATTTACAGAAAACATATCACCAAAATCAATCTTTTATGTAGAACACGGTGTTGAACTTGAATGATTATATGGGGTTTAAATGTGTGTGTTAAAGAACAACTATTAACATTAAAGCAGCAAAGGTTTATACATGATGTAGTTATTGATGGGTTGAGGGTACAGGTCCATGAGAGAGATTCACTAAGATTGTAGCTATAGACTGTAATTGTTATGTTATTCAATGTGCTCATAGGGTGGGTCCATAGTATTCCATAAAGAGATAGGTCTTTATTGCTTTCCTATATTGAGGTGGGTAGCTCATTCCATAGTGGGGTATAAGCAGAAAGCTCTTTTTCAAGTTGATTGTTTGGTTTATCGATATTTTTTTCACTTCTTTTGTTGCATCAGTTTTAAATATCATGCCAGACGGGAGTATCCTCTCTACATCATCTTTAGTAAAGATTGAAGCAAAGAATTCATTCACTCTCTCCGCAATGGCCTTGTCCCCTCTTGGTGCCCCTTTTAGTCCTCTGTCATGCAGTGGTCCAACTGACTCTCTCAGAGGTTTTTTGCAACAAATGTACTTGAAAAAGTTTTTATTATGCATTTTTGCTTCCACAGCAAGCTTTTTTTCGAATTCTCTGTTTGTCTGCTTTGCCTCTAACTTGCCAGGGCTTATATTGTTTCACGTTTTCATCATTTGGCTTCTTTTTCCATTTCCTGAAAGATGCTTTTTTGGCTACAACAGCCTCTCTGATCTCACCTTTAAACCATGCTGGCAGTTTTTTGGACTTCCTTCTACTTTTCTTAAATCATGGAATACAGCTGGTCTGGGCTTCCAAGATAGCATTTTTAAACACCACCCATGTTTGATGTAAATCTTTAACCTTTGTATCTGCTTTTTTTTTAGTTTTTTTCTTAATTATTTTTCTCATTTTATCATAGTCTCCCACTGCCATCACCTTCCCCTTCCCCCTTTTACATAGAATTTCAATCCATAGAGATTCTACAGTGTATTTGTGTTTTCTGCAGTTCTTTAATCCTGTGTGCCTCAATGCCCTCTCTAACATAGAGCACAACCCCTCCACCAATTTGTTCTACTCTCATTGTGATATAATTTGTACCCAGGTATCACAGTGTCCCACTGGTTGTCCTCCTTCCACCATGTCTCTGAGATACCAATCATATCTAACTTCTCATTTATTGCTATATATTCTAACTCTCCCATCTTATTTTTTAGACTTCTAGCATTTGCATACAAGCATTTTAAATGCTGTATTTTATTCATATTAATCTGGTTACCAGTAGGCAGAGGTAATTTGGAATCTTTAAGTTCTGTCTGCTCTGTAATTAAGGGCATTTGGTTTACTTTTGTCTTTATTGGAACCTCTCTGTCGATATGCCCTAACTTCAGTCTTTTGCTAGTATCCTTCAAGGATACATCCTTCTGAACCATGCACTCTTGGGCAACTGTCTGCTTTCCCCTATTTAGTTTAAAAGCAGCTCTATCTCCTTTTTAAACTTTAATACCAGCAGCCTGGTTCCATCCAGGTTAAGGTGGAGCCCATCCCTTCGGAAATGCCCCTCCTTTCCCCAGAATGTTGCCCAGTTCCTAACAAATCCAAACCCCTCGTCTTTGCACTATGGTCTCATCCATGTATTGAGACTCCAGAGCTCTGCCTGCCTTTTGGGTCCTGCGCATGGAACGGGAAGTATTTCAGAGAATGCTATCCTGGAAGTTCTAGATTTCAACTTCCTACCTAAAAGCCTAAATTTGGCCTCCAGCACCTCCCTACCAGTCTTTCTTATGTCATTGGTACCAGCATCTACCAAGAACCGCCCCTGATCTCTGGAAGGGGTGTTATAGAAAAATGTAACAAATAAATAAAAATAAAATAAGACAGCAGACTCCTCCCCAGCACTGTCTGAGACCTTGTCTCTGTGGCGCTTGAGGTCCGCTACCTTTGCACCAGGCAGGCATGTTACCAGGTGATCCTCACATCCACCAGCCACCTAGCTATCTGTATGCCTAATGAGCAAATCATCAATTATAACGGCCGTCCTAACCCCTTCCCTCATGGGTACATGGCCTTGGTGAAACCACCTCGGTGCAAGAGGTTTTACATCACCTGGAGGACAGGTCCTAGCTACAGAATCATGGCTTTCAGTAGCATTTTTATGCTGATGATTCTCATATCTATCTATCTTCACCTGACATTTCTTTTACACTCCAAGCTCGTATCTCTGCCTGCTTATCTGACATAGCTGCCTGGATTTCTTGCCACCCTGTCAAATTGAACATGGCTAAAACTGAACTTCTTATCTTTCTTCCTAAACGCTCCCCCCCCCCCCCTTTTTCCTTTCTCTATCTCTGTTGACAATACTCTGCTTCTTCCTGTTTCCTCAGCCCGCAACCTTGGGGTCATCTTTGACTCCTCCCTTTCCTTCTCCACACA
Organism: Ichthyophis bannanicus; assembly: GCA_033557465.1. Lineage (NCBI taxonomy): Eukaryota > Metazoa > Chordata > Amphibia > Gymnophiona > Ichthyophiidae > Ichthyophis > Ichthyophis bannanicus. The sequence continues at coordinate 205,636,833 of CM066037.1, forward strand.
TATTCAACAGATTGCTAAAACCTGCTGTTTCTTTCTGTATAACATTAACAAAATTTGCCCCTTCCTCTTTGAACACACTACTAAAACTCTTGTCCACTCTTTAGCTACTTCCCGTCTTGACTATTGCAACCTCCCCCTTGCTGGTCTCCCTCAGAGTCATCACTCTGCTGCATGGCTAATCTTTTGCCACAAATCACTTCACTCCCCTTCCATTTCTCTATCCATTTCAAACTTCTCTTTCTAACCTATAAATGCATTCACTCTATTGCCCTTCATTACCTTCCCTCTCTCCCCTCTCCCTACACCCCTCCTTGTGAACTCCGCTCCTCCTCTGGCTTTCTTCTCTCAATGCACTTTTCTTCTACTGCTACTCCAGACTTCGATCATTTCTCCTTGCTGCTCCTTATACCTGAAACAAAATTCCTGTATCTTTACGTCAAGTCTCATGTTTCTATTTCTTCAAATCAATGCTAAAGGCTTACCACTTTGAGGCCACTTTTGGATCTTAATCTCTTGTTCCCTTTGTGTCTCCTCTTCCTATTTGAACCCCTTATTTCTCCAGGACCAAACAGGAAGTCAGTCCTCACATATGGGTGACATCGATGCCGACGGAGGCCCCATGCGGAGCATTTCCCCAGCTTTCAAAGAAAGCCTTTGGGAATGCAGCGCGCATGCGCGGTCCCCTTCTCGCCCATCTTGCTCTGTCTCCTTTTTTCCGCGGAGCCTGATGGATGTGTTTCGTTTTCACCCGAGGAAAAAGTTGATTTTTCAGCTTGGGACCGTGTTTTCTTCGGTTCGACGCTGGTTTCCCTTTCCCGCCTGGGCCCGGTACGCCGGTATCGAACCCGGACTTAATTTTTCAGTTTTTGACCTTAGTGGCTAGCGTACGCGCCTTTTTTCTATTTTTCACTGGCAGCCCTGTCGTTTAACCTCGCAGGGGCCCTTTTTCCCCCAGTGGCTGCCAGCGGGTTTAAAAAGTGTGATCGGTGTAAGAAACTTATTTCTCTCACCGACACACATGACTGCTGCCTCGGGCCCGATCATGACCCGATGATCTGTGCCCTGTGTGGGAAAATGTCCTCGAAGGCATTGAGGAGCCGGTAGCACCAAAAAGAAAGAATCTTCTCTGACTCCGCGTCCAGACTGGCCCAGACTTCGTCAGAGGCCTCGACATCTCGGGACTCCGATCCCAAGCAACGTCGGGGTTCCTCTAAGAGGGGGTCTCCCTCACGGAAGCATCGCAGGAAGAATAAACCCATGAGGGCGGTGTCAGTGGACGCACTTGGTTCCTCCAGGACCAGGTCGCATAGCCCCGAGTGTCGTCCCGGGTCTTCGGAGTCGGAGCGGCCTGCTAAACAACCTCGTGTAGAGACGGAGTCCCCGGGTCATGTGAGTACTGTAGTCCTCGTGGACTCTCCTCCGGGGGAGCCGACGTCGGGCCTGATGCCGTCGGGGCCCGAGTCAGGGGCTGCTGAATCTCCTGAGCTCGGACTCAGGTTGACGGCCTTGGAGAGCAGCTTGGCTGCCTTCATGGAGCAGCAGCGGGCACTGATCGCCGGTTTCACCAGTGCATCTGTCCCGACCACCGGGACATCGACGTCCAAGTCGACCCCAGAGGCCAAGCCGATCCTCGAGTCCTTGTGCTCTTGAGTCGATCCTTGGCGAAGACCTCCTGTTCGGGACCGAGGTCGTCGACGCCGGTACCCTCGACATCGAGGCGGATGGCATTGGTGCCTGCCCGACCGGAGCCGCTCGATTCCTCCTCCAAGGGGTCGGGCTGGGAAACGGAGGATGAGGAGTCCCCGGACACATTTTGGACCCAGTGTGTCCCTTCAGACTCACCGGAATCTGAGCCTCGGAGAAGGTCCCCCCCCCCCCCCCCCGGAGGACACCCTGTTCTCGGATTTCGTGCGGGACATGGCCAAGGCCTTGGCCTTCCCCGTGGATCCCGAGGAGGAGCCTCGAGCCGAGGAGCTCGAGGCCCTGCAGTATGACTCTTCCCCCCAAGGATGCCTTTACTGTACCGGTTCCTCCGATGCTGGAACGGTTGCTCTTCCGCATGTGGGAGGTGCCGGCCTCGACGCTGGTTCTGAGCAAGCGGGTCGATTCCATATATCGAGTCCGCAAGAGCCCCGGGTTCCAAAAGGCACAGCTACCGCACCACTCCATGGTTGTGGAATCGGCCATGCATCGTCTGAAGAATCAGAAGATGCACTCCTCGGTGCCTCCCGTCTGGGAGGCCCGGAACCTGGATGCCCTCGGTAGAAAGTGCTTCCAGGGCTCAGTGCTTGCTTGCCGTGTCCAGACCTACCATTTGTACATGGGCATGTACCTTCGAGACCTGCAAAGGAGATTGCCGGGTTCTCACAAGGCCTCAGTCATCCTGGTGGCCCCCAGATGGCCAAGGCAGCCGTGGTTCCCACTTCTTTTACAGCTAGCGGTGGACGCTCCTCTTCCTCTGGGGATGCAACCCGATCTCCTGTTTCAGGAGCAGGGATCTCTCTTACACCCCAATCTCCAGTCCCTCAGTCTGATGGCCTGGCTGCTGAAAGGGTAGTTCTAGCATCCTTACTGCTGTCTAGGGAAGTGGAGGACGTGGTCTTGGCCTCTAGGAGGCAGTCCACTCGGAAGTCATATGCTCTTATGTGGCTTAGGTTCTCCACCTGGTGTGCCCAGCACAAGGAGGATCCTTTCTCATGCCTGGTACCAATGGTGCTGCAGTATTTGCTGCACCTGTCCAATCTAGGCCTTAAATCCAACTCTGTTAGGGTCCACCTAAGTGCTCTCTCAGCGCACCACTCACCGGTGGAGGGTCAGTCTCTCTCAAGCCACCCTTTATAGCTCGCTTCCTCAGAGGCCTGCTTTTGCTTAAGCCTCCAGTTCGTCCACCTACCCCTGAGTGGGATTTGAATGTGGTATTGCAACAACTTACTTGCCCACCATTTGAGCGTATGGCTACTTGTCCTTTGCGCTTTCTTTCCTGGAAAGCGTTTTTTGGTAGCTCTTACCTCAGCAAGGCGAGTAAGTGAGCTTCAAGCCCTGGTGTCAGATGCACCATGCACTAGGTTCTATAGGAACAGAGTAGTCTTACGGACTCACCCTAAGTTCCTTCCAAAGGTTGTCTCCTCCTTCCACCTCAATCAGGAGGTGGTTCTTCCAACTTTCTTTCCCAGGCCGCATGCCTGCCGGGCTGAGATAGTCTTGCATACCCTGGACTGTAGGAGGACGTTGTCCTCCTACCTTGACCGTACGCAGGGACACCGAAGGGCTGTTCAGCTCTTCGTCTCTTTTGACCCTAATAAGTTGGGGTTACCTGTCTCCAAGCATACCCTGTCCATTTGGGTAGCAGACTGTATCGCCTGGGCATACAGGGCAGCCGGCCTCTCCTTGCAGGGTCCAGTCACCACTCACCGTGTCAGGGCGAAGGCTGCTTCAGTGACTCATCTCCGCTCTGTTCCGTTGGCAGACATCTGCCGGGCTGCTACTTGGTCTTCAAGCCAGACTTTTGCGGCCCACTACTGCCTCGAGAGAGAGTCCCGCAGGGACAGTGCTTTCGGACAGGCGGTACTCCGTAATCTCTTTGAGGTATAGGCAACTCCTGCCCTCCGGCCCTGGTGTTGGGCTACTGTTCGGGGGCATTCTCAGAGAAGATTGTTTTCACACATGCTGAGGCTCTAGAGGGAGCTCATTTTTCAGCTTTGGGTCCCCGGTAGACTTAAGCTGGGGAGTCCCATATGTGAGTACTGACTTCCTGCTTGGTCCTGGAGAAAGCGTAGTTTCTCACCTGTAACAGGTGTTCTCCAGGAGCAGCAGGAATCAGTCCTCACAACCCTCCCTCCTCCCCTTGGAGTTGCAGTCATATAATTTATTTAGTTTTTTTGCTGTCTTTTAGCTATATCATCAGACTGAGCAAGATGGCACCCTAGGGCGGGAAGGGGACCGCTCATGCGCGCTGCATTCCCAAAGGCTTTCTTTGAAAGCTGGGGAAATGCTCTGCATGGAGGCTCCGTCGGCGCCGACGTCACCCATATGTGAGGACTGATTCCTGCTGCTCCTGGAGAACACCTGTTACAGGTGAGTAACTACGCTTTCTCTTGTATTGTGCTGTCTCTCTTAATTAGATTGTAAGCTCTACAATTAGGGACTGTCATCTGTATGTGTTTGTACAGCGCTGCATATGCCTTGTAGCACTATATACAGTAAATGATTAATAGTAGCCGTAGTAATATGGCGTTTGATATTCCCTCCTTAAAACTTTTCGATTTAGAGAGCTGTGTGTGATCACATGTTCTCTGAAGGAGCAGCTTCCCTATGGAACACACTCCCACTGGAATTACATAAAATACTTCATCTAATGGAATTCCGAAAGAAGCTTAAAGCATACTTATTCACACAAGCTTTCTCAGATTAATCTTTATCATCATGATGTGGGTTTATAAAGGGTGAGGCAGGCAACATGTTGTAATTAATGAGGCAGGCAATATGTTATAATTAATGAGGCTGTTTATGTTCTATATGAGTTATATTGTTATCCCTTTCCAATCGGATAAGTTTTCTGTTTCACTCATGCCAAATTGGAATACTTTTTAACAAGAAACTGTCAAAATTACAACCAATATGACATACACATTCTAAAGTAACCAGTCATGTTGTATTTTCGGCCATGAACTAACATGTTATTCATATGTCCCACAGGGTGAGACAAACGATCAAAATGGGAAAATTTAAATGTCCCACGGGGTGCGATGCCGAGTGGAAGGGGTTAATACTGTGTTTGTTTTATGATTGTTTTATTATGTATTTGAATTTATTTATTTGTTCTTACTGTATGTACTGTTTTATCAATAAATCAAAGTGGTTTACATTAAATCAGAAAAATACATAGAACTTGTGATAACGGCTCAACCGATTTAACGCTACAAAGTTTAGTAGGTAACATTGAACTGGTGTTTAATGAGAAGTTGATTGAAGAGAGGGTCTTGGGGAGTGTGAAGGAAAGGGTAGGGTGGGAGTTTTGAATGTGCTTAGGTAAACTATCATATTTACAGTCTGGTGCTTGGGCAGAGGTCTTGAGGAGAGATTATACAAGATTTGGGTAAGTTAATATATTTACAATATAGGTAATTTGTTGGGAGATTAGGGCATTGCATAAGTGTTGGTTTCATAGAAGTCTGGTTTACTTGGCTTGTTAGGTCCTTGGTTGAGAGTAGGAGTGAGTAGTAAGCCTTTGAGATTAAGGGGGAGGTGTGGGTTGGAGTCCATCATGCTGTCATCTGAGTGGGTTTATCTTCCTTTGAAGTACTCCTTGAATAAGTATGTTTTGATTTGCTTCCAGAACTCTGAAAAGGTCCACCGTAGTTCTCAGATTTTGGGGAAGGGAGTTCCAAAGTTTGGGTGAGTGGAATGAGAATGCTCTATTGCATGTAGTTTGTTTGCTCTTGGTGAAGTCCTTAGGTATGGCTAGGGTGTTAAGTGTTGCGTTCTTCTTGATCTGTTATTTGGTAGTGGTTGTATGAGTCTGGTTAATTGTGTTGCGGAAAGGTTGTGGAGGATCTTAAAGGTGATCAGTATTACTTTATATTTGATCCTGCTTGGGTTTGGAAGCCAGTGCAATTGCTTTAGGGATGGGGGTGATGTGTTGAGATTTTGAGGTTCCATATATGATGCGGGCTATTGTGTGTTGTGCCATTTGCAGCTTGTGCAAGGCTTGTTTTTGTAGGCCATGGAGAATGCTATTACAAAAATCAAAATGTGAGTGGGGGGGGAGGGTTTGTGCCCATAAACATGACAGGGTGAAGGGGAGATGATTTTTGGTTTCTTTCTCCCTTCCCTTGCCGTTGATGTTCCTTATGTATATTTTTTCTTTTTTTATATGCCCTTTTTTTCTTTCCCTGATGTGAATTATAGTCATTAATGTTATAAAGTTCCTTGTTTAGTTTCTTGGGTTATTCCTAGTTGCATGTCCTAATTTTTTCGTGTTTGTATATGTAAATGTGAAAAGTTAAATAAAAAAAATTTTGTAATGTGGGAAGATTATGGCTTGAGGTGTAGTATGAAAGTCGTGAGGAGAGGAGTGGTTGTAGGTGCAGAAGGGTTCTCAGGTTGTTGTAGATCGCCTGAGTGGTGGTGTTGATGTGCGTTGATAGGTTTAGACGTTGGTCTAGAGTTATACCTAGGTAACGAACCTCCTGTTTGACCTGCATTGTTGTTTCTTTGACTTTGAGTATAGCTGGTGGATTGAAGGTATTGTCCTTGGTGATGAATAAAACCTCTGTTTTTTCGTAGTTTATTTGTAACCTGTGAGTGTGGAGCCATTGTGCCATGTCGTTAAAACATTGGACTATTTTGTTGAAGTTAGGCTTAATGGTGTTGAATGGTAGGTAGATCATGATGTCAGCTGCGTAAATATGGTAATAAACATTGTGTTTTCGGATGATGCTGCATATTTGCTGGAAAAATAAGTTAAAGAGAAAAGATGAGAGGGCTGATCCCTGGGAGACTCCTTGAAGCTGTGTGTATGGTTTTGACTTGCTATGGCATGTTTTGACCCATTTTGGGGGCCATACTGGACTTAGTGCTTACCAATAGGGAAAGTGTTTCTTATGTCATAGTGGGAGATCATCTCGCATCCAGATGGTATGGTTCAGTATTAGTACTAAGGCTGATAAAATCCATTCAAAATCGAGGGTCTTAGACTTTAGAAAAACTAACTTTGCAAAGATGGGACAATACCTCAGAGAGTTGTTAGCGGGATGGGAACAGCTGGGGGATATAGAAAACAGTAGGCACAACTGAAGGGGGATATTTTAAGGACAACAAACCTTTTTGTTAGAAAAGTAAATAAATATAAAAAGAAAAGGAGGCCGCTATGGTTCTCAAAAGAAGTAGCTGAAAAGGTGAAGAAAATGAGGGAGGCCTTCATGAAATACAAGAGATCACAGAGAGAGGAAGACAAGCATCTACCTTTGGAAAAGCTTAGAGAAGCTAGCAAAGTAGTCAGTAAAGCAAAGGTACAAAACAAAGAAGGAATAGCCAATGCAATAAAATGCGGGGATAAGACATTTTTCAGATATGTTAGTGAGAGGAAGGGCAAAAGTGGTATTGTCAGACTCAAGGGGAGGAATATGCAGAAACTGATGAGGATAAAGCAGAATTGCTTAAGAAATATTTCTATTCTGTGTTCACAGAAGAAGGGCCAGGAACAGGACCTCAGAAAACACCCACAAATAGGAACCAAAGTGACGGGGTTCTCGAATGATTTTCAGAAGACTGTTCGTGAAGAACTAGCTAATCTAAACGTAGACAAAACCATGGGTCCGGATGGGATACATTCAAGAATACTGAGAGAACTTGGAGATGTTCTAGTGGCTCCACTGACTGGCTTTTTCAATGCCTCTTTGGAGTCAGGAGTGGTGCCAGAGGATTGGAGAAAGGCACATATGGTCCCTTTACACAAAAGCAGACATAAGAATGACATTGAGAACTACAGGCCAGTTAGTCTAACCTAAGTGGTTAGTAAATTACTGGAAAGGCTACTAAAGGAGAGAATAGTGGTTTTTGGAGTCCAATGGATTGCAGGATCCGAGGTAGCATGGATTCACCAGAGGCAGGTCTTGTCAGACAAATCTCCTAGATTTCTTTGACTAGGTGACTAGGGAGTTGGAGTGAGGGAGAGCCCTAGATGTGGTGTATTTAGATTTCAGTAAAGCCTTTGACACCATTCCATACAGGCGACTTATAAACAAACTGAACACCCTAGGGATGAACTCTAAAATTACTGACTGGGTTAAAAATTGGTTGAGTGGGAGGTGACAACGGGAACAGGTAAATGGAGCTAGCTCTGAGGAGAAGGAGGTTACCAGTGGTGTGCCGCAGGAATCTGTCCTTGCTCCGATAATTGTCTGTTTCCATGAATACCATACAAAAAGTGCTGTGGTGGAGGCTGCTAGGCACATTCAGCACTTCAAGTGGAATAATCATCCAGTGGAATTGTATGCGGATTTATCTTCCATTACCATGAGAAAGAGGAGGGAGATGGCCATGATTACTAAGAAGCTGCAGGAGAAAGAGGTTCGGTATAAGTGGTTGTTCCCGTTTGGACTACAATTCAGCATTGAGGGTCACACCTCGTATGTGAAAATGGCGGCGGAGGCGATAAAGGTGATGGCGGCAGCTGGATGGATGGACATACCGGAGGCTCAACCTCCCAAAATTTCAAAGGGTCCCCGACGGCCGGTGGGGGAAAGCGAATGGAGAAGAGCGCAACGGGGAGATCGCCGTCTGCGGCGGCAGAAACCTGCGGAAGGCAGGGGAGCAGATGGGGACGGCTGAAGGACTGGCTGCTGCGACATTGTGGTCTAATTTCTCAGGTTGACGGTAGTTGTTGTACAGGGTGGTGCTTGTATTAAGAATGGGTACTTGTATTAAGAATGGGTAAGAAAAAAAAAAAGAAATAAAATACAATAAGCTAAAAAATAAAACAAAAATAATAACAAAAAAAAAAAAAGGAACACAAGGAATAATAGTCTATTGAGAGTATGCTGAATATTTCTATGTATATAAGTATGTTGGTTTTGGTAAAGGGAAAGAGTAAGGGGAAAGGTATATTGCTTCCAGATATGGTGGTTTCATGCCTCAGAGGAGTGGTGTGGAGGGGGAGATGGGGGAGAGGGGGGAGGGAGGAGGGGGGGGAAGGGAAGGGAAGGGGGAGGAGGGAGGGGGGAAGGTGGAAGGGCCAGCTATTTTGCATGTGGGGTAGGGGAGTGCAGAACTATTTTCAATGGAGAGACTTAGGCTAATGACACTGAATGTGCGGGGTTTGAATTCCCCGATAAAGCGGCAGCGCCTATTTAAAGAGACTACTCGGCTTAATGGGGATATTATATTTATACAGGAAACACACCTGAAAAAATGTGATGAATGGAGGGTGTCCCACAGAAGGTATCCTTGGAGGTGGTTCGCCTCGAACAGGGTGGAAAAGAAAAAGGGTGGGGTGGGTATCTTGGTAAGTGGGAAAAAGGGTGGGGTGGGTATCTTGGTAAGTCCCTTGTGTGGAAGGGGTGGTACAGCAAGATAAAGAAGGGAGATATATTATGGTTAAATTGAAGATCCAAGAACAAATGTATACTTTGGTTAATATTTACGGTCCGAATGTGGAGCAAGGGGCGTTTTATGAACACTTGAATGGGGTGGTGACACAATTTGCGGAGGGCCCTATTATTATGGGGGGGGGGATTTTAATCTCACCAGCAACCCCTGTCTGGACAATTCGGCCGGGAGGGGGGTGGGGGGGCCAAAAGTAGACGGATGATGAAGTTCATGGGTAAAAATTTGGGATTGGTGGATGTGTGGAGAGAAGTGAGAGGGCGGGAGAAAGGCTTTGCATTTTATTCGCCTGTGCATCAGTCTTTTTCGAGGATTGATATGTTATGGGTGTCCCAGTCTTTAATAGGGGGAGTGAAAGAGTGTGAGGTGGGTGAGAGAATATGGACGGATCATGCTCCGGTATGGATGGCCCTAACCTTGGGCACGGGAGGGAAGGGAAAGGGGGGATGGACCCTCAATGAAGCTTTACTGGATAATCCTGAGACCGTACAGGTACTTAAATCAAAAATTGCCCAATACCTGGAGATGAATGATAGGGCGGACTGTAGGATAGCTACCCTATGGGAGTGCTTGAAAGTAGTGATTCGCGGAGATTTGATTTCCATCGGCACGTTTTTGAAGAAATCTAAAGAGAGTCAGAAAGCAGGTTTGCGAGATAAACTTAAGGAGCTGGAAGGGCTTCTCCTACGGGACGGGCGCGATCCCGCCTGTCTGAAGGAGTTGCTGAAAGTGAAGGGGGAAATAAACTAATTAGAACTCGCTGAGATTAAACATGCGCAGGACATGCTCAAACAGCAATATTTTGAGTTTGGTAATAAACCCAGTCGGTTGTTAGCACATCGCTTAAGGCAACATCGGGCGAAGAATTATATCACCAAAATAAGGGATGCTCAGGGGAATGTCTTGCGGAAAAGGGGGGCTATTCAACAGCGCTTCGTGGAGTTTTATAAACAATTGTATGCCAATGAGGCCCCCGGGGGTGGAGATGGGATGCACCAGTATTTACAGATGAATCTTCAAAGGCTGGCAGGTGGGGAGACTGAACAATTATCCCGGCCTATAGAGGAACAGGAAGTGGTGGAGGTGATTAAAGAGCTCACCTTGCACAAAGCGCCAGGGATCGATGGTTATACCAATAAATTCTATAAGGTATTCCGAGAGGAAGTGAAGGGACCCCTGGCTTGGCTATTTAATTCTTTTAAGGAGGGGGGGGGGAGCTTCCCGGCACCATGAGGACTGCGGGGATTACCATCTTGTTGAAGGAGGGGAAAGATCCTACTGTGTGTGGTTCTTATCGACCCATTTCTCTATTGGGTACAGATTTTAAAATATTTACTAAAATTCTGGCCAACCGGTTACTGCCGTACATGCCCAGGCTGGTGCATGAAAACCAGTCGGGGTTTGTTCCTGGGCGCCAAACGAGGGACAACCTCCGTAAAGTGTTAAATGCAATGTGGAAGGGGGGAAGGGGAGAAGAACAACTAATCCTTTTAGCCATTGATGCTGAAAAAGCATTTGATCGGGTGTCCTGGCCTTTTTGTTTAAAGTGTTAGAACGAATGGGACTGGGGGGAGACTATCTGAAATGGATTAAAGCTATTTATGCGCAACCGATGGCGCAAGTTAAGGTTAATGGGGAGTATACCCGACCCTTTGCCCTGCATAGAGGGACCAGACAAGGATGTCCACTCTCCCCGTTGCTCTTTGTGCTCTCTATGGAGCCTCTCGCCCAGCGGGTGCGAGAGAGTGTGGCCGTTCAGGGCTTAAAGTGGAAGAAGTTAGAAAGTAAGATATCGCTTTTTGCCGATGATTTATTATTTATGTTAACTAAGCCCAGAGAGTCCCTGGCAGCGCTTTATAAATTACTGGAGGAGTTTGGTTCCTATTCAGGTTTCAAAATTAATGCAACTAAGTCTGAGATCTTAAATATTTCTGCAGGAGTGGACACGCAAACACAGATAAAAGAGGCTTTCCCGTTTAGGTGGGCTAAACATAATGTCCGCTATCTGGGTATTTACTTAACAGCTAGGGAAGGGGATCTCTTCCAGGAAAATTATGTGCGGCTGGAGAAGGCGGTCAGGAAAGAGATGGAAGAGTGGCAGGGGAAGGCGTTATCTTGGATGGGGAGGATTTCGGCTGCAAAAATGGTGATTCTGCCTAAATGGCTGTATCTTTTCTCTAATCTCCCTATAAGGGTGCCCCGGGCATATTTAGAGAAAATACAGCGATGTATGATGTGGTTTATAGCAGGGGGAAAGAATAATAGGGTGGCGGGGAGGATATTGATGAAGGCGAAAGAACATGGGGGGTATGGCTGTCCCGAATTTAGTGCAGTACTGGGAGGCTGCACAACTGTCTGCGGTGCTGGACTGGGGGGCGGAGGAGAAAAAGGAGTGGGTGCAGATGGAGTCCGAGGAGATGGTGGCGGGGGAATTAGGGACGTATGTGTGGTTGCCTGCATCCCTGCCCATAGGGTACCACGGTGGGAATCCCTATGTGCACGGTACCTTGCAAGTGTGGCGTAGGTGGCAACGGATCTGGTTCGGGGTGACAGGTATATCTCGATTAGTGCCAATTCGGAGGAATCCCGAGTTCTCTCCGGCCATGGGGAGGACGGTGTTTGATAAATGGGAAAGTCATGGGCTGTGGAGGGTGGGTCAGGTGGTAGCGGGTAATAAAGTTAAGGATTTTGAGGATCTTAAGGAGCTTTACCGGTTAGATGATTCGGATCGGTATGGCTATCTGCAGCTCCGCCATTATATACAACAGCGGATTATCTCCAGGAACAAGCAGGAATAAGTCCTCACTTATGGGTACGTCGGTACCGACGGAGCCTGCGCGGGAAAGCTTCCCAGCTTCCCAGAAGGAAGCTTTTGGGGCCTCCCACTGCACATGCGCGCTGCCTTCCCGCCTTCCTGACCAGCTCTCCTCAGTTTCTCTTTTTCCGCGGAGCCAGCAGGTCGTGTTCCTGTCACCGCTGAAGAAATTATTGTTTTAGTTTGTTTCTTTAGACCGCGTACCTGCCTTCCCCATACCGAAACCGGTACCGCCGGTCTCTCTTTTCTTTTCTTTAAAAAAAAAAAAATCTTTATCTTTGCACAACTTGGTGACTTCGGTTAGGCCTCAGGCCTACACAAATTCTCCTCATGGAGAAACCAGCCCCTGGTTTTAAGAAGTGTACCAAGTGTAGTGCTGTTATTTCTGTCACAGACACCCATGAATGGTGTCTTAAATGTTTGGGACCTGACCACTCCATTCCGGACTGCCCATCCTGCTCCCAGATGTCTAAACGTGGTTTGCAGAACCGGGCCAACAAATTCCATGTGCTGTTTGCTTCAGATAATCCAGCATCACAGTCATCCAGGTCTTCCTCTCCGGATGGATCTCAGGTAACCAAACCTTCTTCGGGCAGGTCCTCAAAGAGCAAATCTCCTTCAAAGCATCGAGAGGCTCTCACTTTTGAATCTGAGGATCCTGCCTCAGCCAAACAACCCCGGCGGGAAGCTCTGGCTTCCAAAGCACCATCTATGGGGTTACAGGTTGACATCGATGGCACGGCCTCGACTGATCACCTGTTAGACTGCTCTGGGGTACCGGCCCATACCGGTACCGACATCCAGGCAGCAGTGGCGTCTATGAGCAATACTGTTCAGACCATGCAGCAGGCCATGCTGGCTTGCGGTACCGGGTCCGGTTCCGGTATCGTCTCCCATACCGGAACCGAGACCATCGACTTCCAAACGCAGATCGGTTCCGCATGCCGGATCCGGGTTTTCACCCGATACCGATCCCATACCCGGTACGCCCGATGTCGATACCGATCGGTATGCGTATCGTGCGTTGGAAGCAAATAGAGAATACTCTGATTCTTCTGAGGATTTTGACTCCTCTGAGGACTCTGATGAGCTGTCTCTAGTTCTTCATGAAGACCCTTCTTCCCCAAAGAGGAGAATGTCTCCACCAGAGGATTTGTCCTTTCAAGACTTCATTATAGAGCTAGCTAAAGGACTTTCTATTACCACATCCTCTGAAAAAGAACCTAGGTCAAAGAAATTGGATATTTTAGGATACCATAAAGTTCCTAAAGAGGCAGTCACCTGCCTATCCATGAAATCCTTCAAGAACATTTGATGGACTTATGGGAGGCTCCTCTAACATTGTCTCCTTACTCTCGTAGGTTGGACACCATGTACCGGGTCCCTCCTTCTCCTGGGTTTCAAAAGACTCAGCTGCCTCACCATTCCATTGTGGTGAAGTCTGCGCTGAAAAAGATTAAGAGCACCAAAAGGCACTCTTCTACCCCTCCAGGGCGAGAATGTAAGACCCTAGACTCTTTTGGCAGGAAAATTTTCCAGGCTAGTATGCTTATAGCCAGGATTAATTCTTACAGTCTGTATATGGGCATGTTTCTCAGGGAACTTGCCCTAAAGGTACGGCATTTTGCCTCCTTTATCCCCGAGGATAGAAAGGAGGAGTTCATTTCGCTGGTGAAACAGCTTCTAGATGTTTCTAAGTTCTCCAACAGAGCAGCCTTTGATTCCTTTGAAGGTGCCGGTAGAGCTTCGGGCATTGCCATCGCAGCCCGACGACTTGCTTGGCTCCAGGCCTCTGACCTAGAACCCTGGGTCCTGGATGCCTTACGGAATCTGCCCTGTACAGGTGAGAACTTATTTGGTAAGGACTGGCAAATTAAAGCCACTCAAATGGACGCAGAAAATGCTACATTAGATAGACTTTCTAAGTCTACCTCTACTCCTGCCAAGAAAAAGTCTTTCAAGAGGCCTTACTACAAGAAGGCCAGATTTTCCACAAATACTGGCCAACAATCTTCTCAGCCTCGCTTTGCTGCTAAACGTCAGCAACCTAAACAGGCAAGGTCAAAGCCTGCAGCTTCTGCCACTCCTCAGCAGGCTCAGCCCCCTCAGGGGTTTTGACTTGCCCCTAGAGAACTTAACATTTCTGGCTCTAGAACAACCAGAGCCCCTCACCATTCCCGGAAGGTTAGCTCACTTTGCTCCCAGATGGGGGCAAATTACATCAGAGCACTGGACCCTCTCTATCATCAGAGAGGGCTACAAACTTCATTTTTCCAACCTTCCTCCATATACCATGGTGAGGCACTTCAATTCTCCCCCATCTCTCCTGGGCCTGTTGGATCAGGAAGTCTCTTCTCTCCTTGCCCAAGGGGCAATAGAAGAGGTTCCTCTTCTTCAACAAGGGACAGGATTCTACTCCCCTTATTTTCTCATAACAAAGAAGACAGGGGGATTCAGACCTATCCTAGATCTGAGAGAATTGAACAAATTTCTATACAAGGAGAAATTCAAAATGCTTTCTCTAGGCATTCTCCTTCCATACCTTCAGAGTCAGGATTGGCTTTGTTCTCTAGATCTCAAGGATGCGTACACACATATACTCATCCACCCATCCCACAGAAAATATCTAAGATTTCTGTTTCAGGGAAAACATTTCCAGTACAGAGTACTTCCCTTCGGTCTAGCCTCTGCTCCAAGAGTGTTCACCAAATGCATGGCAGTGGTTGCCGCATTTCTAAGAGGTCTGGGAATTTTTGTATTCCCATATCTGGACGACTGGCTCATCCGAGCTCCATCTCAGTCAGAGGCCCAGATTTCCCTGGACCGCACAAGGCACATTCTGCAGTATCTGGGACTGGTGATAAACCTTCCCAAGTCTCAACTTACCCCTACTCAGTCTCTGGAATTCATAGGGGCCCAGTTGGACACCACCACTGCAAGGGCCTACCTACCTCAAGTCCGGGGCCAACGTCTGGTGTGCTTGGCCTCCCAAGCTCAGTCCAGCAGTCACTTGACAGCCAGAGAAATGCTGCGACTTCTGGGCCACATGGCCTCCACGGTACACGTGGTGCCCTACGCTCGTCTTCATATGAGAGCAGCTCAATGTACCTTGGCCACCCAGTGGACTCAGGCATCAGGAGCGCTCTCCGACCAAATACTCACCTCAAAGCGTCTGTTTTGGTCCCTCCAATGGTGGATGTCCACCAAGAATCTGTTGTTGGGGGCCCCCTTCCAACCTTTGTTGCCCCAAACAATCCTCACAACAGATGCCTCCCAAACAGGGTGGGGAGCCCATCTTCAACACCTCTCCACTCAGGGTGCTTGGTCTCCACAAGAGACCACCCTTCACATCAACCTCCTGGAACTGCGAGCAATCTACTTTGCCCTCAAAGTCTTCCATACCCTCCTAATCAACCTGACCGTCCTAGTCCATACAGACAATCAGGTGGCCATGTTCTACATAAACAAACAAGGAGGGACAGGCTCTCTGTTGCTTTGCAGCGAAGCTCTCAGATTATGGGCCTTCGCCAGAGAGCATCAAATTCATCTTCTGGCAGTGTATCTTCCAGGGGTTCAAAACTCTTGGGCAGACAGACTCAGTCGAGTTCTGCTTCCACACGAATGGTCCCTACATATGGACCAGATAAACAGAATCTTTCAGGAATGGGGAACCCCGGACATAGACCTCTTTGCAAGTCCGTGGAATGCCAAACTTCCCCGGTTCTGTTCCAGGACTCCGTGTCAGAGAGCTCAGGCCAACGACGCCTTTCTCCTACATTGGGGTCAGGAATTCCTATATGCCTTTCCACCCATTCCTTTGATTCCCAAGACGCTGTTCAAACTACAGAGGGATCACGGATCGATGATCCTCATAGCTCCACGCTGGCCACGCCAAGTGTGGTTCCCTCTACTTCTGCATCTCTCCCAGGGACCCTCCCTGGACCTGGGAGCTGCGCCAGACCTTCTCTCTCAGGAGGAAGGGACTTTGTGGCACCCAAACCCCAAGTCCCTACACCTCAGAGCTTGGTTACTGAAGGCCTAAGCCTTCATGACTTCAGTCTTTCTCAACCAGTGAAAGATATCCTTCATGCCTCTAGGAAACCCTCCACGAGGCGTTCCTATGCTTTCAAATGGAAACGCTTTTCCATTTGGTGTGCTCAACAGGGTCTTGACCCTCTAGCACTTCCTTTGAATTCTCTACTAGACTATCTCCTGCATCTTTCTAATGCAGGCCTTAAGACGAATTCAGTAAGAGTCCATTTGAGTGCTATTGCAGCATCCTTAAAACCTATAAATGGACAACCTGTCTCCTCTCATCCGCTTGTTGCAAGGTTCATGAGAGGCCTGACTCTAACTAAGCCTCCCATCCGACCTCCTCCGGTAGCATGGGACTTGAACCTAGTTCTAGGTCAGCTTATGAAGCCACCTTTTGAGCCGTTGGTTTCTACCTCCTTGAAATTTCTTTCCTGGAAGGTCCTTTTCCTTATTGCAGTCACTTCGGCTCGCCGTATCAGTGAACTACAGGCCTTAGTGGCTCATCCACCTTATACCAGGTTTCATCACGATAAGGTGGTCCTTAGGACGAATCCCCACTTTATGCCCAAAGTGGTCTCGCCTTTTCATCTTAATCAAGAGGTATATCTACCTGTCTTTTTTCCAGCTCCTCATGCATCCAGTGCAGAGAGGAACCTTCATACTTTAGATTGTAAAAGAGCTCTTGCCTTTTACCTCAACAGGACTCAGCCACATCGAAAGTCTTCCCAGCTTTTCGTGGCTTTTGATCCTTCTCATTTGGGACTTCCAGTCTCCAAACGTATACTTTCCAATTGGATTGCTCAGTGTATTTCCTTTGCTTACCAGAGTAAAAATATTTCTCTGGAAGGCCATGTCACAGCTCACAATGTGAGAGCCATGGCCACTTCTTTGGCTCATCTTCACTCTGTATCCATAGATCAGATCTGTCGAGCCGCCACATGGGCCTCGGTTCATACCTTCACAGCCCATTACTGTTTGGACAAGGACTCCCGCCGGGATGCCTTGTTTGGTCAGGCTGTCCTCAAACACCTGTTCCATACTTGAACAACTCCTGCCCACCTTCCCAGGATGGATGCCTGAGATCCATACGAAGATGGCGAACCCTTGGAAGGGGATCTCCCAGGCATCTTAGCTAGGGAGTCCCCATAAGTGAGGACTTATTCCTGCTTGTTCCTGGAGATAGCACAGTTACTTACCTGTAACAGGTGATCTCTGGGAACAGCAGGAATTAGTCCTCACAACCCACCCACCTCCCCTAGGAGTTGTATCTTCTATCTATCTTCCTTTCCTCTCTCTATTGTCTCAGCTATAAACTCGAACTGAGGAGAGCTGGTCAGGAAGGCGGGAAGGCAGCGCGCATGTGCAGTGGGAGGCCCCAAAAGCTTCCTTCTGGGAAGCTGGGGAGCTTTCCCGCGCAGGCTCCGTCGGTGCCGACGTACCCATAAGTGAGGACTAATTCCTGCTGTTCCCAGAGATCACCTGTTACAGGTAAGTAACTGTGCTTTACCTGCATTGGAGGTGGAGGTCTCCCGGGTTGAAAGGTTTTTTCTGTTTGATCCACGGAAGAAGGTCGTGACAGGGTTGTACAAATTGATGGCGATAGATAAGGGGCGGGAACGATACCAAATTTTGTGGGAAACCGATTTGGGTATCAATTGGGAGGCCTCCACCTGGGACCTTATTCATCGGGGGAGGTATAAGGGGATTTTAGCTACCACCTTGCTTGAGAATAACTATAAAATCATGTATAGATGGTATATGACCCCGGTACGGTTGCACACGATATATGGGAGTGTGGCTGCTACCTGTTGGCGGGCGTGTGGTGAACTTGGCACATACTTGCATATCTGGTGCAGTTGTAAGGTGGTGCAACAAATATGGGTAGAAGTTTTTGGGCTCTTGGGGGAAATTCTGGGGAAGGAGGTGGGGATGCTCCCTGAGCTGGCCCTGTTGGGGGTCCCCCCGTCTAGCTTGACCAAGGCGGAGGGCCTATTTGTGGATTTAGGGTGTGTGGCTCTTAAGGTGTTAATTGCGCGGAAATGGAAGCAAGTAACTGTCCCGCTATTGGCAGAATTTAAGGGATCCCTGGCACAGCTCTATTTGATGAGTAAGTTAACAGCACTGAAGAGAGGTACTTCACATAAATGTATGCAGGTGTGGGGGAAATATTGTCAGTGGATTGCGCTGCAGTAAGGGTTTGATTGCAGGTTGAGTTGCTTGACTGCATGTTGAGTTGCTTGGTTTTGTTATCCAAGGTGTTCTTGGCTGGACCTTCGGGGGCGGGAGGGGGGGGTCTAGATAGTTTGGGGGGGAAAATGAGATGTGAACTAATTACATGACAAATGTATATTGTTGATGTTCTGTATCTCAGATGTGGTGTAACTATGTAATTGTATTACGGTATGTACGGGATTGGAGCTATGTATTGGATTTGTCTTGTGATTGAAATTATAAATAAAAAAAATAAAAAAATGTATACTTTAGAGCAGGGGTGCCCCAGCCTGTTTTTCAGGATGTCCCTAATGAATATGCATGAGATATATTTCCATACAGTGGGAGGCAGTGGATGCAAATATACCTCATGAGCATTCATTAGGGACATCCTGAAAACCAGGCTGGATCGTGGTGCTCTAGGACTTGGAGTTGGCCACCCCTGCTTTAGAAGAAAGGCAGAATAGGGGTTATATGATAGAGACATTTAAATACCTCTGTGGCATAAATGCACAGGAGGGTCTCTTTCAATTGAAGGCAAGCTCTGCTACGAGGGGACATAGGACGAGAGTGAAAGGGGATAGATTCAACAGTAATATGCGGAAATATTTCTTTACGGAAAGAGTGGTAGATGTGTGGAATAGTCTCCCAGTGGAGATGGTGGAAACGAGGACAGTATCTGAATTCAAAAAAGCATGGGACCAACACAAAAGATCTCTAAAGGTAAAAAGGGGACTATTGTAGTTGATATGGAAGGACAAACTAGATAAGCCATGTGGTCTTTTTTTGCCGTTATGTTTTTATGTTGTTTGTGATTGGTTAGCTATGATTCAAACCAGGCCAGGATTTCCTGGAGTCTTGCCAGTAACAAGTTTTGGTTAATGGAATCAAAGGCAGCAGCAAGGTCTAGGAAGATTAAGATAAATCCTTTTTTGGGTGATTTCAGGTCTCGTATGAAGTTGTCCATAAGGGATGTGAGGAGTGTCTCTACTCCATGTCCTTGCTGGAATCGATGTTGCTGGGGGTCGTGTGGAGCGTGTTGGTTGATGTGATCATGAAGTAGTTGTTGTACCACTTTTTCTATTATCTTAGCCAAGAAAGGTAGACTGGAGATTGGGCAGTACGAGTTTGGGTTTGTTTCGTCCAGGGTGGGTTTTTTTAAGATAGGTCGGCTGGAGGCAGTCTTGAGATTATCTGATATGAAGCCTTGGGTGAGTGATAGGTGTGTTATTCTTTGTATTATGTATGACATTTCAGTTAGTGTGAGTTTTATCGAGCTTACAAGACGTGTGTCAACAGGGAAGTGGTGGTATTGAGATCGTTAATTATGTTTTGGTTGTGTTCGGTGGTGATTGATGTGAAGGCTTTCCATTGTATGGTGGTGGTATTGTATGTGACTGGATAGGGTGGTATATGGGTTTGATTGGTAAGTTTCAACATTTAGTGATTGGCTAGCTTCTGAGGAAAGGGAGTGGTTAGGTTGATTCCTAGCTGGGCGCTTTTAGGAGTGACTTGACGATATTGAAAAGTTCTCTGGGTCAGTTTTAAAGAGTTCGTGATTAGTTTTGTATGGTAGTCTCTTTTCTTCCTGTTGATGTTGTTCTGGTATTCCTTTAACTTGTCCATGAATTTGCGTTGGTGATCTGGTAATTTGGATTGTTTTCATTTCCATTCTAACTTCCTTAGTTGTTTTTTGATAACCAATAGGTCATGTGTGTACCGGGTGGCGCTGTGTTTGTGCTTCTTGGGGTGTCTTGTGTGTGGTGATGCTGCTGCTTGGCTTATTATCCTGTTCCAACTGTTTGTGAGGGTATTGATGTCATTGGTGTCCACATAGAGGACTGGTATAGTTTGATTCAAGAATGTTTGCATATCAAATTGTCGGAAGTGATGGGATGCTATGGAGTTTGAATTTGAACTGGTAGAAGGTTATTGGTGAGGAATGATGAAGTTGATTACCTGGTGGTCTGACCAAAGTATGGGTTGTGTTTGGGGTGTGGGGAGGTAGGAGGTAAGCATGTGGTTAGGTAGGAATAGGAGATCTAGTATGCCTCCTTTGTGGTGTGTCAGTTTATTTATTAGCTGGCTGAAATCCAGGACATTCATTGCTTCAGATGCTGTGGGAAGGTTGAAGCCCCTTAGAATTATTAGGTTTTTATGTCATGTGTTGCTTGCGCAGATGAATTCTATATGGGTCTGAGGTCCTGGAGGTCCGCTGTTGGTGCTCTGTATAAGAGGCATAAAGTGAGCTGTTTATTTTGTATTACTAGCACTTCCAGTCCCTCTGTGCTGTCAGCTGATATGATTGAGAATTTTAATGCTTTTTTGGTTATGATTAGCACACCGCCTCCTCTCCTGTTGCTTCTTGGGTATGTAAAAACATCTTGATCAGGTATCTAGTTGATTGATTATAACGGCATCAGTAGTTGTGAGCTAGGTTTCAGTGATGAACGTGATGTCTGTGTTATTGTCATTGATGTGGTCTCTTATGAAAGGTAATTTTTTGTTTATTGATCTGCCATTAATAAGGGTGAATGTGAGGTTGGGTTGGTTGATATGCATGGCTTTGTTGCTGTGTGGTGGCGTGTTGTATGTTGAAATGAGAATGAGTCTGGGGGATTTATATAGGTTTCGGCTGGAAGGTCTGAAATGTGATATTTCTAATTTATTACGATAGTGACTTTGCATGATAGGAATAGGTTATGTGTAGGTTTTCCAGGGGTATATTTGTGATGCAAGTAGGATGAGTCCCAGAATGATGTAGAGTACTGAATGAAGTTTAAGTTCAATTTTGCTTTTCAGAGTTGCAGTCAAACAAGTGATGCTATTGTTGGTAGAGTAGCGTTGTGTTTTCCTGTGGCTTTGTTTTGTGTCTGTTTGCTGTTGCTGGTTGCGATAGTGGTGACCATGATATGTTGTGGAGGTATGTAGGACCACAAGGTCCATTCTAAGGGCCACACATAAGGGCCCTTTGGTGCGGGCCTTCCAGGTGCAGGCACGCCTGAAGCGCTGCTAGTTAAATGCAGTTGGGCATGCTGGCAGTGACTACAATGTGGGTGTGATTATGTGCTGTGTGGAAGGGCCTACCTTTCCCTTCACTTCATCCTGCTGCCCTGATGTAGCTGCGATCTCAGGAACTGCTGGCCCGCTGGTGCTGTGTGACAATTCTTTGGTCCCCGGTAAGTCCGACGTGCAAAGGGGGAGTTCATGCCAGAAGCGCTGGTAATTAAATGCAGTTGGGGATGCAAGCAGTGAAGACAATGGGGGTGGGATTAGGTGTCACGTGGAGTGGGCCTACCTTTTCCTTCACTTCCTCCTGCTGCCCCGATGTAGCTATCTCAGTAACTGATGGCCTGATGGTGCTGTGTGGTGATTCCCTGGTCCCCTGTGAGTCGGACATGCAAAGAGAATTGTGCCTAGATCTTGATATTGTGCAGAATATAAATATTACTAAATAAATAAATTAAATTTAAATTGTTCATTATAAATGTCTTTTGTTCTAGGTTCTACATGGCTGTGTCTATGGAGCTCAGTATTTTAGCAACCCCAGGTACTTTCCTCTCAGCCTCCCTGATCTAGCCTCAGAGGATTATGATCCCTTTATGCGCTTGGAAAGTCTGAAGGAACCAGAACCTTTACATTCTCCAGACTCAGAACGCTCTACTAAGCTTCAATCAGTCACAGAGGGTATGTAGAACTGGTTCATTATATTAGGAATCAGAGAGAAATACCGAGCTGCAATGTAAGGAAACCCATTACAATTTGCGAGCATGAAATTGTGATTGTTCTTGAAATCCCAGAGTCTTGGGAGTGTTTATATTTAATTTGATATTTAGTACCATTATACCTCTTCCACCATGATTTTATGTATAAGATGTTTTCTCATAGTTTTACTATGGGATGCATGAGAAATGTTGTTATCCATGATATCAAGCGGATTACGGAAGAGACACTTTGGTTGCCCTAAGATTTATCACTGCTAGCTAAGCTAAAGAGAATATTATTATATTGATTCATATAGCTTTACAAAATATACAGTGTGTTAGAGACACACAAGAGACAGTGCAGTTCCATGGCACTAACAGACTAGTCAAAACCCAGAGACAAGATGTTCTGGGAGCCTTGTGTGAGACTCAAATACTTGATTGTAGAAATTGATTAAAAAGGCATGATCAGGGAGAAATCAGGTTTTGGATTTTGAATATGTAAATTAGAGCATGTGATTCATCGCATGATGTGATTACATTTAATTTAGGTGATCTCAGTATAACGTTTGAGAAAGTTTGCTTTTACCCTGTCCTCTCAGTTTTGGCTGAAGCCTTAAATATTTTTTTTATCTTTAGTATGGTTGCCTCTGACATTAGACTATTATGAAAAAAATAGAATCATTCTCCTGGATCTACTGTATATGAGACATTTCAGCAAGTCTTAAATCTGTAATGCTGAAAAATAAGTGTACACTGTGGAGAATACTGTTTTCTGGTAGATATATTAGTGCCACACACCCATTTTTCTTGCCCCACTCAGAGTTCAATGATTTCAGTATAATAAAATGTATGTCCTGAATTAGCAGAGAACTACTTTACAATAGGTATTTTGATTGTACAGTCTTAAGGCATGTATTATTCACATTTTTTCCTTCATAATGAGAAAAATAAGAACATATAAAAGAACCAAAAAACACAAAACCATAAATTTATTTTACATGCCTCACTTCCATATCCAAGGGCCTTTACTTGATCCTCATCCTTCTTGATCTTTTTGCTGCTTTTGACACTGTTGATCACCACCTTCTCCGGGGACAAGCAGGAAGTCAGTCCTCACATATGGGTGACATTGGCACCGATGGAGCTCTCGCGGAAGCATCCCCCCAGCTTTCAAAGAAAGCCTTTGGGAGATGCTATCACGCATACGTGGTCCCCTTTGTGCCTAAGGGTGCCATCTTGCTCTGTCTCCTTTTTTCTGCGGAGCTCTTCAGACGTCTCTCTGGCTTGTCCCCGGAAAAAGTTGATTTTTCAGCCTGAGTTTCATACTCGCCTCTGGTACTGCACCGGTACTCTTCCCGCCACCCGACCTCGCTGTCTCAGCATCGAATTCAGGCCCTTTTTGCAGTTTTTTCCTCCTTGGCGTCTTCGTACCTTTTTTCCAACTGGCAGCTCAGCATATCTTCGACCTCGCTGGGGTACTCTTTTCCCCCATGGCTTCCTAAAGCCACTTTTTAAAAAGTGTGATCTGTGTGCCAAAAATATGTCTTTGACCAACACATACGATTGCTGCCTTCGCTGTCTTGGGCCGGACCACAACTCCACAGCATGCGGTCTCTACAAAAAGATGTCCAATAAGGCCCTCGAGTCGCCAGCAGCAACACGATAATTTTTTCCCCAAGTCCCTGGTACCTCCAAAGGCCAGGGCCTCGTCTGAAGCCACAGCATCTCTGGGTGGCTCTGCGGAACCTGAGAAGCATCATGGTTCTTTGGAGAGAGGGTCTTCCTCGAGGGAACCGAAGAAGAAGAAAAAGACGACCTCGAAGGTGGCATCCCTAGATGGATCAGACAGTCGGGGTGCATTCTGAGCCAGGTCCCGCAGTCCAAGATGCTCATCTGAGGGGTCGGAGAGAGAGAAGCATGCAGAGGTCCCCCCAAAAGGACTTGACCTCTGACCTGCCACAGTCACCAGACACCATTCTTGTTAAGGATTCTCATTCGGGGGAACCGGCGTCTGGCCCACTTCCTTCAATGCCCATGCTGATGGTCGCAAAGCCTTCTAGCCTGGAGTCCAGCATGGCGTCCCTGGAGTGCAGTTTGTCTGCCTTCATGGACCCAGCAGCAGCATGACCAGTTCCTCCGTCCAGACCACTGGGCCATCGATGTCAAAGACGTCCCCAGAGGTCGAGCCGATCATCGAGACCCTTCGGCCTTGAGTTGATCCCTCGGCTGAGGTCTCGATCTGGTTCCCTCTCGACGGAGCCACAATCATCCCCAGCCAGTGCGCTAGGCACCAGCTGTGGGGCCCCTGAGGGCCATGGCCTGGGGGTCAGCTCCGGGGCCCATGGGCCAGCCTTCCATTGAGTCTTCAACAGACTACTTTGAGGGGAGACAGAGGATGAGGAGTCGCCCGACACCTGTTGCCATTGCGACATCCTCTCGGACTCTCCCACTTCAGAACCCAGGTGGAGGACCCTTTGGCAAAGGAGCTAGAAATCCTTCAGTACGAGGCCCCTCTGAGGGAATCACTTACGTTGCCCATCCCTCCCATCCTGGAACGGCTAATGCTCCATATGTGGGAGACACCAGCATTGGTGCTAGTGGTGAGCAAGCAGCTCGTCTCGATGTATCGAGTCCACCGGAGCCTGGGCTTCTAGAAATCAAGCTTCCGCATAACTCCATGGTGGTGGAGTCGGCCAGGCGTCGACTGAAGAGTCAGAAGATGCACTCTTCGGTGCCTCCTGACAGGGAAGTGATACCAGGACTCGATGCTCATCGGCCGCATCCAGGCTACCAGCTGTACATGGACATGTACCTGAGAAACTTGGTGAATGAAATTGGTGGGTTCTCGGCTGGTCTGTCTGAGGAACCCCTACAGTGGTTCAAGAACCTGGCCAAGGCCATCCATGAGTGCTCTGTTTGGCTCAGGCAGCCTATGACTGCTTCGAGTCAGCAGCTTGAGTAGCAGCGGTGAGCATCCATGCCCGCTGCCAGACTTGGCTACAGTCGTCCAATCTCAAGCAATGAGTTCAGGACAAATTGGTCGATGTCCCATGCCAAGGAGGGAACCTCTTTGGCAAACCCATGACCGACAAGGCTGCCGAGCTGGAGACTGAATTCATGAGGAGGACCAGGCTCTCTAAAAAGGCCGCTGCCCCTCCCCGACGGAAGGGCTTGGGTAAAAAGCCCTTCTACCCGAGAAAAGGGGCTGCTTACAGAAACTGCCTGCCTTTTCAGGCCTCCCTGGCTCCCCAGTAGGGTCAGCAAGCCAAGGGACATGGACATGGCCCTCATAAGCAGAAGGCTCTCAAGCCCCAAGCGTCGTCCCTGGCCCAGCCAATGGGGAGTTTTTGACTCCTTAGCTACAGCCTCTCCACCTCAAGGAGGTCAGCAGCCCACAGGGGGACGTCTGATCCACTATGCCCAAAGGTGGCTAACTATCACCACCGATTCCTGGGCACTTTGGGTGGTCAGGGAGGGATACCTCCTTCTTCTGACTCAGACACCTCCCCCTTATTTTCCAGAGAGACCCTCAAGTCTCCCCTTCACTGGGACCTTCTACTGAAAGAGCATGAAGGTCTTGAGGACAAGGCAGTGGAACCAGTACCCCACTATCTCAGGGGAAGGGGTTCTACTCCGGGTACTTCATGTCAAAAAGGCCCATCCTCGATCTGCGCAACCTGAACAAGTTCCTGGTGAGAGAGAAGTTCGAGATGCTCTCCCTTGAAACATTGCTGCTTTACCTCCAGCAGGGAGATTGGCTATGCTCCTTGGATCTGAAGGATACTTATACCCACATCCTCATTCACCCGAACCATAGGCAGTACCTGCAGTTCATGACAAGGGGGGGGGCCACTACTAATACAGGGTGCTGCCTTTCAGCTTTGCCTCCACTCTAAGGGTCTTCACAAAATGTCTGGCAGTCATAGCCACCTTCTTCTGTCTCCAGGGAGTCTTTGTCTTCCCTTACCTGGACGAATGGCTCATAAAAGGAGGCACGGCCTCAGAGGTACAGTAGGCAACTGCACGTACCATCGAGGTCCTGCAACACTTGGGATTTATGATAAACTACCCCAAGTCCCACCTCCTCCCGACACAGTGTCTGGAGTTCAGGGGAGGCCGAGTGAGGCGGTGGACTCAGGCGGCAACTTTTTGGGGGCGGCAAAAATTGCCCCCAAAAAGACCACCTCACTCGGCCTTCAACCCCCCCCCCTTCCCCCCAAAAAACCCAATCACAGGAGCCGCTACCGCCGTAGCAGCAACAGAATGAAGTGCCCACAGCCCCCCGCCTCCCCGGCACAGCCCTGCCTTGTATTTTCCTCAGCGCCGGCTCAACTTTTCAGAGCCGCAAAGGGAGAGTTTCCCTTTCTTGTGGCTCTGTTAAAGCTGAGCCCGCTGGCACTGATGGGAAACAGGCATTTCCTGTTTCCCATCAGCGCCAGTGGGATCAACTAACAGACTGTGGGAAAGGGCAACTCTCCCTTCATGGCTCTGAAAAGCTGAGCCTGCGCTGAGGGAAATACAAGGCAGGGCTCTGGCGGGGTGCTTCATTCTGCTGCTGCTGCTGTGGCGGCTTCTCTGATCGGGATTTTTTTGGGGGGGCAGTCTACCTCCCGGGCTAGGAAAACTACCTGACGGACAGACTCAGCAGAGTCTTGCGCCCCCATGAGTGGTGTCTCAACCACACAGTGGCGGAGAGCCACTTCCGCCTTTGGGGTTGGCCCAAGATGGACCTGTTTGCCTCGCCAGACAATACGCAGCTGGCTCACTTCTGCTCCTGGCAGCCACACCCATAGAGGATAGTGGCAGACGCATTCCTGATCTCATGGTCCAAGGGACTACTATATGCATTACCACCGACGACTCTGGTCACCAAAGCTTTTCTCAAAATTCAGAATGAGAAGGCATCAGTGATGCTGATCGCCCCAAGTGGCCCAGGCAATCCTGCTTCCCACTTCTGCTCTCACTGGCATCAACACTCCCAGTCCCTCTGAGTCGAGCCCCGGACCTCCTAACTCAGGAGGAGGGCTCCCTCCTGCAGCCCAATGTGGGGTCGCTGACACTGACAGCCTGGCTGCTGAGAGGGTAGCCTTCGCCCCACTCAATCTGCCACAAGAGGTTGTGGAGATCCTGCTAGCCGCCAGGAAGCCCTCCACGAGGAGGGCCTATGCCTTTAAGTAGTGCAAGTTCACCCTGTGGTGCGCGGACAGGACGGAGAACCCGTCCGCGCAGCACAGGGCGAACCAGCTGAACTCCACATCCAGCTGATACTCCAGTACCTAGTGCATCTGTTGCACAAAGGACTGAAATCTAACTTTGTCCGGGTGCACCTGAGCGCCGTAGCCACTCACCATCACCCAGTAGGGGGAAAGCCCTTATCCAGCCAGCCCCTGGTCTCCCGGTTCCTGCGGGGTCTTCTGCTATCCAAGGCCCCTTCCACTCTCTAGCAGCAGAATGGGACCTCAGCATGGTGCTCTCCCCCCTGGCCAGAGCATTGTTCAAGCCCCTGGCCATCTGCCACCTCAGATACCTATCTTGGAAAGTGGCCTTCTTTGTGACCCTGACTTCATCTCGCAAAGTCAGTGAGCTTCAAGCACTGATGGCGGACTCCCTGTTCACCAGATTCTTCAAGAACAGGGTAGTGATCCACACCCCCACCCTAAGTTCCTCCCGAAGTTGGTGTCCCCATTTCACCTCAACCAGGAGTTGGTACTTCCCACCTTCTACCCACAGCCTCATGCTGGCAGGGAGGAGCTCATACTCTACACACTGTCCTTCTATCTACAGCAGACCCAGGGCCATTGCAAAGCACCTCATCTTTTCGTGTCCTACGACCCCAGCAGACTGGGGCTCCCTATGACCAAGTGCACCCTATCCTTTTTGGTGGTGGACTGCATCGCCCTCGCTTTTGAGCGGGCGGGCCTTCACCTGGAACACCGGATCACAGCACATCACGTGAGAGCAGTGGCACATCGGTGGCCCACATCCACTCTGTGCCCATGACAGCTTTGCAGAGCTGCCACTTGGTCATCCATGTACACGTTTGCAGCTCACTACTGCCTAGAAAGCGAGTCTCGCAGGGACAGCGCCTTTGGTCAGGCAGTGTAGCGTAATGTTTTTGGAGATAGGCAAGTCCTGCCCTCCGACCCTTCTGTGTTCAGGCTACAGGAGCGATTGTGTTGCTGGATGCTAGGGTCTTGCAGAGTCTCTCAGTGGGAACTCACCTTCTGCAACTCTCAGCCACCCGATGGGTCATCGTTGGTACTGTCGTGGTTCGGTCTTTGACAGCCTAGAGCTAGGGAGTCCCATATGTGAGGATTGACTTCTGCTTGTTCCTGGAGAAAATGTAGCTGCTCACCTGTAACAGGTGTTCTCCAGGAACAGCAGGAATCAGTCCTCACAACCCTCACACCTCCTCTAGGAGTTGCCATCATCCTGTTTTTTGTTTGACTCCCATCTTAACTATGTCACCTGACTGATCAAGATGGCACCCTTGGGCAGGAAGGGGACAACGCATGCGTGGTAGCATTCCCAAAGGTTTTCTTTGAAAGCTGGTGAAATGCTCTGCGCGAGCTCCTGCGGCGCCGACGTCACCCATATGTGAGGACTGATTCCTGCTGTTCCCGGAGAACACCCGTTACAGGTGAGTAACGACGCTAAACTTACTTCAGTAGCTCAAAAGAGTCACAACAGCTAAACCACCTAAAAGGAGAAAATTATGTCAAACCACCATGGCAGCAAAAGGTTAGGGGAGAAAAAGCCTCCTCTATGGCTTTTGTTACCGCATAGTGGGAAATGATAAGGTTCTGAGGGTTTTTCTCCCCTAAATTGTTGCTGCCATAGTGATTAGACATAATTTTCTCCTTTTAGGTGGTTTAGCTATTGTGACTCTTTTGAGCTACTGAAGTAAGTTTAGCTGAGTTAGGAATTGTTTGGATTGTTTTGGTCTGAGAGTTTCTGGTTGGTGCATTAATTATTATTAGATTGTTAAATAATATTTAGCTTACACCTTTCCAGTAGCAGTTTTAAGGCAAGTTACATTCAGGTACAGCAGTTATTTCCCTGCCCCTGAAAGGCTTACAATCAATGTTCCCACTAAGCTGCGCTGAGTTCTCTGCTGGCATTCCTGCTGGTGGGGAAGGTGCAAAGTGATCATGCTTAGGATCACACAGCATCAACAGGCCCTCGGGACCTGCCTATGCCACTCGATCCTAGGTGCTCCTTCCCTCACCTGCAGGAATGCCAGCGGAGGACTCTGTGCAGCTTAGCAGGAATATTGCTTACAATCTAAGTTTGTACTTGATGCAGTGGAGGGCTAAGTGACTTGCCCAAAGCCACAAGGAGCATCACTGGGATTTGAACCCTTTTCTTTCTAGTTCCAGGCTGCTTCTGTAACCATTAGGCTACTCCTCCACACCTATTACAGTCTGAAAAGGTGATTCAGGGGCATTAGACTCCATGGTTCTTGCTGAAGATTGTTCAAAGACGGCTCTGAAAGAGAGCCAAGAAAAAATGGCACAATCGTAGAACAATTGAGCCCAAGGATATGTATTTCCAGTTCATGTCACAATAATAATAATAATATAGACAGGTAATTATCTCTGTGAAGAGGGCTTTTATTCTAAGCAATTAAACACAGTTATTTCAAGACCTAAGGAACTGTTTTGCTTAGTGAAAAAATTTACTACAAAGAGGGAGCAGGATAATGCAGTGTTAACCCTTGGAGATATGATACCAAAATCTGCAATAGAGTAGACACCCAGGAAGGTGTAGATAACATGAGGAGGGATCTAGCTAAGCTTGAAGAATGGTCTAGAATTTGGCAGCTGAGATTTAATGTTAAAAAATGCAAGGTCATGCATTTGGGCTGCTGCAATCCAAGGGAGCGATATAGGAGGTGAAGTACTTTTGTCCACTAAAGAAGAGTGGGACTTCGGCATGGTTATGTCTAATGATCTTAAAGTAACTTGTCACGCCCTCACCACCCGCCTCTAGCCTAGAGGGGCGTGGTATCGTAGGAACTTCTCTCGATTGGCTTGGACAAACTAACTTTCCCCAGGTGTATCATGGGATATATAATTTGCCTTCAAAAATGGCTTCAAGAAGAAGTTGTAGTCATGGTCTGGAGGTAAGGCAAAGTGACAGAATTTTATTTCTTACGCAAAAGTTCAAGTACCCTATACACAGGACTCCTTCTTATGCAGGATTATTGGTAATACAGCACTAGAACAGCATAACTGCTTCACAAGCTTCAAACACACACAGCTGCTTCAAACGTTTCTTAGCCCTGAAAAACAGCACTTCTTTAGCAAGGGTAAAAATGCCTCTTTTTAGCCTTGCCTTGTAAAACAATTAATAGCAACAATAAAACTTAGTCCCACTGGAACAAAAGCTTCTTCTTAACTCCCTTCCTGGATTAAGTTTAAACCATAATATGGGAGACATGGGCAGCAAATATTCACCAGGCTTTTTAGCTTCCTGCAAGTTTTCCTGGCTGCGTCACAAACCTCTGGGTGCTAGCAAAAGTATCCCTGGCCTCCTGTTCGTTCTCTGGGTCCTGTTATTTCCAACTTTAGGAGACCTTCTCAGAAAGTGTTAGCCCTCAGCATAATGGTTCAACGCACTTGGCTTGGCATAAAGTACAATCCATAGGAATATCTATAGCCCTCAAGTCATCCTCAGCAGTATCGACGTGCATATCTTCAATTGTTGGAGCAGTGTCCCGTTCTGAGTTCTCAAAGCAGTGCTCAGTAAACAGCTCCCCCTTGGGTCCTAGAGTCACTCTTGTTCCTCGCTCTACCCGAGACAGCCGGTCAGTACCTTCAGCCTTCGGCCCGTCTCCTCAGCTGTGTTCCCTGTGGTTCAGCTCCAACCAGGGCTCTCCTCTATGGCTCCACTGCGTCTCCAGCTTCTCTTGACTCTTCTGAGCCTCTTGTTTCTCCAGCTCCCCTTGTTTCTTCAGCCTCCCCTGTTTCTCCAGCCTTAGCAAGGGTTTATATTTCCACCTCCAGGGTTCCAGCCCCTCCTCCTCCCTTCCGGCCCTTCCCAGGTGGTGATAATCTCTTCTCATGCCTGCAGGGACCTCATAGGAGTCTGGGTGTGGCACCCTGGGCTTTCAGGCCAGGCAGGGATTTCGTGGGTATCGGTGTACGCAGGATTCAGGTTACCCTTGAAATACACAACTGGGCTCCCCCCTAAATCCAATTCCATGTCCTTTTCTATTCTCATTGGTTCAAGACGGGTGTCTCTGTCACAAACTAAACAGGTAGAAAAGGTGACAGCAAAAGCTAGAAGGATGCTTGGGTGCATAGGGAGAGGAATAGCCAGCAGAAGAAAGGAGGTGATAGTACCTCTGTATAAGTCTTTGGTGTGACTTTATTTGGCGTATTGTGTGCAATTCTGGACCGCACCTTCAAAAGGATATAAACAGGCTGGACTCCGTACAGAGGGTGGCTACTAAAATGGTTAGTGGTCTTCATTATAAAGCATATGAGGACAGACTTAAGGATCTTAATATGTACACCTTAGAGGAAAGGTGGGATAGAGGTGATATGATTGAGACGTTTAAATACCTCAGTGGTGTACAAGAGGAGAGCCTCTTTCGATTGAAAGAAAGCTCTGCTATGAGGGGACATGGGATGAGGGTGAAAGGGGATAGATTCAGGAGTGATATACAGAAATATTTCTTTACGGAAAGAGTGGTGGATCCCTGGAATAGTTTTCCAGTGGGGGTGGTAGAGATGAGGACAATAACTGAATTCAAAAAGCATGGGACAAACAGAAGATCTCTAAAGGAAAAAAAGGGGACTGTTGTAGTGGTTGATATGGAAGGGAGACTAGATAGGCCATGTGGTCTGTATGAACCTGGCGCTAAGGAGTCTTCACCTGGTTTGTTAATTAGAATAATGTGTGCTTCGAGGAATGAAGGAGGAATCTTTCCACTTTCTAAGACCCCCATTTATTAATTGACCTAGCAAGGGGAGAAGTGGCTCTGTAAATGTATGGTTAAATTCTGGGGGAAGCCCATCAGGTCCGGCAACCTTCCCTGTGAAGAGGCCCCCGATGATGCTCCTTAGTTCTACATTCGAAATTGGACTATCAAGGCATTCCACATTCTCCTGTGTTACGTGAGTAGTTACTCACCCCTCCATGTACTGCCCGAGCAGCTCTGCCTCCTCCGTAATTTCTAAGGAATGTAACTCTTGGTAGAATTGCAGGAAAACTCTTGTTCAGTGCAAATTCATCCTCCCAAGTCTCTCATTTGGAGAATGGTTGAGCTTGTCTCTTTCTCAGCATAGCAGCTAGCAGTTTGTTTATTTTGCCCCCCTTGTAGTAATAGATCTGTGTAGTCTTTTTAAGCATCACTTCCATGTTGGTCTGTATCATGGTATTCAGCTCTCCCTTAATTATAACATAACTTTCCCTCAACCTCACTGGATAGACATCGCATATGTTCCCTTTCAAGTGCATGAAGCTTTCTTTCTAGAGCCTCCCATTACTGGGGAGATGCTTCCGCAAGAGCTCCATCGGCGTTGATGTCATCCATATGTGAGGACTCATTCTTGCTGTCCTTGGAGAACACCTGTTACAGGTGAGTAAATATGCTTTCTTGTCATTGACCTTGGAATTGCAGGCCTCTGTTTGCAGAGGTCTCGCTGTATGCGCTCTGCTCCGATGGCTTCAATCACTTCTGGCTTTGCGTTGTTTAGAGTTGGTCACTGTCTTTCTTGCAGATGCCGTTTATGATCTGCTGCGCTTATCTGCTCAGTCTATGGCTGCTGCTCAGTGGCTTGGCATTGGCTGTAGCTCCATCATTGGAATGTGGATGATGCTTCCTAGTCCTGTTTCACCAAGCTTCCTTTCAAGGACCGCCTTCTTTTCGGTGAGCATTTGTAAAACCTTGTGAAGGATTTGGGAGAAATCAAGCCTCAATGTTTCCCAGAGGATAAGCCCAAATCCAATTTTCGTCATCCTGCCACATCATCGTCCTCATCCTCATCTTATAGAGTCCGCTTCAGGGACATTCATGGCTACCAGCCTGTCAAATCCGGTTCTTCGAATAGGACTGGTTCTAAGCCTCAATCCTTTTGGGGTATCTGTCACAAGTGGGACAATTCTTCCTCGTCCAGCAAGTTTTCCGGTTCCGCCAAATCTTCTCGTTGATGGTTTCAGGGGTCCATTCCGGGGTGCCTCCTGTGGGCGAACACTTACTGTATTTTTCCTGTTAATAGACTCAGATAACATTGGACCAGTGGGTACTCAAGATAGTAACATAAGGTTATGCTCTCAGTTTCACCTAGCCCGTGCCGAATGTCTTCCTCATCGCTCCATGTGGTTCTGCTGCCAAGGCAGCGGCTGTATGCCTGACTCTCCACCGCCTCCTTCAGTTCAATGTGGTTCTGGTCACTATTTCATTTACTTGGACATTCCAAAGAAGGACAGCTTTTTCTGTCCTATCCTGGACCTCAAGGGAGTCAATCGCTGTCTTCAGGTGCCGCGGTTCCATATCAAAACGCTCAGGACAGCCATTCAAGCTGTTCAGCCAGGTGAATTTCTTGGATCCATGGATCTGGCGAAAGCATATTTTCACATTCCCAAGCTGCCAAGATCATCAGCAATATTTGTTTTGCGGTCCTTGGTCAACATTATCAGTTTCATACCCTGTCCTTTGGTCTTGCCACAACTTCTCACACTTTCTCCAAGGTGATGGTAGTAGTGGCAGCTTCCCTGTAGTGTCAAGGTATTCAGCTCCATCCTTATCTAGACGATTTGCTGTTCAGAGCAACGAATTTCAAGGAGACTACTTCTGCAGTCTCTCAGATTCTCTCCTTTCTGGACCATCTCAGCTGGGTGGTCAGTTATACCAAAAGCAATCTATGTCCAGTTCAGTCTCTGGAATTCCATGGCGCCCACTTCGACACAAGAGTGGGTCACATCTTCCTCTCTTACAACAAATGCAAGAAGCTGTGCATTCAGGTCCATGCCTTCCGGCTCCTGGCAGCTCCTACTGCCTAGGATTACCTACCACTCCTTGGCACCATGACGTCTGCTCTCGATGTAGTCCCCGGGCCCGTGCTCACATGTGTCCGTTTCATTACTCTCTCCTGTCGTGCTGGTCATCCATCCACCCAGGACTATCAGATTTGTCTACCCCTTTCTTCGCTGTGGCTTTGTCCTCATCACTGTTGAATAGCGTACCCTTGGAAATTCCGTGTTGGTTGGTGGTCACCACAGACCCAGCCTTGCAGATTGGGGAGCGCACTGTCAGGGACAGGCAACGCAGGGATCTTGGTCCATTCAAGAAGCCTCTTGGACCATCAGTCGCCTCGAAGCCTGGGCTGTTTGTCTGGCTCTACTCTTCTTTCAATCCCACCTCCAGGGTCGAGCAATCCAAGTACTGTCCGACAATTCCACCACTGTGACTTATCTCAAAAGACAGAGTGGAACCAAATGTCCCGGAGTGGCCGTGGAAATGAGTCTACTATTTCCCTGGGCAAAATCCAACCTCCTGGTTCTTTCTACGCAGCATATTGCAGGAATAGAGAACTTTCAAGCAGATTTCCTGACTAGTCATATTCTGGACCCTGGCGAGTGGGAGCTAGCTGCATGGGCATTTGCAAACATTGTGCGTCGGTGGGGTCATCTGAGTCTAGACCTACTAGCCACCTCTTCCAATGCCAGGACGCCAGTCTTTTTCAATCATCGAAAGGAACCAAACTCTCATGGCCTAGATGCTCCAGTTCAGACCTGGTCCTCGAATCATCTTCTCTACATCTTTCCTCCTTGTCTGCTAATCAGCTGTGTACTCTGTCGGATAGAGTCACACTCTGGACGGGTACTGCTGTTGGGCCCGGATTGGCATCAGCTTATTTATTTATTTATTTTATTGTTCCTATGTACCGCACTCTTAAAAATCAGTGTGCTTGAGGTGGAGCTAGCCTAGGTGCAAGATGGCTGCGTAGGAGTTCTGCTCCCCGAGATCCTATTATATAATCCTGTCCTCACCAGCTCAGGAGGAGACGCAGCGTCGCTGCATTGAACCTGTGACTTCCCGAGTATGTCCGGCACTAAACAGACTTGGCTTGATTTCGTTAGCCAGCAGGGCGCTGGCTCAAAACGATCTAAAACGGACCCCTTGTCACCTCTCAAGATGGCGCCACAGGCAGAGGCCTTGGAAGGAGCGGCTGAAATTTTGAAGGAGATTCGAGCGGTACGCAAACGGGTGGAGGCAAATGGTGAGTCCCTGGATGAGCTGCAAGCCGATTTCAAAGAGATGAGGGAGCAGATTGTGACGCTCACAAGTAGAGTGGAGAAGACGGAAGGGTCTGTTGCCCTACACGAGGAGCGGCTGCGACAGTTGGCCCAAACAGTGAGGAGAGTTGAAACGCTAGAGCATAATTTGGAGGACATGAACATTCGAGCCCGGAGAAACAATATTCGGATAGTCGGGATTCCCGAAGGAGCGGAGGGGAAAGACCCTATAAGATTTTTGCAAGACTGGCTTCCGCGGGCTTTGAAAATTGACTTTCAGTCTCCTTTTGAGATAGAGAGAGCTCATCGAGTTCCTTCTGTTTTGTCTACACAGATGAAGAAGCCGAGGCCTTTGATATGCTGTGTTTTGCGGTATCAGCAAGTAGCCCAAATAATGTCGGGGGCGACATCTGCTTCGGAGCTGCAATTTGAAGGTCATCGGGTTGCTTTGTACCCGGATTTCAGCAAAACGACGGTCGCTAAGAGAAAGCAATTTCTGGCGTTTAGACCAAGGCTCCTCCGTCTGCAAGCCCGGTTTGGGTTATTCTACCCGGCTCGTTTTAAAGTAACCCTGAATAATTCTACTAAATCCTTTGATGATCCTAAAGTTTTGGAGCAGTTTCTGGAAGATCAGGAAGCCTTGGTTATGCAGCAAGATTGTTGGGTTATAACGAACATGTTGGACTATGGCTCCTCATCGGTAATGTTTGGCAGTGCGGCTTTGCCACTAAGAGGGAAAGAGTATCGTCGGGTTGTGGACTGGCCAAGGAAGCTAACAGTCCTTGTTGGAGGAGGGAAATATTGCTGCAGCCGAGTGAAGAGCTTTGGGTGTGAGCTGATTGTGGCTACAGGAAGGTTCTGGAGTCCTGAGCAGATGAGGATGTTTAACAGTTTTTCTCTTTATTTCCTTTGTTCTAAGGGTCTGGGGGGTAGTTGGTGTGGTAATCGTTTAATTTTAGGTTTTCTACCAGTCTTCTTTGCCTTGGGCTGCCTCACCTATTGAATGGGGCCTTTCTCTGTTAAGGTAAATGGGTTGCTCTTTGGGGACTACTGGGAGTTGATGTACATACTTAGGAGTTTTGAAGGCACCAGGTTCAGATTTATCATTTTAAATTATGGCTAATGTTATTACATTTTTATCTCTGAATGTAAAAGGCATTGTGAACCCGGTCAAGAGGAAAAAGATCATTGCATATGGTAAACAGCAGCAGGCAGACCTGATTTTGCTGCAAGAAACACATCTGTCCTCAGCTGAAACTTTAAAATTGGAGGATAGACAATATCTGTTAATTGGTCACTCTCCAGCAGTTCAAAAAAAGAATGGTGTGGCAATACTTATGCGTAAATCCCTAGGGTTTAAAGTTGAGGGTACTCGTTGTGACACAGCTGGGTGGTGGGCGAAGTCTGTTATTTCAGCAGGGGGTGTCAGGTTGGTTGTCATCAACGTTTATGCCCCCAATAAAGATGACTCTGGCTTTTTTAAGGATCTAGCGGGGATTCTGCTGGAGGAGGCTCCAACTCCGCTTATTGTTGGGGGAGATTTTAATTTAGTCTTGGATCCGGTATTGGACCGGCTTCCTCCTCGGGTGGAAAATACTGCTAGGGCAAGGATGGCTCTTGATG
Organism: Ichthyophis bannanicus; assembly: GCA_033557465.1. Classification (NCBI taxonomy): domain Eukaryota; kingdom Metazoa; phylum Chordata; class Amphibia; order Gymnophiona; family Ichthyophiidae; genus Ichthyophis; species Ichthyophis bannanicus. Next base: position 205,673,577 of record CM066037.1, read on the forward strand.
CCCTAATAGAATCCATTGGTTTAGTGGATGTGTGGCAGATTTTTCACCCTAAGGAGAAAGATTTTACATATTTTTCACCGCTGCATAAGTCTTTCTCACGTATCGAATTTTTCCTGATTTCAAGGTCACTGGTGACAGATGTCCGTGATGTTGAAATCCTAAGTATGCATATTTCTGATCATGCGGCTGTCAGGCTTTTACAGTCAGGCCTTTTGAAAGGCTTCAGCAGTCACAAACCTGGTCTTTTAATAGGTCTTGGTTGGCGGAGCCCTCTTTTCAAATGGAAGTCAGATTAGCTATTAGGGAATATTTCGAAATAAATAAACTGGGGGATACACATTGTTGGGCATGGTGGGGGGCTTTTAAAGCTCATATCCATTCCGTATTCACGAGTTATGCGATCAGGGAGGCCAGACGGAAGAAGGCTCAGTTAGTTATCCTTGATGAACAAATTAGAGCTGGTGAGCGATTGTGGCAAAAGTATTCGGATGCTGGTATAATGCTGCGTTCGCAGCAATTAAGATACCAATATAATGAAATTCTGAGCGCAGGGGTGGAGCAAGTGATGTTTAAACAGCGCGCACGGTATCACGTCGAGAAGAACAGGATGGGTCGGTTTCTAGCTAATGAGTTGAGGGGGAGGAGGGAGAAATCGCGTATCATTGCTCTTTCTGACGGGGGCCTTGGTAGTCTGACTGGGAATGAGCAAATTTTGGAGGCGTTCTTTGCTTATTACCAGAATCTTTACCTGTCAGAAATGGTTTCTGATTCGGAGTGTGTTCGAGACTTTTTGGGAAATTTAACTCAGCCCACAGTGAGTGAGCAGCAGAGGAGGGACTTGGATAAGCCCATTTCAAGATCGGAGGTTTGCAGGGCAATTGACAGTATGGTATCCGGAAAGGTAGCTGGGCCTGATGGTATTCCCGCAAAATTTTATAGAGTTTTTAAAGATGAGATGAGCCTGGCCTTGTTAGTTTATTTTGAAGAACTGTATAATTCCCAGTGTCAGTCAGGGAATTTTGCCGAAGCTACGGTTGTCATTCTGGAAAAGCCTGGGAAAGATCCTACTCAAGTGGCGAACTATAGGCCTATTTCATTGTTAAACTCTGATTATAAAATTTATGCCAGCATTTTAGCTAGTCGATTGTCCACTGTCATCGGTGGTTTGATACATCCTGACCAATGTGGTTTTGTGCCAGGGCGGGCGGCTTCAGACAACGCTAGATTACTGTGCAATTTACTTGGCAGGGCTTCTTTAAGTGAGCTTCCCTATGTTGGTCTCGCCTTGGATGCAGAAAAGGCGTTCGATAGGCTTGAATGGTCTTTTCTGTTTGAGGTGTTAGGATGGTTTGGGTTGGGTCCCAGGTTCATTAACATGGTCCAGGTATTGTATGCAAATCCCATAGCCAGGATATTGGCTAATGGTAGTCTGTCTCAGTCCTTTTCACTGCAGAGAGGAACTCATCAGGGTTGTCCTCTCTCTCCGTTATTATTTAATTTAGCCTTGGAGCCACTGGCAATTGCTCTCAGGCAACATAAGTATATCAAGGGAGTTGAAGTTGAGGATGTACAAGTAAAGTTATCTGCCTATGAGGACGATCTTTTATTATTTACGCAGCCAGCGGAAGTCCCCATAATTTTGGATTTGATTGAGTCTTATTCTAAATTGTCTGGTTATAAAATTAATTGGGCTAAGTTGGTGGCTTTTCCGTTGAATTTTCGGGCTTCCTTGGCTTTGATGGTAGATTATCCTTTTCGTTGGGAGGCAGGAAGTGTTAAGTATTTAGGGGTCAAGTTTTCTGCGTGTGTTGAATCTACTGTGCAAAGCAATATAGCAGACTTGTTGAGTGCAATTAAGAGAACTGCGGTAACTTGGGCACCTTTACACTTAACTTGGTGGGGCCGGTTGGAGGCGATTAAAATGACTTTAATGCCGAGGGTTAATTATGTTTTAGGGATGCTACCTTATAAAATCCCGGTTGGGTCGTTTGTTGCGTTAGAAAAGTCTTTATCCAGATTTCTCTGGGGTAATGCGCAGCCGAGGATTGCTTTGAGTAAGCTCAAGGCGTCTAAGGAGAAAGGTGGGGTTCACTTCCCGGATTTTAAGTGGTATCACCATCAATGTTCCCTCTAATTTTCTGTAGGCTTTGTGCGCATAAAATATCAGCTGTGCAGCTTTTGAAGGAAGGTTAAATTTTTGTGCGCCATATAACGACACTCGGAGTTATATACTTTAAAATTTGACTACACGTCAGAATACAGTATGTACACCACATTGATTTTAATTAAATTAAAATAGGCGATTACTAAATGAAGCGGAAAATTTCTAGTAATTACAATCACAACTTTTAAATTTTAAGACATCTGTGTTGTTTTCTGTTGGAATCAGAACCGTAATTTTTGTGCGCTCTGTTGTAAAGTATGTGCGCTCGCTCGGTGAGGTGTGTGCGCGCGCACACGCGCACAGCTTAGAGGGAACAGTGATCACCATGCGTTTCTGTTAAAACAAGGGGCTATGTGGCTGAGGGAGGGTTCATTTTTGCAAGTTCCAAGATGAGTTGAGGTGGAGAGTAAAATCGTAGCGCCCTGTCCTATGGAAAGACTCCTTGGTATGAAACATCCAGAGGAGACTTTGGTGAGCGGCCCGATAGCTGCCACCCAAGCAGCTTACTTATCGCTCACACAAATGGCAGGGAGCCGGGATTTTCCCTCTAAACAGCTCCCACTGTGGTGGAATCCGGGTCTCAAAATAAATGGGAAAATGTTTGCGTGGAAAAGATGGCAGGAGTGTGGTATTTGGTCGCTCGGGCAATTATTGCGGGCTCAGGAGTGAAAGGATTTTCAGGAGTTACAGGAGGAGTTCTCGCTTCCCTCTTCTGCTTATTTTCAATGGATCCAGTTGAAGCATTCAATAAATAAATTAATAGTCAAAGTGAAGGGTCTGTCAGAGACGGGGGTAGTGTTTGAAACAGTCAAGGGTCTGGTTGAGAGGCCAGGTGCAGCATCAGTGTTATATGCATACATCAGGGATCTATCCTCTGTGAATCCATTAGGATTGATCAAGAATTGGGATTCGGAGTTGGAGTCTTCTCTTACAGAGAAGGATTGGAAACTTTTGTGGGGTCCAATAACTAGGGTATCTAGGTCTGCGGCGATAATGCAATCAATGTTCTTTTTCCTCCATCGTGCTTATATCACGCCAGTTAAAATGTCTAAATGGGATAAGAAGATGGATGGTAAATATTGGGCGTGTCAGGATGGATTGGGTACCTTCCAGCATATGGTATATGATTGTCCTTTTGTTCAGAGGTTTTGGAAGTTGGTGTGGGGAAAAATACAATGTATATTAGGTTTTTCTGCTCAGCTCACTTGGAAGATTGTATGCTTGAGATCTGTCGAGCACAGTCTGGGTTTAGATAAGAAAATTTTTTTTGCTGAATTTTATGTTGGCAATAGCTTTGAAGCTCATCTTTACAAACTGGAAGGTGCCCTCTCATTCAAATAGTGATATTTGGTGGAATCTTGTTGCTCAAAGTGCTAGTTATGAGAAACTGTATGCTAAGATGCATTGTGCGGGGAAGGCTGGTGGTCTGGAAAAATGGGCACCTTTAGATGAATACGCCTCTCGGGCCAAAGTTTCTTCTGTAGGTGCCCGTTTGGGTTCATAATGCAATTCGGTTGAGGAGGGGATGTAGTTGGGTGGTGATGTTAGACTGTTTTTTCTGTCGCGAATGCGGTGCCTAGGAATTGATCAGTAGGATCCTCAAAGAGCTAGGGGGGTAGGGGGGTTCATAGGTAGTTTGCGGTGTAATTGCTATGTCTGTAGTGTAGTGGTGTTGTTTTTGTGTATTGTGTAAACTATAAATAAAGAATTTAAAAAAAAAATCAGTATGCTTTACATATAACGGTATTGTGCCGATTAGGCACTTAAATGAACAGGAAAATTAACTTGGATTTCAATTCAGGAATAACTATATACATCAATTTCAAAATTATTTACAGTCTGTATCTACAATATGTACATCAATTCGCAGCTTCCATGGTATGCTGAGCTCCTCCGCCTCCTCCAGGAGACGCCCCTATCTCTTGGTGACTGGAGTGGTCTCCTGTATCAGCTGTCAGTTCTCATGGATGACCCTGCTCCTTACTCACTTATGGCTTGGCTATTGAGCAGAGTCGCTTGCATCGCAAAGGTTACTCGCCGCAAATAGTGGCCACACTACTACGGGCTCGATGGTGTTCTACCTCATGTGCCTATGCTTGGATCTGGTGTCTTTTTTTTTCTTAGTGTTCTAAGAGATCCTTCTCCCCTTGGTGAGTTGATTTTCCAGACATTCTTTACTTTCTTCGGGACGGATTTGATAAGGGTCTCATCCTTAATTCTTTAAAGGTGCATATTGCCGCCTTGACATGCTTTCTGGGGTCTCTCTATGGGTGGTCTCTTTCTTCTCATTTAGACATTTCCTGTTTTCTGCAGGATGTTTGCTCCCTGAGGCCCCCATTCATTCAATCATCCCTTCTTGAGATCTGACCTTAGTGCTTTGCGCACTCACCTATGCCCCGTTTGAGCCTCTCCGTAGGGTATCTCTCAAAGATTTGACTCTCAAAACTGTTTTTCTTAAAGTAGTCATTTTGGCACTTGCTTTTTGGAGCTCCAGGCACTTGCTTGTCAGGATCCTTTTCTGTCTTTTTCCCCGGAGGGAGTTACCATTCGAACAGTGTCCTTTTTTCTGCCTATGGTCCTTTTGGATTTTCATGTCAACCAATTGGTTGTGCTTCCTTCCTTTTTTAAGGAGCAGTCTTTGGATGACAACCAAGTCCTTCACCTGTTAGATGTTGTTAGGGTGTTACGCCATTACCTCAAACTCGCTAATATGTTTCGTCTCTCTGGTCACTTTTTTGTCCTGGCTTCTGGTCCATAAAAAGGAGCAGCCGCTTCCAAAGTGACCATTGCACGCTGGATCAAGCAGACTATCGAGCCAGCTTATATTTTTTACAGCATATGTAAACCGCTTTGACTGAAATGATAAAACGGTATTTTTCTCTGTCTCACCATCTGCTGGCAGGGGGACACAACCCACTAGTCTGGACTGGTCTAGCAGGATTCCAGGAAAGGAAATTATCGGTAAGTAACATTTCTCCATTTCTAAGCGAATTACAAAAGAGGGCTTGATCAATTACAAATGCCATCATATGCCTTACTAGGGGATGGAAGGATAACCCTATGAGGAAAAGCTTAAAAAGTTAGAGCTCTTCAACTTAGAAAAGAAACGGCTGAGGGGAGATATGATAGAGGTCTATAAATTAATGAATGGAGTAGAACAGGTAAACGTAGATAGGTTGTTTACTCCATCAAAAAGTAGACACACAATAAAGCTACAGTGTAACCCATTTAAGAGTAATAAGAGAAATTATTTTTTCACTCAACGCATAATCAAACTTTGGAATTCGTTACCAAAGGATGTAGTAAAAGCTGTTAGTGTAGCTGGGTTTAAAAAAGGGTTGGACAAGTTCCTGGAGGAAAGGTCTTTAAACCATTATTAAAAAGGATCCAGGAAATCCACTACTTGTGGAACCTGTGAACCTTTTGAGGAACCTGCCAGATACTTGTGACCTGGATTGGCCTCTGTTGGAAACAGGATACTGGACTTCATGGACCTTGGTCTGACCCAGTTTGGCATTTCTTATGTTCTTCCGGTATGTACAAACAGATTTTATGGAGAAGGTTCTCAGAGAAATAGAACCTAATAATATACTGCCATTTGATCTGGTTAATGAGAATGCTTATCCTTCTACTAGTGCAGTTATGTGATGTACACATCCAAATTTATTCACAATGTTAATTAAGGTGCTGAGTTTTAAACATAAAAAACAAGCCTCATATTTGATATATAAAACACATAACAGTAAATTATATTCCCAACTTCGTAGAGCCGAAAGGCTATGGCGCAAGTCCCCTTCTCCGGACACTCTGTCCTTCTTTAAAGCCCAACACTCTCATTATCGCTCTCAAATCTACCTTGCCAAATCTTCTTTCTTTTCCACTGCCATCACCAACGCTCCCAACCAAACACGCCACCTTTACTCCACCCTCAAATTTCTTACCTCCCTCCATCCCTCCGCCCCTCCGCACCCATTCACCCCACCCCCGCCCCTTCTCTTCTTGCCTCTGCCTTCAGCAATAAAATCTCTTCCCTGAGAGCTTCCCTTCCCTCTCACCCTTTACCCATTCCTCCTCCCCCCCCCCAGCTGCCTCTCCACCCCCAGTTTCTCACCTATCCCATACCTGGTCCTCCTTCTCCCTGACTACCACCGACGAACTCCACCACCTTATCTCCTCCTCCAACAAAACCTTCTGCCCTCTTGATCCCATCCCATCTGCCTGGTTACTTACTCCGTCACAGTCCTTCCTCCCTTTTATTCAGACCATCATCAATACCAGCCTAACCACTGGGACTTTCCCCTCCCCTTGGAAGCACGCTTTAATTCGCCCCCTACTTAAGAAACCCTCCCTCGACTTCCTTGATCCTAACAACTATCGCCCAGTTTCGCAACTCCCTTTCCTTTCCAAACTTCTCGAAAAGGTTGTTTTCGCTCAACTTTCCCATCATCTTGACTCTACCAATTTCCTTCACCCCCGTCAATCTGGCTTCCGCCCTGGGCACTCCGTTGAGACTATTCTTCTTGCCTTCACCAACGCCCTGCATGTAGCACACAACCGCGGTGAAATTTCGGTGGCGGTTGCACTTGACCTTTCTGCCGCTTTTGACTTGGTTGATCACTCCCTTCTCTTATCACGTCTACGCGACGCCGGCCTCTGCAGCACTGTTTTCCGATGGTTTCACTCCTTTCTCTCCTCACGTTCCGATGCCGTTCTCCCTTCAACCCCATTTTGCCCTCCCTCTGACTCTTTTCCCCTATCTTGTGGTGTTCCACAGGGCTCTGTGCTAGCCCCTCTTCTCTTTAATTTTTTCCTTACTCCCCTCACGCTACTCATTCAGCAATTTGGCATCTCAGCTTTTTTCTACGCCGATGACATTCTCCTTCTACACCACACATCCCCTGCAAACCCCGACCTCACCCCACTTAACTCCTGCCTGGCCGCCGTCTCCACTTGGATGTCTCAAAACCGCCTGCACCTCAACCCCTCCAAATCAACAGCAATCTGGTTTCCACACGGTCACCCCCTCCCTTCAGTCGCTCCTTCTTTCCCCAGCCTTCCTATCTCTTTGGTCTCCACTTTTCGGTACCTCGGCGTGCTCTTCGATTCAGCCCTTTCATTCTCCGCTCATATCTCCCACGTTTCCAAAACCTCTTTCTTCTACCTTAGACAAATACGCGCCATTCGCCCTTTCCTCCCTCCTTCTGCTCTTGCCACCCTCCTGCTCGCTCTCGTTATCTCCCGTATTGATTTCACCAACTCGATCTTCTCCGGCATCTCTAAGTTCCAACTATCACGACTCCAGCGCATCCAGAATACTGCTGCCCGCCTCATATCACACTCATCCCCCAGAGACCATGTCACCCCTCTCCTTTTTCGCCTTCACTGGCTTCCCATTTCCTTTCGTATCCGCTTCAAGCTACTTACGCTCACTCACAAAGCTCTCCACACTTCCACACCTCAATACCTGTCCGACCTCATCCACTTCCACACCCCTAGGCACACCCCTCGCTCCTTCCATCTCAACCGTCTTGCACTTCCCCCCCCCCCCCCCCTTCACTTGCTCATCTACAGTCCACTCGCTCCTCAGCTTTTTTCTTCACAGGCCCAGCTCTATGGAACTCCCTACCTACCTCTCTTCACTTAGAGCCCCACCACACCACCTTTAAACAAGCCCTGAAGACCTACCTCTTCTCCCTCGCCTTCAACTCACCTCTCCCTTAGCCCCTTCTCCCCCCATGCTGTCCACCCCTCCTCATGTTTCTGTCCCCTTACTTTCTCTCCTTTCTCTTTCAAGAAAAATTGTAACTTCCTTTTCTGCTTCCAGCCTTCCACCTGCTGTAACAACAAATTTATTTTAATTGTAAACCGCTCTGATTATCACTGAAGGGCGGTCTAGAAAGTCAATAAACATAAACATAAACATTGACTCTGACAGCAGTTGGAGGCCAGAAAGAAGCTGCAGTCACATGATGTCTAGTTTGCCATAATTTGCTCAGCTAAACTGTAGATTACATGGAAAGATTAATAATTGGATTTTTTAATTTCTTAAAGGGACTCAGAAACTTCTAAACCTATACGTCATAGGGAAACCAGCCCATTCTATCAGTGAATCTTATCTATGTTGGTACAACCTCTAATTTATTTATTTGCAGAATTTCTATACCACTAAGGTGCGAACATCTTAACGGTTTTCAATTAAAAAAGGGGAACAGATTAATATACAAATAACAATCTAATAAGGAAAAGATGGGTACACAGAAAAAAAACGCAAAAGGAAATAAGTTGGTTGTAGTACAACAATAAATTCCAGGACAAGAATAACGTGGCCAGGTGGAACATAAGGGTAGGGAATATGCAGCTAATAGCTAAAGTTTAAAGATAAGCCATATTCAGGTTTGTTAGGGAAAGGTGTTACTTAAAAGCTTGCTCAAAAAAACTAATTACAAGAATAAATCTTGCCCAGAAAAAAGGCAGCAAGCCAAGAAATTACAACAGAAAAAATACATTGCATAAATCCAATGTATAAATAAGCAATACAGCAAAAGCTTGCCCCAACCAGTCTCAAATATAAGAAAGAAGGAGATACAAAATCAAAGAAACATATTCCAAAAGAAAATAAACGGAGACTAACCAAGCAAACCAAAGGAATTACAATATCCTGCCCAGAAAACGCACCCTAAAAACCTAAGGTTAATTTTAGGAGGGCTCTACCGTGATAGGTTGAACACCCGCAAGTCTAGAGGAAATAAAGGCAGACAACTGCCGTGGGTCCAAAAAAAGGTAATTAATCCCAGCCAACTTGACTAAGCATTTACAAGGGAAGCGCAAGAAAAACAACCCACCCAGCTGAAGTACTCCAGACTTAAAAACAAGAAATTGTTTCCACCTTCTCTGTGTGGTCGTAGACACATCAGGGAAGATCCTAATAACAGACCCCATAAATTCTTTAGAAGATTAATGAAAATACATTTTTAACAACCAATCCCGGCCTACAGCCAAAGCCAGGGTGACCAGAAAAGTTGCAGTCAACCCAGAATCAGACCCAGACTGCTCCAAAAATCCGGTCAGATCCAGGCTATCACAGGACAGAACTGGGACTGAGATAAACCCTGACCCTCAGCCAGCTTGAGTTTGGCCAAAGGCAAATAATAAGCTGTAAAAATAGCACGTATTGATTCCATAGTTATTTTCAGAACATTAACCAGAAACTTCTTTAAAAGTTCCAAACATGAAAAGGATGGAACCTTAGGAAAATTCAAAACTCTTGTCCTGCTTCTAGATACATTTTCCAGAACCTCAGCTTTCTGTTTTAAACTTTCTGAATCCCTCATAAAAGCAGTGACAGAGTCCTGGACGTGTTCCACCCTCTTCTCAAGCAAGGAAATCTTCACAGGAAGGGAACATAGAGAGATTCACAAGCCTCTACTTTTTGTCCAAAATTTGCAGACTGGCTAGAAATAGTCTGGAGCTGTCCCGACAAGGATTACTCAAGTTTAAAAACTGCTTCCCAAACAGTCTCAACAGAAAAAAGTTGAGGTCTCACCAATACCAAGCATATCTCTGGGTCAGGATCCTGCACACCCGATGTGTCTGGCAGCACAGTAGGGGAAACAGAGACTCCTCTCGTCGCTGCAGCATCAACCTTAAATTTCTTATGGGCCGATTCAAGACGAAGATTAGTAGGGAGAGTATTCCAGAGGGAGGGTGCGGAAAAATAGAAATCCATGGATCGGTATGTCTCAGGGTGCAAGGTGGATTTTGACAGGATGGATGAGTAGGTTCTGGTTGGCAAACCGAAGTGCATGAGTGGGACAATAAGGGATAATGTGTGAGTGGAGATAATGGGGAGACCTGTGTACAAAGCAGAGAGATATCCTCCTGCTGTTTCCTAAAGAATACAAGCAGCTTTTGGTCTCTCTAAACTTTTATTGGTAACAGACATTAATCCCCACTTTAGATTCATTCCTCTTAGTCACACAATAATCCAGGAGAAGACAACATAATTTCCTCCCTTGCCCTGCAACCCATCATAAAGCGCATAGATGCCAATTCTTCCCAAACGCAGATTTAAAAATAAAACTAGAACAGTGCAAACAGTCTGAGACAGTAATGATGATTTCAGCCCAACTAAGTAGTTCAAATACTATATCCAGGAAAAACAAAGATGAGTTGACCAGACCCACTGAGAAAATCTCCACTGAGCTGCAAGATGGAACAAAGTTCTCTAAGGCAACCCATACAGGCACATAGGCAATCCATAATTGATAGAGCTAATCCTAGAACTGAGAAAGACTTTAGAAGAAGAGTAATTGCTTTTTTGCTTTAGTCTCCATGGTAGTTGTCTTTTTTTCAGATATTTTTAAGTGCACAAATGGTTATGTTTTTAAAACTTTAAAGAGCTACAGAAAATAATTAAAAGGAGGCATTGGGTGAGCTTATTAGGATAAGTCCTGATATTTACTGTATTTTTTTTTTTTTGTTGAGGAAATCCAACTTGAATATAAAGATATTCACAGTCTGGAAGCTCCCTGGTTGGAGGAAATCAAGGAGACAACACAGCACTTGAAGGACTGGTTGAAAGGAAGAGTAGATGCCTGGATATACTAGGGGCCAAAGAGGGGTGTGATGAAGCTGAAGCCATTGAAGCTATAGACTTAGAAAAAAACACTGTTTATTATAAAGCAACTGACTCACAGAAGGTGCAGTTACCTAAAAGTGCAGCTACAGGGAGCAGGCACGAGGCTGCAGAAGCTAAGCTGACACACCCAGCTTTTGAGAATGCAGGAGCTAATCAGGTACACCTGAGTAGAGAGCCAGGAAGCTCAGTGGAGAAACGGCTTTATAAACAGTGCTCAGAAGGAAGAAAGCAGAGAGGACCTCGAGCTGAGAGAGGAACTGAGAGAGGACTATGAGCTGAGAGAGGAGCTGAGAGAGGACCTCAAGCTCAGAGAGGGCCACAAGTTTGGAGAGGAACACAAGTTCAGAGAGGAACTGAGAGGGGACCTGAGAGAGGAACCTCACATACTGAAAGGCAGAGAAGCTTGGAGTACTTACAAGGAAGAGCTATGTTCCAGGGAGGACAAGCCCATTCCAGGAAGCTCCAGGAGCCAGTCTTCAGGGAAGACGGTGATAGAAGGAGACTGCCGGGTAGAGCAAATACCAGCAGAGCACGTCTCAAGGTACAGTTATATTTCCTTTCCAAGATGTGAGCCAGCTTCTAGAAAAGCTTATAACCCAGAGAACCGTACTGATAGGAAACAAAGCTGGGAAGGGCTTGTGAAACCTTTACAGAGAGGCATAGTAAAAAGCCATAACAGTTATTTGCCAAACCAAGACCAGCAAGGCTGGGGAATATTGGAAAGATCTATTGAACTACAACCTGCCTTATCCAGGGAAAGCTCAGGACTAGCTGACAACACTGCTGAACAGGAACCTATGCAAATAGAGGTGGTAGAGCCAGAGCCGTTGCAGTTAGAGCACCCGATGGACTGCTCACTCTGTGTTTCCAAGAGTCTAGAGTCTCTCACAGAATTGTAACCGGCAGGACATGCTTTAACATATCTTTTTGCTTTTGCTAAGCTGAAAGAAGAAGTTTTGTATTTGTTTTTCCTCTTGGTGTTGAAAACCTGTTTGAATGCGAAGAACTGTAAAGCGCCTGTAACAGTTACTGACTTTGTAAATATTTTGGCATAAACCCTGAAGTAAGGTACTGTGGTGGCGAGACAGGGTTAGAGCCCAAGAAAATGCTGAAAAAACTGCCATTTATTCCTGAACAGAGAAAAGGTTCAGGGAGGTTCGGGGTTAAAACTCTGATCAGAGGAAAAAACTGTGTGCTTAGACCGGCAGAGATTGAGCCACACCCTAGCTCCATGGAAACCAGGGCAGGTGACGAGGAGAGCCTGGGGGTGGAGTCTAGAGCTATAGGGCAGACACAATCATATAAGCTGGGGAAAGCAGGAAGTGAAAAGCAGCACAGACACGAGCACAACGAGGAAAGAGTGGTGGAAGGGAAGCTGGGAGATGAAAGAAGCCCAGGTGACGTGAGAGAGGAGAAAAACCGGAGAGCACGTGTAAGAGGAAAGTGTGCCAGCAAATGCCTCAGAGAAAAGCCCTATTGCAGGCAGCAGACAGACCACTCCAGCCTTTAAGGTAGTCCAGTTTGTAGAGAGAGTACAGCTGGCTTGGAGGAAAGGAGAGTTGGCTCTGTGAGGAATGCTGAAGGAACGCAAGGTAAAGGCATAGCTTTGAGAGAGGCTGTGGACACTATTCCACCAATAGCAAAGTCTGAAGGAAGACTGGTTGCTGGGGGAAAGGTGGGCACGTTGCAAACTGTGAAGAGTTTAAGAGAGAAGAATCTCCTCTGTCCTTCCCCTGTATCTCAGCCTAGGAAAGAATCCCAGTGGGGTCAGGTTTTGAAACTCTTGGAGAAGTTAAAACCTGTTATTGAAGCTGAGGACAGACAGGTGCTGAGTGAAGCAAATGATGAGCTAATGGAAATAGAGGAATGCTGTTCAGATAATTCTTCTTCGGACTCAGAGATGGATTGCTCTTATTGCACTAGTCAGAAGTAGCAAAGCTGAGTGTTTTTTTTAAGCAGTGGAAAAAACCCAGAAGCTTTGGGAGATACACGTGTCATTGTAAAGTGTGTTAATTAAAGCATTAAGGTATGAGCTAGCCAGCCAGGCTCAGAGAAGACGGTAAATGCTTGAAGTAAAAGAGAAGCCAATGTCTGCAACTTAGGAATGAAGAATGCAAAAGTGTTTTAAAAGGAAATGATATCAATGTTTGTCAGCTTGTAGCCAAGTATTTGTGTGCTGTGCAGAGTCCTGAGGAGATACGGGTCTCTGTTATATCAAGCCTGGTTCTAAAGAGGCTGATCTTTATAGAAGGAAAAGATTTTGTGGCAACGTTTAAGCAAGCTGTGGAGAACATGTGATACATGGACTATGCTGTGAAGTTTTGTTTCTTTGAATGGAGAAGTATCCGATTTATGTTTGAGAATATCCGAACTGCTGATAAAGAAGTTCCGTGGCTAAGAAGAAAATACTTATAAATAAATTTTCCTGTGCACCTTTTGAAACCCTCGGCTAAAGGTACGCCCACTGCTAATAGGCAACCGCTTAACCACTAGCTGGGCGCCACAGTACATTCTGTTTTTGTCTTCCTGGAGAACCTTTGCGCAACAAAGGGAATAAAAACCATTTACGTTTAACCCTGCACAAGGCTCACAACTATTTCTTTATGAAGTGGGACTACAAAGACCATGATGCACCTGGTCTAGAAAAGTTTTCCTTCTTCAACCAACAATAAGTGTCCGCCCTCTCCCTTCTGCACGCCGCCACTAGGAGGGGCTGTGACAGGGGTTGTTAATGAGTGATCTATTATCCACATGACTTGGACTTTGAATAATTCAGTTTTAGCAAAACTAATATGACATTTCCCTTATCTAAATTTTCTCTAAGCTCGCTCTTCAGGTCAGCCAGGAGTGTTGTGGTGCTGTGATGTTATCTGAATCCTGATTGTCGTGGATGCAATAACTTCTTAAGTGCCAGAAGATAGCTCTCTCAGCTAATTTAAAGAGAAGTGGTAGGTTGGAGATAGGAATATAGCTAGGGAAGGTTGCTGGATCAAGTGAAGTGTTTTCAGTGCAGACGTCCTAGTGAACAAAGTGCCAATGCTTTCATGCAGGGCTCTTTCATTAATGCATGAGGGCTATAGATCACTTTTAGCAGGCAATGAGAAAAGATGCCTGTACTAAGTACCACCGAGTGCCCCTCAGAATAAAGCCCTGGGTGTGTTTTAATATTGGTCTAATTACTGCAGTTTTCCAGACAATGGAGTTCTCCAGGAACAAGCAGGAAGTCAGCCCTCACATATGGGTGACGGCACCAACGGAGCCCTCGTGCGGAGCAAATCCCCAGCTTTCAATTCTCTGCTTTGACCCGGAGAAAGGCGGGATATAAATACAGTTAAATAAATAAATAAAGCTTTTGGAATTGCATCGCGCATGCGCGGTCCCCTTCCCGCCCAAGGGTGCCATAAGAACATAAGATATGCCATACTGGGTCAGACCAAGGTCCATCAAGCCCAGCATTCTGTTTCCAACAGTGGCCAATCTAGGTCATATGTGCCTAGCAGTTTCCCCAAGAGACACAGGTTCCACAATGCTTGTACTGGGTCAAGCATTGATATCCTGGGTCCCTTCTTAATAATGGTTTATGGACCTTTCCTCCAGGAACTTGTCCAAACCTTTTTTAAACCCAGCTACACTAAGCCTTTATTACATCCTCCGGTAACAAATTCCAGAGTTTGATTACACGTTGAGTGAAAAAATATTTTCTTTTTTTAGTCTTAAATAGTTTACCCTTGTCATGAAGAAGACCCTTCTGAGCCTATGGAGTTGGTGAGAGAAGAGGATTCCATTGCAGAAACTGACAGGCAGTCTGAGCACATGGCTCAGTGTTTTCAGAGAGAATGTAAACAAAGAGAGTCATGAGCTGGAAAGACACTCCCACGCTGTGACGTAGTCCCTAGTTCAGGAGATAATGAGATACACCTGTTTAAGGGAGGGGCACAGTTTAGCCCAGAGAAACAGGATGATAAAAAGTGGTCATTAGCCTGGACTAGAGGGGAGCAGAAAGAAGGAAGATGTCAAGAGGTGAGAACCAAGGGAGCCATAGTCCTAACGCCAGAAAGAAGCAGCACAGGACAGGTGACATCTGGTAAAGGCAAGAAGGATAAGATATTTCCTGGAAGGCAGGCTTAGGAAAACTCACAAGCTCCAGAGAGAGAAACCTGCTGGCATGACAATACTTGTACCTCTAAGGCTGAAGCTACGAGGCTGAGAGACAAACAAACACAAGCTGTGTTTGGGAATCAGTCTGACTTTGCAGAGCTGAGAATTCCTTTCCCTCCAAAGCCGAAAGGTAGGCTTCACAACTTACATAGATTTGAACCTAGTTATAAAGTATTTCCCTGCAGTGGCCAGAATGTAGCAGACTCTCTAAAAAGAAACTTCAGTATATATGGTAATTCACAGTCCTATCCTTTAGAGTGCTACCGAGAGAAGCCATGTGAGGATAGTGAAGACGTCTGTTTTAAAGTTCAGCATAGCAGCTCACTGACACACCCTGCTATTGCTGACGCCGAAGAAATGCAGGTTGACTCAGATAGCAGTGAAATAGTGGATAACCAGATGGACTGCACGTTATGTTTTGCTGACCACGTTGAGTCTCTGTGCTGAACACTAGTTTGAGAAAGCTGGTAAAGCAACAGAAAGAATGGGGAACATTTTCTTTTGCTGAAGGAAGCTGTTATTGTTTGTACCGAGCACTGCACGTTGTGAGCCTGAAGCTGATAAGGCTAATTTACCTGAGTTCTTGTACATATCCCTCAAGCCAATTGTATGGCAGTTTGTCCTAAGTTATTTACCTGCACAGAAATCCGTTGGGAAGGGGAAAAATAAATTCTTGTCATTGCCTGAAACACTCAACTACAACTCTTCTGTTCTCAAAGGGTAAAAGGGACTACCATTCCCAGAGGGCCTTGCAGGACCAATGCAGGGTCATACTCTCTGAGTCAGGAATACAAAGGCAGACCAACTCTCAGCGCCCTAGGCGCTGGGCTGGCCACCGAGAAGGTGACACCCTGTAGCTTCATTGCATGTCCCCTCCAGAACCCCGGCTCAGGGGGCTCAGGCCAGGGATGCTTTCCTCCTTTACTGGGGTCAAGGCTTCCTGTATGCCTTTCCACCCATTCCCCTAATTCCCAAAACCCTGTTCAAGCTTCAGAGAGACAGAGGCCGTATGATTCTCATAGCTCCACATTGGCCACGGCAAGTGTGGTACCCTCTGCTTCTACATCTCCCTCAAGCTCCCTCCCTAGAGTTAGGGTCTGCTCCAGATCTCCTGTCTCAGGAGGATGGAATGTTATGGCATCCCAATCCCAGTCTCTGCATCTCAGGGCTTGGTTTCTGAAGGCCTAGATCTTCATGATCTTAACCTTCCTCAGCATAAGAACATAAGATATGCCATACTAGGTCAGACCAAGGTCCATCAAGCCCAGTATTCTGTTTCCAACAGTGGCCAATCTAGGTCATATGTACCTAGCAGTTTCCCCAAGGGACACAGGTTCCACAATGCTTGTATTGGTTCAAGCATTGATATCCTGGGTCCCTTCTTAATAATGGTTTATGGACATTTCCTCCAGGAACTTATCCAAACCTTTTTTAAACCCAGCTACACTAACAGCTTTTACTACATCCTCCGGTAACAAATTCCAGAGTTTGATTACACGTTGAGTGAAAAAATATTTTCTTTTATTAGTCTTAAATAGTTTACCCTGTAGCTTCATTGCATGTCCCCTAGTCTTTCTATATTCTGATAAGGTAAACAATCGATCTATGTTTACCCGTTCCACTCCGTTCATTAATTTATAGACTTCTATCATATCTCCCCTCAGCCGTCTCTTTTCCAGGTTAAAGAGCCCTAGCCTTTTTAGCCTTTCTTCATAGGAGTATACTTCCATCCCCTTTACCATTTTGGTGGCTCTTCCCTGAACCTTTTCTAAAATTGCTATATCATTTTTAAGATACGGCGACCAGAATTGCACACAATATTCAAGGTGCGGTCTCACCATGGAACGATATAGAGGCATTATAATATCTTTTGTTTTATTTTCCATTCCTCTCCTTATCATACCTAGCATTCTATTTGCTCTCTTGGCCGCCGCTGCACACTGGGCCGAGGGTTTTAACATGGTATCCACAATGACGCCTAAATCTTTTTCCTGGGTGGTGGTTCCTAATGTGGAACCTTGCATCGTGTAGCCATAGTTTGGGTTGTTCTTCCCTAGGTGCATAACCTTGCACTTGTCCACATTAAATTTCATCTGCCATTTTGATGCCCAGTCTTCCAATTTATCAAGATCCTCTTGCAATTTTCCACAATCCTCTTGGGTTTTAAAAACTTTAAATAGTTTTGTGTCATCTGCAAATTTGATAACCTCACTCGTTATTCCACTTTCCAGGTCATTTATGAATATGTCAAAAAGCAGCGGACCCAGCACAGATCCCTGGGGTACACCACTATTCACCTTTCTCCATTGGGAAAATTGGTCATTTAGCCCTACCCTCTGCTTTCTATCTTTTAACCAGTTCCTGATCCACAATAGTACACTGCCTCCTATCCCATGACTCTTTAGTTTTGCCAATAGTCTCTGATGAGGGACCTTGTCAAAGGCTTTCTGAAGTCCAGATACACAATATCAACTGACTCACCTATGTCCACCTGTTTATTCACACCTTCAAAAAAACATAACAGATTAGTAAGACAAGATCTTCCTTGTCTAAAGCCATGTTGGCTGTCTCCCATTAGGCCATGACTATCTACATGCTGAGTAATTTTATTCTTTATGATGGTTTCTACCATTTTTCCTGGTACAGACGTCAGGCTCACCGGTCTGTAGTTTCCCGAATCACCCCTGGAACCCTTTTTAAAAATTGGTGTTACATTGGCGATCCTCCAATCTTCAGGTATTAGAGATGATTTTAATGATAGTTCACAGATAAATAATAGCAGGTCTGCAATCTCATATTTCAGTTCTTTCAACACCCTTGGATGTATACCATCCGGCCCAGGTGATTTGCTACTCTTCAGTTTATCTAATAGTTGTAATACATCTTCCCGATGTATCGATATTTCCTTCAATTCTTCCACACCTTTAAATACCACTTCAGCCATGGGTAACATCCCTACATCTTCCTCAGTAAAGACTGAAGCAAAGAATTCATTCAGTCTCTCCGCTATCACCTTGTCGCCTCTTAGTGCTCCTTTAACCCCTCTATCATCTAATGGACCGACTGACTCTCTCACAGGTTTTTTGCTACGAATGTACTTGAAAAAGTCTTTATTTCGCTTTTTTGCTTCCGCAGCAAGCTTCTTCTCAAATTCTCCCTTTGCCTGCCTTATCAATGCCTTGCATTTGACTTGCCAGTGCTTATGCTGTTTCCAGGTTTCGTCATTTGGCTCTTTTTTCCATTTCCTGAAAGATGCTTTTTTGGCAACAACAGCCTCTCTGACCTCACCTTTAAACCATGCTGGCAGTTTTTTGGACTTCCTTCCACTTTTCTTAAAGCGTGGAATACAGCTGGTCTGGGCTTCCAAGATAGTATTTTTCAACAACACCCAAGCTTGATGTACGTCTTTAACCTTTGCAACTTCTCCTTTTAGTTTTTTCTTAACTGTTTTCCTCATTTTATCATAGTCTCCCTTTCGAAAGTTAAAAGGTAGTACTGTGGATTTCATTACTATCCCTCCTCCACTAATTAAATCAAAGGCGATCATGCTATCTTTATCTTTATTTTACACTTGATAAACCTCTTACGTCAAGACATTAAAGCGGTGTACAATAAAATAACAGGTCACCACTGCAAACTACGGAAAAAGGAACGCCAAAGAAATGACAGGAAAGAAGGAGAAAGGTACCCCAAGTACATGCCCATGTACAGCTGGTAGGTTTGGACGCGGCATGACAGCATCGAGCCCTGGTAGCACTTTCTGCCGAGGGCGTCCATGTTCCGGGCCTCCTGGCCGGGAGGCACCGAGGAGTGCGTCTTTTGGCTTTTCAGCTGTTGCATGGCATGGCTGAGCACCGGCATCAAGGCTGGGGACTCCCACAAGCGAAGCATCAGCCTTTCCAACATTGGAGGCACCGGTACAGTAAGGGCCTCGCAGGGTCCCTTTTTCCCCCGATGGCTGCCAGCGGGTTTAAAAAGTGTGATCGGTGTAATAAGTTAATGTCTCTCACCGACACACGCGACTCCGATGCCTCGACCCTGACCATGACCCGGTGGTCTGTGGGCTGTCTTGTAAGATGTCTTCGAAATCTTTGAAGAGCAGGCAGCACTAGTGTGGCAGGATTTTTCCTGAGTCCGCATCCATCCGGGCCCGGACCTCATCTGAGGCCTCGACATCTCAGGACTCGGAGCCCGAGCACCATCGTGTGTCTTCTGAGCGGGGGTCTCCCTCCAGGGAACACTGGAGGAAGAAAAAACTATGATCACTATTGCCCAACAACCTTATCTTTTGCACTAGATCTGGTGTTCCACTAAGGGCTAGGTCTAATATGGCTTCCCCTCTGGTCGGTTCATGAACCAGCTGCTCCAAGAAGCAGTCATTTATTTCATCTAGGAACTTTATCTCCCTAGCATGTCGTGACGTGACACTGACCCAGTCGATACCGGGGTAATTGAAATCACCCATTATTATTACTGCGCTGTAACTTTTGTTAGCTTCCTTGATTTCTTTGAGCATTTCATCATCCATTTGGTCATTCTGGCCTGGCGCTCGATAGTACACCCCCACTGCCATTGCCTTCCCCCTTTTACATGGAATTTCAATCCATAGAGATTCTACAGCAAATTTTACTTCCTGCAAAACTTTAATCCTTTCTGACTCAGTGCCCTCTCTAACATAGAGAGCAACCCCTCCACCTATTTGATCAGCTCTATCATTCCGATATAGTTTGTACCCAGGTATCACAGTGTCCCACTGGTTGTCCTCCTTCCACCATGTCTCTGATATTCTAATCATATCTAACCTTTCATTTAGTGCTACATATTCGAACTCTCCCATCTTATTTTTTAGACTTCTAGCATTTGCATACAAGCATTTTAAAGAATGTATTTTATTCATATTGCTCAGTCTTCTTTTTTCCGCGGAGCCCAACGGATGTGGTCCTGTTTCCACCGTGGAAAAAGTAGAAAAGTTGAATAATTTATTTCAGCTTCCCGGTTCGACGCCGGTTCCCCTTCCCGCCTTCGGTTCGGTACACCGGTATTGAGTCCGGTCCTATTTTTCGTTGTTTGTCCTCCGTGACTAGCGTTCGCACTCTTTTTATTTTTCACTGGCAGCCCGGTCGTTTGACCTCGCAGGGTCCCTTTTTCCCCCGATGGCTGCCAGCGGGTTTAAAAAGTGTGATCGGTGTAATAAGTTAATGTCTCTCACTGACACACGCGACTCCGATGCCTCGACCCTGACCATGACCCGGTGGTCTTTGGGCTGTCTTGTAAGATGTCTTCGAAATCTTTGAAGAGCAGGTAGCACTAGTGTGGCAGGATTTTTCCTGAGTCCGCATCCATCCGGGCCCGGACCTCATCTGAGGCCTCGACATCTCGGGACTCGGAGCCCGAGCACCATCGTGTGTCTTCTGAGCGGGGGTCTCCCTCCAGGGAACACTGGAGGAAGAAAAAACTCGCGAGGGTGGCGTCGCTGGACAGCTCTGATCGGCTTGGGCCCTCGGGTTCCCGGCCGCGGAGCCCGGACTGCCGCCCTGGGTCCTCAGAGTCGGAGAGGCCTGCTAAACAATCTCGCAAGGAGCCAGAGACGTCTGATAAGGTAATTTCTGTTGTCCTCATAGACTCTCCTCCGGGAGAGCCGGCGTCGGGACCTGAGCCGGGAGCTGCGGAGCCTTCTGAGCTCGGTCTCAGGATGGCGGCCCTGGAGAGCAGCATGGCTGCCTTCATGGAGCATCAGCGGGCGCTGATGTCCGGTCTCGCTGGTCCATCCGCCCCGACCACCGGGACTTCAACATCGAAGTTGACACCGGAGGCCAAACCGATCCTCGTGTCAATCAGGTCTCGAGTCAATCCTCGGCCAAGGTCCCCCTCGACCTCCCGTTCGGGACCACGGTCGTCGACGCTGGTGCCCTCGGCATCGGGGTGGTCGGGCTCGAAGCCCTCGAGGCCAGAGCCCATCGAGTCCTCCTCGGCATGGGAGACAGAGGAGGAAGACTCCCCAGACACCCACCGAACCTGGTGTATCACATCGGACTCTCTGGGTTTGGAGCCTCAGAGAAGGTCCCCTCTGGAGGACACTCGGTTCTTGGACTTCGTAAGGGACATGGCCAAGGCTTTGGCATTCCCTGCGGATGCCGAGGAGGAGCCTCGAGCCGAAGAGCTCGAGGCCCTCCAATATGACTCTCTTCCGACGGAGGCCCTTAGTGTACCGGTGCCTCCAATGCTGGAACGGCTGATGCTTCTCATGTGGGAGTCCCAAACCTTGATGCCGGTGCTCAGCCATGCCATGCAACGGCTGAAAAGCCAAAAGACACACTCCTCGGTGCCTCCCGGCCAGGAGGCCCGGAACATGGACGCCCTCGGCAGAAAGTGCTACCAGGGCTCGATGCTGTCATGCCGCGTCCAAACCTACCAGCTGTACATGGGCATGTACTTGCGGTACCTGGCAAAGGAGATTGACGTGTTCTCAGCTGGTCTCTCCGAGGAACCCTTACAGCGCTTCAAGGCCTTGTCCATGGGGATCTGAGAGTGCGCGAAGTTCATGTCTCGAGCAGCTTACGACGGCTTCGAGGCTTCGGCCCAAGTAGCCGCGGCCGGCATCGGTGCACACCGTCAGGCCTGGCTCATGTCGTCGGACCTGGAGCCATAGGTTCAGGACAAGTTGGTTGATGTCCCGTGCTGAGGTGACAACCTATTCGGCAAACCCATGACGGAAAAACCTGAAGAAATCGAGTCCGAGTACTTGACCCGGACAAGGTAGTCGAAGAAGACATCTGCAGCTTCTCACAAGAAGACGGCCTTGGGGAAAAAGCCCTTTTTCCCGAGGAAGGCTACGGCTTACAGAAACTACCCCACTTACCAGGCCACCCCAGCTCCCCAACAGGGGCAGCAGGCCAGGGGACAGGGGCATAGCCCACTTAAGCCGAAGACCCCCAAGCCTCCAGCTCTGGCTCCTACCCAGCCGGGAGGCAGTTTTTGACTCCCGCTGCATAGCTCCTCTCCCACCGGTGGTCTGGCCCTGCACAGGAGGAAGGCTGGCTCTGTATGCTCACAGGTGGCCAGCCATAACCACTGATGCCTGGGTTTTGAAAATAGTCCAACAGGGCTATTTACTTCATTTCATCCAGGTGCCCGCCTCCTTTTTCCCAGGAGAGCCTCTCAGGCCCCCTCTTCACAGGAACCTCCTCCTGCAGGAGTTTGCAGGTCTGCTAAAGGATCAGGCAGTGGAACCAGTGCCCCACCACCTGCAGGGGCAAGGCTTCTACTCCAGGTATTTCCCCATACCAAAAAGAAAGGGAGGCCTTCGCCCCATCCTAGACTTGCGCAGTCTGAACAAGTTCCTGGTGAGGGGAAAGTTCAAGATGCTTTCCCTTGGGATCCTACTGCCTTACCTCCACCAGGGAGACTGGCTATGTTCCTTAGACTTAAAGGATGCTTATACTCACATTCTCATACACCCAGACCACAGACAATATCTCAGGTTTGTGGTCGGAGGAAACCACTTCCAGTGCAAGGTGCTTCCCTTTGGCCTAGTTTCCGCTCCCGAAGTATTCACCAAATGCCTAGCAGTGGTGGCAGCCATCCTGAGAAGCCATGGAGTCTTCGTCTTTCCATACCTAGACGACTGGCTCATCAGGGGCCATTCGGCACAGGAGGTACAGCAGGCCACTGCTCGCACAGTCACCCTGCTCCAGCACCTAGGGTTTGTTGTAAATCACACAATGTCCACTTTACTCCCCACTCGGAATTTGGAGTTCATAGGGGCAAGACTGGACACCCTTCAGGCAAGGGCTTGCCTACCGCTGGACAGGGCAAGGTGTTTGCTGGACTTGGTACAACAGGTCCAGCACAGACCTCATGTCTCCCTCCGCAAGGGTCATCTTACGCCTCCTGGGCCACATGGCCTCCACGGTACATGTGACTCCATATGCTCGATTCCACATGCACACAGCTCAATGGTGCCTCAGAGACCAGTGGACACAAGCCACAGGCCGCATCAGAGACAGAATAGCGATTTCCAAGCTACTGGTGACAGCCTTGCAATGGTGGCTTCACCCCCCCAATTTGCTTCAGGGAGTACCATTCCAACCTCCCTCTCACACCAGAGTGCTGACGACAGATGTCTCCTTGCTGGGCAGGGGAGCCCATTGCCAGGGTTCATGCACTCAGGGTCTGTGGTCCTCGCGAGAGGCCGCACTTCAAATCAATCTTCTAGAGCTTTGAGCCATCCGCCTAGCTCTTCAGGCCTTCTGTCATCTTCTTTCACATCAGTCGGTGCTAATACAGACAATCAAGTAGCGATGTTCTACATCAACAAACAGGGATGCACAAAATCTCGCATCCTATGCCTTGAAACTCTGGACCTCTGCTCTTTTGCAGTGGCGCATCACATGTCCCTAAAGGCAGTTTATCTGCCAGGTCAGGAGAACCTCTTGGCCGACAAGTTGAGCAGGATTCTTCAGCCTCACGAATGGCAACTGAACCGGGATGTAGCCCAGCAGATCTTCAACCACTGGGGTCTTCTATCCATGGATCTCTTTGCCAGTCCGCAAAACCACCAGTTGCCCCAGTTCTGCTCAAGGCAGCCGCATCCGCTGAGCGTGGCGGCAGATGCTTTCCAGATCTCGTGGGCACAAGTCCTTCTCTATGTGTTCCCACCCACACCCCTGGTGGCATGCACTCTGTTCAAGATTCTTCGGGACAAGGGCTCTGTCATCCTGGTAGTCCCCAGGTGGCCAAGACAGCCTTGGTTCCCTCTTCTCCTTCAACTGGAGGTCGAAACTCCACTCCCACTGGGGGTGCAGCCTGACCTCTTGACCCAGGAACAGGGTTCCTTGCTGCACCCTAACCTTAGATCTCTCAACTTAATGGCATGGCTGCTGAGAGGGTAGTACCTGCTCCTCTACTCCTTCTCAAGGAGGTTGAGGAGGTGTTGCTGGCCTCTAGGAGGCTATCCACTAGAAAATCCTAAGCATTCAAGTGGCATAGATTTGAAGTATGGTGTGCCCAAAATAAGGAGAACCCGTTCACTTGCCAAGTACCTCAGGTATTACAGTACTTGCTCCACCTCTCAGTGTTGCCCTTGAGGATTCTGCACCAGCAAAATTACCCCGGCGGGAGGCTTCAGCTTCCAAAGCACCATCATTGGGGTTCCAGGATGTTCTCGATGGCTCGGCCTCGACAGATCTCCTGGTGCCATGCTCTGGGGTACCAGCAGTTTCCACCGGTACCGATTTCCAGGCATTGGCAGCATCTATGGACCAGAGAATTCTGTCCATAGAACGCAGTCTAGTGGCTTTCCTTATGGCATCGACACCCTTGGTACCACGACAGACAGCTCCACCAGTACCGGTATCGGTATCGCAACCGGTACCGATAGCATCGACATCGGTGTCGATGCTTGATATGCCGGTACCCTGTCCTTCGTTGCCCGCCGGTACCGATTCCCCGGTACCGGTTATTCCCGATACCGATTTTGCTTGGTACGGGTATCGGGCTCTGCAAGAGCATCCAGACAGGTGATACTTCTGAGGATTCTGAAAGTTCTGTCGATGCAGCGATGATGCTTCCACAGGAGTCCTCCTCCCCTAAACGCAGGATGTCTCCTCCAGAGGACATGTCATTCCAAGACTGGAGTGGCCTAGTGGTTGGGGCAAGGTACTTCAGGCTGGAAGGTCAGGGGTTCAAATCCCACTAGAGGACAGCAACCTTGGGCCGGAAGGGCTGGGGTTTCTAGTCCCACAGGTGCTCCTTGTGGTCTTGGGCAAGCCACTTAACCCTCCATAGCCCATGTTCCCTGTAAAATAGTTATCTCCAAGTTATAATGCCCCGTTCAATGTAATTTCAGTTTGTTCAATGTAAACCGCCTTGATATCATGAAAGGCGGTATATAAGAAATGTTAAATAAATAAAATAAATAAATAAATAAATAAATAAATAAAAGACTTCATCCGAGAGGTGGCTCTGGGCCTGTCCATCACTGTAACCCCTGAAACAGAGCCAAGGGCCAAGGAGTTGGATATTTTACAATATCCCAAAACTCCTAAGAAGGCAGCTACCCTACCAATTCATGACATTTTATATGATCTCATGCTGAGGATGTGGGAAACACCACTTGTCACCTCTCCTCATTCTCGTAGGTGAGATACAATGTATCGTGTCCCTCCTTGTCCTGGTTTCCATAAAACTCGGCTTCCCCACCACTCCATTGTGGTGGAATCTGCCATGAGAAGGATTAGAAGTGCAAAAAGACATGCCTCTAATCCACCAGGACGTGAATGCAGAACTCTGGATGCTTTTGGACGTAGAGTCTTTCAAGCTTCCATGCTTGCTGCAAGAATCAGTTCCTATAGTCTCTACATGGGAATGTTCCTAAAGGAAGTTACTGATCATCTACAGACTTTAAGTCCTTTCATCTCTGAGGATAAAAGGCAGGAGTTTCTCACTTGGCTCAAACATGCCCAAGATGTCTCTAAATTCTCCAACCGTGCAGCCTTCAACTGCTTTGAATGTATAAGCAGAACCTCGGCTATTGCCATAGGTGCACGTAGAATTGCTTGGCTCCAAGCATCTGATTTAGAGCTCTGGGTACAAGATAAATTGGGAAATATCCCTTGCACTGGTGAGAACCTGTTTGGTAAAGATTGGCAAGAAAAAGCCAAAGAGATGGATGCTGAAAATTCCACTTTGGATAGACTATCCAAGTCTACTGCTGATCCTGTTAGGAAAAAGTTGTTCAAGAAAACACCTTTTTCTAAGAAGAAGAGATTTTATCCTGCTTATGGTCAGCAGGCATCTTCTGCAGGTCAGTTTTCAACCAAACGTCAGCAACCACCCAAACAGAAGAAAGTAAAGGCTGCTAGGCCTCAACCGGCTCAGCAGCCACAGCCTCCTCAGGGCCTCTGACTTTCTGCTAGAGAACTTAGCCTTTCTGGCTCTGGAAGGACCAGAACCGTCCACCATTCCAGGAAGGTTATGCCATTTTGCTCCCAGATGGGGGCAAATAACAGCAGAGCGTTGGACACTCTCCATCATAAGAGAGGGGTACAAACTTCATTTTTCAAGCATGCCCCCTTCCACAATAGTGAAGCAGTTCAATTCTCCGACCTCTCTCATCGACCTGTTAGGTCAGGAGATTACCATCCTTCTTGCCCAGGGGGCAATAGAAGAAGTGCCTCTTCTTCAACAGGGCACAGGGTTCTATTCCCCTTATTTTCTTATCCCAAAGAAAACAGGGGCATACAGACCTATCTTAGATCTCAGAGAATTGAACAAATTCCTGGTCAAGGAGAAATTCAAAATGATTTCTCTCGGAGCTCTGCTTCCATACCTTCAGAGTCAGGATTGGCTTTGTTCTCTAGATCTCAAGGATGCGTACACCCATGTTCTCATCCATCCAACCCACAGAAGGTTCCTTCGGTTCCTGTTTCAAGGAAAGCACTACCAATACAGGGTACTTCCTTTTCATCTGGCCTCTGCACCAAGGGTGTTCACGAAATGCATGGCTGTAGTAGCAGCATTTCTACGCACTCTGGGAATATTTGTCTTCCCTTACTTGGACGACTGGCTCATTCAAGCTCCAACACAATCAAAGGCCAGGACTTCTCTATCCTGCACAATGCGTATCCTTCAGTATTTAGGGCTGGTCATAAACATCCCAAAATCCAGTCTAACTCCTACTCAATCTCTAGAGTTCATAGGAGCCCTGCTGGATACCACAAAGTCAAGGACCTACCTTCCCCAAGCCCGTTGCCTTCGCTTGGTGCAGTTAGCTTCTCAAGCAGCCCTAAAGCCCTTTTTAACTGCTCGAGAAATGTTGCAGTTGCTAGGCCACATGGCATCCACCGTGCATGTGGTACCATATGCTCGCCTTCACATGAGGGTAGCTCAGTGGGCTTTATCCACCCAATGGACCCAGGCATCAGGTTGCCTGTCAGACAGAATAGCAAACACAAGTCGTCTCATTTTGTCTCTCCAATGGTGGAAGTCCACTCAAAATCTGTTGCTGGGGTCCCCCTTTCTGCAACCTCTGCCACAAGCAACTCTTACAACAGATGCTTCTCCAATGGGTTGGGGAGCTCATCTACAAGACCTCTCTACCCAGGGCACTTGGACTCCACAAGAGAGTTGTCTACATATCAATCTCTTGGAGCCCAGAGCAATCTTCCTTGCTCTGCAAGTGTTCCACACCCTGCTCAGCAACAAGACAGTCCTTATCCATACGGACAATCAAGTAGCCATGTTCTATGTGAACAAGCAGGGGGGAACAGGCTCTCTGTCGCTTTGCAATGAAGCTCTACGACTGTGGGCCCTCGCCAGAGAGCATCACATCCATCTTCTGGCAGTATATCTTCCAGGCGTTCAAAACTCTTGGGCAGACAGACTCAGTCGAGTTCTTCTTCCACACAAGTGGTCTCTCCATGCAGACCAGGTGGCCAAGATTTTTCAACTTTAGGGAACCCCGGACATAGACCTCTTTGCAAGTCCGTGGAATGCCAAACTTCCCTGGTTCTGTTCCAGAACTCCGGCTCAGGGAGCTCAGGCCAGGGATGCTTTTCTCCTTCACTGGGGTCAAGACTTCCTGTATGCCTTTCCACCCATTCCCCTAATTTCCCAAACCCTCTTCAAGCTTCAGAGAGACAGAGGCCACATGATTCTCATAGCACCACATTGGCCACGACAAGTATGATACCCTCTGCTTCTACATCTCTCTCAAGCTCCCTCCATGGAGTTAGGGTCTGCTCCAGATCTCCTATCTCAGGAGAACAGAATGTTATGGCATCCCAATCCCCAGTCCCTGCATCTCAGAGCTTGGTTGCTGAAGGCCTAGATCTCCAAGATCTTCATCTTTCTCAGCAGGTGAAAGATGTTCTTTATGCTTCTAGAAAACCTTCCACTAGATGTTCTTAATGCTTTCAAGTGGAAAATGTTCACTGTTTGGTGTTCAGAAAAGGGTCTTAACCCCCTTGCTATACCTCTAGCATCTTTACTGGAGTATCTTCTCCATTTGTCTAATGCAGGCCTTAAGGCAAATTCAGTAAGAGTCCATTTGAGTGCTATTGCAGCTTCTCTTAAACCTCTAAATGGACAACCTATTTCCTATCATCCTCTTATAGCAAGATTCATGAGAGGCCTCCTTCTAACTAAGCCTCCCATTAGACCACCTCCGGTGGCATGGGACTTGAATCTGGTTCATGGGCAGCTCATGAAGCCACCTTTTGAACCCTTAGCTACCACCTCCTTGAAATTTCTTTCTTGGAAGGTTGTCTTTCTCATTACAATCACCTCAGCACGCCGCATTAGTGAGTTGCAAGCACTAGTAGCTAATCCACCTTATACAAGGTTTCATCATGACAAGGTAGTCCTAAGGACTCATCCACACGTTATGCCTAAGGTGGTCTCGCCTTTTCACCTCAACCAGGAGGTCTACCTACCTGTCATTTTTCCGGGACCTCATGCATCAAGTGCAGAGAGGAATCTTCATACCCTGGACTGTAAAAGAGCTCTGGCTTTTTATCTACAGAGGACACAGCAACATAGAAAGTCTTCTCAGCTCTTTGTTGCTTTTGACCCTTCTCATTTGGGACTGCCAGTCTCCAAGAGAACACTATCCAACTGGATTGCTCAGTGTATTTCTTTCGCCTATCAGAGTAAGGACCTTTCTCTGGAGGGCCATGTCACAGCTCACAATGTGAGAGCCATGGCAGCCTCAATGGCTCATCTGAACTCTGTGTCTATTGACGACATCTGTCGAGCAGCCTCTGCCATTGGACACCTCAGAGCACCATCGGAGACCAGCAGTTTACCTGAGAGAGGTCAGAGCACGTTTTTGCCCCTCCTGCAGCTCCCCCAGCCCAATCCAGGCCTCACAGCACAAGATAAAAATAGCTGCACGCTGCCGGGAGGCCCTCCCTGGCATCGGACACCTCAGAGCACCATCGGAGACCAGCCATCGGACACGTCAATTGCTGCATTAGGTTACTAAGTAAGCTGTTATTCCTCATTGCATTATTAAGCCTCATAAGTGTTCTGTCTGTTGTTTCTGTTGCCGTTGTGTCCTGGAGTTCATCTCTAAATAACATTGCTACATGGTAATTTACCACATTGTGATAGTAAGTAATCATTTCTATATGCCACAGTGTTGCCGTTGTGTCCTGGAGTTCATCTCTACATAACATTGCTACATGGTAATTTACCACATTGTGATACTAAGTAATCATTTCTATATGCCACAGTGTTATTCCTCCAAGCACTTTGTAAGGCCTTATTGTTTCTTCCTCACACGCTATCTCCACTGTAATTTGTTCCAAGTGGCGTTACATCCTCATGCACACTCTCTAACTTCGTCACGAATAAGTAACATTACTACTCTCACACCTCAAGGCCACGCAGCAGCCACCAAGCCACCATGGCCCTCCCACTACTTATCCTCTCCACCATAGTCCTCCTAACAAACACCTTACAATGCTCCGTAGCCCTCTCAACCAGCCAGTTCCACATCACTACCCTACCCCAACTGGGCAAGAAGCATCATTCTAACCCCTTCCACTCTGCTACCGGGCTCCCACACCACTCTCGACAATCACACCTATTGTACGTCGCCCTCAATCATCCGGACAACCCCAAAAAAGCTCCACCAAAAACACAACTATTCCTGAAATGTGCCCTTGTAAACTCATGCTCAGTACGCAAGAAATGGCCAGTCATCCCTGACCTGATAGCTGTCCATTGCCTGGATCTCCTCATGGTGACAGAATCATGGCTCAAGGATACTGATACAGCCCTCATAAACCAACTAATCCCTCCCAACTTCTCCATTCACACCTCCCACAGGCTCAACCGGAAGGGTGGTGGAGTTTTTATCCTTGCAAAATCAGACCTAGGATTTCAACTACTCTCATCCAAGAGCTCCATTTATGCAGACATAATCACTGTTGCCAACAAAGATATCACCATCAACCTCATTTATAGATCCCCCTCCTCTCCACCTGAGGTCATCTCTTCCTTCATTGACTTAGCCTGAAACCCAGCTAACCCTCGCAACCCCAACTGGCTGCTCGGAGACTTTAACTTACCCTCCCTGCAATCCGACCAAGCAAACGCCTTCCTAGAAGCTATGCAAACACTTGGGTTTGAACAACTAGTGAACACCTCCACCTATCTTAAAGGAAACCCGCTGGACCTAATTTTCACTTCCCACTCTGCTGCCAGCCAGAAGACCAACCTCAACTTGGATATCACCCCTATCCCTTGGTCGGACCATAAGCTAATCACTTTCCAGATATCTGTGCATCTTACTCAATCCCCACCCAATGACTCTAGTACAGAATCCAGAATTACATTTCACTTCAGACCTCTTGATAAAGAAGAGTTCATTAAACACGCCTTACCTACGCTCAAACTAATGTCTCCCGACCTCGATGAAGCAATCACCAACTGGTACATCACTCTGAAAACATTCGCTCAACTACCAGCCTTAGACAAATCATCAGCCCCCAAAAGCCATAAAAGCAAAAGACGTCCAGCTCCTTGGTTCACAGCAGATCTTCGGACATCTCTCCTCTCCCTTAGGAAACTTGAAAGGAAATGGAGAAGATCCCGCTCCGAAACTGACAAAGTAACATACCTAAACCACCTTAAAGTCCACAACGAAACCATATACCTCAGATTGAGCGAATACAATGCCAAGCTCCTTCTCCGCTCTCTAAACAAACCTAGAGACCTTTTCAGCCTAGCAAAATCTCTAATTAAGGAACCTTCACCTACCCAACTTGATCCTATTTCCCCCCAGTCGTATGCTGACTATCTCCAATCCAAATCTTTCATAACCGACACAGTTTCAGTTACCACTCCCTGCTACGCTCACACCTCACTTCCACCTATCACAATGTTCACCGCTCCAACAGAGAAAAACATCCAAGATCTCATCGCCATCATCAACACTTCTACAGCTCCAAGTGACCCCTGCCCAGCATACTGGGTCAGAACTCTGCGAGTTGAACTTAGTCCGATGCTAATCAACATCATAGGACTATCCTTTGCAACAGGCTCATTCCCCTCATTCCTCAAACAGACATCAATAAGACCACTTCTGAAGAATAACAGACTTGATCCATTAAAAGCTGACTCCTACCGCCCAATCTCGAGTATACCTCTATTAGCCAAGATAATAGAGAAGGTCGTCCAGAGACAGATTCAACATCATATTGATGTAGTGTCACCTCTTGACCCCTGTCAACACGGATTCAAAGAATCTCACGGCGTAGAAACTCTCCTCACCACCCTAACTAACGCTTTGAATAGAGGATTGGACAAGGTCGAAAACGGTTTCGCTCTCATTTTCCTAGATATCTCTGCTGCCTTTGACTCCGTTAATCACAATCAACTTCACTCTTCTCCAGGAGAAGGGAATCTGTGGCCTTGCCTGGGAATGGTGTAGGTCTTATCTATCGGATCGTTGGCAGCACGTCAGAGTTGGATCCACCACATCCGTACCTTTCCACCAACATCAAGGTGTTCCGCAGGGCTCCTCTTTATCTGCGCTGCTGTTCAATGTCTACATGCAGCTGATATGTGACATCATACGCTCCTTCAATATCTCCACTCTAATCTATGCTGATGACGTCCTGCTGTTTACACCATTCAAAACCAAACAACCAGACTTCACCAACCTTATCAACTGTTTCAACGCCATCACCGACTGGTTACTATCTCAAAATCTCCGCATAAACTTCAAGAAGACTGAAGTTCTGTTCATATCAAGGAACAAAGATTCCTCCCCTCCATCTTGTCACCCTACACCCACTCCCTAACCTTAAGGGTTAAGGAGGGATGGGTCTTGTGTAGTTGTGGGGGTCAATGAAAGTCGGGAACAAGACATTTATATTTACAAGGATTTTATTTTCCCCGCTCCTTGGTGGACAGGAACAGGTGAGAAGGATAACCAAATCAGGAACAATGCAAATTACAGGCTTTCAATACTGTGCTTCAGCCTAATCTTCACTGAGGAAGCACATTACACCATGTGTCTTCTCTGTGCTGTATTTACAAATACTCCGGTAAGAAATAATACTGTTTTTCTCTTGCAATCAGGTTACAGTCCAGCTTATTTCAGTGCTTCATAAGCTTTCCTTTCAGCTGCTCAAACAGTATTCATTTCATAAGCTTTTCATATCTCTTTGGTTAACATAACCAGAATAAAATATCAGGTATAATCATTCAAGCTTGGCTCTTATCAGCTCTATCTATTAGACCAATCGAGCAGTCCATCGGCTGGTTAACATCAATCATGGGAACTGGAGCCGGTGTGGGAATTCCTATTTCAGGATTACTTCCTGCTTGAATGCAAGTCTGTTCTGAAACAGCTCTTCTATTTAGGAATTGTTTGAATTCATTCAGGAGTAGTTCTGCCTGTCTTCTAGCAGGACTACTGGGAGAACCTTCTCCTTGCTTGGGCAGGTAATTATCTGCTTCTGGTGAACAAACAATGCTCTCCCTGTTTAGACACTCTGTGCCCGTGGTGGAGTTACCCCTCCCCCACTTATCTCTGTTAGTGAGTGTTGGAATCACACGTTCCTCTGCACGAGCTCTGCTCTTAAAGAATGCTTCTAAGGTAGGACCTTCTGTATCAGTGTAGCCTAATTCTCTTGTAAACAGTTTAGCTGAGTTCCTCTCGTCAGCTTGCTTGTTAAAAGCAGGAACTGCTGGCTGAGAAAAGCTTGGCTTAGTTAGAGAGCTTTCAGGCTGTAACCAACGTCTCTCACATTGCCTGAAACTATCCTGTACTTTAAAATCAGGATTCCCTCTTTCTGGCTTATAAAACTTGTTAAAGGAATTAAGTGCAGCAGGTACCTTAAAATGAGGCTTGTTAGAAAATGCCTTGCCAGCGTGCCTTTCTCTCCAAGGGTAAATGCTGTCTCCCAACAACCTAGGCTTTACTCCTGGTTCTGAATCAGTTTCCCTTCTGTTACAGCTGGGCAATATTTCTGTAGCAGGGTCAAAGGGTTCTGCATTCAAGAGAGCTTCTTGCCTTCCCAATGCCTTTTGCCTTCTCTCTTGTGGATTCAAACCACCTTCACTTCTCATTCCATTTGTAGTGCTCACTTCTCCATTCCTTCTCATCACTGTCCTACTCCTTCTCCTTCTCCTTCCACTGTCTTCCCTCTCTCTGCTTAACAAGGGGCCCCTGCTCTGGGAAGCCCGCCTCCTACTAGGGCGTGCCCAATCCACAGCTCTGCTTCTCTCCTCCCCTGAGGTGAGCTGATTAGTTGCCTGTAGGTTATGCTGAGAATGGAAAACCCTGTCTTTTCTTGCAATACCTGAACCAACCAGAGGGTCAGTATCAGTTTCCATGGCTTCTGAAGTTGCCACTGCGTCACAATCTTTACTAAGAGTAAGAGATGCAGAACTCCCTAGTAAACCCGCCATTCGCTTCCTAGGGATTACACTGGACCAGCACTTCAACTTTAAGGAGCACATACGAAACACCACCAGATCCGTCTACAACAAAATTAGAATGCTAAGGCACCTCAGGCCCATGTTACCCCATAATGACTTCCAGACCGTCTTCCAAGCCCTCATTCTACCACACTTCGATTATGCAAATGTTGTCCTATATGGACTCCCCAAGAACACCCTTAATCCGCTGCAACTCGCTATGAATGCGGCTGCGCGTGTGCTCTGTGGTATAGCAAGATCAGACCATATCACCCCAATACTTAAGGAACTCCACTGGCTACCAATTCATTGCAGTTAACATACAAAATCCTTCTAATCATTTTCAAGATCATCAATAACCTAGCCCCCATGATACTCAGTGACCTTATCACTCTCACCCCGAAAAACAGATTGCGAAGGTCGATAACTGACAACACCTTGATTGTCCCTAAAGAGTCCATCAAGTGCACCCAGACGACCAAGAAAGTCCCCAAAGTGCTGGAACGACCTTCCACCAGAAATAAGATCAATCAAAGACCTTATTCAGTTCCGTAAGGCAATCAAACACCACATTTTCCTACTTCACTTTGCACAATCATCCACCCCGCCTCTGATCATCCACACACCAATGCCCACAAACCTTTCTTTCTTTACATAAATAACTCTGTCACAAGTATTTTTGAGATTGCCTTAGCTCTTCCTGAATATGCCAATCTGATCTAATTATGTTTGATGTACATATGTATATAGTTACCCTGTTGATCCAAGTTTAAACTCCTGTTTCAATGTAAGCACAGAACAGTCTTCTGACTGTGCAACCTTTATTATATGTAAACCGCACTGATAACAAATAGCGCGGTATATAAAAATTGTTAAATAAATAACTAAATAACTTGGGCCTCGGTTCATACCTTCACAGCCCATTACTGCTTGGACAATGACTCCCGCCGGGATGCCTTGTTTGGTCAGGCTGTTCTCAAACACCTGTTCCATACTTAATCAACTCCTACCCACCATCCCTGATAGGGTGCCAGAGATCCATGGGAGGAAGTAGAGCCCTTCTCAGGGACACACAACTTCTGGGGTCTCTCCCTGGCACCCAAAGCTAGGGAGTCCCCATATGTGATGACTAGATTCCTGCTTGTTCCTGGAGATAGCATAGTTACTCACGTGTAATAGGTGATCTCTGGGAACAGCAGGAATTTAGTCTTCCCAACCCACCCACCTCCCCTAGGAGTTGTATCTCTCTATCTCTCTCTCTTTCCTTTTCCTCTCTCTCTTTGTCTCAGCTTTAAAACTCAGCTGGAGAGAGACAGTTGGGGAAGGCAGCACGCAGGCGCTGTGGGATGCTCCCAAAAGCTTTCTGATTGGATGCTGGGGAGCGTTCCCACGCAGACTCCGTCGGTACCGACGATACCCATATGTGAGGACTAAATTCCTGCTTTTCCCGGAGATCACCTGTTACAGGTGAGTAACTATGCTTTACCATCTATATGTGCATTTACCATTCCCCCTAGATTTACCCTAGTCCCAAACTTGTTGTGTCATCTATCTTGAATAAATAGTCCTTGCTCAATAGAGGTTAGTCTCTTACATGTATATTTACAATGCTGCACATGCCATGAAACTCTTATACAAATGATGAGTAGTAGTAGTTGTTTTAGGCACCTAGATTTGAAAGTCTTTTCATGAACAGGTCTGTTAATGGGAGCAGTAGAGAGAGGGAAGGATAAAAGTAGATGGTCAGAGAAGCTGGTTGTCTGCACCAAAGGGCCTGGTGGAGGACGAGCACGCGAGAAAACCCTGGGACCCGTTCCTGCCTGTGAGAGTACCTCTGAGACTCCGAAGGCTGGCCGGTGACATCACTTCGGTCCTGCGACTATATTTTGCTTTTGGTAGCTGCAGTACACGGCCCATGGTTGTGTGACAGAAGGGGCATGACCAAAGGGGCACATCAGGCCCCTTTGGAGCCCCTTCAGAGCTAACTGAGGAGCAAACAGAAGCTGGTCATCTTGCACCCCAGGTATTGTTCTTGGTGGTTGTTTAGTATGGGGACGTGGAAAGCGAAACTGAAAGATGGCACTAGAGGTACACAGATCTTGACCCAGGGGCCAATGGACTCTTTTTGTCCTAGTTCAAGGCAAGACTTTATTGCGCTCAGGGTTACCTTTAAAAGCGAGTCAAATTAGTCCTGATACTCCCTCATTAAGCCCGGACTCCCATTCGCCATCCCTTCATCCAACAGTAAGCCAGGGTGCTACCAATTTGGCTTTCACCCTGAAAGGGGGTGGTGATAGCCACATTGGAGTTAATGGCACCCCTGTGCAGAGTTGTGACACTATAGTATCTGAGTTAGTAACAGGAGGGCTGCCCCGGTTCTCCCCCCCCCCCCCCCCGAGTTAGGAATGGGAATGGTTAGCTCTGGTACATCAGTTGCTCCATTGAAGCTTGTGATTTTTCCTGGGGCTTTGTGGAGCAATTTACCTATACCTACGACTCCCCTGAAGGTTGTTACCAACTTAGAAATCTGATGCGTTACATCCAAGATGGATGCCACTCTATCTGGCTGTGTCTCGCATCTATGTAGGTTTTCTGGTGAAACTGAGTAAGTTGGTTTTTGGGGCAATTTCTCCAAATAGGTGAGTTTTGTGCATACCATGCTAGTCATAAACCTCACTTCTAAGCCAGGGTTTGTGGAGTGTGATCTCAGTCTCTCAAATTTACTGCTAATGCGCGGCGTAGTACTTACATCATGCCAAAGAAAGCCTCCTTCTGGAGTTTGTAAGCTGTGGGTAACTTAAGGTGTGCTTGGATATTCCTCTTAATTAAGCCTGTTAACTTTCCTTGAGGGGAAGCTAAGGTCTCAGGAGGGGTTAATGCCAGGGGTTAAAATTCAGGCTTTAGAAGGAATGAACAGTGGTCTTTTGAAGGTAATTTGATGTTGGGAAGTAAAGTTGAAAGGCTAGAAAACTCCTTGAAATTATTAAATCTTCGATTTGTGAACTTTCCGTATTGTAATATGATTTCTGCTATAGAAACGTTGAAGAGTTATTTTATTCATTCTATTTATTTAGCTATATTTATATACCGCTTTTTACAAAGGTCAAAGCGGTTTACAGAGAACATGATTTTACAAACAACGTTACATTGAAACAGGCAACTTTGTTCATTGAGTAAAGAACAGGGTGGTTAGCTAGGGTTTAACTGTATGTACAGGATGACTACTACATGTTTTTAAAGATTTGTCTTTCATGCGATACAGAAATGCTGTTTGGCAATATTAGGGAAGGGTAGGTTTATGCGATACAGAAATGCGGTTCGGCTAGTATTAGGGGAGGGTGGATTAGGAGGAGGTGGGACCGAAATGGAAGGTGAATAAGTGGGTCTTCAGCTTGCGGAAGGATAGGACGTCTGTGGTATTTCTTATGTGGGCAGGGAGAGAATTCCATGTAGTTGGTGTGTAAAGGTCAAAGGATCTGGCAGGGCTTGTTGGGTGCTTTTTGTTATGGTTGGGGGGGGGAGTCAGAGTGTTCATGGAAGCTTTCTGTGGTCTGTTCAAATGCTGTGGTGTATTGAGGGAGCGAAGATGAGTGAATGATTGATGGTTTAGTGCTTTGTGAGTCATCAGAAGGATTTTGTAAAGAATTCTGCTTTGCAGGGGGAGCCAGTGGAGGTGTTTGAGGATGGGGGTAATGTGTTTGTATTTGGATGTTCCTGTGATGATCCTTGCTGCCGTGTGGAGAGCTGTTTGAAGAGGATGGAGTGTTGATTTTGGTAGTCTGTGGTATACTGAGTTGCAGAAACCTGTGAAGGGTGTTATGAGAGCTTGTAGAGCTGAGTGGAAGTCTGATGGGGCGAGGAGGGGGTAGAGGTGTTGCAGGGTCTGGGTTTTGTAATGTATTGATCTTGCTGTGTTTGCTGTTTGAATCTTCAGAGTGAGGTGGCTGTCCACGGTGATTCCTAGGTACTTTACTTTTGGTTTGATTTGGATGTGTAAGATGTGTTCATGTGTTACACCTGGGGGCTGACAGGCTGCCTATTGTATTGAATGCTTATTACGTTGTTTCTTCTATAAAAAAAATGTTGGAAGCGGCAACCTGATTCATGCTCCTGAAGGTGATTTAACTGCTCTCTTGGTGACATCTCTGGAGGAGTCCGCTAACACGAGTACTGTAATGGCCACCTTCCATAGTCTCCTGATGTGTCTGCGAAGATGCAGCAAATCCAGAAGTGTTTTCTCCAGTTGAAGCCTAGAGCTTTATTACTGGGGATTACCCTTTTTTCTAAAATATCCTAGGAAGTGTTTGGTCAAAAATTTAGGTAGAGATTATATATTTTTTGAAACCTCTCATTTGCAAGCATTAATTCAGGCTCATGAAAAGCCTAATAATGATTGATTTTGTTTTGGTTTTTTGTTGCCTGTGCTTTCTTAATACATACCTGCTGATATGTATAAGGGATAAGTTTATATACAGTTGATTGGTGGGGAAGTTTTTCCTTTCTAGTTTATACCTCTTTACTTTATTATTGGTTGTATTTTTATTTTGTTAATTGTGACCAGCTTTCTCCCAATTATTTTGCACTGAGGTTCTGAGTCTAATGGAGGACAGCAGCTTGGCATTTTGAGAGAGAAAAAACACTAAGTACTGCTATAGTGCACAAAAGTATGATGCAGAGACAGATAACTAAAAGGATAGATACTATATATTGCAGAAGTGTGTAGAAGCTAATGCAGAAGTGTGTAAGCATCAGTTGCACAAGTAAGAAAACAAAATGGGTGATTGCTAGCACGATTAGCACCTTGCAAGAGTAAGAAAATTATGTCCATAAGGGGGGAGAATAGAGTAAAGGTATGCAACCTCAGAAGATATGGCTAAAGAATTTATGCACTATTACAAAGAGTTGCATAGGAACAAGGGTAGCCATGAAGGGAACGTTAAGGAAATTTTTTTTATAATTTGCAACTGCCTGTGGTAATTGCCTACTCTCAACCACCTGTCAGTACAGGAGAGATCAGGTGAGTAATTAAAGCCCTCAGGCTTACTAAGGCCCCAGGACCTGAAGAGCTACCTCCAGAATTTTATAAGATTTTGGATGACCTGGTGGCACAGCTGCTTAAAGGAGGTCATAGTGGAGATGCTACACTGTTCTGCATCCAAAATAAATTCAGTCAAACTTTACTAAGTCTGGGTCTTTGAGAATGAAAATGATGCTTAAAGTTGTTTGTAGTTCTAGTTTTCATTTTTCACTACTGGGTCAGTCCATACGACTTCTATTTTGGAACTGCTAAGGATATGCGAGTTATAATGGGAAGGGATATAAATTTAAACCACAAATTACTAAAATACATGCACATCTTTGACTGGATTTGTGATAAATCTATGTATTTGTTTGGTCAGTACTTGCTTTTCAGGCAAAAAAATTATCGAATGATGCAATTTGAAGGTACTAGTGCATCATACATGATACGTATTGCATCATGTTATTCCTCGAAGTCATAGATGATGCAATCCTAACTCACCTTAATTACATCACTCTGCAGAACAAATTGGCAACATTTTTTAATGAGCATGATGTGGCAGTAGTATTTTGGCTGTAGACCAGTCTTCTCAGTGTTTGATTTTTTCCATTTAGCCAAAGTGAGAGATGCCTCATAATTGTTTGAACAATGCAGATCACTTCTGCTACGTTTGTAGTGAAGTGACGTTTGCATCACAAAAACACAGTATAATTGCTTTGATTAAGAAAACCTACCACCTTTACTTTGGCTGCAAAATTGGAGATCAGGACAAGAGCTAGGCCCCACACACATGCCGCAACACTTGTGCAACAAATCTTCGCCAGTGGTTGAATAGAAAAAGGAAATTCATGCCTTTTGCAGTGCCAGTGATTTTGGAGAGAGTCAACAGATCATATCAGCAATTGTTACTTCTGCATGGTGCCTTCTGTTGGGAAAGGTTTGTCAAAGAAGAAAAATGGACTGTGCAGTATTCAAACATTCCATCAGTTATACGCCCAGTACCCCACAGAGGAGGACTGCTGGTTCCTGATGCTCTAGAATCATTCTCAGTTGAGTCAAATGGGGAAGAGGAAGGGGATGAAACTTCTGGTCCCAAACCATCAATATCACATGATCCAGATTTTCTCCCATCCTCTGAACCACACCTCCTAGCACAAGGTGTACTGAATGACCTTGTCAGGGATTTGGAACTACCTAAGGCAGAGCTTTCTTTATCTTTATTCAAACTTTTGATAGACCGTTCATCGGAGGCCATCTGAGCGGTTTACAATAACAGTAATGCAAACAAAGCCAGAATCGGAAGAGAACTACAATGCCAGACAGGAAAGCGCACAGCCATTCCAGACTAAAGAAGAGAAGAGCCTAAGTGGAGGTAGAGGAGGAAACAGGAGAGTTAGGAAAAGGAAGGTCATAGGCAGTACAGAAGACGTGGGTTTTTAGGAGGGACTTGAATTTGGGAAATGATTGTTCTTGACGGAGTAGAGGGGGAAGGAATTCCAGAGTGATGGGGCTAGAAAAAAGAAGGTGGAATGACAAGTCTGCTCCAGCTGGGCCCAGGTTGGGGAAGGGAGGTCAAGGCGGTTGGTGTGTAATGACTGGAGACTGCAAGTTATAATACGAAAGTGTAATGAATCTGCAAGATACTGAGGAGTGTGTTGATGCAGGGCCCTGTGGGTCAGGATCAGGAGTTTGAAGGTAATGCAGTAGGAGAGGGGAAGCCAGTGTAGGTGGATCAAAGAGGGCGTGATGTGACTGAAACAGGGGGTATGAGTGAGGAGGCAAGCAGCAGCATTCTGAATTAACTGTAGACGATGAAGCTGATGGTGGGGGATACCGGCAAAAACAACATTGCAGTAATCCAGGCGTGAAATTACAAGAGAGAGAAGAAGAATTGTGATAGATGTAGGAGAGAGTACCGGACTGACAGCTCGAATCTGAAGGAGGAAAAAAGTGATAGCGGTGCACAAGGGAGGAAAGGTGGGTGTGGAAGGAGAGGTCAGGATCCAGAGTGACTCAGAGGTATAGCAGTGAGGTTACAAGGGGAATTTGGGCATCCAAAAGAAGAGGGGAGAGGGTCAGTTGGGGACCACAGTGGGTAAACCACATTGCAGATGTTTTAACTGGGTTGAGATGAAGTAGATTGGAAGACAACCAGGCAGTGACAAGTGAAAGACAGACATTGAGGGGGGAGAGATCGGGATTCACAGAGGAGGTGTGGTGTAAATGTATTTACTTGTTTATTTAACAGTTTTGTTTTTTTTATACTGCTTTATCATTTCAATCAAAGCGGTTTACATTGTAACTTAAACTTGGTAATATACATTAAACAGGGACATTGATAACTTGGATTTTTCTGAGCAATGGAGGTTAAGTGACTTGCCCAAGGCCACAAGGAGTGCTAGTGGGAATCAAACCCTGGTCTCTTGGTTCCCAAGCTAGTGCTCTAACCACTAGGCTACTCCTCCACTCGTCAGCATAATAGTAAGCCTGTACATCGGGCGCCTTCTCTGTCCAGGCTGAAAACTCGCCTCTTTGCTGCCACTTTTGGATCTTGGCTCACCTGGTCTCCTTTGTGTTCCCTTACCATTCCCCCTAAATGTATCCCATGTCTACAGCTATTGTGTTGTCTGTCTTGTCTAGACTGTAAGCTCTGATGAACAGGGACCATCTCTTACATGTGTCTGTGCAACGCTGCGTACATCTTGTGGCGCTATACAAATTCCCTATTGAACCCTTTGTCTCTCTTGTTCTGTACTGTCTGTCTTGATTAGATTGCAAGCTCTACAAGTAGGGATTGCTTCTATATGTGTTTGTACAGTGCTGCGTATGCCTTGTAGCACTTTATAAATGATTAATAATAGTTGTAGTAGTGGTAATGCCAGATTGAACATCCTACAACATGGGTAGGATCTCCTGTGCTGAGATGATGTTGTGGATCTATGGTAAAGGTCCCAAAGGAGGGATGAGGATTCTCTGCAGTAAATGCAGGGGTGGTCTGCTGCAACATGTGTAGTTTCCAACAGAAACATCTATATAAGAAACAATAATTAATTTTTTTGGGGATAAGTAGCAGGCACAGCTACTTATTGAAAATGCAGCTGAGGATCAAAAAGAGTGCATGAAGTATAATGTTCCACCAAGGCACTTATCTCCAGTTGAGCAGACACATAAAACAGCATGTGAGGAGTATTTTTGAATTTTCCAGCCTTACCAGCCAAATCATGATAAGGAAACAGACTAGGAGAAAAAGGCAAGATGAGAAAACTACAGAAACAGAAAAATAATGCTATACATGCAACTGGATAGATATAGACTAAAAGAAGAGGGGAAAAAAAGTCAGTTTTGTAGTATTTGACTGGCTTGTAAAAGCGAATGAAAAAAGTCAGGTTTTGAGTCTATTTTTAAACCTGGAATAGTTATTTTCAATTCTAAGCTCCAAGGGTAGGGAGTTTCCATAAGCTGGAGCTAAGTAGCCATAAGCAGAGCAATGCATACTTTCCAGTCTAATATTCATTACAGTAGTAAGGGTCAAGAGATTTTCCAGCAAAGATCTTAAGCTCTAATTTAGTCCTTGGGGTTCCTGATAAAATTTCATTGGGGTACTTCTGAACATAGAAAAAGCTTTTCTTCAAGACAGACTGTAGTGACTCACCCAAATTATTCAAAAGGTTCAATTCTCCCTTTGGATGATAGCTAGAACCTTCTAAAAATGTTGAGTCACATGGAATTCACTGTGTATATCATTCCTCTTGTCCCCCTCAAAATGAGAAAGCTGCAATGGGACCATATTCATTGGAATCAGAATTGCATGCTCTTATCCTGCAAGGTCTTCCATCTGTTTATTTGAAGACCATGCTTCAGTTGTAGACCACGGAATCTAACCTGCATAAAGAACAGCTCTTTATACTTCAGCAGAATCATTGTGTATTCACCACAGATGTTGCAAACAGTTGGAAAGTTTAATTTGGCATTCATCATGTACAAGCTATCTTTTCAAGAACTGAGAGATTTCTTCACATCGATCACCTTTAATTAAGAGCAGTATTTTACTCTCCAAATTTGCTCACCTTCTTTGCAGTCTGTCCGTGCTGATCCAAATGAGTTATCAGGGGGTAATGTATTATGTCAATAAACAAGGAGAAACAGGATCCCTTCAACTATGTCAAGAGGCAGCATGATTGGCCACTGTTGGAAACAGGATACTGGGCTTGATGGAACTTGGTCTGACCCAGTATGGCATATCTTATGTTCTTTTGTTCTTATGTATATGGACTTTCAGAATTCTCAATCACAAACAGTATCTACCCAAGGCAATTACATTCCAGGGAAGCAAAACCAATTAGTAGACAGTTTCAGCAAGGTCCTCCAAGCATAAGAGGTCACTAAATCCAGAAGTGGTACAATCCATCTTTCAGCAGTGAGGAATTCCTCAAATAAAATTTTTTTGTCAGCAGCGAAACTGCCAAGCTACTCTATTGCTCAAGGTGAAAATCTCCAAATTGCTTGCATAACGTGCACTGTCTGTGCAACTGGTCTTGGGCAAGCCACTTAACCCTCCATAGCCCATGTTCCCTGTAAAATAGTTATCTCCAAGTTATAATGCCCTGTTCAATGTAATTTCAGTTTGTTCAATGTAAACCTCACTGATGCAGAATAGCGCGGTATATAAGAGAATTAAAATAAAATAAATAAATAAAATTTAGTCCCTCCTCCATCCGTATCTCCCATGCCCTAATAGCCAAAATATTTACCGTATTTTCACGCAAATAACACGCCCACGTGTATAATGCGCCCACGTATATAATGCGCGGAGAATAGGAATTTGTGTAAGAAAGGTTTTTGTATAGCACACTTACATGTATACTGCGCAATCGTCTTTTTGGAAA
This sequence comes from Ichthyophis bannanicus, assembly GCA_033557465.1. Lineage (NCBI taxonomy): Eukaryota > Metazoa > Chordata > Amphibia > Gymnophiona > Ichthyophiidae > Ichthyophis > Ichthyophis bannanicus. Next base: position 205,716,878 of record CM066037.1, read on the forward strand.
TGTAAATAAAGTTTCCCTCCGCTGTCGACCGTCGTAAGTTTTGAATAGTCTAATGCTACTCCTTTATCAGGTAGTCTTACATGAAGCCATTCGATAATGATAGTTTACCGGGTATTTCAAAGCCTATTTGTAACGTTGGTCCAAGATCCCTCTGTCGCTCATCCATCCTCATGGCACCCTCTCCTCTCTTCCTGGGTGTGTCTGGATATGAAATTGACTCGCTACACTATTGATGTCTGATTAGTGTCTAACTGATTGGACATTCGGCATTCAAATTATTGAAGTGCTTCCATGCATATAAAAACCTCCTTCTCGTACATATCACAATTGAAATTTGCCATCTCTGCTAGAAAACTATTCGATTATCGATTAGTTTGCGAATTTTTTAATTTAACTTATTTTTACCAACGATCATGCCAGGAATTAAATGCAAGTCATACACTGCTGACTTCAAATTGAAAGTCATTATGAGAGCTAAAGAGACCAGCAACTGTGCAGCAGTGAGAGAATTCGAGGTTGGTGAGTCATCAATTCGCGAATGGAGAAAAGAGAAAATGGAGTTGGAGAAAATGAATACGCAAAAACGAGTGGGTCGAGGAATGAAACCAAAATGGCCGCAGCTGGAAAACGATCTGAAACTATGGATCCTGGCAAGAAGAGAACAAAATCAACCGGTATCAACAGTCGCCATTCAGATAAAAGCTAAACTATTGGCCAAGGAAAGAGGTATCCCAGATTTTAAAGCAGGCTTCAAATGGATTTCAAAGTTTATGAAAAGGAATTCTCTTTCTGTGAGAATATGAACAACAGTAGGACAGCGATTTCCGGATGATTGGGAACGAAAGATGGTTGTATTTCACAGCTTCATCACCAAGGAAATTTCAGAACTCGGTATTTCAGCCATGGACGTCGTCAACATGGATGAAGTACCAATGTCCTTTGATAGTCTGCCAACCAGAACTGTGGCTTCTTCTGGTTCCAAAACAGTATCCATAGCCACAGCCGGGCACGAGAGGTCCTGTTTTACTGTAGTGCTTGGCTGCACAGCTATTGGAGTTAAGCTGAAACCAATGGTAATTTTCAAGGGTACAACCATGCCCCGCAAAAAATTTCCGAACAGTGTGGTTGTCCATAACAATAAAAAGGGATAGATGGACTCCGAGGTGATGAAACTTTGGGTTGACAAATGTTATAGGACAAGAAAGGGGGCTTTCTTCTCAAAAAATTCATTGCTTATTTTCAATGCTATGGCTGCCCACAAAGAAAAGAGCTTACAGACTCATATTAACGTGGCGGGTTCCCATATTGCCGTCATACCAGGTGGCCTTACGTGCAAACTGCAGCCCCTAGATATAGTAGTTAATCACCCATTCAAGACCTTTGTGCAGAGAGAGTGGGATGAGTGGATGCAATCGGGCATTCATGAATTCACTCCTTCCGGAAGATTAAAGAGGGCAACATACACGGAAATTTGCAAATGGGTTTCTTCCACTTGGGAGAAAATAAGCCCTGAAACCATACGCAATGGTTTCAGAAAAGCCGGTATTGTTTACCGGCAAAACGTCGAGGAAGTAGCAAATTCTGACAACGAGAGTGAACTTCAGGACGCCGAGTGCAGCGACGATAACGACATCACGTCAGATGTATCTGAAGAGCGTCTTCAATCAGTAATGACTTTATTTGATGAAGAGTGTGAATCTGACTCTGACTTCGAAGGTTTTCGAGATTCTGATAATGACGATGATTAAGAGTATTATTGATTTTTGGACAAATAAATATTTTTCAATCACGCTCTGTGTTTCCGTTCATTTCACCATAGGTTTCTTTTTTTTTAATTCTTTATTTTCGTTTTATAACAACAAAGGAAAGGAAGACATACAGCTAAAAGACAGATACATAGAATGTGATACATACACCAAAGTAAACCCCTGCCACCCCCCTCCCCCCTGCTTCTTCTCTAGAAAACTAATCATTCCCGAAGCGGGCGTGTACTGACATTATTGTGTTACAAAACCTAACGGTGATCTGAAACATGATGAGTGCACATTAAACAGACATGTCGGAACAATGAGCAGATTGTACATAATCATTGAGCATCTGCCATTTAGACAAACGAGAGTGAGTTTGGGTATGGGGAATAGCTCTCCGAGATATCTGCTCATATTTACTATATAAGCAGACGAGGTTCCACCATTCGTTGACAGTAAGTCGAGAGCTATCCTTCCAATTCCTCGTGATTAAACATATGGCTATACCCAGCATGAAATCAAGGAGAAAGCGACCCTTCTTAGGAAGAGAGGGGACCTCCGCCACTGAGCGGAGTCCCACGATCTTCCAAGAGAGAGGCTCGTGAAGGTGTAAGATAAATTGAATACGACCCCAGACCCGCCCCCAGTAAACCTGTAGTTGAGGACATTCATAAATAACATGAGCGAGGGTTCCCACGGCAGTATGGCAAGACCAACACTGGTCCCCAGCAGTTGTGTTCCATTTGGCTATTTTTTCTGGAGTATAAAAGCATCTATGTGCAAAAAAGAAGAGAGTTTGGGTAACTGAGGCAGACCGGGAAACCCGCACTACTTTGCTCCAGAAAACACTCCATTGCACAGGGGTTAAAGTGGTTTGCAGTTCGCGCTCCCAGGCTTGTTGGGCTCTAAAAGTGGCAGTATCTGTACCCTGACATAATATTTTATAAAAGTTAGAGGCTACCCCATGTGTACTACTAATAGAGTGAACTAGTTCTAATAGCCCGTCCTCAGTAGGGACAGAGGGCGGCATGATTTGAGCACTTTTGAGGCAGTGTTGAAGCTGCATCAATTGAAAGTAATGTTTCGCTGGTAACGCAAATTCCTTTTGTAAATCAGAAAAGGTTTTCCAACGAGCTGCAGAGAAGAGCTGTTGGGGTGTCCAGATCCCCCTAGAATACCAGGGTTTCCATGCTATCGTTCTATTTAGGACTTGAATTCTGGGGTTATTCCACAGCGGGAGTCCGTCCTGAGGACATACGTTTGGGCCCAGTGATAGAATGAGAGTGTTAAAGGCCGCAAGAGTATCGACAATCATTGGGGGATGGCGGGTGTCTACTTGATGGGACATACCGGGAGATGGGTCAAAGGAATTGGGCTACTAAGCTCCTCTTCTATATCAAGCCAAACTGGTCTGCTGTCTGTTGAGGCATCTAGCCATCGGGCACCTTGTTTAAGTAGGAAGGCTTGATGATATCTGAGAAAATCAGGAAATCTGGTACCCCCTAGTTCATTCGCAGACTGTAGTTTTTGTTTAGCTATCCTTGGTGGTTTGCCCTGCCAGAGATAGCGGACGAGAAGGCCCTCAATATCTTTATAAGTGTGTAGCGGGAGTAAGCATGGCAGCATTTCTAAAATGTAGTTCACTTTGGGGACTATCATCATTTTCACAGTTTCTAGGCGGCCCCACCATGTAAGGGATAAGGGAGACCAACGATTTGTGAGCTCACGGACTTTGGAGACTACCTCTTTGGCATTAAAACTGATAGTGTCTTCTAAAGGAGAGCAGTAATGGACCCCAAGATATTTCACCATGCGGGATTGCCAAAGGAAAGGAAAGGCCTGCATGTCAGCCTCATGTACCCAGCGGTTCAGTGGGAATGCTACAGATTTGGTCCAGTTAATTTTATAGCCCGATAATTGCGAGTATCCATCAATCAGATCCAAGACAGCTGGAACCGAATCAAGGGATACGAAAAGCATAAGGTCATCTGCATATGCAGAGAGTTTAATCTCTCTGTGACTGAAGGGGACACCTCGAATACGTGCGGACTGTCTAATAAGGAGGGTGAGGGGTTCAAGAGCTAGATCAAAGAGCATTGGTGATAGGGGGCAACCTTGACGCGTGCCTCTTTGGAGATTAAAAGGCTGAGACTTAATGGCATTTACACAAATACTGGCGACGGGTTGAGTATACATGACTTGGAGGTATCGGAGGAAGCCCTCCCCAAAGCCATACCATCGGAGAACTGCAAATAAGAAGGGCCATTCTAGGCGATCAAAGGCTTTTTCAGCATCTAGGGAGAGACCCACCCACGGGTGATCTAGATTGGCAGCACTGGATAGCACATGGCACAAGGTCCGAGCATTGTCAGCGGTGGATCGGCCGGGTATAAAACCGCATTGGTCGGGATGGATTAGGGTGGCCATCCTGTCAGATAGCCGGGTGGCCAAGATCGTTGCGAAGATCTTATAATAGGCATTAAGTAGGGAGATGGGACGGTAGTTGGCGGTTAGCAGCGGGTCTCTGCCTTCTTTCTCAAATACTACCACATTAGCTGCAGAAAAGGATCCCAAAGAGGATGTATCTACCGCAAGGGCAGTAAAATAGAGTTTTAAGTAGGGAACTAAATCTGCACTGAACGTTCTGTAGAATTCGGTCGGGAGACCATCAGGCCCTGCGGCTCGACCCGAGGCTGTTCGTTTTAGGGCAGATTGGATCTCTGAAGTAGAGAAGGGTTCATCCAGCGCATCCCTATCAGCTTCAGAGAGGGTCGGCCGCTGAATACCAGAAAGCAATCGCTCGAAGGTCTCTGATGAGAACTCACATTCAGATTGATATAGGCGGGTATAGAAATCCCGAAAGAGTTCTACAATATCAGAGTCTGTGGTCAATATGTCCCCTCCCTGTGGGGCTCGAAGGGCCGCTACGCGTTTGGCTTCTTTTTGACCTTTCAAGGCGTTGGCTAAAAGTCGACCGGCTCGGTTGTTTTCACGATAGTATGTCCCTCGTTGAAGCTCAATACTCTTAGAAGCTGCAGTTGAGAGGATTGCATTATATTGAAAACGGAGACGCTGTAAGCGAATTAAGATACATGGATCAGTACGTGAAGTTAGAACTCGTTCGCCGGCTTTGATTTGTTGGTCTAGTATGAGTAGCTGCTGTTTGCGTTGTTTCCGCAGGCGGATTTGATAGCTAGTGATCGTTGCTCGAATGGCCGCTTTGAAACCCTCCCACCAAGCCCAATTCGCAGTATCCTGGGGTAAATTAAAATGGAAGTAATCCTGTATGGCTGCTCGAATTTCTAGCTGGAACTCTGGCTGAGTTAGCAGGGCTCTATCAAAGAACCAGGCCCCCGAATTCCCTTGGGGTGCAGTAGTGTGTAATTGAAAAGAAATAGCAGCATGATCTGAAATATGTTGGGAGTGAATCTTTGCAGTGTCCACCTGAGGAACTAACAGTTTTGATATTAGAAAGAAATCTATGCGAGACTGGGATTTGTGAGGGGAAGAGAAGAAGGTAAAGTCAAGCTCATTGGGGTGTAGTAACCTCCATAGATCAACTAAAGCAAGATCTTTGATCAAAGAGGTAAGCGTGGTGTGACTCTTGGGGGGACCACTTGTCCTAGGCGGCTGTTTGTCAATCAGGGGATCAAGAACTAAATTGAAATCCCCCCCTATTATCAATGAAGTATTAGCAGAGGCCTGCGCAACCTGAGCAATGGTAGCAAAAAAGGCAGGGTCATCCACATTAGGAGCATAAAGGCATATACATGTAACTTCAAGGCTACCTATCTTGAGGTGAACTCTGGACCATCTACCTGCTGTATCTGAGCTAGTCGCAATAATAGTAGCATGCAGAGATTTCCTAACCAGTATGGCAACCCCACATTTCTTAGAAACGGCTGGGGAATAGGCGGCCACCGTGTAAGGTTTAATATTGAGTTTAAGAGTTTCCTTCGAGTTTAAATCCGTTTCTTGGAGGAAAATCAGGTCCGCAGTTTCATGACTTAGATAGCTTAGGATTTTCTTCCGTTTTATCGGATTATTGATTCCTTTTACGTTCAATGAGAAAATCTTACATGGTGCCATCAATCGGTAATAGACATTTTAGGTAAGGGCGCTTGAAAACATACAACATAATCAGAATCTGTGCAACAATGACATAATCACCGAGTATGCTGGCTAATACACCCCATATTGAAAAGTATGTACCAAAGTAACTTAGAGAAGAAGCAAAACCCCCAATGAATATGGCGACCATATGTCTGCGGGAGGAGGCCCTAGAGAGGAAGATAGAGACATGAGAAAAGAAAAGAAACACCAGAGTCCATAATTAACACTGTCTCTGATACTCATCGAGGCTACTGTGGGTAGATGGAGTCGGGTCACAGATATCATCAAAAATAAGGCAACAAACCGCCCTCGCCAGACTCTTTGCTGAGCCGCGGCAAATCCAATATGGCAGGTACAGCGGATATGAGAATACTTGCAGGAATATTCTGGAAGTCAGCGCATCAAGTCGGCTTCTTTAGAATCCAAAAACTCCGCTAGTAGATCAGGGTCCTCAAATGTTCTTGTCTGATTGTGAAGCGTGACTCGGAGCTTGGCCGGATACATCAGGCCATAGCGTGCTTGTAGTTGTTGAAGCCTCGGCCGGAATTCCAGAAAGCGCTTTCGGCGGTCGACCGTGGGTTTAGCCAAGTCAGGATAGAAGGAGATCTTGTGGCTCTCAAACTCCATATGGCCCTTTGCCCGAGAGGCACTGAGAATTTGCTCCACATGTTGATATCTCAAAAGTCGAAAGATGATAGGCCGCGGGGTCTTCCTGTTGAGCGTTATGTTTGTGGGTACACGATGAGCGCGATCAATCTCCAATTCTTTGGTAAAGGTGATTTGGAGCAGGGAAGGGAGGATTTTACATAAAAACTCTTTCATGTCTCCCGATTCCGCTCCCTCCGGTATGCCCACGAGTCGTAGGTTGTTGCGGCGCGCTCTATTATTGCCATCTTCCACTTCTTTCTGCAAGGCCCGTACCTGACGTTCAACTTTGTCGAGTTTGGATAACCGGGCCGCATGGGAGTCTAATATGCTCTCCATTTTGTCCTGACGCGAAGAGAGCCCCTCTAGCCTGCCTTGCAGTACACCAAGATCTTCCCGCAGCGCTCGGAGTGCTTCACCGTTTGACTGCACGAGGTCCTTAACCCCTCTGATCTCTGCGAGGATTTCCTGCTGCATTTCGGGGCCCTCGCGCAAAGCCAGCCCCTTCTGCGGGGACGGGGGTTCAGTTTTGGAGCGTTTGCCGTGAGAAGACGCTGGAGATCCAAATTCCAGGCGCGTGGGTTTGGTCCCCGCCATCTCACCAATGTACCCCGGCAAGATCAGAGCAGAAGTTCAAGTATGTCCGGTGTTAATTCAGGATTCTGAGTAGGCCTCTCGGGAGCCTCAGCGTTATGCGACCATCCCGCTGGACATCGGGCTCCGCCCCCCGTTCACCATAGGTTTCTTTCATTTTAGACGTCTCGATGTTATGATATGTCACAATTGCAATCACGAATATTAATGGCCCGCTCGATATTGGTCTATTCCGTACTTAACGGCCCTTGGATCTTGAAGTCGGCAACTTGTAAAAACATATTTGTATAGCGCGCCTTTGAGTGTAACGCGCAGAGGCAGTGTGTGGTATGTAAAAACACATATAATGCGTGCGTTATATGCGAGAAAATATGGTACTATGTTACTACAGAAAGTCCAAAGGTGGTAGAGCATGATGATTCTCACAGCACTGTAAAGGTCTTGATAAAACTTCTTTCCCATCCTCAAAAGACTGATGGTTCAACTTCTACTCAGATTTCAAGTATTTCAGGCTTTAACAACAGAATCAAGATGCTCTTGCATCAACCTTAAGTTGCTGCCTCTGATTGCTTGGAAATTGATTAGTGTCTAGTTGCTTCCTTGTGACCACCTCCTTCAATTCAAGGCATTCTGGTGGCAGCAAAGAAACCTTCGATAAGATGATCCTATGTCTTCAAATAGAAAAGATTTCCATCTGGTATTTTATATAGGGCCAGGCCTCTTTCCAGTGTCTACCAAATTCAACACCCAAATACCTTTATCATCTGGGCCTTCAGACGTTCTCTGTCAGAGTGCACCTCAGCACTTTATCTACCAGTTGTATCTTGACTGATTCTCCGTATTCTGTTTTCTTCAAATTCATGAGGTCTTTTTTATATCAAACTTTTGCAATTTCTAGCAGGCTTGAATGTTGAGCTTTCTCGCCCCCTGAAACTGCCTTTTGAGTCAATGGAATCTTCATCTATGATGTCTCGAACATGGAAAGTACCTTTCTTAGTAGCAGTTATCTCAGATGAGTCAGATTTCAAGCTTTAGTCACGTACTATCATATTAAGATAATCTTAAGGACACATTCTAAGCTTCTACTGAAGGTAGTCACATCCTTCTACATTATGGAAGAATTAGTTTTGATTACCTTTTACCTTAAACCTCATAACACTCAATGCTCAGGATTGTAAATCAGCTCCTGCATGCTGCCTAAAAAGGACAGAGTTCATCAGAAAGTATACTCAGATTTTTGTCTCCTTTGACTTGCACCAACTTCGTAGTCCCATGACAAAGCGCACATTAACAAATTGGCTAGCACCCTTTATTTAGTTCTGTTACAATCAAGCATACTTCTAAGTAAGAATGATATCATCAGATCAGAGCCGCTGCTGCCATGATAGCTTTCTTGAAATCTGCAACACTAGAGAGTATTGGCAAAGCAGCTGCCTTGTACATGTCTCCATACTTCTACATCACATTACTGCCTGGACCAGTTCTCAATCAGGGAGAGTGTCTTTGGTCAAGCAGTACTGAACAGTCTCTCCATAAAGATATTAAATTCTTAAACAAATATATCAGTGACTCGTTCCTCAACAGGGGAACAATTCTCTCAGCTACTGGAGCAACCTTCATATTCTAAATCACCCACGTGTGTGGCTGAACACATTCTGCTTGTCTACAAAGAAAGTCAAGTTGCTTACCTCTAGTAGGTGTTCTCTGCACACTAGCTCAGCCACTTTCAAAAGAGTGTTTTTCAGTTTTGAACTGAGTAGATGGAGAGGACTGCTGTATGTGGGAAGGACTGCACATATTTAAAACTTTGCACTAGCCTTGAGTTCTGGGAGAGGGCTACCATCCAGCACCATTAGATGACACCAACCACTTGCGTGTTTCATTAATCCTGTTCTCTATGGAGTACATGTTACTGGTAAAAGGCTTTGAATCCCATGCATTCAAGTAGACTAACACAGCAACCACACTACTTTAGTTCAATCTTAGTTATTAGTAGTAATAGTAGTAGTACAGCTAATACAATTCACATCACAACTCCCATCAATATTCCTCCTTCTCTGCTCTATCCCCCTAATTTACAATTCACTTAAATCTTTATAGAATTCACAATTTCACTTCAGCACCTTGAGGTTCAGGATAAAAGACAAACCAACAGGAATGTAATAGCAAGCACCCATTTCCCCATGCCAAATGAAGTGGAACAATGTTCTTCCCTTGGCTGCAAACAATTAGAAAGCAGAGGGTAGGGCTAAATGGCCATTTTTCCCAATGGAAAAAGGTGAATAGTAGAGTACCCCGGGATCTGTGCTGGGTCCGCTGCATTTTGACATATTCATAAATGACCTGGAAAAGGGAACGAGTGAAGTTATCAAATTTGCAGATGAGACAAAGCTATTTAAAGTTGTTAAAACCCAAGAGGATTGTGGAAAATTGCAAGAGGATCTTGATAAATTGGAAGACTGGGCATCTAAATGGCAGATTAAATTTAATGTCGACAAGTGCAAAGTTATGCATCTAGGAAAGAACAACCCAAACTATAGTTACATAATGCAAGGTTCCACATTGGGAACCACCACCCAGAAAAAAGATTTAGGCGTCATCGTGGATAACATTTTAAAACTTTCCGCCCAGTGTGCAGCAACGGCCAAGAGAGCAAATAGAATGCTAGGTATCATAAGGAAAGGAATGGAAAATAAAAAAAAAGGATATTATCATGCCTCTGTATTGTTCCATTGTGCAACCGCACCTTGAATATTGTGTGCAATTCTGGTCGCCTTATCTTAAAAAGGATATAGCATTATTAGAAAAGGTACAGAGAAGAGCCACCAAAATGGTAAAGAGGATGGAAGGATACTCCTATGAAGAGAGGCTAAAAAGGTTAGGGCTCTTCAACCTGGAAAAGAAACGGCTGAGGGTAGATATGATAGAGGTCTATAAATTAATGAATGGAGTGGAACGGGTAAATGTAGATTGATTGTTTACGTCATCAGAATATAAAAAGAATAGGGGACATGCAATGAAGCTACAGGACAGGACAAGTGTCTAATAAGACTGATAAGAGAAAATACTTTTTCACTCAACGTGTAATCTAACTCTGGAATTTGTTACCGGAGGATGCAATAAAAGTTGTTAATGTAGCTGGGTTTAAAAAAGATTTGGACAAGTTCCTGGAGGAAAGGTCCATAAACCATTATTAAAAGAGACCCTAGATATCACTGCTTGACCCAATATAAGCATTGAGGAACCTGTGTCTTTTGGGGAGACTGCTAGGTACTTATGACCTAGATTGGCCACTGTTGGAAACAGGATGCTGGGCTTGATGGACCTTGGTCTGACCCAGTATGGCATATCTTATCTTCTTATGTTGCCTTACCTTGCCATTTCCCACATACATCTGTGCTAATCTCCTCCAAACATTTCCTTCATTTTATCCCTTCACACTTATCCTGTTCAGTACTCTCTCATTCACTGCAATTAAGCTCTCACTCGACAATCACACCATCAAACCCTGTCCCCAAAACTGCAGCAGCTTTTTATATGCCATCCATCCCAGCATTCTAGCCACATGCACAAATCTCCTATATAGCTTACTAATCTGTCTAGATGGGTCTCCTCTCCCAACAATAAGAAGCCGTACATCCATTCCACTTTTGTACTTATCACAGGTTCTATAGCAACCAGTGCCTCTGACCAGAGGGGTTTGAGCAAATCACATTGCAAAAAGGAATGAAAAAGGGTACCTGTCCGAATTTTACACATCATACAAGTGCCATCTTGCTACATTTTCAACTGCTCTCCTCATTCCTGGGTTATGTAAGTCCTATGCATCAGTTTATTCTGCATCTCTTTTGAAAGCCACATTTAGGGTGATTTACCACCTCTGCCAGATTCTCTGTCCTCAGTCAACCCCAACTATATGCCTGTCTGATGACAAAACCTCTAAATATTGACCATTCATGTTACCCATCCTAATTTGGAACCAATATCTCGCCTTATTTCTTTGGCGGGCGGGGGGGGGGCTGTCACCTTTAATTCAGAACATAACATATGACATACTGGGTCAGACAAAGGTCCAGTATCTTGTTTCCAACAGTGGCCAATCTAGGTCATAAGTACCCGATCCAAAATAGTACACTGCCTCCTATCCCATGACTTTTTAGTTTTGATAAAACTCGCTGATGAGGGACCTTGTCAAAGGCTTTCTGAAGGTCCAAATACACTATATCAACTGACTCACCTTTGTCTACCTGTTTATTCACACCTTCAAAAAATACATAACAGATTAGTAAGACAAGATCTTCCTTGTCTAAAGCCAAGTTGGCTGTCTCCCATTAAGCCATGACTATCTATACATATTCAGTAATTTTGTTCTTTATGATGGTTTCTACCATTTTGCCGAGTACTGACGTCAGGCTCACCGGTCAGTAGTTTTCCGAATCACCCCTGGAACCCTTTTTAAAAATTGGCGTTAAATTGGCAATTTTTTAATCTTCAGGTGTTACAGATGATTTTAATGATAGGCCACAGATTACTAATAGCAGGTCTGCAATCCCATATTTCAGTTCTTTCAACACCCTTGGCTGTATACCATCCAGTCCAGGTGATTTACTACTCTTCAGTTTATCAAATACTTGTAATACATCTTCCCGGTGTATCAATATTTCTTTCAGTTCTTTAAATACCACTTCAGGCATGGGTAACTTCCCTACATCATCTTCAGTAAAGACTGAAGCAAATAATTCATTCAGTCTCTCCAATATGGCCTTGTCTTCTCTTGGTACCCTTTTACCCCTCTATCATCTAATGGTCTGACTGACTGTCTCACAGGTTTTGTGCTTGAAAAAGTCTTTATTACACGTTTTTGCTTCCACAGCAAGTTTCTTCTCAAATTCTCTCTTTGCCTGCCTTATCAATGCTTTGCATTTAACTTGCCAGTGCTTGTGCTGTTTCCTGTTTTCGACATTTGGCTCTTTTTTCCATTTCCCGAATGATGCTTTATTGGCAACAACAGTTTCTCTGACCTCACCATTAAACCATGTTGGCAGTTTTTTGAATTCCTTCCACTATTCTTAAATCGTGGAATACAGTTGGTCTGGGCTTCCAAGATAGTATTTTTAAACAACACCCAAGCTTGATGTAAGTCTTTAACCTTTGCAACTGCTTCTTTTAGTTTTTTCTTAACTATTTTCCTCATTTTATCATAGTCTCCCTTTTGAAAGTTAAAAGGTAGTGCTGTGGATTTCCTTACCATCCCTCCTCCATTGATTAAATCAAATGTGATCATGCTATGATCACTATTGCCAAGTGGCCCTAACACCCTTATCTCTTGCACCAGATCTGGTGTTCCACTAAGGACTAAGTCCAAAATGGCTTTCCCTCTGGTCAGTTCGTGAACGAGCTGCTCCAAGAAGCAGTCGTTTATTTCATCTAGAAACCTTTTCTCCCTAGCATGTCCTGCCGTGACAATGACCCAGTCAATATGGGGTAATTTAAATCACCCATTATTATTATTGTTCTGTAACTTTTGTTAGCTTCCCTGATTTCTTTGAGCATTTCATCATCCATTTGTTCATTCTGGCCAGGTGGTCGATAGTACAACCCCACTGCCATTGCCTTCCCCTTTTTACATGGAATTTCAATCCATAGAGATTCTACAGCAAATTTTGTTTCCTGCAAAACTTGAATCCTTTGTGACTCAATGCCCTCTCTAACATAGAGTGCAACCTCTCCACCAATTTGATCTGCTCTATCATTACGATATAGTTTGTACCCAGGTATCTCAGTGTCCCACTGGTTGTCCTCCTTCCACCATGTCTCTGAGATACCAATCATATCTAACTTCTCATTTAGTGCTATATGAAAGCACACACATTCTAACTCTCCCATCTTATTTTTTACACTTCTAGCATTTGCATACAAGCATTTTAGAGACTGAATTTTATTCATATTAATCTGGTTATCGGTAGGCAGGGGTAATTTGGAATCTTTAAGCTCTGTCTGCTCTGTACTCAAGGGCATTTGGGCTACCTTTGTTTTTATTGAAACCTCTCTGTTGATGTGCTTTAACTTCTTTTTTTTGTTGGTATCCGTCAAGGATACATTGTTCTGAACCATGTGCTCTTGGGCAACTGACTGCTCTCCCCTATTATCTAGTTTAAAAGCTGCTCTATCTCCTTTTTAAAGGTTAATGCCAGCAGCCTGGTTCCATCCCGGTTAAGGTGAAGCCCATCCCTTGAAAAGAGCCCCTCCTTTCCCCAGAATGTTCCCCAGTTCCTAACAAATCCAAACCCCTCATCCTTGCAAAATTGTCTCATCCACTCATTGAGACTTCGGAGCTCTGCTTGTCTTTTGGGTCCTGCTTGTGGAATGGGAAGCATTTCGGAGAACGTTACCCTGGAAGTTCTGGATTTCAACTTCCTACCTAAAAGCCTAAATTTAGTCTCCAGAACCTCCCTACCACATTTTCCTATGTCATTGGTACCGACATGTACCAAGACAGCAGACTCCTCCCCTGCACTATCTAAGACCTTGTCTTGGTGGTGCGTGAGGTCCGCTACCTTCGCACCAGGCAGGCATGTTACCAAGCGATCCTCACGTCCACCAGCCACCCAGCCATCTACATGCCTAATGATCGAATCACCAACTATAATGGCTGTCTTAACCCTTCCCTCATGGTCACATGGCCCTGAGAAACATCCTCAGTGCGAGAGGGTTTTTACATCACCTGGAGGACAGGTCCTAGCTGGAGGATCACTTTCTGCCACACCAGGGTAATTTCACACATATAGATTCTGAAGGAGTTGGGAGGTGTCCCATTTGTATTTAATTTGGTCAGAAGTAGGAAACTCCTTTTTATGTAGCTGTAAAAGTTGTTCCATATCCCTACAACCCTTCTAACTCCACAGTTGAAACCTAAGTCCACCTCATTTTGGATGGGAAAGTTGAGTTCCCCACAAACTGGAGGAATGGGGAACGCCTGGCCTGCCCATTCCCTTCAGTTTTACACCATAAGAACATACTAGGTCAGTCCAAGGGTCTATCAAGCCCAGTATCCTCTTTCCAACAGCGGCCAATCCAGGTCACAAGTACCTGTCAGGTTTCCAAAAAGGTATATAGATTCCATTCTAGGATAAGCAGTTGAGTTCACTGATCCTCTTTAATAATGGTTTGTGGACTTTTCTTCCAGGAACTTGTCCAAATCCTTTTTAAACCCAGCTACACTAACCTTTACTTCATCCTCCAGTAATGAATTCTACAGTTTGATTACGTGTTGTGAAAAAATATTGTCTCCTATTAGTCTTAAAATGGGCTATTTTGTAGCTTCATGGTGTGTCCCCTAGTCTTTCTATTTTTTTTGAAGCAGTAAATAACTGATCTTTGTTTACCCTTTCCACTCCATTCATTATTTTATAGACCTCTATCATATCTCCCCTCAGCCATCTTTTTGCCAGGTGGAATAGCACTAACCTTTTAAGACTTTCATCATAGGGATATCACTCCATTTTATTTACCATTTTTATGGCTCTTTCTTGTACCTTTTCCAGTTCTGCTATATCTTTTTTAAGATATGGCGACCAGAATTGCACACAGTATTCAAGGTACGGTTGCACCATGGAACGATACACACGCACTGTAATATGTTTTGTTTTATTCTCCATTCCTTTCCTTATGATTCATAGCATTCTATTTGGTTTTTTTGGCCGCCGCTGCACACTGGGCAGAGAGGGTTTCAACATATTATTTATGATGATGCTCAAATCCTTTTCCTGGGTGGTAGTTCCTAATGAGGAACCTTGCATTGTGTAACCATAGTTGGGTTGTTCTTCCCTAAGTACATAACTTTGCACTTGTCCACATTAAATTTCATCTGCCATTGGAATGACCAATCTTCCAATTTATCAAGGTCATCTTGCAATTTTTCACCATCCCCTTGTATTTTAATAATTTTGAATAATTTTGTGTTTTCTACAAATTTGATCACCCCACTCATTATTCCCATTTCCAGGTTATCTATGAATATGTTAAAAAGCATAGCTTTCTGGGGTATTCCACTATTTGCCTTTCTCCACTGTGAAAACTTGCCATTTAGCCCTATCTTTTAACCAGTTCCTAATTCACACTGTTTTCTGTTCCGTAACTTTTTAATTTCTTCAAGAGTCTCTCATGAGGGACCTTGTCAAAGGCTTTCTTAAAATCCAGATATACTATATCAACCAGCTCACCTTCAAAAAAATTAAGAGATTAGTGAGACAAGACTTTACTTTGTTAAATCCATGTTGGCTTTCTGCCATTAAGCTATTTACATCTAAAGTAATTTTGCTATTTATAATCGTTTATACCATTTTTCCCAGTAAAGATGTCAAGCTCACTGGTCTGTAGCTTACCAGATCACCCCTTGAACCCTTTTGTTACTACAGTGGCCATTATCCAATCCTCAGGTACTACAGATAATTTTAATGATAGGTCACAGATTACTAAAAATAGGTCTGCAATCTCATATTTCAGTTCTTTCAGCACCCTGGGATATATGCCATCTGGTCCAGGTGATTTACTACTTTTTATTTTATCCAATAACTTTATTGCATCTTCCCAATTAATCAAGATTTGTTTCAATTCCTCTGATACAAGGTGTGATCAAAAATTATTGAGACCTGTACAATAACACAAGAAGTATAACACTGACAGTTATTGCACTCAGTATCCTTCAAAGTAGCCCCTTTCCGTTATAACACTCTTCCTCCAGCATTCCAGCCACTGCTGGAAACAATTTTGAAATGTCTCTTTCATTATGCTCTGAAGCTGCTATGTTGAATTTTGCTTAATGGTCTCCAAATTGTCGAATCTTGTTCCTTTCAGTGGTTATTTCAGTTTTAGAAACAAGAAGTCGTCACATTATGCATGGTCAGGTTAGTACCGAGGCTGATGGACTTGCTCGATTTGGTGTTTGGACAAGAACTGCTAGACAAGATGTGATGCATGAGCTGGGATGAAGTAACCATTCACTATTCCTGTGCAACTCCAGCCTCTTAAGACGAACAGCATCGCATGAGTCAGAACTTGGACGTAGTACTCCTTATTGATGGTGTGGCCATTCAACAAATGCTTGAAAGCAATGAGTACAAATGCTCGAAGCGTAGCTAACAAAGTTCCTGATCTGGAAGCCCTAATGGTGGAAATGGACTTGGACATTGTGGCCATTACAGAAACATGGTTTAACAAGTCACATAAATGGGATATTGTCATAGCTGGCTGTAATCTATTTAGAAGAGATAGAGAGATTAGAAAAAGAGGAGGAGTAGCCCTGTATGTCAAAAGCAATATTAAAGATGCTGAAATGCAGGAGATATGGTGAAAAGAAGAAGTGCTCTGGATTGCTTTGGAAAGACCAGATGGCACTCTCATCCATACTGGTGTAGTCTATAGGCCTCCAACTCAAACCGAACAAATGGATAGCGAATTGATTGTTGATATTGCAAAGATAGCCATGAAGGGGGAAGTGATCATATTGGGTGACTTTCATCTACCCGATGTGTATTGGAGTGTGCCTTCTGCAAATCTTGAAAGATGTGTTACTTAAACAAATGGTCATAGAACCAACCAGGGAGAGCTCAGTGCTGGATTTAGTGCTCACCAATGGAGATAGAATATTGAATATTCAGTGGGTGCCCATGTGAGCAGCAGCAATCATCACAGGGTGGTTTGAGATAAAAGCTAAGGTGGAATCCAATCACAGCAAACTCAAAGTCTTAGACTTCAAAAATGCTGACTTCAGTAAAGTGGTCAAATATCTGAAGGAGGAGTTGGTAGGGTGGGAGGGGATAAGGAAAGTGGAATTGCAATGGGCTAAACTAAAGGAGGCAATAAAAGGTGCAGCAGATACATACATAAATAAATTAAATAAAAACAAGAGGAAAAGGAAACCTATTTGGTTCTCCAAAGAAGCAGCTGCACAAATAAAGGCAAAAAACACAGCTTTCACAAAATTCAGAAGTTTGCAAACAGAGGAACACAGAAAAGAATATAAGGTCAAACTAAAATAGACTAGTTGGACCATTACATGATAGAAGGGTAAAAGGGGCACTAAGAGGGGACAAGGCCATAGCGGAGAGACTGAATGAATCCTTTGCTTTGGTCTTTACTGAGGAAGATGTAGGAATGTTACCCATGACTGAAGAAATATCGATACACAGGGAAGATGTATTACAACTATTTGATAAACTAAAGCGTAACAAATCACCTGGACCAAATGGTATACATCCAAGGGTGTTGAAAGAACTGAAATATGAGATTGCAGACCTACTATTAGTAATCTGTGAACTGTCATTAAAATAATCTGTAATACCTGAAGATTGGAGGATGACCAATGTAAAGCCAATTTTTAAAAAGGGTTCCAGGGTCATCCGGGAAACTACAGACCAGTGACCTGACGTCAATACCAGGAAAAATGGTAGAAACCATCATAAAGAATAAAATTACTAAACATGTAGATAGTCATGGCTTAATGGGAGACAGCCAACATGGCTTTAGACAAGGAAGATCTTGTCTTACTAATCTGTTATGTTTTTTTGAAGGTGTGAATAAACAGGTAGACAAAGGTGAGTCAGTTGATACAGTGTATCTGGACTTTCAGAAAGCCTTTGACAAGGTCCCTCATGAGAGACTTTTGACAAAATTAAAAAGTGATGGTGTAGGAGGCAGTGTACTATTGTGGATCAGGAACTGGTTAAAAGATAAAAAGCAGAGAGTCGGTCTAAATGGCCAATTTTCCCAATGGAGAAAGGTGAATAGTGGAGTACCCCAGGGATCTGTGCTGGGTCAGCTGCTTTTTAACATATTCAAAAATGATCTGGAAATGGGAATAACGAGTGAGTTTATGGAATTTGCAGATGAAACAAAACTATTCAAAGTTGTTAAAACCCATGAGGATTGGGGAAAATTGCAAGAGGATCTTGATAAATTGGAAGACTGGGCATCCAAATGGCAGATGAAATTTAATATGGACAGGTGAAAAGTTATGCACCTATTAAAGAAAAACCCAAACTAAAGTTACATGATGCAAAATTCCACATTAGAAGCCAGCACCCAGGAAAAAGATTTAGGCGTCATCGTGGATAACATGTTAAAACCCTCTGCCCAGTGTGCAGTGGCGGCCAAGAGAGCAAATAGAATGCTCGGTATCATAAGGAAAGGAATTGATAATAAAACAAAGGATATTATTATGCTTCTTAATTTGTTTTATTGTGCGACCGCACCTTGAATATTGTGTGCAATTCTGTTTGCGTATCTTAAAAAGGATATAGCATTATTAGAAAAGGTACAGAAAAGAGCCACCAGAATGGTAAAGGGGATGGAAGGATACCCTTATGAAGAGAGGCTAAAAAGGTTAGGGCTCTTTTACCTGGAAAAGAGACGGCTGAGAGGAAATATTAATAGAGGTCTATGAATTAATGAATGGAGTGGAATGGATAAACTTAGCTTGATTGTAGACTAGGGAACATGCAATGAAGCTACAGGGTACCCTATTTAAGACTAATAAGAGAAAATATTTTTTTACTCACGTGTAATCAAATTCTGGAATTTGCTCCCGGAGGATGTAGTAAAATCTGTTAGTGTAGCCGGGTTTAAAAAAGGTTGGACAAGTTCCTGGAGGAAAGTTCCATAAACCATTATTAAAGTGGACCTGGGATATCCGCTGCTTGACTGAATACAAGCATTGTGGATCCTGTGTCTTTTTGGGGAAACTGCTAGGTACGTATGACCTAGATTGGCCACTGTTGGAAACAGGATACTGGGCTTTGATGCACCTTGGTCTGATCTAGTATGGCATATCTGATGTTCTTAAGAGCGAATAGCGGACTTCCTCGAAACCAACAGATTGCATGATCTAAGGTAACATGGTTTTACCAAAGGACGATCTTGCCAAACAAATTGGATTGAGTTCTTTGACTGGGTGACCAGAGAACTAGATCAAGGGCATGCGATGGATGTGATCTACCTAGATTTCAGCAAAGCCTTTGATACTGTTCCTCATAGGAGGCTTATCAATAAACCCAACAGCTTTGGGATGGGTCCCAAGATGGTGAACTGGATCAGAAATTGGTTTACTGACAGACAACAGAAGGTGATGGTAAACGGAACTCACTCAGATGAAATGAAGGTGTTAAGTGGTGTGCTGCAGGGTTCGGTCCTTCGACTGGTACTGTTGAATATATTTGTGAGTGATATTGCCGAATGGCTGAATGGAAACATCTGTCTTTATGCAGATGACACCAAAATTTGCAACAGAGTGGACTCCCCTGAGGGAGTGGGGATCATGAGGAAAGATCTACAAAAGCTGGAAGAATGGTCTAATGCTTGGCAGTTAAAATTTAATGTGAAGAACTGCAGTGTCACGCACTTGGGAAGCAGAAATCCAATGGAATTATATGCGATAGGGGGTGAGAGATTGGTGTGCATGGACCAGGATAAGGACCTTGTTTCTGAGAATCTAAAGGTGGCGAAACAGTGCGGCAGGGTGGTGGCAAAAGCCAGAAGGATGCTGGATTGCATACAGAGGGGAATTACCAGCAGAAAGGAAGAGGTACTAATGCCACTGCACAAGTCGCTAGTGAGGCCTCATTGTAATATTCTGTTCGGTTTTGGAGACCATGTCTCGCCAAGTATATAAAAAGGCTGGAAGGCGGTTCAGAGGAAGGCGACAAAAATGATTTGGAGCCTGCGTCAGAAGACTTATGAGAAGAGACTTGAAGACCTAAATATGTACGCTCTAGAGGAGAGGCGGGACAGGGGAGATATGATTCAGATCTTTAAATACTTATAATATTAACAGACAAACAAACCTCTTCCAAAGATGGGAAAGCTGTAAAACTTGAGGGCATAACATGAAGCTGCAAGGGGGTAAACTGAAAGGCAATGTCAGGAAATACTTTTTCACTGAAAAGGGTGGTGGATGCTTGGAATGCCCTTCCGATGGAAGTGGTGCTGGCAAACACAGTGACAGAATTCAAAATGGCATAGGACAGACACTGTTGAATCCCTTTGTAAGCAACAGGATAAAATCAAAATAAGCATCACTATCTCTTATATCTGAACAAATAGGGGTGACCTACACCGAGCAATGGGTACACCCTTAAACAAAGGCATGATGAGGGGTGACCTGCATGGAGCGGCAAGTGCACCTACTCTTGCCACATTGCTGGGCAATACTGGTCTTTATCTGCCGTCATATATTATGTTACTATATACATGATGAACAATACTCTGGTAATCAAAGAAAACTCTTAGCATGACCTTGACATTGCTCCTCACCTGACGGACTTTCTTGGGTCTGGGAAAATCTGGAATCTTCCATTGTGAGGACTGAGTCTTAGTTTCCGGATCATAACCATAAACCATAATTCATCACCAGTAATAATCTTTTTGATGAAATCTGAGTCATTTTCAGCACATTCCAACAACTCCCTGGCTGCAGAATTTAATGCAAATTTGATGTTCAGTTTTTTCACTCATTGTAAATCTGATGAACTGTTTTTACATGTTACCAAACCTCATGTGATTAAAAAAAGTAAAAGTGTGCTGCAGTCACGCTACACTCTTCACTGCACATAACTAGGTCATTGCATGTTTAATAGCATAATGGTACAACGTATTGTTATATAGCTACACACAAGTCTTGATACTTTTTGATCACACCTCGTGCATCACTTTTAAATGTCATTTCTGGAATGGGTTTCTACATCTTTTTTTTTAGTACAGACTGAAGCAAATAATTCATTGAATCTCTCCGCTATGGCCTTGTCCTCTCTCAGTGCCCCTTTTACCCCTCTATCATTTAATGGTCCAACTACTACTACTGAGCATTTGTATAGCGCTACAAGTTTTACGCAGTGCTGCACAGACATGTAAGAGACAATCTCCAGGAACAAGCAGGAATGTAGTCTTCACATATGGGTATCGTCAGTACCGACGGAGCCTGCGTGGGAACGCTCCCCATGGTCCAATTAGAAAGCTTTTTGGGAGCATCCCACAACGCCTGCGTGCTGCCTTCCGCCTTTCCCAACTGCCTCTCTCCAGTTCTTTGTTTTCCGTGGAGCCAGCAGGTCGTCGTTCCTGTCACCGCAGAAATTATTTTCCTTATTCTTTCTTTTTTGTGGTCGCGTCTGCCTTCCTCAACGCTATACCGGTACCGCCGTTTCTTCTTTCTTTCTTTAAAAAAAAAAAAAAAAATATATATATATATATACTATTTTTTCCGAACTTTTTCTTCCAGGTGCACGCACCATTTTGGGCCTTAGGCACAAAATTTCCTCCATCATGGAATAACCCGCTTCGGGTTTCAAAAAGTGCACCAAGTGTGGCGGTACCATCTCCGTCACCGGAACCCATGAGTGGTGTCTTAAATGTTTAGGTCCTGACCACTCCATCTCCGAGTGTATGGCTTGTGCCATGATGTCCAAAAGGGGTCGACAAAACCGAGCTGCTAAGCTCAGTGCCCTTTTTCCCTCCGATGCAGCTTCTGTGGCATCGACGTCTTCCAGGGCTTCGTCTTCCTCCCATGGATCTCAGGTAACTAAACATAAGTCTAGCCGGTCCTCAAAGGGTAGATCTCCTTCCAAGCATCGAGATGCCTCTGGCGTTGCCCTTGAGGGTTTTGTATCGGCAAAATTGCCCCGGTGGGAGGCTTCGGCTTCCAAAGCATTATCGGGGCTCCAGGATGTTCTCGAGGCCTCAACCTCGGCAGAACTACTGGTGCCATGCTCTGGGGTACCGGCTGCTTCCTCCGATACCGATACCCAGGCATCGGCAGCGTCAATAGACCAGAGGTTCCTGGCTATTGAACGCAGTCTGGTGGCTCTCCTTGCGGCATCGACACCCTCAGAACCGTGTCAGACAGTTCAACCGGTACTGACGCCGGCACCGGTATCGGTACCGACAGCATTGGCATCGACATCGGTGTCTGCTTTGCCGGCACCCAGTCATGCGATGCCTTCCGGTACCGATTCCCCCCGGTACCGACTTCGATCGGTACGGGTATCGGGCTCTTCAAGAGCATCCGGACAGAAGGTACTTCGAATCCTCAGAGGAGTCCGAGGATTCTGACAGTTCTGTCGGTACCGGAATACTTCTCCCGGAGGAGCCTTCCTCTCCTAAACGTAGGATGTCTCCTCCAGAAGATATCGCCTTTCAGGATTTTATCAGGGAGGTGGCTCGAGATCTGTCTATTACTGTGGCTCCTGAAACAGAGCCCAGGGCAAAGGAGTTGGAGATCTTACAATATCCCAAAGCTCCTAAGGAGGCAGCTACCTTGCCTATCCATGAGATCTTACATGATCTCATGTTAAGAATGTGGGAGACACCTCTTACCACCTCTCCTCACTCTCACAGACTGGATACCATGTATCGAGTCCCTCCTTGTCCTGGTTTCCAGAAAACTCAGCTTCCTCACCACTCTATTGTAGTGGAATCAGCTATGAGCTGGATCAGGAGTGCAAAGAGGTATGCCTCTAATCCTCCAGGACGTGAGTGTAGAACTTTGGATGCCTTTGGACGTCGTACTTACCAGGCTTCCATGCTTTCTGCCAGGATCAGTTCCTATATTTTATATATGGGAATGTTCCTTAAAGAAGTCACAGGAGACTTGGAGATTTTAAGCCCTCTCCTTCCTGAAGACAAGAGGCAAAATTTTCTCACACCTTTATTTTCAATTTTAACAAAAAGGTTGGTTGCCCTTAAAATATCCCCTTTCAGTTGTTCCTACTGTTTTTCTACATCCCCCAGCTGTTCCCATCCCGCTAATGACTCCCTGAGGTATTGGCCCATCTTGGCAAGGTTAGTTTTCCTAAAGTCTAAGACCCTTGCTTTTGAATGGAGTATAACAGCCCTAGTCCTAATACTGAACCACACCTTCTGGTGATCACTGGATGCAAAATAATCTCCCACTGTAACATCAGAAACATGCCCAGGATGTTTCTAAGTTTGTCAATCGTGCAGCTTTTCACTGTTTTGAGTGCATAAGCAGAACCTCTGCCATTGCGATAGGTGCACGTAGAATTGCCTGGCTCCAGGCATCCGATTTGGAGCTCTGGGTGCAGGACAAACTGGGCAATATCCCTTGTACAGGTGAGAATCTATTTGGAAAAATTGGCAAGAGAAAGCCAATGAGTTGGATGCTGACAACTCCACTTTGGATAGGTTGTCCAAAGCCACAGCTGATCCTGCAAGAAAGAAATCTTTCAAGAAACCATTCTTCTCAAAAAAAGAGATTTTATCCCTCTTATTCCCAGCAGGGACATTCTGCAGGTCAGCCTGTCCGGAAGAGTCAGCAACCACCTAAACAAAGGAAAGCAAAGACTGCTAAGCCTCAACCGTCTCAGCAGTCTCAGCCTCCACAAGGCCTTTGACATTCATCTAGAGAACTTAGCCTTCCTGGCCCTCAATGGACCAGAGCCTTCCACCATTCCAGGAAGGTTGTGTCACTTTGCCCCCAGATGGGGCAAATAACAGCAGAACATTGGACACTCTCCATTATAAAAGAGGGGTACAAGCTTCACTTTCTGTGCATGCCCCCTCCCACAATTCTCAGACCTCTCTCATCAACCTTTTAGATCAAGAGGTCACTATGCTTCTTGCCCAAGGGGCAATAGAAGAAGTACCCATTCTTCAACAGGGTACAGGATTTTACTCCCCCTATTTCCTTATCCCAAAGAAAACAGGGGGACACAGACCCATTTTGGACCTCAGAGAATTGAACAAATTCCTGTTCAAAGAGAAATTCAAAATGATCTCTCTGGGATCTCTGCTACCATACCTTCAGAGTCAGGATTGGCTTTGTTCTCTAGATCTCAAGGATGCGTACACTCATGTTCTCATCCATCCAACTCACAGAAAGTTCCTTCGGTTACTTTTTCAAGGAAAGCACTACCAATACAGGGTGCTTCTTTTTGGCCTGGCCTCAGCACCAAGGATGTTCACGAAATGCATGACTGTGGTAGCAGCATTTCTACGCACTCTAGGAATATTCGTCTTCCCTTACTTAGACGACTGGCTCATTCGAGCCCCATCAGAGTCAGAGGCCAGGACTTCTCTATCTTGCACAATGCGTATCCTTCAGTATTTGGGTCTGGTCATAAACATCCCAAAATCCAGTCTAACTCCCACTCAATCTCTTGAGTTCATAGGAGCAAAAAAGCAAGGGCCTATCTCCCCCAGGCCCGTTGCCTTTGCAGTTAAATTCTCAAGCAGTGCTAAAGCCTCATGTCACTGCTCGAGAAATGTTACAACTACTAGGCCACATGGCATCTACCGTGCATGTGGTTCCCTATGCTTGCCTCCACATGAGAGTAGCCCAGTGGACTTTATCCACTCAATGGACCCATGCATCAGGGTGCCTGTCAGACAAAATAGCAAACACAAGTTGCCTTATTTTGTCCCTCCATTGGTGGCAGTCCACTTAAAACCTGTTTCTGGGGTCCCCATTTCAACAGCCTTTAACCCAAGCAACTCTCACAACAGATGCTTCTCCAGTGGGTTGGGGAGCTCATCTGCAAGACCTCTCCATCCAAGGCACTTGGACTCCACAGGAGACTCATCTACACATCAATCTCTTGGAGCTCAGAGCAATCTTCCTTGCTCTTCGAGTGTTCCACACCTTGCTCAGCTACAAGACAGTCCTCATCCATACGGACAATCAAGTAGCCATGTTCTACGTGAACAAGCTGGGAGGAACAGGCTTTCTGTCGCTTTGCAATGAAGCTTTGCGACTATGGGCCCTCGCCAGAGATTATCAGATTCATCTCCTGGCAGTGTATCTGGCACTGTATCTTCCAGGTATCCAAAACTCTTGGGCAGACAGACTCAGTCGAGTTCTGCTTCCACACGAATGGTCTCTACATGCAGACCAGGTGGCCAAGATTTTTCAAATTTGGGGAACCCCGGACATAGACCTCTTTGCAAGTCCGTTGAATGCCAAACTTCCCCGGTTCTGTTCTAGAATTCTGACTCAGGGATCTCAGGCCAAGGATGCTTTCCTCCTTTATTGGGGTCAAGACTTCCTCTATGCCTTTCCACCCATTCCCCTGATTCCCAAAACCCTATTCAAGCTTCAGAGAGACAGAGGCCGTATGATTCTCATAGCTCCACATTGGCCACGGCAAGTGTGGTACCCTCTGCTTCTACATCTCTCTCAAGCTCCCTCTCTGGAGTTAGGCTCTGCTCCAGATCTCCTGTCTCAGGAGGGTGGAATGTTATGGCATCCCATTCCCCAGTCTCTGCATCTCAGGGCTTGGTTGCTGAAGGCCTAGATCTTCAAGATCTTAACCTTCCTCAGCAAGTAAAGGATATCCTTTATGCTTCTAGAAAACCTTCCACAAGACGCTCTTATGCTTTCAAGTGGAAAAGGTTTACCATATGGTGCTCGCAAAGGGGTCTTAACCCCCTTGTGATACCTCTGGAATCATTACTAGAGTATCTCCTTCATTTAGTAAGAGTCCATTTAAGTGCTATTGCAGCTTCTTTCAAGCCTTTAAATGGACAACCTATTTCCTCCCATCCTCTCATAGCAAGATTTATGAGAGGCCTTCTTCTAACTAAGCCTCCCATTAAGCCACCACCCATGGCATGGGACTTAAATCTGGTTCTCGACAAGCTCATGAAGCCACCTTTCGAACCTTTAGCTACTACCTTGTTAAAATTCATTTCTTCGAAAGTGATCTTTCTCATTGCTATCACATCAGCACGTCGCATCAGTGAGTTGCAGGTACTAGTGGCTGATCCACCTTATACAAGGTTCCATTATGACAAGGTAGTCCTTAGGACTCATCCACACTATATGCCAAAGGTGGTCTCGCCTTTTCATTTAAACCAAGTGGTCTACTTGCCTGTGTTTTTCCCAAGGCCTCATGCATCTAATGCAGAAAGGAATCTTCATACTTTGGACTGTAAAAGAGCTTTAGCCTTTTACTTGCAAAGAACACAGCAACATAGGAAGTCCTCTCAACTCTTTGTTGCTTTTGATCCTTCTCATTTGGGACTTCCAGTCTCCAAGAGAACACTGTCCAGCTGGATTGCTCAGTGTATTTCCTTTGCCTGTCAGAATAAGAATCTTCCTCTGGAGGGTCATGTCACAGCTCACAATGTGAGAGCCATGGCAGCTTCAATGGCTCATCTGCACTCTGTGTCTATCGACGACATCTGTCGAGCAGCCACATGGGCCTCGGTTCATACCTTCACAGCCCATTACTGCTTGGACAAGGACTCCTGCCGGGATGCCTTGTTTGGTCAGGCTGTTCTCCAACACCTGTTCCATACCTAATCAACTCCTACCCACCATCCCTGGTTCGATGCCAGAGATCCATGGGGGGAAGTGGAGACCTTTCTCAAGGACACACAACTTCTGGGGTCTCTCCCTGGCATTTAAAGCTAGGGAGTCCCCATATGTGAAGACTACATTCCTGCTTGTTCCTGGAGATAGCATAGTTACTCACCTGTAACAGGTGATCTCCGGGAACAGCAGGAATTTAGTCTTCACAACCCACCCACCTCCCCTAGGAGTTGTATCTCTCTATCTATCTCTTTCTCTTTCCCTCTCTCTCTCTCTCTCTCTTTGTCTCAGCTTTAAACTCAACTGGAGAGAGGCAGTTGGGAAAGGCGGGAAGGCAGCACGCAGGTGCTGTGGGATGCTCCCAAAAGCTTTCTAATTGGACACTGGGGAGCGTTCCCGCGCAGGCTCCGTCGGTACCGACGATACCCATATGTGAAGACTAAATTCCTGCTGTTCCTGGAGATCACCTGTTACAGGTGAGTAACTATGCTGTCCCTGCTCATCAGAGCTTACAATCTAGTCAAGATAGACAATACAGAAGGTTTAGACAGGGATAAAACAAGGGAGAAAGAAAAGGAGATCAGGTGAGTCAAGATCCAAAAGCAGCAACGAAGAGGTGAGTTTTCAGCCTGGATTTGAAGAGGATTAGAGAAGGTGCTGATTCTCTCACAGTTGTTTTGCTACAAATGTACTTGAAAATGTTATGTGCTTTTGCTTCCACAACAAGCTTCTTTTCAAATTCTGTCTTTGCCTGCCTTATCAATGCCTTACATTTAACTTGCTAGGATTTATGTTGTTTCCTGTTTTCGTCATTTGGCTCTTTTGTCCATTTTCTGAAGGATTTTCTCTTATCTATAACGGGAGTGGAGGAGTAGCCTAGTGGTTAGAACACTGGCTTGGTAAGCAAGCAACCAGGGTTTGAGTCCCACTAGCACTCCTTGTGGCCTTGGGCAAGTCACTTAACCCTCCATTGCCTCGGAAGAAAGGCCTGGCAATCTACTTCCGGTGACACTGCCAAAAAAACCCAGGAGCTTCTGGGTCGCCAGGAGTCAGGACTGACTCGAAGGCACACATTGCATTTTGCATAACAGCCTTGCTGGCTTTCGTTTGGCCATTCTTCCACCTTTCTTAAAAAGTCTAATATATCTGGGCTTCCAAGAGAGTATTTTTAAATAATGCCCAGGCATGATGTAAACTCTTAACCTTTGAAGTTTCTGCTTTAATTTTTCTCTTAACCATTATCCTCATTTTATCATTGTCTCCTTTTTGGAAGTTAAATGCTAGCGCAGTGGATTTCCTTATTATCCTCTCTCCATTTATTAAATTAAATGTGATCACTATTGTCAAGCGGCCCCAACACAGTTATCTTTTGCTCTAAATCCTGCGTTTCACTAGGTCTAAAATAGCTTCTTCTCTTGTCTGTTCCTGAACCAGAAGCTCCATGAAGCAGCCATTTATTTCATCTAGAAATTTTATCTCCCTAGCATGGCCTGATGTAACATTGACCCTATCAATATTGGGGTAGTAATTGAAATCTGCCATTATTACTGTGCTGTAAACTTTGCTAGCTTCCCTAATTTCTGTTAGCATTTCATCATCTGTCTGATTATTCTCACCAGGTGGACGGTAGCACACACTCACTGTCATTCCCTTCCCCCTTTTACATGGAATTTCTATCGATAGAGATTCTATATAGTGTATTTTGTTTCCTGCAAAACCTTTATCCTGTTGGACTCGTTGCCCTCTTTAACATATAGCACCATCCCTCCTCCTATGTGATCCACCTTATCATTGTGATGTAATTTGTAGCCTTGCATCACAATGTTCCATTGATTATCCTCCTTCCACCATCTCTGAGATGCCAATTATATCTAATCTTTCATTCAGTGCTATATATTCTAACTCTCCCATCTTATTTTTTTAGACTTCTAGAATTTGCATACCGGTATTTCAAAGTTTGGTGTTTGTTCATATTAGCAGTTTGACTATCAGATGACAGGGGCAAAGTAGAATCTTTCAACTCTCTGGTTTTTATATAAAGGCACCTGAGTTACTGTTCCCTTTATTGGAACCTCTCTATCTGGATGCCCTAACTTTCCTGTTTTGCTGGAATCCTTCAAAGATGCATCATTCCAAACCATATGCTCTTGGGTGACTGTCAGCTTTCCCCCATTGTCTAGCTTAAAAGCTGCTCTGTCTACTTATTAAAGGTTAATGTGAGCAGCCTGGTTACACTCTGGTTAATGTGGAGTCTGTCCTTTCAGAAAAGCCTGCCCCTCCTCAGAATGTTGCCCAGTTCCTAACAAATCCAAAACCCTCTTCTTACACCATCATCCCATCCACACATTGAGACTCCAGCTCAGTCTGCCTTGTGAATCCTGCATGTGGATCAGGAAGCATCTCTGAGAATGCTACTCTGAAAATTCTGGATTTCAGTCGTATCCAGGCTTTCTTAAATGGGCCCAGTAAGAATGCCCTCCCCCACCCCCCTGATAGAGCTGGTGACATTGACTGCTGTGTAGTAAATTAATAAAATGATACGGTGGCTATCTTTTGTTCGGGAGCCTCTCCTGAGCATACTTATAATGCCCGTATGTGTCCAGCTCATGAAGTATGTAACATTATATAAGTGCAGATCTGGCAGTTGGACACTTCCTTGATCTTACTCCAAAATTAATTGGGAACTGGCTATAAATGGGCTCCATGCTTTCCAAATAAATGTTCTATTGATCTCCTTTAGCTGGGCCTCATCTTTCTGTTTCAGCCAAATCAGTAACGTCTGAAATACATAAAACAACTTAGGTGCCAGAATCATCTTTACTAGAACTACCTTTTCCAACAGAGTCAAAAGCAAGTCTATCCAACATTTGCAGACATGTTGATTTGTGTTATTTATCTCCAATATTTTTTTTGATAAATAACTTTGTAATGTTAGCTTAAATGAACACCCAGATATCGCTTGCTACGCAGCACATAGCTCAAAGAGAGAGCTGGTTGTCTGAATTTCTCCGCCTTCCTCCCCATGCTAAAGCCTCAGACTTTGCATAGTTGATTGATTAAGCTGTGAAACTACCACAGCGCTCTGTTACACCCATGATTTCTGGCAACATATTCTGGGCATCCTGCAAAAACAGCAGCATACCATCTGTTAAAAGGTTAATATGGTATTCATTCTGGCCTACCATAAGACCTCTTATGACCTGGGACTCCCAATCTTTACTGCTAAGGGCTCGACCAATAAGAAATAAAACAGGGGAAAAGAGACATTCTTGATGAGTTCTCGCCTATTACTACTAGTGCTTAGCATTTCTATAGAGCTACAAGGCATACACAGCATTGTACATATACACATAAGCAACTGTTCCTGCTCAACAAAACAAAAACAACAAACAGGTAATCAGGGTAAAGTAAGAAGAAATGGTTATGATCACCTCTGATACACTGATTCCAAATGATAAAAAGCTGGATGCAAGGAAGCTGGACGTAGTTCTAAATGAGAACACCAGAACAGCATTGATTTTAGAGGTGTCAGTCCCAAGTGATTATTCTGTGAATCACATTGAGAGGGAGAAGATCTTCATGTACCAAGAAATACAGTCAGAGACCAAGAAAATCTAGCAGAAAGATAGTTATTTCCCATTGTGTTGGGTGCTAGGGGCTTGATTAAGAAGAATTTCCAAGCATACCTTGATAAATTACCCATACATGCTTACCAATGGTGAAAGTGTTTCTGATGTTACAGTGGGAGATTATTTTGCATCCAGTGATCACCAGAAGGTGTGGTTCAGTATTAGGACTAGGGCTGTTATACTCCATTCAAAAGCAAGGGTCTTAGACTTTAGGAAAACTAACCTTGCCAAGATGGGCCAATACCTCAGGGAGTCATTAGCGGGATGGGAACAGCTGGGGGATGTAGAAAAACAGTAGGAAAAACTGAAAGGGGATATTTTAAGGGCAACCAACCTTTTTGTTAAAATTGAAAATAAAGGTAAAAGGAGAAAGAGACCGCAATGGCTTTCAAAAGAAGTAGCTGAAACGGTGAAGAAAAAGAGGGAGGTCTTCATGAAATACAAGAGATCACAGAAAGAGGTAGACAGGCATCTATATTTGGAAAAACTTAGCGAAGCTAGCAAAGTAGTCATGAAAGTAAAGATTCAAATAGCGAATGCAATAAAATGGGGTATAAGATAC
Organism: Ichthyophis bannanicus; assembly: GCA_033557465.1. Classification (NCBI taxonomy): domain Eukaryota; kingdom Metazoa; phylum Chordata; class Amphibia; order Gymnophiona; family Ichthyophiidae; genus Ichthyophis; species Ichthyophis bannanicus. The sequence continues at coordinate 205,747,487 of CM066037.1, forward strand.
TTTTCAGATATGTTAGTGAGAAGAGGAAGGACAAAGGTGGTATTGTCAGACTCAAGGGTAAAGGGGAGGAATATGTAGAAGCTGATGAGGATAAAGCGGAATTGCTTAACAAATATTTCTGTTCTGTGTTAACAGATGAAGAACCAGGAGCAGGGCCTCAGAAAACACCCACAAACAGGAACAGAAGTGAGGGGCATCTTGAACAATTTTCCGAAGATTCTGTGAGAAACTAGCTAAACTTCAAGTAAACAAAGCAATGGGACCGCCCTAGCAGACTGAGGGAACTTAGGGACATTCTAGCAGCTCCACTGACTGACCTTTTCAATGCCTCGTTGGAGTTGGAGTTGGTGCCAAAGGACTGGAGAAAGGCTCATGTGGTCCCTTTACACAAAAGCGGAAGCAAGGATGTGGTTGAAAACTACAGGCCGGTTAGTTTAACTTTGGTGGTGAGTAAATTACTGGAAACGCTGCTGAAAGAGAAAATAGTGAGGTTTCTGGAGTCCAGCGGATTACAGGATCCGAGGCAGCATGGATTCACCAGAGGCAGGTCTTGTCAGACAAATCTGATTGATTTTTTTGACTGGGTTACCAGGGAGTTGGACCGAGGGAGAGCCCTAGATGTGATGTATTTAGATTTCAGTAAAGCCTTTGACACCTTTCCTCACAGGCGACTGAGCACCCTAGGGATGGACCCTAAAGTTAGTGCTTGGGTTGGAAATTGGTTGAGTGGGAGGCGACAAAGGGTACAGGTAAATGGAGCTCACTCTGAGGAGGAGGAGGTTACCAGTGGTGTGCCCCAGGGATCTGTCCTTGGTCCGATTCTTTTTGCATCTTTGTTAGTGATATAGCAGAAGGGCTGTCAGGTAAGGTTTGCCTCTTTGCGGATGATCCCAAAATCTGCAATAGAGTAGACACCCAGGAAGGTGTAGATAACATGAGGAGGGTTCTAGGTAAGCATGAAGAATGGTCTAGAATTTGGCAGCTGAGATTTATTGTTAAAAAATGCAAGGTCATGCATTTCGGCTGCAGCAATCTAAGGGAGCGATATAGTATAGGGGGTGAAGTACTTTTGTCCACTAAAGAAGAGCAGGACCTCGGTGTGATTGTGTCTGATGATCTTAAAGTAACTAAACAGGTAGAAAAGGTGACAGAAAAAGCTAGAAGGATGCTTGGGTGCGTAGGGAGAGGAATGGCCAGCAGAAGAAAGGAGGTGATAGTGCCTCTGTATAAGTCTTTGGTGTGACCTTATTTGGAGTATTGTGTGCAATTTTGGAGACCGCACCTTCAAAAGGATATAAACAGGCTGGAGTCAGTACAGAGGGTGGCTACTAAAATGGTTAGTGGTTTTCATTATAAAACATATAAGGACAGACTTAAGGAACTTAATATGTACACCTTAGAGGAAAGGTGGGATAGAGGTGATATGATTGAAACTTTTAAATACCTCCGTGGCATAAATGCACAGGAGGAGAGCCTCTTTCAATTGAAAGCAAGCTCTGCTACGAGGGGACATGGGATGAGGTTGAAAGGGGATAGATCCAGGTGCGATATGCGGAAATATTTGTTTACTGAAAGAGTAGCGGATCCCTGGAATAGTCTCCCAGTGGAGGTGGTAGAGATGAGGACAGTATCTGAATTCAAAAAGCTGAGCATTAGCAGTAAGTTTGAGAGACTGAGATCATACTCCACATACTCTGGCTTAGAAGTGAGGAGAAACTGTTCCAAAATAAATGGTTGTTACCTCTGCAAGGGAAGGTTCTCAGTAGGCCTCCAATTAATATTCAACTGCATCCACTGGTGTATACAGCAAGTTAACCCACTGCAAAAAATACCCCATGATTCCAAAGACTGCTAGAGCCCTAAATATATATTCCTAAGACACCTTGTCAAAGGCTTTTTCTGCATCTAAACTAATGCTGCCCATGATAGATCCCGCAAAAGTTGTAGTGAAGCTAATGTTCTCACTAAGTTGGCGTAGGTGTATATCACTTATACAAAACCTATTTGATTAGTATGAATGAAAATGGATAGGACTCCGCTCAACTGGCATGCCATGACTGTTGCCACCATTTTAAAATCTTGGTTTATAAGTTTGCTTTATAGGATCCCAAGCTCTGTTTCCTCTTTTGGTTTGGAGAGAAGGATAACATGCGCAAAATTGGGTTCTACGCCAACCAGATCTCTCCCTGTGGTTTATGGACCTTTCTTCCAGGAACTTGTCAAAACCTTTTTATTAAACCTAGCTACACTAGCAGCTGTTACTACATCGTTCGGTAACAAATTCCAGAGTGTAATTACGTATTGAGTGTAAAAATATTTTCTACAATTTGTCTTAAATGGGCTACATTTTAGCTTCATTGTATGTCCCTTTAGTTTTTCTATTCTTTGAAGGAGTAAACAACCAATCTGTGTTTACATGTCGCTCTCCACTCTTTATTTTATAAACCTCTATCATATCTCCCCTCAACTGTCTTTTTTCCAAGTGAAAGAACCCTAACCTTTTAAGCCTTTTCTCATAGGGGTATCATTCCATCTCTTTTATCATTTTGGTGGCTCTTCTCTATATCCTTTATGATTTTGCTATATCCTTTTTAAGATAAGGTGACCAGAATTGCACACAATATTCAAGGTGTGGTCGCACCATGGAATGATACAGAGGCATAATAATATCTTTGGTTTTATTCTGCATTCCTTTTCTTATGATTCCTATAATTGTAGTTGGTTTTTTTGGCCACCACTGCAAACTGGGCAGAGGGGTTCAATGTATTATCCACAATGACACCTAGATCCCTTTCCTGGGTGGTGGTTCCTAATGTGAAATCTTGCATCGTGTAGTCATAGTTTGGGTTGTTTTTTCCTAAGTTCATAACTTTGCACTTGTCCACATTAAATTTCATCTGCCATTTGGACACCCAGTCTCCCAATTTATCAAGGTCCTCTTGCAATTTTTCACAATCCTCTTGTTTTGCTTTTAAAATTTTTGAATAATTTTGTGCCATCTACAAATTTGTTCACCCCACTCATTATTCCCATTTCCAGGTCAATTATGAATATGTTAAAAATCAGCAAACCAGCACAGAATTCTGGGGTACTCCATTATTCACCTTTCTCCACTGAGAATATTGGCCATTTAGCCCCACTCTGTTTTCTGTCTTTTAACCATTTCCTAATCCACAATAGTACACTGCCTCTTATCCCATTATTTTTTAATTTCCCCAAGAGTCTCAAAGGCTTTCTGAAAATCCAGATACACATAAGAACATAAGATATGCCATACTGGGTCAGACCAAGGTCCATCAAGCCCAGTATCCTGTTTCCAGCAGTGGCCAATCTAGGTCATACATACCTAGCAGTATCCCCAGGAGACACAGGTTCCACAATGCTTGTATTGGTTCAAGCATTGATATCCTGGGTCCCTTTTTAATGATGGTTTATGGACCTTTCCTCCAGGAACTTGTCCAAACCTTTTTTTAAACCCAGCTACATTAACAGCCTTTACTACATCCTCTGGTAACAAATTCCAGAGTTTGATTACACATTGAGTGAAAAAATATTTTCTCTTATTTGTCTTAAATAGTTTACCCTGTAGCTTCATTGCATGTCCCCTAGTTTTTCTATATTCTGATAGCGTAGACAATCGATCTACGTTTACCCGTTTCACTCCATTCATTAATTTATAGACCTCTATCATATCTCCCCTCAGCCGTCTCTTTTCCAGGTTGAAGAGCCCTAACCTTTGTAGCCTCTCTTCATAGGAGTAGCCTTCCATCCCCTTTACCATTTTGGTGGCGCTTTTCTGTACCTTTTCTAATAATGCTATATCCTTTTTAAGATACGGCGACCAGAATTGCACACAATATTCAAGGTGCAGTCGTACCATGGAACGATACAGAGGCATTATAATATCCTTTGTTTTATTTTCCATTCCTTTCCTTATGATACCTAACATTATATTTGCTTTCTTTGCCGCCGCTGCACACTGGGCAGAGGGTTTTAACATGTTATCCACGATGACTCCTAAATCTTTTTCCTGGGTGGTGGTTCCCAATGTGGAACCTTGCATTGTGTAACCATAGTGTGGGTTGTTCTTTCCTAGGTGCATAACTTTGCACTTGTCCACGTTAAATTTCATCTGCCATTTGGATGCCCAGTCTTACAATTTATCCAGATCCTCCTGCAGTTTTCCATAATCCTCTTGGGTTTTAACCACTTTAAACAGTTTTGTGTCATCTGCAAATTTGATAACTTCACTAGTTATTCCCTTTTCCAGGTCATTTATGAATATGTCAAAAAGTAGCGGACCCAGTACAGATCCCTGGGGTACTCCACTATTCACCTTTTTCCATTGGGAAAATTGGCCATTTAGCCCTACCCTCTGCTTTCTATCTTTTAACCAGTTCCCGTTCCACAATAGTACACTGCCTCCTATCCCATGACTTTTAAGTTTTGCCAGAAGTCTCTGATGAGGGACCTTGTCAAAGGCTTTCTGAAAGTCCAGATACACTATATCAACCGACTCACCTTTGTCTACCTGTTTATTCACACCTTCAAAAAAACATATCAGATTAGTAAGAAAAGATCTTCCTTGTCTTAAACCATGTTGGCTGTCTCCCATTAGGCCATAACTATCTACATGCTGTGTAATTTTGTTCTTTATGATGGTTTCTACCATTTTCCCCGGTACTGACGTCAGGCTCACCGGTCTGTAGTTTCCAGGATCACCCCTGGAACCCTTTTTAAAAATTGGCGTTACATTGGCGATCCTCCAATCTTCAGGTATTACAGATGATTTTAATGAAAGTTCACAGATTACTAATAGCAGGTCTTCAATCTCATATTTCAGTTCTTTCAACACTCTTGGATGTATATCATCCGGTCCAGGTGATTTGCTACTATTCAGTTTATCAAATAGTTGTAATACATCTTCCCCGTGTAGCGATATTTCTCTCAATCCTCTGTAGTATCACCTTTAAATACCACTTCAGTCTTAGGTAACATCCCTACATCTTCCTCAGTAAAGACTGAAGCAAAGAATTCATTCAGTCTCTCCACTATAGCCTTGTCTCCTCTTACTGCCCCTTTTACCCCTCTATCATCTAACGGTCCCATTGACTCTCTCACAGGCCTTGTGCTACGAATGTACTTGAAAAAGTCTTTATTTTGTGTTTTTGCTTCCGTAGCAAGTTCCTTCTCAAATTCTCGCTTTGCCTGCCTTATCAATGCTTTGCATTTAACTTGCCAGTGCTTGTGCTGTTTCCAGTTTTTGTCATTTGGCTCTTTTTTTCCATTTCCTGAAAGATGCTTTTTTGGCAGCAACAGCCTTTCTGACTTCACCTTTAAACCATGCTGGCAGTTTTTTGAACTTCCTTCCACTTTTCTTAATGCGTGGAATACAGCTGGTCTGGGCTTCCAGGATAGTATTTTTAAACAACACCCAAGCTTGATGTAAGTCTTTAACCTTCGCAACCGCCTGTTTGCCTCTTTCTGCTCTGGGAAGAGCAATGCCCTCACAGTGCTCTGCTAGAGAGGTGGATATTTAACTCCTGTGACGACTTTGCTGTGAGTTCTAGCTGTCTATTTATTTATTTATTTGTTGTCTTTATTAGTGTGCTACTTCACCTCCCTGTTCCATTTAGTTTTGCACTTCAGCTTTCTCAGCTGTATAACTTACCCTGCCTCTCTCAACTTACTGGCCTTTGTGTGGTAGCCAGGTTAACTGTTACTTTAAATTAAATATCTCTCCCTGCTATGTCCCCAGAACGTGCTGCATTTTAAACTTTTTTTCCTGCTCTAGCCTACCTGAGGGACTAAACCTCTCCCCCCCGCTGAGGGTACAGAATAGGGTACCTTGTAACAGCCCTCTTTTAATAGGTCTTATTTCCCTCCCTCCCTCCCTGACACCCACTCGCCCCTGGGGTAATTGTAGCTTTATAGGTACTTACACGTCTTAGAGGAAAGGGGCTGCTCTCAGGTGCAGCTCTTTATCCAAATCAGTCATACATTGAGGACCTGAGATTAATTAAGCTTCAGGTAAACAAGGTATATTAGAGGTATTAGATAACACTTTTATTAGTATAAGCATCTACACCAACCCTTAGTAAATACAGAATTTAAAGACCTAAACACAAGCTTTAAACTAAGATGCAGACAACAGTCCAACAGCGAGATGGGGGCTTTCCAGTCTTTTGCATTGAGTGTCACATGTATGATTTTCTCCCAGTTGGTGAGAGGTCTTACGTATGCACTAAGTGCAAGGAGCTCTTTGCTCTCAGGGAACAGGTCCGTACTCTAGAGGCTAGAGTAGCAGACCTGGAAAACATAAGGAAGACAGACGTACATGGACGAGACCTACAGGGATATAGTCCTGATGTCCCACCTCCAGTCTGGTAGCATCCCTGTTGCCATGGAGAAGAGAGGTCACGTGACAGGAGAGCATCACCCCGGTGTGGTAGGACGTGATCCTGTAACTAGGACCTGTCCTCCAGGTGATGTAAAACCCTCTCGCACTAAGGACGTTTCTCCAGGGCCATGTGCCCATGAGGGAAGGGATAGGACAGCTGTTATAGTTGGTGATTCAATCATTAGGCATGTAGATAGCTGGGTGGCTGGTGGACGTGAGGATCGCCTGGTAACATGCCTTCACACCTTCAAAACACACTTTAACAGATTAGTTAGACAAGACTTTCCTTGACTAAATCCATGTGCGCTTTCCCCAATTAAACCATAATTACCTACATGTTCAGTAATTTATTGTTTATAATAGTTTCTGTCATTTTGTCTGGTACTGATATCAGGCTCATCGGTCTTTAGTTTCCTGGATCGTCCCTGGAACCCTTTTTAAATTACCGGTCAACAAATTTGTTCAAAAGTTTTGTTTCCTGAAAAATTTCTGGTGATTATGATAAGACAGCTTCAGGCTGGACGCAAATATAATTTCTGATTAACTGTTTCACATAGGAATTTGGAGAAACATGAAATTGCATTTTGACTGAATTTAGCTTGTGTAATCGCACAATGATACTGACATATTGCACTTATTAACTTGAGCTAAAAATGTTTTACTCCTGATTTTCATTTGTACAAGGCATCTGATGCTTTTCATCTCAGTGTCCAACAATAGTAGCCAGCATTGATGGATTCCAGTTGCCCTGATACCACTTTTCCATCTTTGCAGTGTCCCGGTGAAAGCTTTCACTATGTCTGTCATTGACTGCACCAAGATTAGCAGGGAAGAAGTCCAAGTGTGAATGCAGAAAATGAATCTACAGTGATATGTTGTACATCATCATTTTGTATGCTTAAAGCATGTTGTCAACCAGCCGGACGTAGTTTAGTGCCCTGTAATTGCCAAGAAAATTCTCAACAACATCCCTGAATGCCTTCCATGCAATTTTCTCATGTCCCACTAGCAGTTCTTCAAACCGCATGTCATTGATGACGTGTCTGACTTACGGACCCACAAAAATGCATTCCTTAATCTTGGCATCAATTATTCTTGGAAACATCTGTCTCAAATATTGAAATTCTTCACCTTTCTTGTTCTTCACTTTCATGAAGTTTTTCATCAGTCCTAGTTTTATATGAAGAAGAGGCAAAAATATCTTTCTTGTGTTGACAAGTGATTCATGTGCCACATTTTTCTGTCCTGGAACCAAAAGCTTACAAAGCGGCCAGTACCTTTTAATGTAATGAGACACTCTAGCACAGGAATCCCATTCGCAAATGAAACAGTACTTGGTATACCTGAGTTACGTTCCTAGTAGCAAATGCCACTATTTTTAGATCACCACAGATGTTCAGTTGTAGCTTCAATGTGTGTTTTCAATAACAGTTCCATGTTTTCAATGTGTGTTTTCAATGTGTGTTTCAATAACAGTTCCATGTTTTTGTAGGTTTCTTTCATGAGTGCTGCATAGGCAATGATTATCAAAGGGTGAACATTGCCATTGTTTAACAAGGCAGCTTTCAGGCTTAACAGTGACAAATCAATAAAAAGGCACCATTATTTTGTGGGTCATGCTCCCAACCCAAAGCCAAGAACATAAAATGGAGTGGAGTGGAGGAGTGGCCTAGTGGTTGGGGCAAGGTACTTCAGACCGGAAGGTCGTGGGTTCAAATCCCACTAGAGGACAGCAACCTTGGGCCGGAAGGACTGGGGTTTCTAGTCCCACAGGTGCTCCTTGTGGTCTTGGGCAAGACACTTAACCCTCCATAGCACATGTTCCCTATAAAATAGTTATCTCCAAGTTATAATGCCCTGTTCAATGTAATTTCAGTTTGTTCAATGTAAACCGCACTGATGCAGAATAGCGCGGTATAGAAGAGAATGTAAAAAAATAAATAAATAAGATATGCCATACTGGGTCAGACCGAGGTCCATTAAGCCTAATATCCTGTTTCCAACAGTGGCCAATCTAGGTCACAAGTACATAACAGTTTCCCTAAAAGACACAGGTTCCACAATGCTTGTATTGGAATAAGCAGTGGATTTCTCAGGTCCCCTTTAATAGTGATTTATGGGTCTTTCTTCCAGGAACTTGTCCAAAGCTTTTTTAAACCCAGCTACACTAACAGCTTTTACTACATCCTCCGGTAACGAATTCCAGAGTTTGATTACGCGTTGAGTGAAAAAATATTTTCTCTTATTAGTCTTATATGGGTTACACTGTAGCTTCATTGCATGTCCACTAGTCTTTCAACATTCTGATGGCATAAACAATCAATCTATGTTTACCCATTCCTCTCCATTCATTAATTGATAGAACTCTATCTTCTCCAGGAACAAGCAGGAAGTCAGTCCTCATATATGAGTGACGTTGGCGCCGTCGGAGCCCCCGTGAAAGCATCTTCCCAGCTTTCAAAGGAAGCCTTTGGGAAATGCCACCACACATGCATGGTCCCCTTCCTGCGCAACGGTGCCATCTTACTCACTCCCTTTTTCCACAGAGCCCAACAGATTTCTGTCTTCTTTTCCCGGATTTTATTTTGTGCATTATAGTGCTTTTCTTTCTCTGGTTAGCACCGATCTCTTAATTGCCTCCAAGCCCCGTTGCTTTGGCTTCAAGTCTCAGAACCATTTTTAGGTATTTTTCTTGGAGCGCGGTTTTATGCCTTTTTCTAACCGCTGGTTGCGTCCAGGGTTTTCGCCCTTGCAGGGCTCCTTTTTACCCCAATAACCAGTGGGTTCACAAAGTGTGATCGGTGTGCAAAGTACATGTCTGTATGTAACTGATACACATGACTGCTGTCTCCGGTGTCTAGGTGCCGACCATGACCCAGAGATTTGCACACTGTGCAAAAAAATGTTTGCCGACGCCATCCAAAGTCATCGGCAGAAGCAAGATGACATCTTCCACAGGTCAGATTCTGCCCCATTGTCCCCGGTAACCTTGCACTTTAAGGCCCTGCATAGATCCTCAGAGTTGCGTAAAGCCCCGTGTTGCCTGTTCGGGTCCACGGACTCTCCAACAAGGGTTCTCCAGAGTGTGAGTGAAAATAGAAAAAGAAATCCTCGAGGACCAAATCCTGGGAATCGGACACACACGGCAAGTCCCTGTACCAGGTCCCACAGCCCTCGGAGGATATCAGAGGAATTGGAGCGGGAGTGACTGGCGAAGGTGCCCAGAACAGATGCTGAGGCCTCCAGTGACAGATCACGGACTCCCTCTCCTCACCGGCACTGGACCCGGTCACCCCTGTGTCCACATCGAAGGCTGCAACTCCTGAGTGGGAATCCAGGATGATGCATTTGGAGTGCAGTGTCACCACCTTCCTTTTGTAATAAATCATAACCTTTTACACAATTACAGACTCCTCACTGAAGCAAAGGGTTACTTTAATTGCATTCTTGCAAGAATGCTGCCTGACTGAACAGACACATTTATCCTGTGTTTCACAGTTCTTTTATAGTACACTATGTCCTCTCCCAGCATGTCGATAATTCATTGGTTAATACTGTCTCACTCCACTTCTTTGCACTTCCGCACCTGTGGCAGGCTACGTGTTACTAGCCACGTAGTCTCTCCTTCCAGGCTGCAGATATACAACAAAGGGAGTCAGAAAATCATTAAATACAAAATTATATTATATAGTAGTAGATGAGTGGAATGCAAAAATCATATTACATTGTAAAAATAACATATCACATTTGTTTATATCAAACCCCTCCCTCTTTCCTTTTAGAATTTTCTTGTTACTTTTTGCACTTACTCTACAGTTCCATAGGAAGCTTCTAATTTAGGTAACATCCTTCCTGACTCCATCTCTTACCCTTTATTGTCCATTAAATAACACTGCATCCTTGTGCACTGGAGGTGATACAATCATTTGTTTAGTGCTTGCAATTTCTGTCAATCTTTGAGTTAGCCCTCCTATACACGGTATTATGCAACACCCCACCATAATTAATACTCCATTTACAACAAGTACAGAGGTAAATATAGATACTACCACCCCTTTCCACTTCCCAAACCATGACTCCAACCATCCAGTGAGAGCGATATCTGTACCTGAATTTTCTGCCAATTCCTCTGCCAAGGTAGTTAGTCCTTGCAGGGCTTTAGTGATAGTGCCATCAGGGGCTATGTTATTGGGGATGAACATATAACATTCCCCCCTCCCCAACATCACACATGCCCCCTTTTTCAGCTGCCATCATATCTAAAATCATTCGGTTCTCCCAGGCCATTCTGCTAGTGGCATCCAATTGTTCTGCAATCCCCTTTATTGCATCCCGGGTATAATTGATAAACCGCTGTTTGGGTATGATAAATATAATTTATCCAATCTACATTTTTGTTTATCGTGATTACCCATAACAGGGATTCCAATCCAGCTGCAATCTGGTTTCGTGCTTTATACTCATCCGGAACTCCCCGAGGGACTCCTATTGCGTATGCTTGCAGATGGTTGGCAAAGTAAACAAAAGAACCCAAAAATGGCTATTTAAAGTCTTCTTACTTTCAGAAGCACAGCCTTTGATAGCAAGGCTGTCACCTTCCTTTTAGTCCTTGCTAATTACAGCATAAAGTCCAAACAAGCTTAATCTTCTGTGGCAGTTTGGCTTCTATCAGCCTCAATTCCTTCTAGGCTGCATTTCAGGTACAACTGAACTCAAAACAAGAAGTAAACATTCAGACTGCCATCAGAAACTCTCAACAGGCTTTTCACATAACAGAGGAGCAAAGAAAATCTCTTCTAGAAGGTAAATTGGCTTCTTGCCGTTTCACAGTTCAAACCACAGGTGGATAACAAGCATGAATTACAGCTTCTCCAGGACCAAGCAGGAAGTCAGTCCTCACATATTGGTGACATCGATGTTGATGGAGCACTTGCGGAGCATTTCCCTAGCTTTCTATGAAAGCCTTTGGGAATACTGCACGCATGCGCGGTCCCATTCCCGCCTAAAGGTGCTATCTTGCTCAGTCTCTCTTTTTCCGTGGAGCCCGTCGGACGTTTGTCCTAGTTCACCCGGAAAATAGTTAGATTTTTTTCTTCGGATCCCTGCGATTTCTTCGTGGGTTTTTTTCCGGTTCGACGCCGGTTCCCCTTCTCGCCGGGTTCGGTACACCGGTATTGAACCCGATCTTATTTTTCGGTTTTTCCATTCATGGCTGGCGTTTGCGCCCTTTTTTTCTTTTTCCCTGGAAGGCCGGTCCTTTGACCTCGCGGGAACTCTTTTTTTCCCTGATGGCTTCCAGTGGTTTTAAGAAGTGTGATCGGTGCAAGAAACTAATGTCTCTCACCGACACACACGACTGCTGCCTTCGGTGCCTCGGTCCTGACCATGATCCTAAGATCTGTGGACCATGTGGGAAAATGTCCACTAAGGCACTGCGAAGTCGTCAGCACCAAAAGGAAAGGCTTTTCTCGGATTCGGCCTCTGGCCGGGCCCGGACCTCATCTGAGGCCTCGACGTCTCGGGAATCTGACCCCGAGCATCGTCAGGGTTCCTCAGAGAGGGGGTCCCCCGAGCGGGAGCGAAAGAGGAAGAAGCGGCTCGCGAGGGCGGCGTCGGAGGAGGTCCCTGGCTCCTCGAGGGCTAGGTCTCGGACCCCCGACCGCTGTCCTGAGCCCGTGGAACAGGAGAAGCCATCAAAAGTACCTCGGGTGGAGCCAGAGTCTGCTGGACACGTAAGTCCTGTTGTCCTCAAGGACTCTCTTCCCAGGGAGCCGACGTCGAGCCCGGCGCTGCCGGGGCCCGAGTCGGTTGCTGCTGAGTCTCCTGAACTGGGTCTCAGGCTGACAGCCTTGGAGTGCAGACTGTCTGCCTTCATGGATCAGCAGCGGGTGCTGATGGCCAGCCTCGCTGGCGCATCTGCCCCGACCACCGGGAACTCGACGTCGAAGTCGACCCCGGAGACCGAGCCGATACTCGAGACCATGAAGGCTCGAGGTCGTCCTCGGTCACGGTCACCCTCGACCTCCTGGTCGGGACCAAGGGCATCGACGCCGGTGCCGCCGGGCCCCGCGCGGTCAGAGCCCGACTCCTCTTCGGACAAGTCCGCCTGGGAGACGAAGGACGAGGAGTCCCCCGATACCTTCAAGACTCTGTGCGTCCCGTCGGACTCACCGCAGTCTGAGCCCCAGAGTAGGTCCCCTCCGGAGGATACCCGATTCTCGGAGTTCGTTAGGGATATGGCCGCTGCTTTGGCAATCCCGGTGGACCCCGAGGAGGAGCCGAGGAGCTCGAGGCCCTCCAGTATGACTCTCTTCCGAAGGAGGCATTTACTGTGCCAGTTCCTCCGATGCTGGAACGGCTCCTCTTCCAGATGTGGGAGGCACCGGCCTTGGTGCCAGTTCTGAGCAAGCGGGTCGATTCCATTTATCGACGCCGTAAGAGCCCTGGTTTTCAGAAGGCGCAGCTACCTCACCATTCCATGGTGGTGGAATCGGCCATGCATCGTCTGAAAAGCCAGAAGATGCACTCCGTGGTGCCCCCCGGCTGGGAGGCCCGCAACCTGGTTGTGTTTGGTAGAAAGTGCTTCCAGGGCTCAATGCTTGCTTGCCGTGTCCAGTCTTACCAGCTGTACATGGGCATGTACCTGCGGGACCTGGCAAAGGAGCTTGCCGGGTTCTCTGCTGGTCTCTCCGGGGAACCCTTGCAGAGGTTCAAGTCCTTGTCTTCGGGGATCCGGGAATGCTCTAAGTTCATGTCCCGAGCCGCCTACAATGGCTTCGGCCCGTGTTGCGGCAGCCGGCATCGCGGCTCGATGCCAGGCATGGCTGCAGTCATCGGACCTCGAGCCATGGGTTCAGGACAAGTTGCTCGATGTCCCTTGCTGAGGTGAGAACCTTTTTGGCAAGCCCATGGCCGAGAAGGCTGCTGAGCTCGAAACCAAGCACCTCACGAGGACAAGGCTGTCTAGAAAGACTTCTGCCCCTTCACATAAGAAGAAGGGCTCGGGTAAAAAGTCCTTTTACCCGAGGAAGGCGATTGCCTACAAACAGTTCCCCCCTTACCAGGCCTCCCCCGCTCCCCCACAGGGTCAGCAGGCCAAGGGGCAGGGACATGGGCCCCGTAGGCAGAAGGCCCCCAAGCCTCCGGCTCCTGCTCCCACTCAGCAGGGTGGGGGTTTTTGACTCCCAAGGCATAGCCTCTCCATCTCTGCTGTCCCATCCCTGTACAGGAGGTTGACTAGCCCTGTTTGCCCACCGGTGACCACACATTACAGGAGACAATTGGGTCCTAAGCATCGTCCACAAGGGCTACATGCTTAATTTTCATCAGTTGCCTCCTCCCTACTTTCCAGCAGAGCCTCCAAGGCCTCCTCTCCATACAGCCCTCCTCCTGCAGGAGCTCCAGGTTCTGTTGCGAGACAAGGCGGTGGAGCCTGTGCCTCTCCACCTACAAGGTCACGGTTTCTACTCCAGGTACTTCCTAGTACCAAAGAGAACAGGGGACCTCAGGCCTATTCTCGACCTCAGAAATCTCAACAAGTTCTTAGAGAAGGAGAAGTTCAAGATGCTTACTCTTGGAACACTTCTGCCCTACCTCCAGCAGGGAGATTGGCTATGCTCTTTAGATCTAAAGGATGCGTACACTCACATCCTCATTCATCCAGACCACAGAAAGTTCCTCAGGTTCATTGTGGGAGGAAACCATTATCAGTACAGAGTACTGCCATTTGGCCTCACCTCCGCCCCCAGGGTCTTTACCAAATGCCTGGCAGTGGTGGCGGCCTACTTAAGGAATCAGGGTATCTTTGTCTTCCCCTATCTGGATGACTGGCTCATCAGGGGTCAGATGTGCCAGGAGGCCGGGCAAGCCACCCTCCGAACGATTTCTCTCTCCAACACCTGGGGTTTGTCATAAACTTCGCAAAGTCCACTTTGCTCCCCTCCCAAAACTTGGAGTTCATAGGAGCAAGGCTAGACTCTCTGCAGGCAAAAGCTTTCTTGCCAGAGGACAGAGCCCAAAGACTGATATCCTTGGCAAACCAGTTTCTCAGCAGGTCACTGGTCTCCGCCAAGCTCTGCCTGAGGCTTCTTGGCCACATGGCTTCGACAGTACATGTGACTCCCCATGCCAGGCTTCATATGAGGCCTGCGCAATGGTGCCTCAGAACTCAGTGGTCGCAGGCCACAGGGAGCCTCAGAGACAGAGTAAAGGTGTCCAGACCATTCCTGCACTCCCTACGTTGGTGGCTGCATCCTCCCAACTTACTGAAAGGGATGCCTTTTCAGCCACCTGGGTTCACAGTGGTATTGACCACTGATGCCTCTCTGCAGGGCTGGGGAGCACACTGTCTGGGCAAGTGCACCCAGGGTCTGTGGTCTCCCTGGGAGGCCAAGCAGCAAATCAATCTACTGGAACTGCGGGCTATTCGCTTAGCCCTCAAGACTTTCTTTCAAACCCTGGCCCACCAGTCTGTCTTAGTACAAACAGACAATCAGGTAGCCATGTTTTATGTGAAAGGACACTCTCTGTCGGTTCACCCCTTGGTGTCCCGGTTCCTCAGAGGTTTGCTCTTGCTCAAGCCTCCTGTCCGTCCTCCAGCCCCTGAGTGGGAGTTTTATTTATTTATTTATTTGCAAAACTTTTATATACCGCCAGTTCCAAAGATCATTGGCGGTTTACATCGAACAGCGCCAAAACAAGGCCAAAATTACATAGAACAATTTTGTCTAATATAGTCAAAGTCAAAAAAAGTCAAAATATTACATGGAACAGTTGCAGCTAAATAGAATTACATAAAATAGTAAACTTTTTGTAACTATATATAGAATATATATGGAACTATGTACAGGTATATACAGAGTAAGATAAAATATAAATTTAGAACTATTAATATTTTACAAAAATGCATTTTGATGTATCAGATTAAGGTACAGTTATAGGTAATGATAGTAGTATGTGAATAAATTGTGAGAGTGTCTTCAGGTTTAGCTATGGAGGATGGGATGAAATATCTAGGACATAATCTGTGTTGCAATAGTGTTGTGTAAACAGGTATGTTTTTAGTTCTCTTCTGAACTTTTGTAGATCTTTTATTTCTCTTAGTTGATCTGGGAGGCTATTCCATAAGGTAGGTGCAGTGTATGAAAAGGCTCTGCTGCTTGTTATTTGATTTGTTTTTCTTATTAAGTTAGATACTGAGATGATATTTCGATTTCTTCTTCTTCTCGTTCTGTTTTCTGGATGGCTATGTATTAGTGTGCTTAGGAATGATGGAGCAACCTCGTTAATTAATTTGAAAGTTGTTAATATGATTTTATATTGGATTCTGCTAGCAATGGGCAGCCAGTGTAGTGAGTATAGAATTGGTGTAATGTGGTCAGTAAGTTTTGCTTTGACAATTATTCGCGCAGCAATGTTCTGTGCCATTTGAAGGATTTTTAAATTCTTCTTCGTTATGCCTTGTAGTATTCCATTACAGTAATGGAATACTACGCATGAAATGAGAGTCCGAAGCTGCAAAGATGTCTTACACATTGGAACATGGAACGTACGAAGCATGAACCAAGGGAAGTTGGAGGTGGTCAAGAATGAAATGGAACGTGTGCAACTTGATCTGTTGGGTGTCAGCGAACTGAAATGGACTGGCATGGGGCACTTTGCATCAGATGATCACATGGTCTACTATGCTGGAAATGAAAGACAAAGAAGAAATGGTGTTGCATTTATAATAAAGAAGAAACTTGCAAGAACTGTAATGAAATACAATGCAGTCAGCGAACGCTTAATCTCTATTCGTCTACGAGGATTGCCTATCAACACAACTATAATTCAAGTATATGCCCCAACAACAGCTGCAGAAGAGAATGAAATTGAAGAGTTCTATGAACAAGTACAAGCTGAAATTGACAGAACATGCAAACAGGATATCCTGATCATCATGGGTGACTGGAACGCAAAAGTTGGCAACAAAGAAGAAGGCAAAGTAGTTGGAAAATATGGACTTGGCAACAGAAATGAAGCTGGAGAAAGACTGATAGAATTCTGCAAGACCAATGATCTATTCATCTCAAACACCTTCTTCCAGCAACACAAGCGGCGACTGTATACATGGACTTCACCGAATGGATTATATAAAAATCAAATTGACTACATATGTGGAAGTCAAAGATGGAAAAGCTCTGTAACATCAACAAAGACAAAACCTGGAGCTGACTGTGGTACAGATCATCAACTACTAGTATGCAAACTCAAGCTAAAGTTGAAAAAGAGCAAACCACTCATGAATGCAGCAAAATATGACCTTGAGAATATACCACTGGAATTTAAAGACTGCCTGCAAAATCGATTTGCTGCTTTAGATACAAATGACAGAGCTCCGGAAGAGTTATGGAATGACATCAAGAAGGTTGTGTTGGAAGAAAGCGAGAAGTCTCTACAAAAGGTGAAAAAGCAAAAACGGCCAAAATGGATGACAGAAGAAACTCTGAAAATTGCCCAGAAACGCCAAGAAGCTAAAGCCAGAGGAGAAAGAAAGACAATCGCAGAACTCAACAGAGATTTCCAACGTGCAGCAAGACAGGACAAGGAAAAGTACTACAATGACACTTGCAAGGAAATAGAAGCAGAAACTATTAGAGGAAGAACAAGATCGGCTTTCCTAAAGCTACGAGAGTTAAAGAAAAAGTTCCAGCCTCGAATTGGAATGTTACAAGATGCTCAAGGTTCTATGTTGAATGATGCTGAGAAGATCAAGAAAAGGTGGAAGGAATATACAGAGTTTTTATATGATAAAGATCAAGTGGACCAACAGCCGTTTCAACCTGTACCTTATGATCGGGAACCATTGGTGATGAAAGAAGAAGTTGAAGCAGCATTGAAGGCCTTATCAAAGAACAAAGCACCAGGCATTGATAGCATTCCCATAGAAGTATTGCAGCAATCTGATGCAGCTGTTACCGTACTCACAAGTCTCTGCCAAGAAATATGGAAGACAACATCATGGCCAACTGACTTGAAAAGATCTGTGTTTATACCAATACTAAAGAAAGGTGATCCAACTGACTGTGAAAATTATCGCACAATCTTTCTGATCCCACATGCCAGCAAGATTCTACTGAAGATTATATTCAAAAGAGACTACAACCATACCTGGAACAAGAACTACCTGAAGTGCAAGCAGGGTTCAGGAAAGGGCGAGGAACGAGAGACATCATTGCGGATGTGAGATGGATCCTTGAAAAGACTAAAGAATACCAAAAGGATATCTATTTGTGCTTTATCGACTATAGCAAGGCTTTTGACTGTGTAAACCATGAGAAACTCTGGGCCACATTAAGAAGCATGGGTATACCAGAACACCTGATCGTTCTCTTGCGCAATCTGTACATTGATCAAGAAGCAACAGTTTGAACGGAAGAAGGAGAAACAGAATGGTTTAAACTAAACAAAGGTGTAAGACAAGGCTGCATACTTTTCCCCTACCTGTTTAATTTATATGCAGAACAAATCATCAGAGAAGCAGGATTGTATGAAGACAACAGAGGTGTGAAGATTGGTGGAAGACTCATCAACAAGTGTCACATTGTCTCATTATCCGCTGACGGACACAGTGCTTCATTGCTTGCTCGATGCTGTACTATTCCTGTCTTATATGCTGCCACATTGTTCCAAATACCTACTCACCGCCAGACAGTAAGTTTATACACTGCGGATAGCTAGCACAATAGTCAATGCCGGTCCCACTAATTACCCAGCAACTTACAGCTCACATACTAGTTCACAAAAACATCACAAAATGCACCCATTTCTAGCCTTGGCATGTCTACACCTAGCCTCCTGGCTCCCCCTTACAGCCCAAGCTTTTCACACAAACACTAACCACATCCCAATACTCCACAGTGACGGGAAAAGATGGACAGAGAATCACCAACACCTCCCAAGAGAACCCAACGACATGCCTTACTCACATTTATTACACATCCCACTTCAACATCTCAAGAAATCACATTTGGACCGTCAGCAACACCATCAAGCCCTGAAGTGTGCACTCATCAACGCAAGGTCAATACGTACAAAATGGCCAATAATTACCGACCTGGTCACAACCCATAATCTTGATATCATCATGATCACAGAAACTTGGCTATCAGAATGTGACAACGCAATCATCAACCACATGTTACCCACAGGTTTTTCAGTCCACACATGCCATAGAACCAATCAGAGAGGAGGAGGAACACTCATCCTTGTCAAAACTTGCCTAGGCTTCCAGATGTGCAACTCAACCAGCACAGCCCACCTGGACTCCCTCACCATAACAAATGACACCTGCACGATCAACCTACTGTACCGAGCACCAACACCATCCTCAGAGGATCTTGCAACGATAATGGGCCTCGCCTGCAACTCAAACAGACCACGATCCCAGAACTGGATCCTAGGTGATTTCAACCTGCCTACGCTACATGAATCCCAAGCCTCTGCTTTCCTAGAAGCGTTACAAGATCTAGGATACGATCAGCTAGTCATTAATCCCACCCACGTCAAGGGAAACAAACTTGACCTGATCTTTGCCCCACAGACGGATAAGGATACCACCCCACTAATACCACCAACCATAACTCCTGTGCCATGGTCCAACCACAGCCTGATCCAATTCCAGATACCTATTAACACACACAATAAAAACTCCAACAAAACCAACACTGCCCACGAACCCTTTTTGAAGCGCTTCCGCCCCTTTAATAAAGAAGAGCTTCGAGAGAAGATCCTCCCACTCCTCAACAACATACCACACGACCTAGATGCATTGGTGTCCACCTGGGGCGAGAGCCTCAAGACCATTGCATGCATACCAGCCACAAATAAAACAACAAAGAAACGAGAGCACACACCATGGTATACCAAAGACCTCCGAGACTCACTCAAGTGCCTGCGCAGGCTCGAGAGAAGATGGCGTCGGTCTCACTCTACGGAAGCACAAGGTACTTACATCGCTCACCTAAGAGTACACCGTGATGAATTAACAAAAAAGCGGAAACAATATCATTCCGACATCTTGAAGCGGTCACTAAACAAGCCCCACGACCTCTTCAATATAGTGAAATCTCTCATAAGAGAACCTCCTGCAGACCAGTCACAGATGCCACACCCCCAGGCATACTCCAACTACTTACAGTCAAAAATGGTCCAGACTACTACATCTGCAACCAACTACCTACAACCTGAAGTGACCCAGGCTGGTGCAACCTCGAACTCCGCGGAAAACACCTCTCGGCATATCTTGCCCCAACCATCACCACTATACAAATTTGAAAAAATATCACGCAGAGAGATTGAAGACACTATCGCTGCAATCAACCCTACTACCGCACCCAATGACCCATGCCCTGCATTATGGATAAAGGAGTTACGAGGTGACTTAAGCCAATATCTAAGCGAATTAATAAACCAATCTCTTACAACCGGATCGTTTCCACAAAGTCTGAAACAAACATCTATCAGACCACTGCTAAAAAATAACAAGCTGGACCCATCGAAAGTGGAATCATACAGACCAATTTCAAGTATCCCCATGCTTGCCAAAGTAATCGAACAGTTAGTACAGCGCCAAATCCAACAGCATATTGATACTGAAGCCCCACTGGATCCTTCCCAGCATGGGTTCAGAGAAGCACATGGGGTTGAAACCCTCCTCACCAACCTATTTGACCATCTAGTCTCTGGAACCGACAAAATTCATCAAGGATTCGCCCTCATATTTCTTGACATTGCGGCGGCTTTCGACTCGGTGAGTCACGAGATACTCATACAACGCCTCAGCGAGAAAGGAATTCAGGGAACAGCCCTAAAGTGGTGCAAGTCATACCTGACTAATAGATGGCAACATGTAAGGTCAGGCTCCACAACCTCCGAACCATTTTTACAAAACCAGGGTGTACCACAGGGCTCGTCACTATCTGCATTGATGTTTAACATCTACATGCAGCCCATATGTGCCCTAGCACGTTCATTCAAGGTCAACTGTTTAGCCTATGCAGATGACATCCTCCTATACATCCCATTCAGGACCAACCAACCAGACCTCTCCCCTCTAACAAGATGTTTTGAGGCAGTAGCAGAATGGTTCAGCACACAAAACATGAGAATCAACTACAGTAAAACAGATGTCCTTTTCATCTCAAGGAACCAGGACTTCACCCCTCCACTCTCTTTAAAAATCGGCAACACAGAACTGAAAACCAAACCCACAATCCGCTACCTTGGCGTTACACTGGATCAACATCTGGATCTGAAAACCCACATAAAAAACACAGTAAAAACAGTATACATGAAAATAAAGACCTTAAAACATCTCCGACCGCTACTCGACTTCAGCGACTACCGATCGATCTATCAGGCATTAATACTACCTCATTTCGACTATGCCAACGTAATTCTACACGGTCTCCCTCAAGCAATGCTAGCTCCTCTCCAGCTTGCAATGAACACTGCTGCAAGAGTACTAACAGGGGCTTCACGGAGAGAGCACATAACGCCAGTACTGATGAACCTCCATTGGTTACCGGTTCAAGCAAGAACCCTCCACAAAGTTCTAACCTTAACTTTCAAAGCCGCAAACACTCTGACCCCCACAGCCCTCAGCAAGATGATAAATAAAGTACCACAGAACAGAAATAGAAGACCCATGATGCAAAACACCCTAGAGGTCCCAAAAGTAATAACAAAATGCACAAGAGCAACAACAAATAGGGCCTTTACGATTTACGCTCCCAGAGCATGGAATGCTCTCCCCACCTCTATTCGAAACATCACTTACCTAACCCACTTCAGGAAGGCAATAAAGCAGCACCTGTTCACTACATACTACCCTGAATCTAGCCTTAGTAACCATACATATGGCCCCTCAGACAATCACTCATTACAATTAAACAATCAGACTCAGCATGAAAAAGGATAATCAACTGATCGCTCAGAATGTACCCACTGAAATAGAATTAAGACCCCAGTGTAAATAAGATGTAGATATGTTCTGCCTGAAATCAAGTACCAGTGTAACAATGTATAGAGTTATAGAATGTACATAGTTTCCCCCAGTTACTTCCAAGTTGATCTCCCTGTTTATTGTAAATACAACTCAAAGTTCCCTGTGTTGTATAGTTGATGTTAAATGTAAACCGCTCTGATCTAAAATAGAGCGGTATAGAAGAACTGTTAAATAAAATAAATAAATAAAAATAAATAACAACCTTCGCTATGCTGATGATACCTCATTACTGGCTGAAAGTGAAGATGATCTGAAACATTTGCTTCTCACAATCAAAGAACATAGTCTCAAAATGGGCCTGCACCTTAATGTAAAGAAGACAAAGATCATGACAACTGGCATAATCAACAGGTTCATCGTTGAAGGAGAAGAAATTGAAATTGTGAACAACTTTAACCTACTTGGATCAACTATCAATAAAGAAGCAACAAGCAGTCAAGAAATCAGACGACGCATTGCTCTTGGCAGAATGGCTATGAAAGACCTAGATAAGATTCTCAAGAGCAGAGATGTCTCTCTCCATACAAAGATTCGACTTGTTCAAGCCATGGTATTTTCAATAACATCATATGGATGTGAAAGCTGGACAGTGAAAAAGATAGACAGGAAGAAAATTGATGCCTTTGAATTATGGTGCTGGCGGCGAATACTGTGTATACCATGGACTGCCCGAAGAACAAATCAGTCGGTACTAGAGGAGATCAAACCTAAGCTTTCTTTAGAAGCTCAGATGACAAGACTTCGACTTTCATACTTTGGACACATCATGCGAAGAGAGAGATCATTAGAGAAAGACATTATGCTTGGCAAGATAGAAGGTCAACGCAAAAGAGGAAGGCCAGCAATGAGATGGATCAATACAATAACAGCAGCCACGGGTACCAGTCTGTCAACAATGAGCCGCCTGACTGAAGATCGAACACAATTTAGGATAGCTATCCAGAGGGTCGCCATGAGTCGACTCCGACTCGACGGCACTTAACAACAACAACAACAATCAAAATGGGGAGTTATTAAGGCTTGTGTAATGGTTCTGAAATCATCGTATTCTATAAGTGGCCTAAGTTGTTGAATAGATTGAAGTTTGAAAAAGATTGTTTTGGCTATTTTCTTTATGTGGGAAGTGAAACTAAGGGTCCTGTCGAGGATGACACCTAGATATTTAATCTCTTCTTTAACTGGGAGGGTGAAATTCGAGAGTTTTATTTCTGATGGTGGTGTGAAATTCATGTTTCTTGATGTAAATAATACTTCTGTTTTTTTGAAATTAATATTCATATTGTTTGAACGAAGCCATAGTTCAGCTTCCATGAGGCAATCTGCTAAGTTGTCATAGTTGGGATCTAGTATGTTGACGGGAGCGAATAACATAATGTCATCCGCATATATGTGATAGTTAATCTTGTATTTTTGGAATATGGTGCAAATCGGCTGCAGATACATGTTAAAGAGAAGAGTAGATAGTGCAGAGCCTTGAGGTATTCCTTGTTCCTGGGGAAATGGTGAAGATGAGATGTGGTTAACTTGTACATATTGTGCACGGTCAGTTATATATGACTTAAACCAATCAAGAGTCAATTTCTGTAATCCCAGCTGTCTAAGTCTGGAGATGAGTATGTTATGGTTCACACTGTCAAATGCAGCAGATATATCAAGAAATATCATGATGAAAGCTTGTTTGGAGTTGTTTAAACCTCTAATTAGAGTATCGAGAAGGGCGAGTAAAAGTGTTTCCACACCATGGAAGGGGCGAAACCCATATTGGTGGTCATCAAGGGGGGCGGATGTATCTATATAATCTTGAAGTTGAAGTTGAACAACTTTCTCAATGATTTTGGTCAAGAAGGGAAGACTGGCGATTGGACGATATGATGATGGGTCATTGTCATTTAGAGATTTATTTTTTTAAAATCGGGCGGATTGCTGAGAGTTTGAGTTCCTTGGGTAGAACACCTTGTTGTAAGGATTTATTTACTATGTCTAAGATGAAGGGAGCAAGTTCTAGTTTAGTTGTTTTGAGTTGAATGTGGTCTTGCAACAACTGACTCGCCCACCTTTTGAGCCGATGGCTACTTGTCCTCTCCGCTTCCTTTCCTGGAAGACTCTCTTCCTGATAGCCTTAACCTCGGCCAGACGAGTGAGTGAGCTTCAGGCCCTGGTCTGTGACAGGCCTTACGCATGATTCTGTAGGAACAGGGTAGTCCTTAGGACTCATCCAAAGTTCCTCCCAAAGGTTGTCTCCTCTCTCCACCTCAACCAGGAGGTGGTTCTTCCAACATTCTTCCCTAGGCCTCATGCAAGCCAGGCTGAAGCAGTCCTGCATACCCTGGACTGTAGGAGGGCCTTATCCTTCTACCTTGACCGTACGAAGGGACATAGAAGGGCTACTCAACTCTTCATCTCTTTTGACCCTAATAATTTGGGGTTAGCTGTGTCCAAGCGTACCTTGTCCATATGGGTGGCTGACTATCACTTGGGCTTACAGGGCGGCTGACCTTCCCTTGCAGGGTCGGGTCACGGCCCACCGTGTAATGGCTATGGCTGCCTCAGTAGCTCATCTCCACTCTGTACCGTTGGCAGACATCTGCAGGGCTGCAACTTGGTCCTCAAGCCAGACTTTTGCGGCCCATTACTGCCTGGAGAGGGAGTCCTGTAGGGACAGTGCTTTTGGCCAGGCAGTACTCCGGAATCTCTTTGAGGTTTAGGCAACTCCTGCCCTCCAGCCCTCCGTTGGGCTACCGGTGGAGGTTCTTTCAGTGAAAAGCCTTTCTTTGATGCTGGGACTAGAGGGAGTTCTCTTGTTCAGCCTGGGTTCCTTGGTAGCCCAGAGCTAGGGAGTCACCCATATGTGAGGACTGACTTCCTGCTTGGTCCTGGAGAAAGAGTAGTTACTCACCTGTAACAGGTGTTCTCCAGGAGCAGCAGGAATCAGTCCTCACAACCCTCCCTCCTCCCCTGGGAGTTGCAGTTGTACATAGTTTGTTTTACATTTTTGTGTGCTGTTTTTTAGCTATGTCATTTGACTGAGCAAGATAGCACCTTTAGGCGGGAAGGGGACCGCGCATGCGTGCAGTATTCCCAAAGGCTTTCATAGAAAGCTGGGGAAATGCTCCACAAGGGCTCCATCAACGTCGATGTCACCCATATGTGAGGACTGATTCCTGCTGCTCCTGGAGAACACCTGTTACAGGTGAGTAACTACTCTTTCTCTCAATTCCTCTGCAGTATCACCTTTATTTATTATTTATTTATTTATTTATTTTATTTACATTCTCTTATATACTGCGCTATTCTGCATCAGTGCGGTTTACATTGAACAAACTGAAATTACATTGAACAGGGTATTATAACTTGGAGATAACTATTTTACAGGGAACATGGGCAATGGAGGGTTAAGTGGCTTGCCCAAGACCACAAGGAGCACCTGTGGGACTAGAAACCCCAGTCCTTCCGGCCCAAGGTTGCTGTCCTCCAGTCCTTCAGTCTTGGGTAACATCCCTACATCTTCCTCAGTAAAGACCGAAGCAAAGAATTCATTCAGTTTCTCTGCTATAGCCTTGTCTCCTCTTACTGCCCCTTTTACCCCTCTATCATCTAATGGCCCAACGGACTCTCTCACAGGCCTTTTGCTACGATTGTACTTGAAAAAGTCTTTATTTCGTGTTTTTGCTTCCGTAGCAAGTTCCTTCTCAAATTCTCGCTTTGCGTGCCTTATCAATGCTTTGCATTTAACTTGCCAGTGCTTGTGCTGTTTCCAGTTTTCTTCCTTTGACTCTTTTTTCCATTTCCTGAAGGATGCTTTTTTGGCAGCAACAGCCTCTCTGACCTCACCTTTAAACCATGCTGGCAGTTTTTTGGACTTTCTTCCACTTTTCTTAATGCGTGGAATACAGCTGGTCTGGGCTTCCAAGATAGTATTTTTAAACAACACCCAAGCTTGCTGTAAGTCTTTAACCTTTGCAACCGCTCCTTTTAGTTTTTTCTTAACTATATTCCTCATTTTATCATAGTCTCCCTTTTGAAAGTTAAAAGGTAGTACTGTGGATTTCTTTACTATCCCTCCTCCACTAATTAAATCAAACATGATCATGCTATGATCACTATTGCCAAGTGGTCCCAACACCCTTATTTCTTGCACCAGATCTGGCGTTCCACTAAGGACTAGGTCCAGTATGGCTTCCCCTCTGGTCGGTTCATGAACCAGCTGCTCCAAGAAGCAGTCATTTATTTCATCCTACCGTAACACTGACCCAGTCGATACCAGGGTAATTGAAATCACCCATTATTACTACTCTGCTGTGACTTTTGTTAGCTTCCTTGATTTCTTTGAGCATTTCATCATCCATTTGTTCTTCTGGCCAGGTGGTCGATAGTACACTCCCACTGCCATCACCTTCCCCTTCATACATGGAATTTCAATCCATAGAGATTCTACAACAAATTTTGTTCCCTGCAAAACTTCAATCCTTTCTGACTCAATGCCCTCTCTAACATAGAGCGCAACCCCTCCACCAATTTGATCAGTTCTATCATTACGATATAGTTTGTATCCAGGTATCACAGTGTCCCACTGGTTATCCTCCTTCCACCATGTCTCTGAGATTGCAATCATATCTAACCCCTCATTTAGTGCTATATATTCTAACTCTCCCATCTTATTGTTTAGACTTCTAGCATTTGCATACAAGCATTTTAGAGACTGTATTTTATTAATATTAATCTGGCTATTGGTAGGCATGGGTAATTTTGAATCTTTACGCTCTGTCTGCACCTTACTCAAGGGCATTTGGGCTACTATACTCTTTTTTGGAACCTCACTGCTTTTGGTAGTATCCTTCAAGGATACCTTCGTCTGAACCATGCGCTCCTGGGCAACTGTCGGCTTTCCCCTATTTTCTAGTTTTAAAGCTTCTCTATCTCCTTTTTAAAGGTTAATGCCAGCAGTCTGGTTCCATCCTGATTAAGGTGAAGCCCATCCCTTCGGAAGAGCCCCTCCTTTCCCCAGAATGTTCCCCAGTTCCTAACAAATCCAAAACCCTCATCCTTGCACCATTGTCTCATCCACGCATTGAGACTCCGGAGCTCTGCCTGTCTTTTGGGTCCTGCACGTGGAACAGGAAGCATTTCGGAGAACGCAATCCTGGAAGTTCTGGATTTCAGTTTCCTACCTAAAAGCTTATTTTTAGCCTCCAGAACGTCCCTACCACATTTTCCTATGTCATTGGTACCAACATGTACCAAGACAGCAGACTCCTCCCTAGCACTATCTATGATCCTATCTAGGCGGTGTGTGAGGTCCGCTACCTTCGCACCAGGCAGGCATGTTACCAGGCGATCCTCACGTCCACCAGCCACCCAGCTATCTACATTCCTAATGATTGAATCACCAACTGTGACAGCTGTCCTGAATCTCCTCTCATGGGAACATGGCCCTGGAGAAACGTCCTTGGTGCGAGAGGGTTTTACATCACCTGGAGGACCCTTCGTGCCACACCAGGGTGATGCTCTCCTGTCACGTGACCTCTCTCCTCCATGGCAACAGGGATGCTGCCAGACTGGAGGTGGGACTTTAGGTCTATATCCCTGTAGGTCTCGTCCATGTACTTCTCTGTCTTTCTTATGTCTTCCAGGTCTGCTACTCTAGCCTCTAGAGAACGGACATGTTCCCTGAGAGCAAAGAGCTTCTTGCACTTAGTGCATACGTAAGACCTCTCACCAACTGGGAGAAAATCATACATGTGACACTCAATGCAAAAGACCAGAAAGCCCCCATCTCGCTGCTGGACTTTTGTCTGCATCTTAGTTTAAAGCTTGTGTTTAGGTCTTTTAAATTCTGTGTATATTAAGGACTGGTGTAGATGCTTATACTAATAAAAGTGTATCTAACACCCCCAATACACCTTGTTCACCTGAAGCTTAATTAATCTCAGGTCCTCAGTGTATGACTGATTTGGATAAAGAGCTGCACCAGAGAGCTTCGAAGGTCGGCGATTGGGGTAGAGCGCCTGTGCGGGAAATCCTCCCGCTCAGAAGCTCCTGCCCAATTGGGGCAGTAGGAGCAACAGAAGGGACAGTTTAAAAGTGGCGCCCAAGCAAACGGGGAGCTGCTTCAGCCTCCGCCACCCACTGCCGACCTCCGAAGCTCCCCCGATCGGGGTAGAGCGCCTGAGCGGGAAATCCTCCCACTCAGAAGTTCCTGCCCAATCGGGGCAGTGGCAGCAACAGAAGGGACAGTTTAAAAGTGGCGCCCCAGCAAATGGGGAGCCACTTCAGCCTCCGCCACCCCCCCCCCACCGACCTCCGAAGCTTCCCCGATTGGGGTAGAGCCGCCTGAGCGGGAAATCCTCCCACTCAGAAGCTCCTGCCCAATTGGGGCAGTAGGAGCAACAGAAGGGACAGTTTATGTTTAAATTTGTTTATTGAAATGCACACAACAACAAACAGCAAATGACAGAAACAGCATAGTACAAAGGAAGCAAAAAATGCAGACAGCAATCCCGCGTCCCACGGAACACAGCAAGCCCATGCTATACAGGCCCCAACCTATGCCATTACACACAACAGTGAATTCAATCAACTCCCCCCGGGGTTATCTATATTACAGAAGAGTAGTGCTGCTAAGGGAATAGCGCAGTCATAAAGTTTTAATTATTTTTACTCCCACCCTCCTCCTCCCCCCTTTCCTCCCCCCTCCCCAATCCCAGCCCCCCCATCCCCCCCCCAGAACCACAAAACCACCTGGCCAGGGCAAGCGATAGGCTCGGTTTAGTCCTTTACCGAACCCCCAGCTAGCCCCCACCCCGAGTACACCAACCCTACTAAACTAAACTCCCCCCTATCTCCCCCCTTCCCCCCGGATCACCCCCTCCCTCCCCCAACCTACTTCAATCAACACCATCCAGATAGAAAGGCATATAGAGCACCAGAGCAATGAGTTATCCACTAAGCCCCCCTAGGATCCGACGGCGCACCCGAGCCGGCAGCAACTGAAGATGCGGGCCCCATCGCCGCAGAAAACGGTCCCATTGCGCTGGGTGACCGTGGACCCCAGATCGTTCAAACAATAAAAGGTGGTGCAGTCTAATCCTCCATTGCCCACACTTGGGACCACCTTCCCCCAGCCATGTCTGTAACACAGTCATACGTGCAGCCACCAAAGCCAATCGTATCCACTTCCATTCAGCCCGACGCAGACACTCTTCCCACCCACCATCCCAAACATCCAGCACCAAGTTAGCCGCCGTGAAAGTCACCCCGTCCCCCCATACATCTCCTCAAATGTCTTTGGACATGGCCCCAAAAGACCCCCATGTGAGGGCAAGACCAGAACATATGGCCCAGCGTGGCCGCTCCTGCCCCGCATCGCGGACACCGTTTGGACGTACCAAGACCCGTCCTCCAGGCTCGATCGGGGGCGTAAAACAATCGTCTTATCTACTTATACTGCATATCACGGTGAGCCACCACCACACTAAGTTCAGGGATGGTAGCGATGCATTGCGTGATCTCCTCGCCCGTGATCTCTTCACCCAACTCGCTGGACCACACGGCTGCTAACCCAGTCTCATCCTCCCCCACCCCCAATCCTTCCAAGGCTTTACGCAGGGACGCCACTTTCGCACCCGCATCCCCCCCATTAACACCTCTTCCATCTGCGAGCTCACCGCCCCTCGCAGCGACTCCTTCGGGATACTGCCAATATAACTACGGATTTGGGCATAGGGGAACACATCTATCTCAGCCAACGCATAGCGGTCCCTCAGCCGGGAAAAGGATTCAAGGGTGCCATCGTCTCGAAGCACATGCTCTAACGTCGTGATCCCCTTCCGTTGCCAACGCAGAAAATCCTTCCCAATAATCCCCGGCACGAAAGCCTTATTCCCTTGAATTGGGAGGAAAGGCGCGTGCAAAGCCGACGCGCCGATGTTCTCACACAAGTGTCGCTACCCTTTATGCACAGGTTCGAGCAATACTTCTTTGGTCACCAAGTCAACTTCGGCCACCGACGGGGCATGCAAGATATACACCAGACTCAAGGGGCGCACCAGCGTCTCCACCATAGCCAGCGGCGTGTAATCCCCCATCCCCCACAGCCAATCCCGAACATGACGGAGTAAACACGCCATGTTATATTGCCGGATATCTGGAAGACCCATCCCCCCCCCCCCCGCTCCCAGGCCCTCTGCAGCCTAGTGATACGGATCCTGGGTCGACGCCCCCTCCAAAGCAGCGTATTGAGCACCTTGTCAATCTGACAGAGATCCTGACGCTTCAAGAGGATTGGAAGGGTTTGTAGCAAATACTGTAGCTTCGGAAAAAGCGTCATCTTGAACAAAGCAATCCGGCCCCCCAACGACAAATGAAGGTCCCTCCACTTTTGCGCCCTGTCCCCCATATCACTGAGCACTGTCCGGACATTAACATGATAAAGGTCTGTCAAATCAGCAGGTATATAGACCCCCAAATACTTAAACTTCCCAGGCGCCCATTTCAAAGGAAACTCCGCGCCCCACCCATCAATCAACTCAGAATCCAGCGGAAGCGCCTCGGACTTGTCCAAGTTTAATCGAAAGCCCGACAATCCCCCATACTCCCGCAGTAGCGCCAATAGGGCCGGCAGCCCAACCTGCGGTTGGTCCAAATGGATCAATAAGTCATCCGCAAAGGCGGCTACGCGGAACTCAGAGTGCCCCATCGAAATCCCCTGAAAGGTCCCGGAAGATCGGATCTTAGTTAAGAGGGGTTCCAATGTCAACACAAACAACCGTGGCGACAAAGGGCACCCCTGACGCGTTCCCTTCTGAATCTTAAAATCAGACGTCAAGTTGCCGTTGACCAAGATAGTCCCAATAGGATCCGTATAGAGTACTCTGATCACATCGACAAAGAAGCCCCGTATCCCCATAACCTCCAGTACCTGGTACATAAACCCCCAATCCACCCGATCAAACGCTTTCTCAGCGTCGAAGCTGATAAGCATAGATGATCTGCGGTCCCTACGGCTCGCACACATTGAGGCCAGGAGACGGTGCACTCCATACACGGCATGCCTCCCTTTCACGAAGCCCACCTGGTCCCTGTGTACCAAGACTGGCAAAAAGGCCGCGAGACGGTCTGCCATAATTTTCGCCATGATTTTGTTATCCACGTTCAATAAGGAAATCGGCCGATAAGAGCCCGGTGCCAAGGGGTCCCTCCCGGGCTTAAGCAAAATTGTAACCAAAGCTTTATTCGGTGCATACGGGAAGCGCCCCGCCTGTATGAGGCCGGCAAAGAAATCACCCAGGGGGGCCACCACCCCATCCCCCAAGATCTTATAGAACTCCCCCCGCAAACCATCCATTCCAGGGGCCCGACCTTTCTTCAGGTGTTTAATCCCATTCAGAACCTCCTGTGGGGATATGGGTTGCTTCAAGACCCCCCGTTGCTCCTCAGTCACCATGGGTAGCCTACAGGTCCGGAGGAAAGCTCGCCCCTCATCAACACCCCCCTGTTCCTTACCATATAGCTGCTGATAATAATCACAGAATATGCGTTCAATCTCTTCCGTTTTCCTGGTAAGCGTCCCATCACTATGCCTGATTGCCCCTACAAGCCGAGGTCCACCCTCTGCACGCACTAAGGATGACAGCAATTTCCCGGCCCGATTACCATGCTGATAAAGCCGATGCCTGTAATACATCATCGACTTCTTTGCTCGTTGATGTAGCAAGGCATCCAGCTCCGCCTGCACCTCCTGAAAATGCAGTTTATGATCGCCCCGCTTATGGCGAGCATACCCGCGACGCGCCTTGGCTAAGTCTTTCTCTAATTGTAGAATTCTGCAGTTCATCCTCCGCTGCTTTGAACTATGGTAACTGATGATTTCCCCCCGGAGGACCGCCTTTCCAGCCTCCCAAAATAGCACAGGATTATCTCGATGCTGAGCATTCGCCGCAGTATAGTCCCCCCACTTGGCTCGGAGGTGGGCCTCGAATAAACCATCCCCTTCGAGATCTAGTGGGTACCTCCAGACCCGCCTATGGCTAAGGACCTTCGACCGCAACTCCAAAATCACCATCGCATGATCGGAAATGACCGACGGACCGATCTCCACTTTCGGAATCCAGCTAAACAGCTGTTCCGATACTAAAAAATAGTCTAAGCGGGACCAGGTCCCATGCCCCCGTGACAAGTGAGTGTATTCCCTGTCCCCAGGGTGTAAAGTCCTCCAAACATCCAACAAATTATGTCCAGCACGGATGCCCAATATCCGCCGCGCCCCCCTTTTGTCTCGGGGTCCTGCTCGTCCCGAACGATCCAAGTCCTCGTCCATCACCGAATTGAAATCGCCGCCCAAAATCAAGTGGTAACCATTCACACCAGAAATAAGAGAGGTAAGGCGCTGATAGAAAGAGGCTTCGTAGGTATTGGGTGCGTAGACCGACCCCAAAACAACTCGCATCCCATTCAGCACGCCCCAGACAAACACATATCGACCTTCCGCATCTAGCTCTACACGTTCTTCCACCCATCCAGTCTGTTTTGCAATCAAAATAGCCACCCCCCTTTTCTTCCCCACCGCCGGCGCCCCATAGACTGTACCAAACCATCCCTTCCCAAGTTCACCATGCTCTGCAGAGGACTGGTGTGTTTCTTGCAGCATCGCGACTGCGATATGTTTCCGTTTTAACTGCTGCAACACCTTGTATCTCTTTATAGGTGATCCCAGGCCGCAAACATTCCAGGACCCAGTGCTTATATTCCTAGCCATTCAGTCTCCAGACCAACAATGAGTGTATAGAAAAGAAAACTCTCAACCCTTCTGCGTGCGCCCCCCCCAGCCTGAGGCCCACACCTCCCAAACCACCCAAGCACCCGCCATTCCAGCAGCAACTGCATCCATTGACATAAACCCCATCCTATATGCCTGATCGTGCAATCCGAACCCCAACCCCCCCTCCCCCAGACCCCCTACCAGGGACCTCTGTTCCCCAAAGCTAAGCCACTCCCCCCACCCCCGCCCTTCCCCATCCACCAACCCTCCCCCCCCTCTGCTCCACACACTCCTGTCGCCAATGCGACCCCTCCATTACCACCGTGCTATGTGGAGCTCAACCCTCCCCTCAGAGTTCCTGAATTCGACTATGCCCCCTCTATCACCCAAGCTAACCCCACCCCTGGTCCCCATAATCTCATCCTGCACCCGTCCCCCGCCAACCCCTAACGCAGCATCTCACGTCAGAGGTCAGACAATGGGGGCCCCCCTCCCACCACCTTAACACGCACCAAAGGTTGCACTGCAGCCGGTGGTCACTAGGCACAGAGTCACCCAAACTTCACACGAGCGCAGCAATCCCACTAAGCAGCACAGCCCTGCATTCCTCCCACCAGGTCCACCAAGGCCTGAGCTTAAGACAGCCGCCAAAAGTGGAGTCACTATTAATAAAAACCTCCCGCAATTAGTGTCCACACTCAATGTCACTGTCCCCTCCCTCCTCCCTGCCCCAGTGGGGAACCGCAGAACTCTAAAGCCCCCAAAGATATCCACCCCACCGGCCCACACAAATACTATCAATTTTAACATCCAGCACTCAACAGTAATAACAGAGACCAAAAATAACCAAAACATCATTAACATGCAAAAATACAAACTCAAGGCCTCCACGCCACGTGGAAGCCTGCGCAGGAGGCGGCCCATCACGCGGCCCCAGCAAGCCAGCAGCAGCTGCACCTGCACCGCCACCAGCGGCTATCACTCCCTTTCCCAGTATGCAGGCGCAGTTACCATGTCCAGCAGCTGCTGCCAAGGTCGACACTCCTTGTAGGCCGCCAAGGTTCAGAGATTGGTCGTAAGAGTGGCAGGGTGCAAAAGTAGTCAAAGGCAATAAGGACAAGTCTCGGGCAAGTCCCCAGGGTAACCTCTTCACCATCACTGCCGGCAAAATGTCATCGCCTCCACCGGGGTCTCGAATACATGCTGCACACCTTCCCACTCCAAGCGCAGCCTAGCAGGATAGGCCAGGGTAAAACGCACCCCATGGGCCACTAGAGCACCACACACCTCATTGTAGGCTCGCCGTTTCATTGAGACCCCTGCTGAATAGTCCTGGAAGATCAGGAGGGGCAACACCGTATCCTCTCCACTGCTGCGCCGCTGTTTCCGTGCCGCCCGTAGCACACACTCTTTCTGAAAGGCGTTCAGGAAGCGGGCTATAACCGCTCGAGGCCTGTTATCTGCCGCGTGGAGCGGGCCGATGCGATGTACTCTCTAGGACCACGTCACCCACTCCATCCTCCAGTTGTAGGTTCTCCCGGATCCACTGCTCGAGATAGCACTTCAGATCCCGGTCCTTCACGGACTCCTTAACGCCAATGAATCGCAGATTTTTACGCCGACTGCGGTTCTCCAGGTCTTCCAACTTCTCCGCCTGTTGCTTTATCACCAACTCTAAAGCTTGCAGCCTGGTGGAGGCCTGGGCTTGCCCATCCTCTAAGGAGCTGATGCGCTGCTCGGCCTGTTCGACCCGGCCTGTGAAGTCCGAGAATGCTTGAGCCACCTCAGACATCTGCGATGCCAGCCCACATAGCCTGTCCTCCAGCGCCTGCACAACTGCTCTGGACACCTCGGCCACCATGCCGCCCATCGCGCTGACTCCCGGGCTCACCGCCTCCACACCCGCCATCTTGGTCTCTGCGCCGCGCGGCTTTTCGCACCGGGGGGTTTTAGTGGCCATAAGCAATCTCGCCGGGGCTGCAACTCCAACACACCTCTGCCCAGATCCCACTGGCAACGATATCCTCGGATTTACTCAGGTAGATAGAAAATTATGCCCTGGGAAGGTATTGAGTCTCCGGAGCTAGGGAGCACACGTCAGCCCTAGTCCACCATGCCACCGGAAGTCCAGAAGGGACAGTTTAAAAGTGGCACCCCAGCAAACGGGAAGCCACTTCAGCCTCTGCCACCCCCCGCCGACCTCCGAAGCTTCCCCGATTGGGGTAGAGCGCCTGAGCGGGAAATCCTCCCGCTCAGAAGCTCCTGCCCTATCGGGGCAGTGGGAGCAACAGAAGGGACAGTTTAAAAGTGGCACCCCAGCAAACGGGGAGCCACTTCAGCCTCTGCCCCCCCCCCTCCCCCCGCCGACCTCCGAAGCTTCCCTGATTGGGTTAGAGCGCCTGTGCGGGAAATCCTCCTGCTCAGAAGCTCCTGCCCAATCGGGGCAGTGGGAGCAACAGAAGGGACTGTAGTTTAAAAGCGGCACCCCAGCAAACGGGGAGCCGCTTTAGCCTCCGCCACTCCCCGCCGACCTCCGAAGCTTCCCCGATTGGGGTAGAGCGCCTGAGCGGGAAATCTTCCCGCTCAGAAGCTCCTACCCAATCGGGGCAGTGGCAGCAACAGAAGGGACAGTTTAAAAGCGGCACCCCAGCAGGGCATGCCCGCGCCTGAGGGCCTCGCCAGAGGGCCCTTTGGCGTGGCCCTTAGGCGCGGCCACAAAAGAACAGCCGAAGCATAACCACAAACAAAGCAACCCACAGACTACAGCAACAAGCAATCGGCATACACCAGCTCAGACAACAAAACCCAAGCAACCCAAGACAACAAAAAACAACCACCCAATGCCCTGAGGAAACCAACGCAGAAGACCAACCCAGCCCCAGGACACACAGGTACATCTAGAAACCATGACACCCTTCCTAGCCCCTATCTACTTCCTAGCACCATTCCTAACCCTTTATCCCTCCACCACCAACACGCTCTCTAACATCACCAAACATCCCTCACCAAACATCACAACCATTCAGACCTCAGGCACCAACAACCTGCCACCTACATGGGGCAAAACCCATACACCGCCCACACCAATCGATACCCCCAATCGCCCAAACAGCAACCCTCTCTCCATCACACTAATAAATGCTCGCTCAGTCAGAAACAAATACCACATGCTCCAAGACCTAATCACAACCAAAAAGATCGACATTCTATGCATAACCGAAACATGGCTCACAGACACCGACACTGTGCTCATGAACCAACTAACACCAAACGGATACAGTCTTCACCACTGCACTCGAACCCACACCAAAGGAGGAGGAGTAGCCATCATTGCGAGAGCCAACCTCCATCTCAGAAACTACGCCGCGGAAACAACCAATGAAGCGGACATGCTCACCCTCACCAACAAGCACCACTCCATATGCCTAATCTACCGAGCAGCCACCTCGAGCACCAACCTATCAGGCATACTATAACACATATCTGAGAGCACCATCTCCACAAAAGAACAAATAATCCCTGGAGACTTCAACCTCCCATCACTCCAAGACAATTATGCCGAAGCCTTCATCAGTGCCATGGAAGCAATGAACCTAACACAGATCATACACGAACCAACACACGAAAAAGGGAATACACTTGACCTCATATTCCTGAACTCCCAAAATGCCATCTCATACAAAAACCCAGAGATAAAGTGTGTACCATGGTCAGACCATTATCTCATCAACATCTCCCACGCTTACCAGCACACCAATGTTAAAGAGAGCAAACAACTTACAAGAAGATTTAAACCATTCATCAAAGAGGACTTCCTGGCACATATACTACCTAAACTCCAAACAAGTTCCACCGATATCAATGATCTAATCTTAAACTGGAATACTACAATCTCCTCTGCATTCCGTGCAACAGCAAACAGCACCAAAACCAAACATACATCAACAAAAGCCTGATGGTTCACCCCCACCCTACGGTGACTAAAAACCAAACTCAGGAGAGCAGAGAGAAGATGGAGAAAAACCAAAAAAGAAGAAGATAAAACAAAATACATGAATGAACTGGACGCTGTCAGACGGCTGCCTGGGTGAGAATTTTCACAGTCTTGGCAAGCGCATATATCTATATGATTTGCAAGGTATTGTGGGCAATGTAGTTCATTCACACCAGACACAGCTGCTGACAATAATTTAGTTGTGCTCTTGGGTAAAGCCAATAAGATATTTATTTATGGGGTTATTTCTCCCAACACAGATATGCTTGGTAGCACATAAATTAGGTAACTTGCTTTCAGTGTTAACTTGGAAAAACAAAGTCAAAAATCAGGAAAACAACAAATGAAAAGCTACAAAGCAAGAAACAAACTGTTCTTTTCAGGTTAACTTCTGATTACTTCCCACATAGATACAGAAGTGATTCTCTCCTAGCTCACAAGCAATTAGGTAAGGCTTAATTGCTAGCAGTCACCAGCTGAAACCTCTTAGCTGGCTTGCCTTCCACTGTGTGGGTCAAATCCTGCTTCAGGAGCTTTTCTGAGTAGATTAAAGAACAAATTTGTATTTCTTTATGATGGTTGCTGTACTTTATAACAGAAAGTTACCAACGGAGTTTAGACAGAGAACAGTCCATATAAATAGGATCCTCATCTGCTATTATTCCCCCTTGTTCAACAAGCATGGGTTCAATATCATGGATTGGCACAGATGAATGTCTCAATGGAGCACTTTCAGGAGAATACTTGTTTCCCTGCTGTCTTTCAAGGTTATAGCTAGGGCATAGATCAGTGTTCATACCTGAGCTTCCATTGCTGCTAGAGTTCCTCTCTATATAGCCTGGCCAGTATGTAGTCCAGTTCTTATGTCCAGCCTTCCAATCCAGATCCCTGGACACTGGATCTCTCTTCACATACCTTCTGGCACGGGTCTTAGGGTCCCTTCCACGTGCAGCCGTCTCCCTCACAGGTAGCCTCTGGTGATTCCTAGCTCTGCAGCACCATTCCTCTGGCTTTCCCCAGTCCAATGGTATATGCTGGCCCTTGGAATACCTCCCAGTATACGTACTGCTTTGGACTCTTCTAGACCTCTCAAAGGCTTTTCTCTTCCTTCTTCCAAAGGGTCTCTTTCCCTCTCTGTCCGTCCGGTTTGGCTTCTGCTTCTGATGATCCTTCAGATGAAACTGATGATCACACTCAAGCTGAGTCTCAGGATACTGAGGACAATTCTCTGGATATCCAAGGTGATCATGAAGATCATGAAGATGGTCATCTGTAGAATAAACTCTACTCTTATTCTGCCTAGATGAGTGCTCCTCCCTAACACAGCACAGCTGTGCTGAATCAGGCCCTGCCCTTTGAGATGAGTGCTTAGGGATTACCTCATAGCCCTCCTGATTGAACACACGTTTCCCCACTTCAGCTCCTCTAATGGCTGTTGGAAACCTGGTGCATTCTGGGACTGGTTGTCTTTTATGGGAAAATTCTGTTTTCTTATTTCTACCAGAACTGACAGGTTGCTTGTTTAGAGTCACTTCACCTTTTCTATAGCTCCTTCCTGAGCTATGATAAGCTTCCTTATCACAACGCTTACCACACAGAAACTGATAAATCAAAAAGGACCTACCACTCAAAGATCATAAACATCTCAATAAACAAACCACGTGAGCTCTTCGGAATTGTCAAGAAGCTAACAAAAGCACCCAACCACTCCAACCAGCTACCAAACATATCACCAGAACTACTAGCACGCCAATACAAACAGCTTCAACAACCACAAAATCCACAACTGAATGCAGAAGCAACAACCCACCCTACTACCATAACCGCAAACTGGAGCACATTTGAAACAATCACAAAACAAAAAAATAGAATCCACCATCTCCTCCCTAAATACTACCAACTCTCCACTGGATCCCTGCCCTGCAGAATGGATAAAGAAATCCAAAGAGGACTTAAGCACGCCCCTAACCCACATTGTTAATGAGTCCCTCAAACAAGGACGCATGCCAGCACTGTTCCCTCTAAGCTGTGCGCGTGTGCGCGCGCACACACCTTGCCGAGTGAGCGCACATACTTTACAACAGAGCGCACAAAATTTACGGCTCTGATTCTGATAGAAAACAACACAGACGTTCTTAAAATTGA
Source organism: Ichthyophis bannanicus (assembly GCA_033557465.1). NCBI lineage: Eukaryota > Metazoa > Chordata > Amphibia > Gymnophiona > Ichthyophiidae > Ichthyophis > Ichthyophis bannanicus. The sequence goes on from CM066037.1 coordinate 205,785,828, forward strand.
AAAGTTGTTGTGTATTTATGGTTTTTACAAGTTCTACAATATTTTCTAGTGCAATCAATGTGGTGTACATACTGTATTCTGACGTGTAGTCAAATTTTAAAGTATATAACTCCGAGTGTCGTTATGTGGCGCACAAAAATTTAACCTTCCTTCAAAAGCTGCACAGCTAATATTTTATGCGCACACAGCCTACAGAAAATTAGAGGGAACATTGCATGCCAGACATCCTCAAAACCTCCATCATCCGCCCAACCCTAAAAAAACAAAACCTAGACCCCCTTGACCCCGCCTCCTTCAGACCCATAGCAAGTCTTCCATTCACCACCAAAATCATCGAGAAGATAGTCCAACAACAACTTCAGGACCACTTGGATGATAACAACATACTGGACCCACAACAACATGGTTTCCATCCATGCCACGGAGTCGAAACCCTCATGAGATCATTAATGAACACCCTCATCAAGGGCACACAGACCAAGCACTCTGGATACGCTATGATCTTCCTAGACATATCTGCAGCCTTTGACACCATCTCCCACAACATCCTCCTACACAGACTCCAAGAAATTGGCATCAAAAATGTCGTACTTCAATGGTTCCACTCCTACCTGAACAATAGACAACAACTAATCCGCACAAACTTAGCAACCTCCTCCCCCCCCCCCTTCCAGCAACACCAAGGAGTACCCCAAGGATCCACACTATCTGCCATACTCTTCAACATCTACCTACAACCACTCTGCTCAATCATACGTGCTCATAACATCAACTACCACATCTATGCAGATGACATAATGCTCTATGGAACAATCACAACTACCAACCCGGTGAACAACCACCTATCAGACTGCTTCATAGAAGTCTCCAGCTGGCTACAAAGGAACAACCTATCCATCAACATAAAAAAAACCAGAAGCCCTCATAGTAACCAAAGACCCAAACTTCACCCCACCTATGCACCTCAACTTAGGAGCCACACAAATACAAATTCAACCACACATAAAATACCTAAGAGTCATCATAGACCAAGCGCTCACACTCAAACAACAGATCAAAAAAACTACCAGAATAATATTCCACAAGGCTAAAACAGTACAACGCCTAAAACCCCTTATTGACCCACAGGACTTCAGGACAGTTATACAAGCTATGACGCTCCCCCACCTGGACTACTGCAATATAATCTACCACGGACTGCCCGCCACCCACACCAAACTACTACGAACAGCCTTAAATACCACAGCAAGAATTATCCAGAAAGCAAAAAAACAAGATCACATCACCCCAGTCCTGAGAGAACTGCACATACTCCCTCTCGAAGCAAGAATCAAATACAAATCTGCCCTACTTATCCACAAAGCCCTCTACCAAACTCAGACTTCCCAGCTCCGCACTCTATTGCCCCAACTCACCCACAACGGAACAACCAGACAAACCACCAACAACACCCTCACCATTCCTCACGAACGAACTAAATACAATCAACGGACCTGCAACAGAGCCTTCAAACTGTACGCACCATCCCTCTGGAACTCTCTACCAAGTCAAATCCGAAACAACGGAGATCCCTCAACATTCAGGAAACAACTAAAAACCATCCTGTTCCAGGAATACCTCGGACCAGAAACAAACATCCATCCCTATATACTTCTCCAGACCTCATAACATACCCTCAGATCTATCTACTAAGAGTCTCATGTCCACTGTTTGTCCTTATGTTTGTTCAGATCATTAATGTTGAACCCATGGTGACAGACCCCCCACCCTAAAATTGATCACTGTCCCCCGCCCTTCAATGTTATTTATTTATTTTATTTATTTACATTCTCTTATATACCGCGCTATTCTGCATCAGTGCGGTTTACATTGAACAAACTGAAATTACATTGAACAGGGCATTATAACTTGGAGATAACTATTTTACAGGGAACATGGGCTATGGAGGGTTAAGTGGCTTGCCCAAGACCACAAGGAGCACCTGTGGGACTAGAAACCCCAGTCCTTCTGGCCCAAGGTTGCTGTCCTCTAGTGGGATTTGAACCCCCGACCTTCCGGCCTGAAGTACCTTGCCCCAACCACTAGGCCACTCCTCCACTCCACTTTGACTCGGTGAAAAGCGGGATATAAATAAATAAAAAACACTGGTGGTTCAGCAGCTCTTTCTACGATGGGGACTTCCATCCATCATTCTCTTTGCCAGTCCACTGAACCGTCAGCTGCCCAGGTTTTGCTCCAGACAGCCACATCCTCTGAGAGTGGCAGCAGATGCTTTTCTGATCTCTTGGTCGACGGGCCTCCTGTATGCATTTGCTCCCGCGCCCCTGGTGGCCCGAACTCTGTTCAAGATTCTACGAGACAAGGCCTCGGTCATTCTGGTAGCTCCCTGATGGCCGAGGCAACCGTGGTTTCCACTTCTTCTGCAGTTGGCAGTAGAAACTCCATTCCCTCTGGGTTTGCAACCTGATCTCCTGTCTCAGGATCAGGGTTCCCTTCTGCACCCCATCTCAGGTCCCTCAATCTGATGGCCTGGCTGCTGAAAGGATAGTGCTGGCTCCCTTTCTTCTACCTATGGAGGTTGAAGAGGTGGTTTTGGCCTCTAGGAGGCAAACCACCAGGAAGTCCTATGCCCTCAAGTGGCATAGGGTCACAATGTGGTGTGCTCAGCGCAATGAAGATCCTTTCTCCTGCCTTGTGCCAGTAGTACTGCAGTATCTACTTCACCTGTCAGACCTAGGCCTTAAGTCTAACTCTGTTCGGGTCCACCTCAGTGCTCTATCAGCGCACCACTCACCGGTTCACCCCTGCCGGTTCACCCCTGTCAGTTCACCCCTTGATGTCCCGCTTCCTCAGAGGTCTGCTTCTTCTCAAGCCTCCAGTTCATCCACCGGCCACTGAGTGGGATTTGAACATGGTCTTGCAGCAACTTACTTGCCCACTGTTTGAGCCGATGGCTACTTGCCATTTACGCTTCCTTTCTTGGAAGGCGCTCTTCCTGGTGGCTCTTACCTCAGCCAGACGTGTGAGTGAACTGCAAGCTCTGGTTTCTGATAGACCATACACACGGTTCTATAGGAACAGCGTGGTCCTTAGGACTCATCCGAAGTTCCTTCCAAAAGTTGTCTCCTCTTTTCACCTCAAACAGGAGGTGGTTCTTCTGACATTCTTTCCCAGGCCGCATACCAGCCGGGCTGAGACAGTCTTGCATACTCTGCACTGTAAGAGGGCGTTGTCCTTTTACATAGAGCGTACGAAGGGGCATTGAAGGGCTACTCAGCTCTTCGTCTCCTTTGACCCTGGGTAGCACTTGGGTAGCAGATTGTATCGCCTGGGTGTACAGGGAAGCCGACCTCCCCTTGCAGGGTCGAGTCATGGCCCACTGTGTCAGGGCGAAAGCCGCGTCAGTAGCTCATCTCCGCTCTGTTCCGTTGGCAGACATCTGCCGAGCTGCTATTTGGTCTTCAAGCCAGACTTTTGCGGCCCACTACTGCCTCGAGAGGGAGTCCCGGAGCGACAGTGCTTTTGGACAGGCGGTACTCCATAATCTCTTTGAGGTTTAAGCAACTCCTACCCTCCGACCCTTGTGTTGGGCTACTGTACGGGGGCATTCTCAGAGGATATTCTTATCACGGATGTTGAGGCTCTGCAGAGGGAGCCATTTTTTCAGCTTGGGTTCCCGGTAGCCTAGAGATGGGGAGTCCCATATGTGAGGACTGACTTCCTGCTTGGTCCTGGAGAAAGAGTAGTTGCTCACCTGTAACAGGTGTTCTCCAGGAGCAGCAGGAATCAGTCCTCACGACCCTCCCTCCTCCCCTGGAGTTGCAGTCATACTTTATTTTTTATTTTTGCTGTCTTTTAGCTATATTATCAGACTGGGCAAGATAGCACTCTTGGGCGGGAAGGGGACCGTGCAGGCGCGCTGCATTCCCAAAGGCTTTCCTTGAAAGCTGGAGAAATGCTCCGCACGGGGGCTCTGTCGGCGCCGATGTCACCAATATGTGAGCACTGATTCCTGCTGCTCCTGGAGAACACCTGTTACAGGTGAGTAACTACTCTTTCCCTGCTTAATGACTGTTTACTTGCAGCACTGCTATTTCGTGTGGCAGCAGCAAATTCTTTTACACTTGCTGAATTAATCTTTTCACTGTTTACATATAAGTTAAGGATTTGACATAACCACCCTTCATCCGTGCGAAATTTCGGCCAGAAGACTGCAGCTGGCTTTATGCTTTTTTTTTTTTTGTCCATGTAAAACAGCAATTCTTAAAACACTTCTTTGCTTTATCCTTATTCTTAGTATGTTCATTACTCTGCCATTTGCTTCAACATCCTCCCTAATAGACTGTCTAGAGGAATGTCCCCGGAGTCTGTACTGCCAGCCCTGTCCTTACTTGAGTTTTCCTTTAGAATTCCTAATCCCATCGAGACTCCTTTCACCAATGTGCTTTTCACTTCGTCTCTCTCCGGCCGCACTCCTTGTGGATGTGTCAGAACTACGGATTGAGACTCCGCACTCACGTCGTGTCTAAGACACGTCTCATACACGCAACAATCTTTCTCGATACCCAACCACCAAGGTAATACTTTACAGTCTTGTTTCTTAACTTAGTCTGTGCACGGAGTTACCTGGTTGACGTGTTTGTGCCTGCTTAATACCTGGTCTGTTTCACTGAGTCTGTTTTGATTTTTCCTTCATTGTCCCAGAAGTTTGCTGTCAGTACGCTGTCTGAGCCCCCCATCGTCGACACATGAGGCCATTGACCTCAACGGAATGTGTCTCCTTGTCCTCGGCAGCAATGGTCTCCTCCAGCGATGACACAATCCCGGGCGAGCCCCCAATCGGTAATAAATCATAACTTTTTACACAATAACAGACTCCTCATTGAAGTAAAGGGTTACTTTAATTACATTCTTGCAAGAATGCTGCCTGACTGAACAGACACATTTATCCTCTGTTTCACAGTTCTTTTATACTACACTATGTGCTCTCCCTCTTCCACCGTGTCTATAACTCATTGGTTAATACTGTCTCACTCCACATCTCCAGGAACAAGCAGGAATGTAGTCCTCAAATATAGGTATTGTCGGTACCGACGGAGCCTGCGCGAGAACGCTCCCCAGCGTCCAATAGGAACGCTATTGGGAGCATCCCTCAGCACATGCGTGCTACCTTCCTGCCTTTCCAACTGTCCCTCTTCAATTCTTCGTTTTCCGCGGAGCCAATAGGACCTATTCCCTGTCACCACAGAAAATTCTATCTTTAAAATTCTTTTTTGTGGTCGCGTTTGCCAACCGCACGACGCCTACCGTTACCGCCTTTTCTTTTTTTTTCTTTTCTTTTCTTTTCATACAACACCCCCCCCCCCCCTTAAACTTAGACTGTTTCTTTTCAGAAACTTTCCTTTTTGGTGCTAGGCGCCATTTTGGGCATTAGGACCCATTTTTCCTAAATTATGGAAAAGCCAACTAGTGGTTGTAAAAAATGTGACGGTACCATTTCCGTCACTGACACCCATGATTGGTGTCTAAAATGTTTAGGACCTGATCATTCTCTAACTGAATGTCTCTCCTGCATGGGGATGACCAAAAGAGGAAGACAGAACCGGGCCGCAAAGCTCGGTACCCTCTTTTCTTCAGATGCCAGATCCATTGCATCGACATCGTCAAGGGCCTCTTCTTCCTCCCATGGATCTCAGGTAACTAAACACAAAAGCCGGTCCTCAAAGGGTAGCTCTCCTGCTAAGCATCGAGAGGCCATTGGCATTGCCCTTGAGGGAACCACACCAGCAAAACAGCCCCAGCGGGAGGCTTCGGCTTCCAAAGCATCAATGGGGCTTCAGGATGTTCTCGAGGCCTCAACCTCGCAAGAACTACCTGTGCCATGCTCAGGGGTTCCGGCCGTTCTTACCGGTACCGACACCCAGGCATCGGCAGCGTCGATAGACCAGAGGTTTCTTGCTATCGAACGCAGTATCACAGCTCTTCTTTCAGCTGCGGTACCGGTGGTCCCAAGGGCACCAGTGCCGGCACCGACGATGCCGATACCGGCCCCAGTGGGGACTCTTCCCATGCCACCTCTGGCTGGAGTGGATAAAGCGGTACCGGGTCACCTCGGTACCGACTTTGATCGGTACCGGGATCGTGCTTTGCAAGAGCATCAGGGTCAGGAATACTTCAATTCCTCCGATTCCGAAGACTCTGACAATTCTGCTGGCACTAGAGGGTTTCTCCTAGAAGATCCCTCTTCTCTCCCAACACAGAATGTCACCTCCAGAGGACATGTCATTTCAGGATTTCATCCGTGATATGGCCAAAGGTCTTTCAATCACAGTAGCTCCTGAAGAGGAACCCAGAGCAAAGGAATTGGAAATCCTCCAATATCCTAAAGCTCCTAAGGAGGCAGCTACTCTGCCTATCCATGAAATTCTGCATAGCTTGATGCTCAGAATGTGGGAGACACCTCTGACTACTTCTCCTCACTCTAGGAGACTTGATACTATGTATCGAGTTCCACCATGTCCTGGATTTCAGAAAACTCAGCTGCCACACCATTCAATGGTAGTGGAATCAGCCATGCATAGGATGAAAAGTGATAAGAGGCATGCATCCAATCCTCCAGGTCGTGAATGCAGGACTCTGGATGCTTTTGGACGCAGAACTTTTCAAGCTTCCATGCTTTCAGCTATGATCAGTTCATATGTCCTATATATGGGAATGTTCCTTAAGGAAGTCACAGGAGACTTGGAACTTATGAGCCCATTTCTCCCAGATGATAAGAGACAAGATTTTCTTGCTCTAGTTAAGCATGCTCAAGATGTCTCCAAGTTTGTCAATCGTGCAGCCTTTGACTGCTTCGAATGCATCAGCAGAACGTCTGCTATTGCCATTGGTGCACGACGGATTGCCTGGCTACAGGCATCAGACTTGGAGACTTGGGTACAGGACAGGTTAGGCAACATTCCTTGCACGGGGATAATCTCTTCGGCAAGAACTGGCAGGAAAAAGCTAACGAGTTAGATGCTGACAATCCTACCTTAGATAGATTGTCAAAGTCTACAGCCACTCCAGCCAAAAGGAAAACTTATAAAAAACCCTCTTTTATCAAAAAGAGGAAGTTTTATCCTTCCTACACCCAGCAGAGCCAGACTCCAGGTCAGGTTGCCCAAAAGGGACAAACCAGACAGCAAAAGAAACCAAAAGGCCCAAGAGCCCAACCAGCTTTCCAGGTTCAGCCCCCTCAAGGGCTTTGACTCCTTCCTAGAGAGCTTTCACTTCCTGCCTCTGAGGGGTCCCCAACCCCCCAATATTCCAGGCAGGTTATGCCACTTTGTCAACAGATGGCATCAGATAACAGCAGAAGATTGGACTTTGTCCATTGCAGGAGAGGGGTGCAAACTTCATTTTCACAGCATACCCTCTCCTACAATTCTAAAGCAATTCAATTCGCAAACCTCTGCCGACAGTCTGCTAGATCACGAGGTCTCCACACTTCTTGCCCAAGGGGCAATAGAGGAAGTACCCATTTTTCAACAGGGGACAGGGTTTTACTCCCCCTATTTTCTTATTCCAAAGAAAACAGGGGGACACAGACCCATTCTAGACCTCAGAGAATTGAACAAATATCTGTTTCGAGAGAAATTCAAAATGATTGCTCTAGGAACTCTTCTGCCATACCTTCAAAGCCAGGACTGGCTTTGCTCTCTAGACTTAAAGGATGCATACACTCACATTCTCGTCCATCCAGATCACAGGAAATTTTTACGTTTCCTTTTCAAGGGAAGACATTTCCAGTACAGGGTTCTTCCTTTTGGTCTGGCTTCAGCACCAAGGGTGTTCACGAAATGCATGGCAGTAGTAGCAGCATTTCTACGAACCATGGGGATTTTTGTCTTCCCTTACTTAGACGACTGGCTCATTCGAGCCTCCACAGTTGCAGAGGCCAGCACTGCACTGTCCCGTACAATGCGAATCCTCCAATACTTGGGATTGGAAATGAACTTCCCGAAGTCTCAACTAGTTCCTTCCCAATGCCTAGAATTCATAGGAGCCTGTCTGGATACCAGACAGGCAAGGGCTTCCCTTTCACAAGCCTGGTGTCTTCGCATTATGCAGCTAGCTTCCCAAACAGCAGGCAAATCCTCCCTCACTGCTCAGGAACTACTGCAGTTATTGGGACACATGGCATCTACAGTTCATGTAGTCCCATACGCTCGCCTCCACATGCGAGTAGCTCGGTGAACCCTCTCCACACAGTGGACACAGGCCACGGGTCATTTGTCAGACAAAATAACAATCTCTCAACAACTAATTTTGTCCCTCCAATGGTGGCAATCACTAGAAAATCTGACAGTGGGGTCTCCTTTCCATCAACCCCTCTTTCAGGCCACCGTAGCAACAGATGCATCACAGGTGGGTTGGGGAGCACACCTGAATCATCTCTCTACCCATGGCACCTGGACTCCACAGGAGGTTGGTTTACACATAAACCTCCTGGAATTAAGAGCAATTTATTTAGATCTTCGAGTGTTCCACGCCCAGCTCCGCTACAAGACAGTCCTAGTCCAGACGGACAATCAGGTAGCCATGTTCTATGTGAACAAGCAAGGTGGGACAGGCTCTCTGTTGTTATGCAACGAAGCTTTATGACTATGGGCCCTCACCAGAGAGCATCAAATTCACCTTCTAGTGGTATATCTTCCAGGCATTCAAAACCTTCGGGCAGACAAACTCAGTCGAGTACTGCTACCTCACGAGTGGTCACTCCACCTAGACCAGGTGGCAAAGATATTTCATCTCTGGGGCACTCCAGACATAGACCTCTTTGCAAGTCCACTGAATGCCACATTTCCCCGGTTCTGTTCCAGGATTCCGGCACACAACTGTCAGGCAAGGGATGCCTTCCTCCTTCACTGGGGTCAGGACTTCCTTTATGCCTTCCCATCCATTCCCCTCATCCCCAAAACACTCTTCAAGCTTCAGAGAGACAGGGGTCGCATGATTCTCATAGCACCACGATGGCCACGCCAAACGTGGTATTCCCTGCTTCTGCATCTCTGTCAAGCGGCACCTCTGGAGTTAGGGCATGCTCCAGATCTCCTTTCCCAGGAGAACGGGACGCTATGGCACCCGAATCCCCAGTCCCTGCACCTCACGGCCTGGTTGCTGAAGGCTTAGATCTCCAGGATTTCAACCTCTCCCAGCAGGTAAAAGATATCCTTCAGGCTTCTAGGAAACTTTCCACAAGGAGATCTTATGCCTTCAAGTGGAAACGTTTTACTATATGGTGCTCCAAGAGGGGATTAAACCCCCCTGGTCATACCCCTAGAATCGATACTAGAGTATCTCCTTCACTTATCGAATTCTGGGTTAAAGACCAATTTGGTAAGAGTGCACCTTATTGTAATTGCAGCTTCTTATAAGCCTCTAAATGGACAACCAATTTCCTCTCATCCACTCCTATCAAAATTTATGAGAGGCCTTTTATTAACTAAACTAAACCACCGGTGGCATGGGATCTAAATCTAGTTCTCGGGTAGGTCATGAAGCTGCCTTTTGAACCTTTGGCCACTACAGCCCTTAAGGTTTTAACTTGGAAGGTCATCTTCCTAATTGCAATCACCTCTGCCCATCGCATTAGTGAATTGCAAGCATTAGTGGCTGATCCTCCTTATACTAGATTTCATCATGATAAGGTTGTTCTTCGAACTCACCCACACTTTATGCCAAAGGTGGTTTCGCCTTTTCATTTAAACAAATCTATTTATCTTCCTGTATTTTTTCCGAGGCATCACGCCTCTAATGCAGAAAGAAACCGTCATACTTTGGATTGTAAAAGGTCCTTAGCCTTTTATATACAAAGAACACAGCAACATAGAAAGTCCTCGCAACATTTTGTAGCTTTTGAGTCTAGTCATTTGGGACTTCCAGTCTCCAAAAGAACTTTATCTTTCTCCAGGACCAAGCAGGAAGTCATTCCTCACATATGGGTGCCGACGGAGCCCCCGTGCGGAGCATTTCCCCAGCTTTCAAAGAAAGCCTTTGGGAATGCAGCGCGCATGCGTGGTCCCCTTCCCTCCCAAGGGTGCCATCTTGCTCAGTCTACTTTTTTCCGCGGAGCCCAACGGATGTATTTTCGTTTCACCCGAGGAAAAAGTTGATTTATTCTGCGTTAACCTGTTTTTCTTCGGTTCGACGCTGGTTTTCCTTTCCCGCCTGGGCCCGATACATCGGTATCTAGCCCAGATCTCTTTTTTCGGTTTTTGTCCTTGGTGACTAGCATTCGCACCATTTTTTCTTTTTTCACTGGCAGCCCTGCCTTTTGACCTTGCAGGGGCCCTTTTTTGCCCGATGGCTGCCAGCGGGTTTAAGAAGTGTGATCGGTGTAAGAAACTTATGTCTCTCACCGACACACATGACTGCTGCCTCTGGTGCCTCGGACCCGATCATGACCCGATGATCTGTGGTCCGTGTGGGAAGATGTCCTCTAAGGCGTTAAGGAGTCGGCAGCACCAAAAGGAAAGAATCTTCTCTGACTCCGCGTCAAGTCGGGCCCGGACCTCGTCAGAGGCCTCGACATCTCGGGACTCCGGCCCCGAGCAGCGTCGAGGCTCCTCTGAAAGGGGGTCTCCCTCACGGTAGCATCGCAAGAAGAAAAAACCCGCAAGGGCAGCGTCGGTGGATGCACTTGGCTCCTCGAGGGCCAAGTCGCATAGCCCCGAGCGCCGTCCCGGGTCTTTGGAGTCGGAGAGGCCTGCCAAACAACCTCATGTGGAGATGCCCGACCGGAGCCGCTCGATTCCTCCTCCGAGGAGTCCGGCTGGGAGACGGAGGATGAGGAGTCGCCCGACACCTTTCGGACTCGGTGCGTTCCTTCGGACTCGCCCGACACCTTTCGGACTCGCCCGACACCTTTTGGACTCGGTGCGTTCCTTTGGACTCGCCCGTCCGATCCTCGGAGAAGGTCCCCCCTGGAGGATACCTGGTTCTCGGACTCATGCGGGATATGGCCAAGGCTTTGGCATTCCCCGCGGATCCCGAGGAGGAGCCTCGAGCCGAAGAGCTTGAGGCCCTGCAGTATGACTCTTCTCCAAAGGAGGCCTTTACTGTTCTGGTTCCTCCGATGCTGGAACGGTTGCTCTTCCGCATGTGGGAGGCACCGGCATCGACACCGGTTTTAAGCAAGTGGGTCGATTCCATCTATCGAGTCCGCAAGAGCCCCAGGTTCCAAAAGGCACAATTACCGCACCACTCCATGGTTGTGGAATCGGCCATGCATCGTCTGAAAAGTCAGAAGATGCACTCCTCGGTGCCTCCCGTCCGGGAGGCCCGGAACCTGGATGCCCTTGGTAAGAAGTGCTTCCAGGGCTCTATGCTTGTTTGCCGTGTCCAGACCTACCAGCTGTACATGGGCATGTACCTTCGAGACCTGGCAAAGGAGATTGCCGGGTTCTCTGCTGGTCTCTCCAAGGAACCTTTGCAGAGCTTCAATGCTCTGTCCTCAGGTATTCGTGTGTGCTGGAAGTTTATCTCTCGAGCAGCCTATGATGGCTTCGAGGCTTCGGCCCGATTAGCCGCAGCCGGCATCGGTGCACGCCGTCAGGCCTGGCTACAGTCTTCGGACCTCGAGCCATTGGTGCAGGACAAGTTGGTCGATGTCCCCTGCCGAGGTGAAAACCTCTTTGGCAAGCCCATGGCTGACAAGGCTGCAGAACTCGAGACCGAGACTCTTACCCGGACAAGGCTGTCCAGAAAAACCTCTGCCCCTTCTCAGAAGAAGGGGGGCTTGGGGAAAAAGACCTTTTACCCGAGGAAGTCATCTGCCTATAAACAGTACTCTCATTTTCAGGCCTCTGTAGCTCCCCAACAGGGTCAGCAGGCAAAGGGGCAGGGACATGGGCCCTGTAGGCAGAAGGCCCCCAAGTCTCCTACTCCGGCTCCTGCTCAGCAGGGAGGGGGATTTTGACTCCAATGGCATAGCCTCTCCTCCTCAGCTAGCCCCTATCAACACTGGAGGCAAGCTGGCCCTGTACGCCCACAGGTGGTCAGCCGTCACAAGGGATACCTGGTTTCTAAGTATAGTCCAGAAGGGCTATCTCCTCCACTTCCACCAGGTACCCCCCCTCCTATTTTCCAGAGGAGCCTCCGAGACTCCCTCTGCACAGGGACTTACTCCTGCAGGAGTTGGCAGGTCTTCTGAAGGAACAGGCAGTGGAACCGGTGCCCCACTACCTGAGAGGTAAAGGCTTCTATTCCAGGTACTTTCTGGTACCAAAAAGAACAGGAGGCCTCAGACCCATCCTAGGCTTGCGAAATCTGAACAAGTTCCTGGAGAGGGAAAAGTTCAAGATGCTTACCCTTGGAATCCTGCTGCCCTACCTCCAGCAGGGAGATTGGCTATGCTCCTTAGACCTAAAGGATGCTTATACTCACATCCTCATTCATCCAGACCACACAATATCTCAGATTTGTAGTGGGAGGAAACCATTATCAGTACAGAGTACTGCCTTTTGGCCTTACATCTGCTCCCAGGGTATTCACCAAGTGCCTGGCGGTGGTAGCGGCCTACCTCAGGGTTCAAGGCCTCTTTGTCTTTCCATACCTGGACGATTGGTTCATCAGGGGTCAATTCCCGCAAGAGGCCAATCAAGCCACCCTTCGCACTGTCGCTCTGCTTCAGCACATGGGGTTTATTATAAACTTTGCAAAGTCCAGTTTGCACCCCTCCCAGAACATGGAGTTCATAGGAGCTCAACTAGACACCTTTCAGGCAAAGGCTTTTCTGCCAGTGGACAGTGCCCACAGATTGATGGATTTAGCCAGGCTATTCCACAGCAATTCTCTGGTCTCTGCCAGACAATTTCTGAGGCTCTTAGGCCACATGGCATCCACGATCCATGTAACTCCAAATGCCCGTCTACACATGAGGCCAGCTCAATGGGGACTCAGGACTCAGTGGCACCAAGCCACAGGAAGCCTCATGGACAAAGTGAGGGTGTCCAGCCTGCTACAGTCTTCTCTGCAGTGGTGGCTTCATCTTCCGAATCAGTTGCAAGGGGTGCCTTTTCAAGCACCTCCATACTCTCAGGTGCTGACATACCGATGCTTCTCTTCACGGTTGGGGTGCACATTGCCAAGGAGCATGTACTCAAGGCCTGTGGTCTCCTTGGGAGGCCGCACAGCAGATCAGTCTCTTAGAACCGAGAGCTATCCGCTTAGCCCTGGAAACTTTCTCCAATCTCATCTCTCACCAGTCCGTCTTGGTTCAGATGGACAATCAAGTTGCTATGTTCTCTGTGAACAAACAAGGGGGCATAGGGTCCCGCCTTCTATGTCAGGAAGCGCAGAAACTGTGCTCCTGGGCAGTCAATCACGGCATTCTTCTCAAAGCGGTGTATCTCCCAGGTCAAGAGAATTACCTGGCAGACAGATTGAGCAGGTTCCTGCAGCCGCACGAGTGGCAGTTGAATCCTCTAGTGGTTCAACAGATCTTCCTGAGATGGGGTCTTCCAACCATAGATCTCTTTGCCAGTCCTCTGAACCGTCAACGTCCCAGGTTCTGCTCCAGACAACCGCATCCTCTCAGAGTAGCAGCGGATGCGTTTCTCATTCCATGGTCTACAGGCCTCCTATATGCGTTTCCTCCCACGCCTCTAGTGTCCAAGACACTGTTCATAGTGATCCAGGACAAGGCCTCAGTGATCCTGGTGGCCCCCAGTTGGCCAAGGCAACCCTGGTTCCCACTTCTTTTGCAACTAGCGGTGGACACTCCTCTTCCTCTGGGGATGTAACCCGATCTCCTGTCTCAGGAGCAGGGATCTCTCTTGCACCCCAATCTCCAGTCCCTCAATTTGATGGCCTGGCTGCTGAAAGGGTAGTTCTAGCGCCTTTACTGTTGCCTAGGGAAGTGGAGGACGTAGTCTTGGCCTCTAGGAGGCAGTCCACCAGAAAGTCTTATGCCCTTAAGTGGCGTAGATTCTCTACCTGGTGTACTCAACATAACGAGAATCCCTTCTCATGCCTGGTACCAGTGGTGCTGCAGTATTTGCTTCACCTGTCCAACCTAGGCCTTAAGTCCAATTCTGTTAGAGTTCATCTTAGTGCCCTTTCAGCACACCACTCACAGGTGGAGGGTCAGTCTCTATCCGGCCATCCTTTGGTGGCTCGCTTCCTCAGAGGCCTGCTTTTGCTTAAGCCTCCAGTGCGTCCACTTGCCCCTGAATGGGATTTAAATGTGGTCTTGCAACGGCTTACTTACCCACCCTTTGAACCTATGGCTACTTGCCCTCTGCATTTTCTCACTTGGAAAACGTTGTTTCTGGTAGCCCTTACCTCGGCAAGACGAGTGAGTGAGCTTCAGGCCCTAGTGTCAGAAGCACCATATACTAGGTTCTATAGGAACAGAGTAGTCTTACGGACTCACCCTAAGTTCCTTCCAAAGGTTGTCGTCTCCTTCCACCTCAATCAGGAGGTGGTTCTTCCGACTTTCTTTCCCAGGCCTCATGCCAGCCGGACTGAGATGGTTTTGCATACCCTGGACTGTAGGAGGGCGTTGTCCTTCTACCTTGACCGTACGCAGGAGCACCGGAGGGCGGTTCAGCTCTTCGTCTCTTTTGATCCCAATAAGTTGGGGTTGGCTGTCTCCAAGCGTACTTTGTCCATATGGATAGCTGACTGCATCGCCTGGGCTTACAGGGCAGCCGGCCTCTCGTTGCAGGGTCGAGTTACGGCTCATCGTGTCGGGGCGAAGGCTGCGTCAGTGGCTCATTTCCGCTCTGTTCCATTGGCAGACATCTGCCGGGCCACTACTTGGTCTTCAAGCCAGACTTTTGTGGCCCACTACTGTCTTGAGAGGGAGTCCCGCAGGGACAGTGCTTTCGGGCAAGCGGTACTCCATAATCTCTTTGGGGTTTAGGCAACTCCTACCCTCTGGCCCTGGTGTTGGGCTACTGTTCGGGGGCGTTATCAGAGAAGATTCTGTTCTTGCATGCTGAGGCTCTAGAGGGAGCTCATTGTTTCTGTTTGGGGCCTCTGGTAGCCCTGAGCTGGGGAATCCCATATGTGAGGACTGACTTCCTGCTTGGTCCTGGAGAAAGAGTAGTTACTCACCTGTAACAGGTGTTCTCCAGGAGCAGCAGGACTCAGTCCTCACAACCCTCCCTCCTCTCCTTGGAGTTGCAGTCATATGCTTTATTTTTGCTATTTTTTCTGTCTTTTAGCTATGTCATCAGACTGAGCAAGATGGCACCCTCGGCGAGAAGGGGACCGCGCATGCGCGCTGCATTCCCAAAGGCTTTTTTTGAAAGCTGGGGAAATGCTCCGCACGGGGACTCCATCGGCGCCGATGTCACCCATATGTGAGGACTGATTCCTGCTGCTCCTGGAGAACACCTGTTACAGGTGAGTAACTACTCTAAATGGATTGCCCAATGCATGTCCTTTGCTTATGAGAGTAAGGGTCTTCCTCGTCATGACCATGTCACAGCTCATAATGTCAGAGCCATGGTAGCTTCTATGGCTAATCTCCACTCTGTGTCTATCGATGACATTTATCGAGCAGCCACCTGGGCTTCGGTACACACCTTCACAGCCCACTACTGCCTAGATAAAGCCTCCCATCGGGATGCCTTCTTTGGCCAAGCTGTTCTTCAAAATCTCTTTCAAACTTGAACCAACTCCGACCCAACAACCCTGGTGGGATCCCATAGATCCATGGGAGGAAGGATTTTCACCTTCTAGGGTGGCACCTTCCTGGGGCTATCTCCCTGGCATCTTCAGCTAGGGAGTCCCCATATGTGAGGACTACATTCCTGCTTGTTCCTGGAGATAGCGTAGTTACTCACCTGTAACAGGTGATCTCCGGGAACAGCAGGAATTTAGTCCTCACAACCCACCCACTTCCCCTAGGAGTTCTCTCTCTCTCTCTCTTTCCTCTCTCCCTCTATCCTTTCACTCAGCTACAAACTTAACTGAAGAGGGACAGTTGGAAAGGCGGGAAGGCAGCGTGCATGTGCTGAGGGATGCTCCCAAAAGCATTCCTATTGCACGCTGGGGAACGTTCCCACACAGGCTCCGTCAGTACCAACAATACCCATATGTGAGGACTAAATTCCTGCTGTTCCCGGAGATCACCTGTTACAGGTGAGTAACTATGCTTTCTTTGCACTTCCGCACCTGTGGCAGGCTATGTGTTACTAGCCATGTAGTCTCTTCTTCTAGGATACAGATATACAACAAAGGGAGTCAGAAAGTCATTTCATACAAAATTATATTACAGAGTGGTAGATGAGTGGAATACAAAAATTATATTACATTGTAAAAATAACATATCCCATTTTTGATATCACTTGCCTCACAGCAAGCGTCCATGCCCGGCCCTGCCAGTGCTTGTGCAGAGACCGCAGAGACCTCAATATCGAGGACTTCCCAGGCTGCTGAGATGATCTTTGAGAGCCATGAGCCCTGAGCAGATCCTCGGCGAGGGTCTGAATCCCACTCACATTCCTTGGGAGCGAGATCCGCTCTGGCCAAGCAGCTGCCATGGGTCACCAAGGACCTGACCCAAGCCAAATGCCTCAGGAGGCATTGTCCACTAGGGAGGTATATCAAGTATTTAATAAAGATAATGGAGCTGTCGGGCCTTTAGTCCTCAATTGAGTACTCAGACTGGGACTTTGAGGACTAGGCTTCCCCGGAGACGCGTAAGCATGCAGTCTCCCCTCAGATCCATCTCCCCCAGCATCGTGATGCCAGTCCCTACCCGAGGACACATCATTCCTCGAGTTTATCTGGGACATGGCGAAAGCATTTTCTCTCTCCACGGAGTCAGAGGAGGACTCCCGCATGGAGGAGCTGGAAATCCTCCAGTATGAAGCTCCATCAAAGGAGGCCCTTACGTTCCCCATCTCTGCCATCCTCAGGTGACTCCTCCGGATGTGGGAGACACCGGCATCGGTACCAATAGTTAGCTGACCCCTGATCACAATGTTCTGAGTCCAATGGAGCCCCGGCTTTCGTAAGGTGCAACTCCCTCACACATCTATGGTGGTAGAGTCGACCATTCGCCGGCAGAAAAGCTCAAGGACTCACTTCTCCATCTCCCAGACAGGGAGTCCCGCACCCTTGACACCGTTAGATGGAAATGCTACCAGGGCTCAATGCTGGGTTGCCAAATCCAAGCCTACCAGCTATATATCGGCATGTATCTCCGAGACCTAGCAAGAGAATGCGTAGGTTTCTCGGTGGGTCTCAGCGGAGAAAACCTCCAGCGATTCCAAACCCTCACGAAGTGCGTTGGGGAGTGCTCAAAGTACATGTCTCGAGCTGCCTACGACGTCTTCGAGTCTAATGCGAGGGTGACCACCGCAGGCATCAGTGCCCGACGCCAGGCCTGGCTACAGGCATCGGACCTCGAGCAGTGGGTCCAGGAGAAATTCCTTGATATCACCTGCCTCGGTGAAAACCTCTTGCAAATCGATGGAGGATAAAGCTGCGGAAATAGAGACAGAGTTCATCACAAGGACTCAGCTATCCAGGAAGACCTCCACTCTTCCCAAGAATAAATAGGGAAGAGGCCCCTTTTCCACAGAAAGGGCAGTATTACCGATACCAGGCCCCCCCAGACCCCACAGCAGGGTCACCACAGCAAACGAGTAGGCCAAGGCCAACACATGCCTAAGGGCTCTAAGTCCCAAACACCGGCTCCTGCCCAGGCTGGGTTGGGGTTTTGACTCCCTGAGCATAGTCTCTCCTCCCAGGGGAGAGCAGCTGCCAGCAGGGGGACATCTGATCCACTTTGCCCATCGGTGGCCGGCCATAACCACTAACACCTGGGCCCTCCAGGTGATCAAAGAAGGCTACCTCCTTCACTTGGACCAGACGCCTCCTCCTTTCTTTCCAGGAGAGCCCCCTTCGGACTCCCTTGTACCAGGCCCTGCTACTGCAGGAACTTGCAGGCCTCATCAGGGATGGAGTCGTGAAACCAGTACTCCTCCACCTCAGGGGCTAGGGTTCTACTCCTGTTAATTTCTAGTCCCAAAAAGAACAGGGGGCCTAAGGCCCATTTTGGAATTGCAAAACCTGAACAAGTTCCTGGTGTGGGAGAAGTTCAAGATGCTCTCCCTTGGAACATTGCTAATCTACCTTCATCAGGGAGATTAAGCATCCTTTAGGTCTAAGGAGCATAGCCAAACCCACATCCTTATTTATCCCAGTCACAGGCAGTACTTAAGGTTCATGGTCGGGGTGACCACTGCCAGTACAGGACTAGCCTCCACACCAAGAGTCTTAACCAAGTGCCTGTCAGTGGTGGCCACCTACCTCCATCTCCAAGGAGCCTTTGTCTTTCCATATCTGGACAACTGGCTCATGAAAGGGGACATGGCCACTGCGGTGCAACAGGTCACAACCTGCACCATCAAGGTCCTGCAGCAATTGGGGTTGGTGATAAACCACCCCAAATCTCATCTCACTCCAACGCAGGATCTGGAGTTCATAGGAGCTTGTCTGGACACACTCCAGGCCATGGCCATCCTTCCCCTGGACAGGGCGGATTTTCTCAGGCACCTAGCCACTGAGGTGCAGCGCCATCACGCAGTGTCGGTGCGGTCCATGCTCTGCTTACTAGGTCACATGGCATCCACAGTCCACCTGGTTCCCAACGCCTGCCTCCACATATGGGCAACTCAGCATTGTCTCCGCTCACAGTGGACACAAGCCATGGTTAGGCTCCGGGACAGGGTCTCAGTGTCCCATCAACTAGCAGAGTCGCTCGACTAGTGACAGGGAACACAGCAACTGCAAAAGGATATGCCCTTCCAGCCCCCAAACCCCCAGAGGGTCCTCACGACAGATGCATCACTACTGGGCTGAGGTTCCTACCGTGCAGGTCAACTGGCCCCTATCGGAGATCCAGCAACAGTTCAACCTACTGGAGCTCAAAACAATTTTTCTGGCGTTCAAGTCCTTTCACCACCACCTGCAGAACCAGTTGGTGCTAGTCCAAATGGACAACCAGGTCGTGATGTTCTACCTGAACAAGTAGGAGGGCACAGGGTCTCAGCGCCTCTGCCATGAGGCAGTAGCCCTCTGCTCATACACGATTGGTTAGGGAATGCTCCTCAGGACTTTATACCATCTGGGCCACAACAATGACCTAGTGACAGGCTGATCAGGGTCCTCTAGCAGCACGAATGGCAACTAGACCCCAGGGTGGCAATCCGCCAGTCTAAATCTCTTCGCCAGCCTGGTCAATGCTCAGCTGCCCCGAACCGCATCCGTCCTGGATAGCGGCGGATGCCTTCCTCATCTCATGGTCGGAGGGTGTTCTGTTTGCCTTCCCTCCCACGTCACTAATCGCCCAGACCCTCTTCAAGGTCCTGCAGGACCTGGTCCTGGTGGCCCCACAGTGTGCCCAGGCAGCCTTGGTTTCCCTTGCTGCTCTGCCTCTCGACAGAGCTCTTGGTCCCTCTGGGGAATGACCCAGGAGGAGGACTCCCTTCTTTACCCCAACATGGGGTCTTTGTCATTAACAGCATGGCTGCTGAATGGGTAGCCTTAGTACCCTTCAACCTCCCAAGGGAGGTGGAGGAAGTCCTCCTGGCCTCTCATAAGAACTCCATGAGACGAGCTTACGCCTTCAAGTGGTGCAGATTCTTGGTATGGTGTGTGGAGCAATGGATAGACCCATTCTCTTTCCAGGTGCACACGGTGCTGCAGTTCTTGTTCCACCTTTCGCAGACCAGACTCAAGTCCAACTCCATCAAAGTGCACCTGAGCGCGCTCTCGACGCACCATCACTCTTCAGAGGGCAAACTTCTTTCTGCACAACCCATCATTACCCAATTTATGTGGGGCCTTTTGCTCTCTAAGCCTTTCATCCACCCGCCCCCAGCGGAATGGGACTTCATTGTGGTTCTGGCGCAGCTCACCAAACCACCTTTTGAACCTCTGGCTACCTGTCATTTGCATTAGCTCTCCTGGAAGGTCGTCTTCCTGCTGACGCTCACCTCTGCCCGCAGAGTCAGCGAGCTTCAGGACTTGGTGGCCAAGCCACCTTACATCACGTTCTACAAGAATAGAGTCGTGCTTTGCATCCACCCTAAATTCATTCTGGAGGTGGTATCCGCCTTTCACCTCAACCAGGAGGTGGTGCTCCCCACCTTCTTTTTACGGCCCTATGCTGACAAGGCGGTGGCCGTTCTCCATACTCTGGATTTTAAGAGGGCCTTGTCCTTCTACCTGCAACATACTTAGAGCCACCGCAAAGCCTCGCAGCGTTTTGTTTCCTACGTCCCCAGTTGACTGGGGGAAGCTGTTACTAAGTGGACTCTGTCCACCTGGGTGGCAGACTGCATCGCCTTCACATGCGATCAGGCTGGGCTCTCGGAGCGCCGGGTCACAGCACATAATGTCAGGGCTATGGAGACCTCGGTTGTAAGCCTATGCTGTCCCTATGGCAGACATCTGCTGGGCCGCCACTTGGTCCTCAGTTCACACCTTTCCAGCTCACTGCTGCCTGGAGATGGAGTCCTGATAGGACAGCGCCTTCGGCCAGGCTGTATTCTGTAATCTATTTGGGGTTTAGGCAACTCCTACCCTCTGACCCTTCTTGGTTCTCTCTGCATTTTGGGGTCCTTAGAGTCTTTCCACAAACTCACTTGCAGCTGCCCATGGTAGTGCTGTGTTTTCTACAGGGTCTCACTAGCCTGTACCTAGGTAGTCCCATATGTGAGGACTGACTTCCTGCTTGTTCCTGGAGAAAGCATAGTTACTCACCTGTAACAGGTGTTCTCCAGGGTCAGCAGTAATCAGTCCTCACAACCCTCCCTCCTCCCCTTGGAGTTGCTGTAAACGTTTTGCCATCTTCTTTTGTTGGCTATAGTTATGTCATCTGAATAAGTAAGATGGCACCCTTGGCCGGGAAGGGGATCATGCATGTGTGGTGGCATCTCCCAAAGGCTTTTTTTGAAAGTTGGGGAGATGCTTCCACGGGGGCTCCGTTGGGACCAACGTCATCCATATGTGAGGACTGATTCCTGCTGTCCCTGGAGAACATCTTTTACAGGTGAATAACTAAGCTATATCTCCCCTCAGCCATCTCTTTTCCAGGTTGAAGAGCCCTAACTTTTTTAGCCTCTCCTCATAGAAGTATCCTTCCATCCCCTTTACAATTTTGATGACTTTTCTCTGTTTTCTAATTCTGCTATATCCTTTTGAAGATTCAGGACCAGAGTTGCACACAACATTAGAGGTGCGGTCGCACCAGGAACGATACAGAGGTATTATAATATCCCTTTGCTTTATTCTCCATTCCTTTCCTTATGATTCCTAGCATTCTATTTGCTTTCTTGGTAGCTACTGCACACTAGGCACAGGGTTTCAGCACATTATCCATGATGACGCCTAAATCTTATTCCTGGGTGCTGGTTCCTAATGTGGAACCTTGCATCTGGTAACCATAGTTTCACAATCCTCTTGGGTTTTAACAACTTTGAATAATTTTATATCATCTGCAAATTTTTTACCTCACTTGTTCCTATTTCCAGGTCATTTACAAATATGTTAAAAAGCAGTGGACCCAGCAAAAATCCCTGGGGTACTTCACTATTCACTTTTCTCCACTGGGAAAATTGGCCATTTAGCCCTACCCTCTGCTTTCTATGTTTTAACCAGTTCCTGATCCACAACAGCACATTGCCTCCTATCCCATGACTTTTTAATTTGGCCAAGAGTCTCTCATGAGGAAATTTTTCAAAAGCTTTCTGAAAATCCAGATATACTACATCGACTGACCCACCTTTATCTACACCTTCAAAAAAAATAAACAGATTAGTAAGACAAGATCTTCCCTGGCTAATGCCATGTTGGCTGTCTCCCATTAAACAATGGCTATCTAAATATTCAAAAACGTTATTTTTAATAATGGTGTCTACCATTTTTCCCGGCACTGACGTCTGGCTCAGCGGTCTCATATTTCAGTTCTTTCAACACTATTGGATGTATACCATCCGGTCCAGGTGATTTACTACTCTTCAATTTATCAAATTGTTATAATGCATGTTTATGTTTATTGCATTTGATAAAACCGCCTTTCTATAACAGTCAAGGTGGTGTACAATCGACAAACAGTCAAGAAAAGGCCAAGGGCCAGTGAAATAGAAAAGAAAATTTACAATTCTCTGATAGGAAAGTAGGAGAGAAAAGAGAGACGGGACAGGACATAAGAAGGTATAGTTCTGGGAGGGAAATACAGAGGTGGGAGAAAGAAGAGGTCACACGAAAGGGGAGGGAAGGTCGAAGGCCAGGGAAAAGAGATTTTGAAACAACACCCCTGCTTGATGTAAAGCTTTAATCTTTGCAGCTGCTCCTCTCAGTTTTTTTCTGTTTTCCTCTTTTTATCATAGTCTCCCTTTTGAAAGTTAAAATTTAGTACTGTGGATTTCCTTGCCATCCTTCCTCCACTTATTAAAAGAGACACAATTATGCTATGATCACTATTGCCAAGTGGCCCCAATACCCTTATCTCTTGCACCAGATCTTGTGTTCTACTAAGGTCTAAGTCCAAGATGGCTTCCCCTTTTGTCTGTTCATGAACCAGCTGCTCCAAGAAGCAATCATTTATTTCATCTAGGAACTTTATCTCCCTAGCATGTCTTGCTGTAACACTGACCCATTCAATACTGGGGGTAATTGAAATCACCCATTATTATTACTGTGCTGTAAATATTGTTAGCTTCCCTGATTCTTTCAGCATTTCATCATCCATTTGTTTATTCTGGTCAGGCGGTCAGTAGTATTACCCTCACTGCCATTGCCTTCCCCTTCCCCTTTTAATATGGAATTTCAATTCATAGATTCTACGGTGTATTTTGTTTCCTGCAAAACTTTAATCCCGTGTGACTCAATGCCCTCTCTAACATAAAACACTTCCCCTCCAACAATTTGATCTACTCTATCATTGCGATATAATTTGTACCCAGGTATCACAGTGTCCCACTGGTTTTCCTCCTTCCACTATGTCTCTGAGATACCAGTCGTATTTAACTTCTCATTTAGTGATATATATTCTAAGTCTCCCATCTTATTTTTTAGACTTCAAGCATTTGCATGCATATTAATTTGGTTACCGGTAGGTAGGGGTCATTTGGAATCCATAAGTTCTGTCTGCTCTGTACTTAAGGGCATTTGGTTTACTTTTGTCTTTATTGGAACCTCTCTGTTGATGTGACCTAACTTCAGTCTTTGCTAGTATCCTTCAAGGTCATTGGTACGGACATGTACCAAGACAGCAGATTCCTCCCCAGCACTATCTAAGACCTTGTCTAGGTGGCGCATGAGGTCCGCTACCTTCGTACCAGGCAGGCATGTTACCAGGCGATCCTCACATCCACTGTCAGCCACCCAGCTATCTACATGCCTAATGATTGAATCACCAACTATAACGGCTGTCCTGAGAGCAAAGAGCTCCTTGCACCTAGTGCATACGTAAGACCCCTCACCAACTGCATCTTAGTTTTAAGGTTGTGTTAATGTATTTAATTTGTGTACTTACTTAGATTTCCTGGAGATGCTTATACTAATATAGCTATATCTAATACGTTTAATGCATTTGTTCACCTCAAGTTTTATTATTCTCAGGTGCTTAATGTATATTTGATGAGGATAAACCTGGAGATGATCATACTAATATGGCTATATCTAATACGTTTAATGCATTTGTTCACCTCAAGTTTTATTATTCTCAGGTGCTTAATGTATATTTGATGAGGATAAACAGCTGCACCTGAGAGTGAATATGGGCACCTCAGGTCACTGTCACTGCAGAAACACAGGATGTCAATCTGCGCAAACAACTTTTTCATATCTTCTTGGCGAGTCTGAAAGACTGAAATTTTCATACTTGGCGACACCAACCCCAATCAGCTTTTGTTTTTGACAAACTTAAATCCCTCACCAGATCATTTAACACTAGAAGCCCCAAAAGGAATTTTACCTAGAAACCCCAAAGTGCGTCAGTTGACGCATTATCACGACGACTGCGTTTAGCATGAAATGCAGATGTGAATTAATGTGAAGTTACTTATTTGTTAATTACGTGCAGTATGTGACGTCATTACATGACATCATCGTGTGTTTATTGTTTGTAATGTCGGAGTAAAACTGTAAACAGTGATTGAGATGCGCCACCTAGTGGGAACATGAATTTATACCTAGAAGCCCCAAAGTACGTCAGTTGACGCATCCAAGACAATTGAGTGCGTCAGTTGATGTACTTTGGGGCTTCTAGGTATAAATTCATTTTCCCGCTAGGTGGTGCATCTGTCATTAATTTTTGATGCACATATTTGAATATCTTGACCTTGCTAACAAAGTCACGGAACATGACTGACATGGTTCTAGCAGTGGCGCTGGTATACAACTTCGAAGATGCATTTACATCAATTGTGCATCAATTGACACACTTTGGGGCTTCTAGTGTTAATTCTGACTGTGTTATCAGATGGGGCACGACGGACATAAACGGTTCAAAATCTGGATCCATGTCATTTCCATGTCTGGCCCATGTATTATGGCATCTTTGTCTGCCTTATCTAGGCTCCATATCTCTGCTGGCTTCAGTATTGACATACTGTCATGTGGCATTGGTCTCATGGCTGAAGGCAGATTGGGATATTCAATAGATTTCTTATTTTTAGCAGAGAAGTTAAATACATTGATCAGAAAATAGTAACAGTCCATCACGTGATCCTTCTGTTCTCACCATATCATCAGGCATTGACTTCTGAGTACCTCTGAGCCAAGCTCTGAGATGGAACAGCACGTGTTGCACATGAAATATGAGGAGCCCAGGATTTGTCTTTATCGCCAACTTTACAACCGAAGTAGAACTCATACGCTTTCTTAATAAGTGCAGCCATCCTGCATCTTTGTGGTTTAAGCATATACTCACCACAAATGTAACAGAATGTATTGCGGCTGTTGCGACATTGACAAGACATTTCTGCTGTAAGAAATCGACATTTAGACAAGAAGCTTACATGTAAATGGTATTTAGTACACAAACTGATATCAACGTCATGCGTAGCATCTGTTTATGAAAGCTGCTTTTATAGCCTGTAGTGCCAGCATTCATCCTGACTAAGCATGTCCATCTATTCCTGAACAGTAGCATTTCCATTGCACATTGTAAGTCTGCACTGAGGGCATGCCCAGGCATGCCTTGACTAAACAAAACAACTTACTTTCTAAGCAACATACACTTAAAATATGCAAGGAAATCACAAAAATAGGCAATTGTAAAAAAATGGTGCATTATAGGAAAATTTCAAGTTGATTTTCATGATCAGCAAACCAAAATCCATAAGATACCCAAAAGTGTTCAGGAAGGAAAATGTTCATTGTCCAGTGAAATTGGCATTACGGTGACCACCCTCCATTCTTCAGGTTCTACAGATTATTTTCAATCACAGTTCACAGATTACTTATAGTACGTCTGCATCTCATATTTCAGTTCTTTTAGCACCCTAGGATGTGTACCATCCTGCTCAGGTGATTTGCTGCTCTTTAGTTTATCAAGTAACTGTATTACATCTTCCTGTTTTATGGTGATTTGTTTCAATTCCACCAAAACATCACCTTTAAATACCATTTCAGGCATGGTTAACTTTCTACATGTTCTTCATTAAAGACCGAAGCAAAGAATTCATTCAGTCTCTCCACAGTGCCTCTATTTACCCATGTCATCTAATGCTCCAACTGACTCTGTCATGAATGTACTTGAAACATTTTTTGTTATATGTTTTTGTTTCTATGGCAAGTCTTTTTTCAAATTCTCTTTGCCTGCCTTTTGAGTGCCTTGCATCTAATTTTCCAGTGGTTATGTTGTTTCCAGTTTTCATCATTTGTCTCTTTTTTCCATGTCAAGAAAGATACTTTTTTTTTAGCAACAACAGCCTCTCAGATCTCACCTTCAGGCTATACTGGCCTTCCTTCAACTTTTCTGGTCTGGGATGCTAAGTTTAGTATTTTTAAACAATGCCCATGCTTGATGTAAACCTTTAACCTTTGCAGTTGCTCCTTTTAGTTTTTTCTTGACCATTTTCTTCATTTTATCATAGTCTCCCTATTGAAAGTTAAATGCTAGTGCCATGGATTTCCTTGCTGTCTTCTCTCCATTTATTAAATCAATGTTATCGTGTTATGATCATTATTGCCAGGTGGCCCCAACACCATTATTTCCTGATCATATCTCCAGTCTAGTCCCGGACCTCTGGGTTGTCCACCTTATTCAGCAGCTTGGAGACTGAGGAACCTCCTTCTTTAATGATGTCACCAGTATATCCTCCCGGGAGCCGCCTCTATTCGCCAGTTACCTCAGTCTCCAAGCAGCTGAAGGGACGGTGAGCCTGGGAGGTCCGGGCTCACTGGAAGAACAACTGAGTGTAGTGTTAGGAGCAGTGGAGAGAATTAAAAACAAAAATAATTATTACTGAAGGGAATCAGTCCAGCTGTCAAAGACTGTACCTTTAAGCCGTGGCAGAAGGCTCTCTCCCCCTCCTGGAGGTGCTCCCTGCGCCCGGGGGGGTTGATGGGGTTCCCTCTAACGGAGTGGAGATATTCTCCGGAGTGCTGCAGCTGGGAGACCCGATATCAGCAGAGTAGCTGCAGAGAGAGACACAGCCAGCGTTTGTACAGAGGTCTTGCCTGTCTGTACGCCTTGGCTGAGCGCGTTGCCTGTCAGGTAGTAAACGCGCGGAGATACTCGGCCCTCTGTTTCCTCCCTCCCCCCCCCCCCCCACTGTGCAATCCCGAGCAGGGACCGTGGTCGGTGGCAGGGGCAGACACTCAATTTGATCTGTGTCGGGGGACAGCAGACCGACTAAAGGTAAGAGGGTCCGTTGGAAGTAATTTCCCCGTCAGCGCATTTGAGCGCGAAACGGGTGGCAGGCCCGGCCGCATGGTGGCGGCGCGGGAAAACTGTGAGCAACGTCGGGCCTAGCATGGTGTGCTTGCAGGGGGACGAGGAGAGCCTCGATAGCGGCGGCATCAGTATTTTCTCGGGTTAGAGTCTCATCCGGGCTTGCTTCTTTTTTTGTTAAATTGAGTTTTCAAGGCGGGTGTTGGGCTCGCCGTCTGTGATTACCCCGAGCCTGAGTGTTCTAGAGGCGGATAGCAGTTGCAGTTTAGGGCCGGGATGCCCTCTAGACCCCAGTGTTTTGTCTGTGGGGCTAGAAGGGCCTCGGCTGCGGATTCGGGGCTGTGCAGAAGTTGTGTAAAGGAGACCTCTGTCATGGACACCGTTGAAGAGAGCAAAGAGGGGCGCATGACCTCAGAAACAAGACTGTCTGTCATTCCAGCAAACAGCATGCCTCTGGAGGATCCAGTGGAAGGTCCTTCCTCTGCGCCGGACGTCTCGCCCATGCTGCCGGCCTGGCCGAAAGGGCTGGAATCTATTTTTTCTACGGACTTCGTGGCGCTCTTGCAGCACGCAGTTGGTAGCTTCTCGCAGGGGCAGGTTAAGGAGCAATCCCAGGTACGCGGGGTGAAGAGGTCGGCGCTTTCTCAGAGTGCGGGCGAGTTGCAGGGAGGCACTAAGAAATCACGGATGAATGAGAGCCCTAAGGATCCCTCGGGTGAGTCAGAGGGGCAAATATCGGATGAGGAAAGTTGAAGTCTGGACATAGAAGAGGAGCTAGAAGAAGGTGAGCTCGCGGATAAGGAGGATCAGGCGAGAGTAGTACGGGTCTTCCGTAGGGAGGAGCTGCCAGAGCTCATTGGAGAAACGCTGATGGCGTTAAACATGCCGGTCCCGGGGTCGGGGGAAGATGAGACTCTTGAGGACCCCTTGTTACAAGTTTTTAGGAAGAATCAAAGGGCGTTCCCGGTGCACAGGGTTTTCCAGGAGATGATTCAGGAAGAGTGGAATGTGCCAGAGGCGCCCCTTAGGGGGTCTAGAGTAATGAGTAGACTTTACCCCCTCGTGGAGCAAGATAGGGAGGTGTTTAAGCCTCCCAAAGTGGATGCGACTGTAGCGGCAGTAACAAAGAAGACCACGATCCCGGTTGAGGGCAGTACGGCCCTTAAGGACACGCAGGACAGGAAGTTGGATGTCCTTCTGAGGCAGATCTTTGATGTGAATGCTGTGGCGCTCCAAGTGGCTATCTGCGGAGCCTGGGTGGCCAGACCTTGTTTAAGGTGGTCTCAGAGGGCCCACAATGGTCATGAGAGTGATAAGGTCGGGGAGGCGTCCCGATTGGGGTCCGGGATGGCATACTTGGCGGATATTCATTATGATCTAATGCGAGCCCTGTCAAAGAGTATGGCGTCCGCAGTAGCAGCGAGGCGTTATTTGTGGCTTCGTAATTGGGCAGCGGACAACTCTTCTAAGTCAAGGCTAAGTAAGCTTCCCTTTAAAGGGAAGCTCTTGTTTGGTGAGGATTTGGAGAAAATAGTCAAGGACCTTGGTGAATCTAAAGGGGGAAGATTACCAGAGGACAAGCCCAAGACTGGGCGGTCGGCACCCGCGGGCAAGGGCCTGCAGCGTGATTTTCGTCATTTTCAGTTCCAAAGGTTTAATCCCAGCCAGAGAGGCAGGTTCCCAAGCAGAAATCAGGGGTTCTCCAGGACCAAGCAGGAAGTCAGTCCTCACATATGGGTGACGTCGGCGCCGACGGAGCCCTCGCGGAGCAATTTTCCCCAGCTTTCAAAGAAAGCCTTTGGGAATTGCAGCGCGCATGCGCGGTCTCCTTCCCGCCCAAGGGTGCCATCTTAGCCAGTCTTCATTTTTGCCCCGAAGCCCTACAGACGTACCCGTCGTGTCCCCGCTGAAAAAGTTGATTTTAGTGATTTATTTCTCTTTTTTCCTTCGGTTCGACGCCGGTCTTTTTCCTGCCCGGACTCGCGACGCCGTTGCGAGTCCTTCTCTTATTTTTCGGCTGCCTGGGCCCGGATCACGAAGAACTGATCTGTGGGGCCTGCGGCAAAATGTCCTCCAAAGCGTTAAGGAGTCGGCGGCACCAGCGGGAAAGAATCTTCGCTGACCCCGGCCGTACCCGGACCTCGTCGGAGGCCTCGGCGTCCAGAGGTTCCAGCTCTGACCATCGCCGAAGCTCCTCCGACAGGGGTTCTCCCTCCGGGGACCATCGACGGAAGGTAAAACCCACGAGGGCGGCGTCGGTGGACGCTCCTGGCTCCGCGAGGGCCAGGTCGCATAGCCCCGATAGCCGTCCCGGGTCTTTGGAGAAGGAGCACCTCCCGAAGTGACCTCGTCTGGAGTCGGAGTTGCCTGCTCGGGTAAGTCCTGTAGTCCTCCTGGACTCGCCTCCGAGAGGTCCGACGTCGGGCCCGACACCGTCGGGGCCCGAGTCGGGGGCTGCTGGGTCACATGAGGTCGGACTCAGGTTGACGGCCTTGGAGAGCAGACTATCTGCCTTCATGGACCAGCAGCGGGCACTGATCGCTAGCCTCGCTGGCGCCACTGCCCCGACCGCCGGGACGTCGACGTCTAAGTCGACCCCGGAGACCGAGCCGATCCTCGAGTCCATGCGAACTCGAGTCGATCCTCGGTCGAGGTCACCCTCGGCCTCCCGTTCGGGACCGAGGTCGTCGACGCCGACTCCCTCGGTGTCGGGGCGGCCGACGCCTCCACCTGCCCGAGCCGACCCCACCGATTCCTCCTCGGAGTCGGCCTGGGAGTCTGAAGAGGAAGAGTCACCTGATTCGTTTCGGACTCGGTGTGTCCCCTCGGACTCACCTGAGTCCGAACCTCGGAAGCAGTCCCCTCCGGAGGATGCCCGGTTCTCGGACTTCGTCAGGGATATGGCCAAGGCTTTGGCCTTCCCTGCGGATCCCGAGGAGGAGCCTCGAGCCGAAGAGCTCGACGCCCTTCATTATGACTCTCCCACCAGGGAACACTTTACTGTACCGGTTCCTCCCATGCTGGAACGACTACTCTTCCGCATGTGGGAGAGTCCGGCCTCGTCGCCGGTATTAAGCAAGCGGGTCGATTCCATCTATCGAGTCCGCAAGAGTCCTGGCTTCCAAAAAGCACAGCTGCCGCACCATTCCATGGTAGTGGAATCGGCCATGCATAGGCTTAAGAGCCAAAAGATGCACTCCTCGGTGCCTCCTGGCAGGGAGGCCCGTAACCTGGATGGCCTTGGTAAGAAGTGTTTCCAGGGCTCTATGCTTGCTTGTCGTGTCCAGACCTACCAGCTCTACATGGGCATGTATCTCCGAGACCTGGCTAAAGAGATAGCCGGATTCTCCGCTGGACTGTCCGAGGAACCTTTGCGGAGGTTCCTGGCCTTGATAACTGGTATTCGGGAATGCTCCAAATTCATGTCCCGAGCAGCCTATGATGGCTTTGAAGCATCGGCTCGAGTGGCTGCAGCCGGCATCAGTGCCCGCCGACAGGCTTGGCTTCAGTCGTCTGACCTTGAACCCTGGGTGCAGGACAAGTTGGTCGATGTCCCCTGCCGAGGTGAGAACCTCTTTGGCAAGCCCATGGCTGAAAAGGCTGCACAAATCGAGACGGAGACTCTCACCAGGACTAGGCTTTCTAGGAAGACCTCCGCCCCTTCCCAGAAAAAGAAGGGCTCGGGAAAGAAGTCCTTTTACCCGAGAAAGGCGGCTGCCTATAAACACTACCCTCAATATCAGGCCTCCGCAGCTCCCCAACAGGGCCAGCAGGCCAAGGGACGGGGTAACGGGTCCCGTAGGCAGCAAGCTCCCAAGCCTGCACCACCAGCCCCTGCTCAGCAGGGTGGGGGTTTTTGACTTCATCAGCATAGCCTCTCCCCCTCAGCTGGCTCCTCCCAGCACCGGAGGCCGGCTGGTTCACTTCGCCCACAGGTGGTCCAACATCACTTCAGATGCCTGGGTGCTTCAAGTCGTAAGAGAAGGCTATCTTCTCCACTTCCAACAGGTCCCTCCCTCTTATTTCCCGGGAGAACCTCCACGACTCCCTCTGCACAGGGACTTACTCCTTCAGGAGTTAGCAAGTCTTCTTCAGGAACAGGCTGTGGAACCGGTGCCCACCACCTGAGAGGTCAAGGCTTTTATTCCAGGTATTTCCTAATACCAAAAAGGACAGGAGGCCTCAGACCCATCCTGGACTTGCGCAACCTCAACAAGTTCCTCGTGCGGGAAAAGTTCAAGATGCTTACCCTTGGAATCCTTCTGCCCTACCTCCAGCAGGGAGATTGGCTATGCTCCTTGGATCTAAAGGATGCCTACATGCACATCCTCATCCACCCAAGCCACCGCCAATACCTAAGGTTTGTGGTGGCAGGAAATCATTACCAGTAGAGAGTACTGCCCTTTGGCCTATCCTCCGCACCGCGAGTCTTCACAAAATGTCTCGCGGTGGTGGCGGCCCATCTCCGGCTTCACGGCCTCTATGTCTTTCCGTACCTCGACGACTGGCTCATCAGAGCATCGTCCTCTCCGGAAGTCACCGATGCCACACACCGCACGGTGACTCTTCTGCAGTACTTGGGCTTTGTCATAAACTTCGCAAAGTCCACTTTGCTCCCCTCACAGGATCTCGAGTTCATCGGCGCAAGACTGCACACTCCTCAGGCAAGAGCCTTCCTGCCTCTCGACAGGGCTCAACGGCTCATGGACCTAGCCGGCCGTTTTCGCAGCCAGTCCCTGGTCTCAGCCAGGCGCTTCCTGAGACTACTCGGCCATATGGCTTCCACCGTCCACGTGACCCCCAATGCCCGCCTGAATATGCGGCCTGCTCAATGGTGCCTTCGCAAGCAGTGGCAACAAGCCACCGGCGGACTAGCCGACTTAGTGCGCATCTCCGGGCCGCTGGCCTCTTCTCTACAGTGGTGGCTTCATCGGCCGAACCTGGTGCTCGGAATGCCTTTTCAGTCACCTCAGCCGGCTCAAGTGCTGACGACCGATGCTTCCCTCCTGGGTTGGGGAGCACATTGCCAAGGGGCATGTACTCAAGGTCTCTGGACCGCGTGGGAGTCTGCTCAGCAGATCAACTTCCTGGAGCTCAGAGCAATCCGTCTGGCGCTCAAGGCTTTCTCCCACCTGACTTCTCACCAGTCCGTCCTTGTCCAGACGGACAATCAAGTTGCCATGTTCTACGTGAACAAACAGGGGGGC
Source organism: Ichthyophis bannanicus (assembly GCA_033557465.1). Classification (NCBI taxonomy): domain Eukaryota; kingdom Metazoa; phylum Chordata; class Amphibia; order Gymnophiona; family Ichthyophiidae; genus Ichthyophis; species Ichthyophis bannanicus. Next base: position 205,817,949 of record CM066037.1, read on the forward strand.
ACGGGCTCCTTCCTTCGCTGCCGAGAAGCTCAGAAGCTCTGCTCTTGGGCCGTCAGTCACGGCATTCTTCTCAAGGCAGTTTATCTCCCAGGCCAAGAAAACTGCCTGGCGGACAAACTCAGCAGGATACTCCAGCCGCACGAGTGGCGTCTGGATCCCTTGGTAGTTCAGAAACTTTTTCTGAAGTGGGGACTCCCCACGATGGATCTCTTTGCCAGTCCTCTCAACCGGCAACTTCCTCGCTTCTGCTCTCGTCAGCCACATCCCCTTCGAGTAGCGGCAGATGCTTTTCTACTCTCATGGTCGGAGAGCCTTCTGTATGCTTTTCCTCCCATCCCGCTAGTCTCTCGAACTCTTTTCAAGGTTCTCCGAGACAAGGCCTCCATGATCCTGGTGGCTCCTCGCTGGCCCAGACAGCCGTGGTTTCCACTCCTGCTGCAATTAGCGGTAGAGGATCCGTTCCCTCTGGGGTTTCAACCGGATCTCCTAACACAGGATCAGGGGTCCCTGCTACACCCCAACCTCAGATCTCTCAATCTAATGGCCTGGCTGCTGAAAGGGTAGTCCTTGCTCCCCTTCTACTGCCGGCAGAGGTGGAAGAGGTCGTCCTAGCTTCTCGGCGACCTTCTACCCGCAAATGCTACGCCCTTAAATGGCGTCGCTTTTCCGTTTGGTGTGCCCAGCAGTCTCAGGATCCCTTCTCCTGCTCGGTGTCGGTGATCTTGCAGTACTTGCTCTACCTCTCTAATCTGGGACTTAAGTCCAACTCTGTCAAAGTTCACCTCAGTGCTCTTTCAGCACATCATGTGCCGGTGGACGGCAGACCTCTTTCCAGCGACCCTCTTGTAGCGAGGTTTCTCCGAGGTCTCCTTCTACTTAAACCACCTCTGCGCCCGCCAGCTCCTGACTGGGATCTGAATGTGGTTTTACAGCGGATCACCTGTCCGCCTTTTGAACCTATGGCTACCTGTTCTCTCCGTTTCCTTTCTTGGAAAACTTTATTCCTGATAGCCCTCACTTCCGCTAGACGCGTAAGTGAATTGCAGGCCCTCGTGTCTGATCCCCCTTACACTCGGTTCTACAAAAATAGGGTAGTCCTACGGACTCACCCAAAATTTCTTCCAAAAGTGGTCTCCCCTTTTCACATCAATCAGGAGGTGGTACTTCCGACCTTCTTTCCCAGGCCACACTCCAGCCGAGCTGAAACGGTCCTACATACCCTGGACTGTAGAAGGGCATTGAACTTCTACCTTGACCGTACGCGGGAGCACCGTAAAGCTGCTCAGCTTTTTGTGTCTTTTGACCCCAATAAATTGGGGCTCCCGGTCTCCAAGCGTACTCTGTCCATCTGGGTTGCTGACTGTATCGCTTGGGCTTATGGGGCAGCCGGACTCTCGTTGGAAAGTCGAGTCACGGCTCATTGTGTTCGGGCGAAGGCTACGTCAGTGGCTTACCTCCGCTCTGTTCCGCTGGCAGACATCTGCCGGGCCGCTACTTGGTCTTCGAGCCAGACTTTTGCGGTCCATTACTGTCTCGAGAGGGAGTCCCGCAGGGACAGTGCTTTCGGACAGGCAGTCCTCCGAAATCTCTTCGAGGTTTGAGCAACTCCTACCCTCCATCCCGGATGGGGGCTACCGGTGGGTAATAATTCAGTGAAGATTCCTTCCTTCGGTGCTGCTGAGCTAGAGGGAGCTCATTTTTGTGCTTAGGGTCTCCGGTAGCCTTAAGCTTGGGAGTCCCATATGTGAGGACTGACTTCCTGCTTGGTCCTGGAGAAAGCGTAGTTACTCACCTGTAACAGGTGTTCTCCAGGAGCAGCAGGAATCAGTCCTCACAACCCTCCCTCCTCCCCTTGGAGTTGCAATCATCTGCTTAAGTTTTTTTGCAAATTTTTATGCTGTCTTTTAGCTATGTCATCAGACTGGCTAAGATGGCACCCTTGGGCGGGAAGGAGACCGCGCATGCGCGCTGCAATTCCCAAAGGCTTTCTTTGAAAGCTGGGGAAAATTGCTCCGCGAGGGCTCCGTCGGCGCCGACGTCACCCATATGTGAGGACTGATTCCTGCTGCTCCTGGAGAACACCTGTTACAGGTGAGTAACTACGCTTTCCGGGGATTTCGAGGGGCAGGGAGAGGATTTGGAGCTGCCGGCTCTTCCTCTGCCTCTAGTGTTCGTAAATCACAATGAAGTCAGGGGGACCCAGGCACCGCTAGTACCTGTGGGAGGGCGGTTGCAGGAGTTCTACGGCGCCTGGGTCCGTGTCACGTCCTATCAGTGGGTGCTGGAAGTCATCCGAGAAGGGTACGCGCTGGAGCTGCGGTGTCCGGTCCGGGAGGCCTTTGTAAGGTCCCCCTGCAAGTCGGCGAGCAAGTGCAGGGCGGTGAGGGGGACCTTGCAGAGGCTTCTGGATCTCAGGGCAATAGTTCCGGTGCCTTCAGACCAATACGGATGCGGTTGATTCTCCATTTATTTCGTGGTTCCAAAAGACGGCGGGGTCCGTCCAATTTTGGATCTCAAAGGAGTGAATCGTTGTCTTCGAGTTTCGCATTTTCACATGGAGACCCTGCGTTCAGTCATAGTCGCAGTCCGAGCAGGGGAATTTCTTACCTCCCTGGATCTATCAGAGGCGAAATCTTCACATTCACATAAGGCCGGATCATCAAAAGTACCTCCGTTTTGTGGTTCCCTTCAGGCAGTTCCAGTTCCGGGTTTGCCGTTTGGCTTGGTGATGGCGCCACACACATTTACCAAGATCATGGTGGTGGTTGCGGCGGCCTTACGACAGGAAGGGATTCTGGTACACCCTTACCTAGATGATTGGTTGATCTGGGCGAAATTGAGAAGGGAGAGCGAGATGGCGACAGCCAGGGTAGTAGATTTCCTAGAGAGCCTGGGTCGGGTGGTGAATATGTCAAAGAGCCACTTGGTTCCCTCGCAATGCCTGGAGTATTTAGGAGCTCGGTTCAACACGAAGAAGGGGCAGGTGTTTCTGCCTCAGCTAAGAGCACAGGGCCTGCGGAAGCTTGTCCGGTTCTTGAGCAGCGAGGCTCCCATGGCATGGCAGTACCTTCAGTTGTTGGGCACAATGGCATCCACCATAGAGGTGGTACCCTGGGCGAGGGCGCACATGAGGCCATTGCAGAGAGCATTGCTCAGGCGCTGGTCTCACCAACGGGACCCGCTATTGCGGCAGCTCCCTTGTCCGGAGGAGACAGGGGTGGCTCTGCGCTGGTGGTTACTTCCCGAGTCGTTGAAGAAGGGAAGGCCGCTGGAGGATCTAGTCTGGTTACCCTTAACGATGGACGCCAGCCTTTGGGGCTGGGGAGCGCACTGCCAGGGCAGGTTTACTCAGGGACAATGGACTCCGCAGGAGCAGTCTTGGTCGATCAACAGGTTAGAGTTGCGAGCGGTATCGTTAGCCCTGCAGAGTTTTCAAGCCTTCCTCCGGGGGTCAGTGATTTGGGTGTTTTCCGACAACGCGACCGCAGTGGCGTATGTCAATCGCCAGGGGGATCCAGCAGTTTAGCGCTAGAGTCCAAGGCAGAGGCCTTATGCAGCTGGGCCAAGGAGAATCTAGCGGCTCTATCGGCAGCGCATGTTGCAGGAGTGGACAACGTAGAGGCCGACTTTCTCAGTCAGATGAAGGTGGATCCTGGAGAGTGGGTCCTTCATCCAGAAGTGTTCCACATGCTGACGCGTCGGTGGGGTCTGCCGGTCATGGACCTCATGGCAACCTTTCAGTCAGCCAAGGTCAGTCGGTTTTACAGCAGAAGAAGAGAAAGGATGTCAGAAGGTCTAGATGCTCTCATTCAAAACTGGCCAGAGGAGCAACTCCTGTACATTTTTCCGCCGTGGGTCTTGATAGGCAGGGTAGTGCAGCGGATAGAAAGGTACAGAGGGCAGGTGATCCTGATAGCTCCAGATTGGCCCCGCCACCCGTGGTACGCAGATATGATAAGGCTCCTGGTAGCAAGACTGTGGCGTCTCCCGGCCAGGGCGGATTTGTTGTCTCAGGGGCCTCTGGTCATGCCGCACGTGGATCACTTCTCGCTTACGGCTTGGCTATTGAAAGGGCTAGGTTGAAGGCGAGGGGTTATTCTATGCCAGTAATTACCACTTTGTTGAAAGCAAGGAGGAGGTCGACATCCTTGGCGTATGTTCGAGTCTGGAGAGTATTTGAAGAATGATGCAGCGTAAGGGCGCTCGAGCCTTTGAGAGCGATCATTCCGCAGATATTGGAATTTCTGCAAAATGACTTCGACAAGGGGTTGGTGGCGGCATCTCTTAGAGTGCAGGTCGTGGCTCTGTCATGTTTCAGGGGTAAGATATGTGGTCGGTCGCTCGGGGAGCACTTGGATATTAAACGTTTCTTACGGGCGGTGTCTCTGTTAAGGCCGCCAGCTAGACAGGTTGTACCTACGTGGCACCTGCCATTCGTTTTAGAGGCGTTGGAACGGGAGCCGTTTGAACCCCTGTCTCGTACCTCATTGAAGGATCTTACATTGAAAGTGGTGTTCTTGGTGGCAATCTGCTCAGCTAGGAGGGTCTCAGAGTTACAAGCGTTATCCTGTAAAGAACCTTACCTTTCGTTCTTTGACTCGCGAATGGTGTTGAGGCCTGTGCCAGGGTTTTTGCCCAAGGTGGTGTCGGCATTCCATCTAAATCAGGAGATTTCTTTGCCGGTGTTTTGGAGCGACGCTGGGGGAATGCACCCGAACAGGCCGAATTCCTTAGATGTCCGCTGGGCGTTGAAGAAGTACCTAAGTCGGATGTCGGAGTTTCGCAAGTCTGAGAGACTCTTTGTTCTTTTCGCCGGACCTCGGAAGGGTGAATCAGCTTCAAAGGCTTCCATTGCCAATTGGATCAAGGAGGCGATTGCTTCCGCGTACGTGTTGAAGGGTAGGCCGGTGCCTGAAGGGCTTCGGGCTCACTCTACTAGGGCGCACGCTGCGTCTTGGGCGGAATCCAGGTTGGTGGCTCCGCTGGAGATCTGTAAGGCGGCGACATGGTCGTCATTGAATTCCTTTGTAAAGCATTACCGACTTGATATGCAAGCGAAGCAGGATGCTTGTTTTGGAGTGGCAGTCCTTCAGGCTGGAAAGGCAAGGCCCTCCCATTGATTTACTGCTCTGGTACAGACCCAGAGGTCCAGGACTAGACTGGAGATACGATCAGGAAGGTGAAATTAGACTTACCTGCTAATTGTTGTTCCTGGAGTAGATACAGTCTAGTCCCGTGTCCCTCCCCAGTTATCTATGCTTGCGGTTATGGTCTGAAGGGCTGACAGCGGAAGGTCTGGAAACTTTACAGGTAAGAAGATTTTTCTTTTTGGCGGGATTTGTGGCCCCCGGAGGGGGAGGGGTGTGTTTAAAAAAAAAAAAGAAAAAGAAAACACAAAACAAAACCCTTAGGTCCTCCGGACAGTTGAGGAGATGGCCTCCACTGGTTTAAAGGTTAGAATTATATGTTTAGTGGGTTAGCTATGTTGACAAGGCTGCCATTATTAATTTTGGTTCATGCTTACATGTTGTTCCGGTGAGTCTGCTCTGTCAATAGGAAACTGGTGAATAGAGGCGGCTCCCAGGAGGATATACTGGTGACATCATTAAAGAAGGAGGTTCCTCAGTCTCCAAGCTGCTGAATAAGGTGGACAACCCAGATGTCCGGGACTACACTGTATCTACTCCAGGAATAGCAATTAGCAGGTAAGTCTAATTTCACCTTCTCACACCTGATTCTGTGTTCCACTTAGAACTATGTCTAAAATAGCTTCCCCTTGTGTTGGTTCATGCTCTATGAAACACTAAGTTATTTCATCTAGAAACTTTTTCTCCCTAGCAAATCCTGATATGACAATGATCCAGTTGATACTATGTTGTAACTTTTGTTAGCTTCCCTGATTTCTTTTTGCATTTCACCATCCATCTGTTCATTCTGGCCAGACCAACTGTAGTACACACCTACTGCCATTCCCTTCCCCTTTTCACATGGAATTTCTACCCATAGAGATTCTACAGTGTATTTTGTTTCTTGCAAAACTTTTACCCTGTTTAACTCAATGCCATTTCTTACGTATAGTGCAACCCCTCTGCCAATTTGATGTACCTTATCATTGAGCTATAATTTGTGCCCAGACATCACAGTGCCCCATTGGTTGTCCTCCTTCCACCAGGTCTCTGAGATACCAATTATTTCTAAACTTTCATTCAATGCTATATATTCTAACTCTCCCATCTTATTTTTTCTACTTCTAGCATTTCACAGTTTGTATTTTGTTTCTATTATCAATATGGTTATCAGTTGACAGGGGTAATTTGGAATATTTCAACTCTTTTTGTTCTTTACTTAAGACATCTGGGTTACTTTTACATTTATTGGAGCCTCTCTATTGGAATGCCCTAACTTTCCTGTTTTGTTAGTATCCTTCAAGGATATATCGTTCCAAACCATGCGCTCTTGGGCGACTCAGCTTTCCCTTGTTATCTAATTTAAAAGATGGTCCATCTATTGACACTTCCTAACCTTCTCCCGTCATTCCAGCAACTTAAACCCCCCTCCTTGCCACCCTCTCTCTACCTTCCCCATTTCTTTCCCCATCTTGTCAGCCCATTAGATAACCCCTCTTCGCAAGTCACTTTATTGGCTCCCCTTCCGGTTCCATATCCAATTCAAACTTCTCTTTCTGACCTATAAATGTGTTCATTCTACTGCTCCTCCGTACCTTTCCTCTCTCTTCTCTCCCTACATCCCTCCTCATGAACTCCGTTTTTCTACTGGTTTGCTTCTCTCTGTGCCCTTTTCTTCCACTGCTAACTCCAAACTTCAGTCCTTTCACCTTGCTGCTTCTTATGCCTGGAACAAACTATCTGAGTATGTACGTCAGGCTCCTTCATTGCCCATTTTCAAATTCATGCTAAAAGCCCACCTCTCAGAGTTCAAGATGGCGGCAGCCCATGCCTGAGTTGCAGACGTGCATTACCTATGGGTAAACGGAAGGGGAAAGTGGCTAAGCCTTCCCCGGTGAGCATTCCGTCCATTGCTTTGCCCTCGATGGGTCCTTTGGACCATTTTCTCCTGTGCGCTGATCAGCAGCCAGACGTTACTGGAGTGAGGAGCCCAGTGGTGGGGATGTGGGGGTAAATTAGCTCGGCAGCGTCCTTCGGAGCTGATCTTATCCCCTCAGAAGTGCTGCACCTTGTTAAGTGGCCAGACACTGCTTTGGGACCAGAAGCAGGAAATTTGGTTAGCAGTCCAGAGGCTGGCGTGCTGGCCGACTTGAGGGGGCTGGTGACTGGCAGAGGTGGGGTGTGCGTGGAAACCCCTGCCCTACATCAATCCGGCAGTACGGCCACAGAGATGGCAGATACAGTGGACCCTGGAGTAAGGATGGATTATTCTCAGATGTCTGAACTGGAAGGAGTGTTTGGAGGGGGTTACTTTGGATGTTTTTCTTGCACTTCCCAGTCAAATCACTTTGGAATCGATCTGGTGTGCTATTAAGCAGCTGGCTGAGGCATTACTTCCATAAGTGAAGAATATGCAAATCCAGCTCCGAACAACTCAAGCAGAGTTTGTTAAGAACACTGAAGATCTTTCAAAAACGCAAGTACTGTGTGCTGATAACTACTCGCATGGCTAGTGTGGAAGGCTACTCAGAATCTACTATTAAAGATTATCCTCTCAAGACAAAGATTGAACAGCTGGAAAATGCCTCATGGCTCTCTAATTTAAGACTTATTAATTTTCCGAGATCTCATTTGGTTTCTTCTAAGGAAATATTTAAGTGTTATTTGTCTGAGGCTCTGGGTGTCCCTCTTGAGACACATCCCCCAGTTACAAAAGTTTATTATTTACCGCAGGGGAAGAAATCTTCTGTGCAAGAGAGACTCTCTCAGTTCAGCCTGTGGATGTCTTAAAGGTGTCCACTATTTTAGTGAGCTCTGAGTTGGATGTAGTTACACCAGCAACTTACCTTGTTCAGTATGCCTTGTCTTCGGACAAAGATTGGTTTCTCAGTATGTTTTTTTAGAAAGAGGGATGTTCATTTTCGGGGTATGTTGGTCCAGGCCTTTCCAGACTTGGCTAGTGATTCCCAGAGACACAGGAAGGAATTTTCTTCCTCTGCCCTTGGGTTACCCAGCTGGGTGCTGTTTTTTTTTCTAAAGTACCCGTTGTCAGACGGCTGCCTAGGGTGAGAACTTACACAATCTTGACGATGCATATATTCATATGATTCTTGCAAGGTATTGTGGGTATTGTAGTTCATTCACTCCCAAACACAGCTGATGACAATAATTTGAGTTGTGAAACCAAGTGGTAAGATCAATAAAATACTTCTTTTATTGATGGGGTTTAATTCACCCAGCACATGTATGCTTGATAGCACTATAAAATGAGGTTACTTGCTTGCAGTGTTTAAATGGATAACAAAAAGTCACAAAGTAAACCAGAAAATAACCTTCAGCTTGTCAGGCAATTAGCTAATGTTTTCTTAGCAAATAATTACCAAATACAAAGGCACAAAGAAAAGAATAAACTTGGCTGGTTAGGTTAACTTCTGCTTATTTTCCACGCAGATCTCAGCAGTGATTCTCCCTTGCTCACACACACAATCAGGTGCAGCCCTAATTACTATCAATGGACCAGCTGAAAGCCTTTAGCTGGCTGGCTGCTACTGTGTGAGCCCAAATCCTGCTTTATTTATTTATTTATTTATTTATTTTATAACTTTTATATACCGCGCTATTTGTTATCAGTGCGGTTTACATACAACAAGGGTGCACAGTCAGAAGTCTGTTCTGTGCTTACATTGTAACAGGAGTTTAAACTTTAAGAGCTGTTTGCAGTGGAAATAAAGAACAAAGTTAGGTTTCTTTGTGATGGCTGATGTGTTTGCTCAGAGAAAGCTAGTAATAGCATTTAGATAGAGAACAGTCCATATAAACTGTACTTTCATCTGCTGTATCAATCAGCATAGGGTCATTATCATACATTGGCACAGACGAGTCTTTCATTAAGGCACTATCATGAGAATGCTCATTCCCTTGCTGCCATTCTCTATTATAGATAGGGTCTGGATCAGTGTTCATACCTGAGCCTCTCCTGCTATCATTATTCCTCTCTGTATAGCCTGGCCAATATGTAATCCAATTCTGATGTCCAGCCTTCCAATCTTGATCCCTGGACACTGGATCTCCTCTCACACACCTTCTGGCCTTGGTCTGAAAGTCCCTTCCACATGCAGTCTTCTCTCTTCCAGGTAGCCACTGGTGATTCCTATCTCTGCCACTCCATTCCTCTGGCTGAATCCAGTCCAATGGACTCTGCTGGCTTTTGGAATACCTCCCAGTATGAGTACTGCCTTGGAATCTCCCAGACCTTCCAATGGCCTTTCTTCTCTTCCTTCCAGAGAGTTTCCTTCTCTCTCTATCTGCGTGGCTTTTGCTGAAGCTGTTCTTCCAACTGTTGCTGAAACTGTTTCCTGAAGAATAAGCTCTACTCTTATCCTGTTCTAATGTGTGCTGCTCCCTAACACAGCGCAGCTGTCTTGAATCAGGCCCTGCCCTTTGAGATGAGTGCTTAGGGATTACCTCATAGCTCTCTTGATTGCACACACATTTTCTCACTTCAGCCCCTCTCATGGCTGCTGGAAACCTGGTGCATTCTGGGACTGGTAGTCTTTTATGTGAAAACTCTGTTTTCTTGCTTCTACCAGAACTGACAGGTTGCTTGTTCAGAGTCACATCATCTTTTCTATAGCTCCTACCTGAGCTATGATAAGCTTCCTTATCACACCGTGTAAATGTATAGTCAAATTTCAAACTAATGTGTATGTATTTCTTTATCCTTCTGAATTTATTTCATTTTTGAATGCCCACCCTGTTCTCCTAGTCCAGTTATGGATGTATCTGCGCAGCCTTAAGTTATAGGTCTGGTGTTTGCACTGGCTTATTTCCTTCATGTTTGTAAGTAAATGATACCTATGGAATTACTCCCCATTATTGTAGGCTTGGGCTTGGGTTTGGGGCTGGATTGTTTGTTTATTATCTTCTGTGTTGTTTTCCTGATTAGTTACCAGGATGTAGTAATTTTTTAAATTTTTTTCACTCAGCTCCCATGGTTTTCCACAAGTAGTGGTTGTTTCCATGCTTGTATATTGTAAAATTGCATAAATTTAAAAAAAAAAAGCCTACCTCTTTGAGGCTGCTTTTGGATCCTGATCCCCTGTTTTTCTTGTTCCCTGTTCTCGGCTATTGTATTTTCTGTCTTGTTTTAGATTGTAAGCTCTGACAAGTAGGGACCCTGTCTTTCTACCTGTTTATGTACAGCACTGCATAATTCTTGTAGCGCTATATAAATGATTAATAATAGTAGTAGTAGTATCTCCTTTTTAAAGGTAAATGCCAGCAACCCTGGTTAAGGTGAAGCCCACATTTCAGAAATGTGCCTCCTCCCCCTTCCCCAGAATGTTGTTCAACTCCTAACAAATCCAAAACTCTCTTCCTTGCATCATTGTCTTATCCATGCATTGAGACTCTGGAGCTCTGCCTACCTCTTGTATCCTGCGTGTGGAATGGGAAGCATTTCTGTGAATGCTACCCTGGAAGTTCTGGATTTTGACTTTCTACCTAAAAATCTAATTTGGCTTCCACAACCTCCCTCCCACACTTTCCTATGTAATCAGTACCAACATGTACCAATACAGCGGCTCCTTTCCAGCATGGTTGTAAACCTTATCTAGGTGGCATTTGAGGTCTGCCACCTTTGCACCAGGCAGGCAAGTTACCAGGAGATCCTCACATCCACCAGCCACCTTCATGCCTAATGATCAAACCACCAATTATAATGGCCATCATGACTCTTCCTTCATGGACATATGGCCCTGGAGACACTATCTCAATGTGAGAGGTTATTACATCACCTGAAGGGCAGGTTCTAGCTACAGGATCACCAGGGCTGACTTAACAGGGCACACAACAGTAGGGGTGCAGGAAGCCTGCCTCACTGGCTGATTTCCAGCCTGCCCTCTGCTCCCCAGCCGTGCCTGGGTTAAACATTAACACAGCTGTGGGAGCATTTGCTTTTGCTCCCATGACTATTCTATGCTCAAGCCATCAGCACCACAGCTTGAGTATAGCACAGCCATGGGAGCAAAAGTAAATGCTCCTACAGCTGTGTTAATGCTTCTTCCACCCGATCGGCATCATCAAGGGAGAGTGGGAAGGTAAGCTCCTCTCCACTCCCCTCCAACAAGGCCAATCGGGCCCGATGATCACTGCATCACTGGACTATTAAAAACAGCCTCATAGCAGCCGCAGAGCCTCTTCTGCCCTGCTCCTTCCACCCGATCGGCATCATCAAGGGAGAGTGGGAAGGTAAGTTCCTCCCTGCTCCCCTCCGACAAGGCCAATCGGGCCCGACGATCACTGCATCACCGGACTTTTAAAAGCAGCTTCATAGCAACTGCACAGCCTCTTCTGCCCTGCTCCTTCCACCTGATCGGCATCATCGAGGGAGAGCGGGAAAGTAAGCTCCTCCCCATTCCTCTCCGACAAGGCCAATCGGACCCTCCTCTATGCCATATAATCTCAGAGCTCCAGACATGCCCATGCCTGAGGGCCTTGCCAGAGGGCCCTTTGGCATGGCCCTTAGGCGGGAACTACAGAGCCAACAACCTAACTATGACCACAAGAAAGGTATGCAACTTGTCAGACGGCTGCCTGGGTGAGAATGTTCACAGTCTTGGCAAGTGCATATATCAATATGATTTGCAAGGGATTGTGGGCAATGCAGTTCATTCACACCAGACACAGCTGCTCACAATAATTAGTTGTGCTTGAGGGTAAAGCCAATAAGATATTTATTTATGGGGTTATTTCTCCCAACACAGATATGCTTGGTAGCACATAAATCAGGTTACTTGCTTTCAGTGTTAAACCTGGAAAAACAAAATCAGGAAAACAACATTTGAACTTGTCAGGCAATCAAAGCAAAAGAAATAAGACCTGGTTGGTAACAAACTGGTCTTTTCTGTAGGCTTTAGCAAATATTTTCTTAGCAGTGTATCAAACAACAAACAAAAATCCACAAAGAAGAGAAAAACTGTTCTTTTCAGGTTAACTTCTTATATCTTCCCACATAGATTCAGAAGAGATTCCCTCAGAGCTCACAAGCAATTAGGTAAGACTCAATTGCTAGCAGTTACCCAGCTGAAACCCCTTAGCTGGCTTGCTTTCTACTGCGTGGCTAGAAATCCTACTCAGGAGCTTTTCTGAGTAGATTAAAGAACAAGTTTGTATTTCTTTGTGATGGTGGTTGTATTTTATAACAGAAAATCACCAAAGGAGTTTAGACAGAGAGCAATCCATGTAAACACATCCTTCATCTGCAATCACTCCCCCTTCTTCAACAATCATGGGTTCAATATCCTGGATTGGCACAGATGAATTTCTCAATGGAGCACTTTCAGGAGAATACTTGTTTCCCTGCTGTCTTTCAAGGTTATAGCTAGGGCATAGATCAGTGTTCATACCTGAGCTCCCATTGCTGTTAGAGTTCCTCTCTATATAGCCTGGCCAGTATGTAGTCCAGTTCTTATGTCCAGCCTTCCAATCCAGATCCCTGGACACTGGATCTCTCTTCACATATCTTCTGGCACGGGTCTTAGGGTCCCTTCCACGTGCAGCCGTCTCCCTCACAGGTACCGTCTGGAGATTCCTAGCTCTGCAGCACCATTCCTCTGGCTTTCCCCAGTCCAATGGTGTATGCTGGCCCTTGGAATGCCTTCCAGTATACGTACTGCTATGAACTCCTGTAGACCTCCCAAAGGCTTTTCTCTTCTTTCTTCCAAAGGGTTTCTTGCCCTCTCTGTCCGTCCGGTTTGGCTTCTGCTTCTGATGATCCTCCTGATGAAACTGTCCAAGATGAATCTGAGGATCTCCCAGATGAAACTGAATATGAGGATAATTCTCTGTAGAATAAACTCTACCTTTATTCTGCCTATATGAGTGCTCTACCCTAACACAGCGCAGCTGTGCTGAATCAGGCCCTGCCCTTTGTGATGAGTGCTTAGGGATTACCTCATAGCCCTCCTGATTGAACACACGTTTCCCCACTTCAGCTCCTCTAATGGCTGTTGGAAACCTGGTGCATTCTGGGACTGGTAGTCTTTTATGGGAAAATTCTGTTTTCTTATTTCTACCAGAACTGACAGGTTGCTTGTTCAGAGTCACTTCACCTTTACTATAGCTCCTTCCTGAGCTATGATAAGCTGCCTTATCACAAACTCTAATATGTAATTATGTAAAAACACTGTCTATATTGTATTCTAGACATGAAATTATACTCATAATAGCATTCTTGATATTGCACCACTATACCATGCTTAGCTAGAACCAAGGACAAACATAATTTTGTACCTAGCACTGTAACCATTACAACAATACCAACCAGGCTATTACCAATGTTTAGAACTGCAACAATACTGCTACAATATTGTTACAAGAAATTGCAACAAACTTACTAAATGTACAGTTGTCAAACTTACTAAATGTACAGTTGTCAAACTGTATCAATCTTGTCTCACAGTATTAGACACTGCAGGAACGCACCAGACACTAAACCCCACATTGAAAAGCCAATCCCCCTCATCTTCTATTCTGGTTGCCCACCCAACCTTTCCAGCATGGAGATCCACACCATAAAACCCACAGCCCTATGGACCCATATCCTAACTCTCTACCTAATCTCTGCCCTCCTATCAAATGCCCTTGAAATTAAACAGAATATAGCAAACCACATACCAATAATCCAGTCACACAGAACACATCTCTTTGCACCTAATGCACACTTAAGACCTCTCGCCAACTAGGAGAAAAACATAAATGTGACACTCTGTGCAAAAACTGGATAACCCCCATCTTGCTGCAGGACTGCTGTTTGCATCTTAGTTTTAAAGATTTGTTTAGCTATATAAGTTGTTTACGTATTTAAAGTAGTTTGAGGAATTGAGATCTTCAACCAATACATTTATACCTAATAAGTTTAAGGGACTTTGTTTAATATTCACCTCAAGATGAATTGCAAAGTCTTAAAAATCTGTTCCCAAGGCCTAGTAACATGCTGCTGAAGATAACCAGCTGAACCTGAAAGTGAATTAGACCACTTCATAAAGCAAAGATTATGCCTGGGGTGGGTGGGAAAGAAACACTAACTGAAAACTGGCTTTCAATGCTTCTTTAGAGTCAGGAGTGGTCCCAGAGGACTGGAGAAAAGTGCATATGGTCCCTTTACACAAAAGTGGAAGTAAGGATGAGGTTGAAAACAATAGGTTGGTTAGTCTGACCTCTTTGGTGAGTAAATTAATGGAAATGTGGGTAAAACAGAGGATAGTGAGATTTCTGGAGTCCAGTGGATTATGGATCTGAGGCAGCATGTTTTTACTATAAGGAAGTCTTGTCAGACAAATCTAATTAATTTCTTTCACTGGGTGACCAGCAAGTTGGACAGAGGGAGAACCCTAGATGTGATGTACTTAGATTTCAGTAAAGCTTTTGACACCATTCTGCACAGGCAACTTATAAATAAATTGAGCACCTAGGAATGGACCCTTAAGTGACTAGAAATTGGTTGAGTGGGAAGCATCAAAGGGTACAAGTAAATGGCGCTTACTCTGAGGAGAAGGATATAACCAGTGGTGTGTTGCAGGGATATGTCCTTGGTCCTATTCTTTTTAACATTTTTGTTAGTGATATTGTGAAAGGGCTGTTGGGTAAGGTTTGCCTCTTTGCAAATTATAGCAAATCCGCTATAGAGTAGACACCCAGGAAGGAATAGATAACATAAGGAGAGATCTAACAAAGTTTGAAGAATAGTTGAGAATTTGGCAGCTGAGATTTAATGCTAAAAAACGCAGGGTCATACATCTGGGTTGCAAAAATCCAAGGGAGCAGTATAGTGGGTGAAGTACACTTCTTTCCACGAAAGCCTTTGACAAGGTCCCTAATGAGAGACTCTTGGCAAAATTAAAAAGTCATGGGATAGGAGGCTGTGTACTATTGTGGATCAAAAACTGGGTAAAAGGTAGAAAGCAGAGAGTAGGGCTAAACGGCCAATTTGTTCAATAGAGAAAGGTGACTAATGGACTACCCCAGGGATCTGTGCTGGGCTCGCTGCTTTTTAACATTTACACATGACCTGCAAATGGAAATAATGAGTGAGGTGATAAAATCTGTAGATGACACAAAATTATTCAAAGTTGTTAAAACTCAAGAAGATTGCGAACAATTGTAAGAGGACCTTGATAAATTGGAAGACTGGATGTCCAAACGGCAAATAAAATTTAATGCGGGCAAGTGCAAAGTTATACACTTAGGAAAGAACAGCCCAAACTACGGTTAAATGATGCAAGGTTCCACATTAGGAACCGCCACCCAGGAAAAGGATTTAGGCATCATCAGAGATAATAAGTTGAAACCCCTCCGCCCAGTGTGCAGCAGCGGCCAAAAAAGCAAATAGAATGCTAGGAAGTATAAGGAAAGGAATGGAGAAAAAAACAAGGAGATTATAATGCCATATCTTGAATATTGTTTGCAATTCTGGTCGCCATATCTTAAAAAGTATATTGCGGAATTAGAACAGATACAGAGAAGAGCCACCAAAATGGTAAAGGGGTTGGAAGACTACCCCTATGAGGACAGACTTAAAAGGTTAGGGCTCTTCAACTTGGAAAGGAGATGGCTGAGGGGAGATATGATAGAGGTCTATGAATTAATGAATGGAATGGAACAGGTAAACATAGATTGGTTGTTTACGCCATCAAAAAGTAGAAAGACTAGGAGGCATGCAATGAAGCTACAATGGCAACCAATTTAAGACTAATAAAAGAGAGTATTTTTTCACTCCATGCGTAATCAAACTTTGGAAGTCATTACCAAGGGATGTAGTAAAAGCTGTTAGTGTAGCTGTATTTAAAAAAGATTTGGACAAGATCCTGGAGGTCCATAAACTGTTATTAAAGAGAACCCAGGAAATCCATTGCCTTTCCCAGGACAAACATTGTGGAACCTGCCAGGTACTTGTGACCTTGATTGGCCCCTGTTGGAAAAGGATACTGGGCTTGTTGGACCTTAGTCTGACCGAGCATGGCATGTCTTATGTTCTTATGAAAGAAGTATGACACCTGGGCATGATTGTTTCTAATAATCAAGGTGACTAAACAGGAGAAAAGATTACTTTAAAACCCAGAAGGATGCTAGGCTGCCTATGGAGAGGAATGGCCAACAGAAAGGACGTCGTGAATAGTACCTCTATATAAATCTTTGGTGAAACCTCATTTGGAGTATTGTGTGCAATTCTGGAGACCACACCTTCCAAAGGATTAAACAGTATTGGAGTGTGTGGAGAGGGTGGCTACCAAAATAGTCAGTTTACTTCATCATAAGGCCTATGGAGACGGACGTAAAGATCTCAATATGTATAATTTGGAGGAAAGACAGAAGAGAGGAGATATGATAGAGACATTTATATACCTCCATGGCATAAATGTACAGGAGGAGAGCCTCTTTCAGCTGGAAGGAAGCTCTGCAATGATGGGTATAGGATGAAGGTGAAAGAGGGTAGACTGAGAAGTAATATGTGGAAATATTTCTTTACTCAAAGAGTGGTAGATGCATAGAATAGTCTCCCAGATGAGGTAATAGAGATCAGGACAGTATTTGAATTAAGAAAACATCAGACAAACACAAAAGATCTCTTAAGGAAAAAAAGGGATTATAGTTGTTGGCAATGGAGGAGTAGCCTAATGGTTAGAGTACCGGCTTGGTAACCAGGAGACTAGGGTTCAATTCCCACTAGCACTCCTTGTGGCCTTGGGCAAGTCCATTGCCTTAGAAGAAAGGCCTGGCAATCTACTTCCAGACACACTGCTAAGAAAACCTAGGAGCTTCTGGGTCTCCAGGAGTCAGCACTGACTTGAAGGCACACATTGCATTTTTGCATAGTAGTTGGTGTGGGAGGGCAGACTGGATTAGGCCATTTGATCTTTTTCTGCCATCATGTTTCTATGTTTCCTACTACACCAAATGTTAAGTATCTTTACTCTGTGTGTGGCTATAGCATGCGGTTTTAGTGCCCGCGCAGCTGTAGTGCATGGTATTGGTGACCACTTGACTAGAGCGTGCACTTCATTGTGCTCTATAAATACACCCTAAGCCTGTGAAGCTGAGCTGTTAATGGCATCTGATTGAAGTTGTTGGCACTGGTACAGGCAGAGGCACATCCTTGCTTCTACGAAATGCTGCTTAGTCTGCCAAAAGTGGAGACTTACGTTGTTGGGTTCTGATTTCTGTGATTCTTGCATGGAAGCTGCAGATGTGGCCATGGAAGTCCTGTCGCCCTTCTCTAAATGGGTTAGTTTTGTGCTTACTATGGCAGTCGTGAACCTTACTTCTAAGCCAGGGTTTGTAGAATATGGTCTTAGTCTCTCATATTTACTGCTAATACTTGCATCGTGCCAAAGAGAGCCTCCTGCTGGAGTTCATAAGATGTAACATGTATGGGTAGTCTGTCAAGATGTGCTTGGAAGTTCTTTTTTATCAAGCCTGTGGCGCCCAGTACAATGGGAAATATTTCCGTATCTTTATGCCATATTTTCTTGATCTCCAGAAACAAGCAGGAATGTAGTCATCACATATGGGTATCGTCGGTACCGACGGAGCCTGTGCGGGAACGCTCCCCAGCGTCCAATTAGAAAGCTTTTGAGAGCATCCCACAGCACCTGCATGCTGCCTTCCAGCCTTTCCTGACTGCCTCTCTCCAGTTCTTCATTTTCCATGGAGCCAGCAGGTCGTCTTCCTATCACCGCAGAAAATTTTTCCTTCTTTTTTGTGGTCGCGTCTGCCTTCCTCCACGCTTTACCGGTACCACTGGTTTTTCTTTCTTTCTTTCTTTTCTTTAAAAAAAAATAAATTTCTTAGTACTTTTTTTTCCCATTTTTTCCAGGTGCATGCGCCATTTTGAGCCTTAGGCCCAAGATTTTTTCCACAATGGAAAAACCCTCTTCGGGTTTTAAAAAGTGCACCAAGTGTGGCGATACCATCTCCGTCACCGACACCCATGAGTGGTGTCTGAAATGTTTAGGTCCTGACCATTCCATCTCAGAATGTATGGCCTGTGCCATGATGTCCAAGAGAGGTCGACAGAACCGAGCTGCCAAGCTCAGTACCCTGTTTCCCTCTGATGCAGCCTTGGTGGCATCGACGTCTTCCTCCCATGGATCTCAGGTAACTAAACATAAGTCTAGCAGGTCCTCAAAGAGTAGATCTCCCTCTAAGCATCGAGATGCCTCTGGCATTGCCCTTGAGGATTCTGCACCGGCAAAATTGCCCCGGGGGGAGGCTTCGGCTTCCAAAGCATTATCGGGGCTCCAGGACGTTCTCGAGGCCTCGACCTCAGCAGAACTACTGGTGCCATCCTCTGGGGTACCGGCGGTCTTCTCCAGTACCGACATCCAGGCATCGGCAGCGTCAATAGACCAGAGAGTCCTGGCTATTGAACGCAGTTTGGCGGCTCTCCTTGCAGCATCGACACCCTCGGAACCGCGTCAGACAGTTCAGCTGGTACCAGCACCAACAGCATCGACATTGGCGTCCGCATTGCCGGTACCCAGTCATGCGATGCCTTCCGTTACCGTTATACCAGTACCAATTCCCCTCGGTACCGACTGTGGTAGCAGCATTTCTCCACACTCTAGGGATATTCGTCTTCCCCTACTTAGACGACTGGCTCATTTGAGCCCCAACAGAGTCAGAGGCCAGGACTTCTCTATCCTGCACAATGCGTATCCTTCAGTATTTGGGTCTGGTAATAAACATCCCAAAATCCAGTCTAACTCCCACTCAGTCTTTAGAGTTCATAGGAGCTTTGCTGGATACCAGAAAGGCAGGGGCCTATCTCCCCCAGGCCTGTTGCCTTCGCATGGTGCAGTTAGCTTCTCAAGCAGTGCTAAAGCTCATCTCACTGCCCGAGAAATGCTACAACTACTAGGCCACATGGCATCTACCATGCATGTGGTTTCCTATGCTCGCCTCCATATGAGGGCAGCCCAGTGGACTTTAGCCACTCAATGGACCCAGGCATCAGGATGCCTGTCAGACAAAATAGCAAACACAAGTCGCCTTATTTTGTCCCTCCAGTAGTGAAAGTCCACTCAAAACCTGTTGCTGGGGTCCCCTTTTCAACAACCCTTACCCCAGGCAACTCACACAACAGATGCTTCTCCGATGGGTTGGGAAGCTTATCTGCAAGACCTCTCCACCCAAGGCACCTGGTCTCCACAGGAGACTCATCTACATATCAATCTCTTGGAGCTCAGAGCAATCTTCCTTGCTCTTCGAGTGTTCCACACCCTGCTCAGCTACAAGACAGTCCTCATCCATACGAACAATCAAGTAGCCATGTTCTACGTGAACAAGCAGGGGGGAACAGGCTCTCTGTCGCTTTGCAATGAAGCTTTGCGACTATGGGCCCTCGCCAGAGAGCATCAGATTCATCTCCTGGCAGTGTATCTTCTAGGCATACAAAACTCTTGGGCAGACAGACTCAGTCGAGTTCTGCTTCCACACGAGTGGTCTCTGCATGCAGACCAGGTAGCCAAGATTTTTCAAATTTGGGGAACCCCAGACATAGACCTCTTTCTAAGTCCGTTGAATGCCAAACTTCCCCGGTTCTGTTCCAGAACCCCGGCTCAGGGGGCTCAGGCCAGGGATGCTTTCCTCCTTTACTGGGGTCAAGGCTTCCTGTATGCCTTTCCACCCATTCCCCTAATTCCCAAAACCTTGTTCAAGCTTCAGAGAGACAGAGGCCATATGATTCTCATAGCTCCACATTGGCCACGGCAAGTGTGGTACCCTCTGCTTCTACATCTCCCTCAAGCTCCCTCCCTAGAGTTAGGGTCTGCTCCAGATCTCCTGTCTCAGGAGGACGGAATGTTATGGCATCCCAATCCCAGTCTCTGCATCTCAGGGCTTGGTTGCTGAAGGCCTAGATCTTCATGATCTTAACCTTCCTCAGCATAAGAACATAAGATATGCCATACTGGGTCAGACCAAGGTCCATCAAGCCCAGTATTCTGTTTCCAACAGTGGCCAATCTAGGTCATATGTACCTAGCAGTTTCCCCAAGGGACACAGGTTCCACAATGCTTGTATTGGTTCAAGCATTGATATCCTGGGTCCCTTCTTAATAATGGTTTATGGACCTTTCCTCGAGGAACTTATCCAAACCTTTTTTAAACCCAGCTACACTAACAGCTTGTACTACATCCTCCGGTAACAAATTCCAGAGTTTGATTACACGTTGAGTGAAAAAATATTTTCTTTTATTAGTCTTAAATAGTTTACCCTGTAGCTTCATTGCATGTCCCCTAGTCTTTCTATATTCTGATAAGGTAAACAATCGATCTATGTTTACCCGTTCCACTCCGTTCATTAATTTATAGACTTCTATCATATCTTCCCTCAGCCGTCTCTTTTCCAGGTTAAAGAGCCCTAACCTTTTTAGCCTTTCTTCATAGGAGTATCCTTCCATCCCCTTTACCATTTTGGTGGCTCTTCTCTGAACCTTTTCTAAAATCGCTATATCCTTTTTGAGATACGGCGACCAGAATTGCACACAATATTCAAGGTGCGGTCTCACCATGGAACGATATAGAGGCATTATAATATCTTTTGTTTTATTTTCCATTCCTTTCCTTATCATACCTAGCATTCTATTTGCTCTCCTGGCCACTGCTGCACACTGGGTGGAGGGTTTTAACATGGTATCCACAATGACGCCTAAATCTTTTTCTTGGGTGGTGGTTCCTAATGTGGAACCTTGCATCGTGTAACCATAGTTTGGGTTGTTCTTACCTAGGTGCATAACCTTGCACTTGTCCACATTAAATTTCATCTGCAATTTTGATGCCCAGTCTTCCAATTTATCAAGATCCTCTTGCAATTTTCCACAATCCTCTTGGGTTTTAACAACTTTAAATAGTTTTGTGTCATCTGCAAATTTGATAACCTCACTCGTTATTCCACTTTCCAGGTCATTTATGAATATGTCAAAAAGCAGCGGACCCAGCACAGATCCCTGGGGTACACCACTATTCATCTTTCTTCATTGGGAAAATTGGCCATTTAGCCCTACCCTCTGCTTTCTATCTTTTAACCAGTTCCTGATCCACAATAGTACACTGCCTCCTATCCCATGACTCTTTAGTTTTGCCAAAAGTCTCTCATGAGGGACCTTGTCAAAGGCTTTCTGAAAGTCCAGATACACAATATCAACCGAATCACCTTTGTCCACCTGATTATTCACTCCTTCAAAAAAACATAACAGATTAGTAAGACAAGATCTTCCTTGTCTAAAGCCATGTTGGCTGTCTCCCATTAGGTCATGACTATCTACATGCTGAGTAATTTTATTCTTTATGAGGGTTTCTACCATTTTTCCAGGTACTGATGTCAGGCTCACCGGTCTGTAGTTTCCTGGATCACCCCTGGAACCCTTTTTAAAAATTGGTGTTACATTGGCGATCCTCCAATCTTCAGGTATTAGAGATGATTTTAATGATAGTTCACAGATTACTAATAGCAGGTCTGCAATTCCGTATTTCAGTTCTTTCAACACCCTTGGATGTATACCATCCGGCCCAGGTGATTTGCTAATCTTCAGCTTATCTAATAGTTGTAATACATCTTCCTGATGTATCGATATTTCCTTCAATTCTTCCGCACCTTTAAATACCACTTCAGTCATGAGTAACATCCCTACATCTTCCTCAGTAAAGACCGAAGCAAAGAATTCATTCAGTCTCTCCGCTATCGCCTTGTCGCCTCTTAGTGCTCCTTTAACCCCTTTATCATCTAATGGACCAACTGACTCTCTCACAGGTTTTTTGCTACGAATGTACTTGAAAAGATCTTTACTTTGCGTTTTTGCTTCCGCAGCAAGCTTCTTCTCAAATTCTCCCTTTGCCTGCCTTATCAATGGCTTGCATTTGACTTGCCAGTGCTTGTGCTGTTTCCAGGTTTCGTCGTTTGGTTCTTTTTTCCATTTCCTGAAAGATGCTTTTTTGGCAACAACAGCCTCTCTGACCTCACCTTTAAACCATGCTGGCAGTTTTTTGGACTTCCTTCCACTTTTCTTAAAGTGTGGAATACAGCTGGTCTGGGCTTCCAAGATAGTATTTTTCAACAACAGCCAAGCCTGATGTACGTCTTTAACCTTTGCAACTGCTCCTTTTAGTTTTTTCTTAACTGTTTTCCTCATTTTATCATAGTCTCCCTTTCGAAAGTAAAGTATATCCTTTATGCTTCCAGGAAGCCTTCCACAAGACGCTCTTGTGTTTTGAAGTGGAAAAGGTTTACCATATGGTGTTCGCAGAAGGGTCTTAACCCCCTTGCGATACCTCTGGAATCATTACTGGAGTATCTCCTTCATTTATCCAATGCAGGACTTAAAACTAACTCAGTAACAGTCCATTTGAGTGATATTGCAGCTTCTTTCAAGCCTCTAAATGGACAACCTATTTCCTCCCATCGTCTTATAGCACGATTTATGAGAGGCCTTCTTCTAACTAAGCCTCCCATTAAGCCATTAGGCATGGGACTTAAACCTGGTTCTTGGTCAGATGATGAAGCCACCTTTCGAACCCTTAGCTACCACCTCATTGAAATTCCTTTCTTGGAAGGTTATCTTTCTCATCGCAATCACATCAGCATGTCGCATCAGTGAGTTGCAGGCATTAGTAGCTGATCCACCTTATACAAGGTTCCATCATGACAACGTAGTCCTTAGGACTCATCCACGCTTTATACCAAAGGTGGTCTCGCCTTTTCATCTAAACCAAGCGGTCTACCTACCTGTGTTCTTTCCAAGGCCTCATGCATCAAATGCAGAAAGGAACCTTCATACTTTGGACTGTAAAAGAGCTTTAGCCTTTTACTTACAAAGAACACAGCAACATAGAAAGTCCTCTCAACTCTTTGTTGCTTTTGATCCTTCTCATTTGGGACTTCCAGTCTCCAAGAGAACACTATCCTACTGGATTGCTCAGTGTATATCCTTTGCCTATCAGAGTAAGAATCTTCCTCTGGAGGGCCATGTCACAGCTCACAATGTGAGAGCCATGACAGCCTCAATGGCTCATCTGAACTCTGTGTCTATTGACGACATCTGTCGAGCAGCCACTTGGGCCTCGGTTCATACCTTTTCAGCCCATTACTGCTTGGACAAGGACTCCCGCCGGGATGCCTTGTTTGGTCAGGCTGTTCTCCAACACCTGTTCCATACCTAATCAACTCTTACCCACCGTCCCTGGTAGGATGCCAGAGATCCATGGGGGGAAGTGGAGCCCTTCTCAGGGACGCACAACTTCTGGGGACTCTCCCTGGCATCTAAAGCTAGGGAGTCCCCATTTGTGATGACTACATTCCTGCTTGTTCCTGGAGATAGCATAGTTACTCACCTGTAACAGGTGATCTCCGGAACAGCAGGAATTTAGTCCTCACAACCCACCCACCTCCCCTAGGAGTTGTATCTCTCTATCTATCTCTTTCCCTTTCCCTCTCTCTCTCTCTTTGTCTCAGCTTTAAAACTCAACTGGAGAGAGGCAGTTGGGAAAGGCAGGAAGACAGCACGCAGGCACTGTTGGATGCTCCCAAAAGCTTTCTAATTAGACGCTGGGGAGCGTTCCCGCGCAGGCTCCGTCGGTACCGACGATACCCATATGTGAGGACTAAATTTGTGCTGTTCCCGGAGATAACCTGTTACAGGTGATTAACTATGCTGTCTCTGACTGCATTTCTTGATACTTCTGCCTCTCCACTTGATTCACAGAAGAGTCACTCAGTACCGACGCTTCTATTATCAAGGCCATTCTGGTATTTTTCTCTTTTACCACTATGTCAGGTTTCCTGGCATCCATTTTCTTATCCGTCAGAATGGGAATGTTCCAGGTGATCATAACATATTCATTCTCTATTATTCTCCAGGACCAAGCAGGAAGTCAGTCCTCACATATGGGTGACGTCGGCTTTGGGAATGCAGGCATGCATGCGCGGTCCCCTTTCCGCCCAAAGGTGCCATCTTGCTCAGTCTTCTTTTTTCCGCCGAGCCCTGCGGACGTCTGTCCTTGTCACCTGTGGAAAAAGTGGATTTTCCTGCGTTGAGATGAATTTTTTCTTCGGTTCGACATCGGTTCCCTTTCCCGCCTGGACTCGGTACGCCGGTGCCGAGCCTGGATCTCTTTTTTTCGGTTTTTGTCCTTAGAGACTGCGTTCGCGCCAATTTTTCTTTTCCCTGGCAGCCCGTTTTTTTGATCTTGCAGGGGCTCTTTTTCCCCCGATGGCTGCCAGTGGCTTTAAGAAGTGTGATCGGTGCAAGAAACTGATGTGGGAGACTGAGGAAGAGGAGTCCCCTGACAACTTCCGGACTCGGTGCGTCCCTTCGGACTCACCGGGATCCAAGCCTCGGACAAGGTCCCCCCCGGAGGATACCCTGTTCTCGGATTTCATGGGTGAATGTCCAAAGCCTTGGCCTTCCCGGCGGACCCCGAGGAGGAGCCTCGAGCCGAGGAGCTCGAGGCCCTGCAGTATGACTCTTCTCCCAAGGAGGCCTTTACTGTACTGGTTCCTCCGATGCTGGAGCGGTTGCTCTTCCGCATGTGGGAGGCACTGGCCTCGATGACGGTTCTAAGCAAGCGGGTCGATTCCATCTATTGAGTCCGCAAGAGCGCCGGGTTCCAAAAGACACCACTCCATGGTTGTGGAATCCGCCATGCTTTGCCTGAAGAGTCAGAAGATGCACTCCAAGGTGCCTTCTGGCAGGGAAGCCCGGAACCTGATGCCCTCGGTAGAAAGTGCTTTCAGGGCTATATGCTTGTTTGCTGCTTCCAGACCTACCAGCTGTACATGGGCATGTACCTTCGAGATCTGGCAAAGGAGATTGCCGGGTTCTCTGCTGGTCTGTCCGAGAAAACCTTGCAGAGGTTCAAGGCCTTGTCTTCTGGTATTCGAGAGTGCTCGAAATTTATCTCTCGAGCAGCCTACGATGGATTTGAGGCTTCGGCCCGAGTAGCAGGGGCCGGCATCGGTGCACGCTGCCAGGCCTGGCTACAATCCTCGGACCTCGAGCCATGGGTACAGGACAAGTTGGTCGATGTCCCCTGTCGAGGTGAAAACCTCTTTGGCAAACCCATGGCGGAAAAGGCTGCCAAACCCGAGACCAAGACTCTTACCCGGACAAGGCTGTCCAGGAAACCCTCTGCCCCTTCTCAGAAGAAGAAGGGCTCGGGGAAAAAGACCTTTTACCCGAGGAGGACCACTGCCTACAAAACCTACCCTCACTACCAGGCCTCTGTCTCCCCAACAGGGCCAGCAGGCCAAGGGGCAGGGTCATGGGCCCCGTAGGCAGAAGACTCCCAAGCCTCCTACTCTGGCTCCTGCTCAGCAGGGAGTGGTTTTTTGACTATGCCAGCATAGCCTCTCCTCCTCTCCAGGGCACAGGAGGTCGTCTGACCCTGTACGCAGACAGGTGGCCAGCCATCACAGGGAATACATGGGTGTTAAGCATCATCGAGAGGGGCTTTCTGCTCCACTTCACCCAGATACCCCCCTCCTACTTTACAGGGGAGCCTCCAAGACCCCCTCTGCACAGAAACTTACTCCTACAGGAGCTGGAAGGTCTGCTACAGGACCAGGCGGTGGAACCGGTGCCTCACCACCTGGAAGGGCAAGGCTTCTACTCGAGGTACTTCCTGGTACCAAAAAGAACAGGAGGCCTCAGACCCATCCTAGACCTGAGAAATCTGAACAAGTTTCTGGAGAGGGAAAAGTTCAAGATGCTTACCCTTGGAATCTTACTGCCCTACCTCCAGCTGGGAGATTGGCTATGCTCCTTAGACCTGAAGGATGCTTATACTCACATCCTCATCCACCTAAGTCACAGGCAATACTT
This sequence comes from Ichthyophis bannanicus, assembly GCA_033557465.1. Taxonomy (NCBI): domain Eukaryota; kingdom Metazoa; phylum Chordata; class Amphibia; order Gymnophiona; family Ichthyophiidae; genus Ichthyophis; species Ichthyophis bannanicus. The sequence continues at coordinate 205,843,950 of CM066037.1, forward strand.
CAGATTTGTGGTGGGAGGGAACCACTTCCAGTACAGAGTGCTTCCCTTTGGCCTCACCTCTGCCCCCAGAGTTTTTACAAAGTGCCTAGCGGTGGTTGCGGCCTACCTTAGGAACCAGGGGATCTTTGTGTTCCCTTACTTGTACGACTGGCTTATCAGGGGCCAGTCTCCACAAGAGGCCAGGCAGGCCACCTTCAGAACCATATCCCTGCTTCAGCACCTGGGGTTCGTTATAAACTTCCCAAAGTCCACTTTAGTCCCCTCACAGGACGTGGAGTTCATAGGGGCGAGGTTGGATACCATCCATGCAAAGGCCTATTTGCCTATGGACAGAGCTCAAAGGCTGATGAAGTTGACCGTCCAGTTTCAGGCAAACTCTCTGGTCTCTGCCAGACACTTCCTCCGGCTCTTAAGTCACATGGCTTCCACAGTGCATGTCACCCCAAATGCCCATCTGCACATGAGGCCGGCTCAGTGGTGCCTCAGGGCACAGTGGGTACAGGCCACAGAGAAGTTGTCAGACAGGATAAGGGTGTCCAAACCCTTGGTAGACTCCGTACGCTGGTGGAGGCATCTCCCCGACCTGGTCGGGGGAGTTCCTTTTCAAGCCTCCCCACATACTCAGGTACTGACAACCGATGCTTCCCTACAAGGCTGGGGGGCACATTGCCAGGGGACATGCACCCAAGGCCTGTGGTCTCCGTGGGAGTCCGCCCAGCAGATCAACCTGTTGGAATTGAGAGCCATTCGACTAGCCTTACGGACCTTCTCTCGGATCCTCTCTCACCAGTCTGTCCTAGTTCAGACGGACAACCAGGTGGCTATGTTCTACGTGAACAAGCAGGGAGGCACAGGATCCCGACTCCTGTGCCTGGAAGCACAAGCTCTCTGTGCCTGGGCTATCAATCAGGGCATGACCCTCAGGGCGGTCTACCTCCCAGGCCAAGAAAATTACCTGGCGGACAGGCTAAGCAGACTACTGCAGCCTCACGAGTGGCAGTTGGATCCTCGGGTAGTCCAACAGATCTTTCTGAAGTGGAGACTTCCAACCATGGATCTTTTTGCCAGTCCGCTGAACAGGCAACTACCCAAGTTCTGTTCCAGGCAACCGCATCCTCTGAGGGCAGCGGCAGATACATTCCTGATCCCCTGGTCAGAAGGCCTGCTGTATTCTTTTCCTCCCACACCTCTGGTGGCCTGGACTCTAGTCAAAACCCAGCAGGACCGAGCCACAGTGATCCTGATAGCCCCCAGGTGGCCCAGGCAGCCGTGGTTCCCTCTTCTTCTGCAGTTGGCTGTGGATGCTCCACTTCCTCTGGGGCTGCAACCCGACCTTCTGACACAGGATCAGGGGTCCCTCTTGCATCCCAACCTCAAATCCCTCAATTTGATGTCCTGGCTGCTGAAAGGCTAGTCCTTGCTCCTTTGCTCCTACCAAAGGAGGTTGAAGAGTTGGTGTTGGCCTCCAGGAAGCATTCCACTCGAAAGGCCTATGCTCTAAAGTGGCGTAGGTTTTCCTCTTGGTTTGTCAACAACAGGAGGATCCCTTCTCCTGCTCGGTCCCGGTGGTACTGTAATACCTGCTCCACCTGTCCAATCTGGGACTTCAGTCCAACTCTGTTCAGGTCCACCTCAGTGCCCTCTCAGCTCACCACTCGCCGGTGGATGGACAATTCCTCTCGGGCCACCCTCTGGTGTCTCGCTTCCTCAGAGGCCTGTTTCTGCTCAAGCCTCCTATTCGTCCACCGGCCACTGAGTGGGATCTCAATGTGGTCTTGCAGCAACTGACTCGCCCACCTTTTGAGCCCATGGCTACTTGCCACTTACGTTTCCTATCCTGGAAGGTGTTGTTTCTTGTGGCACTCACCTCAGCTAGACGTGTGAGTGAGCTTCAGGCCCTGGTCTCGGATAGGCCGTATACTAGGCTCTATAAGAACAGGGTAATCTTGAGGACCCATCCTAAGTTCCTTCCCAAGGTGGTCTCCTCCTTCCACCTCAACCAGGAGGTGGTACTTCCGAAGTTCTTTCTCAGGCCGCACGCCAGTAGGGCCGATACTGTCTTGCATACCCTGAATTGTAGAAGGGCGCTGTCCTTTTACCTAGAATGTACGCAGGGGCATAGAAGGGCTTCTCAGCGCTTCATTTCCTTTGACCCTAATAAATTGGGGTTGCCTGTCACTAAGCGTACGTTGTCCATCTGGGTGGCAGACTGTATCGCCTGGGCGTACAGGGCAGCCGGCCTCTCCCTGGAGGGTCGAGTCACGGCCCACCGGGCCAGGGTGAAGGCCGCATCAGTAGCTCACTTCCATTCTGTTCCGTTGGCAGACATCTGCCGGGCCGCTACTTGGTCTTCAAGCCAGACTTTTGCGGACCACTACTGCCTTGAGAGGGAGTCCCGTAGGGACAGTGCTTTCGGGAAGTGGTACTCCGTAATCTCTTTGAGGTTTAGGCAACTCCTACCCTCCGGCCCTGGTGTTGGGCTACCGTTCAGGTGTGGTCTCCGAGAAGATTCTCTCACAGTTGCTGAAGCTCTAGAGGGAGTTCTATTTTTCAGCTTGGGTTCCTGGTAGCCCAGAGCTAGGGAGTCACCCATATGTGAGGACTGACTTCCTGCTTGGTTCTGGAAAAAGAGTAGTTATTCACCTGTAACAGGTGTTCTCCAGGAGCAGCAGGAATCAGTGCTCACGACCCTCCCTCCTCCCCTTGGAGTTGCAGTTCTATATAATTCATTTTCTTTTTCGTGCTGTCTTTTAGCTATGTCATTGGACTGAGCAAGATGGCACCTTTGGGCGGGAAGAGGATCGCGCATGCGTGCCTGCATTCCCAAAGGCTTTCTTTGAAAGCTGGGGAAATGCTCTGCATGGGGGCTCCGTCGGCGCCGACGTCACCCATATGTGAGGACTGATTCCTGCTGCTCCTGGAGAACACCTGTTACAGGTGAGTAACTACTCTTTCTCTTAGCGTCATGATCCTAGTGCTTTTCAGGGACAGAGATGTTGTAGTGTTTACAGAGTTTCCACTGGAGGAGGCATGCTACTTTGTTGTGCCTTTCTATATAGAAATTCTGCACCATCAGAACTTCACAGCCTGCTATTAGGTGAGTCACTGTTTCCAGCTTTTTCTTACAGAATCGGCATTTGTCTATTGTACCAGTTTTTTCAGTTCTTGCAGTAAAACATCTAGTCCGTAATCTGCTGTCCTGGGCTGCAACTATCAATCTTTCATCCTTCAGTTTCAGTTCACCTCTCCTCAACCATTCATGAGTCTGTTCTTGATTGACAAAAGGTTCTTGAAGTAACACTCTGTATTTTTCATTGTATTTGTGCATTTGCCACTTGTTTTTCCTCGCCTGCTGATCTAATTCTTTGAAAGGTTTTTTCTTTTGTTTTGCAAATTCTGATACTTCCTTTCCCATGCACACCTGTGGATTCTCACTCATTCCTTCTAATCATTGGAACGCTTGTTCAAGTTTGATAATGGAGACAGATTCTGGACGTTTACTTTCATATTACAGCACTTTTGGTGTATTTTGATCCGATGATGCTGTCAGATAGGCTTGGAGGCCTGTGATAGTAGCTCTGTAGGTGTAGTCCATCTCTATAAGTCCTAGCCCTCCTTCAGCTCTAGGAATGTACAATCTTGACATATACTGATTCTTGTAAATTACTTCATGAGCATGTAGGCGTTTTCTTGTTCGCACATCCAGTTTTTAAAGATTTTTGAGGCCAATCCACAATTCCAACACTGTAGGAGAGTACAGGAATTGCCAACTGATTGATGGCTTGTATCTTATTTTGTGATGTTAAAGCACTTTTCAATAACAGTTTTAATCTTCTGTAATATTCTTTACTGATCTTCTCTCTCAAGTTTCTGCTCGAGTGTCATTCCTTCCTCTATTCCAAGATACTTATATACCCCTTCCTTTTCAAGGTCCTTGATGTCACAGCCCTCAGCAAGGGAGATGTTTTCAGTTTTACTCAATTTTCCTCTGAAAAAGGTTGCCTTAGCACACTTGTCAAGGCCAAAAGTCATCCTGATGTCATCAGAAAAGCTTTTCACCAGACGAAGTTTCTCTGCTAATTTTTGGTTGCTGGAACTGTAGCGCTCTAGATCATCCAAGAATAGCAGATGGGAAGTTCATTCTGAGTTGGTACCATCTTTAGAATTCAGGCTAAATCCATTTCCTAAAGAGTTGATGAGAGCACTCATTGGATTAAGTGTCAAACAAAGCAGAAGTGGCGACAGAGAATCTCCCTGAAATATTCCTCGCTGAATCTTAATGTAGGAATAATAGAAACATAGAAACTGTCATGCAGCAGACCCTCTTGAAAGAAAAAAAAATGTTTTAAACGGAGAAAAAGATGTGCACAAGCTGCATTATTCGGAGGAACCAGCTAGAGGGAGCCAGAGCGACTTCAGACACACTGAGGAGCCCCGCCCCGCTAGTCACAAGGTAATGCCAGCCAGCTTCCAATCCTCGAAGGCAGGAGTGCTTCTTAAGGAGAGTGTGGAAGACTGGAGACAGTTCGGCAGGAAGGAGAGAGAGAAGAGCAGCAGTAAAGAAAGATAAGCAGGCCAAGGAGGCAAGTCCAGCAGAAGCAAGGGAAGGATCACTTGCAGCGCAGAGAGAAAGAGGTTAGAATGGAAACCTGATTACTCTACCGCTAGCAAACCACCCCGAGTGGAAGGTGATTTCCCTGGAGCTAATGAAGGACCTGGGAAGTGTGATGAAGAAGCCCCAATTTCCACTGTTAAAATACAAAACATGCAGCATGTCAGTGCAAAAACTGACAGGAGAACAGACCAGGTGGATAGTTGTTGTCAGTGGCAACGACAACAAAGGCAGCCACGAGGTCTGGAGAAACGTGTAGTAAGAAGAAACGCCCTAATTCCCAATAGCACACACCTGGTAGAGAGGAGTATGCACAGCCCTTATAAAGATAGTGCAGGGAACACAAGGGGGAAGCATTACAAGGACGACACCTCCAAAGAGTTGCCAGGAGGAGAGGAATTGTCAGAGAGCTCAGATTTGGAACAAACCCTGAGAGGGAGAAACCTGGGACAAGGTGAGCACTGTAGGAAGAGAAGACAGCCTGTCTTACCTACAACAGTTACCAGAGAGGAACCAGGAAGAGTCTCTCACTTCAGTATAGGAAGTGACTCAGAGTCTGAACCAGGAAGCGTTCAACCTCAGAGATACCCAGAATCCACTAGGAGAAAGCAGCTTGCTAGAGCCGAGGCCAGCTGGGCAGCTCCTGCTGATTGCAGAGACACGGCAGCTTGGAACCTACGTTCTAACCAGAGGAACTGCAAGCCAGTAGCTAAAAAGTATGTAACAAGAAGCTGGGACTTGGGGAATGAATGTGAGCCATTGAAAGTTAAAAGGAATAAAAGTGTTTGTAGAGTGAATGCAGAGCAGCCTTACACAGGAAGCCAGAGGTGGGGGCAGGGCAGCTACTCCCAACCTAACTACCTGAATAGAGAGCATTCACAGCCGTCAGAAAAGCTTAGAGACTGGCCAGAAGACGTGTATATGTCAGAAGAGGAGCTGGCAGTAAGCTTTAAACCCCAAAAGAAGCCTTACAAGCTAAAGTCTGTTAGCAAGAGGGGACAGAGAGTTCCTCTATCCCAAACAGAAGATAGCAACAGAGAAACTTACCGTGAGGGCTTGCCAAGGGGAAATGTCCAAACATATTTCAACCAAGAGGGTTTGGAACGTGAGGAGGAACCCATGTTAGTGGACTCTCTCAGTGAATCCTCGTCTGTATCTGACCTAATGGACTGTACATTAGTCTCATCTGAAAGAATATCTCTGCGCTAGACAGAGCAAAAGCCTGTATGCTACAGTTTAAGTTCCTACCTTGAAGCAAGAAGTTATTGCTGTATGTCCTTTGTGTTTTTGCCAAAAGATTGGAATACTTTTGTTTCTGCTTGTGTTCTGTTCACTTGTTTATTAATCCACCCCGGGAGGGGAATAAATCCACATTTTGCTTTACCATTCGAGTTTGCACAACTATTTCTTCACCATCAGCAGCACACTGCCCCCTGGTGGTGACATAAAGTGGCGTAGTTCTTCGGATTTTTCAAGTGGATGAAAAACACAGCACCGAAGACACACATAGGATTTACCTTGCTGAAGGAGGAAAAGTTTGCCGCCGGAGAAAAAAAGAAAGAAAAAGCCGGAGCAGATTTTTTTTCAAAATTCCTGACCTGGAGTGCAGCGAGCCTACAGCTTTCTCAACGCACGATCCTTCACCGTGCTGAGGTAAAGGTAGGAGGGCACGGGTGATTTGGATCTGAGAAAGGGGGAGCTGTGGTGTTAGGAGCAGCAAGAGGAATAGCTGAAAAAAAAAAAAAAAAAAAAAAAAAAGGGAGAAAGTTACCTATAGTGGAAACACTTTGTTTGGTGCCGCACTTGGTGGGCTTGTCTTTTGTTTCTTCACAGGTGCGTAAAGATGGATCCCCAGCAAATGAAAGACTGGATGGAGGTCCAGTGGAAAGCACAAGGAGAACTGGCCCGGCAAAGCCAAGAGAGAATGATCCATGCAATGACTGAGCAGCAGCAGCCGCTACTAGAGTTGCTGGAGACTCTGATAAAGAAAACTGCTACCGCAGCCGAGGTTGAGTCTGCAGGACCGAGGGCGGTAGGACTACATGAATACAATGCTCTGTCATTGGGACAATTAAAGTCATACAATAGTTTTGATGACTTCGCTGAAGCGTTCGAGCGAATAGCAGCAGCGGCTAAATGGCCGACTGATCAGTGGGCAGTAAGATTCGCCATGACTTTGTCTGGCGAGGCGCTCGCCGCATACAAAACAATGCCCGTTGATCTGTCTTCCAGTTACCCCGACGTGAAGATAGCTATTAGAGATAGGCTGGGTTTAACGCCCATGCACTACAGAAGGCTCTTCAGAGAGGCCAAACTCCTGGATAAGGAAACGCCTAAAGCCTTGTTACAACGACTAAAAGGTCTAGCGACCAAATGGCTCGTTCCAGAAAGGGCAACGGTCGAATCTTTATTTGATACCGTCCTCCTGGAACAGTATTTGGAAGCCATTCCACAAGAAATAAAGGCATTTATATTGCTACAAAAATGCAATTCTACGAATGACGCAGCCATCCTTACGGAGAACTATTTTGAGGCTGAATTAGCCAGTACCTCCGGAGGCGGTGTATTAAAAATGGCTGGCATTGATAGAATGCATGGTGTGAGAAAGTCTTTTAAAAGCAATGCATATGGTGATACTGCATGTAATGTTAAAATGTCTGGTAACACTAGCGTGAAAATGATACAAAGGAAATGTTTTAACTGTGGCCAGCCTGGACATGGGTACAAAAAGTGTACTGAACGTAGTGCTCTAGTAGTGGGAGGACAGAACCCCCTAGAGAAGGGTATTCAGGTAGAGGTCCAGATTGAAGGGATAAAAGCTTTGGCGCTCTTGGATTCTGGAGCTAGCCAAAGCATGGTTTCTCGTGAATTGTGGGAGACCATTACCGCCCATAACCCTTTTTCACAAAAGCAAGCGAGGGACAAAATTAAAGTAAGATGTGTGCATGGTACGTCTGTATTTTACCCACGGTATGGAATGTCTGTGATAGGGCTGAATACTCGGGAGAAGATACAGATGGCTGTAATTCCTCATCTCCCGTATGAGCTTGTGTTAGGCCGTGATTGGCCACCATTCAACCGAGGTCTTAAAGAGAGCCTAGGTAAGAAAACTACTTTAGTTTCCACTAGATCCCAGGCCAAAGCCTCAAAGATAGGGGTAGGTTCCGCTGAGGAGGAAGGAACTCCAGATGAAGAGGAAGGCCAGGGAGAGGAGCTAGTAGATATACTCCCCACACATGACGATCTAATAAACCTTCCTTCTAAGGAAAGAAAGGGAAGGGCAGAGAGACGTAGGGAGCAAAGAAATAGGTCCCAAGGGAGGGCAGAGCTGGTAGCAGGGGAAGATTTGCCCTGGGTCCCTGCTGAGTTAGTCCAGAAGTTCCCTTCCTTCCCAAAGGAGCAGAGGGCGGATCCGGCCCTAAAAAGAGCTTTTGAGTTTGCTGAGGAGGGTAGAGCCATCTTGCCTAGATTTTTCCTAGAGGGTGAGCTGTTATACCGGGAAAGTACGGACCCGTATACAGGGGCCATCCGCAAGCAGGTAGTGGTGCCCGCAACCTTTAAGACAATAGTAATGCGATTGGCACACGACCACCCTGTGGGTAGCCACAAAGGCATACAAGGCACAATAGACCAAATACTGGCCCGCTTTTACTGGCCGGGCGTCTTTAAGGAGACCACCCGCTACTGCCAGTCTTGTCCCGCGTGTCAGAAGGTCACTGCCATAAAGCCGAAACCGGCGCCAATGATTAGTACACCCATTATTGCCACGCCAGTCCGACGCCTGGCTATGGACATCGTAGGACCCTTAGTTAGGACGCCAAGGGGCTTCCAATATCTATTGGTAATTGTAGACGTTGCCACTAGGTTTCCGTGGGCCATTCCGCTACGGAATATTTCTGCTAGGTCGATGTCATTAGAAATAATAAAATTATTTTGCGAAATAGGTTTCCCACAAGAGGTCCTAACGGACCAAGGAAGCAACTTTACCTCAAAGTACTTGGCCTTAGTGTGGGATGCCTTCGGGATAAGGCACGTCCGGACCTCCGCCTATCACCCACAGTCGAACGGACTGGTGGAAAGGCTAAACCAGTCAATTAAACAGATGTTACGACGCGGACTGGAGGGACAGATGGGGGAGTGGGATAATTTACTTCCCTTTGTATTGTACGCTTGCCGAGAGCGTAGGCAGGCATCATTAGGGGCATCGCCCTACGAGCTCTTATTTGGCCGAGCTCCAAGGGGGATCTTGGATATCCTGAGAGAGCAATGGAGCGAGCCGGAGGCAGAGGAAGTGGGGGTTCCCCAGTTTCTCAAGGATCTTAGGAACCGCCTAGAAAGGACTTCCCGGGTTTCCATGGAAAATTTACAGGCGAGCCAAGGCCGGCAAAAACGGTATTATGACCGGAGGTCCAAAGAACGGCAATTAAGCATAGGAGACAAGGTATTGGTCCTAGTGCCCGCTGTAGGGCCAAAATTTGAATCTAGGTGGAAGGTACCCTGCAAAGTGGTAGCTAGAGTAGGCCCAGTCTCCTATAAAGTTGAGCACGAAGGGGGGCGTCAACAGGTATATCACTTGAATTTATTAAAACCCTGGCAGGAACGATCGGCGTCAGTACAGCTGGTCAAAAGAGAGAGGCGAAGGGTTAGTCACCTTCGGCTTACGTGCTGTCAGACGGAAACGTCAGCAACACGTAAGGTTTTAAGGGGGGGGATATGTGATGAAGAAGCCCCAATTTCCACTGTTAAAATACAAAACATGCAGCATGTCAGTGCAAAAACTGACAGGAGAACAGACCAGGTGGATAGTTGTTGTCAGTGGCAACGACAACAAAGGCAGCCACGAGGTCTGGAGAAACGTGTAGTAAGAAGAAACGCCCTAATTCCCAATAGCACACACCTGGTAGAGAGGAGTATGCACAGCCCTTATAAAGATAGTGCAGGGAACACAAGGGGGAAGCATTACAAGGACGACACCTCCAAAGAGTTGCCAGGAGGAGAGGAATTGTCAGAGAGCTCAGATTTGGAACAAACCCTGAGAGGGAGAAACCTGGGACAAGGTGAGCACTGTAGGAAGAGAAGACAGCCTGTCTTACCTACAACAGTTACCAGAGAGGAACCAGGAAGAGTCTCTCACTTCAGTATAGGAAGTGACTCAGAGTCTGAACCAGGAAGCGTTCAACCTCAGAGATACCCAGAATCCACTAGGAGAAAGCAGCTTGCTAGAGCCGAGGCCAGCTGGGCAGCTCCTGCTGATTGCAGAGACACGGCAGCTTGGAACCTACGTTCTAACCAGAGGAACTGCAAGCCAGTAGCTAAAAAGTATGTAACAAGAAGCTGGGACTTGGGGAATGAATGTGAGCCATTGAAAGTTAAAAGGAATAAAAGTGTTTGTAGGGTGAATGCAGAGCAGCCTTACACAGGAAGCCAGAGGTGGGGGCAGGGCAGCTACTCCCAACCTAACTACCTGAATAGAGAGCATTCACAGCCGTCAGAAAAGCTTAGAGACTGGCCAGAAGACGTGTATATGTCAGAAGAGGAGCTGGCAGTAAGCTTTAAACCCCAAAAGAAGCCTTACAAGCTAAAGTCTGTTAGCAAGAGGGGACAGAGAGTTCCTCTATCCCAAACAGAAGATAGCAACAGAGAAACTTACCGTGAGGGCTTGCCAAGGGGAAATGTCCAAACATATTTCAACCAAGAGGGTTTGGAACGTGAGGAGGAACCCATGTTAGTGGACTCTCTCAGTGAATCCTCGTCTGTATCTGACCTAATGGACTGTACATTAGTCTCATCTGAAAGAATATCTCTGCGCTAGACAGAGCAAAAGCCTGTATGCTACAGTTTAAGTTCCTACCTTGAAGCAAGAAGTTATTGCTGTATGTCCTTTGTGTTTTTGCCAAAAGATTGGAATACTTTTGTTTCTGCTTGTGTTCTGTTCACTTGTTTATTAATCCACCCCGGGAGGGGAATAAATCCACATTTTGCTTTACCATTCGAGTTTGCACAACTATTTCTTCACCATCAGCAGCACACTGCCCCCTGGTGGTGACAGAAGGTCTCAGCTCATACAAGAGTGAGAGCTGTTTGTCCAGAGAGGCGAAAGCATTGCTGCAACTGTAGTCTAAAGTCAAATGAGAGACAGCTGGAGAACCTAAGCCGTGCTGCACAGGCAAGCCAGAAGCTAAACCGGTACAGGCCCAGACCTTCACTTGGAGAAGGGACTCCAACCTCACAAGGTAAACCATACTTTCCTGGAAAAAGACTTCAGAAAGCTGCTGTATGGGCAAGACAGGCAGTAGAAGAAAATCTTTTGTCTGAAGGTTCCTACGATACAAGGTATGGAAAATGTTTACCTAAGAAGAAAGTTCTGAATGAAAAATGTTTATATAGAGCTGCTATAAAACCTCTGAATAAAGAGGAATCTTTTCAGTATAAAACAGCACATAGCCGACGCCCTAGGCTTAGCCCAGAACATTGGGAAGTGATACAGGAGCTGTATAAAAAGCCTGAATATATTTTACCTGAAACCAGGGACAGAGATTCAGATGCTTCAGAAGAGAAGCCAATGTAAGTGGAACTAGCAGGGGATATTTCAGATCCAGAAATGGATTGTACATACTGTGTTACAGGAAGCCTAGAATCCTTGTCAGGATTGTGAGCTGTGTGACTTGCTGAATTGAACATTCTTGTTTTGTGTAAATAGCACCAGTCCTGTGAAAGTAACAGTTTTTGGTTTAAACCTGAGTTTTTCTTTTCCTCACCTGAAGTAAGGACATTTTGCTTTATAGTTGTATTCCAATCATTTGAACCATTGCGAAGAAGGAAAATAAAAAGCCTTTATTTTTCCCACCACTCTGAGCAGTCGTTTTCATTGAAGATTGGTATCAAGGAAACTACTAGGACCAAAAGTCAATTGGGCCTTTGGAATACTTGCCAATCTCAACTTTATAATTTTTGTGTCTGACCTGCCGTGACCTCTACTAGCCACCAGGGTAGCCCTCACGACAAAACGTAGAAACATAGAAATATGACGACAGAAAAAGACCACATGGCCTATCTAGTCTGTCCTTCCATAACAACTACAACAGTCCCCTTTTTACCTTTAGAGATCCTCTGTGTTTGTCCCATGCTTTTTTGAATTCAATTACTGTCCTCATTTCTACCACCTCCACTGCGGGAATATTCCATGGATCCACTACTCTTTCCGTAAAGAAATATTTCCACATATCACTCCTGAATCTATCTCCCTTCACCCTCATCCCATGTCCCCTCATAGCAGAACTTGCTTTCAATTGAAAGAGGCTCTCTCCCTGAACATTTATGCCACGGAGGTATTTAAACATCTCAATCATATCACCTTTATCCCGCCTTTCCTCTAAGGTGTACATATTAAGATCCTTCAGTCTGTCCTCATATGCTTCATAATGAAGACCACTAATCATTTTAGTAGCCACCCTCTGCACCGACTCCATCCTGTTCACATCCTTTTGAAGGTGCGGTCTCCAGAATTGCACACTATATTCCAAATGAGGTTGCACCAAAGACTTATACAGAGGCATTATCACCTCCTTTTTTCTGCTAGCCATTCCTCTCTGTATGCACCCAAGCATCCTTCTAGCTTTTGCCATCGCCTTTTCTACCTGTTTAGCTACTTTAAGATCATCAGACACAACCATGCCTAGGTCCCGCTCTTCTCTAGTGGACAAAAGTACTTCACCCCTTATACTATATTGCTCCCTTGGATTGCTGCAGCCCAAATGCATGACCTTACATTTTTTAACATTAAATCCCAGCTGCCAATTTCTAGACCATTCTTCACGCTTAGCTAGATCCCTCCTCATGTTATCTACCCCTTCCTGGGTGTCTACTCTATTACAGATTTTGGTATCATCCGCAAAGAGGCAAACCTTACCTGAAAGCCCTTCCACTATATCACTAACAAAGATGTTAAAAGGAATCGGACCAAGGACAGATCCCTGGGGCACACCACTGATAACATCCTTCTCCTCAGAGTGAGCTCCATTTACTTGTACTCTTTGTCGCCTCCCACCCAACCAATTTCTAACCCAAGCAGTAACTTTAGGGTCCATCCCTAGGATGCTCAGTTTGTTTATAAGTTGCCTGTGAGGAACAGTGTCAAAGGCTTTACTGAAATCTAAATACACCACATCTAGGGCTCTCCCTCGGTCCAACTCCCTGGTCACCCAGTCAAAGAAATCAATCAGATTTGTCTGACAAGACCTGCCTCTGGTGAATCCATGCTGCCTCGGATCCTGTAATCCGCTGGACTCCAGAAACCTCACTATTTTCTCTTTCAGCAGCGTTTCCAATAATTTACTCACCACCGAAGTTAAACTAACCGACCTGTAGTTTTCAACCACATCCTTACTTCCGCTTTTGTGTAAAGGCACCACATGAGCCTCTCTCCAGTCCTTTGGCACCACTCCCGACTCCAACGAGGCATTGAAAAGGTCAGTCAGTGGAGCTGCTAGAACATCCCCAAGTTCCCTCAGTATTCTCGGGTGTATCCCATCCGGTCCCATCGCTTTGTCTACTTTAAGTTGAGATAGTTTCTCATGAACACAGTCTTTTGAAAAATGTTCAAGATGTCCTTTGCTTCTGTTCCTATTTGTGGGTGTTTTCTGAGGTCCTGCTCCTGGTTCTTCATTTGTGAACACAGAACAAAAATATTTATTAAGCAATTCCGGTTTATCCTTATCAGCTTCTACATATTCCTCCCCTGCACCCTTGAGTCTGACAATACCACTCTTGCCCTTCCTCTTCTCACTAATATATCTGAAAAATGTCTTATCCCCCCATTTTATTGCATTGGCTATTTCCTCCTCCTTTTGAATCTTTGCCTTCTTGACTACTTTGCTAGCTTCTCTAAGTTTTTCCAAATAGAGATGCCTGTCTTCCTCTCTCTGTGATCTCTTGTATTTCATGAAGGCATCCCTCTTTTTCTTCACTTTTTCAGCTACTTCTTTCGAAAACCATAGCGGTCTCCTTTTCCTTTTACCTTTATTTACCATTTTAACAAAAAGGTTGGTTGCCCTTAAAATATCCCCTTTCAGTTTTTCCCACTGTTTTTCTACATCCCTCAGCTGTTCCCATCCAACTAACGACTCCCTGAGGTATTGCCCATCTTCGCAAAGTTAATCTTCCTAACGTCTAAGATCCTCGCCTTTGAATGGATTCTAACAGCCCTAGTCCTAATACTGAACCACACCATCTGGTGATCACTGGATGCAAAATGATCTCCCACTAAAACATCAGAAACACTTTCACCATTGGTAAGCACCAAGTCCAGTATGGCCCCTTCACGTGTGGGGTCTGTTACCAATTGCCTGAATAGTTCTCCTTTCTTCTAGATGATACTGCCGCAGGAATGTGCCAATCAACTTTTGGCATATTGAAATCTCCTATCAGTAGCACTTCCCCTTTCCTAGCAATGCTGCACATGTCTTCAATTAACTCTCTGTCCACCTCTTCCTCTTGTGAGGGAGGTCTGTATATCACACCAATGTAAATAGATTTCTCTTTCCCTCTTTCTAGTTTAACCCACAATGCCTCCCCTCTCCCTTTTAAGCTCTGTAATTCCAAAGCTTTAATAGTAGTTTTTACATATAGTGCCACTCCTCCTCCCCTACTTCCTACCCTGTCCTTTCTGAATAAAGTATAGCCAGGTATAGTTACATCCCAATCATGGTTTTCTGTGAACCATGTTTCTGTAACTGCCACTAAGTCCAAGTCAGCCACTCCCACCAAAGCTTCTACATCAGGGATCTTATTTCCCATGCTACGGGCATTTATACACACTGCTTTCCATATGTTACCCCTGTTACCCATTTCCATAAAGTTATTTAATGTATCACCTACCTGGGGGCTTTCACTTACCTGGGGGCTTTCTTCACCCATCTCCAACGAATCTAATTTAAAGCCCTCTTCAGTAGATTAGCCAGTCTACTACTGAAGACGCGTTGACCTTTCTTGGACAGATGGATGCCATCTCTGCTCTGCAACCCTTGGAACAGCGTCCCATGGTCTAGGAAACCAAAACGCTCTCGATGACACCATCCACGCAGCCATGCATTCATCTCCAGGATGCGAGCCTCTCTGCCTTGGCCTTTACCCTCAACAGGGAGGATTGAAGAGAACACCATCTGTGCACCTAACTGCTTCACCCTCTGTCCCAGAGCCATGAAGTCACTTTTGATTCGTTCTGAGGTATACCTGGCAGTATCATTTGTTCCAACATGGATTAGCAACATTGGGTAATAGTCAGTGGGCTTGATGAGTCTCGGCAAACTCTCTGTAACATCTTGGATTTTGGCACCAGGCAGACAGCATACCTCTCTGGACATCAAGTCTGGTCGGCAGATGGACGCCTCAGTACCCCTCAGAAGAGAATTTCCAACCACCACTACCCTTCGTTTCCTTGTGGTTACTGATTCTGCAACTTTGGGGTACTTGAGCTCTGGTTCTTCCCTTTCCAAGGATGCTTTCACCTCCTCCAATTCCAGGGCTGCATAATGGTTCTTCAGTTCAAGGGCTGGAGAAGTTGGATTGGTGATTTTGCAGGCCCTGGTGACTTGTGTCCAACCATCGACATTCTGTTGGCACCCATCTTCTCCTCTGCTGGAGAGCTTGGTTGCTGCAAGAAGCATCTCATCAATGTACTTCTCACTGTCTTGAATGCTCCTCAGCTTCGCCACCTCCTCTGAGTTCCTCCACTTGTTTCCTCAGAGCTTCAGCATGTAGGCACCCTGCACATGGAACCGGTCCTTCAACTGGCATTGGGATCTCTGTCTGGACCGAGGCAGAAGCTGTAACGGGGGCAACAGCTTTAGCGATACGATTTTTCCCAGCCTTTGTTCTGTTCGTGGAGCTTAGGTATCTGTTAAAGCAAAAGAGAGAGATCTACCAAGTACCAGCCGGTTTCCCAGTTGTCCTTTCATAGAAAAAGCAGTTAAATCTCCTTAATTATATTGAAAATGTGCTGGTCCAATTCTCTGTGCTTTGTCAAATGGGGAGGTGCCCTATAAAGCAAGACTACTCGCTAGGAGTGAGTGGGAGTCGGCGTGGGTAGGGAGGGAACTAACACCTGATTAGGTGTTAGCAGTTCCCAAAGCTGAGGAGGTTACTGGAGTTCAACCACCTACTGTGCTCAAGGAAAGTCCCACTAAAGCACCAAAAAAAGGTAAACTTGCTTTAAAAATGTACAAAAAACCCTTTTAAGAGCTCCCAGTCAGAGAGCTAACAACTTAATATAATAAAACAAACCCTTAAATCCTTACTGTTGGTTGATCTGGAGAGCTTCTGTAGGAAAGCCTAATGTACTGACCATCTTTATATCTCAAAAAGAATGTGAATTGCCACATTGTCATAGTGAACTTAATGTACTATATCAAAGCAGATTTTATTTTATACATTTCAAGGTAATGTATTATCCAAGAGTGTGGGATGCTATTAAAAGCTTTCTTATAATCAATCCATGCTATACTGAAATTTCTTCCTTTCTCTGCACTGGGCAATAATGGCCTTGTTTAACATTAACTGGTCTTTGGTTCTATATGCTCCTCTCTTATTGCCTTTTTGCTCTGTCACCATGATGTTATTGAGCTCAATATGATTGTATATTCGGTCTGCATCTATTGCAGTAAAAAGCTTATAGATGATAGGTAAGCAGGTTATTGGTCTATAATTTTTAGGAAAGTTAGTCGAGTTTCCCTTTGGAAGGAGAAAAGTTCTTCATAGAAACATAGAAAAATGACAACAGAAAAAGACCACATGGCCTTTCTAGTCTGTTCTTCCATATCAACAACTACAACAATCCCCTTTTTTCCTTTAGAGATCCTCTGTGTTTGTCCCATGCTTTTTTGAATTCAGATACTGTTCTCATCTCTACCACCTCCACTGGGAGCCTATTCCACGGATCCACCACTCTTTCCGTAAAGAAATATTTCTGCATATCACTCCTGAATCTATCCCCTTTCACCCTCATCCCACGTCCCCTAATAGCAGAACTTGCTTTCAATCGAAAGAGGCTCTCCCCCTGTGCATTTATGCCACAGAGGTATTTAAACGTCTCAATCATATCACCTCTATCCCGCCTTTCCTCTAAGGTGTACATATTAAGATCCTTAAGTCTGTCATATGCTTTATAATGAAGACCACTAACCATTTTAGTAGCCACCCTCTGTACTGATTCCATCCTGTTTATATCCTTTTGAAGATGTGGTCTCCAGAATTGCAAACAGTACTCCAAATGAGGTTGTACCAAAGACTTATACAGAGGCACTATCACCTCCTTTTTTCTTCTAGCCATTCCTCTCCGTATGCATCCAATTTTTTATTTATTTATTTAACATCTCTTATATACCGCGCTATTAAAATCAGTGCGGTGTACATTGAACAAAATATACTGCAATGTGTACAGGTAACATCGAGTTTACAGAGAACAAGGGAATATATAACATGGAATAACAGGGATAACTATGTACAGTCAACATTATACTATGAATATGCTTTTATTATATACCATATTTAAACTCGAGTGGATATTCTAGCTTTTGCTGTCGCCTTTTCTACCTGTTCAGCTACTTAAGATCATCAGAGACAACCACGCCTAGGTCCCGCTCTTCTTTAATGGATAAAAGTACTTCACCCCCTATACTATATTGCTCCCTTGGATTGCTGCAGCCCAAATGCATGACCTTGCATTTTTTAACATTAAATACCAGCTGCAAAATTCTATACCATTCTTCAAGCTTAGCTAGATCCCTCCTCATGTTGTCTACACCTTCCTGGGTGTCTTCTCTATTGCAGATTTTGGTATTGGCCACAATGAGGCAAGCCTTACCCGGCAGCCCTTCCGCTATATCACAAAGTTGTTAAAAAGAATCGGACCAAGGACAGATCCCTGGGGCACACCACTGGTAACATCCTTCTCCTCAGAGTGAGCTCCATTTATCTGTTCTCTTTGTCGCCTCCCACTCAACCAATTTCTAACGCAAGCAGTAACTTTAGGGTCCATCCTTAGGGTGCTCAATTTGTTTATAAGTCGCCTGTGAGGAACAGTGTCAAAGGCCTGTAGTAAACCATTGTGGTGTTAAGTCCAGTTGCTCAAACAATTGATTTTTGCAGTTCTTGGTGGAGTGATGTTAACTGTTTGAGCCAAAAGTTGGTTACTCCATCTGGGCCAGGGCTCTTCCAATTTGGGGCTCGTTTTAAACTGCTTTCCAGCTGTTCCTTTGTTACTACAAGCCTTTCCATAGGTTTGATGTTTGTTTTTTCTAAATGCTTCTGTATGCTGGGTAACCATTCTGTTTTGTGATTGTGCTGAATAGGGTCCTCATTTAGCTTTCTCCAGAAGGTTTCGGTTTTGGCTTTGGTTGGAGGTGCTTTTACCATATTAATGCTCTTCTCCAGTTCCCTGTATAATTGTTCTGGGTTCTCTCTAAATAGTTTATTCCGATATCTTTTTTTCCTGTTTTCTTCATATCATTGAAGTTTTTGCGTTTCTGCCGCTATTTTCAATTTATTGTTGAAACACATAAATTTCAGGCCGTCTTCTGTTAATGCAGCATGCTTCAGCTTGATGTCTTGGATCTTCCTTAATATCTTTGATGATCGTAATCCTTTCAGATACACCTCCATCAGGGAAAGCTCTGCATGCAATGATTGTATTTTACCTTCAATGTGCTTTTTCCAAGGAGGAGCTGTTGTTTTTCTCTTCTGGCCTTGCACTCTAGTTGGTAGTATCCTTGCAGTAATAATTTTAGCTGCACAACATTATATATGATTAATTCAGGTGATGTCAATAAATGGTCTCTTTATACTGGCTATGGCTTTGTTCATCTTAATTATCATACTTCTAGCCTTAGGTGTTAAATTTAACTTGGGTAATCTTTCCCTTGCTTTGAATCTAGCATATTCATCTCTTTCCATATGGACTAGGAGTTCTATCATGAATTCCTCCACCTCTGGGTCTTTCTCTTCCCTTTCCTCTTTCTCCTTTGCTTCTTCCAATTCAGTTAATTTGTTGACCCTTCTCTCAGTGAGGGGATATAGGTGCTCTGGCCTGCCTCATCTTTGTTGCTGGAGGCAGCGGATGCGACTGTGAAAAGTGATGGTCTATTAGGCTTTGGACTCGAGCGCCTCCTCTACAGGCCGCTCCCCTTCTCTAAAGAGTCTGATGGCAAGTCCTTCCCCCATGGGTGGAAACTGTTTTTATGTCAGGAAGCTCTTGTTTCCAGGTTATCCTCCCTGGAATTCTTGCTCATTTCTGCAGTAAGTGTGGACTTTCTGATGTGGCAACTCAGATCCTGGAGCCTCCTAGTCCTTTCACTCTTTTTCCACTCACTTGGAAGAATGGCTGGTGACAAGTCAAAGCCCAGCCCGGGTGTCCCCTCCTAAGAGATCTTGGCAGAGATTGGAGTCTGGAGATTCAGATCGCCTTTTCTTTGACCGAGGCCCAGAGTCCAGTTCTGACACGTCAGGCGGTGATGCCAAACTTGAGGACAGAATGTCTTCTCTTTAGAGAATCATGATGATTACATTAATTTCCAGGAACAAGCAGGAAGTCATTTTTCACATATGGGTGATGTCAGCACCGACTGAGCCCGGCACGGGAACACTTCCCAGCATCCAATAGGAATGCTTTTGGGAGCATTCCTCCATGCATGTGTGGCTGCCTTTCCACCTTCTCTTCAGGTCTTCTCAGTCATCTTTTTTTTTCCCTGGAGCCATTGGGACCTCATCCCTGTTTCACTGTCTTAAGAAACTTCTACAGGTGCCCCTTTTTTCAGCCTTCCTGTCGACCAACTCAACTCCCCATTGATTCCGGTTCCCGTTTTTGTTAATTTTTTAATTTTTTATTTATTTTTCCATACTTCTTAGTTCTTTTAGGCCTAAGGCCTATGTAGGCATCATTGCCAGTTTGATTTTGCTGCCCTCCTTTTCCAAAAAATGGATACGCCAGTGGTTTTAAAAAAAATGCTCTAACTGTTCTAGTACCATCTTCATAACAGGCGAGCATGACTGGTGCCTAAAATGTTTAGGCCCAGACCATGATGCCAAGTCTTGCACTTCCTAAGGCCATATGACCACCAGAGATAGGAAGAACCAGGACAAGCAGAAGGCTAAGTTGTTTCCGACAGACTCAGCTCCTTTGGTGCGCATCTCAGGGACATCGACTTCTTCCAAGTCCTCATTTTTGTTGAAAACTAAGAGGTATTGACTGGAGTCTCCGGAGCACAGGAGCAAAAAGACATCAAAATTGAGGACATCCCATTTCTTGAGATCGGCACTGGACTCTGATCACCATCTTCAGCACCGGCATTCTTTCCTCTTCAATGCAGACCGTCTAGCGAAACAACCCCGTCAGGAGGTTTCACTCTCCAAAACCTCAGAGTTCAATCCTTGGTGGAGCCCCTGATACCGGCATCAGGAGTTGTAGCCCATTCCATAGTGTCTGGAGCTACTCCTCCTCTGGTTGCAACGCTCAATGAGAGAGTCATCGTGATTGAAAGGAGCATTGCGGCTATGTTAGCGGCAGTTGTGCCAGCATCTGCCACTTTGCCTCTTGGGTCATCGACTTTGGTGACAACTATAGGCCCTGCTATACAGCTCGATGCACCTCTGGTTCCTCCAACACAGACAGACAATCTCGCACTGCCTATTGGAACTGCCGATACCCGAAGCCTCAGTGCATTCAGCTTCGCTGCAGTCCTCACAGCGTGTTCCGTCTGCACAACACCGAGGATATCGAGGCCCTGACAGACTATTTTGATTTTTTACCAGACTCCAGTGTTTCCGAACCGGAATCCATCGATTCTTGTGCACATAGAGATCTGCCATCGGATCCGTCACCCCCATTAGAGCGTCGATGGTAACCGCCAGAGGACGTGTCTTTTCAAGATTTTATCAATGACATGGCAGCAGCATTCGATGTATCGGTAGCCATTAAGACGGAGCTGAGGACGGAGGAACTAGATATCCTTCAGTACGCCTCAACACCCATAGAAGCTGCAACTCTCCTGGTGTACAAAATCCTGAAAAACGTGCTCACTAGAATGTGGGAAGCCGTCATCTCAACATTGGTTATTAGCAAATGCATAGCTACGTACCCTTTATAGGGTTCTCCCATCTCCAGGGTTCTAGAAGCCACAACTTGCTCATCACTCCATGGTGGTGGAATCTGCCATGAGGAGAATTAATTTATTTTATTTATTGATTTAGCTGTATTTATATCCCGCTTTTCACCGGGTCAAAGCGGTGGAACATTAAAGAGGGGGGTAACAATAATCAATTACAAGGGTTTGGGGCCATCACCAGGTGGCCAACAATAATGATTTTAGCAAATAATTGGGACATAGACATAGACATTGTGTTATAGTTACATAGGACATATGTTCGGGGGGATGAAATAGGGTGGTTGGGAGGGAGTCAGTGGTGGGTGCTTGTTTCTGGTCCGAGGTATTCCTGGAATAGTGCAGTTTTTAGATGT
Organism: Ichthyophis bannanicus; assembly: GCA_033557465.1. Taxonomy (NCBI): domain Eukaryota; kingdom Metazoa; phylum Chordata; class Amphibia; order Gymnophiona; family Ichthyophiidae; genus Ichthyophis; species Ichthyophis bannanicus. The sequence goes on from CM066037.1 coordinate 205,865,069, forward strand.
TTCCTGAAAGATAAGGGGTCTTTGTTACTTCTGATGTGATTTGGTAGAGAGTTCCAGAGAGATGGTGCATATAGTTCGAAGGCTCTGTTTCAGGTCCGTTGATTGTATTTTGTTCTTTTATGTGGGATGGTGAGGGAGTTGTTGGTGGTTTGTCTGGTTGTTCTGTTGTGGGCTGGTTGAGGCAGTAGTGTGCGGAGCTGGGAAGTTTGAGTTTGGTAGAGAGCTTTGTGGGTGAGTAGGGCAAATTTGTATTCTATTCTTGCTTCTAGAGGGAGTATGTGTAGCTCCCTCAGGACTGGGGTGATGTGGTCCTGTTTTTTTGCATTCTTGATAATTCTTGCTGTGGTGTTTAAGGCAGTTCGAAGTGGGTTGGTATGAGTGGCTGGAAGTCCATGGTATATTATATTGCAGTATCCAGGTGGGGGAGTGTCAAGGCTTGCATCACTGTTCTGAAGTCCTGTGGTTCGAGGAGAGGTCTGAGGCGTTGTACTGTTTTAGCCTTGTGGAAGATTGTTGCGGTGTTTTTTTTTATTAAGAGCCAGAAAAATTAAGAGCCAAAAAAATCACTCCTCAGTTCCTCCAGGCATGGAGGCCAGAACCCTCGATGCCTTTGTAGATTCCTACATGGGCATGTTTATAAGAGACATCTCTAGAGATCAGGCAGAGTTCATATCTCTATTACTCACTGATAAGCAACCAGCTCATCAGGTACTAATAGCCCATACACAGAATACTTCAATGTTCCTAGAGAGCTGCTTTTGACACCTTTGAGGCCAATAGCAGAGCAGCTGCAGCCTGCATTGGAGCCAGAACAACAGTCTGGCTCCAGGCTTCTGACCTAGAACAGTGGGTCCAGGACAAACTGATCAACATCCCCTGTAATGGGGAAAACCTCTGGACAGCGCTGGAGAGAGAAAGCAGGGGAGATAGAGACTGATGACCTTACAATGAAGCGGCTCTCAAAAAAAGACAGCAGATCCTTCAAAAAAGAAATCTGCACCTAAAAAGCCCTTCTATCCAAAGAAAAAGAGGTTCTACCCTCCCCCCTTCCTACTTATATTCTACTCCGCAAACACAGCAGACGCAACAGGCATCCAAGCAACCTAGGAAACCCAAGGTAGCAAAACCTCAGCCTGCCACTACATCTCAGGCCACTCAACATTTTTGACTCTTTCTGAAAGAGTGTAGCCAGTTGTCCAATAACTTTGCCTACCCTTCCGCTAATCCCAGGCAGACTAGCCCAATTTGCCCAAAGATGTGCCTTTCTTACATCAGAACCCTGGACCCTGCAATTAGTCAGCAAGGGCCTTCAGCTTAGTTTCTAGAGCCTACCACCAACTCATTTTGTAGGGCTACCAGGCCTGGACCACATTCACACCTCCTTACTTCATCAGGAGATCCACTCTATTAACTCAAGGAGCAATAGAGGAGGTTGCTCTGGTTCAGCAAGGTCTAGGGGTCTACTCCCATTACTTAATTCTAAAAGAAAACAGGAACAGTCCCATTTTGGATCTCAGGAATCTCAACAAATTCCTTGTCAAAAAAAGTTCAAGATGATGTCTTTAGGAACCCTTTTTCCTTATCTCTAAGTAAATGATTGGCTATGCTCCTTGGCTCTAAAGCAGTGGTTCTCAACCTTTTTTGTACTGTGACCCCTTTTACCATTGGTCAACTTGTGGTGACCCCCAATGATAAAATCAAATGCGTCTCTCTTCCTTTACCATTAACGCATTGTCGCTGTAATCATTTGTTGAATTATTAATATATTATAGGTCTTTGCAATATGTTTTTATTTATAAAATTTACTTATTTAAACCACAATAACTAATCACAATAACAAGTAACAATATTTGATTTCAAAATTATGATGATTTTGTAGTCAAATCACTAATATGAAATAAAATTATTTTTTCTACCTTTGTTGTCTGACCAATTTATTCTCTGATCATGCAGATCCCGATCTGAGGCTCTGCTTTCCTGTCTTCTCTTAGCTCTCTTTCTGTGGTCTATGGTCCATCTGCCATTTCTTATCTCTTCTTTCGTTTTCTTCACTTTCCATCAGTCTATTTCCAGTCCCAGTAACCCTCCCCAGTATCAGCCCCTTTCCAGTCCTCACTCTCAGTACCTTCCAATGTCAACTTGCATTCCCATGACTGCCACTGATGTCCATTCCCTTCCAGTCCCCCTCCTTCCCCACTGACCAGTCCCTTTCTAGTACAAATACCATGGCAGCCCCTCTCAGATCCACTCCCTTCCAGTTCCATTCTCCCATCCCCTCGTATCAGCCCATTTGTAGCCTTAGCCCCCAGTTTTCTTCCAGGGCCAGCAGCTCTATCCTCCTCCTCCACAATCAGCCCATTCCCAGTCGAAGCCCCCCAATCAGCTCGCTTCCAGTGCTAGTCCCCCCTCAACCCCATTACCAGTGCTAGCCTCCCCTAATCAGCCCAATACCAGAGAACCGCGGCTATGCCTGTAAAACCATTACGGAGCCTTTCTGTCTCTGAACGGGCTCCGTGCAGCATTGTCCCGCCTCCAAAGGAAGTGGTAAACAACTTCCTTTGGAGGCGGGACAATGCTGCACGGAGCCCGTCAAGAGGCAGGAAGGCTCTGCAACGGTTTTACAGGCAGCATAGCCGTGGTTTCCTAAGAGACAGGGAGCTGCGACTGCAGAAGAAGGAGGCAGACATGGGAGAGGGGAGCAGGGAACCTCCAAAGGGGCTGACATGGAGGGAGGGGGGCTGACAGCCTGGGGGCTGAGCGTGTTGTCCTCTCACATTTAGGAATTCAGGAAAAGGTGCTACAAGTTTTACTATTTTCCAGGAAAGATTCCACCAGGTATTCTTATGCCTTCATGTGGAAGATTCTCTCTCTGGTACCCACAAAGGCCCCTATATCTCTCTACATGTCCAGTTCTGGAACGTTTAAATACCTCCTCCACTTGTCATCATCAGGCCTTAAAACTAAATCGGTGCGAGTACATTTATCTGGCATATCGGCGTCCCACCATACTCTAGATAACCGCCAGGTGTTCCTGCACCCATTGGTCTAAAGATTCATGAGAGGTCTTTTTTTCACCAAGCCACTGCTCGAGCTCCAGGCTATCCAGTGGGCCCTGAAGGCTTTCGTCGATGATCTCAGCGGGAAGTCGGTTCTAGTACAGACCGACAACCATGTAGCAATGTTCTACATCAACAAAGAGGGGGGCACGGGGTTGGCTTCCTCTACAGGGAAGCGGTACTCATCTGCTCTTTCACCGCCTGACGGAGGATGTCCCTCAGGGCAGCGTACCTCCCGGGTCAGGAGAACGGTCTGGCGGACAGACTCAGCAGAACCCTTCGCCCCCCACGAGTAGCAGCTGGATCCCAAAGTGGCAGGCTGGGTGTTTCTCCGCTGGGGCACTCCAGCGATAGACCTCTTTGCCATCCCTCAGAACACGCAGCTCCCTTGCTTTTGTGGCCTGGTACTGCACCTGGACAAGGAGGGCCCCGATGCATTTCTCCTGGACTGGTCCTCCATTCTCCTATATGCATTCCTTCCTTTTCCCCCCTCATTGCGAGGACTCTGTTCAAGGTTCAACGGGGCGGGGCATCGTTAATTCTCGTGACCCCCTCGTGGCCTCTGCAGCCTTGGTTCCTGCTCCTGCTCCTGCTCCGGCTATCGACGGAACCTCTATTTCCCCTGGGCTCGGCCAGAGACCTACTAACGCAGGAAGAGGGTCGGGTTCTCCACCCGAACCTAACCTCCCTATCCTTCATGGCCTGGCGGCTGAACGGGTCTCTCTAGCCTCTTTGGCCCTTCTGAGGAGGTAGAGGAAATCCTCCTTGCCTCGAGGAATGACTCCATTAGGCGGGTTTATGCCCTTAAGTGGAAACGCTTTTCTAGATGGTGCTCGGAACACCAGATCAACCCCTTCTCATTCCCAGTTCGGTGGGTTCTCTAGTACCTCCTTCACCTCTCAAGGGAAGGACTGAAGTCGAATTCTGTTAGAGTTCATTTGAGCGCCATATCGGATAATCCTCTCCCTATCGAGGAAAACCTCTCTCGGGGCAGCCGTTAGTCTCCCGCTTCATGCAGGGTCTTCTGCTATCCAAGCCACCCGTCTGTCCCCCTCCGGTGGAATGGGACTTGAATGTGGTACTCATGCAGCTCACCCGTCCACCCTTCGAGCCGATGGCGACGTGTTCGATCCGGCATTTGTCCTGGAAGGTAGCCTTCCTGGTGGCACTGACCTCGGCTCGCCAAGTCGGTGAGCTTCAGGCGCTCATGGCTGGCGCCTCTTACACCAGGTTTTATTGGAACAAGGTGGTCCTCCGGACCCATCCTAAATTATTGCCTAAGGTCATGTTGGCTTTTCATCTTAATCAGGAGATAGTGCTCCGGACCTTCTTCCCGAGGCTCCATGCTGACCAGATGTCAGCATCTCTCCACACCCTCGACTGCAAGCGGGCCTTCGCCTTCTATTTGCAGCGTACTCAGACTCATCGCAAGTCTGATAGGCTTTTTGTGACTTACGATCCCAATTGGCAAGGACAAGCAGTCACTAAGCGCATCCTCTCAGTTTGGGTGGCGGACTGCATCACCTTCGCTCATGCAAAGGTGTACGTCCCTCTGGATCAGCGACCTGGTCTTCCACTAGCACCTTCGCTGCCCACTACTGCCTGGAGAGGGAGTCCTGCCGGGACAGTGCCTTCGGCCAGGCTGTACTCCGTAATCTGTTCAGGGTATAAGCAACTCCTGCCCTCCAATCTTTCTTCACTCCCTGTAACTAGGGAGTCCCATAAGTGAGAACTGACTTCCTGCTTGTTCTTGGAGAAAGCATAGTTACTCACCTGTAACAGGTGTTCTCCAGGGATAGCAGAAATCAGTCCTCACTACCCTCCCGCCTCCCCTGATGAGTTGCTGAATTTTGTCCTTCCCTTGCAATCTGCTGGTAGGGCTCGATCTAAGGTAACTAACTGAGCAAGATGGCACCCTTGGGCGGGAAAAGGACCACGCATGCGTGGTAGCAATCCCAAAGGCTTTCTTTGAAAGCTGGGGAATTGCTCCATACGGGCTCCGTTGGTGCCGACGTCACCCATAAGTGAGGACTGATTCCTGCTGTTCCTGGAGAACACCTGTTACAGGTGAGTAACTACGCTTTTCTCTTATTAGTCTTAGATAAGTTACCCTATAGCTTGTCATGGCGCAAGGCAGATAGTGACTATGGAAGTAGAGGAAAATATGCAAGGCAGTTTTAAAACCGGCAGTGCAAAGCACATGGCTAGGGGTTGCTATGATCAACCAAGCAAAACAAGAGCACCGGCTGTAGGTAAACGCCCAGGAATAGCATTACGTAATAGCTCATCAGAGAAGCAGGAACAGCTACAGGGGTTTGAGCTAACAAGAGTCTCAAAGAATGACGCACATAAAAAAAGGTCAGTCTTGAGCAAAGCAGACAGGAGCGGAGATACCGACAGAGACGCAAGCAGGGAGTCAGACTCAGTCTCAGATACAGAGAGAGAAAGAGACACTGAGAGGACTCACGGGAAAGGAAAGAGCAGAGCTCATGAGAGCCAGGAGTCATACCTGAAAGCTTCTGACGTGGATTCCATCTGAACCTCAGAGGAGTTTGCCCAGGAGGAATTCTCAGAGGTTAGTGCTGGAAAGTTGGGCTGCACTAAGCCAAAGTCCGGTTGGGGACAGAGAGAGATTCCAAGCTGCAAACCACGAGGAGCTGGGAGAGGGAATAACCATGGGAGCAGGTACCTGGGGAGCAAAAGCTCTTATCCAAAAGAGATTTCCCACCTAAGAGAAAGACGTCCTGTGAGGGAAAGTGAAAGGGAGAAAAGTTTTAACTTCCCGGTTGCAAAACAGCCAGGCAGAGCTCAGCCTGAAGAAAGGCATAGTACCTGGAATAGAGGGGCACTGAATTTTACTCCCAATGGTCCTGAAGTGTATGGCCCTCTAAGGGGAGAATCCATAGTGCACGGTAACCAGCCTTTCTGCAGTGATAGAGGGGAGAGAAGCTCTGGCCAAGAAGAGAGGAGACTAATAAACACTGATACACATTACAGCCCTGCAAAATATAATAGCCAAGAAGTACACGAGGACATGGAATGTGACTTCTGTGAAGAGAGCTCAGATATTTGCAAAATGGACTGTACATTGGTGTTTTCCGATAGTGTGACCTCTTTTTGTTAAAGCCCAAGTAAAGCCTGCCTAAGAGAAATCTGTGGAGGAACACAGATTTCACAGTTCAGCTTTTGTGATAGAAAAAGCCTGTTTTTCCCTTTTTGTTTAGTTAACGCTGACAAGAAGCATTTTGGTTGTAATTTGTAGTCCCCACTTGTGTTATGCCAGTATTATGGTTTAATTTCTTTTGACCCTTGTTGCAAGAATTCTCCCAGGAAGGGAAAATAAATACCTCTTTAAGCATAGCTACTCGACCACAACTACCTTCTTATTTGATTAGCTATTGGGACTCCAAATCCCAGAGGGCACTACTAAGTCCTTGCTATTTAAGAGGAGCCTCACTGAAGCCCCAGGCCTTCTGCCTCAGGGGTAAGTAGGTGAGTGACAAGCTTCATTGCATACCTCCGTGTCTTTCTATATTTTCATGGCATAAACAATCGATCCACGTTTACCCGTTCCTCTCCATTCATTAATTTATAGACCTCTATCATATCTCCCCTCAGCTGTCTCTTTACAAGGATGAAGAGCCCTAACCTTTTTAGCCTTTACCATTTTGGTGGCTCTTCTCTGTACCTTTTCTAATAATGCTATATCCTTTTTAAGATATGGCAACCAGAATTGCAAACAATATTCAAGGTGTGGTCGCACCATGGAATGATACAGAGGTATTATAATATCCTTTGTTTTATTCTCCATTCCTTACCTAGCATTCTATTAGCTCTCTTGGCCGTCACTGCACACTGTGTGGAGGGTTTTAACATGTTATCCACGATGACGCCTAAATCTTTTACCTGGGTGGTGGTTCCTAATGTAGATCCTTGCACTGTGCAACCATAGTTTGTGTTTTTCTTTCCTAGGTGCATAACTTTGCACTTGCCCACATTAAATTTCATCTGCTGTTTGGATGCCCAATCTTCCAACTTATCAAGATCTTCTTGTGATTTTCCACAATCCTCATGGGTTTTAACAATTTTGAATAGTTTTGTGTCATCTACAAATTTGATAACCTCACTTGTTATTCCCTTTTCCAAGTCATTTATGAATATGTCAAAAATCAGCGGACCCAGCACAGATCCCTGGGGTACACCACTATTCACCTTTCTCCATTGGGAAAACTGGCCATTTAGCCCTACCCTCTGCTTTCTATCTTTTAACCAGTTCCTGATCCACAATAGTACACTGCCTCCTATCCCATGACTCTTTAGTTTTGCCAAAAGTCTCTGATGAGGGAATTTTTCAAAAGCTTTCTGAAAGTCCAAATACACTATATGAACCGACTCACCTTTGTCTTCCTGTTTATTCACACCTTCAAAAAAGCATAACAGATTATTAAGACAAGATCTTCCTTGTCTAAAGCCATGTTGGCTGTCTCCCATTAGGCCATGACTATGTACATGCTGAGTAATTTTGTTCTTTATGATGGTTTCTATCATTTTTCCTGGTACTGACGTCAGACTCACCGGTCTGTAGTTTCCCGGATCACCCCTAGAACCCTTTTTAAAAATTGGCGTTACATTTATTTATTTATTTATTTATTTACTTCTCTTATATACCGCGCTATTAAAATCAGTGCGGTTTACAATTGAACAAAAAACATACAACATTGGCGCTCCTCCAATCTTCAGGTATTACAGATGATTTTAATGATAGTTCACAGATTACTAATAGCAGGTCTGCAATCTCATATTTCAGTTCTTTCAACACCCTTGGATGTATACTATCCAGTCCAGGTGATTTGTTACTCTTCAGTTTATAAAATAGTTGTAATACATCTTCCTGGTGTAGCGATATTTCTTTCAATTCTTCTGCATTATCACCTTTAAATACCACTTTAGTCATAGGTAACATCCCGAAATCTTCCTCAGTAAAGACCAAAGCAAAGAATTCATTCAGTCTCTCTGCTATAGCCTTGTCCCCTCTTACTGCCCCTTTTACCCCTCTATCATCTATTGGACCAACTGACTCTCTCACAGGTTTTTTTCTATGAATGTACTTGAAAAAGTCTTTATTATGCATTTTTGTTTCCACAGCACGTTTTTTTTATCAAATTCTCTCTTTACCTGCCTTATCAATGCCTTGCATTTAACTTGCCAGTGCTTGTGCTGTTTCCATTTTTCGACATTTGGCTCTTTTTTCCATTTCCTGAAAGATTTTTTTTTTTGCAACAATAGCCTCTCTGACCTCACCTTTAAACCATGCTGGCATTTTTTTGGACTTCCTTTCACTTTCTTAAAGCGTGGAATACAGCTGGTCTGGGCTTCCAAGATAGTATTTTTAAACACCACCCAAACTTGACGTAAGTCTTTAACCTTTGCAACTGCTCCTTTTAGTTTTTTCTTAACTATTTTCCTCATTTTATCATAGTCTCCCTTTCGAAAGTTAAAAGGTAGTACTGTGGATTTCCTTACCATCCCTCCTCCATTAATTAAATCAAACGTGATCATGCTATGATCACTATTGCCAAGTGGCCCCAACACCCTTATCTCTTGCACCAGATCTGGTGTTCCACTTAGGACTAGGTCCAATATGGCTACCCCTCTGTTTGGTTCATGAACCAGTTGCTCCAAGAAGCAGTCATTTATTTCATCTAGGAACTTTATCTCCCTAGCATGTCCTGACGTGACACTGACCCAGTCAATACCAGGGTAATTGAAATCACCCATTATTATCACTGTGCTGTAACTTTTGTTAGCTTCCTTGATTTCCTTGAGCATTTCATCATCCATTTGTTCATTCTGGCCAGGCGGTCGATGGTACACCCCCACTGCCATCGCCTTCCCCTTTTTACATGGAATTTCAATCCATGGAGATTCTACAGCAAATTGTGTTTCCTGCAAGACTTTAATCCTTTCTGACTCAATGCCCTCTCTAACATAGAGCGCAACCCCTCCACCAATTTGATCAGCTCTATCATTACGATATAGTTTGTACCCATGGCTATGTTCTGAAATGCAGGGAATCTATTTCCCATGACTTCATTGTCTCCCCATGTGGTTCTGCGGCCAAAAGAGCCACTGTTCAGGTTATGCTGAAAAGATTCCTCTGTCTGTGGGCATTTGTCCTAATCCTCTTTGCTGAGCAAGAAAGGGCTAGTACTCCATCTACGTCATGGTGCCAAAAGATAACATCGTCTTTTTGACTAATCCTTTACTTCAAGGGGGTCAAGTGCACACCTGCGAATCCTACACTTCCATATGGAGACTCTGTGGTCAGTGATCTAGGTGGTGCTGCTTTGGGGAGTTCTTGTATCTCTGGATCTAGTTCAAGCCTATTTCCACATTCCTGTCTGCAAAGATCAACAGCACTTTCTCTGTTTCTCCATGCTTGGCTGTCATTTTCAATTTGCTGTTCTTCCCTTTGGCCTCTTCACCACTTCAAGAATATTCTCAGAGGACATGGTGATGGTGGCCACAGCGTTGAGATGCCAGGGGATCTGTGTTTACTCATATCTGGACGATTGTCATTTGATCCAGGTCACAGTCACAAGCATCTCGGGTGTCGACCCATGTGGTACAGTTCCTGGAGAGTCTCGGCTGGGTGATTCATCATGGGAAAAGTCACTTGGAACCTTCCCAATTGTTGGAATATTGGGAGCGCAGTTCCACACTCATGTAGGCTGGGTCTTCCTATCCGGTGAGAGGGTAGAAAAGTTGTCTCAACTGGCATCCTTCCGGATTCAGCAGGCTCCCATAGTTTGGGATTATTTTCAGATTCTCAAATTGATGGTGGCATTGATCAAAATGGTTCCTTGGAACAAGCTCATATGAGACTGCTGCCGAGGTTCTTGTTGTCTTGTTGGTCTCCAAGCTGTCAAGATTTAAAGGTCAGGTTTCCTCTCCAGCTTGAGGTGGTATCCAGTTTGTGTTGATAGAGGCAGCCTCAGAATCCCAAGCGGGGCATGCTATTGGTTGATCATTTGTGGTGCTCCCTGTCATTTGGTTAAGGATCCCATTGTGAGCGCCGAGCAGCTCATGTTCATTGGAGCCAGCCGGGAGTTGGCCTGGCCCAGCATGGACCATTTGTTTCGCCCTTTTGCACTTCCCAGTCTTTAGTCCAGAACAGAGCAGTCCAGTTAGTCTCAGATAATGCTATAGTGGTGGCATATGTCAGCCAGCAAGAGGGCACGGAGAATGCAGGAGTGGCCCTGAAGATGAGGAACCTCCTGTCATTTTTGGTGCCAACACATTGTGGGAGTTGACAATGTGGAATCTGACTTCCTTGGTCTCCACTCTCAGTCCCGGGGAGTGGGAACTGAGTCAACTGGCTTTTCGGCATATTCTGCACCTTTGGGGCCATCACAAGATGGATCTGATGGTAAACCTGATTCAGTGCCAAAGCACACAGATTCTTCAGTCACTACAGTTCCAAGGGCTTCGGTGCCCTAGTTCAGTCTTGGCCAAAGTAGTATGTGTTTCCTCAATGGCCACTCATGGGGTTTGTATTTCACCACATTGAGTGACATCTGGGGTGGTGCTGAATTGTCTGTCCATGGAGGCCATGATTCGTGGACCTGCTGCAGCTCCTGTGGGCCTTTGTGGCAGGGACCAGTCCTAGATGACCCAGCTCCCTTCTCGCTTATGGCTTGGCTCTTGAGAAGCATTGTTTAGCACATAAAGGCTATTCTCCTGCCATGGTTTCCATGCTCCTTAAGGTGAGGAGAAGTTCTGCCAGCCTTTCATACATACTAATATAGTATATGATGGCAGATAAAGACCAGCATTGTCCATCTAGTTTGCCCTGCAAGGCGGCAAGAGTAGGTGCACCTGCCGCTCTGTGCAGGTCACCTCTCCCCCTGCCATCATTTAGGGGTGTACCTACCTCTCCATGTAGGTCACCCCTATTTGTTGAGATGTAAGAGAGAGTTATGTTTATTTTGATTTTATCCTGTTGCTATAAAGGGATCCACTGTGTCTGTCCCATGCCATTTTGAATTCTGTCACTGTATTTGTCCCCAGCACTTCCATCAGGAAGGCATTCCAAGTATCCACCACCCTTTCAGTGAAAAAGTATTTCCTGACATTGCCTTTTAGTTTACCCCCTTCATGTTATGCCCTCTAGTTTTACAGCTTCCCCGTCTTTGGAAGAGGTTTGCTTGTTCATTAATACTCTTTAAGTATTTAAATATCTGAATCATATCTCCCCTGTCCCCCTCCTCTCCTCCAAAGTGTACATATTTAGGTCTTCAAGTCTCTTCTCATAAGTCTTCTGACGCAGGCTCCAAATCATTTTGGTTACCTTCCTCTGAACCATTTCTAGTTTTTTTTATATCCTTTGCGAGATATGGTCTTCAAAACTGAACACAATATTTCAAGTGAGGCCTCCCCAGAGACTTGTTCAGTGGCATTAGTATCTCTTCCTTTCTGCTGGTAATTCCTCTTTGTATGCAACCCAGAATTCTTCTGGCTTTTGCCACCACCTTATCTCACTGTATCGCCACCTTGAGATCCTCAGAAACAGTCACTCCGAGGTCTTTCTCCTGGTCCGTGCACACCAACCTCTCGCCCCCTATCACATACAGTTCCCTTGGATTTCTGCTTCCCAAGTGCATGACACCGCACTTCTTCACATTAAATCTTAACTGCCAAGCATTAGACCATTCTTCCAGCTTTTGTAGATCTTTCCTCTTGTTATCCACCCCCTCAAGGGAGTTCACTCTGTTGCAAATTTTCATATCATCTGTTAAAAGACAGACTTTTCCATTCAGTGCTGCAGCAATATCACTCACAAATACATTGAACAGTACCGGTTCCAGGACCGAACCCTGGGGCACACTGTTAATCACTTTCCTTTCATCCAAGTGAGTTCCATTTACCATCACCTTCTGTCGTCTGTTAGTCATCAGATTTCTATTCCAGTCCACCACCTTGGGACCCATCCCCAAGCTGTTGAGTTTATTGATAAGCCTACTATGAGGAACAGTATCAAAGGCTTTGCTGAAATCTAGGTAGATCACATCCATCGCATGCCCTTTATCTAGTTCTCTGGTCACCCAGTCAAAGAACTCAATCAGATTTGTTTGGCAAGATTGTCCTTTGGTAAAACCATGTTGCCTCGGATCATTCAACCTCTTGGTGTCAAGCAAGTCCGTTATTTGTTCTTTCAGGAGCACCTCCTTTACTTTTCCTGCCACCGAGGTAAGGCTTATCAGCCTGTAGTCTGTCACTTCTTCCCTATCACCACTTTTTTGAAGAGGTACCACTTCAGCCCATCTCCAGTCATGTGGAACTTCTCCTGTCTCCAAGGATCTATTAAAAACATCCTTTAACGTCCTGCAATAATCTCTCAGCTCCTTCAGTATCCTAGAATGTATCCCACCCGGTCCCATGGTCTTGTCCACTTTCAGTTTTGCATGCTGTTCTAACACATCATCTTCTGTGAATGGTGTAGTATGTATTCCATTCCCATTTGTATATTTGTCAGTCACAGGTGGTCCTTCTCCAGAATTTTCTTTAGTAAAAAGAGAACAGAAATATTTTTTTAACATTTTTGCATTTTCAATGTCACTTTCCACAAATCTGTTCCTGGCACTTCTGAATCTTGCAATTCCACCTCTGATTTTCCTCCTCTGGTGAATATACCTGAAAAACATTTTGTTGCTATACTTCACTTCTTTAGCCATCTTTTCTTCTGCCTTTGATTTTGCTATTCTTATTTCTCTTTTTGTCTCTTTTAGTTTTATCTTGTATTCTTTTCTGTGTTCCTCTGTTTGCAAACTTCTGAATTTTGTGAGAGCTGTGTTTTTTGCCTTTATTTGTGCAGCCACTTCTTTGGAGAAACAAATAGGTTTTACTTTCCTTACATATGTATCTGTTGCCCCTTTTATTGCCTCCTTTAGTTTAGTCCATTGCAATTCCACTTGCCTTATCCTCTCCCACCCTGCCAACTCCCTCCTTCAGGCACTTGGCCATTTTACTGAAGTCATTGTTTTTGAAGTCGAGGACTGTGAGCTTGCTGTGATTGGACTCTGCCTTGGCTTTTATCTCAAACCACACCGTGTGATGATCGCTGCTGCTCACATGGCACCCACCTGGATATTCGACAAGCTATCTCCGTTGGTGAGTACTAAATCCAGCACTGAGCTTTCCCTGGTCGGTTCCATCACCATTGTCTAAGTAATGCATCTTGCAAGACATCCACATTTTTTTTACTTCTTTCCAGATTTGCAGAGGGAACACTCCAATCCACATTAGGTAGATTTAAAGTCGCCCAATAAGATCACTCACTTCCCCCTTCATGTCTATCTTTGCAGTATCAATAATCAATTTGCTATACATTTCTTTGGTTTGAGTTGGAGGCCTGTAGACTACACCAGTATGGATGACTGTGCTATCTTCTCTTTCCAACACAAACCACAGCGCTGCTTCTTTTCTCCACATCCCTGCATTTCAGCAGCTTTAATATTGCTTTTGATATATAGGGCTATTCCTTCTCCTTTTCTACCCTCTCTATCTCTTCTAAATAGATTATAGCCAGCTATGGCTATATCCCATTCATGCGACTCGTTAAACCATGTTTCTGTAATGGTCACAATGTCCAAGTCCATTTCCACCATTAGGGTTTCCAGGTCAGGAACTTTGTTGGCTAGGTTTTGAGCATTTGTGCTCATTGCTTTCCAGCATTTATTGACTTGGCTGTATTTTGCATGGATTTTGTTCTATATGCCTCTTCCCACTTGCTATTGATGTGTTGTTTAAAAGTGTGGCTGTTTCCAATGCTGTTATGCTTTTGCTGGGAGTGACGTCCTGATCTTGTCCTCCTCCATCAGTCACCCTCTTTCTGTAGTTTAAATGCCTGTACACATACTGGCTAAATTTTTCACTTAGGACCCTTTTCCCTGTGACAGAGAGATGTAGTCCATCAGCACAGTGTAGTTTCTTGCTGATCCATCTGTTTCCCCAGTCGCCTGTATATCTAAATCCTTCTTGATTACACCAGATTTGGAGCCATGTATTAAAGTTGTTTATGCAATGCAGCTTTTTTGCCCCCTTACCAAGAACAGGTAGAACTTCTGAGAATGCTATAGTGGTGTCAATGGGCTTGAGTTTCTCTCCCAGAGTCTGGAATTCCCTTTGAACTGCAGAGGCAGTGTTTCTAGCCAGGTTATTTGTACCCAAGTGGATGACTATATCAGTTTTGGAGTGCTCACTTACTGCACTAACTATACCAACAATTTGGTTCATATTCTTGCTAGCTGAAGAGCCTGGGAGGCATTTGACCATCTTCTCTTCTTTGAGCTGTGTTCCCAAGTTGGTGCTTCTGATGATGTAGTAGTAGTTTTCTGTTTTGTGAATTTCTCTTCATATTTGGTGCATTATCAGTAGATTGGGCATTGGCTCTCTCATTTAAGGGCACTTCAGTTTCCACGGTTTGGGCACCCTTATTATCCAAGGCAGAGAAGGCATTATGCAAGGATATCTCTTGATGTATAGGATGTCTCCATGTTATAGGTCGCAACCTACCAGAGCGCACTGTGATCCATTTGTTCCTGGGCTGTTTGATTCTTTGTGAAAGCGGTGGTGGATTTTGTTCAGTTTGTACCCTAGAAGAGGTGTGTTTAATTGCAGCTAATTCTTCCCTTAGTAGAGTCAATTCTTTATGCATAGCAGCCAACTTGAGGCATATAGGGCATGCTCTTAGGTTCCAAATGATTCTTCTTAGAATGAAAGCACAACAGTTATTGCATTGAAGATACATCATGCTGATTAAGACTGCTATAAAGTGGTCCTAGGAGAAGGAGAAAAGGTGGGTGTAACACCTAATTAAAGGACAGATGTCGATGTATATGCACGTCTAATGACTTTTTGAGCACTCATGCTGTGAGCATCTGATAATGGCAGACTTGCCTTCTTTGCTTCAAGCTGGCCTGGATAAGGGCTTTTTCCTTAATTCCCTGAAGGTTCAGGTGGCAGTCTTATGCTTCAGGGGACTGGTGGCAGTCGATAACCTTGCACCCAGATGTGTCTTGTTTCCTTCAGGGAGTACAGTAACTGCATACTCCCCTGTCCCCCTTGTCAACCCCTGCTGTAAGTAAGAGGCTTGATCCTCCCTCCCCACCATTCCAAGGATGAAAAGTCAAAAATTCACTCCTTTGTGCCTCCTGGCAGGGAGGCCAGGACACTAGATGCATTTGGAAGAAAGGCTTTCCAGGTTAAAATGCTAGCCTTGAGAGTTGATTAATACATGCTCTGCGTGGGTATGTTTCTTAAGGATGTGTCTGGGTTTTATCAGAATTCACCTCCTTATTACCCCCTGACAAACAGGCAGCTCACCAGGTCTTGCTTACCCATGCCCAAAATACATCTAAATTCTTAACAAGGGCTTCTTTTGAAGCTAACAGCAGATCTGCTGCAGTTTGCATAGGAGCCAGAAGAACAGCATGACTCCAGGCATCTGACCTGAAACAGTGGGTCCAGGATAAATTGATCAACATACCCTGCAATGGTGAAAACGTCTTAGGTCAGAGGTGGAGGGAAAAGGCTGGAGAGATTGAAACAGATGACCTCACTATGAAGAGGCTGGCAAGGAGAACTGTGGACCCTTCCAAAAAGAAGGTTACCACCAAAAAGCCATTGTTCCCTAAAAAGAAGACATTTTTTCCTCTGTATGATGCCTATGCTTCATATGCTGGTCCTCAACAAAAGCAGAGATGATCAGGGCAAAAGCAGATCAGGAAACCCAAGGCTTCCAAACCACAACCTGCCCCATCTACTCAACAGCCTCAGAGTTTTGACTCTTTCAAAAAGAGCATGACCAATTTTCCCATTGTTCTTCCTCCTCCTTCCGTTGGATAAGTATCACCTCCGAGCCCTGGACATTTAGTCTCTCAGGGTCTACAACTAAAGTTCCATACTTGTCCTCCCAATCATTTTGAGGGACAACCCTTCCTGGATCCCCTTCACTCCTTCTTGCTCCATCAGGAGATCCTCTTCCTGCTAAAACAAGGAGCTATCAAGGAGGCCCCCTCTGCCCTGCAGGGCCAGGGATTCTACTATAGATATTTCCTGATTCCAAAAAAGACAGGAGATTACAGGCCTATACTAGATCTCCAAGGTCTCAACAAATTTCTCATCAAGGAGAAATTCAAAATGATTTCTCTAGGCACCCTCTTGCCATACCTAAAAAAAAAAAAAGATTGGCTATGCTCTCTGGATCTGAAGGATGCATATATACACATCCTCATTCACCCAGACTACAGAAGATGCCTCAGGTTTGTTTTTCAGGGAAACCAGTATCAGTACCGAGTTCTCCTTTTTGGACTCGCCTCAGTGCCCAGAGTATTCACAAAGTGGTGGCCTACCTACGAACCTTGGGGATCTTTCCATTTCCCTACTTAGACGACTGACTGCTAAGGGCAGACTCTGCTTTAGCAGTCGCTTCTGCCCTAAATCAAACCATTTATGTCCTTCAAGAGTTGGGGTTTGGGATAAACTATCCAAAATCACATCTCTGCCCAACTCAGAACCTTGAGTTCTTAGGAGCTTGTCTGGATACGACAAGGAGCAAAGCCTTCCTCCCAGAAAGCAGATGTTTCCATCTGATTATCTTAGCCACACAGATGCAGTAACAACATCAGTTCCTGACAGAACATTTCTATGCTTTTTAGGACACATCTTACACAGTCCATGTCGTGCACTATGTTCGCCTCTGTATGAGAATTTCACAGTGGACTCTCAAGCCAGTGGAAGCAGTTCACAGGTCATCTCTCAGACCTGGTCAACATCACTTTACAGATGAAGGCAGACCTACAATGGTGGATCATGTCACAGAATCTACTCGAAGGGTCACCTTTTCAGATGTCTGCAATGCAGTTTATCCTAATCACCGATGCATCAAAACTAGGCTGGGGAGCCAATCTCAATGGTCTCACAATGCAGGGCCTTTGGTCCACTCAGGAGAGAGCCCTCCAGATCAATCTTCTGGAACTCAGAGCGGTATCCAATGCCATCAGTGTCTTTTTCTCCCAACTCAAGCAGCATTCTCTTCGTGTGCAAACCGACAACCATGTCGCTATGTTTTATGTAAACAAACAAGGAGGGACAGATTCTCAAGCTCTGTGCAAGGAGGCCTCTTGCCTGTGGAACTGGGCAATTTCTCAGGGTATTCACCTTCACACAGTCTACCTTCTGGGAGAACAGAATCAATTGGCCGACAGAATAAGCTGGATTCTACATCCACATGAGGTGATGTTGGATCCTCAAGTAGCCCAATGCTGGTTTCAATTCTGGAGGATTCCACTAATAGACCTCTTTGTGTCTCCCCTCAATGCCCAACTACCTCGATTCTGTTTGAGGATTCCCTCTTCCCACAGAGAATCGTCAGTTGCCTTCCTTATTCACTGGGGTCAAGGGTGTCTTTATGCTTTCCCTCCACTTATAGCGAAGGCACTCTTCAAACTCCAGGCTGAATGGGGACGAATGATTTTCATTGCCCCATACTAGCCCAGACAACCATGGTTTCCTCTGCTTCTTCAGCTTGCTTAAGCACCTCCTCTCCAGCTCAGTTACTCAGCCACGCTTCTCTCCCAGGAGCGCAGGGCACCTTGTTACATCCCAACCTCAAACCACTCTGGTTGATGGCCTGGAACCTGAACGCCTCGTTCTCTCACATTTAAATCTCAAGGAGGACATCTTGCATTTCCTTTTATCTTCAAGAAAGGATTCAACCAGACGCTTTTATGCCTTCAAATGGCGCAAGTTCTCCTTCTGGTGTTCTCTTAAAACACTCGATCCTTTCACATGTCCCATCCCAGACTGACTTCAGTACCTACTACATTTGTCTAACTCTGGTCTCAAAACCAGTTCAGTGAGAGTACATCTATCTGCTATTGCGGCCTCCCACCATATTCTAGACAGTCATCCTGTTTCGGCACGCCCCTTAGATTTATACAGAGTTTACTTCTAATCAAGCCGCCTTTCTGACCACCTCCCTCCCCGTGGGATCTCAACATTGTCTTGGTACAACTCATGCGCAGTCCTTTCGAACCAATGGGGTCAGCTCCACTGTAGTTCCTCACTTGGAAGCTTCTCTTCCTCATAGCAGTTACCTCAGCTCGCAGACTCGGTGAACTCCAAGCTTTGGGTAACCTATAAGCCTTGTACTACTTTTCATCATGACAAAGTGGTCCTTCGCACACATCCTAAGTTCTTGCCAAAGGTCATCACCTCCTTTCACGTGAATCAATCGGTCTCGCTACCATTCTTCTTTCCAAAATCCCACTCATCCCCAGCTGAAGCCAAACTTCATACTCTCGACTGCAAAAAAGCACTAGCGGTCTATTTAGAATTCACCGTGGACCTTTGCAAATTCTCTCAATTGTTTTTCTTCTTTGACCAAGGTCATTTGGGGGACACCAGTATCCAAGAGAACACTTTCAAATTGGTTAGCAGATTGCATATCCTTTGCTTATGCACAAGCTAGGCTATCCCTTACACACTGTGTTACAGATCATAATGTCAGAGCCATGGCAACTACGGTAGCTAACCTTCGCTCAGTCCCTATCTCAGAGATCTGCCAAGCGGCAACATGTCCATCTTTGCATACCTTTACAGTGCACTATTGCCTGGATAAAAGAATCTAGAGTTAATGTTCAATTCGGACAAGCAGTTTTGTGTAATCTCTTTCAGATTTAGACAACTTGCCCACTGTCCTTCTGACTACCCCACAAGAAGTGCTCTGAACGAGGTGAGTCTGTTGGATCCCAGCTGCAACCTCCGGTTGTACTGAGATGCTTCCCTCGCTCGGTTGTCTTGGGCTAGGGAGTCCCATATGTGAAGACTGACTTCCTGCTTGTTCCTGGAGATAGCATAGTTACTCACTTGTAACAGGTGATCTCCAGGAACAGCAAGAATCAGTCTTCACAGGCCACCCACCTCCCCATCAAGCTGCCCATTTTCTAATTTCCTGGTATACAACATTTTTTTATTCTCCGCTATACATCTGACTGAGGAGACCAGGAGGGAAGGTAACCACGCATGCATGAAGCAACGCTCCCAAAAGCATTTTCTATTGGATGCTGGGGAGTGTTCCCGCACCAGACTCTCTGTCGGTGCCGACGTCACCCATATGTGAAGACTGATTCCTACTGTTCCAGGAGATCGCCTGTTACAGGTGAGTAACTACGCTTTATCCAGTAAGTAAAATGTCACCTTAGTTGTTTTAAAGTGTTTCTGTGGCAGACTACAGCATATTTATGTTTCATCTCCTTTCTCTGCAACTGACAAAAAATCTCAAAATTGGCATTTTACAAATGCAAAGTCCCATGATAGCAGTGAGATTCATAAACAAATTCAATATGTCTGTTACTCTAAGTGCAGTTTGAAAAAAAGAATTAATCAGTATGCTAAAAATAAAGACCTGCCAATTTTTATTAAGTCATTAAAAATGGCAATGATTGTCACAGTGCTCATAAGAAAATGGCATCCAGCAAATATAACAACTGTAGTAGTGCATAAAGAATTAAAAATGGCCATTGGTGAGCCAAGTGTAGATGCTGAATACTCTGTGTAGGGCTATTCTATTCCAGAGTAAATTGTTCCCTTCAGGCCAACATAAGGGTATTCAGGACTAGATTAATGCAACCCCTTTGTGGCACGGCTGTGGCTTAACAGCAGGTGATTGTGTGCTTAGTAGTGACTACGTGCTGTTTTTTTATATGGAGAAAATGGCTAATCATTGTGCCCTTGTCTGAGGCATGCTTCTATCCTTTTTTTTTTTGTAGAGGAATAGGGAGGCCATAGAAAACTTTCCGTATAGAACTGTTGTTCTAATAGGCTCTGTATTGGATTGAACAAGCCCGATGGGACAACTATTGGCAGAAGTAGCTGTAATTATTAAATTTGCTGAAGATAAGACAAGGTAGTTGGCTTTTTGTCAAATACTGTTCATCTTATTAGTGCAATTTAATCATCTCTGGGATCAGAATGAAAAAGGCTCCAAAAGATCCATTCTCCTCTAATTACAGTTTCACCTGTACATATAATGTAAAACTAATATTTAAAGCCTTTGCCAGAAATAACTACCCCTTCCTATTAGAATGTGGTGTGAATTGGAGCCACATTGTAGTCCTTGTTGCTTTTGTGAGCGGTAATAATCTAATTACAGCATTTTCAGCAAATGTCATGTTATTTAATTTGCCAATTTGAAAAGATGCCCCTGAATAGTCTTTATTAAATGAATTCCAGTTGTACAAAGCCTTGGCAATTGCATTTGCTATCTTTATTTTTTATTTCCCTACTCGATTGGATCTTATATTTTTCCTCGATCAAATTGTATGCATACCTTTTAAGTTACTTAAGATTTTCATTTGTCTCCTGGTCTTCAAATTGTGATTAACATAAATATCTTAAATTTCAGAGGTTTGTCTTCGCTTTGGATGGTGAAGGCCTATGCTTTTAGCAGCAGTCTGCATTAGCTGCATTTTTTTTCAGTTATACCATGCAGCATTAACAACTGCCATCAACTAGTAGACTCACAGTGTTGTCAGATTCTGATAATAGATATTTAATATATTAAAAAATGGTTTCTCCTTCTCCTCAGGTACTTGCAGTGTACACAATTTTAGAACATTCCCATAAATTCAGGAGTAAACTGCATACCCTGGCCTTATTTTGCAAGCGTTAGCAAAGGTCTCATTATGCATCTTCTTAATTTGCACAAAGCAACTTGAATTAATGAAACTTATTTTCATTAGTTTGCATAAAAGTCAAATCCCTGTCGTTAATTAATGCAAACGAAAATGGATTGCATCAATGTCCTCCATCTTTTCTACTTATACTGTAGCCTGAGGGCTGCTTGCTATTTTTTTAATTTCCCATGAAAAGGAAACAAATGTTCTGAATAAAGACAGGATTGAACAGATATACTATTATTTGGTGAAAATACAGCAGGCGTGTTTAATTAGTTTCAATCAGGTGAGGGTGAAATATTGAATTACCAGACTACAGAGAACATGTTTAACAGAAACAATCCTCTTTCCTGAAATGCTTCTTTTTTTTTGCTTATTGCTTTATGCCTTTACTAAATCTTTATCAGTGCTGAAGATTATTAGCATGGCTTATGCAAGAAGAGAGGAAATAGAAGCTGCACTTTTTTTAGGAGCACTCTTAGCGATGTCTCAAATTAGAAACCTGGAAATGTTAGTTTTCCTTTTACCCATTCACAATTATTGATTGTTTTATGAAAGGTTCAAGGCTATGAAGAGTTCAGGAAAGATATGAGTGGGATTTGTTATATGTTCAATAAATCTTACATCAAACATTAAAGCTACTTTCTAATGACTACCATGCAAACAACTCGCCATACTTTAAACATTTTCCTTCTGTCCACAAATAGCTTCCTTCCTTAAAATAATGTAATATAAGCAGTAATTTGAAAATCTGTCATATCACCATATATATAATGTTGTGTGTTCTAAATCTAAGTAAAAGTAGATGGCAGAAAAGGCCAACCTATCTGCATTTAAGAAATATTGTTGAGGATAATGGTGGTATATTCAGAAACCCAATGAAACTACTCATTCCTGCACTGAACTTCCAATATTTATTTTATTTAACACCTTTTTTTATACTGATTTATCTAGTAGTCAAAGTGGTTTAACAAAACTCTGGGATTGTTTACATCGAAAAGAACTGGTTATCAGCTTAACTCAAAATACACCAACAGTAAACCTTAGAACACATTAATTTTCTTTTGCTGAGTGCTAAGTGTATAGGCCAAAGTGTTCTAGGACAAGGTGGATTTTGAGTCTCTTGCGGATTTCGGTTAATACCTCGATAGCTCTTATTTCCAGATGGATGGGGCATAAAACGAATAGGAACAATTGCATGCAGTTTGACTATCTTTGCCTTAAGTGTTGGAATTGTGAGTTGGTTCTGTATGCTTCGTCTCCTTGATCGGTTAGTGTTGGGTTTTTTTGTATTATTGTTTAAAGGTTTTCCACTGTGTAGCATTGTGAACATGCTTAGTATTACTTTGTATTTTATTCGAAAGAATAATGCAGTTACTATAGCATTGGTGTGATGTGTGTTTGTCGTGCTGCTCCTTTTTTGATGGATATGACAGTGTTGTTGGCTATTTGGAGTGGATAAAGGGCATATTTTGGGAGTCCTTGGTAAATTATATTGTGATAGTCCAATTGTGGAGTTATGATGGCTTGGCATACTCTTCTGAAGTTGTCAGGATTAAGCAATGGGTGAAGAGTTTGCAGTATTTTCATTTTGTGGTGTACAGATTTTGTAATATTCTAATGTGTGGTTGTAAGTTTAATGTTTCGTCTAGAGTTATACCCAAGTACTTGAATTCAGGTTTGACACCTAGTTCTATGTCTGAAAATTTTAGTGTTGGTGGTGGGGTGAATGCTGTGTCTCTGTGAACTATTTACACTTGCATTCCATTTAATCTGGCTACTGCTGCTGTTAGTGGGTCACAATAATACATACACAATATGATCATATAAGAAGCAGCCACATAACAAATTCTAAATAGCTAAAACGGCATAGTCTAACCAAATCTTTATTAAAAAGTAAGGTCTTAAGGTGCTTTCTAAACTCGACAGTTTTCTTCAAGTATCAAAGATTTGTCAGAGCATTCCATAGAATGGGCCTGACAACAAAGAAGGCAGCCTCACGGCCTTTCTCTATAGCACCTGTCAGTTGAAAAGTGCCAGATGATCCAGTGGTGGCACAGGCCTTTACTGTTAATTGATTCTGCAAGTAACTTGGGCAATTACCAAGGGCTTTGGCATCAAGGAAGAGATTTTAAACAGCAAACTTTCGACCACTAGGAGCAAGTACAGTGGCTTCATTCAAGGGGTAAATGTGATCTTGCACCCCGCAGCTGGTTAAAAGATATGCTGTGGAATTCTGGAGCAAATGTATGACTCTCATGGTACAACAAGGGAGTCCCTGGTAAAAAGCACTGAATAATTCGGTCACTCAAAACTGACACCTGAAGAGCAAATCCAAAATCAGCATTTAGATAATTTTTTTAAACGTCTTATAAACCTCAGTTTGAAAAAGTCCCTGTCACTGCTTCTTTAAGAAGGCATTTCAGTGTTAGTGAGGAGTGAGGTGCCTAACATCATGGGCCCCAAAAGAGAATGGCAAATGTGCATCACCCCATATAACAGAAGATGTACACTTCTGGCAGCAGTATGTGTCGTATCTACAATATGCCAAATCTTGGTTAAGTTTAAAACCCACCTGATCTGTGCTGGTGATTTACCATCATTTGCAAAGCAGTCATTTAAGAACGTAAAATACCTATGAGCCTTATCATAAGGGACTATTAGTTGTATACCTCCTGAAATGAGAATCCATGAATGTAAATAGGGCATCTAGTGGTTGGTAAATAAATAATAGAGGATTGTTGACAAAATAGAATCCTGTTGTACCCCTGATAATATGGTAATCCTGTCAGATTCATTCTTCCTCAGTACATTTGTTTTGTACTCACTCAGTGAGATAGGGCTTGAATCATGCCAGCACTCTGTCACAGAAACCTAATTTCTGGAGGTGGAAAATCAAAATATTGTGATCCAGTATATGGAATACCGAGGAAAGATCTCCATCAAGGACTATATTGGATTAGTGGACTATAAATATTGTAAAAAAAAAATAAGTATGTTGGTAGCAAAGAATCTAGCTTGTCCATGCTGCATCTAAGTATCTAATAATGAAACAAGAAGAGTTTCTTTACCATGATTCTATTCACATTCACTACTAAATGGATTCAGCAATGAGTTAACAACGGAATGGCCATTAAGCTAGTTTAGGACAGACTTCTCAATCTCCTTTCCCAGGGTTGGGAGATTACATATAGGGCAATAACTATCCAAGTCAGTAATGTTGAGATTAGGTTTCTTTAAGCAACAGATTATTTTAAGCATGATGGTAATAACCTAGCACTTAGGGAAACAAGCATGATCTGCACCATGACTGTACACATGAGGGTCTCCATTTTATTCTGAAATAGCCAGAATGGGTCAAGGTATAAAGGTCGCCTAATGGATCTAATTGAAAATTACATCTGCAACCCTTTTCACTGGGTCCTGATAAACATCTCCAGCTATTGATGGAAGATGGCTCAGTTCAATAGTGGTTTAAACACCAAATAAGATCTGCCCAAAGGACTCTCAATGCATGGATGAGACGATGGTGCAAGGATGAGGGTTTTGGATTTGTTAGGAACTGGGGAACATTTTGGGGAAAGGAGGGGCTCTTCCGAAGGGATGGGCTTCACATTAACTTGGATGGAACCAGGCTGCTGGCATTAACCTTTAAAAAGGAGATAGAGCAGTTTTTAAACTAGATAATAGGGGAGAGCCGACAGTCACCCAAGAGCGCATGGTTCGGAACAATGTATCCTTGAAGAATACTACCAAAAGAATGAAGTTAGGGCATATCAGCAGAAAGGTTCCAATAAAGACAAAAGTAGCCCAAATGCCATTGATTCACAGGTACACTAAAAAAAATTTTTTTTAAACTGCCTCTAATGTTTCGATTGATTTTTACGTTTTTTGTTGCGCTGAATCCAAATCTGGTAACCAATTTGCTCCATCACGTACAGTTTTTTTGCTACATTGGGTTAGCAGTTTGAGGTGAACGTTTCAGATTGAGTGCGATCGAGATAAAAGTTTCTTGGATGAATTCTTTATACTAATTGTTTAGTAGTTATTCAAATAAGAATAAAGAAAATTGTAACAAGGCAGCACATAAGAATAGAGTAATGTCAACAAAACACACTGTGATGGTAGCAAAATTGTCTGCACTTAAAACAGCCACATACATGTGCACAAACATTGAGCATATAAGAGCGAGGTTAGACACAAAGCAAAGCAAAGAAATGTGCAAAAAATGTTGTACAGGTATGTATGTAAGAATAGAAAACGCAAACCGCACCATTGCAATACATGAAGACAAACACCCGATGGTGTGAAAATAAAATTCTAATAAATGAGATCCGACACTGTGGTAATAACTAGCAAATTTTTATTTCAAAGTTTAGTAAAAACACGATATTTGTCAACACAGTTTAGATTTTAAAGTCATTCTTGGGTCAATCAATCTCCTGGTGGGCCCGTTTCTTCTTCCCCCGAATGCTTCTCTTGGTGCGCTGCTTGGCGTATTTTTCATCTGGGGTTTCCCGCAGCAGCAACCAGCAGAAATCAGCCATCATAGTGGTGTTCCATCTTCCTTGGTACCTTCTCTCTGCGTCCTTGATGTCCTGGTGAAACCTTTC
This sequence comes from Ichthyophis bannanicus, assembly GCA_033557465.1. Lineage (NCBI taxonomy): Eukaryota > Metazoa > Chordata > Amphibia > Gymnophiona > Ichthyophiidae > Ichthyophis > Ichthyophis bannanicus. The sequence goes on from CM066037.1 coordinate 205,890,476, forward strand.
ACCTTGTTCTTCACTGTACACCCCAAGTTTTTGGGAAAGTAGTTCACATGGGAGTGCAAGAAATGGACTTTCAGGCTCATGTTACAGCCTTGTTCTTTGAAGGCATTGAGCATCCTGGCAACAATATCCTTATAGTTCTCATCCCGCCTGTTCCCCAAGAATTTGAGAACAACATCCTTGAAGGAATCCCAGGCTTCTTTTTCCTTCTCAGACATCGTTTCAGCGAATGCTCTATCTGAAATGAGTTTCCTTATATCAGGGCCAACAAACACTCCTTCCTTTAGCTTTGCTTCAGAAAGTCGGGGGAACTTTGAGCAAAGGTACCGAAAGCACTCACCATCTTTTGGAAGGGACTTGATGAATTGCTTAATGAGACCCAACTTAATGTGGAGAGGTGGTAATAGAATTTTATCACGAAGTACCAAGCTCTCATGAAGAACATTTTTCTCACCGGGTCTCAAATACTCCCGAATTGGCCAGTCTTTTTTCCCCCAGTGTAGGTCGCGGGCCCGGCTATCCCACAAGCAAAGGAAGCAGGGATATTTGGTGAAACCGGATTGCTGCCCTAATAGCATGGATAGAATTTTAAAGTCTCCACAAATCATCCACTTATGCTCATCATAACGAATCTTCTGAAGAATCAGGGCCAAATTCTCGTATTTTTCTTGGAGAATAACAGAGTGAGCAATAGGAACTGAAGCGAATGTGTTGCCATTATGAAGAAGAACACCTTTTATGCTGTCTTTTGACGAATCAATGAACAGCCGCCATTCAGCAGGATCATACTTGAGTTTAAACTTTTCCATCACTCCGTATATATCGTTGCAAAATACCAAATCTTCCTCTTTGCTGAAATACTTCAAAAATTGTGTCTCGCGGTTGCGGTACCAATAAAAAGTTGTTCCTGGTGACAATAGATTTTTCTGTTTAAGCCGAGAACCTAGCAGTTGGGCAGCATCTTTTGGGAGTCCTAAATCCCGGACTAAATCATTCAATTCAGCTTGAGAGAAAAGTTCAGGTTTCGGATCTGGTTCAGTTTCAAACTCGGAAGTACTGGACTCATCGGGAAAAGCCATCTGATGAGTCTCATCATGATCAGAACCGTCCACACAAATATGATCCAAAGATTTTGGTGGTTCAGGCACAGGTACTTCGTTGCTATGAGGCATAGGCCTAATTGCTGAGGGAAGGTTGGGGTAACTTATTACGTTCTTATTTTTTAAGTTGTATCCCTTCACAATGCAAGAGCAAAAATAGCAGTCACTGCTGTGGTCTCTTTGTTCACGCCACATCATAGGTATTCCGAAACGAAATGCTTGTTTTTACCTTTCATCTATAAGCGTAGATCTTCCTCACATGTCTTGCACACTTTGTGAGGAGCCCACGGTTTGTCTTGATCGCCTAACTTCAAACCGAAATAGGCAAAATATACTTTTTTAATAAATGCAGAAATGTTCCTCTGCCGCTTTTTCACGGTATATTCCCCACAAATAAAACAAAAACTGTCCGGAGAGTTGACGCAACCTCTGGCTCTGTGAGCCATCACAAATACACAGCACTGCAAACTACAACTGTAGTGAACCACTTCGGAATAAAGCTGGATTACGACTGAGCAAACAAAAGGTAATAATGAACTTGCAAGAAACTGAAATTTGACAGGAACGTTCATGTCGCAACCACCGTGTTTGAGCGAGCGAACGAGGCGAGGCGAACAGGAAAGAACATGCGCCAGCGCGAGTACTGGATTTAGCCCCCCGCCTCCCAATTGTCCTGTTAATGTATAAAATGAATACAAAACACTCTAAAATATCATGAGGGAGTGTTTCTAGTTAGTTAACCATTACAACCTCTATTTTGGGCCAAGAAAATAAACTGCAGTCGGCTAAAAAGAAATTATGTGAACATTCCTTATATGGGTAAGAAATCTAATTTTGCAAGAAAACGTGACGTGATGGAACATTTTGGCTATTTTTCCTGGATTCAGCACCCCAAAATCTATAGGAATCAGTTGCAAAACTGGAGGCAGTTTTTTGGTAGTGTACCTGTGTTATGGAGCAGACAGAGCTTAAAGATTCCAAATTACCTCTGCCTACCGATAGCCAGATTAATATGAATAAAATACAGTCTCTAAAATGCAAATGCTAGAAGCCTACAAAATAAGGTGGAAGAGTTAGAATATATAGCACTAAATGATCAGTTAGATATGACTGGTATCTCAGAGACATGGTGGAAGAAGGACAACCAGTGGATACCTGGGTACAAACTATATTGCAATGATAAAGCTCATCAAATTGGTGAAGGGGTTGCGCCCTAAGTTAGAGAGGGCATTGAGTCACAAAGGATTAAAGTTTTGCAGGAAACAAAATTTGCTGTAGAATCTCTATGGATTGAAATTCCATGTAAAAAGAGAAAGCAATGGCAGTGGTGGTGTACTATCGACCGCCTGGCAAGAATGAACAAATGGATGATGAAATGCTCAAAGAAATCAGGGAAGCTAACAAAAGTTACAGCAAAGTAATAACAATGTGTGATTTCAATTACCCCAGTATTGACTGGGTCAGTGTCACGGCAGAACATACTAGGGAGACACAGTTTCTAGATTAAATAAATGACTGCTTCTTGGAGCAACTGGTTCATGAACCGACCAGAGAGGAAGCCATTTTGGACCTAGTCCTTAGTGGAACACCAGATCTGGTGCAAGAGATAAGGGTGTTGGGCCACTTGGCAATAGTGATCATAGCATGATCATGTTTGATTTAATTAATTAAGAGCGATGGTAAGGAAATTCACAGTACAACCTTTTAATTTTCGAAAGGGAGACTATGATAAAATGAGGAAAATAGTTAAGAAAAAACTAAAAGGAGCAGTTGCAAAGGTTAAAGACTTACGTCAAGCTTGGGTGGTGTTTAAAAACACTATTTTGGAAGCCCAGACCAGCTGTATTCCACGCTTTAAGAAAAGTGCAAGGAAGGCCAAAAAAACTGCCAACATGGTTTAAAGACGAGGTCAGAGAGGCTGTTGCCGAAAAAGTGTCTTTCAGGAAATGGAAAAAAGAGCCAAATGACAAAAACTGGAAACAGCACAAGCACTGGCAAGTTAAATGCAAGGCATTGATAAGGCAGGCAAAGAGAGAATTTGAGAAGAAGCTTGCTATGGAAGCAAAAACGCGTAACAAAGACTTTTTGAAGTACATTCGTAGCAAAAAACCTGTGAGAGAGTCAGTTGGACCATTAGATGATAGAGGAGTAAAAGGGACACTAAGAGGGGACAAGGCCATAGTGGAGAGACTGAATGAATTATTTGCTTCGGTCTTTACTGAGGAAGATGTAGGGATGTTACCCGTGACTGAAGTGGTATTTAAAGGTGATACTGTGGAAAAATTGAAAGAAATATCGATGAACCGGGAAGATGTATTACAACTATTTGATAAACTGAAGAGCAGCAAATCACCTGGACTGGATGGTATACATATAAGGGTGTTGAATGAACTGAAATATGAGATTGCAGACCTGTTATTAGTAATCTGTGAACTATCATTAAAATCATCAGTAATACCTGAAGACTGGAGGATGGCAAATGTAACACCAATTTTTAAAAAGGGTTCCAGGTATGATCCGAGAAACTACAGACCGGTGAGCCTGACATCAGTGCCAGGAAAAATGGTAGAAACCATAATAAAGAACAAAATTACTGAACATATAGATAGTCATGGAGACAGCCAACATGGCTTTAGACAAGGAAGATCTTGTCTTACTAATCTGTTATGTTTTTTTGAAGGTGTGAATAAACAGATAGAAAAAGGTGAGTCAGTTTATATAGTGTATCTGGACTTTCAGAAAGTCTTTGACAAGGTCCCTCATCAGAGACCTTTGGCAAAACCAAAAAGTCATGGGGTAGGAGGCATGTGTACTATTGTGGATCAGGAACTGGTTAAAAGATAGAAAGCAGAGGGTAGGGCTAAATGGCCAATTCTCCCAATGGAGAAAGATGAATAGTGGAGTACCCCAGGGATCTGTGCTGGGTCTGCTGCTTTTTGACATATTCATAAATGACCTGGAAATAGGAATAACAAGTAAGGTTATCAAATTTGCAGATGACACAAAACTATTTTAAGTTGTTAATACCCAAGAGGATTGTGGAAGATTGCAAGAGGATCTTGATAAATTGGAAGACTGGGCATCCAAACAGCAGATGAAATTTAATGTGGGCAAGTGCAAAGTTATGCACCTAGGAAAGAACAACCCAAGCTATGGTTACACGATGCAAGGTTCCACATTAGGAACCACCACCCAGGAAAAAGACTTAGGTGTCATCATGGATAACATCTTAAAACCATCCGCCCAGTGTGCAGCGGCGGCCAAGAGAGCAAATAGAATGCTAGGTATCATAAGGAAAGGAATGGAAAATAAAGCAAAGGATATTATAATGGCTATGTATTGTTCCATAGTGCGACCGCACCTTGAATATTTTGTGCAATTCTTGTCGCCATATCTTAAAAAGGATAGAGCGTTATTGGAAAAGGTACAGAGAAGAGCCAACAAAATGGTAAAGGGGATGGAAATATACCCCTATGAAGAGAGGCTAAAAAGGTTAGGCCCCTTCAACCTGGAAAAGAGACTGCTGAGGGGAGATATGATTAGAGGTCTGTAAATTAATGAATGGAGTGGAGTGGGTAAACGTAGTTCGATTGTTTACATCATCAGAATATAGAAAGACTAGGGGACATTTATTTATTTATTTATTTACATTCTCTTATATACCGCGCTATTCTGCATCAGTGCGGTTTACATTGAACAAACTGAAATTACATTGAACAGGGCATTATAACTTGTAGATAACTATTTTACAGGGAACATGGGCTATGGAGGGTTAAGTGGCTTGCCCAAGACCACAAGGAGCACCTGTGGGACTAGAAACCCCAGTCCTTCCAGCCCAAGGTTGCTGTCCTCTAGTGGGATTTGAACCCCCGGCCTGAAGTACCTTGCCCCAACCACTAGGCCACTCCTCCACTCCTCATGCACTGAAGCTACAGGGTAAACTGTTTAAGACTTATAAGAGAAAATATTTTTTCACTCAACGTGTAATCAAACTCTGGAATTTGTTACCGGAGGATGTTGTAAAAGCTGTTAGTGTAGCTGTGTTTAAAAAAGGTTTGGACAAGTTCCTGGAGGAAAGGTCCATAAACCATTATTAAAAGGGACCCAGGATATCACTGTTTGACCCAATAACAAGCATTGTGGAACCTGTGTCTTTTGGGGAAACTGCTTGGTACTTATGACTTAGATTGTCCACTGTTTGAAACAGGATACTGGACTTGATGGACCTTGGTCTGACTCAGTATGGCATATCTTATGTAATATCAGACATAGGCATTAGGGACCAGCATTTTTGTCTTTCTCGTATTTTGGCTACCTTTTTAAAGATGTACACTGACAATAATTTTGCAGATGGATAATGGAAGTCAGACCCCATTTTGGTTTTCAAATCATCTCTTTAACAGTCCTAAAGAGATCTTTGTCTGATTTAAAGTGGTATCAATCAATTGACTTTCTGCACATGAATACAAGTTATATAGGCTGTGATGCAAGGACTTGTCATCATTTGAGAAGCTCATCTTCCAGTGGCTCTTGGCTTTTCTAACTAACTTTCTCTTCTGTATCAAATCTGGTGTAAACTGTGGGATGTGTGATCTATACTTAAAAAGTGAAGCACATAGATATCATTGGAGTGACAACATCCAAAGCCAAAACTATTGAAGAATTCCAGGTAGCAACAAAAGCAACTGGATTATCTCTCTGGGGCTGCCTGCTCAGATGAATGTTTTTCATAAAAGTTTTCCTGATCAGGTCTCCCACTGGCAAGAGATGTGGGGAGTATGCTGGGAGGAGGAGTCCCGGAGGGACAGCACCTTTGGCTAGGCAGTACTCCATTAGGAGTGGCCTAGTGGTATGGGGCAAGTTACCTCAGGCCGAAGGGCCTGTGGTTTGAATCCTACTAGAGGACAGCAACCTTGGTCCAGAAGGGCTGGGGTTTCTAGTTCCACAGGTGCTCCTTGTGGCCTTGGGCAAGCCACTTTAACCCTCTGTTGTCTCAGATACAAAAACATAGATCTTGAGCTCTTCAGGGTCAAGGGAAAAATATATATACAGTATCTGAATGTGCACTGCTTTGACTGGTAGAAAAGCGGTATATAAGCCTATTTAAATAAATAAATACATCTGCTTGCGGTCTAAGGCAACTCCTGTCCTCCAGCCCTTCTGTGTGTCCAGGCTACCAGAGAGCTGGTCTCCCTGGTCAACACTGGGGTCGCTGCTGAGGTCTTGTGACTGAACTGTACTCTCAGTCCTTGCAACTCTCCTTCCTCCCCATGGAATTACTTTTCTTTTTTGCCATCTTGAGCTATGTCAGCATATTGAAGCAAGATGGCATCCTTGGGTGGGAAGGCAGCTACGCATGCATGGTGGATCTCCCAAAGGCTTTCTTTCAAAGCTGGGGAGAGGTTACCGCGTGGACTCCATCAATGCTGACATCACCCATATGTGAGGACTGATTACTGCTGTTCCTAGAGAACACCTGTTATACGTGAGTAACCACATTGATCCCGGCCTTGAATATCCGGGTCCAATTTCAAGTGATGACGGCCACTGCTAAATATGCCCCCTGTATTTCCAGAGAAAGGGGACTACTGTTCATGTCTCATGCACAGGTAGCAGTAACAGCAGCAGCAACCTTCTAGGCCTCACCAGAGAGACTTGAGGTAGCGGAAGAAAGGTGTCTGGGCAACATAAAATCTTTTCGTCTTTGAGATCGTGCAGCATAACCAGCCTTCCCAAAGGGCACGCCTCCTTGCGAAAGGCTCATTCATGTTTTTTACTATTTTGGCCACTAACAGCAAAAGACCAATGCATATTGAAGATAATAAATTGTGGATATTGCCGTCATTTTTCTTAGGTCTTCATCATATTAGCCTATTTTTGCCTCAGCTAATCATATGGTGCTCTCCTTTATCAGGAGATAATCTTTAAGAAATACGAGCAGTGGAAGAGGCCTTAGAGCTGGGAAGTAACAAAAGCTTCTGCTCCCATGTATTTCATAATTTCAAGGAAGTTGAGAGGTTTGAGACAGATACTGGACCTGACAGACCTCAACAGATTTCTTATTCAGAAGTTTAAGATTCATTTTCTGTTTAGGCTGCTGTTGGGCTAGAAGACTGCTGTTGGGCAAGCCAGTCACCCTGACAGACTCCCTGCATGGTGAGATTTTCTTTTAAGAACTACACAGTCGGGTCTTACCTTGACTCCACTCAACACACATTGGCCCATACAAGTGATTCAAAATAGTACCATTAGGTTACTTTGTGGTATCTCCAGATACTCTCATGTGACACCCTTTATTGTATAGAAAAATGACAGCAGGTAAAGATCATATGGCCTGTCTAGTCTGCCCTTCCATACCAACTACTACACTACCTTGTTTTCCTTTAGAGATCTTCTGTGTTTGTCCCATGCTTTCTTGAATTCAGATACAGCCCTTGTCTGCTTCCTCCACTGGGAGACATTCTATGTATCTACCATTCTTTCTGTAAAGAAATACTTCTACAAATTATTCCAGAATCTATCCGCTTTCACCTTCATCCCTTGCCCTCCTTGTTGCAGAGCTTTCTTTCAATGGAAAGAGGCTCTCCTCCTATGCATTTATGCCACAGAGGTATTTAAACATCTCTATCATGTCTCCCCTCTCCCACCTTTTTTCCAAAGTATACAAATCAACAATGCATTTTTCCTAGCACAAAAAGATGCTGGTACTTATATGCAGGGCTCTTTCATTAACATAAAAGGTCAATTTTAGCAGGCAATAAAAAGGTGTCTGTACTCCATACCACCGTGTTCCCCCCCAACCCCCCCTCCCCTGCATATTGAGATTTTGAAGTCTATTCCTATATGCCTTATGTAGAGCCTATTGACCACTTTGGTAGCCACCCTCTGCACCAACTCCATCCATTTAATATTCTTTTGAAGGTGTGGTCTCCAGAATTGCACAGTACTTCACAGTACGCCAAATGAGGTCTCACCAGACTTACACATATGCACAATTTCCTCCTCCTTACTGCTGGCCATTTCTCTCCCTATGCACCCAAGTATCCTCCTGACTTTTGCTGTTGCCTTTCTACCTGTTTTGCTACCTTAAGATCATCAGAAATAGTCACCCCCAAGTCTCACTCTCCTTTCCTGGACAGAAGTACTTTACCCCCTATACTTCTCCCTTGGATTTTTTACAGCCAAAATGCATGACTGCTTTTTTTAGTGTTAAATTTCAGCTGCCAAATTCTCAACCATTTTTCAAACTTCATTAGATCCTTCTCATGCTATCTACTCCTTCCTGGTGTCTACTGTTATACATTAATACTAATATTGCTTTATACAATATCTGTCATAATGTAATTTAGTTCATAAAGTTTGAATCATCTGTATTGATGTTTGATTTTTGTTGTAATGTAAATGGCTCCTAGTTCTTAAAGTTCAATGTATCTGTTCTGATTTTGTTATAATGTAAACCGCTGCTGATCCTTGGAAGCAGCGGTATATAAAAGCTGTTCAAATAAATAAATAAATAAATACTGTATTGCAGATTTTGGTATAATCTGCAGAAAGGCAAACCTTACTAAAGAGCATTTCTGCAATATCACTTACAGATTGTTAAAAAGAATCGGACCAAGGAACGATCCTTGTGGCACACCATTGGTAATATTCTTCTTCTCAGAGTGAGCTCCATTTACCTGTATGCTTTGTTACCTCCCACTCAATCAGTTTCTAACCCAGTCAGTCACTTTAGGGTCTATCGTTAGGGCGCTCAATTTATTTATAAGGTTGAAGATACTGATGTTAGCAAAGGAATATAATACATGACCCTGGAGCTCAGTCTTTCAACATGGCAGCGGACAGTTAGCTCTGACATTCTCTAATTGCTTTTATTCTGAATTCTTCTCTTTCCTTTAATTTAAATTCTTTTCTGGTTCTTTAATTTCATTTATTATAAACAGTCTTTATATTATTGCTAATGATGGCATATCAAATTATAATAAACATAAACGGGGCTATCTTAATACTTTATATAGGGCAACAACTAGACTGCATCATTGGGCATCTTACTATTGTTTTAAGTTAGAAAGGGGTATGCAGCATGGTGGGAGGGCACCTTCTCCTCTCTGTGTTTACTCTCGAGCCTTTTGCTCAGGCTATTAGATTGCTTCTTGGGATGGTTGGTATTAAGGCAGGTGGTGTGGTGCCGTCTGCTGATGACATTCTTCTTGTTTTGAAAAGCCACTTTCAGTTGTTTGAGGCTTTCGAGGGGGTGTGTCGCTGCACGACTACTTGGAGGTTTTGGAGGGTAAGGATTCATGTTGTGCCAGTGCTTCAACAATTATATTGACCAGAAGTATTAGTGTCAACAATTACATTGGCTTTTGGTTTCATTTTAAATTATTGCTTGAGCAGTCTCTTCCCTGTTTAGAGGGGTGATTAGTTAGATATACTCCTGCCTGGGATTTACAGTCTGTGCAGGAGTTATTGAAAATTCCAAAAGTGACTTCCGGTGACGTCACAGAGTAGATGGCAGCAAGTAGCTGCGCTCCGTCCAATTCCTACAGCAAAGATTAAAATTTTTCTACCCCCGTGAAGCAAGGTTGGAAGGGAGTCAGGCACTTGCATACGCCATGTCAAACCAAAAGAAATTGGCCGGTTTTCAGTCCACATATGTACAGCAAGAAGTGGCAGCTGGGCTGAGCTCTGGCGGCCTGGAGGTTGCCGACAAAATGGAGAGCTCATCGGAGGAGGAAGGTGCGAACATGCGGCAACGCGATGGGGCGAGTATCCAAGTGTGGTTGCAAACCTTTAAGAGGGAAATGTCTAACAAGCTGAAAGAAATGCGCAAGGACTTAAAAGAGACTTTATTAACTATACAAAAGGAGATGGCTATTTTGGGTCAACGTGTGGCAGAAATGGAAGAGCACGTGGAGGGTCAAGATGGCGAATTGCAGGAGCTAGCGGTGGAGCAGTGTGTAGTTAAAGCTCAGCAGGAGGAGATGAAAGAGAAGTTGGAAGAGATTGAAAATAGAGCGAGACAGTGCAATCTCAGGGTGCGAGGGATACCAGAGACAGAAGCGTCTGAAAACTGCAAGCAGGTTATTCAGCGACTTTGTGTGCATATATTGAGCATGGAAGAAGGTGAAGAAGGTCAGGTGGCCCCGGTGGGGGTGGAAAGAGCACATCGGAGTCTGGGCCCTCAGAGAGAGAAACAGGTGTGGGATATCATAGTTTGTATGAGCAGCTTCCCTATCAAAGAAAAGATCCTGAATGTGGCCAGGAAGTATGGAAGGATTGCCTGAGAAAGCTGTGAAGTGGAAATATTTAATGACCTATCTCGGGGCACATTGGAGCGGCGGAGGAATTTGAAGGACGTAACGGCATACCTGCGAGGAAAAGGGTTAAGGTATCGATGGATGTTCCCTTTTGGACTATTAGTGACTGTCAATGGCAAGTCCCGAAAAGTGAAGACGGTGGATGAAGCATGGGCTGTATTACAGGAGTTGGGGTGTGAGAACATCCCGAGAGGTACAGGGAGGGACAAGGGTATGCCAAACAAAGATACTGGGAGCAGAATGCAAGTTTCATCCCAATGGCAGCACATCGGAGAGAAAGGGAAGAGACCAAAGAGATTGTCCCAGGAGAAAAAATCTGCACAAAATGAGGAGGACACATGAGGAGTTGCCTGTAGGAGATAAAGAGCTCAATGGAGGCCAATTGGCGCAGGGCGGTAGGGCCCCTTGGACACTGGACTCAGAGGGCAGAAGGAGGGAATGTTGATAATGATGGAGGGGGGATTATATGAGTATATGTTCATGTAACTCTTTATGTATGTTATAATGTGATGTGATGGGGGAGGGGGATCTGATCTCTTTGAAGATGTGGTATTCGGATGGTGCAGGTAATGGTAATGGGATAGGACATGACACACACACTGAAGGAAGAAGGAGGGGAAGGGAGAAGGGTAATGGGGGGAAGGGGGTAGTTCCATAGAGGGGGGGAAGGGGGGAGGAGGAGACACGCTAAGGTGGGAGAAAGGAGGTGGAGGGGAATAGGGGCATGCTGCGGATAGGATCAATGAATGTTAAAGGTCTTAATTCCCCCAATAAACGTAGACTGTTACTCCAGGAGACTCGGAGGAACCAGTGGGATGTGGTGTGTGCAAGAAACGCATTTGAGAAGGCAGGATATGGGAAGGATGAAGAATGGATGGTTTCCCAATCAATTTTATTCCTTTAATAAGGAGGGAGTCAAAAAGGGAGGGGTGGCTATCTTGGTGAGCAAAGGCAGTGTGGTTCAAGTGAAGGGTAGTTTTAAGGATTTAGAAGGGAGGCTTGTGGGTATAAAAGAGGCAATGGGGACAGAGGAAATTACAATAGTGTCGGTTTATGGGCCGAATGGGAATCACGTGGTATTTTGGAGGGAAATTAGAAAATTGCTAGATGGGGAAGTTCAGGGGAAGCTGATTATTGGGGGGGAGGGGGATCTTAATGTAGTTTTAAATCCAGGGGTGGATAAGGATTCAGGCGGGTCAGATATGGGGGGGAGGGGTAGAAGGGGGTTGAAACAGTTGATGAGGCAATATGATTTGGTAGATACGTGGTTACACCCAAGGAAGAGGGAATACATGTTTTTTCCACACCACATAATAGTTGGAGTAGACTAGATATGATATTAGTGGATAAGGAATGGATGTTGGAAGTTAAAGAAGGGTGTATAGAACCAAGTGTGGTCTGATCACGGGGCGGTAGAGGTAGTCTTAGGTGGAAGGAGGCAAATGGGGTAAAATTCTGGAGATTGAATGAGAGTCTGCTCAAGTGTAAGGAGGTGGTGGTTGATGTCAGACATGCAGTAAAAGATTATTTAACATTAAACAATAATGGGGAGGTGAGAGATGTAATATTATGGGAGGGATTGAAGGCCTAAATCCTTGGGAGATTTATTATGTGGGGGCGAAGAGGAAAAAGGTTAGAGTTCAGAAGGAAGAGGAGATGAAGCGACTGCTCAAGGAGGTGGAGGGGGGAGTATCAGCAGACGGGGTCGAAGAGGGCTAGGGGAGAGGTGGAGAAGGTGAGGGGGGAGTTGCAAGCTCTAAAGATGGAGGAAGTAGCTTTTGAAATGCAGCAAGTAAAGCAGATGTATTATGAGTTTGGCAATAGACCAGGGCAATTATTGGCCAGAAGGTTGAGGCAGAGGAAGGTGGCATCGATGATACATCAAATAAAGGGGAGGTATATAGAGAAGAAAAAGACATTAGAGACCGATTAATGCAGTATTACCAGGAACTCTGTAAGCGGGAGGAAGGGATTGGGGAGGAGCAAATTCAACAGTACTTCGAGAAGATAAAATTGCCAGGTCTCCCAGAGGAGGCTCATGAAGGGCTAGAGGCACAAATTATGGGAGAGGAAGTAGAACAGGTGGTTAAAGGGTTGATGGAGGGAAGGCACCAGGCTTAGATGGGCTACCAGGCAGCTTTTATAAACTTTTTGTTGGAGAGATTAAAGAAGTGATGGGCAGGGTTTTCAATGGGATGTTGGGGGGCGGGGGAGTTGACTTCTGATATGTTGACAGCAGGAATTACAATTTTGCCAAAGACGGGGAAGGACCCCCTAAACTGCAGCTCTTATAGACCAATCTCCTTATTGAACGTTGATGTTAAAATCTTAGCAAAAATTCTAGCGGGGAGGCTGGCACAGTGCCTTCCAGGAATATAATAAAGGAAGACCAAACAGGGTTTATCTTGGGCAGACATGCAGCGGATAATATCAAGAGGGCAATTGGCGTTGTATGGGAGGCGGGACAGGGTAAGGAGGATCTGATATTAATGTCAATTGATGCGGAAAAGGCATTTGACACAGTACATTGGGATTTCTTGATGGAGGTTTTGAAGACAATGGGATGTGGGCCAAATTTTGAAAAATGGATACGGGGGTTGTATGCGGGGCTGAGGGCACGGGTTAAAATCAATGGGAGTTATTCAGGGGACGTTGGACTAGGGAGGGGGACTAGGCAGGGGTGCCCATTGTCACCTCTGCTATTTGCTATGGCGGTCGAGCCACTAGCGGAGAGGATTAGGGTAAATGATAGGATACAGGGACTGGACAGAGGGGGGGGGGGGGTTAGTCATAAAATTTCGCTATATGTGGATGATATATTATAATATATTTGTCAACCACAGATATCATTACCTGAAGTAATGGGGGAGGTAGAGGGGTATGGGGGGTGGTATCGGGGTTTAAAATGAATACTGATAAGACAGAGGTGTTGAAGGTGAAGATTCTGGTGGAATTAGAGGAGCAGCTCAAAAGGGATTATCCGTTGAGATGGGTAAATAAATCTCTGAGCTACTTGGGGGTTCAAATAGCAGCAAGATATGAGGATTTATATAAGGTTAACTACCCAAGAGTATTTGGTGAGGTCAATAGGGATTTAGAGGGGTGGATGAGATATGAAGTATCATGGCTAGGCCGGATCGCGGGAGTTAAAATGAATATTTTACCTCGGTTGCTGTATGTATTTCAGGTTTTGCCAGTGGGGGTGCCGGATGGAGCACTGCAGGCCTTACAGAGAAAAGTGTTTCAATACATATGGAAAAAGAAACCACCGAGGGTAGCGAGGGAGGTAATGTATGCAGCTAAAGACGAAAGGGGTCTGGGGGTTCCCAATTTTAAGGATTATTACAGAGCTGCTCAAGTGAGTCATGTAATGGATTGGCAGGTCAGGCCAGGGGTGAAACCCGGGGTGGCATTGGAAAAAACAAGGGTAAAGGGAGGAAGGTTGGAGGAGTGGTTATAGACTACTAGGAAAGATAGGAAGGACCTAGGGATGGGCACACCGGTGATGCGCCAGGTGGTAAGGGTGTGGGATGGGGTGAGAGCACAGGATATTAAAGACCGGGGTAGTGGATTTTCCCTGATGACACCATGGGGAGGGTGGAAAGCATTCATGCCAGGTTGGGAAGGGGGAAGGTTTGATGAGTGGCGGGTAAGGGACTGAAGTGTTTTTATCAACTATTGGAGCGGGGAGAGATTCAAAAATTTGAGGGGGTTCAGGAAGAATATGGGTTGGAGGGGAAGGATAGATTTGTATATATGCAGGCAGGTCATTTCTTGATGAAAATCTTGGGTAGTGAGGGGTTAGAGAGAGAATTATCAGAGTTAGAGGCCATATGGTTTGGGAAAAAGGGTTCGAAAGGGTTGATATCAGCATTATATAAAGGGATAAGAGGGCAAAAGAGGGGGAAATTTAGATATATGGTAGAGTGGGAGGCAGAGCTTGAGGGTACGATGGCACCCAAAGAATGGAGGAAGGTGTGGGATCAGGTGAAAAGAGCACCATGGTTGAGTAGTATCAGAGAAAATTGTTATAAAATACTATTTAGATGGTATTACACACCGGAGAGGTTACATCGGATATACCCAAGGGTAACGCCTTTGTGTTGGAGAGAATGTGGGTACATTTTGGCACATTTGGTGGGGGTGTGGAAAGGTTCACGTTTATTGGAAAAGGATTCAAAAATGGATACAGGAGAAGTTAGGGGTGGTAGTGGAGTTGAAACTGGGAGTGGCGTTGCTATCATGGTGGGGGGGGGCGGATGATAATGGCTTGTTTAAGTGCTGCTAGATGTGAGCTAGCCGCTGCATGGAAACAGAGAGAAGTACCTACAGTGGTGAACTGTGAAGGGCGGCTTAGGCATATCGTCCTAATGGAAAAGCTAACAGCTGCCAGACGGCAGAGGGTGGATAAGTTTGAAGTGGATTGGGGAGAGCTATGGCGTGTCTTAGGGGAGGGGGGAGATGAGGAGAGAGGGGGAAAAGAAGGGGGGAGGGAGGGAGGGGAGGTAGGGTATGTGAAGTTAGATGCAATGGAGGAAGGGATAGGTTATAGGTTTATATTGTACGTAAAATTATGGGAAGGACGTAGTTCTTTATTATGCTAAATGGCTGTTCAAATATTTAAGATTAGTAGTTAAGTAAATTAAGATTACCAAATAATAAACTGTACACAGTTGAAAAATGGTTAATATTTTTTATTTTAATAACATGTTGACATCCAAGGTTGTGATTAAGTCAAAGCATACTAATTAGATAAGAGGTAAGGTGTATCTTTGAGTGCTGTTATCACCATATAAGTTGGCATCCATTGTACTATGTTCACCTATTTGCATGCATGATATATGTACAGGTTTGTACTGTGGACATATGGGTTCAATAAAAAACTTTAAATAAAAAACATTTCCAAAAGTGAGGGAGGTGCAACTGCAGTCCATTAAGACATTTTCAGTTCTGAGTCTACTCTGTGGAATCATATACCAATAATTTTTTTTTAATTGCTTAAGTTAATTAAAGGATGGTTATGGGTTCAGGCTTATGCTGGGAGTAAATGATATTGCAACTGGTTGGGATTCTGTGACATGGGCAATACTGCATTTTGTTTTCCTTTTTTATTTTTATTTGTATTAGTATTTTTGTCGTGGCAATGCTTTTAGTATGTTCTTGTTTTATTGCTTTATTTTTATGCTGTTAATTGTTCTGAGTTTATTTAATAGGGGTGATAATTAATTGAATGAATAAATAAGTATTCTAACAATTCAGTTGATGTAATTGGTATTTCTAGAAATTATAGATCTGTTTAAATGAGATTACTTGGAATCAAAACTAGTATTCATGGGGGCGGAATATATTTCATACATGAATAACAATATTATTCCATTTTGGTGGCTCTTCTCTGTACGTTTTCTAACTCCACTATATCCTTTTTAAGATACGTCAACCAGAATTGCACACAATACTCAAGGTGTGGTAGCACCATGGAATGATACAGAGGCATTATAATATCCTACTACTACTAATGAACATTTGTATAACGCTACAAGACGTACCTGTAAAAGATGGTCCTGCTCATCAGCGCTTATGGTCTAGTCAAGACAGGCAACACAGTAGCTGTAGACATGGGATAAAGCTAGGGAGAATGGTAAGGAAACACAAAGGAGATAAGGTGAATCAAGATCTGAAAGCGGCAGCGAAGAGGTGAGTTTTCAGTCTGGATTTGAAAAGGGCCTGACATTAATATGGACAAAGTGCAAAGTTATGCACCTATGAAAGAACAACCCAAACTATGGTTACACGATGCAAGAATCCACATTAGGAACCACCACCCAGGAAAAAGATTTAGGCGTCTTCATGGATAACATGTTCATACCCTCCGCCCAATGTACAGTGGCGGCCAGGAAAGCAAATAGAATGCTAGGAATCATAAAGAAAGGAATGGAGAATAAAACAAAGGTTATTATAATGCCTCTGTGTCATTCCATGGTGTGATGGCACCTTGAATATTGTGTGCAGTTCTGGTTGGTGTATCTTAAAAAGGATGTAGTGGAATTAGAAAAGGAACAGAGAAGAGCCACCAAAATGGTAAAGGGGGATGGAAGGATACCTCTATGAGAAAAGGCTTAAAAGGTTAGGGCTCTTCAACTTGGAAAAGAGATGGCTGAGGGGAAATATGATAGAGGTCTATAAATTAATGAATGAAGTGGAATTATAAATGTAGATCGATTGTTTACACCATCAAAAAGTAGAAAGACTAGGGGACACATAACGAAGCTACAATGTAACTTATTTAAGACTAATAAGAGAAAATATTTTTTCACTGGTGTAGTCAAACTCTGGAATTCGTTACCAGAGGATGTAGTAAAAGCGGTTGGTGTAGCTGGGTTTAAAACAAGGTTTAGACATGTTCCTGGAGGAAAGGTCCATAAACCATTATTAAAGAGGACCTGGATAATCCACTGCTTACCCCAGGATGAACATTGTGGAACCTATGTGCCTTTTTGGGGGCTTAGTAGGTACTTGTGACCTGGATTGACCACTGTTTGAAACATGATAAGGGGCTTGATGGACCTTGGTCTGACCCAGTATGGCATATCTTATGTTCTTATATTTAGTCCTCATAAAAAAGAAACTCTTATTTGAAAAACACAAGGAAACAAACTATGATGTCACAAATGATGTGAAAATGTGTTCCGTTGTGAAATATATATATAGGATGTGGGTTTATTGTTTTCAAGTTGAAAATATGATTTCATAATTTTGTTGATAAAAGTAAACCAAAATGTTGATTTAAGGAAAAATATAAGAATGTTTTATATAAGAACTAACATGAGACCTGTCAATAAAACACACAAAATATTCTTACATAAATTTATTTTCATTTCACAGACATAATTGTTTTAAATCTTGAAGTCAAAGCTTATAATGGTGCAGTAATTCTTTTTGAATAAGGCAGTTATTTATTGTGATGTTGATATTTTTTGTTTCTTGCAGTAAAGACTCACATGCAGCAAGGGCTCATTTCGATTGCAGCTCGCACTGTGATAACCCACCTTGTAAACCACTTGGGCCACTACCCAATGAGTGGTGATCCTGCCATGTTGACCAGCCAGCTTTGTGAAAATCATGACAACCCTTATAGTGAGAGTCCTGATCTTTCTCCTGAGCTTTTTGAGAGCCCTAATCTCCAGTTCTTTGTTCTAAACAACACTACCTTAGTCTCCTGCTTACAGATCCGAGCAGAAGAGAAAGTACCTGGAGGTGGGAAGCTTATTGGACTAGCATCAGCTAATTCAATGGTTAGGATTATTATGCGTGACCTCTCTGGCAAATATTCCTGGGAGTCTGCCATCTTGTATGGGCCACCACTTCTCAGTGGACAACCAAAACAGACCCTGACACCAAATGAAGACCTGGAAGATACTCCAGAAATAAATGGCTGTGAAGAGGAGGTCTCTCTAAAAGATGGGACTGCCTTCTTGCCAAAGAGAAAGCCCCAAGAAATACTGCCAACCTGGGACACACTTGCAGATGAGGAGGATGCTCTTGACTGCCTGTTGCACTATGTGGGCACCACTGGTCCAGAATGTTTACAGAGGACTGGAGTTCCACTCAATATCCCCGCTTCTCCTCCAGCCTGCCTTTCTGAAAAACTAGAGACTGATGTTATCAATGCCATCTTGAAGCAGGATGCAGAGGAAAGAGAATTTGTAGAAAAGCATTTTAATGACATCAGTATGAAAACTATGGAACAGGAGGAACCAGTGCCACAAAAGCCTCAGTCAGCATTTTACTATTCCAGATTACTGCTCAACATGCTGGGGATGAACTCTTGGGATAAAAGGTAAGACATAAAATAAAACTAGTACAAACTAAATGATTCCATGTTTCAAAATTGATGTGAATTCATATGCTGAAAACTTTATCAAGGTTGCTGGTTAGCAGGTGGTTGTTGTAACTTTTAACCACAGAAAAACTCTTAACAATCTTAGATATGTTGCATGTGCTTTTCTCAGTTATTCTTCAAGAATCTTGATGGCTTATCGAGAATGATTTTTTTTAATTTTCTATTATCAGACCTCTGAAAGTGCTGTAGTAATTTCTGTTTTCCCTGTAGACAGGACCGTCTTTAGGATGTGATTGCACTGTGCCCTATGGCAGTTGTAACCACCTGCACAGACGAAAAGATGAGTTGTCTTGGACAGGGCCAATGGCAAGAGAAGGAAACAGTAATAAATAGTTGTCTTCTGCTCCTAGGCAAAATTGATATAGATACCATGCTGCTTCTACCACAGACTTTTGGGTTTTTGAAGCACATCCTAGCAGATTTCTGTCTCGTGCAGACTTACAGTTTCATCCTCTCTTCTCCAACCACCACCAATTTAATTTTTACCCTCCCTCTCCTTGACTGATCCTCTGATTCTTTCCTCTAGCCTGACCCCTCTGACCTCAGAATGCTGACTCCAATGCTTGACCTGCTATCAAGGCAGCATACACAGATAATAAATGAGTCCTGTGGCCCCATGGTCAAAGATACTGACATGTATCTGCTCCCTCCAGGTTTCCATGAAGGAGGCGGGGCCTGTGAGTATAGGTTTGCAGGCTTACTCTGAGACCATGGGGGGAGGCAAGTGGAAGGGTAGGAAAGAATCAGCAAAATAGCCAGAGGATTAACGTAGGAATATTGAACAGCAGGGGGCAGGAACTCTGTCATTCTATGCAGGCCTAATTGGTCTGTGTTTCATTTCAGGCCTAAAGAAGATGAGGTGATCCAGAGCTGGCTTTTTGGGGCCAACAGCAACAGGACAAAAGCATAAACTTTGATCTCCAGGAACAAGCAGGAATGTAGTCTTCACATATGGGTATCGTCAGTAGCGAGGGAGCCTGCGTGGGAACGCTCCCCAGCGTCCAATTAGAAAGCTTTTGGGAGCATCCCACAGTGCCTGCGTGCTGCCTTCCCACCTTTCCCAACTGTCTCTCTCCAGTTCTTCATTTTCCGCGGAGCCGGCAGGTCACACTTCCTGTCACCGCAGAAAATATCCCATTTATTCTTCTTTTTTGTGGTCGTGTCTGCCTTCCTTCTACGCTACACCGGTACCGCCATTTCTTTCTTTCTTTTCATTGTAAATAAAAAAAAAAATCTTTTCCTGGAGTTTTCCAGCTTTTTTCTCCTCTGGTGCCACGCGCCATTTTGGCACTAGGCCCAACTTTTCTCTACAATGGAAAAACCCGCTTCGGGTTTTAAAAAGTGTTCCAAGTGTGGCGGTACCATCTCTGTCACCGACACCCATGAGTGGTGCCTCAAATGTTTAGGTCCTGACCACTCTATCTCCGAGTGTGTTGCCTGTGGGATGATGTCGAAGAGGGGTCGGCAAAACCGAGCTGCTAAACTTAGCACCCTTTTTCCCTCCAATGCAGCATCTGTGGCATCAACATCTTCCAGGGCTTCGTCTTCCTCCCTTGGATCTCAGGTAGCTAAACATAAGTCTAGCCGGTCCTCAAAGGGTAGATCTCCTTCTAAGTATCGAGATGCCTCTGGCGTTGCCTTTGAGGGACTCACACTGGCAAAATTGCCCCAGCGGGAGGCTTCGGCTTCCAAAGCATCATCGGGGCTCCAGGATGTTCTCGAGACCCCAACCTCAGCAGAATTACTGGTGCCATGCTCTGGGGTACCGGCCGCTTTGTCCGGTACCGATACCCAGGCATCGGCGTCGTCGATAGACCAGAGATTCTTGGCTAGTGAATGCAGTCTGGCAGCTCTTCTCTCGGCATCGATGCCCCCGAAACCGCTTCAGACAATTCAACCGGTACCGGTACCGGCACCTACATCGGTACCGGGTGCAATTGCATCGACGTTGGCAGGTGGACTACCGGTACCGATGCATGCTGTGCCCTCCGGTACTGACAAGTCGGTACCGGACCATGTCAATACCGACTTCGATCGGTACCGGTATCTTGCGCTGCATGATTACCCGGACAGGAGATACTTTGAATCCTCCGACAAGTCTGAAGACTCTGACAGCTCTGTCGATACCAGAGTACTTCTTCCTGAGGATTCTTCCTCTCCTAAACGTAGGATGTCTCCTCCAGAGGATATATCCTTCCAGGATTTTATCCAGGATGTGGCTCGAGGTCTTTCCATCACAGTGGCTCCTGAAACAGAGCCTAGGGCAAAGGAATTGGAGATTTTACAGTATTCTAAAGCTCCCAAAGAGGCAGCTACTTTGCCAATTCATGAGATCTTGCATGATCTCATGCTAAGGATGCGGGAAACACCTCTCACCACTTCTCCTCATTCTCGTAGGCTCGATACCATGTATCAAGTTCCTCCCTGTCCTGGATTTCAAAAGTCTCAGCTGCCCCACCATTCCATGGTGGTGGAATCAGCTATGAGAAGGATCAAGAGTGCAAAAAGACATGCATCTAATCCTCCAGGACATGAATGTAGAACTCTTGATGCCTTTGGGCGTTGAACCTTCCAGGCCTCTATGCTTTCTGCCAGGATTAGTTCCTACATTTTATATATGGGAATGTTCCTTAAGGAAGTTACAGGAGATCTAGAGCTTATGAGCCCTCTCCTTCGTGATGATAAGTGCAAAATAATCTTGTCTCTTATCAAACATGCTCAGGATGTTTCCAAATTCGTAAATCATGCAGCTTTTGACTGTTTTGAGTGCATAAGCAGAACTTCTGCTATTGCCATAGCCGCACGTAGAATTGCCTGGCTCCAGGCATCTGACTTGGAACTTTGGGTACAGGACAAACTGGGAAATATTCCTTGCACAGGAGAGAATCTCTTTGGCAAAAATTGGCAAGAGAAAGCTAATGAGCTTAGATGCTGATAATCTCACCTTGGATAGATTATCAAAATCTACAGCTGATCCTGCAAGGAAAAAGTCCTACAAAAAAACATTCTTCACTAGAAAGAAGAAGTTCTACCCCTCCTATACCCAGCAAGGGCATCGTTCAGGTCAGTCTGCCCAAAAGGGTCAACAACAACCTAAACAAAGAAAAACAAGGCTGCTAAGCCTCAACCAGCTCAGCAGACTCAGCCTCCACAGGGGCTTTGACTCCCATCTAGAGAACTTTGTCTTCCTGGCCCTGAACGGGCCAGAGCCTTCCACCATTCCAGGAAGGTTATGTTATTTTGCCCCCAGATGGGGGCAGATAACAGCAGAAAATTGGACTCTGTCCATTGTAAGAGAGGGATACAAGCTTCACTTCCTCAGCATGCCCCCTCCTACAATGGTAAGACAGTTCAATTCTCATACCTCTCTCAACTCCCAGTTAGATCACGAGGTCAGTCTGCTTCTTGCCCAAGGGGCAATAGAAGAAGTACCTATTCATCAACAAGGTGCAGGGTTCTATCCCAGACCCATTTTGGACCTCAGAGAATTGAACAAATTCCTGTGCAAAGAGAAATTCAAAATGATTTCTCTGGGAACTCTACTGCCATACCTTCAGAGTCAGGACTGGCTTTGTTCTCTAGATCTCAAGGATGCGTACTCTCATGTTCTCATCCATCCAACTCACCGAAGGTTTCTTCGCTTTCTGTTTCAAGGGAAGCACTACCAATACAGAGTTCTTCCTTTTGGCCTGGCCACGGCACCAAGGGTGTTCACAAAATGCATGGCTGTGGTGGCAGCATTTCTCCACACCCTAAAAATATTCATCTTCCCTTACTTGGATGATTGGCTCATTCGAGCCCCACCAGAGCCAGAGGCCAGGTTTTCTCTATCTCGCACAATGCGTATCCTTCAGTATTTGACACTTGTCATAAACTTCCCAAAATCCAACCTAGCTCCCACTCAGTCTTTAGAGTTCATAGGAGCCCTGCTGGATACCAGACAGACAAGGGCCTATCTTCCACAGTCCCGCTGCCTTCGCATTGTGCAGTTAGTTTCCCAAGCAATGCTAAAGTCTCACCTCACTGCTTGGAAAATGTTACAATTGCTAGGCCACATTGGCATCCACCGTGCTCGCCTCCATATGAGAGCAGCCCAGTGGACTCTGTCCACTCAGTGGACTCAGGCGTCAGGTTGCCTGTCAGACAAAATAGCAACCTCAGATCGTCTTATTTTGTCTTTCCAATGGTGGCAGTCACCCCAGAATCTGTTGGTGGGGGTCCCCTTTTCAGCAACCCCCACCCCAAGTAACTCTTAACAACAGATGCCTCACAGGTGGGTTGGGGAGCCCATTTGCAAGGCCTCTCTACCCAGGGTTCCTGGACTCCACAGGAGACCGATCTACACCTCAATCTCCTAATGCTCAGAGCAATCTTTCTTGCTCTTCGAGTGTTTCACACCCAGCTCAGCTACAAAACTGTCCTAATTCAAACGGACAACCAGGTAGCCATGTTCTATGTGAACAAGCAGGGCGGAACAGGCTCTCTGTCGCTCTGCAATGAAGCTTTGCGACTTTGGGCCCTCGCCAGAGAGCAGCAAATCCATCTCCTTGCAGTGTATCTTCCAGGCATTCAAAACTTTTGGGCAGACAGTCTCAGTCGAGTTCTGCTTCCACACGAATGGTCTCTCCATGCAGACCAGGTGGCCAAAATTTTCCAATTTTGGGGAACCCCGGACATAGACCTCTTTGCAAGTCCGCTGAATGCCAAACTTCCCCGGTTCTGTTCCAGAATGCCGGCTCAGGGTTGTCAGGCCAGGGATGCCTTCCTCCTCCATTGGGGTTGGGACTTTCTGTATGCCTTCCCACCCATTCCCCTAATTCCCAGAACTTTATTTAAGCTTCAGAGAGACAGAGGCCATATGATTCTCAAAGCCCCACATTGACCACGACAAGTGTGGTACCCTCTGCTCTTACATCTCTCTCAAGCTCCATCTCTGGAGTTAGGATCTGCTCCAGATCTCCTATTCCAGGAGGACGGTATGCTGTGGCATCCCAATCCCCAGTCTCTACATCTCAGGGCCTGGTTGCTAAAAGCCTAGAACTTCATGGTCTTAACCTTTCTCAGCAAGTAAAGGATATCCTTTATGTTTCTAGGAAACCATCCACAAGACGCTCTTATACTTTCAAGTGGAAAAGGTTTTCCATATGGTGTTCGCAGAAGGGTCTTAACCCTCTTGCAATATCTCTGGAATCATTACTGGAATATCTCCTTCATTTGTCTAATGCAGGGCTTAAGACCAATTCAGTGAGAGTTCATTTGAGTGCTATTGCAGCTTCTCTCAAGCCTTTAAATGGGCAACCTATTTCCTCTTATCCTATCATAGCGAGATTTATGAGAGGCCTTCTTCTAACTAAGCTTCCCGTTAAGCCACCACCGGTGGCATGGGATTTAAATCTGGTTCTTGGCCAGCTCATGAAGCCACCTTTTGAACCATTAGCGACTACACCTTTGAAATTCCTTTTCTGGAAGGTTATTTTTCTTATTGCAATCACATCAGCACGTCACATCAGTGAATTGCAAGCACTGGTGGCTGATCCTCCTTATACAAGGTTCCATCATGATATGGTATTCCTTAGGACTCATCCTCACTTTATGCCAAAGGTGGTTTCACCTTTTCATTTAAACCAAGCAGTTTACCTTCCTGTTTTTTCCCAAGGCCTCATGCCTCTAATGCAGAAAGGAATCTTCATACTTTGGACTGTAAAAGAGCTTTGGCCTTTTACTTGCAAAGGACGCAGCAACATAGAAGGTCCTCTCAACTCTTTGTTGCTTTTGATCCTAGTCATTTAGGACTTCCAGTCTCCAAAAGAACACTGTCCAACTGAATTGCACAGTGTATATCTTTTGCCTATCGGAGTAAGAAACTTCCTCTTGAAGGCCATGTCACAGCGCACAATGTGAGAGCCATGGCAGCCTCTATGGCTCATCCTCACTCTGTGTCTATCGACAACATCTGCCGAGCAGCTACCTGGGCCTCGGTTCATACCTTCACAGCCCATTACTGCTTGGACAAGGACTCCCACCGGGATGCCTTGTTTGGTCAGGCTGTTCTTCAACACCTGTTCCATACTTAATCAACTCCTACCCACCATCCCTGGTAGTATGCCAGAGATCCATGGGGGGAAGTGGAGCCCTTTCAAAAGGGCTCACAACTTCTGGGGTTTCTCCCTGGCATCTGTAGCTAGGGAGTCCCCATATGTGAAGACTACATTCCTGCTTGTTCCTGGAGATAGCATAGTTACTCACCTGTAACAGGTGATCTCCAGGAACAGCAGGAATTTAGTCTTCACAACCCACCCACCTCCCCTAGGAGTTGTATCTCTCTATCTCTCTCTTTTTCTCTCTCCCTCTCTCTTTGTTTCAGCTTTAAACTCAACTGGAGAGAGACAGTTGGGAAAGGCAGGAAGGCAGCACGCAGGCGCTGTGGGATGCTCCCAAAAGCTTTCTAATTGGACACTGGGGAGCGTTCCCATGCAGGCTCCGTCGGTACCGACGATACCCATATGTGAAAACTAAATTCCTGCTGTTCCCGGAGATCACCTGTTACAGGTGAGTAACTATGCTTTCCTGCCTTATAGCATGGCTGCTTCTTTCATTTCCTGTACCAGTTGTATATTTAAGAAGAGGGGCAGCCTGGAAATGCAGAGGACAGAAAAGCTTTGATTGAGAAGGCATTTGCTAACTATGAATGCTGTCTTATTAATGCCTTTAGACTATAGAAGAAACAGCATCCTGATGCCTCAAAAATAGGTGCATTGGTATGATGCATCCTGATATACAGTTAATGAAGAAAGCAAGATGACTGCCTGCTGTTTGCATACAGGGAGCATATATAGTTTGTAAAATCTGTGGTGCCAGCACTTCCTCTTTTAAGGATGAATTGTACAGAAGTTCGCCACAGGTTTGCATTTTGGTATAAATAACTGCATAAAGTGCACATTTTGAAGATGTCAGCTACCCAGGCAGAAGAAAAGCCCTTGCTTTAAGGCCATGCACTTCAGAACTGCCATGGCTCAATATCACAGTAGGGGTTGTCTCTCTCATATAATTGCATTATAATTGTGAAAACTTCCATTTTAGGAAGAGCTTTCATCTTCTAAAGAAAAATGAAAAACTACTTCGGGAACTTAGGAACTTGGACTCAAGACAGTGGTAAGTTAGAAAAATGCAAAAGAATGAAAGGGTCCTGAGAGCACATTTAAATTTACCCAAACCACCTTTTGCTTTTTTTTTGTTGCTGTGTTTTATTTTATTGGACAACCAGTTTTTCTCCCATAGGCCAGTTCCAACTGATCTGGAAATTCTATGTTGGACTATATGGGTTTGTAATCCTTCATTAATAAGAAGGTATACCCATTTCTTAACCTTTACGCTTATTTCTCCAATACACTCTCACTTATCTGCCCAGGAAAGGTGGTAGTAACCATCATTGAGAGAAAATTTAAGCATGCTTAGGACAAATATAGAGGGCAGAGGTAAGGACAATATTAGGATGGATATAGTCCATGGGGGGAGGTGGGTAGAATGTGGAGGCTGGATGTTTGTATAAGTATAAGAATTTATGCATTGAAGTACCCAGAATAGCAGCCAGGCAATACCACTACCTCTCTCTTCTGGTATGTTTCTATCCAAAACCAATCCAGAAGGTGACACTGGAACAACAGCTGGAAGGCTCTCCTATCTATGACCCGAGAGTTCTAAAAATATTTTGGATAGTATGTATTTTTCATAACAGGTGATAATTCCTATTTTGAAGGTCCATCCATCCATCCATATGCATTTGTTTCCATGTGTTTCCATGTGGCCATTGATATGCTGGGAATAAGCAGGAGCTTGCTATGTGCTCAAGCTGAACCCCTTGTATTCTGTGACCTTTTTCTCCTCTGTAGTAGCCTGTGATGAAATATTATGTGTCATTTAGTTGAGCCTGTGACGTAGTGGAGTAATTTCTTGGATTTTTTAACTGTTTCCATGTGTGCAACCAGATACATGCACAGCAGGAGCCTAGGAGCTGTCAGGGAGTGGCATGGAGCTCAGTTCCCCACACACGAAGAAAACAGAAAAACTGCAGTAGTCGATCCCCCAAAAACCTTTCTCGCTCACTGTCCCTTTCTCAGTGAACAAGCAGGAAGTCAGTCCTCATATATGGGTGACGGCACTGATGGAGCCCGCGCGGAAGCATCTTCCCAGCTTTCAAAGGATGCCATCTTGCCTCGGTCTCCGTTTTTCCGCGGAGCCCTTCGGACGTTGTTCTTTTTTCCCCCAGAAAAAGTCAGATTTTTTTATAGTTAAATTTTGTCCGGTTTGCGTACCATTTCCTTCCCGCTCCGTGTTAGCTCGCCTTGGTTTCACTCCTCAGGTTCATCTAGCCATTTGTCACTTTTTTCATCAAGGTGTTCCTCGATTGGCATTCACGCCCTTTTTTAGCCGAAGGCCTTGGACCCCTGCCGGGAGGCAGGGACTCCCTTTTTCCGATAGCCACGAGTGGTTTCAAAAAGTGTGAGCCGTGTGGCAAAGTCATGTCACTTACCGACCCACATGACTTTTGCCTCTGATGCCTTGTCCCGGAGCACAGTGACTCCGACTGCAAGCTCTGCAGAAGAATGACTCCAAAGGCCTTAAAGAGTCACCATCAGCAGCAGGAAAATTTTTCTCAGAAGTCTGACTCTGTCCCAGAGTTTCTGGTAACATCATGCTCTAGGGCCCCCTTTCCGATACCTTGATGCCACACAAAGCAAGAGCCTCCTCGGAGTCCCACGACTGCGGCTCCTCCAAGTGGAAGTCCCCGGAGGTGGATCAGGGAAGAAAGTGAAATCCCACTCAAGTCCCGCAGTCCCAGGCATGAATCCGAGGAGTCGGGGCAGCAGCGGCCCTCCAAGTTGCCCCGTAAGGAGTCGTTGGCTCCTGCCGACCAGTCTCGGGCCTTCGAGGCCATCCTCATGGAGGACTCCCCCTCAACAGTATCTGGTCTCCATAATAACATGGACCTGAAGTCCTCTGTGCCCACGTTATCATGGAGACCAGAATGGCAGCTCTAGAGAGCAGTATATCTGCCCTAGTGGCCATGCAGCAGGCATTTATGTCTGGCTCATCCAGTTCATCCACCCCGACGATGGGACCCTCTACAGCGAAGACTTCCTTGGATGTTGAACTGGTCCTTGAGCACCATCGGCCTCGAGAGAGCCCCCGGCACCGGTCAAAGTCCTGGTCCTGGCCAAGACTCTCGTGATCAAGACCAAGGCCTATGAGGACCCGCGAACTGAGGAATTTGAGATATTCCAATATGAGGCACCTCCGAAGGAAACCATTATGGTTCCTGTGCCCCCAATCCTTGACCACCGCCGCCTCCGGATCTGGGAAAGACCAGCATCAGTACAAAAGTCAGCAGGCACCTCGATACCATATACTGGGTATGCCGGAGTCCTGGGTTCCAAAAGTCCCAGCTCCCCCACAGCTCAATGGTCGTGGAGTCAACCATGCGCAGCTTAAGAGCTAAAAAACACCACCCAGCAGGGAGGCCCAAATCCTCAACTGGGAAGGCCTTTCTGGGCTTGATGCTAGCATGCCAAATCCACTCATACCCAGCTCTACATCAGCATGTACCTGAAGGAACTATCAAGGGAGCTCGGGGGATTCTCGGCAGGCTTCGATGGAGAACCCTTACAGAGGTTCAAGACCCTAACCTCGGTGGTAAAAGTATGTTCGAAGTTCCTGTCCAGAGCAGCCTATGATGGCTTCAAGTTATCGGCTCGGGTGGCCACCACAGGCAAAGCTTCAGTCGTCAGACTTGGAACAATGGGTGCAAGGCAGACTGATCGATGTCCCCTGCACAGGTGAGAACCTGTTCGGGAAGTCCATGGCGGACTATGGGGAAAAACCCTTCTTCCCGAGGAAGAAAGTGGGCTTCAGTACTACTCCACACTTCCAAGCCTTCTCGGGCCCTTAGCAGACCCAGCAACAAAAAGGCCAAGGACACGATCCCAGAAAGCAGAAAGTCCCGAAGCCCCAGCCCGGGGGATGCTTTTGACTTCCTGGGTGCCTAGCCCTGTTTGCTCACAGGTGGACAGCCATCACCACCGATACCTGGGTGTTACAGGTGGTCAAGGAGAGTTATCTCCTCCACTTACATCAGGCATTTCCCTCGTTCTTCCCAGGAGAGCCCACCAGGCCTCTCCTTCACTAGACCCTGCTCCTCACCAAGCTAGCAGGATTACTCCAGGACAAAGCAGTGGAGCGAGTCCCAAGACACCTCTGGGACACCAGCTTCTACTCCAGATACTTCCTCGTCCCCAAGGGAACTGGGGGCCTCAGGCCCATCCTGGACCTGCGAGAGCTCAACAGGTTTCTGGTCAGGGAAAAGTTGGAACACTGCTGCCATTCCTCCTGCAGGGAGATTGGCTTTGCTCCTTGACCTAAAGGATGCCTACACTCACATCCTAATCCACCCCAGCCACATAAAATATCTCGTTCAAGGTGGGGGGACAGCACTTACCAATGCAGGGTACTGCCCTTCAGGCTGGCTTCATTTCTAATGGTCTTCACAGAATGCCTCACGGTAGTCACAGCCCACTTCAGGCTTCAAGGGGCCTTTGCCTTCCTCTTACCTGGACGACTGGCTCATAAAGGAGGACACAGTGGCAGAGACAGAATGCACCACCAGATGCACCATAAACACCCTGCAGCACCCTGGGGTTTGTCATAAACCACCCCAAGTCCCACCTCACTCCCACTCAGAGCTTAGAGTTCATAGGGGCACAGCTGAACACCCTTCAGGCAAAAGTCTTCCTCCCCCAGGAGCGGTCAGTACACCTCTGGGAAATAGCCGCAGAGGTGCAATGGCACAGGGCAGTGCTGATAGCCCCTCAGTGGCCCAGACAGCCCTGGTTCCCACAGCTCCTCTCCCTGTCGACGGTACTGCCGATTCCCCTGTACCAAGCCCCAGGACTACTCGTGCAGGTGCAGGGCTCTCTCTTACACTCTAACCTGGAGTTCCTCTCACTCATGGCTTGGCTGCTGAAAGGGTAGTACTAGCTCATTTCAACCTTCCATGGGACATGGAGGACATCCTCCGGGCTTCTCAGAAGGCCTCAACGAGAAGGGCGTATGCATTCAAGTGGTGACGTTTCTCACTGTGGCGCACTGAAAAGTGGACGAACCCATTCTCCTGCTCAGTGTGCGTGATACTCCAATACCTCCTGCACCTATCGCAGGCGGGACTGAAGTGTACTCAGTCAGAGTACACCTGAGCGCCATCATGGCACATCAGCACTCCATCGAGGGAAAGCCCCTCTCAGCTCAGCCCCTCATATCTTGGTTTCTATGGAGCCTCATGTTGTCCAAGCCCATTATCCACCCTCTGGCGTGGAATGGGACCCTAATGTGGTGCTCTCGCAACTCACTAAGCCTCCATTTGAGTCGTTAGCTACCTGCCATCTGCGATATCTCTCCTGGAAGGTCACCTTCGTGGTAGCACTCATATCAGTTCACAGAGTCAGTAAGCTCCAGGCTCTGATGGAAGAGCCTCCCTACACCAGGTTCTACAAGAACAGGGTGGTGCTCCGCACACACCCTCTGCCGAACGTGGTGTCCCCATTCCACCTCAATCAGGAATTGATACTGCCCACCTTCTTTCGCAGGCCTCATGCAGGCAGGGTGGAGACTATTCTCCATACTCTGGATTGCAAAAGAGCCCTGTCCTCCTACCTGCAGCGGACTCAGCACCACTGCAAAACTCAACAGCTTTTCGTATCCCATGACCCCAGCCGTCTGGGGCTCCCAGTGACAAAACGAACTCTGTCCACTTGGGTGGCAGACTGTATTACCCTATGAGCAAGCGGGTATCCTACTGGGCCAGAGAGTCATGGCACACCACGTCAGGGCCATGGCTACTTCCATGACCAATCTGCGTTCTGTCCCCATGATGGAAATTTGCCGGGCCACCATCTGGTCTTCGGTCCATACTATCGCAGCTCACTACTTCCTGAAGAGGGAGTCCCAATGGGACAATGCCTTCAGCCAGGACATGCTCCATAATCTCTTCGGGGTATAGGCACCTCCTGCCCTCCGTCCCTTCTTTGTTAAAGCTACCAGAGTGCTGGTTCTCTGCCGGACACCAGGGTCTTGCGAGAGTCTCTTTTAGGGATTCAACTGCTTCTGACCACGGCTCACCTTTGCAGGTCGCTGTGACATTTTTGTACAGGTTCTCGGTAGCCTGTAGCTAGGGAGTCCCATATGTGAGGACTGACTTCCTGCTTGTTCCTGGAGAAAACATAGTTACTCACCTGTAAAAGGTGTTCTCTGGGGACAGCAGGAATCAGTCCTCACAACCCTACCTCCCTCCCCTTAGAGATGCCTCTTTACCATCTTTTATTTTTGCTGTCTTAGCTATGTCATTGGACTGAGGCAAGATGGTGCATCTCCCAAAGGCTTTCTTTGAAAGCTGGGGGAGATGCTTCCGCACGGCCTCTGTCAGCGCCGATGTCACCCATATGTGAGGACTGATTCCTGCTGTCCCCGGAGAATATCTGTTACAGGTGAGTAACTACGCCTTTTCTATGGATATATTCTTACTGAAGTCTGAGCCAATGCAGGTGTTAAGATGCTTGGAGCCATTAGCACACATTTCTATGCCAAGCCCTGCATTTCTCCTGGCGTTTCTGTGTAGGATAGGGCCTGAGAAAGGAAAGGTACAGACAGCTCTGCATGTCTTTAACACCCTATTGCTGTTGTTACCTTCTGCCGTCAAGGCCTGGACAGGCCCCATTTCTGTAAGCAACATCCACTGGGAGGGGGATGGAGGAAATGTGCCATTATGCCACCATAAGGTGGTAGTTTTATAAGTAATTTTCCTTGTGTAAAGCATGTTTTACCAATGGCAAATAGCTCTCAAATTACGCAAGGGTTTACACACATGCCAAATACTTTATATTTTCTGTGTGTAAGTCCTTCTCCGGGAACAAACAGTAAGTCAGTCCTCACATACTGTATGCCTATGGGAGATGCACCACTTATGTGTGGTTCCCTTCCCGTCCAAGGGTGCCATCTTGCCTCAGTCTCCTTTTTTCCACGGAGACCACTGGACGTCTGTCCCATTTCCCCAGAAAAAGTGTCTCTTTTTTGCCTTAAAATTATCCTTTCTCCAGGAACAAGCAGGAAGTCAGTCCTCACATATGGGTGACATCAGCACCGATAGAAACTGCGTGGAGCATTTCCCCAGCTTTCAAAGAAAGCCTTTGGGAATGCCACCATACATGCATGGTCCCCCTCCCGCCCAAGGATGCCGTCTTGATCAGTCTTCCTTTTTCCACGGAGCCCTTCGGACACACGTCCCTCTACCTCGGGAAAAAGTCTCATAATTGTCTCTCTAATTCCGGTTTCCTGGACCTCTTCCCACTGTCCCCAGTGCCCTACCTCGGCAGTGGGCCCCACGACTTTGCTGTTTTTCCTTTTTTCTTCGTGAGTTTGTTTCTAATGCATTTTGTTCCCTTTTCAACTGCTGGCTGAGCCAAAGGTCTTTGACCTTGCAGGGTTTCTTTTTGCCCCCATGGACTCCGGTTTCAAAAAGTGTGACAGATGCTCCAAAAACATGTTGCTCACGGACACCCATGACTATTATCTTAGGTGCCTAGGAACTGACCACAACCTGGAGCTCTGCTCCCTTTGTAAACAAATGTCCTCCAAGGCCATCCAGAGCCATAAACAGAAGCTGGACAATATTTTCCGCAAGACAGCCCCAGTGTTCCCGGTTGCTTCCCCTCCACCGACCTTCAGCCTCTGGGGTCCCGTGCGGCCACTCCGCAGCCCCGGCATCATTCTGAGCAAGAGTCCCCCGAAAGGGAATGGAAGAAGAAGAAGAAGGCCTCGAGGACCCTGTTGGGGGTTCCAGACAAGCGTGAGCGTTCTCGCGCTTGGTCCCTCAGTCCCCCTTGGCAGTTTCAACAGTCAGAGCGGCCATGAAAGGTACCTCATACAGATACAGAGTCCTCTGGCAATGGCGCCCTGTCTCCCGAGGGTCGTCCCGGTGAGGACGCCTCCCCTTCTTGACTCCCAACCCAGTCACCCTAGTGTCGGCATCGCAAGGCCCCACTCCCAAGTGGGAGGCCCAAATGCTGGCAATGGAGCGCAGCATTTCTGCCTTCCTTCCTGCCCAGTAGGCTCTGGTGCCAGGCCCTGCTGGCACAGCCCTGAGACCTCGAGGGCTATGCCTATAATGGCTCCCCAGACCACCGTGACAACCTCTGAGAGCCAGGGGCCTCGTGAGGGATCCCGGCAGAGGTCTCGATCTCCATCCTGATCTTCGGGTGCGAGATCTTCCTGGGCCAGCACCTCCGGCTCCAGGTGGGCTTCGGCCTTGAGAGCCCAGCGCACAGCATAAGCTCTGCCCAAGCAACCTAGCTCAGAGTCTTCCTCGGAAATCTCGGCTGGGAGTTACACTTCCCCTGAATCCTGGGTTCATCGGGACCTCCCCTCGGATCTTTCTCCACCTGTTCAGAAGGTAGTGGTCTCCTCCCAAAGACGCCTCTTTTCTGGAGTTTGTGCGGAACATGGCTTGAGCCCTAGCACTCTCCACGCAATCCGAGGAGGAGCCCCATGCGGAGGAACTCGATATTTTACAATATGAGGCTCTGCCGAGGGAATCCCTCATGGTCCCGGTTCCACCCATCCTAGCCCGGCTGCTCCTCCGCATGTGAGAGACACCTGTGTCTGTCCCCATCATCAGCAAGTGCCTGGATGCCATGTTCAGGGTCCAGCGGGGTCCTGACTTCCGGAAGGCCCGGCTTCCTCATACCTCGATGATGGTGGAGTCTGCCATGCAGAAGCAAAAGAGCCCAAAAACTCACTCTTCGGTCCCGCTGGGAAGGGAATCTCGTGCCCTCGATGCCCTTGGGCGTAAGGCCTACCAAGGCTCCATGCTGGCGTGCTGCATCCTGGCTTACGAGCTATATATAAGCATATTCCTTTGTGATCTCACGAAGGAGCTTGGAGGTTTCAAGGCGGGCCTCGATGGCGATTACCTTCGCCGCTTCCAGTCCCTCCTGAAGAAAAGGGGGGGGGGGGGACTGTTCAAAGTACCTTTCTTGCACTTGTAAAAGCGCTGGGTGAGAATGTCCACAGTCTTGGCAAAGGCAAATATTAATATGACTTGCAAAGGATTGTGGGAAATGTAGTCCATTCATACCAGAATCAGCCGTTCACAATAAATTAGTTGTGCTTGCTCGAGTGTAAAGCAAAGAGAATATACTTTATTTATGGGGTTATTTCTCCCAACACAGATTTGCTTGGTAGCACAGAAGAGGATACTTGCTTTCAGTATTATACTTAGAAAAACAAAAATCAGGAAAAACAACAACTGAACTTCTTAAGCAATTAAATCAAACCATAAAGACCTTGATGGGAACAGAAAGGTCTTTTCTGTTGGCTCCTGCTAATATCTTTTTAGCAGTGCTTTAAAAACAAACAAAACCCACAAAGTAATGAAAAACTGTTCTTTTTCAAGGCTAACTTCTGGTATTTTCACACACACCCAGAAGTGTCTCTTCAGAGCTCACAGGCAATTAGGCAAGGCTCAATTGCTAACAATTAACCAGCTGCAAACCTCTTGGCTGGTTTACTTTCTAAACGTGGCTCAAATCCTGCTCAAAGGCTTTTCTGAGTAGATCAAAGAACAAGTTTATATTTCTTTGTGATGGTTGTGGTATTTTGTAAAAGTATATTACCACAGAAGTTTAGACAGAGAGCAATCCATGTATTCACACTGCTCATTTACAACATCCCCCTCTTCTTCAACTATCATAGAATCAATATCATGGATTGGCACAGAGGAATTTCTTAATGGAGCACTCTCAGGACAATACTTGTTTCCCTGCTGTCTTCCAAGTGAAAAGCTAGGGCATAGATCAGTGTTCATACCTGAGCTTCCATTGCTGTTAGGGTTCCTCTCCAAATATCCTGGCCAGTATGTAGTCCAGTTTTTATGTCCAGCCTTCCAATCCAGATCCCTGGACACTGGGTCTCTCTTCACATACCTTCTTGCACTGGTCTTAGGGCCCCTTCCAAATGCAGCCGTCTCCCTCACAGGTGCCGTCCGGGGATTCCTGGCTCTGTAACCCCACTCCTCTGGTTTCCTCCAGTCCAATGGCGTCTGCTTGCCTCTGGAATGTCTCCCAGCACACGTACTGCTATGGACTCCTTTAGACCTCCAAGATGCTTTTCTCTTCTTTCTTCCAAGTTGCTTCTTGCTCTCTCTGTCCGTGAGCTCTGGCTTCTGCTGCCTCTGCTCCTGCTTCAGCTGATGATGATCATGAAGATGATGATCCTGCTGTGTAGAATAGGCTTTACTTTTAACCTGTTTAGAGGGCTGCTCCACCCTAGCACAGCGCAGCTGTGCTGAATCAAGCCCTGCCCTTGGAGATGAGTGCTTGGGGATTACCTCATAGCTCTCCTGATTGAACACATGTTTCCCCACTTCAGCTCTTCTAGTGGCTGTTGGAAACCTGGTGCATTCTGGGACTGGTAGTCTTTTATGGGAACATTCTGTTTTATTATTTCTACCAGCAAAGACAGGTTGCTTGTTCAGAGTCACTTCACCTCTATTATAGCTCCTTCCTGAACTATGATAAGCTTCCTTATCACATACTGCATACAACAGCTTTGTGTCCTCTGCTCAGGTAGCGGCTGCTGGTATTGGGGCCAGGCGGCAGGCCTAGCTCCAGTCCTCGGACCTTGAACAATGGGTCCAGGAAAAACTGCTCCATGTACTGTGCCTGGGCGAGCAATTGTTCGGCAGACTGATGGAGGACAAAGCAGCGAAGATTGAGACAGAGTACGTCACTTGCGCTCATCTCTCCCGAAAGAAGCAACAGGGCAAGAAGCCTTTCTTCCAGAGGAAGGGTCTTCCCTACTGGTGCTACCCACCTTACCCTTCGACGCCAGCTCCTCCCCAGGGCAGACCAAGCAATAGTGGCCCCCAGGGCCATCGGAAGCCTAAGTGGCCCAAGAGCCAGACCCCCGGCACCGGCCCAGTCGGCCACGGGTTTTTGATGCCAGATGCATAGCCGCTCACCCTACGTTGATGCAGTTACCGGTGGGAAGGCGCCTGGTCCACTTTGCTCCCCGTTGGGAGTCTGTCATCTCGGACACTTGGGTTCTCCAGGTTGTCTGGGAGGGTTACCTCCTTTACCTGGACCGACTTCTTCCACCCTTCTCCCCCGCGGAGCTCCCTTGGCTCCCCGCGCATCAGGCCTTCTTGGCGCAGGAGCTTGCCACCCTCCTGGAAGAATGAGCAGTGGAAGTGGTTCCACTGCACCTCAAAGGTCGCGGGTTCTACTCCCGTTACTTCCTTGTGCCAAAGCAGACTGGCAATTTCTGACCCATCCTCGAATATCTGTTGCAGGAGAAATTCAAAATGCTCTCCCTTGGCGCCTTGCTGCCCTTCCTCTGGCAAGGCGACTGGCTATGGGTATTGGACATTCAGAATGCTTACGCTCACATCCTCGTCCATCCCAAACACAGGAAATATCTGCGCTTCAGGGTACAAGGGAACCACTACCAATACAGGGTGCTTCCCTTCGACCTCGTGTCCGCCCAATGAGTGTTCACCAAATGCCTTGCGGTGTCCACAGCTCACCTTTGATTGCAGGGCACCTTTATCTACCCTTATCTAGAAAACTGGTTCATTACAGGAGAGACGGTCCACGAGGCACAGCAGGCCATGGCCCTCACCGTCCACCTCCTTGAACACCTCGGCTTTGTGGTCAATTACCCGAAGTCTCACCTCACCTCACTCCAGTCCAATACCTGGAGTTCATCGGCGCGTGC
Organism: Ichthyophis bannanicus; assembly: GCA_033557465.1. NCBI lineage: Eukaryota > Metazoa > Chordata > Amphibia > Gymnophiona > Ichthyophiidae > Ichthyophis > Ichthyophis bannanicus. The sequence goes on from CM066037.1 coordinate 205,926,610, forward strand.
CTCGACACTCAGTAAGGGACAGCCTTCCTTCCCCAGGACAGAGCAGACCGCCTCATCGCTCTGGCATCATAGTTCAGTGCTGCGACACACTATCGGCACAAGCGATGCTCCGTCTCCTCGGCCAAATGGCCTTTTCGGTCCATGTCATCCCCAATGCCCGACTGCACATGCAGTCGGCGCAGTGGTGCCTTCGAGCTCATTGGGCTCAGGTGACAGGCTGTCTCTGAGACACCATCTCGGTCACTCCCCAGCTGTCCAAGTCCCTCGACTGGTGGTGGGACACCTGGAATGTGCTTCAAGGCATGCCGTTCCAGGCTTCACAGAATGACGTGGTCTTGACTACGGACACTTCCCTCATGGGCTGGGAGCACACTGCGGCTAGCTCTGCACACAGGGGACTTGGTCCCTTGAGGAGTCCCAATAGCCGATCAACCTTCTCAAACTCTGGGTGGCCCTCCTCACCCTCCAGGCGCTCAGGCACCGCTTTCACTGGGTGGTGCTTGTCCAGATGGACAACCTGGAGGCGTTAGTCCTGTGGTCCTTTGGAATTCATCAAGGCATAGCCCTATGGGCCACCTATCTCCCTGGAAGACAGGCTGAGCCAGATCCTCCAGCCACACGAGTGGCGCCTCCAATGCCTTCAGGCTGTTGTGGATGCACGGCCTCCTGTATATGTTTCGCCCCACTTTGCTCATAGCGCAAGCTCTCCTCAAGATACATTGGGACAGGGCCTCGGTGATTTTCATGGCCTCGCGATGGCCTTGGCAGCCCTGGTTCCCGCTGCTGATCTGCCTCACATTGGAGCCTCCGGTTCCCCTCGGCAGTATGCCAGGCTTGTTGTCACAGGAGAAGGGTCTGCTACTTCACCCGAACTTGAGGTTCTTATCCCTCACGGCTTCACGGCTGAGCAAGTCACGGTAGCCTCTCCATCTCCCAATGGAGATTGAGGACATGTTGCTGGCCTCGCGTAAGGACTCTGCTAGGAGGCTTATGCCTTTAAATGGCATCGGTTCATAGTATGGTGCTTTGTGGTACCGGCCGACCCATTCTATTACCCCACCCACTTGGTACCTGCTCCATCTCTTGCAGGCAGGCCTTCAGTCCAACTCGGTTAGGGTCCACTTGAGCGCGATCTCGGGGGGCAGACCCCTCTCAGGTCAGCTGCTGGTTTCCTGCTTCATGCGTGGGCTGCTGCTTTCCAAGCTCCCCATCCGGCCACCTGCAGCAGAGTGGGATCTCAATGTCGTCCTCATGCGGCTAACCCAGCCGCCCTTCGAAAAATGGCATCCTGCTTGCTTTGGCACCTTTCCTGGAAGGTGGTTTTTCTGGTGGCCCTCACTTCGGCCCAGAGAGTCAGTGTGCTTCAGGCCCTGATGGCTGGTGCACCCTATACGAGATTCTACAGGAACCGGGTGGTTCTCCGAACACACCCCAAGTTTCTCCTGAAGGTTGCCTCTGATTTCCACCTCAACCAGGACTGCTCTGAGGAGGAGGAGGGCTCTCTCCTGCACCACAACCTGGGGTCCCTGTCACTCATGGCTTGGCTGCTGAAAGGATAGTGCTAGTTCCCTTCAACCTCCCACATGACGTAGTTGAGGTCCTTCTGGTCTCCCATAAGACCTCCACGAGAAGAGCGTACCCCTTCAAGTGGCGTCAATTTTTGGTGTGGTGTGCCGAGACGTAGGCGAACCCATTCTGCTCAGTGCAGCTGGTGCTCCAGTACCTACTCCACCTGTCCCAGGTGGGACTGAAGTCCAACCTGCTCAGAGTGCACCTGAGAGCTATTGCGGCGCACCACCATGCTGTTGAGGGCAAGCCCCTCTTGGCTCAGCCCCTTATGTCTCGTTTCCTGCGGGGCCTTATGTTATCCAAGCCCCATGTCCACCCACCAACTGTGGAGTTGGATCTCAATGTGGTACTCTCACAGCTCACTAAACGTCTGTTTGAGCTCCTGGCTACCTGCCACCTGCAGTAATTCTCCTGGAAGTTTGTCTGTCTTGTGGCATTCACGTCGCCTTGCAGGGTCAGTGAGCTCCAGGCTCTAATGGCAGAGCCGCTCTACACAAGATTCTACAAGAAGAAGAAGGTGCTCCACACACACCCCAGGTTTCTGCCAAAGGTGGTGTCCCCCTTCCAACTCAATCAGGAGGTGATGCTCCCCACCTTCTTTCCGAGGTCTCATACCAGCAAGGCAGAGGCCATTCTCCAAGCTCTGAATTGTAAAATGAGCCTGTCCTTTCTGCAACAGACGGGGCCACCGCAAAGCGCCTCAGCTCTTTGTCTCCTCTGACCCCAGTCTACTGGGGCTTCCATGACCTGGTGGTCTAGTGAGATCCCCAAGAACCAATAGAACTCTGTCCACCTGCATGGTGGACTGCATTGCCCTCACCTATGAGCAGGCTTGGGGATCTCACTAGACCACCAGGTCATGGGGCACTGCTTCAGAGCTATGGCTACCTCTGTAGCAAATCTGCAATCCGTACATTTGATGGAAATCTGCCAGGCTGCCACTTGGTCTTCAGTCCATACCTTTGCAACTCACTACTGCCTGGAGGGGAGAAGGAATCCCGATGGGCCTACACCTTCAGCCAGGCTGTGCTCCGAAATCTCTTTGGGGTGTAGGCAGCCCCTGCCCTCTGACTCTTCTGTTTCTCCAGGACCAAGCAGGAAGTCAGTCCTCACATATGGGTGACGTCGGCAACGACGGAGCCCTCGTGCGCAGCATTTCCCCAGCTTTCAAGGAAAGCCTTTGGGAATGCAGCACGCATGCGCGGACCCCTTCCCACCCAAGGGTGCCATCTTGCTCAGTCTTTCTTTTTCCGCGGACGTGAGTTCATGTCACCCGGGAAAGTAGATTTTTTCCTGCTATTTTGGCTTTTTCTGATCCGGTTCGACGCCGGTTCCCCTTCCCGCCTGGGCTCGGTACACCGGTATCGAGTCTGGAATTTTGATTTTTGGTTTTTGTCATTCGTGACTAGCGTTCGTGTCTTTTTTGTGTTTTCACTGGCAGCCCGGTCTTTTGACCTTGCAGGGGCCCTTTTTCCCCTGATGGCTGCCAGTGGGTTCAAAAAGTGTGATTGGTGCAAGAAACGTATGTCTCTCATCGACACACATGACTGCTGCCTCCGCTGCCTTGGGCCCGACCATGACCCGCTGGTCTGTGGCCCATGCGGCAAAATGTCGTCGAAGGCACTTCAGAGCCGTCAGCATCAACGTGAGAGAATTTTCTCAGAGTCCGCGTCTGGTCGGGCCCGGACTTCGTCAGAGGTCTCGACATCTCGGGAGTCTGACCCTGAGCGCTGTTGGGGTTCCTCTGAGAGGGAGTCTCCTGCCCGGGAGCACAAAAGGAAGAAGAAGCTCGTGAGGGCGGCGTCTGTGGAGGCTCCTGGGTCCTCGAGGGGCAGGTCGCATAGCCCTGACCGCCGCCCCGGGCTCTCGGAGTCGGAGAGGTCATCCAAGTTACCTTGCGTAGAGCCGGAGTCCCTGAGTCACGTAAGTGCTGTTGTCCTTGTGGACTCTCCTCCGGGAGAACCGCCGTCGGGGCACGAGTCAGGGGCTGCTGAGTCTCCTGAGTTTGGACTCAGGCTGACAGCCTTGGAGAGCAACTTGGCTGCCTTCATGGAACAGCAGAGGGTGCTGATCGCCAGTCTGACCGGTGCATCTGCCCCGACCACCGGGACCTCAATGTCTAAGTCGACCCCGGAGACCGAACCGATCATCGAGTCAATGAAGTCTCCTCGGTCAAGGTCCCCCTCGACCTCCCATGCGGGGCCGAGGTCATCGACGCCGATACCCTCGGCATTGGGGTGGGTGGCCCCAAGGCCCACACGGCCGGAGCCGCTCGATTCCTTCTCGGAGGAGTCGGCGTGGGAGACGGAGGACGAGGAGTCCCCGGACACCTTCCGGACCCGGTGCATCTCTTCGGACTCACCGGAGTCCAAGCCTCGGAGAAGGTCCCCGCCAGAGGATGCCTAGTTCTCGGACTTCGTGAGGGACATGGCCAAAGCTCTGGCTTTCCTTGCGGACGCCGAGGAGGAGCCTCGAGCCGAGGAGCTCGATGCCCTCCAGTATGACTTTCCTCCGAAGGAAGCCTTTACTGAACCGGTTCCTCCGATGCTGGAATGGCTGCTCTTCCGTATGTGGGAGGCACCGGCCTCGGCGCCAGTTCTTAGCAAACGGGTCGATTCCATTTATGGAGTTTGAAAGGGCCATGGGTTCCAAAAGGCGCAGCTATCGCACAACTCCATGGTTGTGGAATCGGCCATGCACCGCCTGAAGAGTCAGACGATGCACTCCTTGGTGCCCTATGGCTGGGAGGCCCGGAACCTGGATGCCCTCGGTAGAAAGTGCTTCCAGGGCTCTCTGCTATCTTGCCGTGTCCAGACCTACCAGCTGTACATGGGTATGTACCTACGAGACCTGGCAAAGGAGATTGCTGGGTTCTCAGCTGGCCTCTCCGAGGAACCTTTGCAGGTAGAGGTTCAAGGCTTTGTCAACAGGGATCCAAGAGTGCTTGAAGTTTATCTCTCAAGCAGCCTATGATGGCTTCGAGGCTTCGGCCCAGGTAGCCATGGCCGGTATCGGTGCACACCATCAGGCCTGGCTACAGTCATCAGACCTGGCTACAGTCATCAGACCTGTAGTCATGGGTGTAGGACAAGTTGGTCGATGTCCCCTGCCGAGGCGAAAATCTTTTTGGTAACCCCATGACTGAAAAGGCTCCAGAAATCGAGACTGAGACTCACCAGGACAAGGCTGTCCAGGAAGACTTCTGTCCCTTCTCAAAAAAAGAAGGGCTCGGGAAAGAAGCCCTTTTTCCCAAGGGAAGGGTGCTGCCTGCAAATCCTACCCTCAATATCAGACCTCTCCAGCTCCCCAACAGGGCCAGCAGGCCAAGGGGCAGGGGCATGGGCCCCGTAGGCAGAAGACCCCCAAGCTGCCAGCTCCAGCTCCTGCACAGCAGGGAGCGGGGTTTTGACTCCTACAGCATAGCCTCTCCTCTGCCGGTGGCTCCACTCAGCAAAGGGGGTTGGCTGACCCTGTACGCTTACAGGTGGCCAGCCATCACAGGGGATACCTGGGTATTGAACATAGTCCAGCAGGGCTACATGCTCCACTTCACCAGCTACCCCCTCCTATTTTCCAGGGGAGTCTCCCAGGCTCCCTCTACACAGGAACATCCTCCTTCAGGAGTTTGCAAGTCTTCTAAAGGAACAGGTGGTGGAACCGGTGCCTCACCACCTGGAAGGGCAAGGCTTCTACTCCAGGTACTTCCTGGTACCAAAAAGGACAGGAGGCCTCTGGCCTATCCTAGACTTGCGAAACCTAAACAGGTTTCTGGAAAGGAAAAAGTTCAAGATGCTTACCCTTGGGATACTGCTGCCTTACCTCCAGCAGGGAGACTGGCTATGCTCCTTAGACCTAAAGGATGCTTATACTCACATCCTCATTCATCCAGACCACAGATGATATCTCAGATTTGTGGTGGGAGGAAACCATTTTCAGTACAGGGTACTTCCCTTTGGCCTAACCTCTGCTCCCAGGGTTTTCACCAAATGCCTGGTGGTGGTGGCGGCTTATCTCAGGAATCAGGGAATTTTAGTCTTCCCATACTGGACGACTGGCTCATCAGGGGCTAGTCTCCCCAGGAGGCCCAACAAGCCACTCTTCGCACTGTCTCTCTTCTTCAGCATCTGGGCTTTGTCATAAACTATTGTGATAAGGAAGCTTATCATAGCTCAGGTAGGAGCTATAGAAAAGATGATGTGACTCTGAACAAGCAACCTGTCAGTTCTGGTAGAAGCAAGAAAACAGAGTTTTCACATAAAAGACTACCAGTCCCAGAATGCACCAGGTTTCCAGCAGCCATGAGAGGGGCTGAAGTGAGAGAATGTGTGTGCAATCAAGAGAGCTATGAGGTAATCCCTAAGCACTCATCTCAAAGGGCAGGGCCTGATTCAACACAGCTGCGCTGTGTTAGGGAGCAGCACACATTAGAACAGGATAAGAATAGAGCTTATTCTTCAGATAACAGCTACAGAGGGAGGAAGAGATACAGAGACAGCAACGGCTACAAGCACCAGTATCACCTGGAGAAACAGAAGCCAAGCCAAGCAGATAGAGAGAGAAGGAAACTCTCTGGAAGGAAGAGAAGAAAGGCCATTGGAAGGTCTGGGAGATTCCAAGGCAGTACTCATACTGGGAGGTATTCCAAAAGCCAGCAGAGTCCATTGGACTGGATTCAGCCAGAGGAATGGAGTGGCAGAGATAGGAATCACCAGTGGCTACCTGGAAGAGAGAAGACTGCATGTGGAAGGGACTTTCAGACCAAGGCCAGAAGGTATGTGAGAGGAGATCCAGTGTCCAGGGATCAAGATTGGAAGGCTGGACATCAGAATTGGATTACATATTGGCCAGGCTATACAGAGAGGAATAATGATAGCAGGAGAGGCTCAGGTATGAACACTGATCCAGACCCTATCTATAATAGAGAATGGCAGCAAGGGAATAAGCATTCTCATGATAGTGCCTTAATGAAAGACTCATCTGTGCCAATGTATGATATTTGACCCTATGATTGTTGATGCAGGGGGAAATACAGCAGATGAAACTATTTACATGGACTGTTCTTTATCTAAATGCTATTGCTAGTTTTCTATGAGCAAACACATCAGCCATCACAAAGAAACCTAACTTTGTTCTTTATTTCCACTGCAAACAGCTCTTAAAGCAGGATTTGGGCTCACACAGTAGCAGCCAGCCAGCTAAAGGCTTTCAGCTGGTCCATTGATAGTAATTAGGGCTGCACCTGATTGTGTGTGTGAGCAAGGGAGAATCACTGCTGAGATCGGCGTGGAAAATAAGCAGAAGTTAACCTAACCAGCAAAGTTTATTCTTTACTTTGTGCCTTTGTATTTGGTAATTATTTGCTAAGAAAACATTAGCTAATTGCCTGACAAGCTGAAGGTTGTTTTCTGGTTTACTTTGTGACTTTTTGTTATCCATTTTAAACACTGCAAGCAAGTAACCTCATTTATAGTGCTATCAAGCATACATGTGCTGGGTGAATTAAACCCCATCAATAAAAGAAGTATTTTATTGATCTTACCACTTGGTTTCACAACTCAAATTATTGTCATCAGCTGTGTTTGGGAGTGAATGAACTACAATACCCACAATACCTTGCAAGAATCATATGAATATATGCATCGTCAAGATTGTGTAAGTTCTCACCCTAGGCAGCCGTCTGACACTATGCAAAGTCCACTTTGCTCCCCTCTCAGAACCTAGAGTTTATAGTGGCAAGGCTAGACACCCTTCAGGCAAGAGCCTACTTGCCCAAGGACAGGGCTCACAGACTGATGGACTTGGCCAACCAGTTCCACAGCAGTTCTCATGTGTCCGCCAGGCACTACCTGCGGCTCCTGGGCCACATGGCATCCACGGTGCATGTGGCTCCCAATGCCCGCCTGCACATGTGGCCTGCTCAGTGGTGCCTCAGAGCTCGGTGGACGCAGGTCACAGGCGACCTCCGAGACAGAGTAGAGGTGTCCAAACCACTTTTGGACTCCTTACAGTGGTGGCTACATCTCCCAAACCTTCTCAGGGGGGTACCTTTTCAGGCTCCAACACACACAAGGGTGCTGACGACCAATGCTTCCTTAATGGACTGGGGTGCACATTGCCAGAGCATGTGCACTCAAGGTCGGTGGTCTCCTCGGGAGGCCACGCAGCAAATCAATCTTTTGGAGCTGCAAGCAATCCTCTTAGCTCTACAAACATTTTCTCATGCCCTATCTCACCAGTCTGTCCTAGTTGAGACGGACAATCAAATGGCAATGTTCTACGTGAACAAACAAGGGGGCACGGGGTCCAGGCTCCTATGTCGGGAGGCACTGGCCCTGTGTTCCTTTGCAGTCAATCAAGGCATGTTTCTCAAAGCAAGTTTATCTACCTGGGTCTGGAGAATTTCCTAGCAGACAAGCTAAGCAGGATTCTCCAGCCTCACGAATGGCAGTTGAATCCATTGGTGGTCCAGCAGATCTTCCTCCGCTGGGGACTTCCATCCATCGATCTCTTTGCAAGTCCACAGAATCATCAGCTGCCCAGGTTCTGCTCCAGACAGCCACATCCCCTGTGGATAGCAGCGGATGCTTTTCTGATCTCTTGGTCTACGGGCCTCCTGTATGCATTTCCTCCCACACCCCTGGTGGCCCAAACTCTGTTCAAGATTCTCCGGGACAAGGCCTCAGTGATTCTGGTAGCTCCCAGATGGCCGAGGCAGACGTGGTTTCCACTTCTGCTGCAATTGGTGGTGGAAACTCCATTCCCTCTGGGGTTGCAACACGATCTCCTCTCTCAAGATCAGGGTTCCCTTCTGCACCCCAATCTCAGGTCCCTCAATCTGATGGCCTGGCTGCTGAAAGGATAGTGCTAGCTCCCTTATGTCTACCTAAGGAGGTTGAGGAGGTGGTCTTGGCCTCTAGGAGGCAGTCCACCAGAAAATCCTATGCTCTCAAGTGGCGTAGGTTTACGGTGTGGTGTGCTCAGTGCAATGAAGATCCTTTCTCTTGCCTTGTGCCAGTAGTACTGCAGCATCTACTTCACCTGTCAGACCTAGGTCTTAAGTCTATCTCTGTTCAGGTCCACCTCAGTGCCCTATCAGCGCACCACTCACCGGTGGAAGGACAGTCTCTGTCGATTCACCTTTTGGTGTCCATATTTCTCAGAGGCCTGCTTCTACTCAAGCCTCCGATTCATCCACCGGCAGCTGAGTGGGATTTGAACGTGGTCTTGCAGCAACTTACTCGCCCACTGTTTGAGCCGATGGCTACTTGCCATTTGCGCTTCCTCTTTTGGAAAGCGCTCTTCCTGGTGGCTCTTACCTCGGCCAGACGTGTGAGTGAACCACAAGCTCTGGTTTCTGATAGGCCGTACACACGGTTCTATAGGAACAGTGTGTTCCTACGGACCCATCCCAAGTTCTTTCCAAAAGTGGTCTCCTCTTTCCACCTCAACCCAGGAGGTGGTTCTTCCGACCTTCATTCCCAGACCACATACTAGCCGGGCTGAAACAGTCTTGCATGCCCTGGACTGTAAGAGAGCCTTTTCTTTTTACATAGAACGTACGCAGGGGCATCGAAGGGCTACTCAGCTCTTCGTTTCCTTTGACCCTGATAAGCTGGGGTTACCTGTCTCCAAGCTTACATTATCCATTTGGGTAGCAGATTGTATCGCCTGGGCGTACAAGGCAGCCGACCTCCCCTTGCAGGGTCAAGTCACGGCCCACCGTGTCAGGGCGAAAGCTGCGTCAGTAGCTCATCTCTGCTCTGTTCCATTGGCAGACATCTGCCGGGCTGCAACTTGGTCTTCAAGCTAGACCTTTGCAGCCCATTGCTGCCTGGAGAGAGAGTCCCAAAGAGACAGTGCTTTCGGACAGGCGGTGCTCTGTAACCTTTTTGAGGTTTAGGCAACTCCTACCCTCCGGCCCTTGTGTAGGGCTACCGTACGGGGGCGTCCTCAGAGGATATTCTTATCATGAATGCTGAGGCTCTTGAGAGGGAGCCATTTTTCAGCTTAGGGTTCCCGATAGCCTAGAGCTGGGGAGTCCCATATGTGAGGACTGACTTCCTGCTTGGTCCTGGAGAAAGAGTAGTTACTCACCTGTAACAGGTGTTCTCCAGGAGCAGCAGGAATCAGTCCTCACGACCCTCCCTCCTCCCCTGGAGTTGCAGTCATAGCCTTCATTTTGATTTTTTGCTGTCTTTTAGCTATGTCATCAGACTGAGCAAGATGGCACCCTTGGGTGGGAAGGGGACCGCGCATGTGTGCTGCATTCCCAAAGGCTTTCCTTGAAAGCTGGGGAAATGCTCCGCACGAGGGCTCCGTCGACACCGATATCGCCCATATGTGAGGACTGATTCCTGCTGCTCCTGGAGAACACCTGTTACAGGTGTAATGGGGTAGATCCATCCCTTGCCATGCAGTCAGAGGAAACTGAGGAAAGTACGTCAGATTCTGACAGCCAAGTAAAGCACATGGCTACAGGTTGCCAGGGGAGATATAAACAAAACCAGCCACAAGTGCAGCAGCCCCGCCCAAGTTGCAAACAATCCCCGTGCCCTGAGTGTAATAGGATTCACCTGGGTGGGGGAGTTACGAAGCTAAGCCCTAAGGCTGATAAAAAGCACTCATTAGAAAGCAGTGAGAGTGCTGAAAGGAGAGTTGGAAGCAGTTCTGGAAGGAGAGCTGAAAGGGGAACTGAAACGGGAACTGGAAGGAGAACCGTTAGACGGACTGATAGCAGAGAGGCTGAGAGTGATTTAAGCAGCCCTGAGAACCGACCAAGGAAAGCTTCAGCTGAAAAGGTACAGAGAACTCAAACCCAAAGACTACAGGAAAGCTACTCTCAGTTAGAGCCTGGTGTTGAAGGTAACTGGAGAGAAAAGCCACGCAGAAAGTCAATTTGGGTGTGCCCAGAAGCTCCGGTGAGAGGAAGGTACAAATCTCTAGACTCTGCTGATATTGAAGAAGCACTGCCGAGTAAACTTTACAGGCAAAAGCCAGACAGTGGTCTCTGTAAAAGGAACGGAGAAAACAAAGAATACCAGTTTTCTCTGGGATAGTAAAGCTCTCCGGGACTCTCTTAAAGGTAAAGAGAATTGTTTTAAATCCCTGTGTGAATGTGTTCCCATGTATCCAGCGGGGGAAGGGCTGGAAGATATGCAAGTTGAATCCATAGATGAATGTATAATTGATGAGCCTATGGATTGTACACTGACTATAGCAGATACTGTAGAATCACTTCGCTGAGTTGGATATATAAAGCTGTAGGAACAGCATTGAGAAGCAAAGTGAGCATTGCTGCCTTTGAAAAGAAACGTTTATTGATCCCTGTGTTAAAGGACTGTATAGTGAAAGCTGGAAGAAAAAGGAGTTATTTTTCTGCAGTTCCTGATTGTACCAGAAGCATGGTTATTTTGTCCTAAGTTCTTTGTGCTTACCAAACCCCGGGACGGGGAAATAAAACCTCATTTTGACCTTACCACTTTTGTTACTTCTATTCCTCTGCTTGGGGAGTGTTTGGGACTTCATTACCCAGAGGGTATGTACTACTACGCCTGCAGTACCCCCACTTCCTGGCTCAGGATATTCACCAGCCTGACCCTCTCTGCATGCCCTAGGACTCAGGGTGTGCCACTGGTGACACAGGTGAGTAACTATTCTTTTCAGGCTCCCGGGGTGCGGGTTCCCCGCTGGACACTTGGGTCTTGCGAGAATCTCGGTTGCTTTGGTTCACGGCTCACATTCGCTAATCACCCGTGGCATTTTATACAAGTTCTTGGTAGCCTGTATCTGGGGAGTCCCATATGTGAAGACTGACTTCCTGCTTGTTCCCGGAGAAAGCGTAGTTGCTCACCTGTAAAAAGTGTTCTCCAGGGACAACAGGAATCAGTCCTCACAACCCTCTCTCCTTCCCTTGGCGTTGCTAAGTTACTATATTTTAATTTTGCTGTCTTGGCAATGGCATTAGACTGAGTCAAGATGGCACCCTTGGGCGGGAAGGGGACCATGCATGTGCGGTGCATCTCCGAAAGGCTTTCTTTTTAAGCTGGGAAGATGCTTCCGCACGGGCTCTGTTGGTGTTGACGTCACCCATATGTGAGAATTGATTCCTACTGTCACCGGAGAACGCCTGTTACAGGTGAGTAACTACGCTTTTCCTTAGGGCATAGATTGGTTGGAGCAGGGACAGAGTTGTGATATATGCTAATATTTGCACACACTTACACCTGCCTTAAAGCAGGTGTAAATTTATGTGAAAGCATTGTATGGTTTTGGGATAATTGTAAGAGCCTGTTTTAGAATGGCACTAAGGCATCTATGTTGCCTCTATAAAATACTAAAACAAAACAATTTTCCTCCATTTCTAAAATTCCAAGGACCATTAAAATGGGAGTACACCAGCTGATTCTCTTAAGTGTTTTTGCACCATGTTTGTCATCATTGGTTCATATTAGACCATTTTTTTCAACAAAAAATATTTTTAAATGTGGTCGACACAAAAATGTGTGTCAATCTCTCATCCATTTTTTTAAATCAATCATCTCTTTAATATTATAAAAATTACTTCACTTTATTTAATTGGCACTGCTCCACTGTGTCTGTGTTTGTATCTCACTCCGGCATTTTGAAAGAAGCACTTCGTGCATCAGGGATTTCATAACTTCTTTGTACCTGCCTTTCATTAACATTCTATCCATGTTTCTGACAGCATTCTGCATTACTAGTGTTGCAAGCATGTGAATGAAAATATGACATCATTGACATATGATTCCACCAATCATCTTCCATGTGTTTTAAAGGGCCAGATTCCTAAATCAAGGTCATTCACAGCACAAGGGGGACTGACAAATTATTTGTTGCTATTTGTCTTTGATATTAAGTCTCAGGGATATCGTATATCTAGTTCTTCCAGTGTAAACAAGAGAGAATGGACATGATCTATATCTCATATGGTAGAGTATATGGCTTTAAACTTCCTCCCAGTAGAAGTATGAAGCCATTTGATTCCTTCTAGTGTCAGGGGATACCATTTGTAATATCCACAAGGTTTATGTCTTACCATGGCAATTGTTTTCTTCAAACACAAATCCCTCTGAGTAATCTTCTCCCCGATATTTTTTTCACACACATGAATGCTGTTAACAGGGGTTCCTTAAATTTATTTATTTATTTACCAGTGTTTAAATCCCATTCTGACATATGTCAATCAATAGGATGTATAAGAAAATATAAACAACTAAACAACAGAAATCCTGAGACATCAGCCCCCACCCCTCACAGGAGAGCTAAAGTGCAGTGCCAGAAGAAAAAGAAAACATTTCTTTTGTGGAAAAAGCGCATCGAGGGAAAAATACAGTCATTGCATGCAGAGGAATTCCTAATAGACGGGTATCTAAAAGGATTAAGATCATCAAAGATATTAAGGAAGATCCAAGATATCAAGCTGAAGCATGCTGCATTTCATAGGAAGACCTGAAATTTATATGTTCCAACAATAAATTGAAAGTAGCAGCAGAAGCGCAAAAACTGTGAAGATATGAAAAAAACTGAAAAGGATATCAAAATAAGCTCTTTAGAGAGAACCCAAAACAATTTTACAGGGAATTGGGAAAGAGCATTAAGATATTAAAGCACCACCAAACAAAGCCGAAACAGAAAGGTTCTGGAGAAAACTATGGGAGGACTCTAGAAAGCACAATCAAGAAGCAGAATGGTTACCCTGCATAAAGGAGCATTTAGAAAAAGAAAACATCAAACCTGTTGAATGGCCTGCAGTAACAACAAGCACATATTTAGCTTAGAGCACACATTTAGTAACAACAAGCACACATTCAGCTTAGAGAAGCCACAATAGAAGTAAAAGATGAAGTAAAATATCTAGGCAATCTCCAGGAACAAGCAGGAATGTAGTCTTCACATATGGGTACCATCGGCACCGACGGAGCCTGCACGGGAACGCTCCCCAGCGTCCCAAAAGGAAAGCTTTTGGGAGCATCCCACCACACATGCGTGCTGCCTTCCCGCCCAACTACCTCTCTCACGTCAGTTCTTCGTTTTCCGTGGAACCGACAGGACGTGTCCCCTGTCACTGTAGAAAATCTTCTCTTAAATTAATATTTTTTGTGGTTGCGTCTGCCTTCCATCGACGCCTACCGGTACCACCAGTGCTTTTCTTTCTTTTCTTCTAAAATAACTTAATTTTAGTGCTTTCTCAGGGGTTTTTTCCCCCTGCTCTGGTGCTTGGCACCATTTTGGGCTTTAGGCCCTCTTTTACCTTATCATTTATTTTATTTTATTTACATTCTCTTATATACCGCGCTATTCTGCATCAATGCGGTTTACATTGAACAAACTGAAATTACATTGAACAAGGCATTATAACTTGGAGATAACTATTTTACAGGGAACATAGGCTATGGAGGGTTAAGTGGCTTGCCCAAGACCACAAGGAGCACCTGTGGGACTAGAAACCCCAGTCCTTCTGGCCCAAGGTTGCTGTCTTCTAGTGGGATTTGAACCCCCGACCTTCCAGCCTGAAGCACCTTTCCCCAACCACTAGGCCACTCCTCCACTCCAATCATGGAAAAACCAGCCACTGGTTTTAAAAAGTGTTCAAAATGTGGCGGTACAATTTCTATTACCGACACCCATGACTGGTGTCTTAAATGTTTAGGTCCTGACCATTGCCCTACGGAGTGTCTCTCCTGCAGGAAATTGACTAAAAGAAGTCTTCAGAATCGAGCAAATCAACTCGGTGCCCTATTTGCTTCAGACACGATGTCTGTTGCATCGATGTCCTCCAGGGCTTCTACTTCTTCCCAGGGATCTCAGGTAACTAAACACAAGTCTTCTAAGACTAGTCGGTCCTTGAAGGGTAGATTTCTCACTAAATATCGAGATGCCACTGGCATTGCCCTCGAGGACACTTCACCTGCTAAACAGCCCCGGCGGGAGTCTTCAGGCTCCAAAGCTTTATTGGGGCTCCAGGATGTTCCCGAGGCCTCAACCTCTACCTCGATGGAACTACTTGTGCCATGCTCGGGGGTCGTGGCCGCTTCCACCGGTACCGACACCCCAGTATCGGCAGTAGCGATGGACAAAAGATTCCTCGCTATCGAACGCAGTCTAGCGACTCTTTAGCTACTTCGGTACCGCTAAAGTCGCTGCAGACTGTTCCGTAGGCACCGGTACCGATGCCCTCTGTACCTGTTTCAACAGGCATGCTTCCCCAGATGCCGAGCCTGGAATCTCTCTCCAGTATGGGGGATCAGGTACCGACTCATTTCGATACCGACATTGAGTAGTACCAACACCATCTTCTTCAGGAGAACCCGGTACTTCCTCCTTTTGAGTCTTCCAATTCCGATGACTCAGATGATTCCACCGGTACCAGAGCTGAACTTTTGCAAGATTCATCTCTTTCTCCTCAACGCAGAATGTCCCCTCTTGAGGATATGTCTTTTCATGATTTTGTACGTGATATGGCAAAGGGTCTTGCCATTACAGTAGTACCAGAAAAGGAGCCTAGAGCAGAAGAATTGAGAATTCTTCAATATCCTTTGGCTCCAAAGGAGGCAGCTATGCTTCCTATACACCAGATCTTACATGATCTAATGTTAAGAATGTGGGAAGCTCCTTTAACTGTATCTCCACATTCTAGATGTCTTGACACTATGTATTGAGTACCACCTTGCCCAGGGTTTCAGAAGACTCAGTTACCACATCATTCTATGGTGGTAGAGTCCGCCATGAGGTGGATTAAGAGTGCTAAACGACACTCTTCCAATCCACCAGGTCGTGAGTCTAGAGCACTGGATGCCTTTGGTCGTCGATGCTTTCAGTCCTCCATGCTATCAGCAAGAATCATTTCCTATATATTATACATGGGAATGTTTCTTGAGTAGGTTACAAAAGACTTGGAGCTTTTGAACCCTTTTCTTCAAGAGAATAAACGGACAGATTATTTGGCTTTGGTCAAACATGCTCAAAATGTCTCTAAGTTTATGAATCGTGCTACCTTTGACTGTTTTGAATGTATTAGCAGAACTTCTGCTATATCCATAGGAGCATGTCATATTGCCTGGCTCCAAGCTTCAGACTTGGAGGAATGGGTGCAAGATAAGCTGGGTAACATTCCTTGCACAGGAGAAAATCTCTTTGGCGAGGATTGGCAGCTTAAAGCTAATGAAATTGACACTGATAGTACAACTTTAGACAGGTTGTCAAAATCTACAGCTAACCCAGCTAAGAAAACGTTTTTCAAAAAACCTTTTTTCTCTAAGAAGAAATTCTACCCATCTTCCACCCAGCAAACACATGTTCCCCAGAAGGGGCAACAACAAACTAGACAAAGAAAGACACAAACTCAGAAGGCTCAGCAGATGAGAACCTTTAAATATTCCAGGCCGTATTTTCCATTTTGCCAAAAGATGGCAACAAATCACATCAGAAAATTGGACTCTATGTATAGTGAGTCTGGGATAGAAGCTTCATTTCCTCAGCTTGCCCCCATCCACTCTAATAAAGCAGTTCAAATCTCAACCACCGGTCTCAGACCTGTTGTGGCAAGAGGTCACCACTCTTCTGGGTCAAGGGGCTATAGAAGAGGTTCCAAAGTCCCAGCAGGGCACAGGATTCTATTCCCCCTATTTTCTCATCCCAAAGAAGTCAGGAGAACTAAGACCAATCCTGGACCTCAGAGAACTGAGCAAATATTTGGTCCGAGAAAGGTTCAAGATGATCTCCCTCAGCACTCTTCTTCCATACCTTCACAAGCAAGATTGGCTATGTTCTCTGGATTTAAGGGATGCTTACATGCATATCCTTATTCATGCAGATCACAGAAAATTCCTGCGATTCCTAGTCAAGGGAAGACATTTTCAATACAGGGTCCTTCCTTTCGGGCTGGCCTCTGCTCCAAGGGTCTTCACAAAATGCATGGCAGTAGTAGCGGCATTTATGAGGACTCTAGGAATTTATGTCTTCCCTTACTTAGACGATTGGCTCATTTGAGCACCGTCAGCTCCAGAGGCAACTCATGCTCTTTCCCGAGCAATGCAAATACTGCAGTACTTAGGATGGATCATAGACCTTCCAAAGTCCCAGCTCACCCCATCTCAATCCCTCGAGTTTATAGGGGCTCGCTTGGACACACAGCAGTCAAAGGCTTTCCTTCCTCAGCCTCGCTGTGTGCGCATCATCGAACTAGCATCTCAAGCAGTGCTACAAACCTTCCTCACTGCTCGACAGATGCTTCGACTTCTAGGACACATGGCATCTACAGTCCATGTGATTCCTTATGCACGCCTTTATATGCAAGCGGCCCAGTGGACCTTGGCTTCCCAAAGGTCCCAGACCTCAGGATGCCTATCAGACAAGATCAGGGTTACCACACGCCTGATTGCGTCTCTGCATTGGTGGCAATCTCTGGAAAACCTTAAGGTAGGCTGTCCTTTTCAGCAACCCCTACCTCAGGCTGTCCTGACGACAGATGCATCCAAGTTGGGTGATCTGTCCACCCAGGGTCTCTGGACCCCACAGGAGGCTTCTCTTCAAATAAACCTCCTAGAACTAAGGGCCATTTCCAATGCTATTCGAGTCTTTTGCTTTCATCTCGTAAGCAAAACAGTCCTGGTACAAACCAACAATCAAGTGGCCATGTTTTACCTAAACAAACAAGGCGGAACAGGCTCTCTGCAATTATGCAACGAAGCTTTGCAACTGTGGGCCTTTGCCAGACAGCATCACATCCATTTGTTGGCAGTATACCTTCCAGGCATTCAAAACATTTGGGCGGACAGGCGAGGGATGCATTCCTGCTTCATTGGGGCCAGGATTTTCTCTATGCCTTCCCACCAATTCCCCTAATTCCCAAAACCTTATTCAAATTCCAGAGAGACAGAGGTCGCATGATATTCATAGCTCCCTGCTGGCCAAGGGAAACATGGTATCCTCTTTTCTTAGGTCTCTCTCGAGCCACTCCTCTGGAGTTGGCGAGTGCTCCGGATCTTCTGTCCCAGAACAACGGATCCCTACTGCACCCCAATCCCTTCATCTCAAGACCTGGCTACTCAAGGCATAAAACATCAAGATCTAGGCCTTTCACAACCAGTGAAGGATATTCTTCTGGCTTCCAGAAAATCTTCTACAAGGCGTTCTTACGCATTTAAGTGGAAGAGGTTCTCAATCTGGTTTTCCCAGAGAGGACTTAATCCCCTCTTGGTACCGGTAGAGTCCCTTCTGGACTATTTCCTTCACTTATCAGCTTCTGGTCTCAAGACCAATTCTGTTAGGGTCCATCTTAGTGCTATTGCTGCATCTCATAAGCCCCTTGATGGATAACCAATTTCCTCTCATCCTCTTGTTTCAAGATTTATGAGGGTCTCCTTTTAACTAAACCTCCCATCAAACCACCTCTGGTGGCATGGGATCTTAATCTTGTTCTGGGTCAACTCATGAAGTCTCCCTTTGAACCTTTAGCAACTTCAGAGCTAAAGTTTCTTTCATGGAAAGTCATTTTCCTAATTGCTATCACTTCTGCAAGACGCATTAGTGAGATGCAAGCTTTAGTGGCTGACCCGCCTTATACGAGATTCCATCATGACAAAGTAGTCTTGAGGACTCATCTTCACTTTATGCCAAACGTGATATCACCTTTTCATTTAAACCAGTCGGTTTATCTCCCAGGCTTTTTTCCTAGGCCTCATGCCTCCATCGTGGAAAGAAATCTTCATACCTTAGAATGTAAGCGGGCTCTGGCTTTTTAACTTCACAGAACTCAGCCATTTAGAAAGTCTTCTCAGCTTTTTCTGGCTTTGGACTCTAGTCATTTAGGACTTCCAGTCACTAAGAGAACTCTCTCTAAGTGGATTGCAGACTGTATTTCCTTTACCTATCAGAGTAAAGGAATCCCTCTTGAAGGCCATGTCACAGCTCATAATGTTAGAGCCATGGCAGCCTCAACAGCTAATCTTCGTTCAGTTGCTATTGATGAAATCTGCAAAGCAGCAACCTGGGCTTCTGTGCATACTTTCACTGCCCACTATTGTTTAGACAAGGACTCCCATCGGGATGCCTTGTTTGGTCAAGCTGTTCTACAGCATCTCTTCCATTCCTAGATCAATTCCTTCCCACCATCCACTCTTGGTTGCCTGAGGTCCCTGGGAGGAAGCATGGCCCATCTTACTTAGTTCCGCAACATGCTGGGGCCATCCCTAGGCATTTTTAGCTGGGGAGTCCCCATATGTGAAGACTACATTCCTGCTTGTTCCTGGAGATAGTGTAGTTACTCACCTGTAATAGGTGATCTCCGGGAACAGCAGGAATAAGTCTTCACAACCCACCCACCTCCCCTAGGAGTTGTCTTTCTCTTTCTTTCTATTTTTCTTCTACTTCTCTCCTTTGGTCTCAGCTTTCAACTCAACTGAGGTGAGAGAGGTAGTTGGGCGGGAAGGCAGCATGCATGCGTGGTGGGATGCTCCCAAAAGCTTTCCTTTTGGGACGCTGGGGAGCGTTCCTGCGCAGGCTCTGTCGGTGCCGATGGTACCCATTTGTGAAGACTTATTCCTGCTATTACTGGAGATCACCTGTTATAGGTGAGTAACTACACTTTATCTTAGATAAAACTTTGAGCCTATCATCACACATAAGCAGGACTACTCAGGCTATATATAGAAAGATTAAGATGTTTCAACATCTAAGACCCCTACTGGACCCATCAGCATTTAGATCGGTCATGCAGGCGATGATTAACTCGCAGATAGACTACTGCAATAGTATATTGCAGGGTCTATCCAAACGGGCATTAACAGAATTGCAGATGGCACAATATACAGCAGCTCGTGTAATCATGCGAACATCGAGATCTGAGCACATCACTCCAATTCTACACAAGTTACACTGGCTTCCTATCCCTAGCAGGTACAAGTACAAAAACCAAGTCATTATCTTCAAAACATATCACCTTCTCACCGTACCACCTTAAAAAACAGAATCCCAGATACTAGAGAAAGAAGGGAATCACCCAAAACTCTCTAGCCTTCTCAGCTGACTTCCGCAAGACCAACAAATCAGCGAGCAATAGAGCTTTTGCATATTATGCCCTGATACTATGGAATTCCCTTCCACCAAAAATAAGGGATATAAGAGACCTTGCAGACTTATGAAAAAGTATCAAGACACCGCTCTTTACAGAGCACTATGGGACACATCAAGCAGAATCGGGTACAGACCCATCATAAGTGTACCATGCAGTCGACTCATCCAATGTACCTACTTAACCATATTGTAGATATCCACCCTCACTTCTAAATGTAATAGTCATTGAATTTTAGTAAACACAACGAGTTACACTATAAACGCAACTAGTTGCACTGTACATAGTTAATTCTCCGGGAACAAGCAGGAAGTCAGTCCTCACATATGAGTCTTGAAGGACTACAAGAGGGGACTGCTACTTCTGGACAGAGATCTGCAATTGTAAGTATTTACTAATGGGAATTTTTCTAAATCTTGGGTAAAAAGGAATTCTTTAGATTAAAGTTGATTAATCTGTGAACCCAGTGTATTTGTTAAATCAGTCAGGGCCTAGAAGCAGCAAGGCGCTTTTGATTTAAACTTAAAACATAGAAGAGAGCTTTTTGGTTAAATTTAGAATCCAGCAGAGAATTTCCAGTTTAAATTTAATATTCTGTTAGAGCCTAGTAGCAGCAAAGAGCTTTAATTTAAATCCAATCAGAATATAACAGCATAAAAGGCAAAACAGGGGCAGTATTCCTTGAGCAATAAATTATTTCTGGAAACCTTTGCAAAGAGGCCTTCTACATAGGGGGCAAAAGACCTGTGAAATTTTTTAAATAGGTGTTAATGCCAGGTGACAGATCAGAGGGCCAGTATAAAAGACTTCCTCTATCAAGCAAGGACTGTGTCAGGAAATTGGTCACAATTTACCTCAGAAGCAGAGGCATAAATAGTTCTGTGCTTCTCAGTCTTGAAGAACTGCTACTTCTGGAGAGAGATCTGCAATTGTAACTTTTACTTTTGGGAATTTTTCTAAATCTTGGGGAAAAGGGAATTCTTTAGATAAAAGCTGATTAATCTGTGAACCCAGTGTATTTGTTAAATCAGTCAGTGCCTAGTAGCAGCAAAGAGTTTTCAGTTTAAATTTAAAACTCAGAAGAGAGCTTTCTGGTTAAATTTAGAACCCAGGACTCCCCCTAGAGATTGGTTGCAGATTACCTTAGAAGCACAGGACAGGGTACTATGTAGCAGCCAGCTTTTAATAAGTCTCTCCCCCTCTCCCCAACACCCACCAAGCCCTGGGATAATTGTAACTTTATTGGTGCTTAAACCTCTTAAAGGAAAGAAGGTGCCATTTCACTCTCAAGTGCAGCTGTTTATTCTCATCAGCATACATTAAGGACCTGAGATTAATTAAACTTCAGGTGAACAAAGTACATTAAATGTATCAGGTATAGTTTTATTAGTATAAGTATCCCTAGCCACCCTTAGTAAGTAAAGAACTTAAATATTTAAACACAACCTTAAAACCAAGATGCAGACAGCAGTCCAGCAGCGAGATGGGGGCTTTCCAGTCTTTTGCATTGAGTGTCACATGTATGATTTTCTCCCATTTGGTGAGGGGTCTTATGTGTGCACAAGGTGTAGCCTAGTGGTTGGGGCAAGGTACTTCAGGCCGGAAGGTCGGGGGTTCAAATCCCACTAGAGGACAGCAACCTTGGGCCGGAAGGACTGGGGTTTCTAGTCCCACAGGTGCTCCTTGTGGTCTTGGGCAAGCCACTTAACCCTCCATAGCCCATGTTCCCTGTAAAATAGTTATCTCCAAGTTATAATGCCCTGTTCAATGTAATTTCAGTTTGTTCAATGTAAACCGCACTGATGCAGAATAGCGCGGTATATAAGAGAATGTAAATAAATAAATAAATGAATAAGGTGCAAAGAGCTCGTTGCTCTCAGGAAATAAGTCCGATCTCTAGAGGCAAGAGTAGCAGACTTGGAAGACATAAGGTAGACAGAGAGATACATAGACGAGACCTACAGGGATATAGTCCTGAAGTTCCACCTCCATTCCCACCTCCTGTTGTCACAGAAGAGAGAGGTCACGTGACAGGAGAACATAACCCTGGTGTGGCAGGCTAAATTTAGGCTTTTAGGTAGGAAGTTGAAATCCAGATTGTAGCGTTCTCCTAAATGTTTCTCGTTCCACGTGCAGGACCCAAAAGGCAGGCACAGCTCCGAAGTCTCAATGCATAGATGAGACAATGGTGCAAGGATGGAGGGTTTTGGATTTGTTGGGAACTGGGGAACAATCGGGGGAAAGGAGGGGCTCTTCAGAAGTGATGGGCTTCACCTTAACTGGGATGGAACCAGGCTGCTGGCATTAACCTTTAAAAAGGAGATAGAGCAGCTTTTAAACTAGATAATAGGGGAGAGCCGACAGTCGCCCAAGAGCGCATGGTTTGGAACAATGTATCCTTGAAGGATACTACCAAAAAAATGAAGTAATGATAGAGCTGATCAAATTGGTGGAGGGGTTGTGCTCTGTTAGAGAGGGCATTGAATCACAAAGGATTAAAGTTTTGCAAGAAACAAAATTCGCTGTAGAATCTCTACGGATTGAAAGTCCATGTAAAAAGGGGAAGGCAATGGCAGTGGGGTTTTACTATTGACCGCCTGGCCAGAATGAACAAATGGATGACGAAATGCTCAAAGATATCAGGGAAGCTAACAAAAGTTACAGAATAGTAATAATAATGGGTGATTTCAATTACCCCAGTATTAGAAACGTGGAAATATGACGATAGAAAAAGACCACATGGCCTATCTAGTCTGTCCTTCCATATCAACAACTACAACAGTCCCCTTTTTTTTTGACTGGGTCAGTGTCATGGCAGGACATGCTAGGGAGATAAAGTTTCTAGATGAAATAAATGACTGCTTCTTGGGGCAGCTGGTTCATGAACCGACCAGAGGGGAAGCCATTTTGGACCTAGTCCTTAGTGGAACACCAGATCTGGTGCAAGAGATAAGGGTGTTAGGGCCACTTGGCTATAGTGATCTTAGCATGATCATGTTTGATTTAATTAATGGAGAAGGGATGGAAAGGAAATTCACAGTACTACCTTTTAACTTTCGAAAGGGAGACTCTGATAAAATGAGGAAAATAGTTAAGAAAAAACTAAACGGAGCAGTTGCAAAGGTTAAAGACTTACGTCAAGCTTGGGTGGTGTTTAAAAATACTAACTTGGAAGCCCAGACCAGCTGTATTCCATGCTGTAAGAAAAGTGCAATGAAGTCTAAAAAACTGCCAGCATGGTTTAAAGGTGAGGTCAGAGAGGCTGTTGTTGCCAAAAAAGCATCTTTCAGGAAATGGATAAAAAGAGCCAAATGGCGAAAACTGGAAATAGCAGAAGTACTGGCAAGTTAAATGCAAGGCATTGATAAGGCAGGCAAAGAGAGAATTTGAGAAGAAACTTGCTGTAGAAGTAAAAACGTCTAATAAAGACTTTTTCAAGTACATTCATAGCAAAAAACCTGAGTCAGTTGGACCATTTAATGATAGAGGGGTAAAAGGAGCAGTAAGAGGGGACAAGGCTATAGCGGAGAGATTGAATGAATTCTTTGCTTCGGACTTTACTGGATGTTACCCATGACTGAAGTGGTATTTAAAGGTAATACTGTGGAAGAATTGAAAGAAATATTGATACACCGGGAAGATGTATTACAACTATTTGATAAACTGAAGAGTACATAAGAACATAAGATATGCCATACTAGGTCAGACCAAGGTCCATCAAGCCCAGTATCCTATTTCCAACAGTGGCCAATCTAGGTCATACGTACCTAGCAGTATCCCCAAAAGACACAGGTTCCACAATGCTTGTATTGGGTCAAGCATTGATATCCTGGGTCCCTTTTTAATAATGGTTTATGGACCCTTCCTCCAGGAACTTGTCCAAATCTTTTTTTAAACACAGCTACACTAACAGCTCTTACTACATCCTCCGGTAACAAATTTCAGAGTTTGATTACACGTTGAGTGAAAAAATATTTTCTCTTATTTGTCTTAAATAGTTTACCCTGTAGCTTCATTACATGTCCTCTAGTCTTTCTATATTCTGATAGCGTAAACAATCGATCTACGTTTACCCGTTTCACTCCATTCATTAATTTATAGACCTCTATCATATCTCCCCTCAGCCGTCTCTTTTCCAGGTTGAAGAGCCCTAACCTTAGTAGCCTCTCTTCATAGGAATAGCCTTCCATCCCCTTTACCATTTTGGTGGCTCTTCTCTGTACCTTTTCTAATAACGCTATATCCTTTTTAAGATACGGCGACCAGAATTGCACACAATATTCAAGGTGCGGTCGTACCATGGAACGATACAGAGGCATTATAATATCCTTTGTTTTATTTTCCATTCCTTTCCTCATGATACCTAGCATTCTATTTGCTTAGCCCTACCCTCTGCTTTCTATCTTTTAACCAGTTCCCGATCCACAATAGTACATTGCCTCCTATCCCATGACTTTTTAGTTTTGCCAAAAGTCTCTGATGAGGGACCTTGTCAAAGGCTTTCTGAAAGTCCAGATACACTATATCAACTGACTCACCTTTGTCTACCTGTTTATTCATATCTTCAAAAAACATATCAGATTAGTAAGACAAGATCTTCCTTGTCTAAAGCCATGTTGGCTGTCTCCCATTAGGCCATGACTATCTACATGCTGTGTAATTTTGTTCTTTATGATGGTTTCTACCATCTTCCCCGGTACTGACGTCAGGCTCACCGGTCTGTAATTTCCCGGATCACCCCTGGAACCCTTTTAAAAATTGGCGTTACATTGGCGACCCTCCAATCTTCAGGTATTACAGATGATTTTAATGAAAGTTCACAGATTACTAATAGCAGGTCTGCAATCTCATATTTCAGTTCTTTCAACACTCTTGGATGTATACCATCCAGTCCAAGTGATTTGCTACTATTCAATTTATCAAATAGATGTAATACATCTTCCCGATGTAGCGATATTTCTCTCAATTCCTCTGCAGTATCACCTTTAAATACCACTTCAGTCTTGGGTAATATCCCTAGATCTTCCTCAGTAAAGACCGAAGCAAAGAATTCATTCATTCTCTCTGCTATCGCCTTGTCTCCTCTTACTGCCCCTTTTACCCCTCTATCGTCTAATGGTCCAATTGACTCTCTCACAGGCCTTTTGCTACGAATGTACTTGAAAAAGTCTTTATTTCGTGTTTTTGCTTCTGTAGCAAGTTCCTTCTCAAATTCTCGCTTTGCCTTCCTTATCAATGCTTTGCGTTTAACTTGCCAGTGCTTGTGCTGTTTCCAGTTTTCGTCGTTTGGCTCTTTTTTCCATTTCCTGAAAGATGCTTTTTTGGCAGCAACAGCCTCTCTGACCTCACCTTTAAACCATGCTGGCAGTTTTTTGGACTTTCTTCCACCTTTCTTAATGCGTGGAATACAGCTGGTCTGGGCTTCGAGGATAGTTTGTTTAAACAACACCCAAGCTTGATGTAAGTCTTTAACCTTTGCAACTGCTCCTTTTAGTTTTTTCTTAACTATATTCCTCATTTTATCATAGTCTCCCTTTCGAAAGTTAAAAGGTAGTACTGTGGATTTCTTTACTATCCCTCCTCCACTAATTAAATCAAATACGATCATGCTATGATCACTATTGCCAAGTGGTCCCAACACCCTTATCTCTTGCACCAGATCTGGTGTTCCACTAAGGACTAGGTCCAGTATGGCTTCCCCTCTGGTTGGTTCATGAACCAGCTGCTCCAAGAAGCAGTCATTTATTTCATCTAGAAACTTTATCTCCCTAGCATGTCCTGCCGTGACACTGACCCAGTCGATACCAGGGTAATTGAAATCACCCATGATTACTACTCTACTGTGACTTTTGTTAGCTTCCTTGATTTCTTTGAGCATTTCAGCATCCATTTGTTCATTCTGGCCAGGCGGTCGATAGTACACCCCTACTGCCATCACCTTCACCTTCATACATGGAATTTCAATCCATAGAGATTCTACAGCAAATTTTGTTTTCTGCAAAACTTTAATCCTTTCTGACTCAATGCCCTCTCTAACATAGAGCGCAACCACTCCACCAATGTGATCAGTTCTATCATTATGATATAGTTTGTATCCAGGTATTACAGTGTCCCATTGGTTATCCTCCTTCCACCATGTCTCTGAGATTGCAATCATATCTAACCTCTCATTTAGTGCTATATATTCTAACTCTCCCATCTTATTGTTTAGACTTCTAGCATTTGCATATAAGTATTTTAGAGACTGTATTTTATTAATATTAATCTAGCTATTGGTAGGCATGGGTAATTTGGATTCTCCAGGACCAAGCAGGAAGTCAGTCCTCACTTATGGGTGACGTCGGCGCCGACGGAGCCCTCGCGGAGCAATTTTCCCCAGCTTTCAAAGAAAGCCTTTGGGAATTGCAGCGCGCATGCGCGGTCGTCTTCCCGCCCGAAGGTGCCATCTTAGCCAGTCTTCTTTTTTTCCGCGGAGCCCTACAGACGTCCCCGTCTTGTCCCCGCGAAATAGTTCATTTACCTCTTTATTTTATACTTTTTTCTTTCGGTTCGACGCCGATCGTTTTCCCCCGCCCGGACTCGCGACGCCGGTCTCGAGTCCTCTCACGTTTTTTCGGTTTTTCTGACTTAGTCAGCTTTCGTTTTCGTTTTCCCTGGCAGCCCGGTCCTTTGACCTCGCAGGGGCCCTTTTTCCCCCGATGGCTGCCAGTGGGTTTAAGCGGTGTGGTCGGTGTGACCGAAATATGTCACTAACCGACACACACGACTTTTGCCTCCGCTGCCTGGGCCCGGATCATGAGGAACTGATCTGTGGGCCCTGCAGCAAACTGTCCTCGAAGGCGTTGAGAAGTCGGCGGCATCAGCGTGAGAGAATCTTCGCTGACCCCAGCCGTACCCGGACCTCGTCGGAGGCCTCCGTGTCGAAAGGCTCCAGCTCGGACCGTCGCCGGAGCTCCTCCGACCGGGGTTCTCCCTCCGGGGACCATCGTCGGAAGGAAAAACCCGCGAGGGCGGCGTCGGTGGACGCTCCTGGCTCCGCGAGGGCCAGGTCGCATAGCCCCGACAGCCGCCCCGGGTCCTTGGAGAAGGAACACCTCCCGAAGCGACCTCGCCTGGAGTCGGAGATGCCTGCCCGGGTAAGTCCTGTAGTCCTTCTGGACTCGCCTCCGCGACAGCCGACGTCGGGCCCGACGCCGTCGGGGCCCGAGTCGGGGGCTGCTGGGTCACCTGAGCTCGGACTCAGGTTGACGGCCTTGGAGAGCAGACTGTCTGCCTTCATGGACCAGCAGCGGGCACTGCTCGCTGGCTTCGCTGGCGTCGCTGCCCCGACCGCCGGGACGTCGACGTCCAAGTCGACCCCGGAGACCGAGCCGATCCTCGAGTCGATGAGAACTCGAGTCGATCCTCGGTCGAGGTCGCCCTCGGCCTCCCGTTCGGGACCGAGGTCGCCGACGCCGACTCCCTCGGCGTCGGGGCGGCTGGCGCCGCACCCTGCCCGGGCCGACCCCACCGAGTCCTCGTCGGAGTCGGTCTGGGAGTCTGAGGAGGAAGAGTCACCTGATTCTTTCCGGACTCGGTGTGTCCCATCGGACTCACCGGAGTCCGAGCCTCGGAAGCAGTCCCCCCCCAGAGGATGCCCGGTTCTCGGACTTCGTTAGGGATATGGCCAAGGCTTTGGCCTTCCCTGCGGATCCCGAGGAGGAGCCTCGAGCCGAAGAGCTCGACGCCCTCCAGTATGACTCTCCCGCGAGGGAACACTTTACTGTGCCGGTTCCTCCTATGCTGGAACGACTACTCTTCCGCATGTGGGAGAGTCCGGCCTCCTCGCCGGTCCTGAGCAAGCGGGTCGATTCTATCTATCGAGTCCGCAAGAGCCCTGGCTTTCAAAAGGCACAGCTGCCACACCATTCCATGGTAGTGGAATCGGCCATGCATCGTCTTAAGAGCCAGAAGATGCACTCCTCGGTGCCTCCTGGAAGGGAGGCCCGTAACCTGGATGGCCTTGGCAAGAAGTGCTTCCAGGGCTCTATGCTCGCCTGTCGTGTCCAGACTTACCAGCTATACATGGGCATGTATCTCAGGGATCTGGCTAAAGAGCTAGCCGGATTCTCCGCTGGTCTCTCCGAGGAGCCCTTGCGGAGGTTCCTAGCCTTGTCCACGGGTATTCGGGAATGCTCAAAGTTCATGTCCCGAGCAGCCTATGATGGCTTTGAAGCCTCGGCTCGAGTAGCCGCAGCCGGCATCGGTGCCCGCCGACAGGCTTGGCTTCAGTCGTCCGACCTTGAGCCCTGGGTACAGGACAAGTTGGTCGATGTCCCCTGCCGAGGCGAAAACCTCTTTGGCAAGCCCATGGCGGAAAAGGCTGCACAAATTGAGACTGAGACTCTCACCAGGACCAGGCTTTCTAGGAAGACCTCCGCCCCTTCCCAGAAAAAGAAGGGCTCGGGAAAAAAGTCCTTTTACCCGAGGAAGGCAGCTGCCTACAAACAATACCCCCATTATCAGGCCCCTGCAGCTCCCCAACAGGGCCAGCAGGCCAAGGGACGGGGTAACGGGTCCCGTAGGCAGCAAGCCCCCAAGCCTGCACCACCAGCCCCTGCTCAGCAGGGTGGGGGTTTTTGACTCGCTCAGCATAGCCTCTCCCCCCCCGCTGGTCCCCCCCAGCACCGGAGGCCGGCTGGTTCACTTCGCCCACAGGTGGTCCAGCATCACCGCAGATGCCTGGGTGCTTCAGGTCGTGCGAGAGGGCTACCTTCTCCACTTCCATCAGGTCCCTCCCTCCTATTTTCCGGGAGAGCCTCCGCGCCCCCCTCTGCACAGGGAGTTGCTCCTTCAGGAGTTAGCAGGTCTTCTGCAGGAACAGGCGGTGGAACCGGTGCCACACCACCTGAGAGGTCAAGGCTTCTATTCAAGGTATTTTCTGATACCAAAGAGAACAGGAGGCCTCAGACCCATCCTGGACTTGCGCAACCTCAACAAGTTCCTTGTGCGGGAGAAGTTCAAAATGCTTACCCTTGGAATCCTTCTGCCCTACCTCCAGCAGGGAGATTGGCTATGCTCCTTGGATCTAAAGGATGCCTACACGCACATCCTCATCCACCCAAGCCACCGCCAATACCTAAGGTTTGTGGTGGCAGGAAATCATTACCAGTACAGAGTACTGCCCTTTGGCCTGTCCTCCGCACCGCGAGTCTTCACAAAATGTCTCGCAGTCGTGGCGGCCCATCTCCGGCTTCACGGCCTCTATGTCTTTCCGTACCTCGACGACTGGCTCATCAGAGCAGCGTCCGCTCAGGAGGTCACCAACGCCACGGGCCGCACGGTGACTCTGCTGCAGCACTTGGGCTTTGTCATAAACTTCGCAAAGTCCACTTTGCTCCCCTCACAGGATCTCGAGTTCATCGGCGCAAGGCTGCACACTCCTCAGGCGCGAGCGTACCTACCGCTCGACAGGGCTCAGCGGCTCATGGACCTAGCCGACCGCTTTCGCAGCCAGCCCCTGGTCTCCGCCAGGCGCTTCCTGAGACTGCTCGGCCATATGGCTTCCACCGTCCATGTGACCCCCAATGCCCGCCTGAATATGCGGTCTGCTCAATGGTGTCTCCGCCGGCAGTGGCGACAAGCCACAGGCGGCCTAGCAGACCTAGTGCGCGTCTCCGAGCCGCTGGTCTCGTCTATCCGGTGGTGGCTCCGACAGCCGAACCTGATATTGGGAATGCCTTTCCAGTCACCTCAGCCGACCCGGGTGCTGACCACCGATGCATCCCTCCTGGGCTGGGGAGCACATTGCCAAGAGGCACGTACTCAGGGCCTCTGGACCAAGTGGGAGTCTGCTCAGCAGATCAACTTCCTGGAGCTCAGGGCGATCCGCCTAGCTCTCAAGGCCTTCTCCCACCTGACCTCCCAACAGTCCGTCCTTGTCCAGACGGACAATCAAGTTGCCATGTTCTACGTGAACAAGCAGGGGGGCACGGGCTCCTTCCTCCTCTGCCGGGAGGCACAGAAGCTCTGCTCTTGGGCCGTCAGTCACGGCATTCTCCTCAAGGCAGTTTATCTCCCGGGCCAAGAAAATTGCCTGGCGGACAAACTCAGCAGGGTCCTCCAGCCGCACGAGTGGCGTCTGGATCCCTTGATCGTTCAGAAGCTCTTCCTCAGGTGGGGCCTCCCCACGGTGGATCTCTTTGCCAGTCCTCACAACCGGCAGCTTCCTCGCTTCTGCTCTCGTCAGCCACACCCCCTTCGGGTTGCGGCGGACGCCTTTCTGATCTCATGGTCGGGGAGCCTTCTGTACGCTTTCCCTCCCATCCCGTTAGTCTCTCGGACTCTTTTCAAGGTTCTCCGAGACAAAGCCTTCATGATCCTGGTGGCCCCTCGCTGGCCCAGGCAGCCGTGGTTTCCGCTCCTGCTGCAACTGGCGGTGGAGGATCCCATCCCTCTGGGGGTACAACCGGATCTCCTCACTCAGGATCAGGGGTCCCTACTGCACCCCAACCTCAGGTCTCTCAACCTCATGGCCTGGCTGCTGAAAGGGTAGTCCTTGCTCCTCTTCTCTTGCCGGCGGAGGTGGAGGAGGTCGTCTTGGCTTCGCGACGGCCTTCTACCCGCAAATGCTACGCCCTTAAATGGCGTCGCTTTGCAATCTGGTGTTCCCAACAGTCTCAGGATCCCTTCTCCTGCCCGGTGTCGGTGATCTTACAGTACTTGCTACACCTCTCTAATCTGGGACTTAAGTCCAACTCCGTCAAAGTTCACCTCAGTGCTCTTTCAGCACATCATGTGCCGGTGGACGGCAGACCTCTCTCCAACGACCCTCTCGTAGCGAGGTTTCTCCGAGGTCTCCTTCTACTTAAACCACCTCTGCGCCCGCCAGCGCCGGACTGGGACCTGAATGTGGTTTTGCAGCGGATCACCTGTCCGCCTTTTGAACCTATGGCTACATGTTCTCTCCGTTTTCTGTCTTGGAAAACACTGTTCTTGATAGCCCTCACTTCCGCTAGGCGCGTAAGTGAACTGCAGGCCCTCGTGTCTGATCCCCCCTACACTCGATTCTACAAGAATAGGGTAGTCCTACGGACTCACCCAAAGTTTCTGCCTAAAGTGGTCTCCCCTTTTCACATGAATCAGGAGGTGGTACTTCCATCCTTCTTTCCCAGACCACACTCCAGCCGAGCTGAGACGGTCCTCCATACCCTGGACTGTAGAAGGGCATTGAACTTCTACCTTGACCGTACGCGGGAGCACCGTAAAGCTGCTCAGCTTTTTGTGTCTTTTGACCCCAATAAATTGGGACTCCCGGTCTCCAAGCGTACTCTGTCCATCTGGGTTGCGGACTGTATCTCTTGGGCTTATGGGGCAGCCGGACTCGCCTTGGAAAGTCGAGTCACGGCTCATTGCGTTCGGGCAAAGGCCACGTCAGTGGCTTACCTCCGCTCTGTTCCGCTGGCAGACATCTGCCGGGCCGCTACTTGGTCTTCGAGCCAGACTTTTGCGGTCCATTACTGTCTCGAGAGGGAGTCCCGTAGGGACAGTGCTTTCGGACAGGCAGTCCTCCGTAATCTCTTTGAGGTCTGAGCAACTCCTACCCTCCATCCCGGATGTGGGCTACCGGTGGGTGATAATTCAGCGAAGATTCTATCCTTCTGTGCTGCTGAGCTAGAGGGAGCTCATTTTTGTGCTTAGGGTCTCCGGTAGCCTTGAGCTTGGGAGTCCCATAAGTGAGGACTGACTTCCTGCTTGGTCCTGGAGAAAGCGTAGTTACTCACCTGTAACAGGTGTTCTCCAGGAGCAGCAGGAATCAGTCCTCACTACCCTCCCTCCTCCCCTTGGAGTTGCAATCGTCTGCTTATGTTCTTTTTGCAAATTTTTATGCTGTCTTTTTTAGCTATGTCATCTGACTGGCTAAGATGGCACCTTCGGGCGGGAAGACGACCGCGCATGCGCGCTGCAATTCCCAAAGGCTTTCTTTGAAAGCTGGGGAAAATTGCTCCGCGAGGGCTCCGTCGGCGCCGACGTCACCCATAAGTGAGGACTGATTCCTGCTGCTCCTGGAGAACACCTGTTACAGGTGAGTAACTACGCTATCTTTACGCTCTGTCTGCACCATACTCAAGGGCATTTGAGCTACTTTACTCTTTTTTGGAACCTCACTGCTTTTGGTGGTATCCTTCAAGGATACCATCTTCCGCACCATCCGCTATTGGGCTACTGTCAGCTTTCCCCTATTTTCTAGTTTAAAAGCTTCTCTATCTCCTTTTTAAAGGTTAATGCCAGCAGTCTGGTTCCATCCCGGTTAAGGTGAAGCCCATCCCTTCGGAAGAGCCCCTCCTTTCCCCAGAATGTTCCCCAGTTCCTAACAAATCCAAAACCCTCATCCTTGCACCATCGTCTCATGCACGCATTAAGACTCTGGAGCTCTGCCTGCCTTTTGGGTCCTGCATGTGGAACAGGAAGTATTTCGGAGAACACTACCCTGGAAGTTCTGGATTTCAACTTCCTACCTAAAAGCTTAAAGCCTCCAGAACTTCCCTACCACATTTTCCTATGTCATTGGTACCGACATTTACCAAGACAGCAGACTCCTCCCCAGCACTATCTAAGATCCTATCTAGGCGGTGTGTGAGGTCCGCTACCTTCGCACCAGGCAGGCATGTTACCAGGCGATCCTCACGTCCACCAGCCACCCAGCTATCTACATGCCTAATGATTGAATCACCAGCTATAACAGCTGTCCTAACCCTCCCCTCATGGGCACATGAGTAGCAAATCACCTGGACCAAGGGTATTGCAAGAACTGAAATATGAGATTGCAGACCTGTTATTAGTAATCTGTGAACTATCATTAAAATCATCTGTAATACCTGAAGATTGGAGGATGGCCAATATAATGCCAATTTCTAAAAAGGGATCCAGGTATGATCCGGGAAACTACAGACTGGTGAGCCTGACGTCGATACCGGGAAAAATGGTAGGAACCATCATAAAGAACAAAATTACTCGACATGTAGATAGTCAGGTTTTAATGGGAGAGCGTGCCTCATCTCCATCTGGGCCCAAGGGCTTACAGACTGGAAGACGGCCTTGTATGTCCTCCCTGAATAAAGTTTCCTTTAAAGAGACCTGAGGATTCTGGGACTTGTAGTGCTCTTTTCTCTTGAGGGACAAGAATTTGTAGTTGAGTCGGTGGTTGTAAGGCAGCAAGAAATTTATTGTGGGGATTTTCCAGGTCATGCAAAAGTTCAATACACAACATAAGCAGAAGGATACATCTCCAACATAAAAGATGAAATCAGGACTAAATCAGGATAACGTAACAAAAGCTTTCCACTTCACAACTGTTCTGCTTCTCCTACACATTCACACCGGGGACTGCCCCGTGTGGTCAATTAGCAGTAACACAAACTTATAACAGCCGTGGTTTCTCTTTTTAAAGCACACAGTTCTTTCACAGCACTGTTTACCTTCAGCCAGTGGTAAAACTCAGTAAACTCAAACTTAGCTTTCTTCAGCATAAACAGAGACTGCCCTTATTTTCCTATAGGGATTTCAGATTCTCAGCTCATATTCTTCACTGCAGAATCTTTCCTTAGGGCTAAAGAACAGTCCATTGGAATGGGCAAACATTCACCATTAGGCAAACATGAATCTATTTGCATTCCTTCAGTATCATCAGAGCAAATAGCGTTTCTCTCAAGGTTAGGAGTTTTCTCAAACTTTCTCTCTTTCAAATACTCCTGAAATTGGCTCCACAGCAACTCAGCCTGCGTTGGCACCTTTAAATTAGGGGAGTGAACCTTCTCTTCCGAGAACAGCTTCCTTAATGCCTCTAACTTTGAAGTTTCAAAGGCTGTACTTTTAACAGGACTATGGCTTTTAGCTTCTGATAAGCTCTCTACCCACTCCTTAACAGTGGAAGGTGAGGACACAATTTCCTGCCCTTTAAAACTGGCAAATTATCTCTTTGCTAGATTATCAGTAATGAAACTGCTGGCTTTACCTTGGGGCTTTTCTTTCAGACAAACGCTGCTTTCTCTCCTCCTGGGTTACTCCAGGCTCTGAAATGCAGGCTCCTTCCGTCCTACTCCAGTCCCTCTGAGGTAGCTGCTTTCTGGGGAAATTCCCTCTAGCTTTCTCCTCCAGCTAAGCACATCTTCAGCTTCTTTCTCTCCTCTCTCACCTTTCCAGCTCCAACAGCTGTTCCCGTTCCTTGCTCCATTTCCACCTCTCCTCCGTTCACTTGTGTCTCTGCCTTCAGTTGCTGTCTCTGTATCTCTCTCCACCGGATCTTTCTCTCCCGTGTCTGAGATTGTGTCAGGGCTCCAGCCTGAGCCTCTGTTTCCTTCACTTCCTTCTTCACACTTACTACTCTTGCTTTGCTCTGCTCATGATTTTAAACACTGCT
Source organism: Ichthyophis bannanicus (assembly GCA_033557465.1). NCBI lineage: Eukaryota > Metazoa > Chordata > Amphibia > Gymnophiona > Ichthyophiidae > Ichthyophis > Ichthyophis bannanicus. Next base: position 205,960,668 of record CM066037.1, read on the forward strand.
GCCTGCTAGGCCTTCCCTGTTCTCTGCACCTGTGTGACCTATCAGCAGGGAAGCCTGTCTCCACCCCTGAGCTAGGGTGTGGCCTGACGTTTGCAGGGAGCTGACTTTTCCTCTGACTTGGCTTGTAATTCCCCTGCACATGTGCACTGCCATTCACTTCCAAGGGGAATTCAGGATTTTCATCCAATTCCATGTCTTCTAGAGAGCTTTCGACACCACAACAGGCAACATGGCTTACGTCAAGGAAGATCTTGTCTTTCTTATCTGTTATGTTTTTTTTGAAGGTGTGAATAAACAGGTAGACAAAGGTGAGTCGGTTGATATAATGTATCTGGACTTTCAGAAAGCCTTTGGCAAGGTCTCTCATCAGAGACTTTTGGCAAAACTAAAAAGTCATGGTATAGGGGGCAGTTTACTATTGTGGATCAGGAACTGGTTAAAAGATAGAAAGCAGAGGGTAGGACTATATATTTAAATCTTTTTTATTGAAAAAGTAAAAAGGAAAATACATTTTCAAATGAATAAGCATTAAAGAAAATAACATAGTCCACATCTAGGGGAGCGGCCATTATAAACAAGGAAAAATAATAATATTATACTATACAAATATTGAATCCAGAAAATGGAAGGAACTGCATGCCCGCAATTTATAGAAAAAAACTCTAATTACATTGCGTACTGAAATACATGGCAATCAAACACTAAAGAGAAGGAACCTGGTTTGTAATAAATGATTCTAGGGAGGAGGTTTCAGAAAAAACGTACTTGGTGCCCCCAAATGTAACAACACACTTACAGGGAAATTTAAGAAAGAAGGTTGCACCAAGTGCCAAGACGCGTGGCTTCAACAACAAAAAAGCCCTACGTCAAAGCTGCGTTTGCCTAGATACATCAGGAAAAATGTTAACCTTCCCCCCACAAAATACTGCATTCTTATTAGCAAAATATAAACGAACAACAGCTTGCTCGTCAGCCTCAGACACAAAAGATACAAGCAACGTAGCATGAGAAGAAATAATATCACGAGATGATTCTATAAACTCAGAAACATTTAAGGAATCCACCGGTCCTTTAGAGGAATCCAGTCCAGGAGATACCCCAGACACAGGAAGATAGTATAACTTTTTTATAACTGGTTTCACATTATCAGCATACCCCAGCACTTCAGTCAAATACTTATCGAATAAAATCTGGGGAGATAATAAACGAGTATAAGGAAAATTTAGATAGCGAGTATTCGTTGCCCTTAAGGAATTCTCCAACAATTCTTGCTGAGCATGCAAAGTTATACTATCTTTCATAAAGGAAACAGACGATTTTTGCAAAGACACAAACTGGCCTTCCAGTTTCTGACATTTAACATCCAAAGCTGCAATTTGAGAATCATGTTGAGCTAACTTGGCAACAGAGCCTCTCGAAAACTCAGAGAATTGAGAGGCTACAGATGCCAAGGAAGCAATAGAAGACTCTATACGTGAGAGGACAGACCAAACATCAGCCAATGAAACATTTTGAATATCCACAGTACCAGGAGGACCTTCCAAATGCACCATAACACAGTCTAACGGGAGCTGAAGAGCCTGTGGCAGCGGAACTACCAATGGCTCACAGTCACTCTGTAATGGGACAGGACAAGATAAGAAGTCTCCATCCCGTACCTGAGCATCCCCCGTCGGAGAAGATGTTGAAGGGTTGATGCAATCCAATTCAGTAAGCAGGGCAGAGTTTGAAAACCCCAAAGAGGAACGGTCTAGGATGGGAGAAGAGTTAGTAGCACCACTAGAATCTTCTTTCTCCAGGTTTACCGAGACCTCATGCTTATCCATAGGCCCCACGATTTTAACAACCTTAGAGGGATTCACAGTACTTGCATTGAGATGACGCCTTCTCCGTTTGCCCATACCCAGGCCACCACCTCTAGACTGCCTCGAGCGCATAAGGAGCAGAACATGCCCTTTTAAACGTGCCCCTTCAAAGCGCGACCGCTACCGCGTGACCGCAGAGCAAACTAGATCCTATACCCCGTAGATGGCGTCAGGGCGTGGCACCGGGTGAATGCAAGTCCTACAGGTGCCTGGAAGGATCACAAAGCACTCAGAGCACAGATCGGGCAGAAATTCCTCCTCTCACACTCCCGTCTGTAGCAGGAACCGCTCAGAATTTAAACCCCCAGCAGCTGACATCGGGGCGAGGCACCGGGTGAATGCAAGTCCTACAGGTGCCTGGAAGGATCACAAAGCACTCGGAGCACAGACCGGGCAGTAATTCCTCCTCTCACACTCCCGTCTGTAGCAGGAACCGCTCAGAATTTAGACCCCCAGCAGCTGACGTCGGGGCAAGGCACCGGGTGAATGCAAGTCCTACAGGTGCCTGGAAGGATCACAAAGCACTCGGAGCACAGACTGGGCAGAAATTCCTCCTCTCACACTCCCAGAGGGTTGGACTAAATGGTTAATTTTCCCAATGGAAAAAGGTGAATAGTGGAGTACCCCAGGAATCTGTACTGGTTCTGCTGCTTTTTGACATATTCATAAATGACCTGGAAAAGGGAATAATGAGTGAGATTATCAAATTTGCAGATGACACAAAACTATTTAAAGTCGTTAAAACTCTAGAGGATTGTGGAAAATTGCAAGAGGATCTTGATAAATTGGAAGACTGGGAACCCAAATGGCAAATGAAATTTAATGTGGACAAGTGCATAGTTATGCACCTAGGAAAAAAAATGCCAAACTATGGTTACACGATGCAAGGTTCCACATTAGGAACCACCACCCAGGAAAAAGATTTAGGTGTCATCGTGGATAACATGTTAAAACCCTCCGTCCAGTGTGCAGTTGCAGCCAAGAGAGCATATAGAATGGTAGGTATCATAAGGTATAGCGCGGTATAAAAGAGACTGTAAATAAATAAATAAGGAAAGGAATGGAAAATAAAACAAATGACATTATAATGCTTCTATATCGTTCTGGTCACCGTATCTTAAAAAGGACATAGCTTTACTAGAAAATGTACAGAGAAGAGACACTTAAATGGTAAAGGGGATGGAAGGATACCCTGATGAAGAGAGGCTGAAAAGGATAGGGCTCTTCAACCTGGAAAAGAGACGGCTGAGGGGAAATATGATAGAAGTCTATAAATTAATGAACAGAGTGGAACGGGTAAACGTAGATCGATTGTTTACATCATCAGAATATAGAAAGACTAGGGGACATGCAATGAAGCTACAGGGTAAATTGTTTAAGACTAATAAGAGAAAATAGTTTTTCACTCAACGTGTAATCAAACTCTGGAATTTGTTACCAGAGGATGTAGTAAAAGCTGTTAGTGTAGCTGTGTTTAAAAAAGGTTTGGAGAAGTTCCTGGAGGAAGGGTCCATAAACCATTAATCATCACAGAAGCTCTGGGTACGTCTCCCCATCAGTGAGGAAGCAGTCCTCCAAACCACGCCAACACAGTAGAGACCGGGGAGCTGCGAGAAGCACGGCAAGCAGCCTGCATTGATCTCCTGCAGTAGCAGAAGCCCCCACAGCTCTTCAAGCCCGTGCGATCATAAATGCCAATACCAGCATCACCGTCAGCACTCCGTCAGCTCTTTTACCTCCAGATCGCCCTCCAGGGGGTGCAGCAACAGACACAGAAGATGTCAGAGTTCAGGGCAAGCTCTTCTGCCGCCCTACTGGGGCTCCTTTCCCATTTACTCCAGCAACAGCAGCGGGAGCAGACCAGGACATCAATCACACTGCCAGCGCCTCCTCAGAATCGGGGGATACCGGAAAATCCCTTGGACTAGACAACATTGGGCCATTCACTGTCATCATCCCCACCCACATCCCTGGACCCCATGGCTACAGACTGTGGGAAGGAAGAAGCAGCCACCTTGGGCACGTCTGACTCAGGAGACACCCCCCGCCTCAACCGGGATAGTCACCATACCCAAGACAGAGGCCGAGCCTTCCACCACTCAGTCCCAACTGCCGCCTCCACTCGAAGACCTCACATGGCCAAATTTCCTCCACAGGGTCGTATCCCAGCTTGCCCTCATGTTAGCAGATACAGCGGACCACCAGGGTGAAGTCACAGGGGCCCTAAAATACCTGGATGCCCCCAAAACACTAGCCACCCTACCAGTCCACTGGTGGCTACAGGACAATCTAGCCAAACTCTGGTATCGGGCCCCGCCTGCTCCCACAAGCTTGAGGCAAAGTACCAGGTGCAACCAGCTGCGGGGTTCTTGAAGACACAGTTGCCACACCAGTCCATCATGGTAGAGTCTACCCTGAAACAGGTTAGATTTTCTTGCAACCACGCTAATGCCCTGCCTGGCTGGGACCCCAAGCTTCTAAACGACATGGGCAAGAAAGTATTCCACGGAGCCATGCTAAACACACAGATTGTGGTGCATCAGTTCCAGCACGCCCTGTTCCAAAAGCTGGAGAACCTTATGACCACTGTGGCAGCCCTGCCCACAGACTCCCAAACAGCTACCTCAGCAGCCCTAGCAGAGTGCACCAAACACCTAGTCTGAGCAGCCTTTGATGCCTTCGACACCGCTGCCCACACAGCTGGGATGGCCACTCAATGTGGCGCCTCGCCTGGCTTCGGACCTGCAGGAAGACACATATGACCGCATAGCTGGACTAGAAGGACTAGAAAAAGGGACTGTTACTTCTGGAGAGAGATCTGCAACTGTGAGTATATACTTCTGGTAATTTTCTAAAAGGAATTCTTTTTATTAAAGCTAATTAATCTGTGAACCCACTATTTTTGTTAAATCAGTCAGGGCCTAGTAGCAGCAGTTTAAGTTTAAATTTAAAACACAGAGGAGAACTTTCTGGTTACATTTCATATCCAGCAGAGAGCTTGTAGTTTAAATTTAATAGTCACTCTGGGCCTAGTAACAGCAAAGTACTTTTAGTTTAAATTTAAAACACAGAAGAGAGCTTTCTGGTTACATTTGGAACCCAGCAGAGAGCTTGTAGTTTACATTTAATAAGAAGTTAGAGCCTAGCAGCAGCTAAGAGCTATAATTTAAATCAAATCAGAATATAGCTTACCTCAGCAGCACAAGACAGGGTACTGTGTAGCAGCCCTCTTTTAATAAGAGTTATTTCCCTCCCTCCCTCCCCACACCCACCCACCCCTTGGATAATCGTAGCTTTATAGGTACTTACACATCTTAAAAGACAGGAAGTGCTCTCAGGTGAAGCTCATTACCCAAATCACAATGCCCGTTGAAGAGGCTGAGTGAATAGTCTATATTCTGAGACCCAGTCGCTAATTCAAACTATTTATAGTAAGTTAGTCTTAAGATTGGTTAAAGAGTGGAGCTTTATCCATAATACATAGCTTAACAGCGATCAGCTCCGAGAAGTGACAATTATTTATTTTATTTCATTACCCAAATCAGTCATACACTAAGGACCTGAGATTAGTTAAGCTTCAGGTGAACAAGGTATATTACACGTTTTAGGTACAGTTTTATTAGTATAAATATCCATAGCAACCCTTAGTAAGTAAAGAACTTAGATCTAAACACAAACTTAAAACTAAGATGCAGACAGCAGTCCAGCAGCGGGATGGGGGCTTTCCAGTCTTTTGCATTGAGTGTCACATGTATGATTTTCTCCCAGTTGGTGAGAGGTGTTACGTGTGCACTAGGTGCAAGGAGCTCTTTGCTCTCAGGGAACGAGTCCTTTCTCTAGAAGCTAAAGTAGCAGACTTGGAAAGCATAAGACAAACAGAGAGGTACATAGACGAGACCTACAGGGATATAGTCCTGAAGTCCCACCTCCAGTCTGGCAGCATCCCTGTTGCCATGGAGGAGAGAGGTCACGTGACAGGAGAGCATCACCCTGGTGTGGCAGGAAGTGATCCTGTAACTAGGACCTGTCCTCCAGGTGATGTAAAACCCTCTCGCACTGAGGAGGTTTCTCCAGGGCCATGTGCCCATGAGAGAAGGGTTAGGACAGCCGTTATAGTTGGTAATTCGATCATTAGGCATGTAGATAGCTGGGTGGCTGGTGGACGTGAGGATCGCCTGGTAACATGCCTGCCTGATGCGAAGGTAGCGGACCTCACGCGCCACCTAGATAAGGTCTTAGATAGCGCTGGGGAGGAGTCTGCTGTCTTGGTACATGTCGGTACCAATGACATAGGAAAATGTGGTAGGGAGGTTCTGGAGGCTAAATTTAGGCTCTTAGGTAGGAAGTTGAAATCCAGAACTTCCAGGGTAGCATTCTCCGAAATGCTTCCTGTTCCACGCGCAGGACCCAAAAGGCAGGCAGAGCTCCGGAGTCTCAATGTGTGGATGAGACAGTGGTGCAGAGATGAGGGTTTTGGATTTGTTAGGAACTTGGGAACATTCTGGGGAAAGGAGGTGCTCTTCCAAAGGGATGGGCTTCACCTTAACCGGGATGGAACCAGGCTGCTGGCATTAACCTTTAAAAAGGAGATAGAGCAGCTTTTAAACTAGATATTAGGGGAAAGCCGACAGTCGCCCAAGAGCGGATGGTTCGGAAGAATGTATCTTTGAAGGATACTACCAAAAGCAGAGAGGTTCCACAAAAGAGTAAAGTAGCCCAAATGCCCTCAAGTATGGAGCAGACAGAGCTTAAAGATCCCAAATTACCCATGTCTAACAATAGCCAAATTAATATGAATAAAATACATTCTCTAAAATGCTTGTATGCAAATGCTAGAAGTCTAAAAAATAAGATGGGAGAGTTAGAATATATAGCACTAAATGAAAGGTTAGATATGACTGGAATATCAGAGACATGGTGGAAGGAGGACAACCAGTGGGATACTGTGATACCTGGGTACAAACTATATCGTAATGATAGAGCTGATCAAATTGGTAGAGGGGTTGCTCTCTATGTTAGAGAGGGCATTGAGTCAGAAGGGATTAAAGTTTTGCAGGAAACAAAATCTGCTGTAGAATCTATATGGATTGAATTTCCATATAAAAGGGGGAAGGCAATGGCAGTGAGGGTGTAATATTGAGCGCCTGGCCAGAATGACCAAATGGATGATGAAATGCTCAAAGAAATCAAGGAAGCTAACAAAAGTTACAGCACAGTAATAATAATGGGTGATTTCAAATACCCCGGTATCGACTGGATCAGTGTCACGTCAGGACATGCTAGGGAGATAAAGTTCCTAGATGAAATAAATGACTGCTTCTTGGAGCAGCTTGTTCATGAACCGACCAGAGGGGAAGCCATATTAGACCTAATCCTTAGTGGAACACCAGATCTAGTGCAAGAGATAAGGATGTTGGGGCCACTTGGCAATAGTGATCATAGCATGATCGCCTTTGATTTAATTAGTGAAGGAGGGGTAGTAAGGAAATCCACAGTACTACCTTTTAACTTTCGAAAGGGAGACTATGATAAAATGAGGAAAACAGTTAAGAAAAAACTAAAAGGAGCAGTTGCAAAGGTTAAAGACGTACATCAGGCTTGGCTGTTGTTGAAAAATACTATCTTGGAAGCCCAGACCAGCTGTATTCCACGCTTTAAGAAAAGTGGAAGGAAGTCCAAAAAACTGTCAGCATGGTTTAAAGGTGAGGTCAGAGAGGCTGTTGCCAAAAAAGCATCTTTCAGGAAATGGAAAAAAGAGCCAAACGACAAAACCTGGAAACAGCACAAGCACTGGCAAGTCAAATGCAAGGCATTGATAAGGCAGGCAAAGGGAAAATTTGAGAAGAAGCTTGCTGTGGAAGCAAAAACGCGAAGTAAAGAACTTTTCAAGTACATTCGTAGCAAAAAACCTGTGAGAGAGTCAGTTGGTCCATTAGATGATAAAGGAGCACTAAGAGGCGACAAGGCGATAGCGGAGAGACTGAATGAATTCTTTGCTTCGGTCTTTACTGAGAAAGATGTAGGGATGTTACCCATGACTGAAGTGGTATTTAATGGTGCGGAAGAATTGAAGGAAATATCGATACATCGGGAAGATGTATTACAACTATTAGATAAACTGAAGAGTAGCAAATCACATGGGCCGGATGGTATACATCCAAGGGTGTTGAAAGAACTGAAATACGAGATTGCAGACCTGCTATTAGTAATCTGTGAACTATCATTAAAATCATCTCTAATACCTGAAGATTGGAGGATCGCCAATGTAACACCAATTTTTAAAAAGGGTTCCAGGGGTGATCCGGGAAACTACAGACCGGTGATCCTGACATCAGTACCGGGAAAAATGGTAGAAACCATCATAAAGAATAAAATTACTCAGCATGTAGATAGTCATGACCTAATGGGAGACAACTAACATGGCTTTAGACAAGGAAGATCTTGTCTTACTAATCTGTTATGTTTTTTTTGAAGGAGTGAATAATCAGGTGGACAAAGGTGAGGCGGTTGATATTGTGTATCTGGACTTTCAGAAAGCCTTTGACAAGGTCCCTCATGAGAGACTTTTGGCAAAACTAAAGAGTCATGGGATAGGAGGCAGTGTACTATTGTGGATCAGGAACTGGTTAAAAGATAGAAAGCAGAGGGTAGGGCTAAATGGCCAATTTTCCCAATGGAGAAAGGTGAATAGTGGTGTACCCCAAGGATCTGTGCTGGGTCCGCTGCATAAATGACCTGGAAAGTGGAATAACGAGTGAAGTTATCAAATCTGCAGATGACACAAAACTATTTAAAATTGTTAAAACCCAAGAGGATTGTGGAAAATTGCAAGAGGATCTTGATAAATTGGAAGACTGGGCATCAAAATGGCAGATGAAGTTTAATGTGGGCAAGTGCAAGGTTATGCACCTAGGGAAGAACAACCCAAACTATGCAAGGTTCCACATTAGGAACCAGCACCCAGGAAAAAGATTTAGGCGTCATTGTGGATACCATGTTAAAACCTTCGGCCCAGTGTGCAGCGGCGGCCAAGAGAGCAAATAGAATGCTAGGTATGATAAGGAAAGGAATGGAAAATAAAACAAAAGATATAATGCCTCTATATCATTCCATGGTGAGACCGCACCTTGAATATTGTGTGCAATTCTGGTCGCCGTATCTTAAAAAGGATATAGCGATTTTAGAAAAGGTTCAGAGAAGAGCCACCAAAATGGTAAAGGGGATGGAAGGATACTCCTATGAAGAAAGGCTAAAAAGGTTAGGGCTCTTTAACCTGGAAAAGAGACGGCTGAGGGGAGATATGATAGAAGTCTATAAATTAATGAACGGAGTGGAACGGGTAAATGTAGATCGATTGTTTACCTTATCAGAATATAGAAAGACTAGGGGACATGCAATGAAGCTACAGGGTAAACTATTTAAGACTAATAAAAGAAAATATTTTTTCACTCAACGTGTAATCAAACTCTGGAATTTGTTACCGGAGGATGTAGTAAAGGCTGTTAGTGTAGCTGGGTTTAAAAAAGGTTTGGACATGTTCCTGGAGGAAAGGTCCATACACCATTATTAAGAAGGGACCCAGGATATCAATGCTTGAACCAATACAAGCATTGTGGAACCTGTGTCCCTTGGGGAAACTGCTAGGTACATATGACCTAGATTGGCCACTGTTGGAAACAGAATACTGGGCTTGATGGACCTTGGTCTGACCCAGTATGGCATATCTTATGCTCTTATGTTCTTATTCCCTGCACAGGGGATTTGCTATTTGGTGACAAAGTCAAGGATACTGTCAACATCATGAAGGAGCACAGTACCACCATGTAGACCCTTGTGGAGGAGGGCCTCGAATGCAACACCAACAGCAGGAAATGCGACTACCACTGCAAGTCTTACTCCTCTTCTAGACAGAATAACTCCTACCACAAATGGCAGGCCCCGCAGTAAAGCAGCAGTCATACCAGGTGCCCTATCAGCAGAAATACTGCCAGAGAGAGCGGAAACAGCAGAAATAAACCTCATCTCCATCCGGGATGAGCAACCTTTCCTTTTGACAGTACATGCTCGGATGGGCCCCCAGCTGGAACCCCGGTGGAGGGGGGGCGTGACTCTCAGCTTTCTTCAATTCCTGGGCACAGATCATGATGGACAAGTAGGTCATCCAAATCATAGCAGAGGGTTCTCATCACTATCCCAACATCCCCACCCAGCACCGAGATCCCCTCTCCCCCCCCCCCCCCCGCACTTGATACCTGCCATGGCAGAGGAAATCCTGTCCCTCCTGGCATCCCGGGCGATAGAATCCGGAAGAGCTCAACAGCGGATTTTACTCCAGAGATGCTTTCTCATACCCAAGAAGATGGGAGGGGTTCGCCCCATCCTCAACCTGAGGAAATTCATATTCAAGGAGACGTTTCAGATGTAATCATTAGAGTCCATACTACCCCTCATCCAAGCGGGAGACTGGCTGACTGCCCTGGACTTGCACACATTTATTTATTTTTTTAGTTTTATATACCGCACTTTTTATAATCAGCGCGGTTTACAGAAGAACTTCTCATTACAAGGAACAGGTTAAATTACATGGAACAAGTTACAATGAATAAGTAAACATAAGTTAACGCAATAACAGATTACATTAAATATGTGAACAAGAACTTAACAAAGTGAACATAGACACAACATCCCCATCCACAGTTTGCACAGATGATACTTGCGCTTCCAGATGCTGGGCAGCCACTACCAGTACATAGTCCTATCCTTCGGCCCATCTCCAGCCCTGAGGGTGTTCACCAAGTGTATTGCTGTGGCGATGGCTCAGCTTTGCAAGCAGGGCGTCTATGTCTTTCTGTACCTTGACAACTGGCTCCTCTCAGCATCCTCGCTGCAAGAGACATGAGTTGCAGTCAGGCAGGCTGGCCATCACCCTCCCAACTTTCCTAGGATTCCTGATAAATTACCAGAAATCACACCTGCAGCCCACTCAATGCCTGGAGTTTATTGGGGTGGACATTGACATCACAGCCTCCAGAGTGCTCCTCTCTGTTCAACAGGTGGACGCGATCACCTCCCTGACCCACAGCATCTCCTTGGCCAACAAAGCCATCGCACAAATTCTTCTCCGTCTCCTGGACCACATGATGGTGATGACACAGGTGCTACCCTTGCAAAGCTGCGCATGTGCCATCTACAGTGGCATCTCCGCTCCCACTGGAACCAACATGCTCAGCCACTATCCATGTGCAGTGCCCTGGACAAGGAGGTATGGGGGTTCCTCCTTTGGTGCACCCTCCTTGGAAATCTCGGGGAAAGTAGATCTTTCCAACAGCCAGTGCTCCAAACTCATCACCACTGATGCCTCCACCACAGGCTGGGGGGCTCACATGCACCAGCTACACACCCAAGGGTCTTGGACCGTGACATAACAGACACGCTACATCAAGTACAGATAAGTAAGCTCACTTTCTCCTCTTCAGCTCAGTTGGTGCTCTACAAACACAGGCAAGTGAAGCCTACTCGTCCTGCTTTAGGACTTAAGAGCTCAGCACTCTGCTCTTTACTTTCATTGCTTATTTACCTGATTGTATTCAAGGTTACCCCCCACCCCCAAAGCTACAACCTAGCCAAGCACCTTCAGTGCTGCAGAAACAGACTTGACCTACTTTGTCTCCTTGCCCCTGCCAGTTGCCTCCCCATTCTCAGTGGCTTTCAACAGGTTTCCCAGCACTGTCACCATAAACCAATGGGGTCCATTACCTTACTGTAAGTGACATAGGTAACATAGTATATGATGGCAGATAAAGACCAGTATAGTCCATCTAGTCTGCCCAGCAAGGCGGCAAGAGTAGGTGCACCTGCTGCTCCATGCAGGTCACCCCTTTCATACCTTTGTTTAGGAGTGTACCCACTGCTCCATGTAGGTCACCCCTATTTACTGAGATATGAGATAGTTCTGTTTGTTTTGATTTTATCCTATTGCTATAAAGAGCTCCACTGTGTCTGTCCCATGCCATTTTGAATTCTGTCACTGTATTTGCCCACACCACTTCCATCGGGGGGGGGGGGGGCGGGGGGGCATTCCAAGCATTCACCACCCTTTCAGTGAAAAAGTATTTCCCGACATTGCCTTTCAGTTTACCCCCTTGCAGCTTCATGTTATGCCCTCTAGTTTTACAGCTTCCCTGTCTTCAGAAGAGGTTTGTTTGTTCATTAATTCTCTTTAAGTATTTAAAGGTCTGAATCATATCTCCCCTGTTCCTCCTCTCCTCCAGAGTGTACATATTTAGGTCTTCAAATCTCTTCTCATAAGTCTTCTGACACAGGCTCCAAATCATTTTGTTTGCCTTCCTCTGAACCGTTTCCAGCCTTTTTATGTCCCTTGCGAGAGATGGTCTCCAAAACTGAACACAATATTGCAAGTGAGGTCTTGCCAGTGACTTGTACAGTACACACAATAAATGCGGTCACGTTTATCAGAGGGTTTTGGATAACCAAAGACTAAAAAGTATATATCCCTCCAAATACAACAAGAGATGTATAGATTAAAGTTTATCACTATCAACTGTGACCACTCTTTTAATCACAGAGGAGTGTTAGAACCCGGGGTCTCAGACCGTGACAACAACTTCCTGGGCTTTTAGCTCCTATAAGGAAGATGTGCTCCTTTGCATCAATGACCTCTCCGGTTCAAAAAATTTTTACGATAATCTTAATATCTCTTGAGTTTTGTTAAAGTTGTAACCTCTCAATAAATGTTCACACTCATTTGTGGTTTAATCTCTAAAAAATCGTAGAAAAATCTTTAAGTAAATGTGCTTATCTCAGAATAAGAAAGACGAGTTGCCCCAACGCCATCATTCGGGTGCCGGCCCTGCGTTTCGATTCTTCCTCGGGGGGGGGGTCATCAATTCATGAAATAGCACTAGCAATAAATAAAGAGATCTTACAATTTATAAAAGCTCAAAACATAATGCCATAATCTGTATTTCAATGCGAACATCAAACCGTTCACTCTTACCATTGAATCTTTATGGTTAGGAATCTGAAAGTAACAAGTAATCATTTGGCCACTCACAGGCTCACCGACTAACTTTCAGACGCCGCGCATGCGTATCAATATCACAGCTGGGATTTAAATAACCCTACGCTGACGTGCATTGACTGCAAAAAGGGGTGAAGCAGTCACCGCACTTTTTTCAAGAAAAACAGGATTAAATACAGGCTCTCCACTCGATCATGTTGTTTAAATCCCCTGGGGAGAACGGATTGCAATCTGTATATCCATGCTTGTTCTTGAATGAGCAAAGTTTTAGCTCGAGATTTTCCTGCTCTTCCCGCTGGTAATGCCTCAATACCAAAACATCTTAGCTCTTCAAATGTGCCACCAAGGGGGCCTCCAAAACATGACATTTAAGCCTACTCCGATGTTCGTTCATACGAACCCGAAATTGTCGAATGGTTTTGCCAACGTACAGCAAACCGCATAGGCATCTAATACCATAAACAATGTGGTCGGAACCGCAGGAAGTAAAGTGTCTCAATCTATAAGTTACTCCATGATAGGTGAACTCCGTTATCTCGTCAGTTATGGAACAAATATTGCAACCGCCACATTTCAAATGTCCCACTGTTCTCTCTTGTATACTTGATGAAAAGGACTGCAATTTAGCTGGACTCAGCTTTTCTTTTAGATTTTGATGTCGGGTCCAAACGCAACGGATAGTTTTATTCTGTAGCCCAGGTAATGTGCTCAATACATTTTGATGCCGTTTTAGCACACGTTTAATACTACCGGTAAATGGGGAGAATTTGGTAATAAAATTAATAGTACCAGTGTCCAAATGCTCAGATTTATTCCGCGGTTGCAGCAATAGTGCTCTGTTATATAAAGCCCTCTTATAGGCCATTTTAATAATTGGGGTGGGATAGCCCCTATCTATAAACATACGTGTCAAATCACCAGCTTGCTTCCTGTATTGTTCTGGACTGGAACAATTCCTGCGATATCTAATAAATTGGGACAGAGGAAGACTGTCCCGTAATTGTCGTGGATGCTTACTATGATAATGAAGGATTGTATTTCTGTCGGTAGATTTTTTATGTACAGAAGTGACCCAGCCTTGACTGCTTTTTTGTACTACTACGTCCAAAAAAACCACTTGCTGTTCGTCAAAAGTACATGTAAATTGTATGTGAGCATTCACTCCGTTCAACCAGCTCATGAACTCTTTTAGTTGATGAGCAGTGCCTTTCCATAATACAAACACGTCATCTATATAACGCTTCCACACTATCAAACAATCCTTATATGGTGATAACGTAAGCCATTGGCGCTCGTAGGTTTCCATATACAAATTTGCTACGGATGGGGCACAGGTGGCTCCCATGGCCACCCCGGATAATTGCTGATAAAGAATGCCCTCGAATTCAAAATAGTTCCGAAAGATGGTAAGTTTAGCCAAACGAGAAACAAAGTCAATGTGTGCAGTAGATAGATCTCCACGGTTCCGCATAGAGGACATTATTACTTCATAAGCTGCTTCTTGTGGTATACTCGTGTACAAAGAAGAAACGTCCAGCGTTGCTAGGAAGACGTCTGTCCTCAAAGCCCATTCAGAATGGTCAGCTAACATATTCAGAAAATGAGAGGTATCCTTTATGTAAGAAGGGATATTTACCATCAACGGACGCAAAAAAGAATCCAAATACATTGAAAGTGGTTCTAAGATAGTTCCTTTTGTGGACACTATCGGTCTTCCCGGTGGATTACGCTCATCTTTGTGTATTTTGGGAACCAAATAAAATTGTGCAACAGTAGGAGAAGGCTCATTAAGGAAAGCCCATTCTTTTTTAGTAATTAAACTATTTTCCAACGCTTGAGAAGTAATAAGCTTGATCTCCTTTTGGAGAGCTACTGTGGGATCCTGTGACAGAATCTGGTATGTATCCACCTGAGACAATTGTCGCTCCGCTTCTTGTAAGTATTGTGATCGGTTCATGATGACCACAGCTCCCCCTTTGTCTGCCCGATGAATCACTATATTAGGATGAGACTGTGGTTCTAACAAGGCAGCATTTTCCTCCAAAGTGAAAAACTTTGATGTCCGTTTACTAGTTTTTTCCAATTTTGTTATGTCATTCAATACCAAATCTTTAAACAGAGCTAAAGCTGGATGTAGAGGCCCTGGGGGCATCCACGTAGATTTTATAGGTAAAGGAATACGTCCTATGTCAGTTAGAGGGCGCGTGTGTTGTGGGGGAGACTCTTGAGTGGCGAAAAATATTTTTAATTGAAGTTTCCTCAAGAGGTTTTCAATATCCACCCGAAACTGAAAGCTATTGAACCGAATCTCCGGGACAAATGACATACCCTTGTTCAGGACCATCAAATGATGTTCAGTTAAAGGGAATTGTGATATATTAATAACCAATGATTCCACTGAAGAAGGATTACTAGACCGTTCATCTAAAGTTGTAGTAGTAACTACTCGCGCTGGCGGCCTATTCCTCTGCCGCGTTGTTTTCCCCGGCCGCTGTTTTTCTTCTTTGTCTTTTTTGTGTCCTCGATCGGAAAATCCTCTCGTGATGATTTTGTAGAGTTGGAGGAACCCGTATCATCTAATGATGTGTCAAACTCTACCCGTTTAAATGACTTTTTAAGTTTCCGTTTCGGATTTTGCCATGGGTATACATACCCCGATGTGTAGTCGTTAAAATCCCGTTGAAGCTTCTTCATTTTAACTTGTTTCACCTCATCATGCAACGATTGAGTTTGTTTGTTTAATTCTTCCGTCTTTAGTTCATAACGGGCAGGAGATTCATCTTTTTTAAGGCTTGACAACATCATATCAATTTCCTGTTGAAGAGTTTCTAAAGCAGTAGAAATGGTATCAATGATTAAAACCATTAAATCAAGGGAGCATTTATTTAAAATGCCGATCCATTTCTCCATAAATTCTAAATCAGTAGTAAACAATTTGGGTTCCTTGTATACGCGGAGACCCCAGGGTATCTGTTGCCGTCGGATGTATTCAATAAGGGATAGCTTGTGTAGCTCCATCCTAACCTTACGGTTTTGCAGCTTTAAAACTTCTTCCCAATTAGTAACACTAATGTCGTTTACATTTGTAGCTTCAAGGGTGAATAGCGTCGCATCCTTACATAATTTGGCAATGTGATTTTCTTTGTAGCTGTGAACTGTTTTCCACATTGGACCTTCCATGGTTTGTGAGTACACACAATAAATGCGGTCACGTTTATCAGAGGGTTTTGGATAACCAAAGACTAAAAAGTATATATCCCTCCAAATACAACAAGAGATGTATAGATTAAAGTTTATCACTATCAACTGTGACCACTCTTTTAATCACAGAGGAGTGTTAGAACCCGGGGTCTCAGACCGTGACAACAACTTCCTGGGCTTTTAGCTCCTATAAGGAAGATGTGCTCCTTTGCATCAATGACCTCTCTGGTTCAAAAAATTCTCACGATAATCTTAATATCTCTTGAGTTTTGTTAAAGTTGTAACTTCTCAATAAATGTTCACACTCATTTGTGGTTTAATCTCTAAAAAATCTTTAAGTAAATGTGCGTTTGGACCCGACATCAAAATCTAAAAGAAAAGCTGAGTCCAGCTAAATTGCGGTCCTTTTCATCAAGTATACAAGAGAGAACAATGGGACATTTGAAATGTGGCGGTTGCAATATTTGTTCCATAACTGACGAGATAACGGAGTTCACCTATCATGGAGTAACTTATAGATTGAGACACTTTACTTCCTGCGGTTCCGACCACATTGTTTATGGCATTAGATGCCCATGCGGTTTGCTGCACGTTGGCAAAACCATTCGACAATTTCGGGTTCGTATGAACGAACATCGGAGTAGGCTTAAATGTCATGTTTTGGAGGCCCCCTTGGTGGCACATTGTGCACAACATCAGCATACATTTGAAGAGCTAAGATGTTTTGGTATTGAGGCATTACCAGCGGGAAGAGCAGGAAAATCTTGAGCTAAAACTTTGCTCATTCAAGAACAAGCATGGATATACAGATTGCAATCCGTCTCCCCAGGGGGTTTAAGCAACATGATCGAGTGGAGAGCCTGTATTTAATCCTGTTTTTCTTGAAAAAAGTGCAGTGACTGCTTCACCCCTTTTTGCAGTCAATGCACATCAGCGTAGGGTTATTTAAATCCCAGCTATGATATTGATACGCATGCGCGGCGTCTGAAAGCTAGTCGGTGAGCCTGTGAGTGGCCAAATGATTACTTGTTACTTTCAGATTCCTAACCATAAAGATTCAACGGTAAGAGTGAACGGTTTGATGTTCGCATTGAAATACAGATTATGGCATTATGTTTTGAGCTTTTATAAATTGTAAGATCTCTTTATTTATTGCTAGTGCTATTTCATGAATTGATGACCCCCCCTGAGGAAGAATCGAAACGCAGGGCCGGCACCCGAATGGTGGCGTTGGGGCAACTCGTCTTTCTTGTTCTGAGATAAGCACATTTACTTAAAGATTTTTCTACGATTTTTTAGAGATTAAACCACAAATGAGTGTGAACATTTATTGAGAAGTTACAACTTTAGCAAAACTCAAGAGATATTACGATTATCATGAGAATTTTTTTGAACCGGAGAGGTCATTGATGCAAAGGAGCACATCTTCCTTATAGGAGCTAAAAGCCCAGGAAGTTGTTGTCACGGTCTGAGACCCCGGGTTCTAACACTCCTCTGTGATTAAAAGAGTGGTCACAGTTGATAGTGATAAACTTTAATCTATACATCTCTTGTTGTATTTGGAGGGATATATACTTTTTAGTCTTTAGTGACTTGAACAGTGGCATTAGTACCTCTTCCTTTCTGCTGGTAATTCCTCTCTGTATGCAACCCAGCATCCTTCTGGCTTTTGCCACCGCCTTGTCACACTATTTTGCTACCTTGAGATCCTCAGAAACAGTCACTACGAGGTCCTTCTCCTGGTCTGTGCACACCAATCTCTCTCCCCCTATCGCATACAGTTCCCTTGGATTTCTGCTTCCCAAGTGCATGACAGTGCACTTATTCACGTTAAATCTTCCAAAGGTTTCCCAATCTGTCCTCCAAGCCTCAGCCAAATCTGACTTTCTACCAGCGTTCTCTCACTGTCGCCATGAGAATCGCAGTCCTTCAGTGGGGACTATAAAGTCTGTCTTCTTCCTAACAGCCAGCTCCCTCTCACTCTCTACTAGTGAGGATTCCAATACAACCTGCCTCTCTTCCCACAGACTATCCACTCCAGCATAGCAAGTCTCCTGCCCACTATCTGGCCCTCCCTCTGTCAGTGAGAATTGCCATTCACTGGGTATCTGGTATTTACTCTCAGACTACCCTCCTAGTACAGAAGGTCTCCAGTCTACTACCAGTGAGACTTACATTACAACTGGATACCTGGCATTCACCCATCAGGCTTCCCACCCAACATAGTAGAATTCCAACCCACTATCTGGCCTAGCTTACCTTAGTTGGTCTTCTCTGCTCACAGCAGGGAGCAGACAGTCTTCATGAGGGTCTCTCCAGGGCCCCCTCCCCCCCCCCCCTTGGGTTTTGGCTCTCAGCTCTTTTATCCAGTTTAAGGTGAACATAAGATATGCCATACTGGGTCAGACCAAGGTCCATCAAGCCCAGTATCCTGTTTCTAACAGTGGCCAATTAGGTCATAAGTACCTAGCAGTTTCCCCAAAAAACACAGGTTCCTCAATGCTTGTATTGGGTCAAGCAGTGGAGCCGCTCCCTCTTTGCCTGCCTGGGGCATTCAAGCTTCCCCTGCAGTTTCTCAGTGTGTGTGCACGCATCCCTCTATTAGAGCTCCCCCTAGCTCTTATTGGCTGGAAGCACTTATGTGATCACAAATTCCTTTCGTAATGCAAAACCTTTTTATTTTTCAGTTGCCATAAAGACACTTTAAAATTGCTGTAACTCTGCTTGTTTATCAAATTCATCATTTATTATCTGCTGTTTCATTTGATTGGCCACCTTTGTAATTTGCTCTTTAATTTCCTTCTCCATCTCAATTGTATTTTCCACACTCAAGAACATGAGATATAGCCTACATTTTGTTAATGCAGAGTTTCCATTTATCTGAAAATTTCTTATTCTTTTCAAACATTTTTGGTTCTTTTATCACCCTTAGACCATGATGTATAGTGTGATTCTTGATGTATTGTACCAATGTATATCTCTGTAGTTCATCATGAGGTAAACTTTTATGAATTGCTAATAGTTCACGCCAAAAAAGTGAACATTTTTGCTTGGTTGCCTGGTCCAATAAAGCCCAGCGTTATACGAGTCATTTGTTCATGGGAATATACCAGTTTATTATCTCAAATGTTACTAAAAATCACCATTGGTGGGCCGATGATAATAACTATGGTGCAGTAAAGCTTGAGACAATTAACTGGTGTACTCCCATTTTTGATGGTCCTGGGAATTGCAGAAATGGAGAAATTCACACAAAAATTTTGGGTTAGGATGTAATAGGGTTCCTATGCATTAAAATAATGTCAATTTTTTTAAGTGAGCTTCTTATAAAATAGACAAGTTGTTTAAAAGTTTTATAGGCACTGTTATAAAGTTACCCTTAAGTGTATACTTTATAACTTGTTTTGTTACTTTTATCAATAAAAGTGTTCTAGATCTTTTTTCCTATCATACAAGTATGTTATATGACCTGTAGCACAGACATCTATGGAATATAGTCCCATGCAAAATGCAATGTGTGCCTTTGAATCAGTATTGACTCATGGCAACCCAGTAGCTTCTGGGTTTTCGTGGCAGGGTGACCAGTAGTAGATTGTCAGCCCTTTCTTCCGAGGCAATGGAGGGTTAAGTGACTTGCCCAAGGCCACAAGGAGTGCTAGTGGGAATTGAACTCTGATCTACTTGGTTACCAAGCCAGTGCTCTAACCACTAGGCTACTCCTTCACATTATAATTTATTAAAATCATCTTTGTACCAAGGTTATTTTTCTTACAGCAAAATGTTTCTACTGATGAGAGCACAGAGGACTTAATCATTCAGAACGTGAACTCTGTTTTATATACCAATTTTAGAAAATGCTCTGTATGATTAGCCCTGCACCATCTATGCTTTTTCTAGATTGTACTGTATGGATGATAGCAGATGTATAACACTGATCTTTTATTTTGCAGTCGAGAGACACACAAGATTGCGGTGTTCTATGTTGCAGATGGACAAGAAGATAAACATTCCATCCTTTCTAA
The DNA here is from genome assembly GCA_033557465.1 of Ichthyophis bannanicus. Taxonomy (NCBI): domain Eukaryota; kingdom Metazoa; phylum Chordata; class Amphibia; order Gymnophiona; family Ichthyophiidae; genus Ichthyophis; species Ichthyophis bannanicus. The sequence continues at coordinate 205,980,797 of CM066037.1, forward strand.
TACTGCAGGAAGTCAAGCATATGAAGACTTTGTAGCTGGTCTTGGTTGGGAGGTATGTAAATCTATTTACCTTCAGTTTAAGAAATTCAGTGAAAATTCTTCAGCTAGGTTTTATGGGAGAAGTAAGATATATTATTCTCTTTAATCTTCATTTCCAGTCTTCTTACCAGTTAGAGATGAGTAAATAGATTCATTTTTTTGAACCTAGGTAGATCCCATAAACACACATACCCAAAAGCAGCAGCAATGGTTCTTTGAGAAATAAGCACTTTGAAATCAAAATTCACTTAATTATTTCACTCCACTAAATGTGTATTTTAGAGAAGGCCCACCAGTGGTTAGAAAAAAACCCCAAACCTCTATATCAGTCACACCAGTGTCTCTTAAATATTTCCGCAGTTATTTTAGATAATCTCTCAAGGGTATAGTGTCTTCTAACAAAGGTTTTGTATGCATTTTCACGATATTGTGCACTAGCTGAATTTCCTGTTGTTTCTATGCCTGATCTCTTTTCACTCCCTGTCACTTTCCCATCAGGCTGTGTAAGTAGACCCATTTTTCCTAGACTCTTGTAAGAGAAATTTACAGATTCTGAAAATCAAGTCCATAATACCTCTCCCCTTGTACCATTATTCAAGAACAGAAGATATTTGAGCAGTTTGGTATTGTATATCTTTCCTTTCAACTGCAAATACTAATACTAATAAATAATAATCTCTATCGTAAACATATTTGGGATACTATTCCTTCTTAAAAAAACATATCTGGGATTTTTGAGATAGTTAAATTTTTGTTGTTTTAAATAGATGTTTTTTTCCACTTGTGAACATTAGCTGTGCCAAAATACTTTGACAACTTGGGAATTTTAGGGATGTGAAAGAAGTTATGGCATATTTGGATTTTCAGAAGGCATTTGGCAAATTCCTTCATGAACAATGTTCCCTCTAAGCTGTACAAGTGTGCATGCACACAGATTGTGAACCTTGTGCACACAACAAAACATAGCACAAACAAAGATATAATACTGAGGCAAATTTGAATTAGTTGGTATAAAGCAGCACAGAGAAAGCAAGCTATTCACATCTCTTGATCTTAACAGCTGAGCACAATTACTTAGCCTAAATTGGCTTTCTGCTTAGTTGTTTGGCATAGGCTGGCATTATAATATTAAGATTTAATGATTGACAGTGTCACCAGCAATGCTCTTTCCAAGCTGTACAAGAGTGCTGCTATAGACAAATTTTGTTGCATTCAGTTATTTTTATTAGCATTTAAAGAAACAATTAATGGTAAACAAAACCAACTCGACAGTTCCTACGCATGAATTTTTATGTCCAGCTTCCATCATTGCCGGTTTCTGTCCTGTAACTTACTATACTGCCTCCAACTTCTATCTGTCTTCTAGCATCATTTCCACCCTGCAGCTCACCACTCTCCTGCCATTTCAGTTCCATGGGGGAAAGGGGAGAGGAGGGGGCTGGTTCTCAGCACAAGTCTATGAAATTATTATAGTATGTTAGCAATGAAAAAGGTGTACTCAATGGAATCACTTTTAAGACAGAATTTCTGTAACTTCAAAGAATCTGTAAGTAAGACATAAATAATACTAATGTATTCTGTTATGGTGGTGGTAATAAACATTTAATAATTTCCTTAATTTTATCTCCTTGTTATGATTGCAATTTTTAATCAATAATTCTGCTGCACACAATTGCTCAAAAATTTGGTCAGTAGAAATTTTTGAACACAAGCCATCAATTCCTAAGAGGGAGCATTGCTCTTAAAGACCCCTCATGAAATTAAAAGCCATGGAATAGGAGACAGTGCCCTATTGTAGACTGGAAATTAATTAAAAGACAGGAAGCTGATTAGATATAAATGGAAAAAGGTCAGTAGTGGAGTGTCTAGTGGACTGTACTGCGACCTCTGCATTAAAGGAGCAATGAACGAAGTGATCAAATTTTCTGATAACACAAAATTATTGAAATTTGTTACATACAACAGCAAAGGATTGTGAGGAATTCTGGAAGTATCTTGTGACTATTTTCATTGATGGAGAGGGCTTAGGAACAGCAAGCAGGCAAGATCCTCAGATTAGCTCTCCAGTGAACAGGAACACCTGAGTCAGGGTAGGTTTAGCGGTGTGTGTTCTGCCTGTAGCAGCCACCTTCCCTTCAGGTTGAGTCATTTAATGCTGGAGGTTACCAGGGCTTGTCTGCACAGAGCCTAGGGTGGGAAGCCAGAAGCCAGGAAAACCCAGAAAGAGGATGGAGAACAGAAACTAATTAATAAGACTCTGAAGAGAGGCAAGACTGGAACAAGGTTAAGAAGGCTTCTGTAGAGAACACTCAGAAAAGCAGTGAGGAGCTAAAGCACCAGGTGACACTGCATGATGCAGACCAAGCTCTGAGCATTAGCTGTAAATTTGAGAGACACAGATCATACTCCATATAGCCTGGCTTAGGAGGTGAGGTTCATGACTGTCATAGTATATAAAAAACTAACCCATTGGGGGAAAGTGCCCCAAGGATTAGAGAGCAAAACTGAGAATATTATGCTTCTGTATAGATTTATAGCATGAGTGCCCATTGAGTATTGTGTGCAGTTTTGGTTGCCTCAGTCTCAGAAAAGAGATAGCAGAGCTGGGGAAAGGTACAGAAAAGAGCAGCAACAATTATTATTAGCCTGGTAGACTTCGGAGAGCCATTGTTCATCCCTGGTCTGACTCAGCGTAGATCATCTCAGGTTCTTACTTTCTGTAAATTCTTATGATAATCTGAGTGTATAATCTAAAATCAGCAAAATGATGTTCATTTTCCTTCAAACTCTCAGGAAAATCCTAAAACGTCCCTCTTTAATATTGTAGAAATTAAAATTTTATTAGTGGCTATCCAGTGCTTATAAGGCTAATCTCTCCCTAACCCCACACTCAAAGATACACTGTACCTGAGAGGTATCCATTAGAGAGAATCGTACCGCAGGGATCAACACTTTCCACAGTTCTATTTAACATCTATCTTCACCCTCTTTTGTTCTTTGCTCTGTTTTTCAGATGTTGTGAATATCATACAGCTTTTATGCAGACATTAGTCTGTATGGGTGACAGTGTAAAAAGTGTGGCTGAAAGAAAATAGTCTTAACTTAGTTTCCAAGTCATACTGCTAGACCAGTCCAGACAAACAGGTTATGCACCCCTGCCAGCAGATCTTGGAGACAGAGAATTCCACCAGAGCTCTGATTGGGTGGAGTCTGGTGATATACAGCTACCCCTAGGGGTCCCTGTCAGTATTTCTCTGTCTCCAGCAGATCTGGATGCTTTTTTGTTTTACTCCTTCAAAATTCATCTGCTTTACATCTGGGATTTCCTTTGATTCCTTCTGCCCCCTGTTGTTGCCAGATTAATTTCTAGGCACCAGGGAGAGGTTTTCCAGCTGATCCCCTGTTCACAGTGGTGATCGCTGATGAGAAGGCTCCCCAGCACTAGTCCTGCTGTAGCAGCAGATAAGCATGCAATAAATAAATCCAGGAGTCTTTTCAAGGATCCAAGCCAGTTTAATGTGCACATGGCTCAAGCAAAAGCAATTTCAAAATGGCTGAGCAATGGCTTCTAGTAAAACAACAACTTTTATAGCTTTCTTGTCCATTCTAAGCATAGGCAAACTTTTCATTGGTCCCAGTACCCCTCTCACCCATCTATTGGTCCCGGTACTGATATGGCTACCCAATCGGGACTCTGGTCTGGGCTCAGCACCTGGTTGCCCCCCTTCTAGTCCCAATTACAATGGTCAGTGTCTCTAACTTGTTACATCTCTCCTCCAAGGTCGCTTAGCTTGTTAAAACATATGGGAAGCAGGGCACTATAACCTTGCTTTTGCAGAGTTAATTAATTCCATAGAAGCATAGCACACCTTATCAGTACCAATTAAACTTGTTTTTCTATATTTTCTAAGTTTCGTTTCTGCTTAGCTATGTTCAGTTAAACTGAGTTAAGTTTCAATTCTATGGTGTCATCATTCAGGGGGGTTTTCATTCCTCTGGGCCTAACTACAGGCTTCAGTTACAGGTCAAGCTGCTCAGGCCTGTCTGCTTAGTTCAATTAGCATGGATCATAGGCCGTCGCCTACCACATTCCCCCCTTTGATTATTCTCACCCGCATGTTAATAAGGTGTGAGAATCAAATCACATAATACTAGGTAAAGGTATCACTCTGTGGTATAGGGTAGTAAGTTCACATAGCTAGCATCTTTGTAGCTGTCTTACGCTCTACAGTGTTATTAATAACTGAAGTTATCATTTGCAAGCAAAATGGCAAGAAACAAGGGAGCAACAGGCAGATAGTCAAAGTCCATAGTTTGGCAAGAGTGGGAAAAAGAACTAAAGGATTAGAAGGTTCGGTTGCATCTTTGTTGTGCTGTCGTAAAGCTTCTGATTTAGACAGACCAGCTGTCCATCCTTCGTAGTAGATTGTGGTCCAGTCCGAACAAAACACAAACTGTCAACAATGGGGTGGGCCAATACCCACTCACTAGTAGTATTATGTAAATCAGTCTGATTGTATAGGATAGAATAGTTCAGTTCTTGCGTCTCCCAGGGCCACTGATCTCCCATCTTAGTTCCTCCACAATAGAAACAGTCAGAAGTGTGGAGACTAGATGCTATTGCTCCAGTAAGTTCAAGAAATAAGTTCTGGTGGTGGTATGAGGAATTGCAACGGTGGCTTGCATAGCCTTGTAGAAAGTCAAGATCTAGAACAACTTTTGGATTGGAGAGTATACCAATGCAAGTATAGGAAGAATGATAAAACAAGGTCTGAGTGACCTTCGGTCCAGTTCATGTTGTACTTATACAGGCTGCCCAGGGAGATAAGGCAAAAGTCATTTCAAAGCACTCCAAGGCTGCTGCCAAAATAAAGCAATAATAATAATTCATAAACCGCTTTGATTGTATGATAAGGCGGTATAGAAATCCAATTAAATAAATAAATAAATAAATAATGGGCATAGTCTCTGGAAAATTGGTGGAACTGTCGACTTCCACAACAGATAATAGATGTAGGGTTGATTGTAGATCCTCAAGCTTCTGCCGTACGTAGACCTACCAGCTTTTTGGCAGGAGTAGGGCTGTAGATTCCAAAGTATCACTGTCCTCTGGGATGTCTCAATTTCTTAAAATATCATAGCATAGTCTCTTAGGCTATTATTGCTTCCTTAGAGCAGTTCACTCTTTAGGAGATCAAAACAGTCTTTTCAGAGTATTTAAACACAGTCTCTTAGAAGATTCAATTTCTTAACACAACACAGTCTCTTTCTGATGATTGCAGTTTTTTTTTTTTCCAGATGTGAGGCTTACCTTCAGATAAACAAACAGTCTTGAAACAGTGCAGTTTCTGAGGGACCAATAAGTCTTAGGTCCGTGGTTGTTGTCGTAGGGTGAGGTGCAATGGAGTCTCAGGATGCTGTACAGTAGTCCAGTGATCAGGTTCAAGAGCAGCTGCTGGCTTCACTTGATTATGATGGGTCCAAGGATCAAATTCTGCGACTTTTACTGCAGTTGGAGTTGACAGGATGACGACATAGGGTCCTCTCCAATGCAGGGCTAACAGTATCTTTCTCCACTCTTTGATCCACACCGAGACTCCAGGCTTGAAAGGATGCAGGGGTGCAGGCAAATTGATGAGTAATCGATTTTGTACTCAGGTATGAAGACTCCTGCAAAACAGAACTTAAAACCAATAGTTCATGTCTAATAATTTCAGATCCTATCTGTCTCATATCTCCTTTTATTTCCTATACAATAGGCAGGGGTTGCCCATACAGAATCTCAAAAAGGGAAACTCCTAAAGACTTAGCAGGGGCTAAGTATATCCTAAGAAGGGCTATGGGAAGAACCTGGGGCCACTTCAGGTAAACCTCTTGGCAAAGTTTAGACAACTGAGATTTCAGGGTTCTATTCATACATTCTACTTTTCCTAAATTCTGAGATCTATAGGCAGTATGTATCTATTAATATCGATATCTTGGGGCTATACTTAATGGACTTGCTTCCTAAGGTTATCCACCCTCATTCTTTGTACAGGGCCCCATATGCATGCAAGGTTGTAAGGGTATACTTGAAATCTGGGTACACATTTAGACAGGGCTCTTTTCCTATTGTTAGTGCTCTAGTGAGGACTATCAGTTCAGCTTTCTGTGGTGAAGTTTCTGGGGCCAGGGCTGAGGACTCAACTACCAAATCAGGGGTCACCACTGCATATCTAGCACAACAATGTCCATTGATGATGAAACTGCCTTCAGCCACAAAGAAAGTCTGTTCAGGGTTCTCCATAGGGACATCAGTCAAATCCAGGTGGCTTGAGAATACAGTGTCCATAATTTCTAAACAGTCATGATCAGGGGATCAAGACCAACTGATAACAACATAGCAGGATTGAAAGCTTGACTGACCCTTCAGTTGTATCTGGGGTTTTCACACAACATACTCTAATACTTCAACATTCATAGATTTGTTAGCTAGTAATTTCCTTTGTATTTCATATTGGTTAGAACAGAGTGTGGTACAGTAACTTGAAGATCCTATCTCAAAGGGATTTTTCTTTTAGTTTTTGCTTACTAGGAAGGCTGTAGCTGTAACAGCTTCTCAAATAAGGTCCAAGAGATTGAGTCAACACTCCCAGAACATTTCCTTGCGACTCATGAACATAGAGACTGCAAGGTTTTCTGGACATCGGGTAGACCCAGAACTGGTGATAACATCAGAGCGGTTTTCAAAGATCAAAAGACTGCATTCCTATTCAAGTCCCAATTCCAATGGAGACTTTTTCATTCCTTTGGTAGCTTGATACAATGTGATACAATGGTTTTGCTAGCAGCGCAAAATTGGGGATCCATATACAACAGTACCCTGTGGCACCCAAGAAGGCTCTCACTTGCCTCCTGGTGGTTGGAGTAGGAATACTGCATACAGCTGCTTTGCGTTCTGGTAAGGGTTCCAGGCGTTGAATTCCGCTGGACAACTGGAATCCTAGGTATTTAACTTGTTTGACATAATTATGCTTTGGCTCTTGAGACTTTGTATCCAGCCTCATTAAAAAGGTGCAAGAGTTCACTGGTGGCTGGTGGACATTCACTTTCTGAGTTGGTGGTTATGAGCAAGTTGTCCACATATTGAAGTAGAATTTTTTCTTTTTTTTTTTTTCTGGAGTTTCTGGATAACTTGTCAAATCTTTTGCTGAGTGAGGCGAGTTCTTGAATTCTTGAGGTAATCTTGTCCAGATGAGTTGGCCCCGCCTCCTTGTAGTGGGGTCTTGGGCTAAGCGTATGCAGAAAAAAACATCTTTTTAAGTCCAGAATGATGAAATGTATAGCTTCAGCAGAGATCAGTTCCAAGAGAATATAAGGATTTTGGTACCACTGGTTGTATAGTTTCAGCTGCATCATTCATTCTTCTTAGATCCTGCACTGGGCGGTAATCACCTGTCCCAGGCTTCTTGACTGGCTTGAGGGTGACAATGGCAGGGGCTATGTTCTTCGCTAGGCCAGGTGGATTATCTTCTGCCCATCCTCCAGGTGGGGCTATGAGGTTGGTAAGTGTACAGCTTGTTGCTTTGGATGCAGGTGAATAGAACCGCCATTCTTCTTCTTGGGGACAGTTAACACCATCAGGCCAGCAGATTTTGAGTTTCATTTTTTTCTTCCTTCAACAGAGGATATCTGTGCTTGAAGCTTTGCAAGCAGGTCTCGGCCCAAAAATGGAATAGGGCATTCAGGCATATACAGGAACTGGTACATTATTATTATTATTATTTTTTTCTAGTTCACACATGTGGTTCTGCAGAAAAGGCTTTGCGAGAAAAACACAGGGGCTACTGGCTTTAGTATTCTGTTCCTGTATCCCCCATAAAAGTCCATATATTGGTCCCCTATTTTGCAGACTGACTCCTGGGGACCCAGGGAAACTGGAGAGTCCGGTCTGGCCTAGTCTTCATCCATGCTGTAGCCCTCTCAGGCTGCCACTCACGCTATAGCTGCTCCACTCTCGTGCTGAAACACTGTGCTTGGTTTTATTCTGTCTATGACTTTGCAATCAAGTACTCCCCTCCTGGGGAGGAGTCAAGATACGGGCATTCACTTCTCTAATGTCCTTCTTTTTCTATAATGGGCGCACTCACACCCAGTTTTCACATCCGCTGCTCCTTCGATTAGGAAAACCTCCACATCATCCAACTAAAATATCTGTTCTCTTTTTCCATCTTATAATTTTTTACATTCTCTGTCCTCCTTCAACATCCACACACTTTCAAATCAACTCTTCCAGTAACTATCATGCCCGCAAATCCATCCAGTTCTTTGCAATTTCTGTTCATTAGTTCAATCAAGTCCTAAAACTTCTCAGTGTATAATGCAGTTTTTTTCAGTTCTAAACAAGTCTGGTCAGCTGACTTTCACTTCTAGTCCGGAGGGGGTGGACATTCCCCTGTTGCAGAGGTGGCTAGCAAACTACTTGGGAATCTGTAGTCCCCCCCCCTCTCCTGGATTCTGTTTCTCCTAGCAATGCTCTATCCAGGAGGTTGATTTTTTTTTTTTTAAAGGATCCACTTCTCTGCTGTGGGCACATTAGTTCACGCCCACCGGGGGGGGGGGGGGGTTTGACATCATCGGTGGACTGGGCTCCATCCCCCCCTTAAGCACTCTGAACAGAACTACTTACAGAGAGAGAGAGAGACGAGACAGGATATCTAGAAATTCTGGGGCAAAATCCTGATTGGGACAGAGACATTTCATAATCTTCAGTAAATCCCTTACTGAAATTCTTGATCATACTTGAAAAGACACTTATTATTTCTGTAAACATAGGGCAGGCAGGAAACACTTAGATTGAGCACATACATCCATTATGCTTCTTATAGAGAGAACTATAGCTATCTGTCAGCATGTCTCTGCAAAAGAAATTATTTTTTTAGTTCAGGAAGCAAATATTTAAAAGACATTCCGGATATTTTTCATAAAATACAGTACACCTTTCCTTTTTTTTTTTTTTTTTTTTAAATACAGAAAAACAAATTAATTTATCTTAAAAGCCAATATTGTAAAGGTCAGTGTAGCTAACTGATTTGTTCATTAGTAACCAGCACAGAGGGGAAGCATGCATTCAAATGACTTATACTCATTCATAAAAAGATAAACTTTGTTTTTAAAACCTTTGGTTAAACAGAGCTAGTGAAACCAGAGAAAAAAACTAATTATAAATTCATCACGCTTCGATTAAATGAAGAGACTTTTCAAATCGGGAGTCCCTTTTCATTCCTAGGAGAAATCTCCTGCAGTCTCCAGCAGTCTCTTCAGAACCTTTTTTTTTTTTTTTTCTGCAGGCTATGTGGAAGCCACACCCCTCTGCTCGCGGGGAAACAATTTAACTGTGCTCATAAAAAGAGACTTCTCATTCACATGGACAGAGAGATGCCAGAAAAAAACAATTTAAATCAATGTTAAGTCGTGATCTAATTACTTTGTAGATCAAAGGAAAAACAAAAACAGTTCTTTATCATTTCCTATTTAAACTGTTTCAGTGCTTACTGAAAATTTGAACATACAGCCGACAGAAATTCCTCTCACTTGGTCCGCAACCCATAAGGGATTAATACAAACTTAATCCTTTTCAGGCTAAACCCAAAAACTATCGGGACCCACAATCCTGACTAAACATTCTTATTAAATGATAAATAAATGATATATTACATAACCACAGCAGAAGGAACAAAAACATATTAAATAAAACAGGTACAATTTGCCTGAAATAAGCACAAACTACCAGCATTGAGGTTTAAGCCTGCACAGGATTAGAAAGACGACACTTACATTCTTTCCTTCAGACACGCCCCCTGTCAGTTTTTCACACTGCAGTAGAAAAACTAACTGGGTCAGACCAGCTTTTTGATTTCTAAAAATGACTGTAGGTGTTTTGGGTCTTCATTCTGCTCTATTAATACAATTTCTTAATCAGTGAACTGTCACAAATTACTCAACAGAATAATCTCACACTTATAACAGAAGGGAAACTCGCAGTTTCAACAGATAGCAAAAATCAAATACACAGGACGGACAATACACCAAACGCTTCATCCGTTTCGCGACCTAGACGCAGTCACCCGACTAGGAACTGCGCTAGTCCAGAGTCCACTCTCGCTTGGTCCGTGCTGCCAGACCTCTCATTCACACTTCATTCACACAATCATGCTAGCAACGTATCTCAGAATGTATTCCTTTCTATCTATTCTGACTAGTCTTTTTCCCAATTACAAAAAGGATGAGGGTTTCACCCGGCGAATTCCCATGCGGGGTTACTCGGCCCTTCCTTGAGAGCTCTCTTACCAATTCCCAATATCTCGAGATTACAAATTCCAAGTTCCACTGGCAGTACTGCTCTTTCTATTTCTGTCTAGACATACCAAAAACCCAGTCCTGTCTGCTCTGACCAGGCTGAATCATGATTCTCTATAACAGCTGTACCTAGCGAATACTCATGCAAGGATTTTCAAACAAAGACTTAAGTCTTACCAAAGTTTTCAAACTGCAGTTCTAACTCATCTGTCTAGACAGGTTTTCAAAACTATACTTACCAGATCTGGTTCCCAAGCTTCTGAGTTGGATCCTGGACTCCCCCGGGTCGGAAGTGTTGGCCAGCTGGACTCAGTGCCTGCCGAGGCCAGGCAGAACTCCCTCCGATACAAGAGGATCGGTGGGCCCAGGGAAATTCCCCTGCGTCGGATTGGCATGGTTCCAACTGGACCAAACCTCAAGGCGAATTACGTGGATTTATTCACTTGAACACTATCCACCACTCGCACTTCCCGGCCAACGCACCAAGAATGTAGCAGCAGATAAGCATGCAATAAATAAATCCAGGAGTCTTTTCAAGGATCCAAGCCAGTTTAATGTGCACATGGCTCAAGCAAAAGCAATTTCAAAATGGCTGAGCAATGGCTTCTAGTAAAACAACAACTTTTATAGCTTTCTTGTCCATTCTAAGCATAGGCAAACTTTTCATTGGTCCCAGTACCCCTCTCACCCATCTATTGGTCCCGGTACTGATATGGCTACCCAATCGGGACTCTGGTCTGGGCTCAGCACCTGGTTGCCCCCCTTCTAGTCCCAATTACAATGGTCAGTGTCTCTAACTTGTTACATCTCTCCTCCAAGGTCGCTTAGCTTGTTAAAACATATGGGAAGCAGGGCACTGTAACCTTGCTTTTTGCAGAGTTAATTAATTCCATAGAAGCATAGCACACCTTATCAGTACCAATTAAACTTGTTTTTCTATATTTTCTAAGTTTCGTTTCTGCTTAGCTATGTTCAGTTAAACTGAGTTAAGTTTCAATTCTATGGTGTCATCATTCAGGGGGGTTTTCATTCCTCTGGGCCTAACTACAGGCTTCAGTTACAGGTCAAGCTGCTCAGGCCTGTCTGCTTAGTTCAATTAGCATGGATCATAGGCCGTCGCCTACCACACTGCGTGCTAGTTCGCTGGATGATACCCTCCTAAAATCTAGTCCCTGGGGCTAATTTTAGTGGTGAGGCAGCTGACTGAGGTTTGTGCAGCGCTTTGTGGCTTCCCTGCACCATCAGTATTGTGAGTACAGCTTCTGTCTCTCTCCTCTCAGTGCCTGACAGCTTCCTGGCAGCCCGATTTTTGTTGGTGCCGTTTTTGATGAATTTCAGTGATTTTCTGGTGTGGACAGTGTCCCCCTGCCCTCCCTCACTCTTTTCTGGGGTTATTTGAATTTTGGGGGGTTTAATTTCTTCTTTTTTACTCCTTTTATTTTGCCGGCGGCCATTTTGAATCACTGAAAACCTCCGTTTTTTGGCGGGAAGCCAGCTTGCTCTCCTCTGCATATATTCTTCATGGCAGCTTTCCCTACTGCTCGTTTTTTCCACAGATTCCTAGCTGGATGCTGGGAGTGTTGTTGTCTTTCCTGTGGTGTTAAAAAATATATATATAAATAAATAAATAAAAGGAGATTTTTCCTAAGACAGGGACAACAGTTTTCAGCAGAGTGTGAGAGCATCTTTTTTTCCTGTCTTGTACTAAAGGGCAGGATTTATCTTTCATTATGCCTTCTTCGGGCCAACGCTGCCTCGGGTGTCAGAAAAAGCACAAAGACCTCCAGAATCACCTGTGCACTGCTTGCTTGTCTCACCCAGGCGAATCCTCGGCTGCTGTTTTGCCTTCAGACTCTTCAGTTTTTCCTCTACCTGTTGTGGATGGTCAGCTGCCTTCCCTGCTGCCTGTGGAGCCACGGGCAGCCTCTCCCGCAGCCTCTCAGATTTCACCGCTGTCCACTCCGGCAGCACTGCCATCTGAGGAACATCTCCTTTCCCTTTTTCGCCAGGCGTGGTCCCTTTGGCAAGCGGAGTCTGCGGTGACAGGGACTGCGCATCTGTCTATAGCTCTGGGGAGCACTTCTCTGCCTTCTGCAGGCATGCAGAAACAGACTGCTGCAGGACATAAAAAGTCCCGCTCCCTCAGAGCGTCTCAATTTCTTCCTGAAGAGGTTTTCAGCTGCCCTGAGGACAGAGCGTTGGAAGAGGACTCTGCGGCTTCCTCGGATCGGGAAGATGGTGAATTTTCGCCCTCAGATTCGTCCTTGCCTACCCAGGACGATTCCCAAGACATTCGGCTTTTCAGGAAGGAAGAGTTGTCTGCCCTGATTGCCCAGGTGTCCGATGCGCTCCGTCTTACGACTTTGGAAGAGCCCCAGACGGCTCCGGGTCAATCCCAGGCTGATCCTATTTTGCAGGGCATTCGCAAGCCCTCCAAATCCTTCTCCTTTCCTCCGGAGTTGCAGCAGATGGTTTCCAGGGAGTGGGATTCCCCTGATGTGCCGCTGCGTAACTCTCGTCGGCTTAATCAGCTTTATGTCTGGTCTCCTGAAGCTCTAGAGCAGTGGCTGGCATACCCTAAGGTGGATGCCTTAGTCACGGGAGTGATGAAGCACACCACCATCCCGGTGGAGGGCGGAGCAGCGCTTAAAGATTCGCAGGATCGTAAGGTGGAAAATCTTCTCAGGACCGCCTTTGCTTCGTCGTCCCTAGCTCTCCAGGCGTCGGTGTGCGGGGGCTTGACGGCGCGGGCATTGCTCCGCTGGCTTCAGAGGTTGCCGGAGGACCCGTCCCACACCCGCCTCGAGTTGGCTACGGCGTTTATCGCGGATTCCTTCTATGACTTGTTGCGCCTTTCGGCTCGCTCGCTGGCTGCCGTCACGGTGGCTAGGCGGTGGCTGTGGCTCCGCCAATGAGCGGCGGATGTGGTATCCAAGGCAAGGCTTTCTAAGTTGCCCTTTAAGGGTCGCCTTCTCTTCGGCGAGGAGCTCGATAAGCTAGTGAAGGACCTGGGGGAAGTTAAGCCTCAACGCTTGCCGGAGGACAGACCTAAGGCGTCCTATCGCCGTCCGTCACGGTCACAGAATTTTCGGCGCTATTCCCGGGCTCGGGACACCCGGAAGTTTCGCTCTTTTAAAACCTCCCAGGGGCTGCTCCGGCCAATCGCTATGGGGCGCGGTCGCAGTCCTTTCGAGGAGCCCGCAGGGGCGCGGAGCCTTCCTCCTCCGCAGGGAAATTCTCCGCAGCTGGGCGCTCCTCCCGCTGACGGGGCGGGAAGCCCACTCAGGACGGGTCCGCCGATAGGGGGTCGGTTGGCCTTGTTCGCGCAGGAGTGGGCACGCATCACCACCGATCATTGGGTGCTCGACAGTATTTCTCGGGGTTATTCTCTCGAGTGCGCTCGACCCATCCCGGAAACCTTCGTCGTCTCTCCAGCAGCCTCCCCCGAGAAGCGGCGTGTCATCCACGAGACCCTTCGGCACCTTCTGTCCTTGAACGCCATTTGCCCTGTGCCTCCTTGCGAAAGAGGTCGAGGTCGCTACTCCATCTATTTCGTGGTGCCCAAGAAAGATGGGTCCTTCCGTCCTATCCTGGATCTCAAGGGCGTGAACCGCGACCTTCGCGTTCCTCATTTTCACATGGAGACCCTTCACTCGGTGATTCAAGCCGTGCGCAAGGGCGAGTTCCTGGCGTCTCTCGATTTAGCAGAGGCCTACTTTCATGTACCAATCCGGGCCGACCATCAGCGGTATCTCCGGTTCTCGGTGCTGGGTCAGCATTTTCAATTTCGCGCTATGCCCTTCGGGTTGGCGACGGCTCTGCGGACTTTTTCCAAGATCATGATTGTCGTGGCGGCGGCCTTGCGCAAGCAGGGCATACGGGTTCATCCCTATCTCGACGACTGGCTTATCCGGGCCGACTCCCGGTCCGAAGCTTGCGAGACCGTCACTCGTGTGGTCCTCTTCTTGGAACAGCTCGGTTGGGTGATCAACCGTGCAAAAAGCAGTCTTCGACCGACTCAGGTTCTGGACTTTCTCGGAGCGCGGTTCGACACTCGTCAGGGACGCGTCTTTCTAACGCAGGAGCGGGTTCAGAAGATCTCTCTTCAGCTTCACCGCTTCTTGGACCAAGCGGCACCTCGGACGTGGGACTACCTGCAACTGTTGGGGTCCATGGCAGCTACGATAGATCTAGTCCCGTGGGTGAGAGCGCACATGCGCAGCTTACAGGCGGCGCTTCTGTCTCGTTGGTCGCCGGTTTCGGAGGATTATCAGGTTCGCTTACCTCTGCCTTCGCAAGTGCGCCACGACCTTCTTTGGTGGCTTCAGGCACGCAATCTTCTTCGGGGAGTGTCTCTAGAGTCTCCGCGCTGGCTACTGCTCACGACGGACGCCAGCCTCTCCGGTTGGGGGGCTCATTGTGGCTCGCGAAGCCCGTTGGTCCATCAATCGTCTCGAGACGCGCGCGGTGCGTTTGGCTCTGATTCAGTTCCAGCCGCTTCTGCGGCGCCGTGCAGTTCGGGTGTTGTCCGACAACGCCATGACGGTGGCTTACCTCAACCGCCAGGGCGGTACGAAGTGTCCGGGAGTCTCCCAGGAACTGCGCTTGCTCCTCCCGTGGGCGGAGGAGCATCTTCTGGCTCTCTCGGCGCAACACATCACCGGCGTGGACAATGTGAAAGCCGATTTTCTCAGCCGGCACTCCCTGGATCCCGGGGAGTGGTCCCTGCAGCCGGAAACGTTTCGTTCCATTGTTCAACTATGGGGGCTGCCGGCGATGGATCTCATGGCCACAGCGCAGAATGCCAAGGCGCCCTTGTACTTCAGCCGTTGGAGGGAAGAGGGGTCGTGCGGAATCGATGCTCTCTCTCAGCCGTGGCCGGCACACCTTCTTCTGTATGTCTTTCCTCCGTGGTCCATGATAGGCAAGATTCTCCAACGACTCCGGGAGCATCACGGTCCAGTGATCTTGGTGGCTCCCGATTGGCCTTGCCGGCCGTGGTATGCGGATCTAGTCCGACTGTCTCGAGAGTCCCCACTCCATCTCGGAGCCTTTCCCGGTCTCCTGACTCAGGGGCCGGTGGAAATGGAAGACCCGGCTCCATACTCGCTTACGGCTTGGCTATTGAACGCCGCAAGTTAGTACGCAAGGGCTATTCGCCTAGTGTGGTCGCTACTCTGCTTAAAGCGCGGGAGGACGTCCACGTCCATGGCCTACGCTAGAGTCTGGCGACTTTTTCACCGTTGGTGTTCCCAGTGTAGCTTATCTCCCTGGCGTGCCGGTATCCCGGATATCTTGGCCTTTCTCCAGTCCGGAGTGGACAAAGGTTTGGCGCTAGGTTCCTTGCGAGTGCAGGTTGCTGCATTGACTTGTTTTCGTGGGCGCATAGCGGGGCGTTCGCTAGCTTCGCATGCAGACGTGTCTCGCTTCCTTCGCGGGGTTAAGTCTTTAAGGCCTCTGCTGCGTCCGCCGGTGCCTACGTGGGATCTTGCTCTCGTTCTTCGGGCTCTCGTTGCTCCTCCCTTTGAGCCCCTGAAGGCCTGTTCGCTCAAAGATTTGACTCTGAAGACGGGGTTCTTAGTGGCTATTTTGTCGGCGCGCCGTATTTCCGAATTGCAGGCTCTCTCCTGTCGTGATCCCTATCTCGCTTTCACAGCGGAAGGTGTGTCTCTTCGCACTGTTCCTTCTTTTTTGCCAAAGGTGCTGACGCCGTTCCATGTGAACCAGCCTCTCTTCCTACCGGTCTTTTCCAGTGCTCAGTGTGAGAGTAGTCGGTCTCCGTTACGGGCGGTGGACCTTAAGAGAGTGCTTTTCCAATACCTGAAGGTCACGAACTCGTTTCGTACGTCTGATCATCTTTTCGTCCTGTTTGCGGGACCTCGTCGGGGCTACGCGGCCTCTAAGTCTACAATTTCTAGTTGGCTCCGAGGGGCCATTGAAGCAGCTTACATTCTTCGGGGGAAGCTGGTTCCGGTGGGGCTCCGTGCTCATTCTACTCGAGCACAAGCGGCTTCTTGGGCCGAGCGGTCTCTTGTGGCTCCGCTGGATATTTGTCGAGCGGTGACTTGGTCTTCGCTGTCCACCTTTGTACGTCACTATAGGTTGGACGTTCAGGCTCGTCAGGACGGCTGCTTTGGAGCTGCCGTACTGTCGGCGGCCTTGACCCACCCTTGAGAGCAGGTAGCTTGGGTACTGCCCGTTTGTCTGGACTGGTCTAGCAGTATGACTTGGAAGGTGAAATTTCACTTACCGTTAATTTCCTTTCCTGGAATACTGCTAGACCAGTCCAGGACCCGCCCTGCTGTATGGTGCACTGCTGCTGGCGCTGGGCAGCCGCCGACCGCTGTCCTTCCTTTTATTTATTTTATTTATTTATTTATTTAGTTTACACTTATATACCGCTACTTCCAGCGATCAGCAGCGGTTTGATTACCAATTTAGGAGATGTCAAATCAGGACAGGAAAATTGGGTCATATATACATAGATTTAGGGTTAGGCACAGCATGCAAGGTTAGACACTTCAAAAGTTAGGTTTACAATATTTACATATTTACAATTCTCTAATAATTACATTTACACAGGTCTGCATCATGGTGTCACTTTTTACATCAGGTTATAGTGACATTTAAAAAGATGGGTTTTTATTTTCCTTCTGAAGTCATTTATGTCTTTTATAGCTCGCAGTTCATGTGGTAGATTTTCAGTCTGCCTCGCCATGGGCGATCCATGAGTGCGTTGGTGCATGCTGACTTCAGTTCTGGGGAGTCCTTCGGCTCCCTTGTATATAGTTCCTTAGGACCCTCGGGGTGCAGTTAAGTTTAAGTTGCTTTTATACGTTACTGACAGGGACCCCTAGGGGTAGCTGTATATCACCAGACTCCACCCATTCCAGACTCTGGTGGAATTCTCTGTCTCCAAGATCTGCTGGCAGGGGTGCATAACCCGTTTGTCTGGACTGGTCTAGCAGTATTCCAGGAAAGGAAATTAACGGTAAGTGGAATTTCACCTTGAGTAAGACCAAGCTAATGATTGTCACTACAAAAAATGAGCTAGCCTTGCCATCTGGCATTATAGATGGTCGATGCTTACAAGAGAGCTCAGAGGTCTGCTGCTTAGGTCTGATTTTAAATTCATCTTTGATTTTTAAACTCTATGGTTTGAAAATGGTAAAGAGGTTTTTTTTACAAACTACAGTTGATTTGAAGATTGAAATGACTTTAGGGGGCATTAGTCCAGCAGTTGGTACAGACACCTCTAGATTACTGCAATGCAGTGTATCTGGGGCTTGAAGTGTCTATGTTGAAACTGTTGCAAATGGTACAGAATTCAGCTGCAGACTAGTGAAGGGCTCAAGAGTTTTTAAGCAAATTTCTTCTATTTCGTTGCAATTGCACTGGTCACTAATTTTATGGTTTGTTAAATTAAAAGTTTTGACTTTACATTTTAAGATTGTTCATTTACTGATGAAACTATCTCTCAAATGATTATTACATATTTATGTACCACACATAGCTTGCACTCAAAGGAGCACGTAAATCTTGTCCCAGGACTAGGGGTATCTGGGAAAGCTAGTATACAAAGCAGAATGTTCCTCCTCGTCCCTCTGGTCCAGTCCAGATGCGTTGGTTGTGCTTGCCTGCCAGCAGATGGAGACTGAGAACCACTGGTTTGATTTTGTTGTTATGGTATAAAGGGTCCTGTGCTGCCTTGCTCTCACCAGCATGTCTCAGTCTCCAGCAGATAGAGGTTGGCTTAATCCTGTACATTCTGAACTGGATGGGAAATGATGAATTTTTGGAAGAAAATAGCAATCTGGGGTGTGGAACCTGGTGGTACCAGGTCCCTCTCCCCTTCCCTCACCAGCACTCTCTCCCTCAGATTTTTTTGAAGAGCTACCGGAGGGTGGTCTTGAGAGAGGTGTTTCCCCTTCCTCCTCCCCAATTGGGAAGGGGACAGGGAGAAGTAGTCTGCTTCTAATTAAAAAAAAAAAACAAGACAAGAATAGCAGATGTACCCTTGCTGCCCCTCGGCATTGCTTGCCATATGGGGTGTTTATTTCCTGAGATGCCTGGCTGTGGAATATTTGTGGCTGCCATCCCCTTTGGTGGGGTAATAGCCGTTACGAGAGCACAACTTTACCATTTTATCTGCTCCACAGCTGCATGCACCAGAGACAGTTAGAGGCATTTACTTTTTGCATCGCAGTAGGGCTGTGGCCTCTTGGAACATACACCAGACTTACATGACCATCTCGTCCGGTGCACGAGGTATGTGTACTGTAATTACTGCCGTTAGTTGATGTCCGTTTGTCCAAGGGTCCGACCGTTTTTCTTCTCTGGAGGACTCCCTTTTCAATGTTTCATCAATATTTAAAAAAAACAACAAAAAAATCCCCGGTTTGGCTGCTCTGTTCCAGGTGTTTGCTTAGGATAGCAAATCAAGGCTCCCCTTGGTAGGCGGCATTAGATTGAGCCACATAGTGATCTTGGGAACAGAGAGGCATTAAAAAAAAATAAAAATAAAACCAAGACCAGATGAACACATAACATAGCAAAAGGCTATGACTCCAATGTGGGAAACGGCCAGGATTGGAGGAGTTTAAGGGAGCCAGGTCACTGTTTTCCACAGCGGCAAGCTTGCTGAGCATTGAGAACCTATTTTAGATTTATTCCCTTTTTTTCCTCTGTTAATTTTTAAAAAAAAAATACGGCCAGTTCCCTGTGGAGAATGGAGGGATTTTGCTGCCAATCTATGCCATTTTGTTTTTTCCGGCTTCCTTCAGTGGTTTAATTTGCTCAGAGTGGAGCAGGGCTATACAGGGTTCTTTCAGCAGAATGCCAAGCCAAAATGCATGAGGTGGTTCTCTAAACAGTGCACAGCCCATTTACTGCCTACCCTATGGTGAGTGACTGCTCGAGGGGAGTGAGCCGAGTTTGTTGGACTGCGTGTATTGCGGCACAAAAGGTGGCCATTTTGGGTCCCTGGGTTGGGGAAGCGCTCTCAATGGGTTATTGGGGAATCCAATAGAGATGGCCTGTGCTAGCATGATCTCTCCACATAGCGGAGGGCTAAATGGGGCTCTCCTGGTTCTAGTTCAGCGAGTAGTAGGCAGCGGGAAAGTGAGGCAGTAAGTGATTTTAGCTTCAGTTATATAACACATAAAAATAAATAAATAAAGAGATAAAAGGACAGCAGGTAATAAATACTTTAAATGTCGGTGCTATGCTTCCCTTGGCATTGTATTGTTTTTTTTCCGGTTATTGATTGGGTAATTCAGGCTCTCATAGTAGCAGGAGTAGTTTCAGCCTCTCTTAGTTACTTTCCTGAATGCTCTCCACCCAAGGCACTTGGACGCCACAGGAGACTCATCTACATATCAATCTCTTAGAGCTCAGAGCAATCTTCCTTGCCCTTCGAGTGTTCCACACCCTGCTCAGCTACAAGACAGTCCTCATTCATACGGACAATCAAGTAGCCATCTTCTACGTGAACAAGCAGGGAGGAACAGGCTCTCTGTCACTTTGCAACGAAGCTTTGCGACTATGGGCCTTCGCCAGAGAGCATCATATTCATCTCCTGGCAGTGTATCTTCCAGGCATACAAAACTCTTGGGCAGACAGACTCAGTCGAGTTCTGCTTCCACACGAATGGTCTCTACATGCAGACCAGGTGGCCAAGATTTTTCAAATATGGGGAACCCCAGACATAGACCTCTTTGCAAGTCTGTTGAATGCCAAACTTCCCCGGTTCTGTTCCAGAATTCCGGCTCAGGGCTTTCAGGCCAGGGATGCTTTCCTCCTTCACTGGGGTCAAGACTTCCTTTATGCCTTTCCACCCATCCCCCTAATTCCCAAAATCCTGTTCAAGCTTCAGAGAGACAGAGGCCGTATGATTCTCAAAGCTCCACATTGTCCATGGCAAGTGTGGTACCCTCTGCTTCTACATCTCTCTCAAGCTCCCTCTCTGGAGTTAGGGTCTGCTCCAGATCTCCTGTCTCAGGAGGACGGAATATTATGGCATCCCAATTCCCACTCTCTGCATCTCAGGGCTTGGTTGCTGAAGGCCTAGATCTCCATGATCTTAACCTCCCTCAGCAAGTAAGGGATATCCTTTATGCTTCCAGGAAGCTTTCCAGAAGATGCTCTTATGCTTTCAAGTGGAAAAGGTTTACCATATAGTGTTCGCAGAAGGGTCTTAACCCCCTTGCGATACCTCTGGAATCATTACTGGAGTATCTCCTTCATTTATCCAATGCAGGACTTAAGACTAACTCAGTAGGAGTCCATTTGACTGCTATTGCAGCTTCTTTCAAGCCTCTAAATGGACAACCTATTTCCTCCCATCCTCTTATAGCAAGATTTATGAGAGGCCTTCTTCTAACTAAGCCTCCCATTAGGCCACCACCGGTGGCATGGGACTTAAACCTGGTTCTTGGTCAGCTCATGAAGCCACCTTTCGAACCTTTAGCTACTACCTCATTGAAATTCCTTTCTTGGAAGGTTATCTTTCTCATTGCAATCACATCAGCACGTCGCATTAGTGAATTGCAGGCACTAGTGGCTGATCCACCTTATACAAGGTTCCATCATGACAAGGTAGTCCTTAGGACTCATCCACACTTTATGCTAAAGGTGGTCTCGCCTTTTCATCTAAACCAAGCGGTCTACCTGCCTGTGTTTTTTCCAAGGCCTCATGCATCAAATGCAGAAAGGAATCTTCATACTTTGGACTGTAAAAGAGCTTTAGCCTTTTACTTACAAAGAACACAGCAACATAGAAAGTCCTCTCAACTCTTTGTTGCTTTTGATCCTTCTCATTTGGGACTTCCAGTCTCCAAGAGAACACTGTCCAACTGGATTGCTCAGTGCATTTCCTTTGCCTATCAGAGTAAGAATCTTCCTCTAGAGGGCCATGTCACAGCTCACAATGTGAGAGCCATGGCAGCTTCAATGGCTCGTCTGCACTCTGTGTCTATCGACGACATCTGTCGAGCAGCCACTTGGGCCTCGGTTCATACCTTCACAGCCCATTACTGCTTGGACAAGGACTCCCGTCGGGATGCCTTGTTTGGTCAGGCTGTTCTCCAACACCTGTTCCATACCTAATCAACTCCTACCCACCATCCCTGGTTGGATGCCAGAGATCCATGGAGGGAAGTGGAGCCCTTTCACAGGGACACACAACTTCTGGGGTCTCTCCCTGGCATCTAAAGCTAGGGAGTCCTTATATGTGAAGACTACATTCCTGCTTGTTCCTGGAGATAGCATTGTTATTCACCTGTAACAGGTGATCTCCGGGAACAGCAGGAATTTAGTCTTCACAACCCACCCACCTCCCCTAGGAGTTGTATCTCTCTATCTCTTTTTCTTTCCCTCTCTCTCTCTTTGTCTCAGCTTTAAACTCAACTGGAGAGAGGCAGTTGGGAAAGGCGGGAAGGCAGCACGCAGGCGCTGTGGGATGCTCCCAAAAGCTTTCTAATTGGATGCTGGGGAGCGTTCCCGCGCAGGCTCCGTCGGTACCGATGATACCCATATGTGAAGACTAAATTCCTGCTGTTCCCGGAGATCACCTGTTACAGGTGAGCAACTATGCTATTTCCGCATATCACTCTTGAATCTATTCCCTTTCACCCTCATCCTATGTCTCCTCATAGCAGAGCTTGCTTTCAATCGAAAGAGGCTCTCCTCCTGTGCATTTATGCTACAGAGGTATTTAAATGTCTCAATCATATCGTCTCCCTCCTTTCCTCTAAGTTGTACATATTAAGATCCTTACGTCTGTCCTCATATGCTTTATAATGTAGACCACTAACCATTTTAGTAGCCACCCTCTGTATGGACTCCAGCCTGTTTATATCCCTTTGAAGATGCGATCTCCAGAATTGCACACAATACTCCAAATGAGGTCGCACCAAAGAATTATACAGAGGCACTATCACCTCCTTTCTTCTGCTAGCCATTCCTCTCCCTATGCACCCAAGCATCCTTCTAGCTTTTGCCGTCACCTTTTCTACCTGTTTAGCTACTTTACTATCATCAGACACATTCACGCCTAGGTCCCGCTCTTCTTTAGTAGACAAAAGTACTTCACCCCCTATTCTATAGTGCTCCCTTGGATTGCTGCAGCCAAAATCCATGACCTTGCATTTTTTAACATTAAATCTCAGCTGCCAAATTCTAGACCATTCTTCAAGCTTAACTAGAATGTTCCTCATGTTATCTACACCTTCCTAGGTGTCTACTCTATTGCAGATTTTGGTATCATCCGCAAAGAGGCAAACCTTACCCGATAGCCCTTCCGCTATTTCACTAACAAAGATGTTAAAAAGAATCAGACCAAGGACAGATCCCTGAGGCACACCTCTGATAACCACCTCCTCCTCAGATTGAGCTCCATTTACTTGTACCCTTTGTCGCCTCCCACTCTACCAATTTCTAACCCAAGTAGTAACTTTAGGGTCCATCCCTTGGGTGCTTAGTTTTTTTATAAGTTGCCTGTTAGAAGCAGTGCCAAAGGCTTTACTGAAATCTAAATACACCATACTAGGGCTCTCCCTCGGTCCAACTAACCTGGTAACCCAGTCAAAGAAATCAATCAAATTTGTCTGACAAGATCTGCCTCTGGTGAATCCATGCTGTCTCAGATCCTATTATCCGCTGAACTCCAGAAACCTCACTGTTTTCTCTTCTAGCAGCGTTTCCAATAATTTACTCACCACTGAAGTTAAAGTAATCGGCCTGTAGTTTTCAACCACATTGTTACATCCGCTTTTGTGTAGAGGGTACCACATGAGCCTCTCTCCAGTCCTTAGGCACCACTCCCAACTCCAATAAGGCATTGAAAAGGTTAGTCAGTGGAGCTGCTAGAACATCCCCAAGTTCCCTCAGCATTCTAGGGTGTGTAACTCATCCCGTCCTATCGCTTTGTTTACTTTAAGTTTAGCTAGTTTTCTCACGAACACAGTCTTCTGAAAATTGTTCAAGATGCCTCTAGCTTCTGTTCCTGTTTGTGGGTTTTTTCTGAGGTTCTGCTTCTGGTTCTTCATCTGTGAAGACAAAACAGAAGTATTTGTTAAGTAATTTCGCTTTATCCTCATCAGCTTCTATATATTCCTCCCCTTCACCCTTGAGTCTGACAATGCCACGTTTGCCCTTCGTCTTCTCACTAATATAACTGAAAAATGTCTTATTCCCCCATTTTATAGCATTGGCTCTTTCCTCCTCTTTTTGAATCTTTGCTTTCCTGACTACTTTGCTAGCTTCTCTGAGTTTTTCCAAATATAGATGCCTGTCTTCCTCTCTCTCTGATCTCTTGTATTTAATGAAGGCCTCCCTCTTTTTCTTCACCTTTTCATCTACTTTTTTAGAAAACCATAACAGTCTTCTTTTCCTTTTACCTTTATTTACCATTTTAACAAAAAGGTTGGTTTCCCTTAAAATATCCCCTTTCAGTTTTGCCCACCGTTTTTCAACATCCCCTAACGGTTCCCATCGCGCTGACTCCTGAGGTATTGGCCCATCTCGGAAAAGTTAGTTTTCCTAAAGTCTAAGACCCTCGCTTTTGAATGGATTCTTTCAGCCCTAGTCCTAATACTGAACCACACCATCTGGTGATCACTGGATGCAAAATGATCTCCCACTATAACATCAGAAACACTTTCATCATTGGTAAACACCAAGTTCAGTATGGTCCCTTCATGTGTGGGTTCTTTTACCTATTGCCTGAATAGTTCTCCCTGTAGAGAATCCAGGATCTCCTTACTTCTAGATGATACTCCAGCAGGAATGTGCCAATCAACATCTGGCATATTGAAATCCCCTATCAGTAGCACTTCCCCTTTCTTAGCAATGCTGAGTATGTCTTCAATTAACTCTCTGTCCACCTCTTCCTCCTGTGAGAGAGGTCTGTTTATCACGTCAGTGTAAATAGATTTCTCTTTCCCTCTTTCTAGTTTAACCCACAGTGCCTCCTCTCTCTCTTTTAAGTTCTGTAGTTCCAAAGCTTTAATATTATGTTTTACATATAGTGCCACTCCTCCTCCCCTTCTTCCTACCCTGTCCTTTCTGAATAAAGTATTGCCTGATATAGTTACATCCCAGTCATGGTTTTCTGTGAACCATGTTTCTGTAACTGCCACTAAATCCAAGTTAACCTCTTCCATTAAAGTTTCAACATCTGGGATCTTATTTCCCATGCTACTGGCATTTATACATACCGCTTTCCATATGTTCCCCCTTTTACCAACTTCCATAAAGGTATTTAATGTTTCACTTACCTGGGGGCTTTCTTCACCCATCCCCAATGAAGCTAGTTTAAAGCCCTCTTCAGTAGATTAGCCAGTCTGCTACCGAAGACACATCAACCTTTCTTAGACAGATGGATGCCATCTCTGCTCTTGTAACAGCATCCCATGGTCCAGGAAACAAAAACACTCTGGATGACACCATCCACGCAGCCATGCATTCATCTCCAGGACATTGATAAAAGAGGTAAAGAGAGAATTTGAAAAGAAGCTTGCCATGGAAGCAAAAATGCATAATAAAAGATTTTTGAAATCCATTTGTGGTAAAAAAAAACTGTGAGAAAATCAGTTGGAAACATTGGATGATAGAGGGGTAAAAGGGTGCTAAGAGAGGACAAGGCCATAGCTGAGAGATTGAATGAATTCTTTGCTTCTGTCTTTACTGAAGAAGATGTAGCGAAGTTACCGATGCCTGAAATTGTGTTTAAAGGTGATATATCAAAAGAATTGAAAGGAATGTCGATACACCGGGAAGATGTATTACAACTGTTAGATAAACGTAAGAGTAATAAATCACCTGGACCGGATGGCATATATCCTAGGGTAGTGAAAGAGCTGAAAGTTGAGATTGCAGACCTACTGTTAGTAATATGTGAACTATCATTAAAATCATCTCTAGTACCTGAAGATTGGAGACTGACCAATGTAACATTAATTTTTAAAAAGGGTTCCAGGGGTGATCTAGGAAACTATGGACCGGTGAGCCTGACGTCAGTATCGTGCAAAATGGTAGAACCATTATAAAGAATAAATTACTGGTTTAAAGGGAGAAAGACAACATGGATTTATCCAAGGAAGGTCTTATCTTACTAATCTGTTATATTTTTTTTGAAGGTCAGAGGTGAGTTGGTAAATTTAGTGTGCCTGGATTGCTCAAAAGACTTTGACAAGGTCCCTCATAAGAGACTCTTTGCCAAATTAAAAAGTCATGGGATTGGAGGTAATGTGAATCAGGAACTGGTTAAAAGATAGAAAGCAGAGAGTAAGGCAAAATGGCCATTTTTCTCAGTGGAGAAAGGTGAATAGTGCAGTACTTCTGGGATCTGTGCTGGCCCGCTGCTTTTTAACATATTCATAAATGACCTGGAAATAGGAATAACAAGTGGGGTAATCAAATTTGCAGATGACACAAAATTATTCAAAGTTGTTAAGACGCAAGAGGATTGTGAAAAATTGCAAGAGAACCTTGATAAATTGGAAGACCGGATGTTCAAGTAGCAGATAAAATTTAATGTGGACAAGTGCAAAATTATGCACCTAGGAAAGAACAACCCAAACTACGGTTACACGATGCAAAGTTCCACATTAGAAACCACTGTCCAGGAAAAAGATTTAGATGTCATCGTGGATAATATGTTGAAAGCCTCCACCCAGAGTGCAGCAACGGCTATGAAAGTAAATAGAATGCTAGGAATCATAAGGAAAAGAATGGAGACTAAAACAAAGGATATTATAATGCCTCTGAATCGTTCCATGGTGCGAGTGCAGCTTGAATGTTGTATGCAGTTCTGGCTGCCATATCTTTAAAAGGATATAGCATTATTAAAAAAGGTACAGGGAAGAGTCACCAAAATGGTAAAGGGGATGGAAAGATGCCCCAATGAGGAAAGACATAAAAGGTTAGGGGCTTTTCAGCTTAGCAAAGAGAAGTCTGAGGGGAGATATGATAGAGGTCTACAAATTAATGAATGGAATAGAATAGGTGAACGTAGATCGGTTGTTTACACCATCAAAAAGTAGAACAACTAGAGGAAATGCAATGAAGCTACAATGTAACCCATTGAAGACTAATGCGTAATCAAACTCTGGAATTTATTATCAGAGGATGTAGTAAAAGCTGTTAGTGTAGCTGGGTTTAAAAAAAACATTTGGACAAGTTCATGAGGAAAAGTCCATAAACCATTATTAAAGAGGACCCAGGAAATCCACTGCTTGCCCCGGGACGAGGATTGTGGAGTCCGTGTGCCTTTTTGGGAACCTGCCAGGTACTTGTGACCTGGATTACCCCCTGTTGGAAACAGGATACTGGACTTGATGGACAGGGCTGTACCAAGCCATAAATGCACCCTGTGTGATTTGTACATCTAACACACTCCCCACCCCATCACAAGTTTGTCATTTGTCAAGCATCTCCCCACCATGCCTTACCCTAGTCCTCCATGTCCTGTCGTTCCCGGTGCAGTCTGCCCTTGTCCTGCTGCCATTTTTTCTTTTTTATAATTTATAGTTTATTTGTTTTTTTCCAGTACAATCATACAATTCTGCAACTGTTACGAACAGCTTGTCAACGATGGCCAATCCAAAATATGCAGTTTACACACATATACATATACAGTTCCCCCCTTCCCCCTCACTCCCCCTTCTTTCATCTGTATCCAACATTCATACCCCTTCCCATGCTTCATTCTCACTAACCTAACAGTTTCAGACATCAAGCCCACTGCCCTCTCCCTTCTCCCACCAATTCTCAACTCCTGCCACCCTCTACTCCTCATATCTTTGCCACACTTTTTTGTACTTTTTAATAGTATGTTTCCTGTGCGCTTCTATCGCACAAAAAAACCCATAATTGCTCGAGTTTCCCCACTACTTCTTTTATCAGTGGTACTCCATTGTTTTTCCACCATCTCAGAAGGCTCATCCATGCTGCTATTATGCAGTACCCCAAAACAATTCCTCTTCCCTCCATTTCCTCGTTCAAGATAACCATGACAGGGGTTAATATAACTCGTACCCTGGTGATATCTGCACTTAAACCTTCCACCTTTCTCCAGTAACTTTGCACTTTCGGGCAGTTCCAGAGCATATGTAGCAGTTCCCCCTTTACCCCACATCCTTTCAAACATTCATCTGAGCTGTCCGGGTATATGGCTTTTAATTTAACTGGGGTCCAATACTTTCTCAATCGAACCTTTAAACTATTCTCCAACAGTGAAGTCCCATGCGCTAAACGGTGGGTTCGGTCATATATTTCATCCCATCTAGTTGCATCCCATGAGCCTGTTGCCATTTTTTATGTTTCCTTGGCGGTGGGTGGGGGGGGGGGGGTGATGGCAGCAGCAGAACAGACAACAAATTGAAAAAAAAGACACAGCGGGTCTTTCCGACTCCGTGCTTGCCTGCATGTCTGAGTCTTCCCTCTTCTGATGTATGCCCACGTCAGAGGAGGGCAGGACCAGACCAGCCATTCAAATGTGTGTCTTTGCAACTCTGCACTTGAATGGCTTGTCTGGTCCTGCCTTCCTCTGACGTGGGTATATGTCAGAGGAGGGAGGGATCAGCCATGCAGGCAAGCAGGGAGTCGGAAGAATCCACTTTTATTTTTTAAATTTGATATCTGCTCCACTGCTGCCATTGCAACCACCGCGGAAACATAAAAAAACGGCAGTGGGGCAAGGGCAGGTAGTGTGGAGGAAGCCGAGGCCATCAACCTCAAATGCGCCCCTTTTTCTTTGTGTGCTGTGCGGCCACACCGCTCACCCAGGGCTAGGTTTGATGCTGTTGATGGACCTTGGTCTGACCCATTATGGCATTTCTTATGTTCTGTAATTTCAAACTTGTATTGACTTGCTGACTTGTGCTGTAGTTTTGTACCTTGTGACCTTCTGTATTTGCTGGTTTTGTTAAGTAAAAATTTTTGAAAGTCAAAAGATCATATGTTGAATGTGCTTCAGTTGTTATTAAACTCTAAAAAAAGATGATGCAGAAAATGGTTGTTTACAAGTTCCTGTAGGCCTCACTTTTGGATTGAATGATCAAAGTGGAACATTTATTTATACTTGTTTCTGAAGCACACATCTCATGGAGACCCAATGTAACATAAAGAGTATATACGGACAGCCTGCTTTTCAAATGACATGGACTCTGCATCATGTTTGGCAGCTAAACAATTTTTTAATGAGCAACAAAAGGAAATAATCTAGATACATGTGCACATTCATGTAATTATTCCATCATCAAATCACAATTTATCTATCTTGGCCCTACAATCATTTATCCTCTCTAACATATTATATTCTATTTTCTCTCTGCCTCTGCACCGAGAAGCTGCATACCTGCTTTGCTGCCAGTTTGAGCACCTTTACCTGCCAGCTTGTGAGTCCTGTGTGGCCATTGAAATATTTATTTTATCATTGTTACTGTACTATTTATTTATCTGTACCATTTCTACTGTGCTATTTATTTATCTGTGAGCTTGATCAGTTTTCTCCATTCCTACCTGTTTCTTACATATCCTCATAACTGTTTGCAACTTTCTAGTCTCCGTCTGTTGAGGCCGCTAACATTTAATCCATTACCTATTTCTTTTCTGTTCTGGTGTTTTCTCCAGCATTTTCCATTTTTCTCTCCCCAGCTCTAATCTCCCTGAGTGACTAACCCCCCCCTCCCAAGCTTTGCTTAAATCCCTTTTCCTGTTTTTTGTTTCCCATGTGTGCTTATTTTTTCTCTGCCTCTGCACCGAGAAGCTGCATACCTGCTTTGCTGCCAGCTTGTGAGTCCTGTGTTTCCATTGAAATATTTATTTTATCATTGTTAGTGTGTTGTTTATTTATCTGTACCATTGTTAGTGTGCTATTTATTTATCTGTAAGCTTGTTCAGTTTTCTCCATTCCTAACTGTCTCCTACATATCCTCATAACGTTTATCCCTCCCCTCTACCCACCCACCCTGTGGCGTTCAGTCTCTTATAGCCATCTTCTGCTCATTACCAGGTGCACCTAATCCCCTGTGGTCTTTCTCCTACCTATTCTTATCTCTTCTGGTCTCTGGTCTCCATCTCTCTTCTAAGGCTCCTCATCACATTCTCTTCCTATTTCTCATACTCCCTAATTGTCTCCCCTCCTACCAACATCTTCAGTCCTCCCCTCCGTATCTTTACCATCCTCACTTCCCCCTCTATACCCTGTCATCGGCTCTTGGCTTCACCACTTTCTCCCTCTCATTCAGCCATCTCTTCTCTCTCTAAAACACTCTCACCCTCATTACCGCCGTGCTGTCTCCTCTCTGCCCTGCACTCTTCTACTCCTCCTCTTTCTCTCATCCGGAGATATCAACCCCAACCCTGGCCCCCCTAGACTTTTGTCACACTCTGAGAAGAGATCTGCACGTAACACCTCAAATCTTATACATATCCCTCTCCTTTCCCCTTTCTCTCTCCCTTTCTCATGTGCCTCGTGGAATGCACACTCCATCTCAAATAAACTTGCCTTTACTCACAATCTCTTTATCTCTAATGCTCTCCATCTTTTTGCTGTAACTGAGACTGGGCTCCTCCCCGAAGATACTGCATGAGTCGCTGTTCTCTGTTGTGGCAGCTATCAGTTCTCCCACATGCCTTGTCCCTCTGGCCATGGTGGTGGTGTTGGGCTTCTACTCTCTCCTTCCTGCCAGTTTCAGCCCTTCCTGATGCCTTAGGTTAGAAATCTCTCTGTGGGAAATTAGTTTTCACCAGTACCTAATATATGAATTATTAGACCATCTTCATGTTAGTGTTGATAGCATGAAAATGTGGAGTCATTCTCATGTTGGCATCAATAGAATGGATTTGTAATTGTATATTGGATAATGTATAATAGGTAATACTGTTATTACCTATTATACATTAGTTACATATGTAAATAGTTGCCTTATATTGTACCACTCTCACCACTGAAATATGTAACTTGTTTGTTCATTGTAAATCGCCCTTGGCTTTTGGAAGGGGCGGTATAGAAAAACCTCACAAATAAATAAATAAATTTGTATTCTATGTTGCCATAATTCCTTAATCTGATTGCCTCCTTTTCCTTTTCATCTCTCCGGGCCAGTCCAGAAACAGTAGGGTAGTCAACCTCCTTCAGCAATTGAGGACTGAAAACTTCAAAGCTTTGCTGACAGTCTACCTAGCTCCCCCTGGTGTCAGAGAGCCAGTCTTTTCAGTCCTCAGCAGCTGAAGGAGGTATTTGCTGACAGGCTCCGAGAGAAGAAAACAGATGCATAATAGCATAAGATTCTCCTAGCTAGCCCTAGCTGGGTTTGTTTTATGGGAGCTGAGTGTAAATTGAAATTGGGAATTAAGTTGTTAAAAAAAAAAAAAAAAAGGTAAAAGAGCAAGAATGCTAAAGGAAATAGGACGGCGGTCATCTGCCTGCTGAGGCAGTAGAGGCAGAGCCTGCCTCGAAGACTGGAGCCATCCAGGAGATCAGAGTAACGTCCTGGGAGCCCCAGAGTCAACCCTCTGCCTCCGGATTCCCGACTTTCTCTGCCGCAAGCAGCAGTGCTTGAGAGGTTGGAGAGGAAATGGCTGTGTCCGCCGAGAGGAGCAGGTGCATTTTTAGAATTATTGTGTTTCGGAGCAGCGGGGCTGGTAGAAAAGCAGGCTGCAGGTCTTGGCAAGTGGCGCTCGGTTCGGAGAACGCCGCGGTTCACCCGGTACACGGGGTTTTAGCTTCGGGGTTCAGAGCTCTCAGTTCTTCTAAGATGGAGGAGTCTTCTGGGGCTTAGAATGCTGCGGGAAAGCTTCAGGCTGCGAGTGAAAAGGTGGGAACGGCGGCCATTTTAAAGCCTTCTGCCGTTTCTCACGCACTGCAGCAAAAGTCTCTAAAAAGAAAAGCTAAATCTAAGAAGTTGGCTCCAACGTGGTGGACCCCACTCCAGCTTCAAATGTTCCTGAGGGGTTTCAAGCTTTTTTTTCACCAGACTTTATTTTGTCTCTTCATAGGGCTTACTGCTTGAAGTTGGAGCGGGGCCAGGATAAGGAGGCTGGGCCTAGCTGGCCTATTTTGGCCACACTCCCAGGTACAACAGGAGATCCAGCTGACGGGTCTTGCAAAGAGGGTTTGTCAGCCGGGGGGCGTCTGGGGGTCTAGAGCAACAGACTATGGACTTTCCAGGACCAGAGGAGGGGGAGATCCCTTCTGAGTCTGGTATAGAGCTGTGGCCAGAGGATCTCGAGGAAGGAGAGATATCAGGGGGTGATGATCCCAATCTTTTCTGGGTGTTTAGGAAGGAAGAGTTGGGAGCGCTGATTTCCCATTCTCTAGCGGCCTTGAATATTGCTTTGCCGGCAATACATGCTGAACCCTTAGAGGATCCCTTGCTGCATTGGGTTTAGAGCGGAACAGAAGTGTTTCCCGGTGCATAGGGTCATTAAGCAGATGGTTGAGTCTGAGTAGGAATGTCCCGAGGCCACCTTGAGGGGGCTGCACGGGCGTTGGGCCGCTTATATCCAGTCCCTCAGGAGGAGAAGGACTTGATGCGCATGCCAAAGGTCAATGCGTTGGTATCGGCGGTGACTAAGAAAACTACTATCCCCATAGAGGGAGCCGCGGCCCTTAAGGATCTACAGGATAGAAAGCTGGAGTCCATTCTCAAACAGGCATTTTGATACCAGTGCTCTAGCATTGCAGGTTTCCATCTGTGGGGCATATGTGTCCAGGGCTTCGATTAGATGGCTGCAGGCGGAGTCTTCTCCAAGTTTAGAGGGGTCTTCGGTGCCGGAAGGAGCGAAAATAGAATCGGCTGCGGCGTATCTCGCCGACACTTTCTATGATCTGGTTCGGATGTCAGCAAAATCCATGGCATCGATCATTGCCGCCCGGAGATTTCTCTGGTTAAGAAACTGGGCGGCGGACGTGTCTTCTAAGGCACGTCTTAGTAGACTACCTTATAAGGGCAAGCTACTTTTTGGAGACGCGTTGGAAAAGATTGTGAAGGATTTGGGGGATTCCAAAGGCGGACAGCTACCGGAGGATCGCCCAAAAGGTCCGAAGCAGGCGTCTGCGCAGAGGGGTCAGAGCAGAGATTTTCGCAGATTCAGAGGAACGTGCTTTACTCCCTATCAGAGAGGGCGATTTGTACCCAGGGGCCAGTCCTTTCGGGGTGCTCGAGGGTTTGGATGGGGGTTCAGCGGGCCTCCTTCGAGCGCCTCTAAAAAGCCGCAATGAAATGAGGGAGGTCCAGGCGGAGAGCCTCCGCCTGGACCGCCATAACTACGGACCGCTGGGTGTTGGAGATAATTCGGGACGGTTATTCTTTAGAGTTCGCCCAATCGCTTCCTGGGGCATTTGTGATGTTGCCATGCAGGTCTTCTGCAAAAGCGTTGGCGGTGAAGCAGACGCTTCTTCGCTTGCTACAGATTCAGGCATTCGTTTCAGTACCTCCAGACCAGTACGGGTTAGGTCAATACTCATTTATTTTGTAGTTTCCAAGAGAGAGGGTTTGTTTCGGCCAATTCTAGATCTCAAGCATGTGAACCGCTGTTTAAAGGTGCTGCAGTCCGTGATCCGGTCCGTGAGGCCGGGCGATGTGCTTTCGTCCATAGATTTGACAGAAGCGTATCTACACATTCCCATCAAACCCCAACATCAGAAGTTCTTGCACTTCGCAGTACCCATGGGGCATTTTCAGTTCCGGGCGTTGACGTTCGGGTTGGCCACGGCGCCTCGCACGTTCACGAAGGTGATGGTGGTGGTGGCGGCAGCATTGCGGAAAGAGGGTATCCTCGTACATCCCTATCTGCACGATTGGCTCATCCGAGCTCAGTCGGTTCAGGAATCGAGGGAGGCCACCTCAAGGGTGGTGGCTTTTCTCGAAAGTCTAGGATGGGTGGTCAATCGAACCAACAGTCAGTTGTCGCCCGTGCAGTCCCTAGTGTATTTGGGGGCCTTGTTTGACACGAAACGGGAGCGGTATTTCTTCCGGAGGTCAGGATTCAAAAGCTCTTACGGCAGGTGGCTGCCTTTTTGTGCCTCAAGGCTCCAGCAGCGTGGAGATACTTGCAGCTTCTGGGTTCCATGTCAGCTACCCTGGAGGTGGTGCCGTGGGCCAGGGCGCATATGCATCCGTTTCAGCACTCATTACTATCCCGTTTGTCTCCGCAGAAACATCCACTCTGTCAACGGTTGAGTTGTCCTGCCGAGGTCTCCGAAAGTCTAGAGTGGTGGACCGATCCCACGCATCTTCGGGCAGGAATGCCGCTGGACACTCCGGATTGGGTGTTAGTCACCACGGATGCCAGTTTCTCCGGATGGGGAGCTCATTGTATGGCTCAGGTAGCTCAAGGGCGATGGACGGAGGAGATGGCAAACTGTTCCATCAATCAGCTGGAAATGTGAGCGGTGATACTGGTGTTGCTAGAGTTCGAGTATCTCTTGAACGGCAGAGCGGTGCAAGTTTTCTCGGACAGTGCAGTCACCGTAGCCTATATCAATCGGCAGGGAGGCACAGGCAGTGCGGTCTTGTTGGAGGAGAGTCTAGCATTAATGCAGTGGGCAGAGGAGCATCTCCTAGCTCTGTCGGCGGCGCATGTAGTGGGAAAAGACAATGTGCAGGCCGATTTTCTCAGTCGGCATGTGTTGGATCCCGGGGAATGGCGGCTGAACGACGCCATCTTTCACAACCTAACGAAGCGTTGGGGTCAGCCAGTTTTGGATCTGTTGGCAACTTTCAACAATGCCAAGGCGTTCCGATTTTTCAGCAGGGGCAGGGAACGCATGTCCGAGGGCCTCGACGGCTTAGTCCAACCCTGACCGGAGGGGGAGCTTCTATATGTGTTCTCTCCATGGCCGATGATAGGTCGGGTCATTCGCAGAATCGCTCGTTACCAGGGGAAGGTGATTCTAATTGCTCCAGACTGGCTGAGGTGAGCGTGGTATGTGGATCTCATACGACTGCTAGCCGACCGTCCTTGGAGGTTACCATGTTGGATGAATTTGTTGTATCAGGGGCCTATTCTCATGCCGCAGGTGGATCGCTTCTTGCATACGGCTTGGCTCTTGAAAGGGAGCGGTTGAGGCGGAGAGGCTATTCCATGGCGGTGGTCAGCACAATGCTACAGGCAAGGCGAAGGTTGACGGCTTTGGCTTATATCCGTATTTGGCGGATTTTTGAAGGCTGGTGCGCAAGGCACAGGGTTCGACTGCAAACTTCGATGGTGTCAGAGATTTTGTCGTTCCTCCAGAACGGGTTGGAGAAAAGGCTTAGCATTAAGTACTCTGAAGGTGCACCTGGCTGCTATAACTTGCTATCGGGGCAAGGTGAAGGGCCGTAGTTTGGCTTTGCATCAGGATGTGCAACAGTTTCTCCGAGCTGTTAAAAGCATGAGGCCGCCTAGAGGACCGATAGTGCCGCCTTGGGACTTAAATTTGGTTCTTCGAGCCTTGACGCATGCTCCATTTGAGCCGGGGAAAAGGATAGCGCTGAGAGAACTCTCTTGGAAGACCGCTTTTTTGGTAGCTTTGTGTTCAGCGAGGAGGATTTCAGATTTGCAGACTCTTTCCTGCAGGGAGCCGTACATTCAGTTTTCAGAGGAAAAAGTGGTGTTACGCCCGGTCCCCTCTTTTCTTCCGAAGGTAGTATCAGTATTTCATGTGAATCAGTCGATTTCTCTGCCTACCTTTTGGTCTGTACCAGCGACTGAAGGAGACGGTTCGCTTCATAGATTGGATCTTGGTAGAGTGCTGCATAGATATCTCAGACGTACACAGCCTTTTCGGAAGTCGGATAGGTTGGTTGTTCTGTTTGGAGGGGCACGAAAAGGAGAGGCAGCTTCCAAGGCATCCATTTCACGCTGGGTAAAACAGGCAATAGCAGCTTCGTATCGAGCGAGCGGGAAGGTGCCGCCGGAGGGGCTGCGGGCTCATTCAACGCGGGGGCAGGCAACGTCCTGGGCCGAAAGAACTTTCATTCCGCCAGTGGATATTTGTCGGGCAGCGACCTGGTCGTCCTTGCATACTTTTGCGAAACATTATCACTTAGATGGTCAGGCAGCGGGAGACGCAAGCGTCGGAGCGTCTGCTGTTTTGGTGGGATTATTGGGACCCTCCCGAAAGTAGGTACTGCTTTGGTACTGCCCTACTGTTTCTGGACTGGCCCGGAGAGACGAAAAGGAAGAATAAATTAGACCTTACCTGCTAATTGTCTTTCCTTGAGTATTCTCCGGGCCAGTCCAGGACCCACCCAGAGTGTAGTAGAGGACGGTTGGGTATCCTTACTGCACGGTTGAGTACAGGGAGGAGCGCGTGCGGGGGGACCATAAGAATGGTTCCTGAAAGTAGCAGAAAGATCTTTAGGTCCTCAAGAGGGCTCGGGTTCTTCCGCAGAGGATCTGGCTAGGGGGCTTCCGTAAGGATCATTGCTAAGATTCCGGAAGGATAATCCGCAGATTGTTACAAGTTGTAGCAGGGAATTTCTAGTTATTGTGGTTGATATACAGGTTCATGAGTTTTTAAGATACCGTTAAGTTTATTAGATGTAACATTTAGCGTTTTTGATTGCTGCTTGGACATTAGTAGACTGGCTCTCTGACACCAGGGGGAGCTAGGTAGACTGTCAGCAAAGCTTTGAAGTTTTCAGTCCTCAGTTGCTGAAGGAGGTTGACTACCCTACTGTTTCTGGACTGGCCCGGAGAATACTCAAGGAAAGACAATTAGCAGGTAACGTCTAATTTATTCTTTTTGTACTTTGAAATAGTTATTTAGCTTGTGAACTATTTTGAATAACATTATATTGTAAAGATGGTATAAAAACATTTAAATAAATAAACAAAACATGCTTAACATTTGTCCTCTTATTTCCTAGCTACTCTATGTAGTGTCCAGGTCACCTCTTGTTTCTTATCCACCCTTTGCCCCCTCATCCCTCTTTTGTAACTTATAAATAAAATATACTACTACTACTGCTGAGCATTTATATAGCACTACATGACATATGCAGCACTGCACAGTTCTCCTGGACCAAGCAGGAAGTCAGTCCTCACATATGGGTGACATCGGCGCCAACGGAGCCCCCATGCGGAGCATTTCCCCAGCTTTCAAAGAAAGCCTTTGGGAATGCAGCTACTCATGTGCGGTCCCCTTCCCGCCCAAAGGTGCCATCTTGCTCAGTCTTCTTTTTTCCGCAGAGCCCTACGGACGTGTGTCCTTGTCACCCGTGGAAAAAGTGGATTTTCCTGCGTTGAGACGAGTTTTTTTCTTCGGTTCGACGTCGGTTCCCTTTCCCGCCTGGACTCGGTACACCTGTGCCGAGCCCAGATCAATTTTTTTCGGTTTTTGTCCTTAGAGACTGCGTTCGCGCCAATTTTTTCTTTCCAAGGCAGCCCGTTTTTTGATCTTGCAGGGCCCTTTTTCCCCCGATGGCTGCCCGTGGTTTTAAGAAGTGTGATCGGTGCAAGAAACTGATGTCTCTCACCGACACATATGACTGCTGCCTCCGGTGCCTGGGGGCCTGACCATGATCCCAAGGTCTGTAGTCCCTGTGGCAAAATGTCCTCGAAGGCATTGAGGAGCCGTCAGCACCAGCGTGAGAGGATCTTCTCCGATTCTGCGTGTGGACGGGTCCGGACTTTGTCAGAGGCCTCGACGTCTCGGGAGTCTGACCCCGAGCATCGTCGGGGCTCCTCTGAGAGGGAGTCCCCCTCGAGGGAGCACCGAAGGAAGAAGACACCCGCGAGGGCGAGATCGGTGGATGCTCTTGGCCCCTTGAGGGCCAGGTCGCATAGCCCCGATCACCGTCCCGGGTCTTCGGAGTCGGAGAGGCCTGAAAAGCATCCTCGTGTAGAGTCAGAGGCCCCGAGTCACATGAGTACTGTAGTCCTCCTGGACTCTCCTCCGGGGGAGCCGACGTCGGGCCTGACGCTGTCGGGGCCAAAGTCAGAGGCTGCTGGGTCTCCTGAGCTTGGACTCAGGTTGACGGCCTTGGAGAGCAGATTGTCTGCCTTCATGGAGCAGCAGCGGGTGCTGATCGCCGGCCTCACTGGCGCGTCTGCCCCGACCACCGAGACCTCGACGTCCAAGTCGACCCCGGAGGCCGAGCCGATCCTTGAGACCATGCGAACTCAAGTCGATCCTCTGCCGAGGTCACCCTTGGCCTCCCGTTCGGGACCGAAGTCATCGATGCCGGTACCCTCGGCATCGGGGCGGATGGCGTCAGTACCCGCCCACTCGGAGCCGCTCGATTCCTCCTCGGAGGAATCGGCGTGGGAGAATGAGGAAGAGGAGTCCCCTGACACCTTCCGGACTCGGTGCGTCCCTTCGGACTCACTGGGATCTGAGCCTCGGACGAGGTCCCCCCTGGAGGATTCCCGGTTCTCGGATTTTGTACGGGACATGGCAAAAGCCTTGGCCTTCCCGACGGACCCCGAGGAGGAGCCTCGAGCCAAGGAGCTCGAGGCCCTGCAGTATGACTCTCCTCCCAAGGAGGCCTTTACTGTACCGGTTCCTCCGATGCTGGAGTGGTTGCTCTTCCGCATGTGGGAGGCGCCGGCCTCGATACCGGTTCTAAGCAAGCGGGTCGATTCCATCTATCGAGTCCGCAAGAGCCCTGGGTTCCAAAAGGCACAGCTACCGCACCACTCCATGGTTGTGGAATCGGCCATGCATCGCCTGAAGAGTCAGAAGATGCACTTCTAAGTGCCTCCCGGCAGGGAAGCCCAGAACCTGGATGCCGTCGGTAGAAAGTGCTTCCAGGGCTCTATGCTTGCTTGCCGCATCCAGACCTACCAGCTGTACATGGGCATGTACCTTCGAGACCTGGCAAAGGAGATTGCCAGATTCTCTGCTGGTTTGTCCGAGGAACCCTTGCAGAGGTTCAAGGCCTTGTCTTCTGATATTCAAGAGTGCTCGAAGTTTATCTCTCGAGGAGCCTATGATGGATTTGAGGCTTCGGCCCAAGTAGCAGGGGCCAGCATCGGTGCACGCCACCAGGCCTGGCTACAATCCTCGGACCTCGAGCCATGGGTACAGGACAAGTTGGTCGATGTCCCCTGTCAAGGTGAAGACCTCTTTGGCAAGCCCATGGCGGAAAAGGCTGCGGAACTCAAGACTGAGACTCTTACCCGGACAAGGCTGTCCAGAAAAACCTCTGCCCCTTCTCAGAAGAAGAGCTCGGGGGAAAAAACCCTTTTACCCGAGGAGGACCACTGCCTACAAAACCTACCCTCACTACCAGCCCTCTGCAGCTCCCCAACAGGGCCAGCAGGCCAAGGGGCAGGGTCATGGGCCCCGTAGTCAGGAGGCTCCCAAGCCTCCTACTCCGGCTCCTGCTCAACAGGGAGGGGGTTTTTGACTATGCCAGCATAGCCTCTCCTCCTCTTCAGGGCACAGGAGGTCGGCTGACCCTGTACGCAGACAGGTGGCCAGCCATCACAGGGGATACTTGGGTGTTAAGCATCATCGAGTGGGGCTATCTGCTCCACTTCACCCAGATACCCCCCTCCTACTTTCCAGGGGAGCCTCCAAGACCCCCTCTGCACAGAAACTTACTCCTTAAGGAGTTGGAAGGCCTGCTACAGGACCAGGCGGTGGAACCGGTGCCTCACCACCTGGAAGGGCAAGGCTTCTACTCGAGGTACTTCCTGGTACCAAAAAGAACAGGAGGCCTCAGACCCATCCTAGACCTGAGAAATCTGAACAAGTTTCTGGAGAGGGAAAAGTTCAAGATGTTTACCCTTGGAATCTTACTGCCCTACCTCCAGCAGGGACATTGGCTATGCTCCTTAGACCTGAAGGATGCTTATACTCACATCCTCATCCATCCAAGTCACAGGCAATACCTCAGATTTGTGGTGGGAGGGAACCACTTCCAGTACAGAGTGCTTCCCTTTGGCCTCACCTCCGCCCCCAGGGTTTTTACAAAGTGCCTGGCGGTGGTTGCAGCCTACCTCAGGAACCAGGGGATCTTTGTGTTCCCTTACTTGGACGACTGGCTTATCAGGGTCCAGTCTCCACAAGAGGCCAGGCAGGCCACCTTCAGAACCATATCCCTGCTTCAGCACCTGGGGTTCGTTATAAACTTCCCAAAGTCCACTTTAGTCCCCTCACAGGACGTGGAGTTCATAGGGGCGAGGTTGGATACCATCCATGCAAAGGCCTATTTGCCTGTGGACAGAGCTCACAGGCTGATGAAGTTGGCCGGCCAGTTTCAGGCGAACTCTCTGGTCTCTGCCAGACACTTCCTCCGGCTCTTAGGTCACATGGCTTCCACAGTGCATGTCACCCCAAATGCCCGTCTGCACATGAGGCCGACTCAGTGGTGCCTCAGGGCACAGTGGGTACAGGCCACAGGGAAGTTGTCAGACAGGATAAAGGTGTCCAAACCCTTGGTGGACTCCCTACGCTGGTGGCGGCATCTCCCAAACCTGGTCGGGGGAGTTCCTTTCTGAGCCTCCCCACACACTCAGGTACTGACAACCGATGCTTCCCTGCAAGGCTGGGGGGCACATTGCCAGAGGACCTGCACCCAAGGCCTGTGGTCTCCGTGGGAGGCCGCCCAGCAGATCAACCTGTTGGAATTGAGAGCCATTCGACTAGCCTTACGGACTTTCTCTCGGGTCCTCTCTCACCAGTCTGTCCTAGTTCAGACGGACAACCAGGTAGCTATGTTCTACGTGAACAAGCAGGGAGGCACAGGATCCCGACTCCTGTGCCTGTAAGCACAAGCTCTCTGCTCCTGGGCTATCAATCAGGGCATGACCCTCAGGGCGGTCTACCTCCCAGGCCAGGAAAACTACCTGGCGGACAGGCTAAGCAGACTCCTGCAGCCTCACGAGTGGCAGTTGGATCCTCGGGTAGTCCAACAGATCTTTCTGAAGTGGGGACTTCCAACCATGGATCTTTTTGCCAGTCCGCTGAACAGGCAACTATCCAAGTTCTGTTCCAGACAACCGCATCCTCTGAGGGCAGCGGCAGATGCATTCCTGATCCCTTGGTCAGAAGGCCTGCTGTATGCCTTTCCTGCCACACCTCTGGTGGCCCGGACTCTATTCAAAACCCAGCAGGACCGCGCCACGGTCATCCTGATAGCCCCCAGGTGGCCCAGGCAGCCATGGTTCCCTCTTCTTCTGCAGTTGCCGGTGGATGCTTCACTTCCTCTGGGGCTGCAATCCGATCTTCTGACTCAGGATCAGGGGTCCCTCTTGCATCCCAACCTCAAATCCCTCAATTTGATGGCCTGGCTGCTGAAAGGCTAGTCCTTGCTCCCACCAAAGGAGGTTGAAGAGGTGGTGTTGGCCTCCAGGAAGCATTCCACTTGGAAGGCCTATGCTCTGAAGTGGCGTAGGTTTTCCACTTGGTGTTCTCAACAGAAGGAGGATCCCTTCTCCTGCTCGGTCCTGGTGGTACTGCAATACCTGCTCCACCTGTCCAACCTGGGACTTCAGTCCAACTCTGTCTGGATCCACCTCAGTGCCCTCTCAGCTCACCACTTGCCGGTGGATAGACAATTCCTCTCGGGCCACCCTCTGGTGTCTCGCTTCCTCAGAGGCCTGCTTCTGCTCAAGCCTCCTATTTGTCCACTGGCCACTGAGTGGGATCTCATTGTGGTCTTGCAGCAACTGACTCGCCCACCTTTTGAGCCGATGGCTACCTGCCACTTACGTTTCCTATCCTGGAAGGTGTTGTTTCTTGTAGCACTCACCTCGGCTAGGTGTGTGAGTGAGCTTCAGGCCCTGGTCTCGGATAGGCCGTATATCAGGTTCTATAAGAACAGGGTAGTCTTGAGGACACATCCTAAGTTCCTTCCCAAGGTGGTGTCCTCCTTCCACCTCAACCAGGAGGTGGTACTTCCGATGTTCTTTCCCAGGCCGCACGCCACTAGGGCCGAAACTGTCTTGCATACCCTGGATTGTAGAAGGGCGCTGTCCTTTTACCTAGAACGTATGCAGGGGCATAGAAGGGCTTCTCAGCTCTTCATTTCCTTTGACCCTAATAAGTTGGGGTTGCCTGTCACTAAGCATACGTTGTCCATCTGGGTGGCAGACTGTATCGCCTGAGTGTACAGGGCAGCCGGCCTCTCCCTGGAGGGTCGAGTCACGGCCCACTGGGTCAGGGCGAAGGCCGCATCAGTAGCTCACTTCTGTTCTGGTCCGTTGGCAGACATCTGCCGGGTCGCTACTTGGTCTTCAAGCCAGACTTTTGTGGAACACTACTGCCTTGAGAGGGAGTCCCGTAGGGACAGTGCTTTCGGGCAAGCGGTACTCCATAATATCTTTGAGGTTTAGGCAACTCCTACCCTCCGGCCCTGGTGTTGGGCTACCGTTCAGGTGTGGTCTCCGAGAAGATTCTGTCACTGTTGCTGAGGCTCTAGAGCAGGGGTCACCAACCTCCAGAGGGCCGCAGGCCGCACAGCCGACTACCGGGAGCCTCGCGGGCCGCATAAGACATGGGGCCTCATTTGCATAAGGGGCCTCATTTGCATAAATATTTGCATAATGTTGCATAATGAGTGCATGGATAAAGAAAGACTAGAAAATTTCTATATTACTATAATCCAGTGCCAACCGCCAGGCACATTAGGAACTACTACTAACACTGCCCATTTAGAACCCATAGCATATCATAACAGCACTACCAGGACTCACAAAGCATCAAACCCTACCTATCAAAAGGCAACACTGCAAATATTAAATCAATACATTTCAGAGAACAATACATGACCTACTGGGAAAAGAGAACAAGTAGCAATGTCAAATAGGAATTACACAGAATACCTCAGCACTGTAGAAATAAAACTATAAATTAATTTCTTGTACTAAAGCACAGAACTGGTAATGTGCTGTGGGCTGGGGGTCAGAACTGGTAATGTGCTGTGGGCTGGGGGGGGGTCAGAACCAATACCAGTTCTGACCCCCCCCAGCACATTACCAGTTCTAAACCCCCCAGCCCACAGCACATTACCAGTTCTGACCCCCAGCCCACAGCACATTACCAGTTCTAAACCCCCCAGCCCACAGCACATTACCAGTTCTGACACCCCCCCCCCCCCCCCCCATCATCATCAGCCACGGCAAAAATCGCATGTCCCGCAGGGCCCCCCCCTGCCCAGCAGAGCCAGCCCTCCCTCCCTGCCTGTTTGCTTCCCTGCCTGCCTCAGTCCCTCTCCTCTTCGGCTTAGAACCGTGAAGGGAGAGTTCCTCCCTTGCGACTCTGTTAAGCCGGCTGAGGCTTATGGGAAATTTCCCCTCTGCCCCCTCGAGCTTAACAGAGTCGCGAGGGAGAAGCTCTCCCTTCGCGGCTCTGAAAGCCGAAGAGGAGAGGGACTGAGGGAGGCAGGGCTGGCTTAATTCCGGGTGTTGGGCAGACTACTTCCTTACCTGCCGCGGAGAGCTGTGCACCCTGGCGATCCTCCAAAGCGCGTGGTGCCTCGTGGCTGCTCAGACTGCTTTTGGGCCCGGCCCCCCCCCTCCT
This sequence comes from Ichthyophis bannanicus, assembly GCA_033557465.1. Classification (NCBI taxonomy): domain Eukaryota; kingdom Metazoa; phylum Chordata; class Amphibia; order Gymnophiona; family Ichthyophiidae; genus Ichthyophis; species Ichthyophis bannanicus. The sequence continues at coordinate 206,023,638 of CM066037.1, forward strand.
CCTTCTTCTCCTCCTCCTGCCTGTCGCTGATTGGTGGAGGGCAGGCTCGTGACTCGGTCATGTGAGCAGACCAACACCACGCAGCCCCGGGAATCATGCTGAGAGAGAAAAAGAATACAAATAGCAAAACAATACTCGGGCCGCTTGTTTGAGACCCCTGATCTACAGTGTGTGGCGGGCCGCACGCAATGTTAACAGTGGTAGAGCCTCGCGAGCCGCACGAAGGGACCTCGTGGGCCGCATGCGGCCCGCGGGCCGCAGGTTGGTGACCCCTGCTCTAGAGGGAGCTCTATTTTTCAGCCTGGGTTCCTGGTAGCCCAGAGCTAGGGAGTCACCCATATGTGAGGACTGACTTCGTGCTTGGTCCTGGAGAAAGAGTAGTTACTCACCTGTAACAGGTGTTCTCCAGGAGCAGCAGGACTCACTCCTCACAACCCTTCCTCCTCCCCTTGGAGTTGCAGTTGTATATAGTTCATTTTCTTTTTTCGTGCTGTCTTTTAGCTATGTCATTGGACTGAGCAAGATGGCACCTTTGGGCGGGAAGGGGACCACGCATGCGTGGCTGCATTCCCAAAGGCTTTCTTTGAAAGCTGGGGAAATGCTCCGCATGGGGGCTCCGTCGGCGCCGACATCACCCATATGTGAGGACTGATTCCTGCTGCTCCTGGAGAACACCTGTTACAGGTGAGTAACTACTCTATATGTAGGAGACAGTCCCTGCTCATCAGAGCTTACAGTCTAGTCAAGACAGACATCACAGTAGTTGTAGACAGGGATACATCTAGGGGAATGGTAAGGAAACACAAAGGAGATCAGGTGAGTCAAGATCCAAAAGTGGCAGCGAAAAGGTGAGTTTTCAGCCTGGATTTCAAAAAGGCCAAAGAAGATGCCTGACGTAGAGACAGACGTAGTTTGTTCCAGGCATAAGAAGCAGCAAGGTGAAAGGAGCGAAGTCTGGGGTTAGCAATAGAAAAGAAGGGAACATAGAAACATGATGACAGAAAAAGACCACATGGCCTATCTAGTCTGTCCTTCCATAACAACAACTATAACAGTCCACTTTTTACCTTTAGAGATCCTCTGTGTTGGTCCCATGCTTTTTTTGTAATTCAGTTACTGTCCTCATCTCTACCACCTCCACTGGGAGACTATTCCATGGATCCACTACTCTTTCTGTAAAGAAATATTTCCGCATATCACTCCTGAATCTATCTCCCTTCACCCTCATCCCATGTCCCCTCGTAGCAGAACTAGCTTTCAATTGAAAGAGGCTCTATCCCTGAACATTTATGCCACGGAGGTATTTAAACATCTCAATCATATCACCTCTATCCCGCCTTTCCTCTAAGGTGTACATATTAAGATCCTTAAGTCTGACCTCATATGCTTTATAATGAAGCCCATTAATCATTTTAGTAGCAACCCTCTGCACCGACTCCATCCTGTTCACATCCTTTTGAAGGTGCGCTCTCCAGAATTGCACACCATACTCCAAATGAGGTCGCACCAAAGACTTATACAGAGGCATTATCACCCCTTTTTTCTGCTAGCCATTCCTCTCCGTATGCACCCAAGCATCCTTCTAGCTTTTGCCGTCGCCTTTTCTACCTGTTTAGCTACTTTAAGATCATCAAACACAACCACGCCTAGGTCCCGCTCTTCTTTATTGGACAAAAGTACTTCACCTCCTATACTGTATTGCTCCCTTGGATTGCTGCAGCCTAAATGCATGACCTTACATTTTTTAACATTAAATCCCAGCTGCCAAATTCTAGACCATTCTTCAAGCTTAGCTACATCCGTCCTCATGTTATCTACACCTTCCTGGGTGTCTACTCTATTGCAGATTTTGGTATCATCTGCAAAGAGGCAAATCTTACCCGACAGCCCTTCCGCTATATCACTAACAAAGATGTTAAAAAGAATCGGACCAAGGACAGTTCCCTGGGGCACACCACTGGTAACCTCCTTCTCCTCAGAGTGAGCTCCATTTACTTGTACTCTTTGTCGCCTCCCACCCAACCAATTTCTAACCCAAGCAGTAACTTTAGGGTCCATCCCTAGGGTGCTCAGTTTGTTTATAAGTCGCCTGTGAGGAACAGTGTCAAAGGCTTTATTGAAATCTAAATACACCACATAGCGAGCTCTCGCTTGGTCCAACTCCCTGGTCACCCAGTCAAAGAAATCAATCAGATTTGTCTGACAAGACCTGCCTCTGGTGAATCCATGCTGCCTCGGATCCTGTAATCCGCTGGACTCCAGAAACCTCACTATTTTCTCTTTCAGCAGCGTTTCCAATAATTTACTTACCACCGAAGTTAAACTAACCGGCCTGTAGTTTTCAACCACATCCTTACTTCCGCTTTTGTGTAAAGGCACCACATGAGTCTCTCTCCAGTCCTTTGGCACCACTCCCGACTCCAACGAGGCATTGAAAAGGTCAGTCAGTGGAGTTGCTAGAACGTCCCCAAGTTCCCTCAGTATTCTAGGGTGTATCCCATCCGGTCCCATCGCTTTGTCTACTTTAAGTTGAGCTAGTTTCTCAAGAACACAGTCTTCTGAAAATTGTTCAAGATGTCCCTCGCTTCTGTTCTTATTTGTGGGTGTTTTCTGAGGTCCTGCTCCTGGTTCTTCATCTGTGAACACAAAACAAAAAGATTTGTTAAGCAATTCCGCTTTATCCTTATCAGCTTCTACATATTCCCCCCCCCCCCTGCACCCTTGAGTCTGACAATACCACTTTTGCCCTTCCTCTTCTCACTAATATATCTGAAAAATGTCTTATCCCCCCATTTTATTGCATTGGCTGTTTCCTCCTCCTTTTGAATCTTTGCCTTCTTGACTACTTTGCTAGCTTCTCTAAGTTTTTCCAAATACAGATGCCTGTCTTCCTCTCTCTGTGATCTCTTGTATTTCATGAAGGCCTCCCTCTTTTTCTTCACTTTTTCAGCTACTTCCTTCGAAAACCATAGCGGTCTCCTGTTCCTTTTGCCTTTATTTACCATTTTAACAAAAAGGTTGGTTGCCCTTAAAATACCCCCTTTCAGTTTTGCCCACTGTTTTTCTACATCCCCCAGCTGTTCCCATCCCACTAACGATTTCCTGAGGTATTGGCCCATCTTCCCAAAGTTTGTCTTCCTAAAGTCTAAGATCCTCACCTTGGAATGGATTCTAACAGCCCTAGTCCTAATACTGAACCACACCATCTGGTGATCACTGGATGCAAAATGATCTCCCACTACAACATCAGAAACACTTTCACCATTGGTAAGCACCAAGTCCAGTATGGCCCCTTCACGTGTGGGGTCTGTTACCAATTGCCTGAATAGTTCTCCCTGTAGAGAATCCTGGATCTCCTTACTTCTAGATGATACTGCAGCAGGAATGTGCCAATCAACATCTGGCATATTGAAATCTCCTATCAGTAGCACTTCCCCTTGCCTAGCAATGCTGCGTATGTCTTCAATTAACTCTCTGTCCACCTCTTCCTCTTGGGAGGGAGGTCTGTATATCACACCAATGCAAATAGATTTCTCTTTCCCTCTTTCTAGTTTAACCCACAATGCCTCCTCTCTCCCTTTTAAACTCTGTAATTCCAAAGCTTTAATAGTAGTTTTTACATATAGTGCCACTCCTCCTCCCCTTCTTCCTACCCTGTCCTTTCTGAATAAAGTATAGCCAGGTATAGTTACATCCCAGTCATGGTTTTCTGTGAACCATGTTTCTGTAACTGCCACTAAATCCAAGTCAGCCACTCCCACCAAAGCTTCAACTTCAGGGATCTTATTTCCCATGCTACGGGCATTAATACACACTGCTTTCCATATGTTACCCCTGTTACCCATTTCCATAAAGGTATTTAATGTATCACCTACCTGGGGGCTTTCACTTACCTGGGGGCTTTCTTCACCCATCCCCAACGAATCTAGTTTAAAGCCCTCTTCAGTAGATTAGCCAGTCTACTACCGAAGATGCATTGACCTTTCTTGGACAGATGGATGCCAATAGATAGAAGCAATTTGCCAGAGGAGCAGAATTTCGGGGGATGGGTGTAGGGAGATATAAGAGAGGAAACGTAGTGAGGAGCTGTAGAATGAATGCACTTATAGTCAGCAGGAGAAGTTTGAACTGGATGTAGAAACAGATAGGGAGCCAATGAAGTGACTTGAAAAGAGGAGTATATGAGCATGACGAGGCTGGCGGAAGATTAGCCACGCAGCAGAGTATTGAAGATTGAAGGGGAGAGAGATATTCAGCGGGAGACCAGCAAGGAGTAGGTTGCAATAGTCAAGACGGGAGGTGATTAAAGAGTGGATAAGTGTCTTAATAGTGTGTTCAGAAAGGAATGGGCGGATTTTGTTAATGTTATACAGAAAGAAATGGTAGGTCTTACCTATCAGTTGGATGTGTGTGGAGATGTAGAGAGAGGAGTCATATAACCCAAAGGTTGCGAACTGAGGACACAGGGAGGAGTAGAGAGTTATCCACAGAGACTGAGAAAGGAAGAAGGGGAGAGGCGGGTTTAGGGGGAAAAACTAAGAAACTCCGTTTTGGCTATGTTCAATTTCAAGTGGCGGCAAGAATGGAGGAGTGGCCTAATGGTTAAGAACACTGGCTTGGGAACCCAGAGACCAGGGTTCGATTCCCACTAGCACTCCTTGTGGCCTTGGGCAAGTCACTTAACCCTCCATTGCCTCAGAAAAATTCAAGTTATCAATGTCCCTGTTTAATGTACATTACAATGTAAACCGCTTTGATTGAAATGATAAAGTGGTATATAAAATCTGTTAAATAAATAAATAACTAAAAAGAAATCCAAGCAGCAGTGTCAAAGGCAGGCAGAGATCCAGGTCTGGATTGCCGTGGAGATTTCAGGTGTAGAGAGGTACATCTGGAAGTCATCAGCATAAAGATGGTACTGAAAGTCATGGGAAGAGATGAGGGCACCAAGGGACTGGTATAGAGAGAGAAAAGGAGTCGTCCCAAGACAGATCTTTGGGGGGTATAGTAAGAATAGCAGCAGAGCAGGATAGCAGCAGAGGAAGATCCATCAGAGCAAACACTGAAAGAGCGATGGGAGAGATAAGGGGAGAACCAGAATAGTACAGAGCCCTTAAAACCAAGCAAGGACAGGGTATCAAGGAGGAGAGGTTGTGATCAACAGTGTCAGAAGCAGTAGAGAGGTCAAGAAGGATGAGGACTGAGTAAAGGGCCTTGGAGTTTGCCCAGAACAAGTCACTGGAAACTTTGACAAGAGTCATTTCTGTAGAATGTAAAGGACGAAAGCCAGATTGTAAAGGATCCAGGAGGGCTTGAGAGGAGAGAAAGTCAAGGCAACATGAACACATTCAAGTAGTTTAGAAATGAAAGGGAGAAGGGAGATGGGTCGATAGTTAGGACAGGTAGGATCAAGTGAGGATTTCTTGAGGAGAGGTACAACTACAGCATGCTTGAAGGCTGCAGGAACAGCCTTCAAATATTTTCTATTGATGAGTGTGACTGAGTCAAGCACATAAGCAGATGATGTCATCTGATGGCACTGGGATGGAAAAGCTCTCCCAGAGGTCAAAATTTAATGTCAGGTTCTGAGTGTGTGTGTGGCCCTTCCCACATGCAGTAGTCTCCTCAGCTCATCACTTCTGTTCTTTCTTTTTTGCTGAACAAACATGAAATGGCAGATGAAATTTAATGTGGAGAAGTGCAAGGTTATGCACCTAGGGAAGAACAACCCAAACTATGGTTACACGATGCAAGGTTCCACATTAGGAACCACCACCCAGGAAAAAGATTTAGGCGTCATTGTGGATACCTTGTTAAAACCCTCGGCCCAGTGTGCAGCGGCGGCCAGGAGAGCAAATAGAATGCTAGGTATGATAAGGAAAGGAATGGAAAATAAAACAAAAGATATTATAATGCCTCTATATCGTTCCATGGTGAGACCGCACCTTGAATATTGTGTGCAATTCTGGTCGCCGTATCTTAAAAAGGATATAGCGATTTTAGAAAAGGTTCAGAGAAGAGCCACCAAAATGGTAAAGGGGATGGAAGGCTACTCCTATGAAGAAAGGCTAAAAAGGTTGGGGCTCTTTAGCCTGGAGAAGAGACGGCTGAGGGGAGATATGATAGAAGTCTATAAATTAATGAACGGAGTGGAACGGGTAAACGTAGATCGATTGTTTACCTTATCAAAATATGGAAAGACTAGGGGACATGCAATGAAGCTACAGGGTAAACTATTTAAGACTAATAAAAGAAAATATTTTTTCACTCAACGTGTAATCAAACTCTGGAATTTGTTACCGGAGGATGTAGTAAAGGCTGTTAGTGTAGCTGGGATTAAAAAAGGTCTGGACCAGTTCCTGGAGGAAAGGTCCATAAACCATTATTAAGAAGGGACCCAGGATATCAATGCTTGAACCAGTACAAGCATTGTGGAACCTGTGTCCCTTGGGGAAACTGCTAGGTACGTATGACCTAGATTGGCCACTGTTGGAAACAGAATGCTGGGCTTGATGGACCTTGGTCTGACCCAGTATGGCATATCTTATGTCTTATGTTAAAGCTTTCTCAAATTGTTTTATGACTATCTACTTCTAACACTGGGGGTTTGTCCTTCATATATGTATTTTTTATTTTATTTCAAAAATGAAGGGAGACTCGGGGAGGCGGAGCCAGCGCGGACCCAGCATGGAGGTGTAAGAGTTGCTCTCCCAGGCCCCAGACACTAAATCCTGTCTTTCCCCGAATACTGCGATCCTCCGAGGGGAACCCTTTTGCCACGGGAGTATTGGAAGATGGCTGGGAGCAAACAGACACGTTTGGACTTCACTCCTCCTGCAACTATGGGCTCTAAAAGATCCAAAACGGACCCTCTCTCGCCGAATAAATTGGCGCCGCAACAGGAAGCGTCGGAAGGGATGCGAGAGCTACTGAAAGAGGTTCATGCCATCCGCAGCCGTGTAGATTCTAACGGGGAGTCACTAGTTGAACTCCAATCGGATCTGAAAGAGTTGAGTACACAGTTGCAGTCCCTATCTATCAGGGTGGACAAGATGGAATCGTCGGTGGCTGGGCATGAAGAACAACTGCAGAGACTTTCCCCTGCTTTCCGTAAGCTGCGGTGGCTCGAGGAGAACTTGGAGGACATGAACAATAGGGCCAGGCGCAACAACATACGCATTGTTGGTCTAAAGGAGGGGGTGGAAGGTGGTAACACAATTCAATTTCTGGAGAGCTTCATTCCGAAGCTCTTGAATATTGAGTTTGCTCGCCCGCTGGAAATCGAACGGGCGCATCGTATTCCGACCTCCCCCAACTCGAACGGCAAGCGCCCACGGCCCTTAATACTGTGTCTGCTGCGACACCAACATGTGATCCAGATTTTCGCTGCTGCCAAGATGCGGCAGCCTTTGCAACATGAGGGGCAGCGTGTGTTTTTTTTATGCTGATTTCTGCAAGCACACGGTGGAGAAAAGGAGGCAATTTCAGGCTCTGCGGCCCAGATTACAACGCTTGCAAGCACGGTATGGCCTGTTCAGCCCGGCGAGGTTCAAAGTCACCTTGAACAATGCTACCAAGTCATTTGATGACCCTGGCGCCTTGCAGCACTTTGTCGAGGAGCAGGAGGCGCTGATGATGCAACAAAATTAAGCACCTTCTGGACTATTCCTTATGGCAGAGGTTGCTGTGCTTGGAGATCTGTCCCGGTGTGCCTGTGTCTGGAGCTCGCAGTGCAGTGCGTGCGGCACTACAGATGTGGCTACTTTAGCTTCCCGGTCCTTACTCCGGTGAATGATGAGTGGGAAGTATGCTCAGCAATGGCTAGCTGTTCGGACTCGATACCAATGTGGAAGATTTAATTGATAGCGTTGCTAAACTTTCTGTTTTATACATTGGTTTGTGTGGTGGGTGGTGGGGAATAAGTGTGGGTAATTAGGGGCCTGGGCTGCCCTATGCTTTAATAGTGGTCCTGCTGTCTGACCCTTTGTGTGTTTGGTATTATGTTGGGTGGGGGTTGGGGTTGGCTCGCTGGGGATTTCTGGTGCTGTGGGCAATTGTTCTCTTTTCACCGAGCTTCTCTGTATTATAATTTCCTGGTGGGATGGTTAATGGGTTGAGGATTGTCTCTTTAAATGTGAAGGGAATCAAGTCCCCGATAAAACGTAAGAAGATTTTAACATACTGTAAACGACAACATGCTGATTTTATTTTTCTGCAGGAAACGCATCTCTCTCCACAAGAGACGGTTAAACTAGAGGATAAATATTACAAACTGGTGGGATCCTCCCCGGCACTTGTTAAGAAAAATGGGGTTGCGACCTTGATGAGGTCTTCCCTGGGTTTTCAGCTTATGAATACGAGCCATGACGCATGTGGGCGGTGGGCGTACTCTCAATTAATGGTGGGTAAGGTACAGCTGTCTCTTCTAAATGTTTATGGACCCAATAGTGATGACCCCGAATTCTTTCGTACTTTAAGTGGGGTTGTCCAGAAGGATAGTGGGGCTCATATAATCATGGGGGGAGACTTTAATTTGGTAAGAGACTCCTTGGTCGATAGGAACCCCGGGAGGGTGGAACGTTCCCTTAAGGCGAACATAGCGCTCACTGCCCTGATGAATGCATGTGGCCTGGTAGATATCTGGAGGTTGCTTCACCTGGGAGAGAAAGACTTTTCCTTCTTTTCGCCAATGCATCAATCTTCTTCTCGTATAGATTTTTTCCTGATCTCTAAACCACTGGCTTCTGGCAGCTGTGAAGCAAGCATTTTAAGCCGGACGGTCTCCGACCATGCAGCTATAACGCTGAAGGTGGATGTTGCTGAGTTAGAGAGGCCTGATCGGGCTTGGTCTTTCAACAGGGCGTGGTTAGCGGAGCCCTCTTTTCAGGAGGACGTGCGGGCTGCTATTACCTCTTATTTTGCTAGCAATAAGGTTGGTGATACAACCAGCTGGGCCTGGTGGGAGGCCTGTAAGGCCTCACTTCGGGCTGCGATCACTAGTTACAGTATCAAAGAGTCTAAAAAGCAGAAGGCCCGGCTACAGGCCTTAGATATGCAAATTAGGGCAGGTGAAAGGCTGTGGATTCAACATAATGAACCTGGTATTTTGACTAGACTGCAACGGCTAAGGTTTCAATACAATGAAGTGATCAGCTCCGAGGTGGAGCATTTACTTTTAAAACAGTCGGCTAGGTTTCATGTTGAACGGAACAGAGCTGGTAAACTGTTGGCGAGTAGGGTAGGGGGCAAGCAAGCTAGGTCAAGAATTGTATCCATTCTCACTAGTAGTCTCGAGCGCTTGACGGACAGTGATCAGATTGTGGGTGAATTCTCCAAATTTTATAGCCAGCTGTACGCTTCTGAGTTGAAGACGGGCGCAACGGAATTCTCTGGTTTTGTTGAGAACCTGACTCACCCTATCTTAGGAGAGTCCATAGCCCAGCAGCTGGGTAAACCCTTTTCACAAGATGAACTGGTCTCGGCAATTAAGGCCGCTTCATCCGGGAAGGCTGCGGGGCCGGATGGGATCCCCTCTGAATTTTATAAGGTTTTTAGTAACGAACTGGCCTTTTACTTACTGATCTACTTCGCGGAGCTAGAGAAGGCTCAGGCTCGGACTGGTAATTTTTCTGAGGCTACTATCACGGTTCTTGAAAAGCCGGGCAAGGATTCGAGCCAAGTGGTAAATTATAGACCCATTTCTCTTTTAAATGCAGATTATAAGATCTATGCCAGTATATTAGCGAAGAGACTTTCAGCAGTTATTGGGGAGCTGGTCCATCCGGACCAGTGCAGGTTCGTCCCTGGGAGATCCACCGTGGACAATGGCCGCCTCCTTTGCAACCTGCTGGAGCATGCAGCGACGGACAATAGTCCGTAAGTAGCACTTTCCCTTGATGCGGAGAAAGCCTTCGATCGCTTAGAATGGCCTTTTCTGTTTTTTATCCTGAAATGGTTCGGATTAGGAGATGGTTTTGTTAATAAGGTAAAAGTGTTATACGCTAATCCATCTGCCCGCATCTGTGCGAACGGCATACTGTCCTGCTCCTTCTCTACATAGAGGCACCAGGCAGGGTTGTCCACTCTCCCCCCTGTTATTTAACCTAGCCTTGGAACCACTGGCTATTGCCATTCGACAGAATAAGGATATAAGGGGTGTAGCCGTGGGGGATTTACAAGTAAAGATTTCTGCTTATGCTGATATAATTCTGTTTACCCAACCTTCCGAGATCCGGCAGGTGTTGGCCTTGATCGATAGTTACTCCAGTATCTCTGGCTACAAGATTAATTGGTCCAAATCGGTGGCATTCCCACTAAATTGTTACCCCTCTGCAGTAGAGATGACGCCTTTCCCCTTTCAGTGGGTGACGGATAGTATTAAATATTTGGGAACGTGGTATAACGTATTTGTAGATGCCATGATTCTCAAGAACGGTGAGGAGTTATTGCAATTGATACGGCAGAAGTCTTCCGCCTGGTCCCCCCTTCAATTGTCCTGGTGGGGCCGGTTGGAAGTAATTAAAATGTCTCTAGCCCCCAAGATCAATTACGTACTTAGCATGATGCCTTTTACGCTACCTTCTGCATTTTATAAGAAACTGGAGAAAAACCTCACACAATTCCTGTGGAACGGTTGCTCGCCACGGATAGCCACTAAAAAACTGAAAGCCCCTAAGGAGAAGGGGGGGTTCACTTCCCTGATTTTCAGGGTTATCATCAGGCCTTTCTTTTAAAACAGGGGGCGCGGTGGCTAGCAATTGGGGAGCAGGACCCCCGACCTTCCTGGATCGAGGTGGAGGCCCGAATGGCCTCCCCTTATCCTCTGACGCATTTGCTAGGATCTCGGCATCCAGAATGGACGCTTGTTGGGCGAGTGATCCGGTCAACGCAGGCCGCTTTTTTAAACCTGGCTTGTTTACTTGCTGCGGATGATTTGCTCTCTTGCCAACTTCCGCTATGGTGGAATCCGTTGTCCCGAATTCGTGGCAAAATGTTTGCATGGAAGAAATGGCAAGAGTGTGGCATTTGGACGTTAGGCCAGCTGGTAGGTGCGAATGGCTGGAAAGATTTTGGCGTGCTTCAGGAGATGTTCTCTTTGCCAGATTCCAGTTTTTTTAAATGGGTGCAGCTTAAACACTGCATAGGTGCCTCTAATATTAAAGTGACCGCTTTGGCTCCAGAAGGGATATTATTGAAGGGGCTGAAAGATATTTCGGATCAGCCGGGAGTTGCCTCTAAACTTTATGCATTGTGGAGAGAGTATGCTTCTGATAATTTGTTAGGGCTGACAAGGGTGTGGGAGTCTGATTTATCCCGTCAGATTCCCTCCCCCTTTTGGAAAATTTTATGGGGCCCAATCACTAGAGTGTCCCAGTCGGCGCAATCACACAATCGTTATTTTTCTTTCTACACAGAGCGTTTATCACCCCGGCGAAATTAGCCAAATGGGATAAGGGAGCCACGGGCCTATGCTGGTCTTGCCAGAGGGCAGTTGGCACCTTCTTCCATATGTTTTTTGACTGCCCCTTAGTGCAGAGGTTTTGGCGGCAAGTGTGGGCTAAAATGCTTAACATTTTAAACCTTCCCATGGATATGACAAGAGATATGATCCTTCTCCGATCACTAGAGGTCCATGTGGGCAGGATGAATGCTGAAAGCTTTTTGCTGAATTATATGTTTGCCATTGCCATCAAGACGATTTTCGAGCACTGGAAAAATTTCCAGAATTTGAGCTTGGGAAAATGGTGGCATTTGGTTTGTTATTATTCTACGCTTGAAAAAACTTATAGCAAACTCCACCAGCCTGAAAGCGGGGATCTTAACTTTAAACGGTGGTCCTTACTGGATCGATACATTGCTCGCTCGCAGGTTGGATGTGGGATTGGTGCGGATGGTCTAATTCAACCCTCTACAGGTCTAGGATAAGCGAGAGTGACGGAGGTCGGTGATGGAGTGGTTACCAGCTCTTCCAGCGAGCCGGGGGGTGGGAGGGTGGCGGGACTCATTTGATGTTGGATCTTATTTTAGTTATTCTTCTGTTGGAATATTCTTTTGTTATGTTAGTTGACCGGTATTGTAACTGTTTTGGTTTTATTGTATGATTTTGGAAAAGCTGAAATAAAGGATTTAAAAAAAAAAAAAATGAAGGGAGACTCTTAGGGGCTTGTTTACAAAGCTGCGGTAGCAGTTTCCGATCGTTATCGGAGCCGCGGCCCGATAACGATCGGAAACCGCTGCTGCGGCTTTGTAAACAAGCCCCTTAGTAGACATCATGTGACTCTGTTGCTTTCTGTTCTTAAGAGGCCTACATCCAATACTGGTGATGTGACTCACCAAAATGACCACACTTGCCTGAGCCTGGGCATCATTAGCTCTCAAACCAGTGTCTTTGGTTGGAGTACTGTGCATCACACAGTATTTCCGTGTTGCTGCTGCCCCTTGAGGATTGCTCACTAAGAAAAAAAGCCACCAGATTTAAGGGAATTCTATCAAACAGAACAGCCCTGCGGCGATCCGGAGACAAGTCACAACGAACAACGTGCCTCAGCAGCAACCCTGACAACCAAATACCTACGCCACCCGCTCTCGATCAACACTGTGCACTTCCAAGCAGCAACGAATATGACATTAACAATGCCGGACATTAACAACCTCTCATCTGCCACTCCTAACCACAACATGACGCACTCGCTATACTGTCTCACCATCATAAGCCGCCTCCTCCTATCTCTCTCCTAGACTTCTACACTCACAATTAATCACCCTCCAATTCCACTAATTCCCAGTCTTCCAAACAGACTACTGAACATATGGTACCCATCCAGCTCTCACCACAACAGAAAGCATGGATACCTCATCAAGATCCGCATAGTAGCTACAAAGCATTATCCCACAAGCACATAGCCGTATGCACCATCACAATCCTACAAGCTTTGCCCTTAATAACTCACGCTCTGCCCGAAACAAAATTCAAACCCTCTCCGACTACATAACAGACAAAAAGGTCGACATACTGTGCATCACAGAAACCTGGTTTACCGAAAATAACATCTTGCTCAACCAACTTAACACCACGACTCACAATTTCCACAATAGCCCTCGAACGTCCAGCAGAGGAGGAGGTCTCTGTATACTCGCACAGAAAAGCTTTGAATTTAACACCATGAACTGCGCCTCCACCCCAACTTGACATCACCACCTCCACCTCACCTTCTGCCTGGCATACACATCCCCACAGCTCAACGCCGAGGAACTCGCCTCATTGCTGGAAGACATCTACTCCTACTTATCTACCCGCAAAGACTTTATCTAAGTTAGAGATCTAAACTTTCCGTCTGCATCCAGCAACCACTCCTCAGCCTTCCTCGAAGCTATGACAGGCCTCCAATTCAGTTTGTATCCACCCCATCCCACGAAAAAGCTGGCATCCTTGATATGGTCTTTTCCCAGATCAACTCCTAAATGCACACAGATATAATCCACTCTCAGTATTTCCAGTTCCCTGGTCTGAACACCTTATATCATTCAGCATACCCAGCTCCCGCCTATACGTCTCACCACAGAGCTTCTATCCAACAATTTGGAGGTTCCCATCATTCAACGAACAGGCCTTCCTCCAATAAACCTTACCAGCCCAGACGGATCTTGAAACAATGATCTGCACATGGAACTCAACCATATCAGCTGCCGCTCTTGCTCCACCGAAAGCTCCACACAAAAAACAGTGACCACACGCACTCTGGTACTTTGTAACCCTAAAAGCACAGAAGCACAACTTGCACCACCTTGAACGACAGTGGAGAAGGTTTCAAAACCACCAACTGAAATCTTTTTATCTACATGACCTACATTTATACCACGATTCAACCATCAACACCAAAAAAGGAATACTACACCAACCTCCTCTCATGCCACTGGAGGATGGCCAATGTAATGCCAATTTTTAAAAAGGGTTCCAGGGGTGATCCAGGAAACTACAGACTGGTGAGCCTGACGTCGGTACAGGGAAAAATAGTAGAAACCATCCTAAAGAACAAAATTACTGAACATATAGATAGTCATAGCTTAATGGGAGACAGCCAACATGGCTTTAGACAAGGAAGATCTTGTCTTACTAATCTGTTATGTTTACACTATATCAACTGACTCACCTTTGTCTATCTGGACTTTCAGAAAGCCTTTGACAAGGTCCCTCATCAGAGACTTTTGGCAAAATTAAAAAGTCATGGGATAGGAGGCAGTGTACTATTGTGTATCGGGAACTGGTTAAAAGATAAAAAGCAGAGGGTAGGGCTAAATGGCCAATTATCCAAATGGAGAAAGGTGAATAGTGGAGAACCCCAGGGATCTGTGCTGGGTCTGCTGCTTTTTGACATATTCATAAATGACTTGGAAAAGAGAATAACGAGTGAGGTTATCAAATCTGCAGATGAGACAAAACTATTTAAAGTTGTTAAAACCCATGAGGATTGTGGAAAATTGCAAGAGGATCTTGATACATTGGAATACTGGGCATCCAAATGGCACATGAAATTTAATGTGGACAAGTGCAAAGTTATGCACCTAGGAAAGAACAACCCAAACTATGGTTACACAATACAAGGTTCCACATTAGGAACCACCACCCAGGAAAAAGATTTAGGTGTCATTGTGGATAACATGTTGAAACTCTCTGCCCAGTGGACAGCGGTGGCCAAGAAAGCAAATAGAATGCTAGGAATCATAAGGAAAGGAATGGAGAATAAAACAAAAGGCTATTATAATGCCTCTGTATTGTTCCATGGTGCGACCGCAACTTGAATATTGTCTGCAGTTCTGGTCGCCGTATCTTAAAAAGGATATAGCGTTATTAGAAAAGGTACAGAAAAGAGCCACCAAAATGGTAAAGGGGATGGAAGGATGCCTCTATGAGGAGAGACTAAAAAGGTTAGGACTCTTTAACCTGGAAAAGAGATGGCTGAGGGGAGATATGATAGAGATCTATAAATTAATGAATTTATTTTATTTATTTATTTATTGAAGGGTTTTATATACCGCCTTTCAGAAAAATCAAAGCGGTTTACATAGAACAAAACTTGAACATTACGTTGAAACTTATTCAAACAATTGAAATTACAGTGAACATTAAATTGTATATAATAAAAATGGTAATTTGAGGGTTACAATGCTGAGTAAATGCTGATTAGGTATATATTTTATTTTATTTATTTAGTATACATTTGTATACCGCTACTTCCAGCGATCAGCAGCGGTTTTGATTACAGATTGGAAATTGTCAAATCATGACAGGAAATTTTTGAGGTATAAACACATTGATTAGACAGGAAAGCACAGCACACAGAGAACTATTTTTTTACAGGGAACATGGGCTATGGAGGGTTAAGTGGCTTGCCCAAGACCACAAGGAGCACCTGTGGGACTAGAAACCCCAGTCCTTCCGGCCCAAGGTTGCTGTCCTCCAGTGGGATTTGAACCCCCGACCTTCCGGCCCGAAGTACCTTGCCCCAACCACTAGGCCACTCCTCCACTCCTCCACTCCAGGTATATAGATAATTTAAACATATATACAGATTTAAATATTTACAAATTTCAAAATGGAATGGAACAGGTAAATGTAGATTGATTGTTTATGCCAACAAATTATAGAAAGACCAGGGGACATTCAATGAAGCTACAGTATAACCTAGCTAAGAGTAATATGAGAAAATATTTTTTTCACTCAACGTGTAATCAAACTCTGGAATTTGTTACCGGAGGATGCTGTTAGTGTAGTTGAGTTTTAAAAAGGTTTGGATAAGTTCATGGAGGAAATGTCTATAAACCATTATTAAAGTGGACTGGGAAATGCACTGCTTGCCCTAATACAAGCATTGTGGAACCTGTGTCCTTTGGGGAAGCTGATAGGCACTTGTGACCTAGATTGGCCACTTTTGGAAACAGGATACTGGGCTTGATGGACTTTGGTCTGACCCAGTATGGAATAACTTATGTTCTCTTTGAAATTAAGTCCTTCACCAAACATCCCTCACAAACAAACCGAGACAACACTATTAAACCACAGTATATGGCATCATACCTAATCTCCAGGAACAAGCAGGAATGTAGTCTTCACATATGGGTATCGTCGGTACCGACGGAGCCTTCGCGGGAACGCTCCCCAGCGTCCAATAGGAATGCTTTTGGGAGCATCCCTCAGCATATGCGCGCAGCCTTCCCGCCTTTCCAACTGTCCCTCTCCAGTTCTTCGTTTTCCGTGGAGCCGACAGGACACATACCCTGTCACCGCAGAAAATTTCTTCTTTAATCTTGTTTTCTTGTGGTCTCGTTTGCCTCCGCACGACGCCTACCAGTACTGCCAGTTCTTTTCTTTTCTTCTTAAAAAAAAATTCTGAATTGTTTCTCTTCAGAAGCTTCT
This sequence comes from Ichthyophis bannanicus, assembly GCA_033557465.1. NCBI lineage: Eukaryota > Metazoa > Chordata > Amphibia > Gymnophiona > Ichthyophiidae > Ichthyophis > Ichthyophis bannanicus. The sequence goes on from CM066037.1 coordinate 206,040,052, forward strand.
TTTTCGGTGCTAGGCGCCATTTTTGGCACTAGGCCCCATTTTTCCTTAAAGATGGAAAAACCAACTAGTGGTTTTAAAAAATGCATTAAGTGTGGCGATACCATTCCTGTCACCGACACCCATGACTGGTGTCTTAAATGTTTAGGCCCTGACCATTCTCCATCTGAGTGTCTCTCTTCTATGGGAATGACTAAAAGAGGAAGACAGAACCGGACTGCAAAGCTCGGTACCCTCTTTTCTTCGGATGCCAGGTCCATTGCATCGACGTCTTCAAGAGCCTCTTCTTCCTCCAATGGATCTCTGTTAACTAAACATAAAAGCCCGTCCTCAAAGGGTAGCTCTCCTGCAAAGCATCGGGAGGCCATTGGCATTGCCCTTGAGGGAAACACACTGGCAAAACAGCCCCGGCGGGAAGCTTTGGCCTCCAAAGCATCAACGGGGTTCCAGGATGTTCTCGAGGCCTCGGCCTCAGCAGAACTACTGGTGCCATGCTCAGGGGTCCCGGCTGCCTTCACCGGTACCGACACCCAGGCATCAGCAGCGTCGATAGACCAGAGATTCCTCGCTATCGAGCGCAGTATTGCAGCACTCCTTACAGCTGAGGTACCATTGACACCGATGGTTCAACAGGCACCGGTACCAGCACCGACGGGAATTCTTCCCATGCCATCTTTGCCTGGCATCGAAAGATTGGTACTGGATCAACTCAGTACCGACTTCGATCGATACTGGGACCGTGCCTTACATGAACATCGTGATCAGAGATACTTCGAATCCTCTGATTCCGATGTCTCTGATAATTCTGCTGGTACCAGGGTTTTTCTCCCGGAAGACTCTTCTTCTCCCCAACGCAGAATGTTGCCTCCGGAGGACATGTCTTTTCAGGATTTTATTTGTGATGTTGCCAAAGGCCTTTCAATCATGGTAGCTCCTGAAAAGGAACCTAGAGCAAAGGAATTGGAAATTCTCCAATATCCTAAGGCTCCAAAGGAGGCAGCCACTCTGCCCATTCATGAAATTCTTCATGATTTGATGCTCAGAATGTGGGAAACACCTTTGACCACATCTCCTCATTCTAGGAGGCTTGATATCAAGTATCAAGTATCAAGTTCCACCATGTCCTGGATTTCAAAAGACTCAGCTGCCACACCATTCAATGGTAGTGGAGTCGGCCATGCGTAGGATGAAAAGTGCAAAGAGACATACATCCAATCCTCCAGGTCGTGAATGCAGGACTCTTGATGCTTTTGGACGTCAAACTTTTCAGGCTTCCATGCTTTCAGCTAGGATCAGCTCATATATTTTATATATGGGAATGTTCCTCAAAGAGGTCACAGGAGATTTGGAGCTTATGAGCCTACTTCTCCCAGATGACAGACGACAAGACTTCCTTACGCTTGTCAGGCATGCTCAAGATGTCTCCAAGTTTGTGAATTGTGCAGCCTTTGCTTTGAATGCATCAGCAGAACCTCTGCTATTGCCATTGGTGCACGACGGATTGCCTGGCTTCAGGCATCAGATTTGGAGATTTGGGTACAGGATAAATTAGGCAACATCCCTTGCACAGGAGAAAACCTCTTTGGCAAGAATTGGCAGGAAAAGGCTAATGAGATAGATGCTGACAATATCACCTTAGATAGATTGTCAAAATCTACAGCCACTCCAGCCAAAAAGAAACCCTATAAGAAACCCTCTTTCAGCAAAAAGAGGAAGTTTTATCCATCCTATACCCAGCAAAGCCAAGCTCACGGTCAAGTTGCCCAAAGGGGACAACAACAGCAATTCAAACAGCAGAAGAAGCCAAAAGGCCCGAGAGCTCAACCAGCTCCGCAAGTTCAGCCCCCTCAAGGGCTTTGACTCCTTCCTAGAGCGATTAGCCTTCCTTCCTCTAAGGGGTCCAGAACCCCTAAATATTCCAGGCCGGCTGTGTCTTTTTGCCAACAGATGGCACCAAATAACAGCAGAAAATTGGACTCTGTCCATTGTAGGAGAGGAGTACAAGCTTCATTTTCACAGCATGCCCCCTCCTACAATCCTAAGGCAGTTCAATTCCCAAACCTCTGCAGACAATCTGCTGAATCACAAGGTCTCCACACTTCTTCCCAAGGGGCAATAGAGGAAGTACCCATCCTCCAGCAGGGGTACAGGGTTCTACTCCCCCTATTTTCTTATTCCAAAGAAAACAGGGGGACACAGACCCTTCAAGTAGAAACGTTTCACTATATGGTGTTCCCAGAAGGGGTTAAACACCCTGGTGATACCTTTGGAAGCTATACTAGAGTATCTACTTCATTTATCAAATTCTGGTCTAAAGACCAATTCAGTAAGAGTCCATCTTAGCGCAATTACAACTTCCTATAGGCCTCTAAATGGACAACCAATTTCCTCTCATCCTCTCATATCCAGATTTATGAGAGGTCTTCTGTTAACAAAACCTCCCATCAAACCACCACCGGTGGCATGGGATTTAAATATAGTTCTTGGGCAGCTCATGAAACCGCCCTTTGAACCTTTAGCCAGTACTACCCTGAAGCTTTTGTCCTCTGGAAGGTTATCTTCCTAATTGCAATCACCTCTGCACGTCACATTAATGAATTGCAAGCATTAGTGGCTGATCCTCCTTACACTAGGTTTCACCATGATAATGTTGTCCTCAGAACTCATCCACACTTTATGCCAAAGGTGGTTTCACCTTTTCATTTAAATCAATCGATTTATCTTCCTATATTCTTTCCGAGGCCTCATGCCTCTAATGCAGAGAAGAACCTTCACACTTTGGACTGTACAAGAGCCTTAGCTTTTTATCTACAAAGAACACAGCAACATAGAAAGTCTTCTCAACTTGTTATTGCTTTTGATGCTAGTCATTTGGGACTTCCAGTCTCCAAGAGGACTTTATCCAAATGGATTGCACAATGCATAGCCTTTGCTTATAACAGTAAGAGTCTTCCTCTTCAAGGCCATGTCACAGCTCATAATGTGAGAGCCATGTCAGCCTCTATGGCTAATCTTCACTCTGTGTCTATTGATGACATTTGTCGAGCAGCCACCTGGGCTTCGGTACATACCTTTACAGCCCACTACTGCCTATATAAAGCCTCCCATTGGGGATGCCTTCTTTGGCCAGGCTGTTCTTCAAAATCTCTTTCAAACTTAATACAACTTCTAACCACCAAACCTGGTAGGATGCCAGAGATCCATGGGAGGAAGCATGGCCCACCTCAATATAGGTTGCAGCTTCCTGGGGTCATCTCCCTGGCATCTTCAGCTTAGGGAGTCCCCGTATGTGAAGACTACATTCCTGCTTATTCCTGGAGATAGCTTAGTTACTCACCTGTAACAGGTGATCTCCAGGAACAGCAGGAATTTAGTCTTCACAACCCACCCACCTCTCCTAGGAGTTGTCTATCTCTCTGTCTCTTTCCTCTCTCCCTCTATCCTTTCACTCAGCTACAAACTTAACTGAAGAGGGACAGTTGGAAAGGCGGGAAGGCAACGCGCATGTGCTGAGGGATGCTCCCAAAAGTGTTCCTATTGGACGCTGGGGAGCGTTCCCGCGCAGGCTCCGTCGGTACCGACGATACCCATATGTGAAGACTAAATTCCTGCTGTTCCCTGAGATCACCTGTTACAGGTGAGTAACTACGCTTTATTCAAGCTCAACTCTACCCCCTCCAGCATCACCACCATTCTAATTTCAAATGAATAGATCATACAAGAGTTCCACTGGACTACATTCAAAATATTATTGCCTATTGAAGAACATAAGATATGCCATACTGGTTGTCCTCCTTCCACCATGTCTCTGATATTTTTTTAGACATCTAGCATTTGCATACAAGCATTTTAGAGACTGTATTTTATTGATATTAATCTGGTTATCGGTAGGCAGGGGTAATTTGGAATCTTTAAGCTCTGTCTGGTCTGTACTCAAGGGCATTTGGGCTACCTTTGTCTTTACTGGAACCTATCTGCTGATGTGCCCTAACTTCATTTTTTTGGTAGTATCCTTCAAGGATAGATTGTTCCAAACCATGCGCTCTTGGGCGACTGTCGGCTCTCCCCTATTATCTAGTTTAAAAGCTGCTCTATCTCCTTTTTAAAGGTTAATGCCAGCAGCCTGGTTCCATCCTGGTTAAGGTGAAGCCCATCCCTTCAGAAGAGCCCCTCCTTTTCCCAGAATGTTCCCCAGTTCCTAACAAATCCAAAGCCCTCATCCTTGCACCATTGTCTCATCCATGCATTGAGACTCCGAAGCTCTGCCTGCCTTTTGGGTCCTGCACGTGGAACAGGAAGCATTTCGGAGAACACTACCCTGGAAGTTCTGGATTTCAACTTCCTACCTCAAAGCCTAAATTTAGCCTCCAGAACCTCCCTACCACATTTTCTTATGTCATTGGTACCGACATGTACCAAGACAGCAGACTCCTCCCCAGCACTATCTAAGACCTTGTCTAGATAGTGCTTGAAGTCTACTTCCTTCGCACTAGGCAGGCATGTTACTAGACAATCCTCATGTCCACCAGCCACCCAAATATCTACATATTAATGATCGATTCACCAACTATAACGGCTGTCCTAACCCTTCTCTCTTGGGCACATGGCCCTGGAGAAACTTCCTCGGTGTGAGAAGGTTTTACATCACCTGGAGGACAGGTCCTAGCTATAGGATCACTTCCTGCTACTCCAGGGTGATGCTGTCCTGTCACATGACCTCTCTCCTCCATGGCAACAGGGATGCTGCCAGACTGGAGGTGGGACTTCAGGACTACATCCCTGTAGGTCTCATCTATGTACCTCTCTGTCTTCCTTATGTCTTCCAAGTCTGCTACTCTCGCCTCCAGAGATTGGACTCATTACCTGAGAGCAAAGAGCTCCTTGCACCTTGTGCACACGTAAGACCCCTCACCAACTGGGAGAAAATCATACATATGACACTCAATGCAAAAGACTGGAAAGCCCCCATCTCGCTGTTGGACTGGTGTCTGCATCTTAGTTTTAAGGTTGTGTTTAGATATTTGAGTTCTTTACTTACTAAGCTTTTCTACCTTGGACTTCATCTTTGACAGGGAGGATTCAGAAAAATACCATGAGCCCAATTCTGTGCCCAACAGGATGTCCATCCCTGCTATTCTTGCCTTCCCCCACCGGCATCTAACAAATGAAACATTAAGCACAAAAATAGTCCCCAAGACCACCATTCACAAGACTACCATTCAGTCCAACTCGACTTAAAGATTTCATACTCTGGAAATAAAATGACCAGACTCATTCTCAGGTCCTCCCCAAGGAGCTCCAAAGAAATGCTCACCTTCATCTTGCTCAGTAGGCAAGACACCTAGTAATATCTAAGGACAAAGATAAAGGCCATGGTGGGTGACATGAGGGAGCATGGTTTGATGTACCACTAGGGTTGGAGCTAGGTCCTTAGTAACATCATATATGACGGCAGATAAAGACCAGTATGGTCCATGTAGTCTGCCCAGTAAGGTGGCTGTAGTAGGTGTACCTTCTGCTTTGTGCAGATCACCCTCTTTGATGCCTTTGTTTAGAGTTGTACTCGCCACTCCGTGCAGGTCATCCTTCTCTAGTTGATGAGGTATAAGAAATAGTTATATTTGTTTTGATTTTATCCTCTTGCTATAAGAGAATCCATTTTGAATTCTGCCACTATATTTACCCCCACACCTCCATTGGGAGGGCATTCCACCACCCTTTCAGTGAAAAAGTATTTCCTGACGTTGCTTTTAAGTTTACCTCCTTGCAGCTTCTTTTTATGCCCTCTAGTTTTACAGCTATCCCTTCTTTGAAAAAGGTCTTTTTGTTCATTAATACCCTTTAAGTATTTAAACATCTGTATCATATCTCCCCTGTCCCTCCTCTCCTCTGCCTACATGTCCCAGTATGTAAGACATCTTTGCAACTTCTGACTTTCATTTCACGCGCAGCTACATCAGCAGTCAGTCGTCCCAAGGGTTTTGATCCAACCACATCATAAATGCTGACTTTAGTCTGAAAAGTCTCAGCTCCTCCCCAGTAGCCAGTTGAGTGCTTTCTGACCTGGGGCTCTCATTTTCCAGCACTTTAGTGCAATTTGTTTTGTTGTGACTATCCACTGGGTTTTCCTGGCAAGATACGGAAGTAGATTGCCAGGCCTTTCTTACGAACAGGTAATTCTAATGTTGCTTTTGTCACAGAAATGTGATCCTCCGCTGCCAACACCATACCATTCTGCTGCTGCCCAGATCTTTGGTTTGTCTTGGTTTGGCACCTCAGCTGAGACCTGTCCATCTTGGGAGACCCTGCCAGTAGTTAAGCTACCCGATAGCTTAGCTCTCAGCATCACTGATGTACACAAGCCCTCACAGCATGACAAGTTACAAACCACTATCATATACAATTCCCTTTGATTTCTGCATCCCAAGTGCATGACTCTGCACTTCTTCACATTAAATTTTAACAGTCAAGCATTAGATCATTCTTCCAGCTTTTGTAGATTTTTCCACATGTTATCCAGTCCCTCAGAGGAGGTCCACTCTGTTGCATATTTTCGTGTCATCTGCAAAAAGGCAGACTTTTCCCTTCAATCTTTCAGCAATATCACTCACAAGTACCCTGAACAGTACCCATTCCAGGACCAATCCCTGGGGCTCAACACTACTCACCTTCCTTTCTTCTGATGAGTTCCGTTTATCACCACCTTCTATCATCTGTCAGTCAACCAATTTCTGACCCAGTTCACCACCTTGAGACCCAATCCCAGACTGCTCAGTTTGATAAGCCTCCTTTGAAGTCTAAGTAGATCACATTCATCGCATGCCATTGATCTAGTTCTCTGGTCACCCCGTCAAAGAACTCAATCAAATTTGTTTGGTATGATTGTCCTTTGGTAAAACCATGTTGCCTCAGATCATGCAGCCTATTGGTTTCTAGAAAGTCCACTGTTCTCTCTTTCTGGAGTGCCTTCACTTCTTCACAGTCCAGCTGCAACAAATTTATTTTATTTATTTAACAAGTTTTATATATCACCTTTCTTGCATTCAAAGCGGTTTACATATAACGTAGTAACTTTTTGCGTTTAGCATTTTACAGTGAACAGGTGTTGAACTTGGATTAAAGGGATAATTACATCAGACAAACAGTCCATTCAGTCCCACGCTACACTCTGCCTTCTCCTCCACCATAAATAACAACTAGCATCATCTAAGGGCACAGATAAAGCCCGTGGGTAATGTCAGGGGGCAGAGTCAAATATGTCACAGAAGGAGTGGGGCTAAGCTCCTGGGTCATGTAGTTTCCTCACTAGTGATGGGTCCCTCACAGTCCATCAGTAACAGATGATTGAACCAGACAGTCCCACACTCCATTCTGCCTTCTCCTTATTTACTGTCATTGCTCAATGGGATCCTCCTCCGCCATACGCAGTTTAGGAAAGTTACAGAAAGATGTCTAAACTTCTTTGAGAGAACTGAACAGTTTCAGTCAGTTACCACTGATGATCTTCAGCTTTTCAGGATAAGTCATATTTATACCTGCTCTCCTCAAGGGCATATTTGGCTATGTCATAGCTTTGGCTTTGCATTTACAAGGCAAGTGAAAAGTCCTGGAAGATATGTACTCTGTTATTTTGATACCTCAATTCATCCAGGGACTGTTCTGCTGCCCTTATGCAGACATTACCTGGGAAGTTGTGAAGCTAGGCAAGCCCTGCTTTTGAACACACTTTTGATCTAGGTGCAGAAACAAATGCAGATTGGACCTGATCAGTCCTGAAATGGCTAGCCTTAGTATTCAGGATATCTGGCAGCCACTTCACAAGAAATCCAGATTGGTTGAAATCCTTCATTACCTCCAGTAAACTTATTACTCTACTTGTGGTATGCAGATTTCTATTTTCTAAAACCTACTCTTGGGCCTCAATAAACAGTATTTCATTCTAATATCCCTATTTTAAATGCATTCATTTTGCGGCTTCTTGCTATCTCTCCTCTCTTTATCTCTTTTTCCCTTCCTTGGCAACTTCACTCATTAAGCAAATCACTTTTATCTATGCCCTTCTCCAGAGCCTTACCGAGCCAGAATTGTGCCCTGAGCGACTTGCACATCGGACGCGCATCCCCCTTCTTCCCATACCTCTGTCCAGCCGCTGCCTGCTCTTGCCCTGCTGCTGTTGCCCCCTGTTTTCTCCATGGCAGTTCCAGCAGCAGGGCAAGAACAGGCAGCAGCTGGATGGAGGTATGGGAAGGAAGGGGGCATGCGCCCGATGTGCACGTCTCCAGCAGCACAGCAGAGCAGACCTAACTTTAAGCAGATTGGATCCCTCCCTGCTCTGACGTCAGAGGTGGGAGGGACCAGACCTACAGAAAGACCCGCGCAAAGGATTAGGGGGTGCATTTCAGCTGCCTGCTGTTGCTCTGCCGCAGCTGAGAGACCAAAAAGGGGCAGCAGCAGAGCAACAGCAGGCAGATGAAATGCACCGCTTAAGTCTTTGCACCCTGTGTAGCTGCACCACTCGCACAGGGCTTAGTACGGTATTGCCCTTCTCTCCTACTGCCAACTCTAGACTCCATTCTTTCCACCTTGCTGCACATCTTCGGTCTCAAATCCAGGCTAAAAACTCATCTTTTCGAGGCTGCTTTTGCATCCCGACCTCCTTGTTCCCCTGTCTACACCCATGTGTATTTTAATTATTTCTCTTTAGAATTCCCCAGTCCCCCATTTGTTCTGTTTGTCTGTCACAAGATGCCCAAGGTGCTATTTTTATTCTTTCCAAACCAATGGTATTTATTTCTAAAGCTTCTATACCATGGATCCTTTATGATCTCTGCGGTTTATTCTCCATCTAAACATAGACATGATTAAAACATCAAAAATAAAATTCAATCTCACAAAAGGTATCACATAAAATAAAATCTCATAAAAAGGGGAAGAGAAACTAAACCTCATCATTTACCCATAGCTGAGACCAACACTAGACAATTTTCTAAATTTGTGCCCATCAGCAGCCTAGCTGCAGCATTTTGAATTCTTTGTATTGGTTTTAAGGTGACAGCAGGCAAACCAAATAAAATGGTACTACAGTAATCTAAAGGGGAAAGCATCATACACTGTATAATGTCATACACAATGCACCTGCACTAGAGCCTTCCAATTCTATGCCCCCCACCAAATGGAGCAAACTACCCCCCACCTTACGGGCCCTCCAATCCCACACCCTCTTCAAAAAAACATCTTAAGACCTTTCTTTTCGAAGAACACTTCAACACAGCCACTGCCACAAACCACATACAAGATCATACCCTGCCCCACCCCCTCACCACTCTCACCACTCAACCCCCATAAGCAGGCGAACACAATGCCTCACTGTATAGCAGCTATGCCATTTGTAAATAATCACTTTGTTCTCTTGTTCAATTATAACAATATAATTTTTATACCGGTTATCTGTACATAGTTCCAACTGTTTCATACAAAAGTTACTACTTGTTTCAATGTAAAATTTCTACCAGTTAATTGTACATAGTTCTAACTGTTCCATGTAAATGTTACTACTTGTTCAATGTAAACCGTTTTGCCTTGCAGAAAAACAGTATATAAAACCAGTTAAATAAATAAATAATGTTTCTAAAATTCACTCGCTCCGGATAATACTTTATCCTTTGCACTAATCACAATTTATGAAAAGACTATCTAACCAACTCCCTAATATAAGGACAAAACGATAGTTGGGAATCAACTAATAGTCCCAAGTAGCTTCTGTGCCACACAGTAGCAACCGGATGTGTTTCAGTAGGAAATGTATCAGGTGGCTGTGAAGAATGATATAAAAAGAGTTGAGAATGTTTGTCTGAGGGTAAAATAACTCTCCAAAAATTGAATGGAATGGAATAGAATAAAAGTTGGCATGGGTGACGAACTAATAAAAAAAAAGACACATTGAGTTCAAAAATGGGCCAAATCAGATTGGGGATTCCAGAGATACAAAAAGCTAGCCCACACACACAAAAAGCTAGCCCAGCATATTTCTATGAGAGGAGTTCCAGCTTCTGTAGCATAAAAACATGCATACACTGAAACACAGCAGATAAGGAATTGTTCCTTTCAAACTCCCTCTCCCTATCCTCTACTCTCCCAACCCCTCAAACTGCCCCACCACCAAAAAATGTCGTCCCCCCCATAATTGCCCCACTATCCCATAGTCTGCCCCACCTCCAAAAATACTTTTGCAAATGCCCTACCAACCTGTCCAAGATTGCCACCATGGAAAATATCCCCCTGCAACTGTCCTACCACCCCACCAACCCCCCCATCCCAAAGAAAATATTCACCACAACTACGCTACCACCCTGCCAAAACCCTACCCCCTAAACCTACCCACCACAACTGTTCTACCACCCTACAAAATGTGCCATCTCCAAAAACTGCCCTGCAAATTTCCCCATTCCAAACAATCCTCCTGCAGATTCTCTCACCACCCTAAAAACTGCCCCCTCAAAAAAATACCTCCTACAGCTACCTCCCTTCCCTCAAACTGCCCCACTGAGAAAAAAAATCCTTCCCACAAAAGCCCCACCACCCTGTCAACTACCCCATTTCAAAAAACACCCCCCCTGCAACAACACCACCCCCAAAAATTCATCCTACCACACCTGCCCCATTGTCTTGCAAATGGCCCCAATCACAAAAAGCAATCTCCTGTAACTGCTCCACTACATTGCAAACTTGCCTTCTCCACCCCCAAACTGGCCCACTGGGAAAAAATAATCCCTTTTGCAACTGCCCCGCCACCACAAACTGCACCGAGCCCCCAAAAATTACTCTACTCCAGCTGTCCCTCTACCCAGCAAACTGTCCCCACCCTGAAAAATACCTCACCTCAAGATCCTCACTGCCCCCAAACTATCTCAACTCCAAAAACTATCCCTCCAATTGCCACCATCTTGTGAACCACTCCACCCCCAAAAGATTAACCCCTGCAATTGCTCCAGCACCTTGTAAACCACCCCACCCCCTGCAACTCCCTCACCGCTCACAAATTACACCCACTCCCAAAAACCACTACCAGCAACTTTCCCACCATCCCATAAACTATCCCAGCCCCGAAAATACCCCCACTTCTATATGCTACCCTCACAACTGCCCTACTGCCTCGCATCTACTCCCACCCCAAAAATTTATCTCCCTGCAACTGACAAACTGCCCTGAAAACTACCCCCTCCACAAAACTACCTCCTCACATCTGACCCACCCCCAAAATTATAACTCTGCTCTACTACTCCCAGATACCCTGTGCACAGAACACCCAACAGATTACTAATAATGCGCTACTTTGGATGGAACTGCATTTTAAATCATTCACACTAAATATTTTATTTTCTCTGCTGTTTGCTGACTGATTGATGTTTACTAATTTCTTATTGGCTGCTATGTGTACTGGCAAATAATTATGTTGCCTTTGCGGGACTAGATTAATAAACTGGCAAGCTAGGAACATACCTACGTTCCAAACCTTATGGAGATTCTGTCAAATGCGCTCCATACTCAAAAGGGTAAGATTGATAATTATCTTTTTTTCAGGATTCTACTGATTGTTACATTAGTGTTTGGACGCTAGAAAGGTGACTTACATGTTGGCACATTTTTCATCGTTTAAAACCTCTATCTGTAGTTCTCTTATCTTCCCCCTGTGTGATTGTGCTTGCCCTTTCTGCTTCCAATGTAACTAGCAGCAGAGACTTGTGGGTAGGATCCAGCCAGTAGGAAGGCTGTAGGGGCAGAGCACTTGAATGGTGTTCCTATCACAGGAAAGGAGATGGTGAGCTAGGGGCAATTCATGTGATGTGCAAGATAAGATTCTGCATGTGCTGGGAGATGGAAAATAAATTTACTCCCCCCCCCCCCCCCCCGCCTTTCAAAAAGAATGTGCCCCTTTCCAAAAAAATATGCCTTAATGTTGACTTATGGCAACCCTGTGGATAGTTGTTCAAACTGTGTTAAATCTTTAGTCAAGCAGCTAATTGTTGATAGAGTGGCATCCATGGCGGCTACTGTTGTATTAATCCATCACATAGCCAGTTTTCCTCTTTTGCAGCAACCTTCAACCTTAGCAAGCATAATGTCTCTCTTTCTCTTTGCATGATGTGTCCAAAGTATGAAAGTCAAAGTCTGGTCATTTGAGCCTCCAGTGAAGCTTTAGGTTTCATCTCTAGTGCTGATTGATTTGTTCTTTAGGCAGGCCATGGCATATGCAGTAGTATTCTCCAGCACCATAATTCAGAAGCATCAGTTCTCCGGGAACAAGCAGGAAGTCAGTCCTCATGTGGGTGACATCGGCACCGACGGAGCCTGGGCGGAAGCATCTCCCCAATTTTCAAAGAAAGCCTTAGGGAGATGCACCACGCATGCGTGGTCCACTTCCCGCCCAAGGATGCCATCTTGCCTCAGTCTCCTTTTTTCCACAGAGCTCATCGGACATTGTCCAGTTTTCCCCAGAAAGATTCAGATTTTTATTATTGAGTTTTGTCCAGTTTGCGTACGGGTTCCTTCTCCGGGAACAAGCAGGACATCAGTCCTCACATATGGGTGACGTTGGTGCCAACAGAGCCCTCGTGCGGAGCAAATCCCCAGCTTTCAGAGAAAGCCTTTGGGAATTGCATCACGCATGCGCGGTCCCCTTCCCGCCCAAGGGTGCCATCTTGCTCAGTCTCCTTTTTTCCGCGGAGCCCTCTGGATGTTCAACAGTCACCGTGGAAAAAGTTTAGAAATTTGTTTCTTTTCTTTACCGGATCAATAGCGGTTCCCCTTCCCGCCTTCGGCTCAGTACACCGGGTATCGAGTCTGGCTTGATTTTTCATTTTTTGTCCTACGTGACTAGCGTTCGCGCTCATTTTCTTTTTCGCTGGCAGCCCGGGTCTTCGACCTTGCAGGGGCCCTTTTTCCCCCGATGGCTGCCAGCGAGTTTAAAAAATGTGATCGGTGTACTCAACTACCACGACCCGAAGGTCTGTGGCCCATGCAGGAAGATGTCCTCGAAGGCCCTGAGAAGCCAGCAGCATGATAGGATTTTTCCTGAGTCCGTACATTCGCGGGCCCGAACCTCGTCTGAGGCCTCTACGTCTTGGGGGGAACACTCCGAGCCCGGGTGTCGTAGGGGTTCCTTGGAGAGGGGTCTCCCTCACAGGAACATCAAAGGAAGAAAAAAATCCTCAAAGGCGGCGTCGTTGGATGGCTCTGAATGGCCTGGTCCCTCCCGGGACCGGTCGCAGATCCTTGGAGATAGAGCGTCCAGCGAAGCTTCCTCTATGGGATACGGAGCAGCCGAGGCAGGTAACAACTATCCTCATCGAGGACTCCCCTCTGGGGGAACCGGTGTCTGGACCCAACCCGGTGGCTGCGGAGCCTTCTGAACTCGGTCTCAGAATGGTGACCCTGGAGCGCAGTATGTCTGCCTTCATGGAGCAGGAGCAGCAGCAGCGGGCGCTGATTGCCGGTCTCACCAGTTCTTCCGCCCTGACCACCGGGCCACCGATGTCTAAGTTGACCCCGGAGGATGTCCCTCTCGGTTTCCCGCTCGGGGCCGAGGTCATCGCCGTCGATTCCAACGGCATTGGGGCAGTCAATGCCGGAGCCCTCGATGCCGGAGCACCTCGATTCCTCCTCGGAGGCATCGGGATGGGAGATGGAGGAGGAAGAGTCCCCGGACACCTGTCTGCACAGGGACGTCCCGTCCGATTCCCCGGCGTCCAAGCCTCGGAGAAGGTCCCCCCCGGAGGACACTAAGTTCTTAGACTAGGTGAGGGATATGTCAAAGGCTTTGGCATTCCCCATGGAGTCCGAGGAGGATCCTCGAGCTGACAAGCTCGAGATCCTCCAGTATGACTCTCCCCCTCGGGAGGCCCTTGCTGTACCAGTGCCTCCGATCCTGGAACGACTGATGCTCTGCATGTGGGAGACACCGGCATCTGCGCCAGTGATCAGCAAATGGATCGACTCGATGTATCGAGCCCATAAGAGCCCTGAATTTCAAAAGGCACAATTGCCGCACAACTCCATGGTTGTGGAATCGGCCATGCGCAGGCTGAAGAGCCAGAAGAAGCACTCCTCAGTGCCTCCTGTCAGGGAGGCCCACAACTTGGATGCCCTCGGCAAGAAGTGCTTCCAGGGTTCAATGCTGACTTGTCGAATCCAGGCCTACCAGCTGTACATGGGCATGTACCTGAGGGATCTAGCGAAGGAACTCGCCAGGTTCTCAGTTGATCTCTCCAAGGGACCTTTGCAGTGCTTCAAGAGCCTGTCCACCAGCATCCGTGAGTGCTTGAAGTTCATGACTCGAGCAGCCTATGACGGGTTAGAGTCAGCAGCCCAGGTAGCTGTGGCGGGCATCGGTGCACGCCGCCAAGCATGGCTACAGTTGTCAGACCTTGAGCAATGGGTTCAGGATAAGTTGGTTGATGTCCCATGCCAAGGAGAAGAACCTCTTTGGCAAATCCATGACCAACAAGGCTGTGGAGATCGATTCTGAGTACTTGACGAGGACACGGCTCTCAAAGAAGACCTCTGCCCCTTCTAAGAAGAAGGACTCGGGTAAGAAGCCCTTTTACCCGAGGAAGGGTACTGCTTACCGAAGCTACCCCCGTTTTCAGGCCTCCCCGGCTCCCCAACAGGTGCATCAGGCCAAGGGACAGGGGCATGGCCAGTGTAAGCAGAAAGCCCCCAAACCCCAGGCACCGGCTCCGGCCCAGCCTGGTAGCGGCTTTTGACTCTCACAGCATGGCCCCTCTCCCTACAGGGGACAGGCAATGCACAGGAGGAAGACTTACCCTGTATTCCCACAGATGGACAGCCATCAACACCGATGCCTGGGTCCTACAGATAGTCCATCAGGGCTATCTCCTTCATTTGACCCAGGTACCTCCTCCTCATTTCCCAGGAGAGCCCCTCAGGTCTCCCCTTCACCGGGACCACCTTCTGAAGGAGTTGGTGGGTCTTCTCGAGGATCAGGCAGTAGAACCGGTGCCCCACCACCTGCAGGGCAAGGGCTTCTATTCCAGGTACTTTCTGGTACTAAAAAGAATAGGAGGCCTCAGACCCATTCTCGACCTGCGCAACTTAAACAAATTCCTGGTGAGGGAGAAGTTCAAGATGCTCTCACTTGAAATATTGCTGCCTTACCTCCGCCAGGGAGACTGGCTATGCTCCTTAGACCTAAAGGATGTGTATGCACACATCCTAATACACCCAGACCACAGGCAATATCTATGCTTTGTGGTGGGAGGCAATCACTACCAGTACAGGGTACTCCCCTTCGGCCTGGCCTCCGCCCCCAGGGTATTCACAAAATGCCTGGCGGTGGTGGCCACCTTTCTCAGACTCCAAGGAGTTTTCGTCTTCCCCTACCTAGACGACTGGCTCATCAGAGCTACTTCAGCCAGAGAGATCCATCACTCCACATCTCGCACTATCCAGGTGCTCCAGCATCTGGGGTTTGAAATCACAGATCCCAAGTTGTCAGCAAGGCACTTTCTGCACCTCCTCAGGCACATGGCCTCCACAGTCCATGTAACACCAGATGCCCGCCTCCACATGCAAACTGCTCAGTGGTGCCTCAGAGACCAGTGGACACAGGCCACGGGCAGCCTCCGAGACAGGGTCACAGTGTCCAGACAACTAGTACAGTCCCTGGACTGGTGGCTTCAACCATTCCACTTGGAAGCGGGGATGCCTTTCCAGGCTCCTCAACACACGAGGATCCTGATCATGGATGCATCTTTGCTGGGCTGGAGAGCCCATTGCCAGGGGCTTTGTACTCCGGGTGTGTAGTCTCCGAACGAGAGAACACAACAAATCAATTTCTTGGAACTCCGTGCCATCCGCCTGGCTCTACGAGTGTTCTGGCGGAACTTGGCTCACTAGCCTGTCTTGGTACAGACAGACAACCAAGTAGCCATGTTATATGTGAACAAGCAAGGTGGCACGGGGTCCCACCTACTGTGTCAGGAAACCTTGGATCTGTGCTCCTTTGCAGTCCAGCATGGCATTCATCTGTGGGGAGTTTAACTGCCAGGCCAGGACAACTACTTAGCCGACAAGCTAAGCAGGATTCTCCAGCCCCACGAGTGGCAGCTGGACAGGAGAGTAGTCCATTGGCTTTTTCAGACCTGGGGATGGCCAGTAATGGACTTGTTTGCGAGTCCACTCAATCACCAGTTGTCCCGGTTCTGCTCCAGGCAGCCACACCAGCACAGGGTGACTGCCGACGCATTTCTCATATCATGGTCTGTGGGCCTCCTGTATGCATTTCCCCCGATGCCTCTGGTGGCCGAGACTCTATTCAAGATCCTCCAGGACAAGGCGAGGCAACCCTGGTTTCCGCTTCTACTCCAGCTAGCGGTGGAGGCCCCCATTCCCCTGGGGTCCTCTCCGAATATCCTGTCCCCGGAGGGGGGCACTCTCCTGCATCCCAATCTCAGCTCCCTCAACCTAATGGCATGGCTGCTGAAAGGGTAGTGCTCGCACCACTCCTCCTTCCAAAAAATGTGGAAGAGGTCTTGCTGGCCTCAAGGAGGTTGTCAACTAGACGGACCTATGCCTTCAAGTGGCGTAGGTTTAGGATTTGGTGCGAGAAGCGGAAGGTGAATCCTTTCTCCTGCCAGGTTGCAGTGGTATTACAGTACCTTCTCCACCTTTCGGATTTGGGCCTTAAGTCCAACTCCGTCAGAGTTCATCTCAGTGTCCTTGCAGCAAACCACTTCCCGGTGGAAGGGAAGCCTCTCTCTGCACATCCCCTGGTTTCTGGGTTCTTGAGAGGCCTGCTTCTGCTGAAGCCTCCGGTCCGCCCTCCGGTGACTGAATGGGATTTGAATGTGGTTTTAGGGCAGCTTACTCGGCCACCTTTTGAGCTGATGGCAACCTGCTATCTACGTTACCTTTCTTAGAAGGTAGTTTTCATGGTGGCACTCACATCGGCTCGGCAAGTGAGTGAGCTTCAGGCCCTTATGTCCAACAGGCCTTATACAAGTTTCTATAGGAACCGGGTGGTGCTCCGTACTCACCCCAATTTCCTTCCGAAAGTGGTCTCTTCATTCCACCTCAACCAGGAGGTGGTGCTGCCTACCTTCTTTCCCAGGCCGCATGCCAGTCGGGCAGAGACGGTTCTGCATATCCTGGACTGCAAGAGGGCGTTGACCTTCTATTTTCAGCGTACGCAGAGCCATAGAAGGGCTGCTCAACTCTTCGTATCCTATGACCCCAGTAAACTGGGGATGGCTGTTTCCAAGTGTACGCTGTCCACCTGGGTGGCGGATTG
Organism: Ichthyophis bannanicus; assembly: GCA_033557465.1. NCBI lineage: Eukaryota > Metazoa > Chordata > Amphibia > Gymnophiona > Ichthyophiidae > Ichthyophis > Ichthyophis bannanicus. The sequence goes on from CM066037.1 coordinate 206,057,357, forward strand.
TATTGCCTGGGCATACAGGGCAGCCGAGCTTCTATTAGAGGGTCGTGTCACGGCCCATCAGATCAGGGTCATGGCGGCATCAATGGCTCATTTCCCCTCTGTCCTGCTGGCAGACATCTGCTGGGCCGCCACCTGGTCTTCGGGTCAGACTTTCGCAACCCATTACTGCCTGGATAGAGAGTCCTGATGGGACAGTGCTTTCGGCCAGGCTGTACTCTGTAACCTTTTCGAGGTCTAGGCAACTCCTGCCCTCCGACCCTTCTGTGTCAGGCTATCGGAGTGCTACTCTCTCAGTTAGATTTCTATTGTGGCTGCTTGCAGCTCTCATAGAGGGAGCCTATTTTTCAGCTGTGGGTTCTCGGTAGTCTATAGCTGGGGAGTCCCATATGTGAGGACTGACTTCCTGCTTGTTCCCGGAGAAAGCGTAGTTACTCACCTGTAACAGGTGTTCTCCGGGGACAGCAGGAATCGATCCTCATGACCCTCCCTCCTCCCCTTGGAGTTGCAGTCCTATTAAATTTTGTTCTTTTTTTGCAATCTTTTTAGCTATGTCATTTGACTGAGCAAAATGGCACCCTTGGACAGGAAGGGGACCGTGCATGCGTGATGCAATTCCCAAAGGCTTTCTCTGAAAGATGGGGATTTGCTCCGCATGAGGGCTTCGTCGGCGCCGACGTCACCCATATGTGAGGACTGATTCCTGCTGTCCCCGGAGAACACCTGTTACAGGTGAGTAACTATGCTTTCCCACCCCGAGCCAGCTCGCCTCAGCATCGCTCCTCTGGTTCGTCTATTTCTAATTTTTTCATCGAGGTGTTCCTCGACTGGTGTTTGTGCCCTTTTTCAGCCGAAGACTTCAGACCCCTGTCGGGAGGCGAGGATCCTCTTTTTCTAGTGGCCTCCAGTAGCTTCAAAAAGTGTGACCAGTGTGGTAAAATGTCGTCACTCACTGACCCACACGACTGCTGCCTCCGATGTCTCGGCCCGGAGCACAGTGACTCTGACTGTGAGCTTTGCAGAACCATGACTCTAAGGCCTTGAAGAGCCGCCATGAGCAACACAAACATTTTTTTCAGAAGTCAGACACCACGCTGTAGGGCCCCCTCTGATACCTCGGTGCTCCGCGAAGCCAGAGCCTCCTCAGATTCCCGTAGCTGTGGTTCTTCCAAGCAAAAATCCCTGAAGGTGGAACACAAGAAAAATAAACCCTCGAAAACTGCCTCAGAGGACAGATCTGGGAAAAAGGAGAAATTTCACCCCAGGACCCACAGTCCCAGGCGTGAGTCCGAGGAGTCGGGGCAGGAATGACCTGCAAGCTGCCCAGTAAGGAGTCATCAGCACCCACCAACCAGCCTCGAACCTCCGAGGCCATCCTCATCAAGGACTCCCCCTCAACGCCAAGCCCGAAAACCTCAGTGCCTGCATCAAAGGCTGCAGAACCAACTAGTATGGGGACCAGAATGGCACCCCTATAGAGCAGTATATCTGCCCTAGTGGCCATACAGCGAGCATTCATGTCCGGCTCATCCACCCCGATGACGGGACCCTCGACATCGAGGGCTTCCCCGGATGTTGAGCTGGTCCTCGAGCACCATCGGCTTCGAGAGAGCCCCCAGCCCTGGATGAGGTCCCAGTGTCATTCCTTGGGACACCAATCCTCCCCAGTGAGCGCCCATGGCTCAGACCAATGATCCTTTGGAGATCATGGACCACTGAGAGTGGCCTACAACTGAGATGACCCCCACAGTGTCGGACTCGTACTCGGTCTTGAGTCCAAATGGGAGACCGAGTACGAAGAGTCCCCGGATACGAGGCGACACCATCATGTGCCCTCGGATCCGTCTCCCCGGCAGGGAGGCCCGAACCTTCGATGCCCTCAGCCAGAAGGCCTTTCAGGGCTCGATGCTAACGTGCCGGATCCAGTCCTACCAGCTATGCATCTGCATGTACCTGAAGGAACTGTCGAAAAGCTTGATAGATTCCCAGCAGGCCTCGAAGGGAAACCCTTACAGAAGTTCAAGACCCTGACCTCAGCAGTAAAATAATGCTCGAAGTTTTTGTCCTGGGCATCCTACTGTGGCTTCGAGTCATCAGCCAGGGTGGCTTCCACAGGCATTGGGACATGGCGCCAGGCATGGCTGCAGTCATTTGACCTGGAACAATGGGTGCAGGACAAATTGATAGATGTCCCCTGCATAGGAGACAACTTCTTTGGGAAGCCCATGTAGGATAAGGCAGTGGAGATAGAGACCGAGTATGTGACAAGAACCAGACTCTTAAAGACCTAGGTGCAGTCCCTAAAGAAAGCCCAGGGGAAAAAGCCCTTCTTCCCGAGGAAGAAAGGAGGCTTCAGTGGTACTCCACACTTCCAGGCCTTCTCGGCCCCTCAACAGGGCCAGCAACAGAAAGGTCCTAGAAAACAAAAGGCCCCAAAGTCCCTTGCTCTGGCCCAGCCTGGGGGGAGCTTTTGACTGCCTGGACATGATCTCCCTACCCCAGGGGGCACTTTGCTGCCCACAGGAGGGTGTCTAGACCTATTTGCCCACAGGTAGACAGCCATCACCACCGATACTTGAGTGCTACAGGTGATCAAGGAGGGCTACCTCCTCCACCTACAATGGGCGCCACCTTCGTACTTCCCAGGAAAGCCCACCAGGCCTCCTTCACCAGACCGTGCTCCTCACTGAGCTAGCAGGCCTAATCAATGACAAAGCAGTCGAGCCAGTGCCGAAACACGTCTGGGGCACAGGCTTCTATTCCAGGTACTTCCTCATTCCCAAGATGACAGGGGGCCTCAGGCCTATCCTGGACCTGCAAGAGCTCAATAGGTTTATGGTCAGGGAGAAGTTCAAGATGCTTTCCCTTGGGACACTACTGCCATTGCTCCAGGGAGACTGGCTATGCACCTTAGACCTTAAGGATGCCTACACTCACATCCTAATTCATTCTAGCCACAGAAAATATCTCCAGTTCATGGTGGGAGGACAGCACTACCTATACAGGCTGCTTTGAGACTTCCGCCACCATCTCCAACACTACTCTGTGCTTATTCAGGCTGACAGTCAGATCTCAATATTCTACGTGAACAAACAGGATGGAACAGGGTCATACCCCCTCTGCCAGGAGGCAGTAGCCCGATGCTCCTAAGGGCAATGTACCTCCTGGGCAAGCACAATGCCCTAGCGGACAAACGGGAAGGGAAGCTGGGACGGATGTTATCCCCCATGTTCTAATCCTCAAAGTCACCTGCTAAGCAAGGACATGGTCCCAACCACAACCCCTTCACCTGTTTTAGGTGTGATGTCTAGGGACAATTTGCTCGGGAATGTCCCCTGGGTGCGGAAGAGCCCATGGAGGTTGGCCTAAGCACCCCTCACACCTGCACATTTGTGAACAGTCCCCACCCAGGGGCACAGAACTTTGTAATTCCTGTGGAGCTCGAGGGACCATGCCTTGATAGACTCCAGAAGTATGTGGACCCTTTTTCTCCAGAAAGCCCTAACCCAGTTTCAAATTGACTATGCAAAGACAGTAACACTGGCCTGTGTGCATGGAGAGCAGAGGCAGTATCCCAAGGCACAGGTCTCATTTAAAACTCCAGCAGGACAAATCACAGTCGAATCTGCAGTGCTGCCCTGGCTACCATATCCAGTGGTGATTGACCGGGGCTACCCAAACTTTGGAGAGAGATGGGCCCAGCTGATTGACAGCTCTGCTAAGTCAGACCAGGAAGATTTCCCAGAGATCTTTCCCCTGGAATACCCAAATCTATATGTCAAGACTCTTAAGCCTGCTAAGTCCAGGATTCAGCGTTTCCAGGAAAAACTGCGCTTCCAACAGAATCTGGGGGTAGTTATGGGGGAGAGATCTGGGGAGGGAGAGCCTAGGGAACCCCTGGGGGATAGCTCAGGGCTCAACGGTAGTGACCCAAATGCAACTGTCCACTTCCCAGAGTGGGGGCTGGGGGAAGACTAGAAAGCTTCAGGAGAGGACCCAGCAAGAGGATGTCCCCTTAAACATGCCTGAGAGTGGGTTTTAGAGGTGGATGGAGTTCTAGTAGGTAACGTAGAGTCCTATGCATGAACCTTCCCTTATTTTGTGGTAAAGGGAGATTTATTATACTGAGTAGCCAAGGGGACCCTAGAGGGAGAAGAGATAGAACAACTGATAGTTCTCCAGCCTTATCTTTAGCAGGTTAAAGATTTACATCAGGCTTGTGCGTTGTTTAAAAGTACTATCTTGGAAGCCCAGACTAGATGTATTCCATGCTTTAAGAAAAGTGGAAGAAAGGCCAAAGAATTGCCAGCATGGTTTAAAGACGAGGTCAGAGAGGCTGTTATTACCAAAAATGGAGCCTAATGATGAACACCAGAAACAACATAAGCATTGGCAAGTTAGATGCAAGGCACTGATAAGGCAAGCAAAGAGAGAATTTGAAAAGAAGCTTGCCGTGGAAGCAAAAATGCATAATAAAACCTTTTTCAAGTACATTCGTAGCAAAAAAAGACCCTGTGAGAGAGTCAGTTGGATCACTGGATGATAGAGGGGTAAAAGGGGCGCGAAGGGAGGACAAGGCCTAGTGGAAAGACTGAATGCTTTGGTCTTTACTGAAATGGTATATAAAAGTGATGTAGCAGAAGAATTTAAAGAAATATCAATAAACCAGGAGGATGTATTACAACTGTTTGATAAGCTGAAGAGTAGCAAATCATCTGGACCGGATGTTATACATCCAAGGTTGTTGAAAGAATTGAAATATGATATTTCAGACCGACTCTTAGTAATCTGTGAACTATCGTTAAAATCATCTGGTATTTGAGGATTGGAGACTGACTAATGTAACTCCAATTTTTAAAAAGGTTTCAAGGGGTGATCCAGGAAACTACAGAATGGTGAGCCTGACATCAGTATCAGGTAAAATGATAGAAACCATTATAAAGAATAAAATTACTGAACATGTAGATAGCCATGGTTTTATGGGAGAAAGCCGACATGGATTTAGCCAAGGAAAGTCTTGTTTTACTAATTTGTGTTAATTTTTTGAAGGTGTCAAAGTTATTAGTAACTTCCTAATCCCTCCAGATTCTGACCTGCCCCTCTAGTCCCTATTCCTATTATTGAAACTCCATTTGAAAGAGTTGCCATAGACCTGGTAGGTCGCTTGGAGCACATCGCCTAAGGCAGCAAGTCATATTAGACTAAGCTACCCACTACTCCGAGGCTCTTACGCTAAGGAATATGAAGACTACTACATCGCAAATGCCCTCTGGGAAGTATTTTTACTGGTGGGAATACCCAATGAAATCGTCACAGATCAAGGAACACCCTTTGTATCCGAGGTAATGAAGCAAGTGTGCACCTTGGTAAAGGTCAAAATGCTGCGAACATCAATATATCACCCATAGACAGATGGCCTCGTTGAGTGATTCAACAATACTCTGAAACAGATGTTTAAAAGGTTTATTAAGGAGGACGGAAAGAATTGGGATGTTCTCCTACACTATTTGATGTTTGCCATCTGTGAGGTTCCTCATAGTTCCATGGGATTTTCTTCTTTTGATTTACTCTTTGGAAGATGGCCAAGAGGCATATTAAACATGGTGAGGGAAACATAGGATGAAGAACCCTGTACCAGATGTAATTTGGTGGAGTCGTTATATAAATGCAAGAACGGCTGAGGAAAGCCAGAGAGGTGGTCAAACTCAGTCTGGAAAAAGCTCAAGCCGAGCAGGCTAGGGGGCTACAATTGGGCAGCCGTGCACTGCACCTTCCACCCGGAGACAGAGTTTTAGTCTTGCTGCCCTCATCCAAAAGCAAGTTACTCTGTTAAAGGCAGGGGCCCTATGAGGTCAAAGAGAAAGTAGGGCCTACTAACTACAAAGTTGCCCAGCCAGATAAACAGAAGACAGCCCAAATTTACTGTATTTTGAAATAGTGGATTCCAGTGACGGCTATGATGGTATATGGAGACAATTTTGGGCCTGAACTTTCAGCCCTGTCGAATCCTACTCAAGTTCCAATTGGAGATAACTTCTCTGCTGCCCAGAGAAGAGATCTAGAAGAGTTGATCCACCTGACTCTGAAAGTCTTCTCCACCTGCCTGGGACGAACCCACCTCATTTGTCATAATATCATTACTGGTATGTCTTCGTGTCACTTCTCAGAGCTGTATATACCTTCACAGTCCAATCTATATGTTAAGCTCTACTGTTCACCTTCAAGATGATATACATAAAAAAATTCCTTTGTGTTGCAACACATCCATAGCTTTATATGAATATGCAACTGGGTCTCAGAACCAGACTAGGGCGACTTATTTAACACATATATTCATATGGAAACTGCGCCCAAACCTTACATCAATGACCCAACTGGTTGCTTATTCATTAATCAATCGCTAAAAAGGATGTAATGTTACTCAAAAATCAGTATAAGAGGATGCTTATCTGAAACATAATGAGTGTACTCCCAAAAGGATGTAATATTACTCAAAAAATCGATATCAAAAGATGCTTATCTGAAACATGATGAGTGTACTCCCAACGCCTGAATAATGGCGCCGTAGCGTTTCACAATCCAATGTTTCATCAGGGGATGCTCAGCACAACTGCTCAAACTTAGCATCAGTCCTCAGTGATCATCTAAACAACGCTGGGTATTATTATATGCATCATCTTCTACTTTGTTATTTATAATTACTTGCAATACACAATTAAAGCATCGTCCGCTAGCACTCACCCCATGCCGGCTGTTGCATCATCTACAACCTATATCATCATGCCGGCTGTTGCATCACCTACAATCTATATCATTACTGACCCTGGGGTGATTACCCACCAGTGACCCTATCAGATTCCAGAGGTCCAGTGACAGGCTGTCGCCAAGGAGCTGGAAGAGATACTTAACCTGGGAGTTAAAGAGGAGTCCATGAGTGACTGGTCCTCACCCATTGTCTTATTTCCTAAACCTGATGGAAGCATCAGATTCTGCATTGACGTCCGGAGGGTCAATGCAGCTTTTAAACTGGAAGCATATGCCATGTCCCGAGTAAAGGAGCTAATCAAGTGACTTGGTGGAGCACGCTTTATATCATCTTTGGATCTGACCAAGGGATACTGGCAGGTACCCATGACTATGGCTGCCAGGGAGAAAACTGTTTTTTTGACACCGCAAGGTCTGTTCCAGTTTACAGTGCTGCCCTTTGGATTACACAGGGCGCACGCCACGTTTCAACGCCTAGTTACCCGCCATCTGAGACTGCACAAGAAGTATATGACTGCCTACCTTGATGACATCGTCATCTACAGCAGAGACTGGACCACCCATCTAACCCAAGTGCAAGACGTGTTGACCAGCCTGCAGAAGACCGGGCTGACAGCCAACCCCAAAAAATGTTTTCTGTGAGGTCGGGACATTCAATACCTGGGGTATTTCATTGGGAATGGACAGATATGACCTCAACTATGGAGGATGGATGCTGTTGCCCAGGCCCCCATCCCAAACTCGAAGAAAGATGCTCCTACCTTCCTTGGACTGATGGGCTATTACCACCGGTTCATCCCTAATTTTGCAGAGGTAGCAGAGCTGTTAACCAACCTCCTTCGGAAGAGAGCTCCCAAGCGGATCCAAGTGGTCATTGGACCTGGACCTGGACTTCCACCATCTCATGAAGGCCATGTGCTCTGAACCAGTCCCAAGTATCCCTGATTTCTCTCTACCATTTATTGTGCAAACCAATGCCTCAGAGGTAGGCCTAAGAGCTGTTCTGGCCCAGGTAGTCAGGGGTGAAGAACATCTCATAGCATTCATCAGTAGGAAATTGCTTCCTCGGGAGAAGCATCATGCAGTGATTGAGAAGGAGGCCCTTGCTGTCAAGTGTCGCTTGAAACATTTAAGTACTATCTGCTCAGCCATTCATTTACACTAATAACGTACTATGTTCTACTATTTTCTATTTCTTTTCTATCAAGGATGAGATTGATTTTGCCTGTTGTCAGGATATTTGTATCCTTCATGTTAAGGTAAAGGCTCATTTTAAGACTGATCCTTGATATGCAGATGTTTTCAGATCATCCTCGCTTTCAATCAGTAACGTGGTAGCATCAGCATAGTGAAGGTTATTGATGAATCTTCCACCAACCTTCATCCTTCTGTTTCTTCTTAAGTCCTGTTTCTGATGATTTGTTCTATTTGAACAGCTCTGGGGAAAGTTGATGATTTTAAGCCATTCTGTTTCTCCTTGTTCTGTTCGAACTACTACTTCTTGGTCAGTGTAATGGTTGCATATGAGAACTATCAGGTGTCCTTGTTTGTATACCCATGCTTTTGAATGTGGTCCAGATTTTTCATGATGTATGCAATCAAAGATCTTGATGTAGTCAATGAAACCATATAGAATCCTTTTAGTATTTGTTTATCTTTTCAACTATACAGCTCTCATCCATAGGGATGTCTCGTGTTCCTCGCCCTTTCCTGAACCTTTGCTTGCATTTTGGGCAAATTACACAAACTTGTAACATAGGTGCCACAGAATTTTGGAAACTTTCCCACAGAATCTATCCATGAGCTGCCTCAGGAAACTAGGTGCTCTGGATATGGTTCTGTTATGCATTCTAGCTCTGGCTGGCCATCATCAGATACTAACATCCCTCTTCTGGTTGGTGCATATTAGGTGCTCACCAGCCTATTGTTCCCAAACACATGACTGCTTTTTTTCTCCAGCGACTTCATCAAAATCATGTAATAGAACTGTTTCCATGTAGTTTTATAAGAACCATTATTGCTTGTGTAAAACGTTTTGCATGCAAAAAAAGTTTGATAAAATTACTCCCTTGTGTAGTAAAATTGAATTGTATTCAGTGGTTGAGAGGCGCACTGTATTTTTCTCTAATGCTGAATACCGTCATTATAGTGATTTGTGGTACAGCACATGCAATAAATATGGTCTTGCAATATAAACAGTCCAACAGTTTAATGTATACAACACATGCTCAGGCACATCAGCAGAATAACCATTAGGTCAGTTCAGACAACAGTTAAAAAGAAAAACAGAATATAATCTCACACTGATTTATGGATAGGGTATGTAATATGGGTTGACCCGTGGGCTGATATGATTCTCTTTCCTAGGTGAATCTAACAAACCACTGTGGCTTTTTGGGAGGATTACAGAAGAACAAGAGTACTGGACTAACCGCTCCATATTTTGCTACCTCAACAGTAGAAGTTATGTTTCATGTGTCAACAAGGATGCCCTCAGACTCTGATGATTCTCTAACAAAGAAAGTGAGTCTTCCTGATGTTTCCTTTCTTTAGTTTTTCAGCTTTTATATTGTACAGAAAAATTAACTTACCATATTCTCAGTGATACCTTGACTATATCACCAGTTTCTCCTTCCATTTACACCTAATTTCCAGTATAGCAAACACTTCCAAATTAAAATAAAACCACCAGTGTAATGTACTGTATTTAAGGATAAGTTGTACATTCTCCCCTTTATTTGTAGTTAGCGCTTGCCTTTCCAGTAGTATTTTAAGGAGAGTTACATTCAGGTACGGTAGACAGATATTTCTCTGTGCTCAAAGGGCTTATGGTCTTAAGTTTGTACATGAGGTAATGAAGGGTTAAGTGACTTGGCCAAGGCCACTAGGAACATCAGTGGTATTTGAACCCTGGCTTCTCAGGTTCCAGCCTACTACTCTAATCACTGGGCTACAACTCCACATCATTCTCCTCATACTATTCAGTAGGATGAGTGTCTCCATTGTCCCAGTCCCATTCTTCCCCATATTGTATTGTACAGGATGATTAGTCACATATGGCTGCCCCTTCCTTCCCCATGCAGTACTATATAAATGGTTGAGTCACCTGGTCCTCTGTCCCACCCCTCACCCATAGTATGCTGTACAGGAGCAGGTGTTACATAGCAGTTTGCCTTACGCCATGCTGTTCTATGCAACAGAATATGTCATATGGCACACTGCACCATCCCTCACCTGTACTATACTGTACTGAACTGGAAGAGGAGTCATATTGCACTGCCCTTTCCTGCTGCATATTGTCATACATAATTCTACTCCATTCTTCACCATGCTGTACTGCACAGGGTGATCATTCCAGTTGTGTGTGTGTGTGTATATAGTTATTTATTTATTTATTTAGACCACACGTGGGGGGGGGGGGGGACTATTCAGCGGTGGCAGCTAGGCTAAAGAAAATGCCTTGCTACTGCCATTTTAGCTAAGACTGGATATTCAGTGGTGGAACATACCGGTTTCCCCCAGTGAATATCAAGGCTGCTCAGCCACAGACACTGCTGTCTGGTTAGCAACAATATTCAGCCATTAACTAGATAGCTAAAGAGGTTAAAGTTAGAACAGCCATTTCCCTGTCCTAACTTTAACCGCTAAAACTATCCAGTTAGCGGTTGAATATCACCACTAACTGGACAGCAGCTGTCATCACCCCCACTCTGCCCAGAGACCATCCTGGTTTTAAGCGGGTGTTTTTTCGATGGTCTGGGGGGGAATATTAAGGAGCACCAACAAGTTAGTGCTGCCTAATATTGCATTTACCACATTTTAGCTGGTTATCAAATCTGCTAACTGGCTAAAAGGTTTTGAAAATGTTCCCCCAATGATTTGATTTTACAATATTGTTTTGATTGAACTGAAAAAGAAAAGCCATGTTCATGTGAGTGATTACACTCTGTTTTTCTAATGTTATGGTACCAACAAAGATCCTGCTTTTGTTTTAATTCGGTTGTTGACCATTCTTTTCTATGACTGTAAACCATTGCCTAGTTTAACAGTGTAAGTAGTATTCTACAGAAATATTTACTAATTTTTAGTGAACTCTTCATATGCTGTACACGCTACAGGATTAAAAATTAAAACCAGCATTTTCTGATAAAGCCTACAGTGAATTTTAGTGATGTGAGCCTTTGTATTCTCCTTTAACCAAAACATAGCTTGCTGTATTGGTATTTTTTTCTGCAGAGTTTAATAAATTCCATATTAGTGATAATAAGTTAAAGCCTCTTACATGTATCCTATTAGCAATGAACAATTGGATATCATTAGGCTGTCCCCTCCTTCCTTCGTACATACATCTTGAGATGTGCTAATCCATTCAGCTGACACATTAATGAGCATGGGGTGAAGTGTAATATTGGAGGAAGTGGGGCTGGCTGACCTCAGCATGGAGTTTAATTCTTCTAATTAAATTTGATACTTGACAGTCTCGTAGAGAGAAATCACTGTGCCCCTGGCAAAATTACCTTGTTATTGATAACTTTTTCTGTACTTTGCTGTTAAACTACAACATATGCCAACAGTACCATCCAAAAGTAAGCATATTTTCCAAAAAATACCTAACCAAGATTAAGTAAACATAGAACATGTTACTTTTATAATACATTTTACTGATACTTCAGGCATGGAGAGTCTGAGTAAATACTGTGTTACACTTTAAGTGCCAAAATAACAAGGATTATATTGCAGCATTTGGTAGTCCTGGAACATTCTTATTCTTGGCAATAACTGATATCTCTAAATTCCTAGGAACTGTATTAATTTACAGCTTAGAACAGAAGCTCTCAACCTAGTCACCGAGCAATGTAACCAGTCTTTTTTGCAGGGTATCCACAATACATGCACTGGTGTTCCTTTGTATGCAGATACATCTCATGCATATTCATCATTAGACTGGATTGTAAGCCCCCAAGGACAAGTACTGAGTTGAGAACTATGAATGCAGATAAAAATTTTCTCTCTTTTTTAAATACAATGGAAAAATTATTTTAGGAAAAAAAGACAAAAAAAATCTTTTTTTTCTGATGGTACTTGTCAGTACCTAGTACTGGCAACATCACCCCCCTCTCATTCTTGCAGATGACACAAAATTATTCAAAGTTGTTAAATCACAAGAAGATTGTGAAAAATTGCAAGAGAACTTTGAGAAATTGGGAGACTGGGCATGCAAATGGAAGATAAAATTTAATGTGGACACATGCAAAGTTGTACACTTAAGGAAGAATAACCCAAATTATAGTTTCGTGATGCAAGGTTCCACACTAGAAATCACCAACTAGGAAAAGGATCTAGATGTCATTGTAGATAATACCTTGAAACCTTCTGCTCAGTGTGCAGCAGCAGCCAAGAAAGCAAATGGAATTCTAGGAATCATAAGGAAAGGAATGGCAAATAAAGCCAAGGATATTATAATGCTTCTATATCGTTCCATGGTGCGACTGCACCATACATAAGCATTCTGGTCGCCATGTCTACATAGTAACATAGTATATGACGGCAGATAAAGACCATCATGATCCATCTAGTCTGCCCAGCAAGGTGGCAAGAGTAGGTGCACCTGCTGCTTTGTGCAGGTCACCCCTCCCTATGCCTTTGTTTAGGGGTCTACCCACCACTCTGTGCAGGTCATCCCTATTTGTTGAGATAGAGACAGTTAAGGTTATTTTGATTTTATCCTGTTGCTATAAAGGGGTCCATAGTGTCTTTCTCATGCCATTTTGAATTCTGTCACTGTATTTGCCCTACCACTTCCATTGGGAGGGCATTCCAAGCATCCACCACCCTTTCAGTGAAAAAGTATTTCCTGACGTTGCCTTTCAGTTTACCTCCTTGCAGCTTCATGTTATTTCCTCTAGTTTTTCAGCTTCCCAGTCTTTGAAAATGATTTGTTCATTCATTAATACTCTTTAAGTATATAAAGGTGGTCTGTATCATAGCTCCCCTGTCCCCCCTCTCCTCTAGAGTATACATATTTAGGTCTTCAAGTCTCTTCTCACATGTCTTCTGGTACAGGCACCAAATCATTTTGATCACCTTCCTCTGAACTCTTTCCAGTCTTTTTATATCCTTTGCGAGATATGATCTCCAAAACTGAACGCAATATTCCAAGTGAGGCCTCACCAGAGACTTGTACAGTGGCATTAGTACCTTATCCTTTCTGCTGGTAATTCCACTCTGTATGCAACCCAGCATCCTTCTGGCTTTGGCCACCTCCTTGTCACACTGTTTCGTCACCTTGAGATCCTCAGGCTATATCTCATTCATGTGACTCATTAAACCATGTTACTGTAATGGCCACAATGTCCAAGTCCATTTCCACCATTAGGGATTCCAAGTCAGGAACTTTGTTGGCTAGGCTTCCAGCATTTGTGCTCATTGCTTTCCAGCATTTGTTGACTGGCTTGCCTGTATTTTGCATGAATTTTGTTCTACACACCTCTTCCCACCTGCCATTGATGTGTGGATTAATAGTGTGGCTGTTTCCAATGTTATGTTTTTGCTGGGAGTGACATCCTGAATTTGTTGTTCTCCATCCATCACCCCCTTTCCCTAGTTTAAATGTCTGTCCACACACTGTCTGAATTTTTCACTTAGGATCATTTTCCCTACAACAGAGAGATGTGGTCCATCAACACAGTATAGCCTCTTGTTCTTCCAGCTATTTCCCCAGTCGCCTATATATCTAAATCCTTGTATGCACCAGGTTTGGAGCCCTGTATTAAAGCTGATTATGCGATGCAACCTTTCTGCCCCCTTACCAAGAACAGGTAGAACTTCTGAGAATGCTATAGTGTTAACAGTGGGTTTGAGTTTCTCTCTCAGAATCTGGAACATAAGAACATAAGATATGCCATACTGGGTCAGACCAAGGTCCATCAAGCCCAGTATCCTGTTTCCAACAGTGGCCAATCTAGGTCATACGTACCTAGCAGTTTCCCCAAAAGACACAGGTTCCGCAATGTTTGTACTGGATCAAGCATTGATATCCTGGGTCCCTTCTTAATAATGGTTTATGGACCTCTCCTCCAGGAACTTGTCCAAACCTTTTTTAAACCCAGCTACACTAACAGCCTTTACTACATCCTCCGGTAACAAATTCCAGAGTTTGATTACACGTTGAGTGAAAAAATATTTTCTTTTATGAGTCTTAAATAGTTTACCCTGTAGCTTCATTGCATGTCCTCTAGTCTTTCTATATTCTGATAGCGTAAAGAATCGATCTACTTTAACCCGTTCCACTCCGTTCATTAATTTATAGACTTCTATAATATCTCCCCTCAGCTGTCTCTTTTCCAGGTTAAAGAACCCTAACCTCCTTAGCCTTTCTTCATAGGAGTATCCTTCCATTCCCCTTTACCATTTTGGTGGCTCTTCTCTGAACCTTTTCTAATAACGCTATATCCTTTTTAAAATACAGCGACCAGAATTGCACACAATATTCAAGGTGCGGTCTCACCATGGAACGATATAGAGGCATTATAATATCTTTTGTTTTATTTTCCATTCCTTTCCTTATGATACTTAGCATTCCATTTGCTCTCTTGGCTGCCGCTGCACACTGGGCCAAGGGTTTTAATATGCTATCCACAATGACACCTAAATCTTTTTCCTGGGTGGTGGTTCCTAATGTGGAACCTTGCATCGTGTAACCATAGTTTGGGTTGTTCTTCCCTAGGTGCATAACTTTGCACTTGTCCACATTAAATTTCATCTGCCATTTTGATGCCCGGTCTTCCAATTTATCAAGATCCTCTTGCAATTTTCCACAATCCTCTTGGGTTTTAACAACTTTAAATAGTTTTGTGTCATCTGCAAATTTGATAACCTCACTCGTTATTCCACTTTCCAGGTCATTTATGAATATGTCAAAAAGCAGCGGACCCAGCACAGATCCCTGGGGTACACCACTATTCACCTTTCTCCATTGGGAAAATTGGTCATTTAGCCCAACCCTCTGCTTTCTATCTTTTAACCAGTTCTCGATCCACAGTAGTACACTGCCTCCTATCCCATGACTCTTTAGTTTTGCCAAAATTCTCTGATGAGGGACCTTGTCAAAGGCTTTCTGAAAGTCCAGATACACTGTATCAACCGACTCACCTTTGTCCACCTGTTCATTCACACTTTCAAAAAAACATAACAGATTAGTAAGACAAGATCTTCCTTGTCTAAAGCCATGTCCCTTTGAACTGTGGAAGCACTGTTTCTTGCCAGATCATTCGTACCCAAGTGGATGATAACATCAATCTTGGAGTGCTCACTTTCTGCATTAACTTTGCCAACAATTAGCTTTGTATTCCTATATCTAAAAAGGAATATAACAGAATTAGAAAAAGTACAGAAAACAGTGACTAGAATGACAAAGGGGATGGAAGGATACACCTATGAGGAAAGGCTTAAAAGGTTAGGGATGTTTGGTTTGGAAAAGAGATGGCTAGGGAGGGAGATATGATAGAGGTCTACACAATAATGAGTGGAGTGGAACGGATAAGCATAAGTTGGTTATTTACTCCTTCATATTTAGAAAAACTTAGAGAAGCTGGAAAGTAGTTAGGAAAGCAAAGATTCAAAAAGATTCAAAAAGCCAATGCAATGAAATGGGGGGGGGATAGGATATTTTTCAGATATGTTAGTGAGAAGAGGAAGGGCAAATGTGGTCAGACTCAAGAGTGAAGGGGAGGAATATGTAGAAACTGATGAGGATAAAGCAGAATTGCTTAACAAATATTTCTGTTCTATGTTCACAGATGAAGAACCTGGAGCAGGACCTCAGAAAACACCCACAAACAGGAACAGAAGTGAGGGACATCTTGAACAATTTTCAGAAGACTAGGTTAAACTTAAAGTAGACAAAATGATTGGACCGAATGGGATACACCCTAGAATACTGAGGGAACTTGGAGACGATCTAGCAGCTACGCTAACTGATCTTTTCAATGCCTCGTTGGAGTTGGGAGTGGTGCCAAAAGACTGGAGAGAGGCACATGTGGTCCCTTTACACAAAAGCGGAAGTAAGGATGTGGTTGAAAACTACAGTTTAATTTCGGTGGTGAGTAAATTATTGGAAACGCTGCTGAAAGAGAAAAGAGTGAGGTTTCTGGAGTCCAGTGGATTACAGGATCCGAGGCAGCATGGATTCACCAGAGGCAGGTCTTGTCAGACAAATCTGATTGATTTCTTTGACTGGGTGACCATGGGGTTGTACCGAGGGAGAGCCCTAGAATCGGTGTATTTAGATTTCAGTAAAGTCTTTGTCACCGTTCCTCACAGGCGACTTATAAACAAACTGAGCACCCTAGGGATGGACTCTGTAGTTACTGCTTGGGTTAGACATTGGTTGAGTGGGAGGCGACAAAGGGTACAGGTAAATGGAGCTCACTCTGAGGAGAAGTAGGTTACCAGTGGTGTCCCCAGGGATCTGTCCTTGGTCTGATTCTTTCTAACATCTTTGTTAGTGACATTGTGTAAGGGCTGTCGGGTAAGGTTTGTTTCTTTGCGGATGATACCAAACTCTGCAATAGAGTAGACAACCAGGAAGGTGTAGATAACATGAGGAGGGATCTAGCTAAGCTTGAAAAATGGTCTAGAATTTGGCAGCTGGGATTTAATGTTAAAAAAATGGAAGATCATGCATTTGGGCTGCATTAATCCAAGTGAACCATATAGTATAGAGGGTGAAGTACTTTTGTCCACTAAAGAAGAGTGAGACCTAGGCGTGATTGTGTCTGATGATCTTAAAGTAGCTAAACAGGTAGAAAAGGCGACAGCAAAAGCTAGAAGGATACTTGGGTGCATAGGGAGAGGAATGGCCAGCAGAAGAGAAGAGGTGATATTGCCTCTATATGAGTCTTTGGTGCGACCTTATTTTGAGTATTGTGTGCAATTCTGGAGACCGCACCTTCAAAAGGATATAAACGGACTGGAGTCTGTGCAGAGGGTGGCTACTAAAATGGTTAGTGGTCTTCATTATAAAGCATATGAGGACTGACTTAGAGATCTTAATATGTACACCTTAGAGGAAAGGCGGGATATAGATGATTTGATTGAGATGTTTAAATACCTCTGTGGCATAAATGCACAGGAGGAGAGCCTCTGTCAATTGAAAGCAAGCTCTGCTACGAGGGGACATTGGATGAGGGTGAAAGGAGATAGATTCAGGATGATATGCGTAAATATTTCTTTACGGAAAGAGTGGTGGATCCCTGGAATAGCCTCCCTGTGGAGATGGTAGAGATGAGGACAGTATCTGAATTCAAAGAAGCATGGAACAAACATGATCTCTAAAGGAAAAAAGGGGACTGTTGCAGTGGTTGATATGGAAGGACAGACTAGATAGGCCATGTTTCTATGTTTCAGAAAGTAGAAAGGAGGGCTAGGCCTCATAGAGATAGATTACACATATAGAGCTGCTATCATAGGCCTCCAGGCCTACCTAACAGCATCATCAGATCCAAATACGCAAAAAGTGCCGAAATATGGAAATAAACTTCCAGTATCCCCCTCCATCATCAAACTTGGACAAGTGTTCCGACAACTAGAAGGAATGAGTGAGAATGCACAAGCATACACATGGAAGGAAATAACAGAATTTGCAAAACAAGAGAACATTTTTTCAAAAACTTAGATCAGCAAACAAGGAAAAATAAGTGGCAATTGCGCAAATATAGTGGAAGGTACAGTGTTACTCCAGGGACCCTTTGTTGATGAAGAACGGACACATGAATAGTTAAGGAGAGGTGAACTGAAACTGAAGGATGAGAGATTAATAGTTGCAGCCCAGGACAGTGGATTATGGGCATAGATATAATGTGTGTTTCTAAAACCTAGCTTATGGACACAGACCAAGTCATCATAAATCAAATCGAATCACACACAACTGCCGAAGAACAACAAGAAGGTGAGGGGGTGTACTAATAATTTCAAGGAAACTGCTCGAATTCATACCAATACTGTCGCAATCCACAAACTGTTGCAATATGTTAATAATATCCAACAGTCACTTACCTATTTGCTTAGTATACAGAGCTCCTAACAGCTTAGATGATGATACTCATACTAGAGCAAATTTGCAAATACCCAGAGAACAAAAAAACCTTTGTACTGCTTGGAGACCTCAGCATCCCATCTAAACCAACTAAAGATGCACAGGCTTTTCATAAAGCAATGGAAGACCTACGCTCAAATAATCCAAGGCCCAACACATAGCCAAGGAGCAACACTCGACCTCATCTATATTCCTGATGCTCTACTTAACCATAGCCCACACCCACCCACTCCAACCTCAACATCAATATCATGGTCAGACCACCACATGCTCAACGTCACACTTGTGATTCCATCACTGCCCGATATAATCAAAATGGTACCAAAGGAACAGAGGAGATTTTCTTTCTTCAATAGCAACACATTCACGAAGAATTTAATTCCAAAACTAATACCCACCTCAATGAACCTTGGCAATGAAATAGATAGTTGGAACACTGCACTGATGGAAGCCTCAGCACCACTAATCAAGAAACTAAGTGAACACAGAAAGCACTTCGCACCGTGGTACTAAAAATAGATCAACAAAATTAAAAAAGTCCCTCCGCAGAATAGAAAGGAAATGGAGACAAACCAAAACACCAGAAGACCTTTGTGAATACACTACAAAACTCCAAGAATACCAAAATCATATCGATGTCGGTAAAAGAGAATACATATGAGCCTCATTCCCTAAATAAACTGTAGCAGCTGATAAGCATGCAATAAATAATACCAGGAGTCAGTTCAAAGATCCAAGCCAATTTATTGTGCACATGGCTCAGTTAGTCAGAACTTCAAAAAGGACTGAGCAAGGTTTTCACAGAAACATATTCATTTATACCTTTTCTTCAGTTTGATACATGCAGACTTTCTATTGGTTCCAACGCCCCCTGCACTTATCCAATCAGAGATCCTTTCTGGGCCTAGCACTCCGCTCCCTCCTCTAGGACTGTTCTAACAATGGTGCAGTTTCTAGGTTTGATACTTCTCTACTGCAAGGTCGTCTCTAGCTCCAGGAATGCATGTATTGAAACATTTCTACTGCACACAAGAGAATAATGAAAGACTTATGGTTTCATGTAAAACTTCTTATTAAGCAGTTTAAAACAGTTTTCTCATTTTTCACAGATTTTTGGTTCTTTTCTAGCTATGATGGGGATTGGAATCAGGGCCTAACTTACAGGCCTTTCATATTTGTAGACTATTATAGGCCATAGCCTGCCACATTCCCCCCTTTGATTATTCTCACCCGCAAGTGAGAAAGGGTGAGAATTAAATCACATATTATACTTGCGTAAAAGCATCATTTTGGGGTATAGGGTAATATTGTCACATAGCTAAAACTTTTGTAGCTGCCTTCCGTTCTACGGTGCTATCAATGTCTGCTGACTTTACTAGACTGTGATGAATCCAGGGTTCGAGTTCTGCAACTTTAACTGCTGTTGGGGTTAATAAGATGACAACATAAGGTCCCTTCCAATGCGGTGCCAACGGTGTCTTTCTCCACTCTTTGATCCACACCAAGACTCCAGGCTTGAGAGGATGCAGGGGTTCTGTTAGATGGATGGGCAGCTGATCTTGTACCCACGTATGAAGATTCTGCAAAACAGAACTTAAAACCAATAGTTCTTGTCTAGTAATTTCAGATCTAATCTGTTTCATATCTCCCTTTATTCCTTGTACAATAGGCGGGGGTTGCCCATACAGAATCTCAAAAGGGGAAACTCCTAAAGACTTAGTAGGGGCTAAGTATATCCTAAAAAGGGCTATAGGAAAAACCTGGGGCCACTTCAGGTGAACTTCTTGGCAAAGTTTGGACAACTGAGATTTCAGGGTTCTATTCATACATTCTACTTTTCCTAAATTCTGAGATCTGTAGGCAATATGCATCTGATAATGTCAATATCTCAGGGCCATACTTAATGGACTTGCTTCCTGAGATTATCAACCCTCATTCTTTGTACAGAGCTCCATGTGCATGCAAAGTTGTAAGGGCATACTTGGAATCTGTGTACACATTTGGACAGAGCCCTTTTCCTATTGTCAGTGCTCTAGTAAGAGCTATCAGTTCAGCTTTCTGTGCTGAAGTTCCTGGGGCCAGGGCTGAGGACTCAACTACCAGATCAAGGGTCACCACTGCATATCCGGCACAACAATGTCCATTGATGATGAGACTACTTCCATTCACAAAGAAAGTCCGTTCAGGGTTCTCCAAAGGAACATCAGTCAAATCCGGGCGGCTTGAGAATATAGTGTCCATAGTTTCTAGACAGTCATGATCAGGGGGGTCAAGACCAACTGGTAACAACGTAGCAGGATTCAGAGCTTGACTGACCATCAATTGTACAACATACTTTGATACTTCAACATTCGTGAATTTGTGAGCCAGAAACGTCCTTTGTGTTCCATGAGGGTCAGAACAAAGTGCGGTACAGTAACTTGAAGCTTTTGTCCCAGGGTGAGCTTGTCAGTTTTGCTCAGTAGGAGGGCTGTAGCTGCAACAGCTCTCAGACAAGGGGGCCAGCCTTAAGTAGGCTACTGGCCGTTGCCAAGATCCAAGAGATTGAGTCAACACTCCTAGAACATTTCCTTGTGACTCATGGACATAGAGACTGAAAGGTTTTCTGGACATCTGGTAGACCCAGAGCTGGTGATAACATCAGAGCGGTTTTCAAAGATTGAAAGGCTGCATCCTGTTCAAGTCCCCATTCCAATGGAGACTTTTCCATTCCTTTGGTAGCTTGATACAATGGTTTTGCTAGCAGCGCAAAATTGGGGATCCATATACGACAGTACCCTGCGGCACCCAAGAAGGCTCTCACTTGCCTCCTGGTGGTTGGAGTAGGAATACTGCATACAGCTTCTTTGCATTCTGGTCCCAGGCGTCGAATTCCGCTGGACAACTGGAATCCTAGGTATTTAACTTGTTTGACGTAATTGCGCCTTGGCTCTTGAGACTTTGCATCCAGCCTCATTAAAAAGGTGCAAGAGTTCACTGGTGGCTTGTAGATATTCACTTTCTGAGTTGGTGGCTATGAGCAAGTTGTCCACATACTGAAGAAGAACCCTTTCTCCTGGGTTCACATAGTAGCTTGAAAGATCCTGATTTAAAGCAGCACTGGAGAGAGTAGGTGAATTCTTGAATCCTTGAGGTAATCTAGTCCAGGTAATTTGGCCCTGCCTTCCTGTTGTGGGGTCTTGCCATTCAAAAGCGAACAAAAGTTGAATGGTGGGGGCTAAGCGTATGCAGAAAAAGGCATCTTTCAGGTCCAGGACAGTGAAATGAGTAGCCTCAGCGGGGATCAGTCCCAAGAGAATATAAGGATTTGGTACCTCTATGTGTATAGTTTCAGCTGCATCATTCACTCACCTCAGATCTTGTACTGGGCGGTAATCCCCTGTCCCAGGTTCCTTGACTGGGAGAAGGGGGGTGTTCCAAGGTGACTGGCACTCCTTGAGAAGTCCATACTTCAATAGTTTCATTAGCTGGTCGGGGAAGAGGATACTGCTTCACATGCACTGGTTCCGCTCCTGGCTTGAGGGTGACAATGACAGGCGCTATGTTCTTCGCTAGGCCAGGTGGATTATCTTCTGCCCATACTTCAGGCGGGGCTATAAGGTTGGTGGGTATACAGGAACTAGCTGGCTTGATTGGAGATGCACTATAGAACCGCTACTCTTCTTTGCGGGGAACAGTCAGCACCATCAATCCAGCAGGCTTTGGGTTCACAGTCATTTGCATTTCTCCCCCTTCAGCAAAGGATATCTGTGCCTGGAGCTTTGCAAGCAGATCTCGGCCCAAAAGTGGAATAGGGCATTCAGGCATATACAAGAACTGGTGCGTTATTTTTTTGTCCCCCTAGTTCACACATACGGTTCTGCAGGAAAGGCTTTGTGGCCTTAGCCCCAGTAGCTCTGACAATGGTGATGCATAGAGAAAACAAAGGGGCTACTGGCTTTAGTATTCTGCTCCTGTATCCCCTATAAAGTCCATATATTGGTCCCCTATTTTCAGACTGACCATAGGCTCCTGGGGACCCAGGGAAACTTGGAGCCCGGTCTGGCCTAGTCTTCATCCATGCTGTAGCCCTCTTCGGCTGCCACTCACTCTATAGCTGCTTCCCTCTCTTGCTGGAACACTGTGCTCAGTTTATTCTTCCATGACTCTAAAATCAACCTCCTGTTCGCCAAGTGCTCCCTCCTCCCTTCCTGGGGGTGGAGTCAAGATGTGGGCATTCACTTCTCTAATGTCCTTCTTCTCTGCAATGGGCGCACTGATTCGCACCCAGTGGGGGCTGATCATTTTCACAACCCCTTCCACTTCCTCTGCTCCTTCGATTAGGAAAACCTCCTCCATGTCATTCAACTAAAGTATCAGCAAGAAGATCTGCTTTCTTCTTCATCTTACATTCACTTTGTCACATTCATTTTCACGATTCACAAAAACTTTCTGAACAACTTCCATTAACTGTCATGCCCGCAAATCCATCCAGTTTCTGCAATTTCCGTTTTATATCTCTCTGGGACTGACTGACAAAAACTGCATCTACCATACACAAATTCTCCTGGATTGCTGGATCGCATGGGGTATATAGTGAGGGCTGCCTGCATTATTTGGATCCCACTTGGGGTTATCAAGGCTGATGGGTCTGCATAATACTGTTCATTAGTTCAATCAAATCCTAAGGCTTCTCAGTGTAGAAGGCATAATGCATCTTTCAGTTCAGTAAATCAGTGGCAGAAACAAGGCTGGTCGGCTGGCTTTCGGTATTAAGGGTGGGTAGGCCCTGGACCTGGCGCAATGGTATAACTTCTGAAGGCATATGGCAATCGGGACTGTCTGGGTTCTTCTTCATGTTCTTGGGCGCTGGCTGTGAGTGACCCTGAACTGGCAAATGAATCCCTGCTTGTAGTGTCATCGATGGACTGTGGCCCACTCGGAGTACTTTAAACTGAGCCGGGGCTTTTGGTCAAGAGGGGGTGCACGTCCTCCTGCTGCGGAGGTGGCTGGTGAACTACTTGGGGTACATCTGCAAGGAGGTGTCCCCCCCCCTGCCCCAGGCTCTGCCCGGGGTGGTGGCAGAGCTGAGTGAACTGGCCTATAAAGATAATAAACGGGCAGGTTATTTTTTTTGTTTTGTTTTTTCCAGACTTCCGAGCCCCCCCCCCCCCTTGTGTTTGCTACTAATCTCCTACATTGTTTCTCATAGCAACTCTTTATCCAGGAGGGCTTTTTTCTCACAAACATTTAACCAGGAGTCTATGTAGGGGGAACTAATCAGGGAACATTTTTTGCACAATCTGATGAACATGGGAAACTACGGGGCCATGAAGTAGCTGACACTGGCCACTCCCTTTCACAGAGCATTTCTAATAGGGATGGAGACATTTTAAGTCTGTAGTCTCCAGCAAATCCCTTGCTAAAATTCCTAGTCATACATTTCAACAAAATCTGCGTGGACTCTGACCACCCCCCCCCCCCCATGGTGACGTACTTGACAACAGACAGAGGGGGCGGGCAGTCAGGCTGCATTTTCCTGTGGACTAAACATAATGGATGCATGTGCTCATTCTAAATAGGAACAATTTAGATAAAGTCCTTAAAATATAAAACTATTATTTTGCAACATGTTATAACAATCCCAATAGAAAGAACTATGGCTCCTAACATGACGGTCACATATCTATTACGTATGACTGGAATGAAATTACTTGGCATGGAAACTAACTGCCAGCCGTAATCAGCATTTAAGCTGAACAATGTCTCTGCAAAAGAAATTACTTTAAATCTTACAGTTTAGGAAGCAGATATTCAAAAGACATTCCTGATACTTTTTCATAAAGTGGGTGGATATCTGGAATACATATACACCCCTTTTTCTTCCTTTTTTATTTTTATTAACAATAAGTATGTCTTCTATGAGGTGCTTGCCGCAGTATATCAGGAATTAGAATTCAAGCACGATTAACTCCTCATTCACTCAGGATTTAAATCACTTTCAAATCGCGATCTGGTAACTACTGGCTCGGGATGCTTCATAGTCCTGCCAGGGTTCTTAACCTCTACTTCAAAGGTCAAAGGAAAAACAGAAGCAGTTTCCTTAATTTCTCTATCATTTCTATTTGAACCATTACAGTGCTTGCTGAAAATTGGAACATAAAAAGACACAAGACAAGGCTAAGCCCACAAATGCATTATACCTATAGCTCTACAGAAATCCTTCTCACTTGGTCCGTACAAGAACAGTTCAGGAACTCAAACGGGGTTAATAAGAACTTAACCCTTTCCAGGCTGAGCCCAAAACTGTCGGAATCCAAAATCCTGACTAAACATTCTTATTAAATGATATATAATACATGACCATAGTAGAAGGAACATCACTATTAGAACATATTGAATAAAACAGGTACAATTTTCCTGAAATAAGCACAAATTAACCCAGCTGCAGAATGTTGAAAATAAGCCTTCACGGGATTAACAGATACTAAACATTCCTTTGTACAGACACGCCCCTTCTCTCTCTGCTTGCCATTTTCATGCTGTGCTGAAGAAAAACCTGGAATGAGTGAGACAGCTTCTTTATTTAATAGTGACTCCTGAGTTGGTGTTTCCTTCTTTCTTCTTCTCTTAATACTATCCCTTAATCGGTAAACTGTTTCACAAATTACCCAACAGAATAATCTTACATTATACCAGAAGGGAAACTCGCGGTTTCAACAGATAACAAAAATCAGATACAAACAACACACAGTAAGGACAGACAAACACCAAACGCTTCCTCCTTTTTGCGACCTGGGCGCAGTCGCCTGGCCAGGAAATGCACTACTCAGGAGTCCGCTCTCGCTCGGTCTGTATTTCAAGACCTCTCAATCACACAGGCAATCATATTATCACAAAAATCATTTTTCAAGTGCCCAAGGTTTTCTGACTAACTGACTATTCCCAACAAAAAGGGTCAATGGCTTCCCCCCGCGCATACTCATGCGGGGTCTACTAGGACCGCCCTTATGAGAGGTGATCAAGCTCTCTTGTCTCACGCATACCCATGCGAGATTTCTCAGTTAGTCTATACCAAATCAGTCTTGCGCATACAAATGCAAGAATTTTTCCCCAGGCTGCACTGACTTTTAAACACGAAAATATCTACTCACCGGATCTGGATACCACACCAGTTCTTGGGTTGGATCCTGGACTCCCCTCGGGTTCGGAGGTGTTGGCCAGCTGGACCCAGTGGCCCGCCGAGAAAGGCGGAACCCTCTCCGATACAAAGGGATCGGCGGTGCCTGAGAATTCCCCTGCTTTCATATTTGCAGACTATTATAGGCCATAGCCTGCCACAAAATCATGAGAAATGTTTGACATCGTACGCTGTCTAACCAAGGATAACCCATGATGTGATGAGACCGCATCGCTTCACCCTCAAATCATGGCTGACTTCCTACAAGTGAAACTACAACCCACCACATCATATCTGCCATCCCAACTCAAAGAAAACAACTCCACCCAAAATCCCCCTGAACAATGGAGCTCATTCTACACACACTCTGCTGATCATCTGCAAAACATAGAGTCCAAAATTAACACCTCTGTATCCCCCCTATATCCTTGTCCTGCCTCCTGGATCAAGCTAACCGCGAAACATTTAATCCCTGTACACCGCATCACACAGCTCTCTCTTACACAAGGAACCATGTCCACTTCCCTTAAACCAAAGATTGTGAGACCGATATTAAAAGAACAGTTCCTACAGGCTCATTTCAAGCTTTCCATTTCTAACTAAAATGATAGAAAAAGTGTTTTTGACCCAACTCTGAGACCATATAGACATCCACACCCTGCTTGATCCCCACCAGTATTGGTTTAAACCAAATCATAGTGTAGAAACCCTGTTGTTCTCCCTACTGGACAGAATCATAATAGAATCATAACCACAATTGATGAAGCAAAAAAGGGGATGCTTTTGGTCTTCATTGATATAAAAGCAGCATTTGATTCTTTAATTCACTCAACACTATTCAATCATCTGAAGAATATAGGTCTAAATGGTATAACCCTGCAATGATTCTCCTTGTACCTCAGTCAACGCAAACTCCAAGTGAAGTCAGGTCCCAACCTCTCAAGGATAACTGACAAACCACGAGCATTGCCGCGACGTTCAGCGCACTCTGATGTATTATTCAATATATACCTACAATCCCTATGCGATATAATAAGGGACCACAATATTGAATATCTAATTTATTAGGAATATATAATGGTCTTCTCCCCAGTCCACACTGCACAGCCTGATTTCTCCAGGATTACATCTTGCCTGGAGAAAATGACAACTGACTACAACGGCAAAACCTCCACATAACTATACCAAATCAGAAGCTCTCATTATAACACGTAATAGCTCATTCACATCCTCAAACAACCTTAAAATACATCAAAACATTGCAATCAAATAAGAGATGAGATATCTGGGAATCATACTGGATTGAAAATTATCCTTCCAAACACACATTTCCAAAACATCAGGATCAGTATACTACAAACTTCGAACAATGTAAAGACTCTAACCACTCCTAGACAAGAAAAGCTTCCTTACCATCTGCCAGGCCATGATTATGCCAATAGTGGGCTTATGCAACTCTATTTATCAAGGCTTACCAAATCACAGCATCCAACCTCTACAGCTAATACAGAACACGGCTGCAAAAATAATATCTGGGATACTGAGGGACGCCCACATCACCCCAACTTTGAAACAATTGCACTGGTTCCCAATCCTTCAAAGATCCAAATTCAAATCGCTTACCATCATCTTTAAGATAATTCACCAACTGGCACCAATCACCCTCCAACTAGTAATAGAGAGAGATCCAGAAACAAGAAACCGATGAACAGCCATTAAAAACCTATTGCTCATACCGAAGGCAAAAACTAAAGCAAAACAGATAATCTGCAACAGAGCACACTCCCTCTATTCACCATGCTCTGGAATTCATTACCAGATACCCAAAGAGCCACCATGGTCCTCCAGGATTTTCGAAAAGCCATTAAGGTGCTCCTATTTACAAAGCACCATACCAGCTCTACTTGATGAATACCACCTAGCTCTACCCTACACCCTGATCCCAACCAAATACCCTTCCACTATCCCTTGATCTAACCCAAAAGATCTATTGTTCCACTGCATAATGCTATTGTATAATAGTTCATATACTTTATGTTATATGTATACCTCTCCAAGTTAAACCCCCCTTTCCTTATCGTTCCTCCAGCTTAGTCCTCGACGTATGGTAGTGCACCTCCTCCTGCAGCATGAAGACTGGACCAATCAAATTTCAGCTCCTCTGGAACCATCATACCAGGCATCTCTGGAACTCCAGTGTGTCCAGTCTTCATGCAGCAGGAGGACGTTAGTGAACCTCACTGGGCTCACTAGTTGATTAGTTACTTGTATTTTTTACCATAGCTAACCTTTTGGGTCTTTATTTTTTGTCCTATTAGGGCTTATTTTATTTTGGTTATTGTAAGGTTCCTGTTCCTTTAAATTTTACATTTCCCTTCACAGCACTCCGTGGGGGGGGGGGGGGCCTGAGGAAGGTCCCTCTCCTGCCCAGTCTTTGCCGCTTCTATTTTTAGTCTCTTTCTGTTAAGTAAATTGGATCTCTGCCCCAGGGATCTTCGGGGCAGAGCTCCTGCGGCGGCTATACTGCAGCTCCTCTCCAGAGACTTGGTGAGTCTGCTACACTGGTGCCGGTGAGTGCTGACGGCTGCGGGAGATCGGGACGGCTGCTGAGCCAAGTCCTGTGATCTCTTCGGCCGTTCTGGGATCCATCAGTGCGGGTGCAATCCGATGCTGCGGCGGGGTTGAGTTTCCATCGCGCTGCTTTCTCGGCGGGGGAAAAAAAGCGCGCCAAACTTGACTCACTGCCGCGGCCATTTTTTTCTGCCTCGCGGTTTTTTCTTTCCTGTGTCCCGCGGTAGTTTTTCTTTATTTCCTTGCTTTCTCCCTTCCTTTTAACTGGATTGCTAATTTTCTTTAGTTCCTGTCAGTCTCTAATAGTTGCCTGCATTTTTTCTTTTTTCTCGTTTAGACCTCTTTGCCTCGGCCTACAGCGCTCCCGCGGTTAAAGGGGGGGGGGAGAGAAGCTTAAGAGTGTACTTTCTTTTGTCGACTTCGGTGTCCCAGTGTGAGCGATTAAAAAAAAAAAAAACACAAAGGGGCCAGAGCTAAGAAAGCCACAACTGCTTTTGCTGAGCACAGGGGAGACGGTACCCCTCCCTTCCCTGGTTTTCTGTAGCTGGCTACTACCCAGTCCCCGCATGGTTCTTCTGGGTCAGTGAGCCGGTTTCGTCCTTTCAGTATTGCGCGCTGACGGCTAATCCCCAACAGTGTTAGAGTTCCCATGCCAGGGGGATCTCGTTGTCTCATTTGTGGTTCTCGTCGGGGTGCCGACGCGGAGACCGGTGTGTGCCCACGCTGTGCCTCGCTGTCTCGCAGCATGGAGCAGCGTCTGGAAAGTTCTTTGGCTGCGACGGAGCAGTCCGGAGCCACAGCGGGGGACCTGGAGTCGCCGCTGGAGGGACCCTCGGGTCTTGCTTCTACCAGTTGCTTGACGTCTGGGGGACAGTCAGACCTCGGAGCGGCCTTGCCCTTGGAGGATTTTTCTCCCGATTTTGTCTTGCTCCTGCACCAGGCGCCAGGTTATGGGAGCTGCGCCTCTTCCAGCGCAAGGGGTCTCTGCCCAGTCTTCTTCGGGGGAGCCTCCGTTGGCCGGCAGCAGGCCCCCTAAGCGGCCACGGATGCCCGAATCTTTTCCTTCGGAGCATGACTGGCCTGAAGGTGATGACCCTGAGTTCGACCAGGAGGTGGATGCAGACGGCTTGGAAGAGGGCGAGCTTCCAGAGCCGGAGGATCAGGCTAAGATTATACGCGTCTTCCGACGTGAAGAGCTGCCGGCTCTTGTGTCGGAGGCACTTCAGACTCTGGGGTTGGCCCCTACTGCTACAGTGGAGGAGGCGGACGGGGCGGATCCCATTATTCAGGCGGTACGACAGACTAAGGTGGTTTTCCCCATTCACAAGGTTATTGACCAGATGATTCAGGCGGAGTGGGACACTCCTGAATCGGGTCTCAAGGGCGTTAAGATCATGCATCGGCTTTATCCTTTATCGGAAACAGATTTAGAGCGTTTCCGATCTCCCAAAGTCGACGCGGCCATGTCGGCGGTGACTAAGAAGACCACCATTCCGGTGGAAGGGAGTGCGACTTTACGTGAGCCGCAGGACCAGAAAATGGACGGGCTGTTAAAACAAGCTTTTGAGGCGGACGCGATGGCCTTACAGGCTTCCGTTTGTGGAGCTTGGGTTGCCCGTGCCTGTTTGCGCTGGGTTCAACGGTTTCAACAGACTCCTTCCCTGGAGCCCGACACGCTGACGGAGATCCACCGGTTGGAATCTGGAGCGGCGTATTTGGCGGATGTCCAGTATGATCTCATCAGAGCTCTCTCCAATAGCATGGCATCCGTGGTAGCGTCACGCAGAGCCCTTTGGTTAAAAAATTGGGCGGCCGATGGGTCTTCCAAGTCGCGGTTGGGCAAATTGCCTTTTAAAGGTAGATTGCTCTTTGGGGAGGATTTGGATAAGTTGGTCAAAGATTTGGGAGAGTCCAAAGGCGGTCGCCTGCCGGAGGATAGACCCAAGCGGGGTAGGTCGCTTCCGGTCGCTCGGGGGCAGTTTCGGGACTTTCGTCGGTTCCGGTCGCCCCGTTATGGGGGCTTTCAGCGTGGCAGATTTAGCTCCCGGGCGTCGAGTTTTCGCGGCTTTTGGGGAGCCAGCTGAGGATTCGCGGCGGCAGGTTCTCCGGCCGCTCGCAAGCCTCAATGAAGGGCAGCGGGTCCAGGTGGAGCTGCCTATGATCGGAGGGCGTCTTCGACGTTTTCTCTCTGCTTGGACCCAAATTACTTCCGATCAGTGGGTTTTGGATATCATACGAGACGGGTATGTTCTCGATTTGGCCCGTCCCATGCTCGATTCCTTTGTAGCGTCCCCCTGCCGGGGTGTTCACAAGACCCTTCAGGTCCGGCAAACGCTCGATCGTCTTCTCCAGCTGGGGGCAGTCATTCCCGTGCCGCAAGAGGAATATGGTCAGGGAAGGTACTCCATCTATTTTGTGGTGCCAAAGAAGGGCGGCGATCTTCGCCCTATTTTAGATCTCAAAGGAGTGAATCGTTGTCTGCGTATTCCCCACTTCTGGATGGAAACTCTACGGTCCGTAATAGTCGCCGTCCGCCGGGGCGAGTTTCTCTCGTCTCTCGATCTCACGGAGGCGTATCTCCATATTCCTATTCGAGAGGATCAACAGAAGTATCTTCGCTTCGCGCTGCCGTGGGGTCATTACCAGTTTCAGGCTTTGCCCTTCGGTCTTGCGACCGCGCCGTGAGTCTTCACCAAAATAATGGTGGTTGTAGCGGCAGCTTTGCGCAAAGAGGGCGTGCTAGTTCATCCCTATCTGGACGATTGGCTGATTCGCGGGAAGTCTCACGCGGAAAGCTTGACGGCAACGGCAAAAGTCGTGGCACTCTTGCAGTCTCTCGGCTGGGTGGTCAACCCCCTCAAGAGCCATTTGGTTCCGACGCAGCTTCTCGAATATTTGGGGGTGCAGTTCGAAACGTGCGTGGGGTTGGTTTCTCTTCCCGAACGCAGGATATGGGCTCTTCAGTCTCTGGTGCGGCGGTTCCGAAAGACGCCGGCTCCGTCGGCCTGGCACTACCTGCAGTTGCTGGGAACGATGGCAGCTTCCCTGGAGGTGGTACCTTGGGCACGTTTTCACATGCGTTCGCTCCAGCGAGCCTTGCTCCGTCGCTGGTCCAACCAGTCCGATTCCTTGAACAAATGTCTACCTTGCCCGCTGGCAGTTCGGAGAGATCTCCGTTTGTGGTTGAGTCCACCTCGCTTCGAGTGGGGATGCCATTGGAGCAGCCGGACTGGGTGCCGCTCTTAACGGATGCCTGCCTGTCGGGCTGGGGCGCGCACTTCGAGGGCCAGTTTGCTCAGGGTCTCTGGTCTCCGGAGGAGAGCGCTTGGTCGATCAATCGCTTCGAACTTCGGATCGTCCGATTGGCCTTACAACACTTCGAGACCCGGATATCGTCTCGGGCGGTTCGGGTTCTCTCCGACAATGCAGCAACTGTGGCCTACATCAACCGACAGGGCGGAACAGGAAGCGTCGGTCTGGAAGCAGAGACTCGGACGTTGTTCGAGTGGGTGGAACCCCGGCTGCCAGCCATCTCGGCGGCGCACATTGCCGGAAAAGACAACGTGACAGCGGATTTTCTCAGCAGAGTACAGGTGGATCCCGGCAAATGGGAGCTCCATCCGAGGGTGTTCGCGCAGCTGGTTCAGCGTTGGGGTCAACCGGTCATGGACTTGATGGCCACGTTCCGCTCGGCAAAGGCAGCTCGGTTCTTCAGTCGTCGGAGAGAGCCGATGTCCAAAGGTCTGGATGCTCTTTTGCAGATTTGGCCCTCAGTGGGTCTTCTCTACGTGTTTCCTCCGTGGCCTCTGCTGGGGCGCGTGATTCAGCGTATCGAGGCGCACCGGGGTCAGGTGCTGTTGATAGCGCCGGATTGGCCTCGTCGGCCTTGGTATGCCGATCTGATGAGGTTGGTGGACGGTCCTCCGTGGCGGCTTCCCTTGGTCCCGGATCTGTTGTGTCAGGGTCCTCTTCGCATGCCTCAAGTGGGGAGATTCTCTCTTACGGCCTGGCCATTGAAAGGGCGCGGCTGAGGAAACGGGGTTATTCCCGTTCGGTCGGGGCGACATTGTTACAAGCGCGCAAACGGTCCACTTCGCTGGCCTATGTACGGGTTTGGCGTATTTTTGAGGACTGGTGTTCTCGGCATCAGATTCGAGCGGCTACAGCCTCTATTCCGGTGATTCTCGATTTTTTACAAGACGGTTTTACTAAAGGTCTGGCCGCCAGTACTTTGCGGGTGCAATTGGCGGCACTGTCATGTTATCGCGGAAAGGTTCAGGGCGTGTCCTTAGGTGCTCATGCTGACGTCGTTCGTTTCTTGCGGGCTGTTTCTAGATTGCGTCCGGCCCACAGAGTCTCGGTACTGCTTTGGGATCTTAATTTGGTGTTGCGGGCTCTCAGTGCAGCCCCTTTTGAGCCTCTTTCTCGTAGTTCGGTGAAGGATTTGACGCTCAAGGCGGTGTTTTTAGTGGCGATTTGTTCGGCACGCCGTATTTCCGAGCTCCAGGCTCTTTCTTGTAGGGAGCCTTTCCTGTCTTTCTCGGCTCAAAAGGTGGTTCTGCGGCCTGTGCCTTCCTTTTTACCTAAGGTGACTTCTCCTTTCCACTTGAACCAGGTAGTATCCCTTCCGGTATTTCCAGAGTCGGAAGGGCGTGCTTCTGATCGCGGTCTAAGTCGGTTGGATCTCAAGAGAGTCTTGCGGCGCTATTTAAAGGTTACTAGCGATTTTCGTAAATCGGACCGCTTGTTTGTCCTGTTCGGCGGTCCTCGTCGAGGGGAAGCGGCGGCAAAGGCCTCTATTGCTCGGTGGATTAAAGAGGCGATTGGCTCGGCTTATCTGTTGCACGGTCGAGTTCCGCCGGTTGGGTTGCGCGCTCATTCCACGAGAGCACAAGCAACGTCCTGGGCGGAGTTCAGTTTGGTTTCGCCGGTGGATATCTGTAAGGCGGCCACGTGGTCTTCGTTGCACACTTTCAGTAAACATTACCGACTTGATGTCTTGGCTGCCAGCGATGCCGGTTTTGGTTCTGCGGTTCTGCGTGCCGGCTGGCAAAATCCCGCCCGTTAGGCTGCTTTGATACATCCCATACGTCGAGGACTAAGCTGGAGGAACGATAAGGAAATAGTAATTACACTTACCTGGTAATTGTAGTTCCTTGAGAGACGACAGCTTAGTCCTCCTGCCTCTCCCTATCTCATTCCTTTTAGCGCGGCACGCCTTGGGTTCAGAGGTCCGTATTCCCAGGTGAGTGCGTTCTCTTGTTTTCTTTCTCTTCGCTCCAATGTTTTTTGTCTTTTATTCTCACTCTCTCAATATGCTGTGGCAGGGGCGGGACATTCCGTTCCTGTTACTTGGGGCCTTTGGCTACAATATAAAAAAAAAAAAAAAAAAAAGAACGTCACATACAAGAGGGCCCTATTAAAGGTTAGCTACGTGTTTAAGTTTGCTTTGACAATAGTTCACTGGAGTTCCAGAGATGCCTGGTATGATGGTTCCAGAGGAGCTGAAATTTGATTGGTCCAGTCTTCATGCTGCAGGAGGAGGTGCACTACCATACGTCGAGGACTAAGCTGTCGTCTCTCAAGGAACTACAATTACCAGGTAAGTGTAATTACTATGTTCATTGTAAAGATGTTGAAGTTGTAATGTAAACCTCCCTGAATGGAACATAGAGCGGTATAAAAAAACCTGTTAAATAAAATTAATAAGATGGTTTGCAGCAAGCAACGAAAAAACTGGCAAACCGGATTTTAATTCTGTAAGAGCTGTAAGGTTCTGATTGCAGAAGGTTTCTGTACAGAAACGCACAATAAAGTAGTATGCCTCATCCATTAGAAACTCTGTAAACACTACAACATCACTGTGCCTGAAAAGCACTGGGATCATGACTGTAAAAGAAATACAGAGAATAAAGAGGTTATGATCACCTGGGATACTCCCATTCTGACCAATAAAAAGCTGGATGCAAGAAAGCCAGATATAGTGGTAAAGGAGAAGAGCACCAGCCTGTTTGAGCAGGCTTTTGATCTTAGACCTAGCTGGGAGAGAGCTGTATGCGAGTGTAGTTATATATGTGTGTATCTCTGTTTGTGTACGCATACATGCTCTCCCTCCTGTGCCATGTATGTGTGCATATTCAATTTCCCTTCTTTCCTGTACCATGATGGTATTCCTCTCTGGTTTTCTGCCTTTTTTTTATTATTTGTAAACCACTCTATATGCCACACTAAGGGCAGACTATCAAGACCCGATAAATGAAAGCAGCATTGAATACAACTGACTATTCTGTGAATCACGTTGAGAGGGAGAAAATATTCAAGTACCAAGAAATGCAGTCCAAGATCAAGAAAATGAGGCAGAAAGATACTGAATTATTATTATTAACGCGTTGGGTTCCAAAGGCTTAATTAAGAGATATTTCCAAGCACACCTTGATAAATTACCTATACACGTAACATCTTAGGACCTCCAGAGAGAGGCTCTCTTTGGCATGATGCAAGTGTTATACCGAGCATTAGCTGTAAGGTTGAGAGACTGAGATCATACTCCACACATCCTGGCTTAGAAGTGAGGTTCGTGACTGTCATGGTATGCACAGAATTACCCTTTGGAGAAACTGCCCTGTTAGAAAGACAAGGGGGTCGCACAATGAAGCTACAATGTAGCAATTTAAGACTAATCGAAGAAAATATTTTTCCACTGAATGCGTAATCAAAGTCTGGTATTCGTTGCTAGAGGATGTGGTAAAAGCTGTTAGTGCTGTTAGATTTAAAAGGATTCGGACAAGCTTCTGGATGGAAAGTCCATAAATCATTATTAAAGTGGACTGGGGAAATCCATTGTTTACCCCCAAGATAAGCAGCATGGAATCTGTCTACCTTTTGAGAATCTGACAATTACTTGTGCCCTAGATAAGCCAATTTTGGAAATAGAATACTGGGCTTGATAGACCAGTATGGCATATCTTATGTTCTACCACTGCTTTGAGGGCTCAATCTCATGGTATGAGCTAGATCTTGTGATTCTTATCCCAGAATTGGGCCTACACATTAGAGAAAGTTGATGCAAGGTTAAGCGCTGCTCTGCAAATGTTGTTATAGTTTTCTGGTATTCGAATCATGTATATATCTCTGATTGTTTGTTAGTTCTATGTTATCACTGCCTTGTTCAATATAATTCAGTTGTTTTATGTAAACCGCTATGATTCTTGATATGGCAATATAAAAATCACATACATACATAAATAAATAAATAGATCCTGGAGGGAAGAGAGAGAAATTTGATAGAGCAGATCAGGAATGCATTGGAGCAGGAGTCAAAGAGAGGAAAGGAATGGAATAAAGGGAGAGGGAGGGGATTTATGACTGGGAGAAGACCAGGGATGATAGGAGATGGAGAGTATCGGGGATGAGAGTGAAAGAGAAGGGCTCATGTACTGGGGGCAGGGGGAATTCAGGGAGATAATGGAGAAAGAAAAAGATGAGATGTGAGGGGTCACTTGATGGTGGAGTGTAGGGGAAAGGCATGCCTCTCGACTCTTCCAACTCTGCTGGAAAATGAATGCTGACAAATCACTCAAGACATTACAGAAAGGTACCTCCCAGTAGCTGAAAGTCATGGCTAACAAACCGGAGCAGAGAAAACCAGTAAAAATGGATGCAGCGGCAGGAAAAATCGCCAAGTCAACATGGCAGCAGAGTATTTCTGAGTGCCTCATGCAACATGGCAGTGGCATGACAGAGTGGGCGGCATCCTTGGGAGCTGTAGAAGGAGAAAAGCAACTACGTCAGGTGGAGTAAAGTACAAGGAGTAGGGTACAAAAAAAAACACTGCAGCAGACAATTTGGAACCTCCTGAGACAGCAACGGCGAAATCTCCGGGAAGCTAGTGGAGATCCAAATGGATCTCAAAGAGGTCTGCTCGGAGCTGCAGGCTGTAATAACCTAGTTGGAGAAGGCAGAGGCCCAGATCTCAAGCACAGAGGATCACTTGCCAGCCGTAAAGGAGGACACTGGAACACAGCAGCACTTGATCAAAAGGTTGGTGGCAAAGCTGGACGAGCTAGAGAACAGATCACGGCTCTCAAACTTGTGGATATCAGGCCTGCTGGAGGGCAAGGAAGGCCGGAGAGAAGAAGAATTCATAGAAGGCCTGCTCAGAGACTTGTTTCCAGAATTGCAGGAACCCGCAACACTGGTAGTGGAGAGAGCGCACAGGGTCTCGAGGGGGAAAAATACTGCTGAACTATAGGCATAGAGAGTGGGTCCTCAATCAGGTTCGTAAAGTGGGAGCTTTCGACTATAAAGGACCCAAGTTATGGATTTTTCCAGACTACAGTGCTGACCTGGATAAGCGTAGATGAGCTTCTACAAAGTGAAAAAGAGACTGTTCACACATAATATACCACAAGCCCTGCTATACCCATCAAAATTGAGAATTACATGGCAGGACGAGAGTATTTTCTTCTCCAATCCACAGGAGGCGAAAAGGTTTCTGCAGACTCACTTCCCAATGACACACCTTGGAATGCAAATGGGCTAGGAAGGGTGAAGGAAGAACATAGACCATCAGGCAAGGCCAAGACCAGCCGGAGGCAGGGGGAATTGCACCAAATGATTGTAGGCTTATTTGCCCATAGCGATGATGAAGCAAATGTCCCGGAATGATTGGGAGTGGTAGAAAGATTGTACTGAACCTTGCAAGCAACCGGTGGGGACTCAATGATCCCCCTTTGGAAGGTGAAGGCAGAGCTATGCGGGACAGTGCCAAGAAAAGCCTATGTTCACCTATGGATGAATGAGTGAACATGGTTATGAAGGGGGGGGTGGCGCGTTATCCTCTATAGTGTTTGCTGAGGGTGACTGACCTCCCGGGAAAAGACTTACTTGTTGAGGCCAGCTTGAGGATGGTTAAAAAAATATATATCCACAGGTGGAGAGCTGGAGAAGTGGGGTGATATACCTCACACCACGGAAGGAGCACCCTTGGCATTAGCTGCTGGACTTTCTCCTTGGTCCCGCCTGAAGGACATCCTCTGTGGAATAGGTAAGAATGGTTGGATATGTTATAAGTTATGTTATGGTTTTAATAGTTTCTATGTCATCCTGGGGGAGGGTGGCACAGGATCTGGGGGGAGGAAGAGGGGAGGAAACATAATGAGGGAGGTTAATGGCGACTAGAATCAAGATTATAAGGGTAAATGTAAGAGGCATGCAGAACCACTAAGCGAAGGAAGCTGGTCTTAAGGGAATTCGGATGCCTCAAGGGGGACATCTACTTGCTGCAAGAAACACATCTGACTGCAGCTGATGTGGGACAACTTCTGGCCCAAGGGTGGGGGGCATATGGTGCGTTCCCCGGGGCGGATCAGCAGTGCCAGAGTTGGCATTATTTTAAGTAAAGGGATATGAAGGAAAAATACCTCACAAATGGAGAGACCAGCAAGGGCATATCGCGGGAGTGGAAATACAGGGAGCGGGGCAAAGGATGAACATCATTAACGTGCATGCCCCAAACAAGTGTCTGATCCCTTTTCTTAGGCAATCAGTCAAAGCAATAGAGGAATGGACGAGTTTACCAACTATATATGGGGGAAATTTTAATCTCCAGGAACAAGCAGGAATGAGTCTTCACATATGGGTATCGTCGGTACCGACGGAGCCTGCGCGGGAACGCTCCCCAGCGTCCAAAAGGAAAGCTTTTGGGAGCATCCCACAGAGCCTGCGCGCTGCCTTCCCGCCTTTCCTAACTGCCTCTCTCCAGTTCTTCTTTTCCGCGGAGCCAGCAGGTCATGTTCCTGTCACCGCTGAAGAATTTCTTTATTTTATTTTATTTCTTTGGTCGCGCGTCTGCCTTCTCGATGCTGGACCGGTACCGCCGGTCTTTTCTTTCTTTATTCTAAAAAAGAAAATACTATTTTTTCTCACTTCAGAGCATTTTCTTCTTTGGCCTTAGGCCTAGGACATTTTTCCTCATGGAAAAGCCCGCCTCTGGGTTTAAAAAATGCACGAAGTGCAGCGGTACTATTTCTGTCACTGACACCCATGAATGGTGTCTAAAATGTTTAGGTCCTGACCACTCCATTGCGGATTGTGAGTCCTGCTCCATGATGTCTAAAAGAGGTCTACAGAATCGAGCAGCTAAGCTCAGTACCCTGTTTCCCTCGGATGCAGCTTCGGTTGCATCGACGTCTTCCAGGGCTGCTTCTTCCTCACATGGATCTCAGGTAACCAAACTTAAATCCAGCCGGTCCTCGAAGGGTAGATCTCCCTCTAAGTATCGAGATGCCTCCGGGCTTGCCCTCGAGGAATCCGCTCGGGCAATTTTACCCCGGCGGGAGGCTCCGGCTTCCAAAGCTTTATATATGGGGTCACAGGTTGACATCGATGGCTCGGCCTCGACCGATCACCTGTTGCCATGTTCTGGGGTACCGGTGGTTCCCACTGGTACCGACATCCAGACATTGGTTGCGTCAATGGATCAGAATATCCTGACCATGCAGCGTGCCATCACGGCATTCATACAAGCTGCGATGCCTTCGGTACTGCAACAAACTCTGTTGCCGGTACCGACTCCAGCACCGGTACCGACATTGGTTCCGGTGCCGGTACCGATTGCATCGACATCCGCTTCGGTGTCGACTGCAGCGGTACACTGTTCTGTGATGCCCATCGGTACCGATCACTCCCGATGTCGATACCACCCGGTACGCGTATCGGGCTCTGCAGAGGTCTCTGTCGAAGCATCGGTGATTCATCCTCAGGAGCCCTCTTCTCCAAAAAGGAGAATGTCTCCTCCAGAAGACTTGCCTTTTCAAGACTTCATTAGGGAAGTGGCCAGGGGCCTTTCCATCTCAGTGGCCCCTGAGACAGAGCCTAGAGCCAAAAAATTAGATATTTTACAATATCCTAAGGCTTCTAAAGAGGCAGCCACTTTACCAATACATGAGATTCTTTATGATCACATGTTGGGCATATGGGAGACTCCTCTCACCACTTCCCCTCATTCTCGCAGGTTGGACACCATGTATCGTGTTCCTCCTTGTCCTGGCTTCCATAAGACTCAGCTTCCTCACCACTCCATTGTGGTGGAGTCTGCTATGAAGAAGATAAAGAGTACAAAAAGGCACTCTTCTGCTCCTCCAGGAAGAGAATGCAGAACCTTAGATGCCTTTGGCAGGAGAATTTTCCAGGCCAGTATGCTTGTTGCCAGAATCAACTCCTATAGTCTCTATATGGGGATGTTTCTAAAAGAAGTTACAGATCACCTGCAAACTTTATCTCCTATTATTTCAGAAGATAAAAAGGAAGAGTTCCTCACCTGGCTCAAACATGCCCAGGATATTTCCAAGTTTTCCAACCGTGCAGCCTTTGACTCTTTTGAAGGTGCCAGCAGAGCCTCGGCCATTGCCATAGGTGCACGCAGAGTTGCTTGGTTACAAGCTTCTGATTTGGAACCCTGGGTTCAAGATGGACTAGGAAACCTTCCTTGTACAGGTGAAAACCTTTTTGGCAAAGATTGGCAAGCAAAGGCCACCCAAATGGATGCTGAAAATTCTGCTTTAGATAGACTTTCAAAGTCTACTTCTGCTCCTTTTAAGAAAAGGTTGTTCAAAAAGGGGTTTTTTTTTCCCAAAAAAGGGAAATATTATTCTGCTTATGGTCAGCAGTCATCTTCTGCAGGTCGTTTTGCTACAAAGAGACAGCAACAACCGAAACAGGCCAAGCCTAAGGCTGCTAGGACTGCTACAGCCCAACAGCCTCAGCCTCCTCAGGGCCTTTGACTTACAACTAGAGAGCTTAGCCTTTCTGGCTCTAGAACATCCAGAGCCTCTCACCATTCCAGGAAGGTTGGCTTACTTTGCTCCCAGGTGGGAACAAATCACAGCAGAGCAATGGACCCTCTCCATCATAAGGGAGGGGTACAAGCTTCATTTCTTAAACCTTCCTCCTCACACCATGGTGAGACAGTTCAATTCTCAGACATCTCTCCTCGACCTTCTGGGTCAGGAGATTGCTACCCTTCTTGCCCAAGGGGCAATAGAAGAAGTACCCCTTCTTCAACAGGGTTCAGGGTTCTACTCCCCCTACTTTCTTATCCCAAAGAAAACAGGGGGCTACAGACCCATATTAGATCTCAGGGAATTGAACAAGTTTCTATGCAAGGAGAAATTCAAGATGATTTCTCTCGGTACTCTCCTTCCATACCTTCAGAGTCAGTTTTGGCTTTGCTCTCTAGACCTCAAGGATGCGTACACCCGTGTCCTCATCCATCCAACACACAGAAGGTTCCTTCGGTTCCTTTATCAAGGGAAGCACTACCAATACAGAGTGCTTCCTTTCGGTCTGGCCTCTGCACCAAGGGTGTTCACAAAATGCATGGCAGTAGTAGCTGCATTTTTACGCACTCTAGGGATATTCGTATTCCCATATCTGGATGACTGGCTCATCCGTGCTCCATCCCAGTCAGAGGCCCAGACTTTTCTAACCTGCACAAGGCGTATCCTTCAGTATCTGGGACTTGTAATAAACTTTCCAAAATCCCATCTCACCCCTACTCAGTCTCTAGAGTTCATAGGGGCCTTGCTGGATACCACAACTGCAAGGGCCTATCTTCCCCAGGCCCGTTGCCTACGCTTGGTGCAGTTAGCCTCACAAATTCAGTTAAAATCCCATTTAACTGCTCGAGAGATGTTACAACTGTTAGGCCACATGGCATCCACTGTGCATGTGGTTCCTTACGCTCGCCTTCACATGAGGGCAGCTCAGTGGACTCTGTCCACCCAATGGACCCAGGCATCAGGTTGCCTGTCAGACAAAATAGTAACCTCCAGTCGCCTCTTTTGGTCCCTCCAGTGGTGGAAGTCCACTCAAAATCTGTTGCTGGGGTCCCCCTTTCAACAGGTGTTACCCCAAGCAACCCTTACAACAGATGCCTCTCCAGGAGGTTGGGGAGCTCATCTTCAAGATCTCTCCACTCAAGGCATCTGGTCTTTACAGGAGACATCTCTACATATCAACCTCTTAGAGCTCAGAGCAATTTTTCTAGCTCTCAGAGTCTTCCACACCCTGCTCAGCTACAAGACAGTCCTCATCCACACGGACAACCAAGTAGCCATGTTCTACGTGAACAAGCAGGGCGGGACTGGCTCTCTGTCGCTTTGCAACAAAGCTCTGAGATTGTGGGCCTTCGCCAGAGAGCATCAAATTCATCTCATGGCAGTGTATCTTCCAGGGGTTCAAAACTCTTGAGCAGACAGACTCAGTCGAGTTCTGCTTCCACACAAATGGTCCCTCCATGGGGACCAGATAGCCAGGATCTTTCGAATTTGGGGAACCCCAGACATAGACTTGTTTGCAAGTCCGTGGAATGCCAAACTTCCCCGGTTCTGTTCCAGAATTCCGTGTCAGGGAGTTCAGGCCAGGGATGCCTTCCTCCTCCATTGGGGGCAAGACTTCCTCTATGCCTTTCCACCCATTCCCCTAATTCCCAAGACACTCTTCAAACTTCAGAGAGACAAGGGGTCTATGATCCTCATAGCACCACATTGGCCACGCCAAGTGTGGTACCCTCTACTTCTGCATCTCTCTCAAGCTCCCTCCCTGGACTTGGGATCTGCTCCAGACCTCCTGTCCCAGGAGGAGGGAACGTTGTGGCACCCAAATCCCCAGTCTCTTCACCTCAGAGCCTGGTTGCTGAAGGCCTAGACCTTCAAGATTTGCATCTTTCTCAGCAAGTGAAGGATATCCTTCATGCTTCCCGAAAGTCTTCCACTAGACGTTCCTATGCTTTTAAATGGAAAAGGTTTACCATTTGGTGTGCAGAGAAGGGTCTTAACCCTCTTGCAATACCTCTGAATTCTTTACTAGAGTATTTGCTGCATTTATCCCATGCAGGCTTTAAAACAAATTCAGTAAGAGTCAATTTGAGTGCTATTGCAGCATCCCTTAAACCTCTCAATGGACAGCCTATTTCCTCTCATCCTCTTATAGCAAGATTCATGAGAGGCCTTCTTTTCACTAAACCTCCCATCAGACCACCTCCAGTGGCATGGGACTTGAATCTGGTTCTTGGCCAGCGTATGCAGCCACCCTTTGAACCCTTAGCCACTACCTCCTTGAAATTCCTTTCCTGGAAGGTTATTTTTCTCATTGCAGTCACTTCAGCTCGCCGCATCAGTGAGCTGCAAGCCTTGGTGGCTAATCCTCCTTATACAAGGTTCCATCATGACAAGGTAGTCCTCAGGACTAATCCACACTTTATGCCTAAAGTGGTCTCACCTTTTCATCTGAACCAAGAGGTTTAATTACCTGTCTTTTTTCCAGGACCTCATGCTTCAAGTGCAGAGAGGAATCTTCATACCCTGGATTGTAAAAGAGCTCTTGCTTTTTACTTACAAAGGACACAGCAACATAGAAAGTCCTCTCAACTCTTTGTTGCTTTTGATCCCTCTCATTTAGGACTTCCAGTCTCTAAGAAAACTCTGTCCAATTGGATTGCTCAGTGTATTTCTTTCACCTACCAGAGTAAGAACCTTTCTCTGGAGGGCCATTTCACAGCTCACAATGTGAGGGCCATGGCAGCCTCTATGGCTCATCTAAATTCTGTGTCCATCGACCAGATCTGTCGAGCGGCCACCTGGGCCTCGGTTCATACCTTCACAGCCCATTACTGCTTGGACAATGACTCCCGCCGGGATGCCTTGTTTGGTCAGGCTGTTCTCAAACACCTGTTCCATACCTAACCAACTCCTACCCTCCATCCCTGGCTGGATGCCTGAGATTCATGAGTGGAGGTAGAGCCCTTCCCAGGGACTCACAACCTGGGTGATCTCCCAGGCATCTCTAGCTGGGGAGTCCCCATATGTGAAGATTCATTCCTGCTTGTTCCTGGAGATAGCACAGTTACTTACCTGTAACAGGTGATCTCTGGGAACAGCAGGAATAAGTCTTCACAACCCACCCACCTCCCCTAGGAGTTGTATCTCTCTATCTTTCTTTCCTTTCCTTACTCTCTCTTTGTCTCAGCTTTAAAACTCAAACTGGAGAGAGGCGGTTAGGAAAGGTGGGAAGGCAGCGCGCAGGCGCTGTGGGATGCTCCCAAAAGCTTTCCTTTTGGACGCTGGGGAGCGTTCCCGCGCAGGCTCCTTCGGTACCGACGATACCCATATGTGAAGACTTATTCCTGCTGTTCCCAGAGATCACCTGTTACAGGTAAGTAACTGTGCTATATTGTCCCACAAAGAAGGATGGATAGCTCCCTGGGAGGGGAGGAGATAGGAATGGAGGAGGAATGGGGACACTCATCAAAGGCAACAATTTAGTAGATATCTGAAGATCAAGAACCCAGATGCAAGACAATGTACATTCTATTCTGCTATACATGGATCCTATTCGAGAACATAAGAACATAAGATATGCCATACTGGGTCAGACCAAGGTCCATCAAGCCCAGTATCCTGTTTCCAACAGTGGCCAATCTAGGTCATACGTACCTAGCAGTTTCCCCAAAAGACACAGGTTCCACAATGCTTGTACTGGGTTAAGTATTAATATCCTGGCTCCCTTCTTAATAATGGTTTATGGACCTTTCCTCCAGGAACTTGTCCAAACTTTTTTAAACACAACTACACTAGCGGCCTTTACTACATCCTCTGGTTACAAATTCCAGAGTTTGATTACACGTTGAGTGAAAAAATATTTTCTTTTATTTGTCTTAAATAGTTTACCCTGTAGCTTTATTTTATGTCCACTAGTCTTTCAATATTCTGATAACATAAACAATCGATCTAGGATAGACCTGTTTCTGATAAGCCCAATCCTCTGCCCCTTAGTTAAAGAGTGTACCATAGGCAATATAGTATGGACTGACCATACCCCAGTAACCCAAACACTGAATGTGGGCTTGGGCAAAGGGGTAGGCAATAAGCGCTGGAAGCTAA
The DNA here is from genome assembly GCA_033557465.1 of Ichthyophis bannanicus. Lineage (NCBI taxonomy): Eukaryota > Metazoa > Chordata > Amphibia > Gymnophiona > Ichthyophiidae > Ichthyophis > Ichthyophis bannanicus. The sequence goes on from CM066037.1 coordinate 206,100,885, forward strand.
ACACCACATTACTATTAGACCAAGAGGTAGTAAAGGAAGTAGATAAAAAGATACGGGACTATATAACAGATAACAACGCAGGAGAAACATTCTTGGCCATAATATGGGATGCCTTAAAAGCAGTAGTGAGGGGGGTGATGATAGAAATATGTTCATGGAAAAAGAAAGAACAAAGCTAGCAATGGGAGGCTGTAGAAAGAGAGCTTTATGCTCTTGAAAGGGAACATATGCAATGTTTATCCAGTGAGGTTGAGGGAAAGTTATGTTTTAATTAAGGGAGAGCTGAATACCATGATACAGACCAACATGGAAGTGATGCTTAAAAAGACTACACAGATCTATTACTACAAGGGGGGCAAAATAGGCAAACTGCTAGCTGCTGTGCTGAGAAAGAGGCAAGCTCAGACAACCATTCTCCAAATGAGAGACTTAGGAGGACGAATTTGCAATGAACGGGAGTAATAGAGTTTTCCTGCAATTCTACCAAGAGTTATATTCCTCTGAACTTACGGAGGAGGCAGGGCTGCTGGGGCAGTACCTGGAGGGGAGAGTAACCACTCAAATAAGACAGGAGAATGTGGAATGCCTTGATAGTCCAATCTCAGACGTAGAACTAAGGAGCATCATTGGGGGCCTCTTCATAGGGAAGGTTCCTCGAAGCACACATTATTCTAATTAACAAACCAGGTAAAGACTCCTTAGCGCCAGGTTCATACAGGCCAATTTCCCAATCCAATGCAGATGCGAAGCTCCTGGCTAAAGTGTTTGCACAAAGGCTGAACCAAATCATGCCAGATCTAGTACATCAAGATCAGACAGGCTTCATCTCAGGCTGTAACAAGTCGGACAATATACCTAGGGTCCTTGATTTGGTACACGAATGCTCTCGTAGGCCAGAGGAGGCGGTAGTCTTTTTAGCACTAGCACTTTTTAGCTCTGAAAAGGCATTTGATCGGGTGGAGGGGTCCTTTTTGTTAGCAGTTCTAGAGGCCTACTATGTAGGCCCTGGTCTTATGCAAGTGATACACATGCTATACAATGCACCCACAGCCCGACGCAGGATTAATGGGTCCCTCTCGATCAGTTTTCATCTGGCAAGAGGTATGAGGCAAGGATGCCTGCTTTCACCTCATATTTGCACTTTCCTTGGAACCGTTTGCACAATTGCTGAGAGATAATATGGAGGTCAAGGGAGTCCGGGTGGGTAATACAGAACATAAGGTGGCACTGTGTGCAGATGATACACTGCTGTTCCTGGGGGACCCTGGGAGGTCCTTGGCAAAATTCGAAGAAGAGTACCAGAAGTACACGAGGGTCTCAGGTTCCAAACTTAATGTGGGAAAATCTGTCCTCCCTTTTAATATAGGGGAAGAGAGAGGGAACAGGTGTTAAGATAGCAACTTCCCTATCATTGGGAAACACAATCCCTATCCTACTTGGGGTTTGTAATCCTAGGCAGAAGGATAGAATCTTTGCACTCCACTATCCCTTGTTGACAAAAGTGAGAAAAGACCTAAAGAGCTGGAGTTTCCTCCCCTCCTCCTTACGCATCAGAGTAAACATGATAAAGATGAATGTGCTCCCTAGGTTCCTGTACTTTTTTATGATGCTCCCCTATATGATACCAGACCTACATAAGCAAATAAGTCAGTTTCTGTGGAATGGGAAGAAAGCAAGGATTCTGTGGAGTTGGGAGGTCTAGGGCTACCTAATTTTAAACTTTATTACTGGGCCACTCAGGTTTGAGCAGATTACTGGCAATGGACTCATAGTCTGCACCAGCATTGGATCGCTTTGGAGGGAGACCAATAAGGAGAGGGCATTTAGGGATCACCCTTTTATGGAGAGAGGGAGAAGGGGGATTGAAATCCACGATCACCCAATGGTCCAGAGCACACTGTACATATGAGACTGAATTGTGAGGTGAGTGAGATTTGTTCCTCAAGAGTCCTGGTTAACTTTTCTATACAGATGAGCAGCTCTTTCCTCTAGCAGCAGTTGAGAAGCTAAGATTTAGGTGGTTGGAACATAATGGGATCCTTAAGGGGTAGATTGTATGTCCCAAGGAAGATTCTTCAGTAGGCAAGAGATCATGGAGAAATGCAAAAGAAGAACTCCAAGTATCTTCTGTATACTGCAATTGGAGCACTTCTGGCAACACATAAGGAGCAGTATCTAGGACCCCCACACTCACTGGAGGCATTGTTCATTAGTCCAAAGAAGGGAGGATTCCTGGTGCAAATATATAGCCTCCTGGCTGGGGGCCGAACCCCGCCGCTCCAATACAGGGGGAGATGATAAGAGGACCTGGGCAGGGAATGGTCAGATGAGCAGTGGACTATCCTCTGGATTAACACTTATAAGAATGTCCAACTCACAGGCCCATTTAGATTCATAATACAAATTGCTATTTTGGACATATTTCACTCTGAGAAAGATGTGGAGGATGGAACTTAGTCATTCAGAGGAAAGTTGGAGGATGCGGTGAAGTAGGTACACTAATACACACCATTTGGTCTTGCCCTCGGGTGCAGCCCCTCTGGCAGGAAGTGCTTAGACGCAGTGCGCTGCTGATGGGACAGCATTATAAGACTGATCCACCACTGCTGCTTCTGGTTCTACACCGACTCCCCAGTGAAGGCACACCTGAACAAGGCAGATCTTGAGGGATGTCTCTTCTTGGTGGTGTGACTTTGTGTGGCTACCCAGTGGAAGAGTGTAACATCCCCTACCATGTATGAATGGGTTAAAAAAACTGCTTACCCTGATGGAGATGGAGAGAAGAGTATCAAAAATATGAAGGCAGCTGGACAGCTTCAGCAGGCTGTGGGCCCCACTAAGAGAGGCGGTGCAGAAGGGATGGGACAGAGAGAGGATTGGCTAAGTCCAATCTAGTAGATAGCTGATGTGGGTGGTTGATCACCAGTTCCTTCTACATCCGATCAGGGAAAGGAAAAGACGAAAGGGTACATTCCTGGGTGGAAGAGGGAGACAAGAGATTTCCCACCATATGATATCTTTCAAATAAAACAAATTCTGGAATTAGCAGAAAATGGGATGGGGGTCCCTGTACCTCCCATTCTGTCTCGGCTGCTCCTCCGCATCTGGGAGGTGCCGGCTTCAGTCCCATCATGAGCAAACGCCTGAATGCCATGTATAGGGTCCAGCACGGCCTAGGGTTCCGAAAGACCCAGCTCCAGAAAGACCCAGCTCCCGCACACCTCCATGGTAGTGGAATCGGCGATGCGGAAGCAAAAGAGCCCAAAGTCACATTCTTCAGTCCCGCCGGGCAGGGAGTCCAGGGCCCTCGATGCCCTGGGGCACAAGGCCTATCAAGGGTCCATGCTGACATGCCGTATTCAGGCCTATCAACTGTACATGGGCATGTTCCTGCGCGACCTCGCCAAAGAGCTCGCGGATTTTCCCCAGGTCTTGGGGGTGAACACCTTCTCAGGTTCCAGACCCTCCTGAGGTCGGTTGCAGACTGCTCGAAGTACCTCTCCTGCGCCGCGTATGACAGGTTTGAATCCTCTGCCCGAGTAGTGGCAGCCGGCATCGGGGCTTGGTGCCAGGCATGGCTCCAGTCCTTGGACCTGGAGCAATGGATCCAGGAGAAACTCTTGGATGTCCACTGCCTAGGTGAACAACTATTTGGCAAGCCCATGGAGGATAAGGCCACCGAAATTGAAACGGAGTTCGTAACTCGAACCCGCCTCTCACGTAAGACCTCTTCTCTCCCAAGGAAGAAGCCGCCGGTGAAAAAGCTGTTCTTCCATAGAAAAGGGACTCCCTTACCGGGGATATCAACCCTACCCACCCACTCCCGCACTGCCCATCGGCACGCAGGGTAAGGGGGGTGCACATGGCCATCACAATCCTAAAGGGCCTAAAGCCCAACCACCGGCGCCACCTCAACCCACACACGGGTTTTGACTCCGATGGCATAGCCTCTCGCCCCCCAGTGGGGCTTATGCCCATGGGGGGATGCCTGTACCTTTTTGCGCCCCAATGGGCGTCGATCATGTCAGACACCTGGGTCCTCAGGGTGGTCTGGGATGGTTACCGCCTTCATCTGGACAGGCTCCCTTCTCGGCTTCCAGCGCACCAGGCTTGTTTGCAACAGGAGCTGACCAACCTCCTCGGCCAGTGGGCGGTCGAAAGGGTACGCCACACCTCCAAGGTCGAAGGTTCTATTCCCGATACTTCCTCATTCCGAAAAAGAAGGGGGGCCTACGTCCCATCCTCAATCTCAGGAACCTAAACAAGTTTCTGGTACGGGAGAAGTTCAAAATGCTATCGCTTGGTGTCCTGCTGCCCTTCCTCCAGCAGGGCGATTGGCTATGCTCCTTGGACCTCAGGGATGCTTACGCCCACATTCTGGTCCACCCCCAGCACAGGCAATACCTGCGCTTCAGGGTGCAGGGAGAGCACTACCAGTACAGGGTGCTCCCCTTCAGGCTCACATCTGCCCCGCAGGTCTTCACCAAGTGTCTTTCCGTGGCCACCGCCTATCTCCAGCGGCAGGGCATACCCGTTTTTCCTTACTTAGACGATTGGCTCGTCACAGGGGCATTGACTGAGGAAGCCCGAACCGCGGCATCGCTCACGATCGTCCTCCTCAAATGCCGCGGCTTCTTGGTCAATTACTCCAAGTCCCACCTCAAACCGGTGCAGACCCTGGAGTTCATTGGTGCACTCCTCGACACAGAGCGGGTGACCGCCTTCATGCTCCAGGATCGTGTGGACCGTCTCCGCGCCCTGGCGGTTTCTGGTCAGGGAGCGGTTCAAGATGCTCTCCCTTGGGACACTGCAGCCGTTCCTCCAGCAGGGAGATTGGCTATGCTCCTTAGACTTAAGGATGCCTACATTCACATCCTAATTCATCCCAGCCTCAAAAAATACCTCCGGTTTGTGGTGGGGGAATAGCACTACCAATACAGGGTGCTGCCTTTTGATCTGGCCTCGTCACCAAGAGTCTTCACAAAGTGCCTTATGGTGGTCGCAGCCTACCTCCGGCTTCAAGGGGCCTTTGTGTTCCCTCATCTGGATGACTGGCTCATAAAGGGGAACATGGCTGCAGAAGCATAATGCGCCACCGGGCGCACCATCAGTGCTCTGCAGCACCTGCGGTTCATCATAAACTACCCCAAATGCCACCTCACTCCAGCCCAGCACCTAGAGTTAATAGGGGCCCAACTAGATACTCTCTAGGCAAAAGCCTTCATCTCTCTGGAGAGGTCAGAATGCCTCACAGAGTTGGCCGCAGAGGTACACTCATGCCAGACACTTCCTGCCCAGCTCCTACTCTGCCTGTTGAGATACTTGGCCTCCACAGTCCACGTTACCCTGTATGCCCGTCTGTACTGGAGGGTAGCCCAGTGTTGCCTCTGCTCTCAGTGGACATAAGCCACAGGCGGGCTCAGGGACAGATTGAAAGTGATACGTCAGCTGGTGGGCTCCCTCAGATGGTGGCAGATTCCACGTCACTTTCAGGCCGGAATGCCCTTCCGGGCACCCAACCCACAGAAGGTCCTCACCGCGGACACCTCCCTAATGAGCTAGGGAGTGCATTCCTGAAGCCTTCAGATGCAAACCTGCTGGTCCCAGAGGGAATCCCGGATGCAAATCAACTTGCTAGAGCTCCGGGCAATATACGTAGCACTCTGAGCCTTCCGCCACCAGCTCCAACACCACTTGGTGCTGATCCAGACCGACAATGAGGTCGCAATGTTCTATGTGAACAAAGGGGAACAGGGTTGTAACCCTTTTCCAGGAGATGGTTGTACTCTGCACCTATGTGGCATGCAGAAGGATGCTCCAAAGGGTGGTGTACCTCCTGGGCCAGGACAGTGCCCTGGCAGACAAACTGAGTAGGGTGCTCCAGCCGCACGAGTAGCGCCTGGATCCAGTGGTAGCCTCACAGATGTTTCGTTTCTGGAGCATCCCGTCGATGGACCTGTTCGCCAGCCCGGTCCAAGACGTGATATTGTGGAAAGACAGAGCTTTATTGGTGGAAAGACAGAGCTTTATTGGTGAAACCAATGACTACCAGACACAGGCCGTGTTTCCATACCCCCCCTTCAGGGGTTAGTCTGGCAAATGCTAAAAACATCAATATATAAATAAATAAATACAAAAAGTCATAAAAGAACAGATGACAAAATGAACACAAACAATAGTATAAAAATGAAATAAACTGAATTAAAATAAGATTAAAAGTAAAAATTAAAATTATAAAACTGAACAGCTGTAATCATAATTGTGTATGTAAAACAGACTTCCTTGTATACATAAAAGGAATCATAAGTAAACTCCAAAAATGAAATGAAATGATGTGACATATAAATATAGAAAAAACATGGATATAAATACCTCAGTTTAGGATTGTAAGGCCATAAGATCTTGTAATATTCTGTTCTAATTATTAAAATCCTGTACAAACTAAAGAAAATATAAATAATAATTAAGAACAATAAAAAGTATATAAAAAACCTTAACATGTAGAGACTGAAGATAAACATATAGTGTCTAAAAGGGAAAGGAGGTAGTAGCAGGAGCGAATCAGCAAGAAAGGGAGGGAAGCAAACATAACTAGGAATAGTGTACATAGATGATATTTAAAATACCTGTGAATAATTACAGTGATGAAATAAATAAACGTATATAAAAATGCTCAATCAATTGAGAAACTGTTTGGCACGTAGTTTCTAATCGTAGAAGGACCAGTGCTGCGTGTAAAACAAGTGTCATTTAAAACAAAAACGTATATAAAACTGCTCACTCAAATACCTGTGAATAATCACAGTGATAAATAAATAAACGTATATAAAACTGCACAATCAAATGAGAAACTATTTGGCACGTAGTTTCTAATCGTAGAAGGACCAATGCTGCGTGTAAAACAAGTGTCATTTAAAACAAAAAAGGCGCAGCTTAAAAATATCTCATACGGTAAGTTTTAAAATTGGGAGTACCATAAAAAACATAACTTTAAGCTACCTGAAGAGGATTTAAAATCAAAGGTAACAAATTGACTCACTGTATTTCATTTTAAAAAAAGGTGTTAGAACCGCAACAAGTAAAATGCGTCTAACTCTAAAAAGCTTGTGTGCGTTCAATACGATGAAAAGGAAAATGTACTACCTTTTTGTCAGTATAAGGCTTGCACCAACCAACAATTATGTACATTAAATAACTACCTGTCAATTGAAATGATCAAATGTATGGCACTTTAGTTCGTACTGTAAAAAGATCAGTGCTACGTTTAAAACGAGTGCTGTCTTAACTATGCAAAAGCCATAGCTTTAAAAATCACAAAAAGTGGTTTTAAAATTAAGAGATTGCACTTAAACATAAAAACTGTAATTATACATCGCAAGAAGTGGATATTTTGGAAAATGAGGATAAACACTTTAAGCCCACTGTGTAGAAGAAACATGAGGGACCTTTTAAAAAAACATTTTTAAAAAACTTGTATTAAAAAAAAAACCTTATTAGATAAATTATATACATTAAAAATCTAGTACCTTTGCAGCAGCTTACTTGCACTATCCGTCAATACATTGCACAGTGTAGAAACACATTTAGAAGAGATGCCCGCTCATGCGCTCCTACTAATGGAGAGGGAGGAGGGGGCGGAGTCAGATAAACCGCGGGAAAAACGTCATCTAGTGATAGGAGCGAAGGATTGCTGCCGTGAAATCCTGCATGTATAAATAGCAAGCCTAAAATTTGTATACTTCGATTCTAAATTGAAAATGCAAATCCATAAAAAGCATATGAATCGATGTTTACAATCATGAAATAGTGTCATGAAAATTATAAGTACTACCAAATGTTATAAATGAAAAAAGGAACTCAAAGGAAAACAGAAAGATCTTTATCTGAATTGAGATCATTTGGTGCCAGAGAGTCAAGTAAAAAAATGTATCTTTGTTCAAGTCTCATGATCGCCTTATTGATGTCCCCACCTCTCCAATTGGTTTTTACTTTCTTGATAACAAAAAACTTTAAATCCATAATTTTGTGATTTTTCTCTTGGCAATGTAGTACAAGAGGTTTTTCAATTAACCTCTGAGTGGTTTTTCCAACGTACAATTTCTTGCAAGGGCATTGTATAATGTAAACAACATACAGAACATTTACCACATTGGAATTGTCCTTTATGTCTTGACAGATACTTCCTTTCTGTAAGTGCCGAAGGGACTAAAAGGTTATGTAAATTCAAAGTTCGCTTGTGTGCAATCGTTAGTTGTGTGTCTTGAAAACCAGGAAGGGTCTGAATCAAGTGCCACTCATTTTTCAAAATCTGTATGATATTGCGTGATTGTGAAGAATAAAGGAGGGTAAATGTTCTGTATGTTTAAACCTTTTACCAGTAAGAAATATATTCACTCACCCTTTTAAAAAACAGAAGTTTTATATTGATGACTTTTCCAATTGCGAAACCAACAATGTTGTTTACGTTATACAATGCCCTTGCAAGAAATTGTACGTTGGAAAAACCACTCGGAGTATTTGAGTAAGAGTTATAGAGCATAAGAGCAGTATCAAAAGAGGGTTAATTGAAAAACCTCTTGTACTACATTGGCAAGCTGCCAGGTAGCGTGGAGGTGGCCAGCTGCGCTCAGTGAGTATGGACACAGGACTGGCAGCGCGACGGGAGTGGCCAGAATATGATACCAGCACGAGTAGGGACAGGCTGCATCGGCAGACCAAGGATGGTAGCTATTCGCTAACTTGTTCATTGGCAGCAGGGGAGGGGGGATAGGGGGGCAGCAGGTGATTGGCAGACCGACCGGGGAAAGGTGGGGGCAGCCAAGCAGATCGCAAAAAAAAAAAAGCGTGCGAGAAAAGGAGGCATTCGTGTCAGCAACGCCAAGGTGTGGAGTCCTCCTCCGCCTGGTTCACTGACTCTTCCTCGTTGTTGGGGGGCGGATATCGCTGAGCAAGGGGTAGGAGCACTGTGCTAGCAAAGAATAAGTATGGGAGTGGGGCTCCACAGGTAGCGGTTTCTGAAGTAGGGGACGGAGTTATGCAGGAATCGTGCCAGGGGATTTGGGAGCAGAGATACACAGATAATTTCCACCGTCCAGTGGGCAGAGGACGGCCAGGGAGAGTAGGGCTCAGGTTTAACCTGTGACTGACAAAATGTCAGACGGGACATATGGGGGCAAAAGGAGGGACTGTGGACAGACGGGGGGGGGGGGTTGTTACTGTTGTGCAGCAGCAGCGGTGACACAACGGATTGGAGGCAGCGGGGTAGGTGCTTTGGGCTGGAGTTTATGCAGGACCTCTTGCCTGTTCCTTGACTGCAAATATCGGGAGGGATACGCAGTCTGTAGAGGTGGACACTCGGCAGCAAAACGTGGGAAAGGGGTCTCACGGGCCGGCCCCCAGGCAAGAGGGAGGTGGGCGGCCGCCCACTACACTAATGCAGGTAGAGGCCTTAAGGATTTGGGTCGGCCATTCACGTAGTGGAGAGATAAGGTGGTGATGAAGGGGGGGTTTCCAGGAGAGCTGGTCAGTCCAGACACGGTGGGCCTTACATGCCTGCTTTGGTATAAGTTGGAGGTATCGCGGCCTCCCTTTATGGGTAGCATAGGAGAATGATCGCAGCCCGGGGAGCGGGGTACGGCGCATGGCACTTTTTCATTGGGCTGCAAATTGGTTGCATATAGGGTTGCAGGGCTGTGAGGGCATGGCAGCGATGCAATTAGTTTTCCGTTGTGCCCAGGACTCCGGTAGGGGGGCAATGGCTCGGTGTCAACATGGAAGAGAGAAGTTCTTTCGATAATACACGCCTACGTGCTGTTCACTTTCGGGTGCATACTTGGTAAGATTTCGTACTTTCCGGCAATGGGTGTTCATTCGGATGGTAGGCTGGGCAATGGTGGTTCAGGAGTTGGATATGGGGTTCGTGAGAACAGCGCAATTCGTGAGGTTTCAGGAGCGCTGAAAAGGCTTTGGGGCATTGCAGCATGAAATGGGGGTGCCCTGGGGAGTGGTAAGACAGAAGGCCCGGTGATGGGGATTACCTTTTGGTGGGGAGTTGGAGTTGAGGAGTGGGGGTCAGTCTCCCTCTTGATAAGGCGTCAAGATGGCAGGGTGTGGTGGTTAACGTGTTGACATCAGGATAAGTGACGTTGAAGGTACTCCAGGTGCCTCGATGGCGGGGTTGCATTGTAAGTGACGCTGAGGGCACGGCGGGCCCCGAGATGTCGGGGTTGCTGCATCAGATGGCAGAGACAACTTCGGAAGTGCGTAAAACGCGCCATCGTAGTAGCGAATCAATGGTTATGCGTGCAGTATTACGGATGGGGATTTCCGAGGGAAGACTTTCGCGGGAATTCTGTGATGATGTAGGCTGGGTTCGTCAGTCTGAGAGTACGAGACATCTTGCTGGGGAGGGGGGCGTGCAGACAGCTAGTAGCCGGCTGGGCAGGAATGCAGTCAGAGGGGGTAATAACCTTCCGGGAATAGTTTCCCAGTTTAGGGGCTTGGGAGTTGGGGCTTGATAGGCTTCGCAACTGCCGGGTAGTATGGCAGGGCGACAATGCAGCAGTGGGCAGCGTAAGCAAGACGTACGCTCCATATGGTATCCGAATGGCAGCCTTACTGAAGGAGGTCGTCTCAGCAGGTTGGCACTTGCCTGTGTAGGACAAGGCCCGGCATATCCCAGAAGGTATTGACGGGATCGGGGATGCTCGTTCCATTCCCAAGGGGAACGGGTTCAGACTTTGGCTTCAGAAGGGGTCAGGGATAAGATCATGGCCCCGCAAAACAGAGAGAGCAGAGGCCGGGGATGAGGTGACATTACTAATAGGTACAGGAGCAGGAACGCGCGTGGCCAATGTCTCCCGAATTCAGGAGGCCTATTATGCAGGTGTTACGGGGGAGATGCGGCACGGACTTAAACTGGGGGTGCGGTTACGGTATGAAGCCATATTACGGGCGGTCAAGCTTGGTAGGTTGCGGCGCACCCCATATCGGTGGGTCGGTGGGTTAGTAGCGAACTTCAGCAAGGCTGGGGTGAGAGACGGTTTACAGCAGCAGTCGGTATGGGTGGAGGAAGGGTTTTACGGTCTTCCTAGCGAAATTGCAAACGGACGGGCACGGTAAGGGATTAGGGAGGTGTCTAAGGAGATGGTTGACCTCAGGTCACACCCGGGGGACACATGGAAGGTATAGGGGCGGTGAGGCCCCGCGTGGGAGGTTCGTGTAGGAGGGGGAAGGTTCGGGTAGGAGGGGGCACGGCTAGTGACGCTTTTTAAGTTCTGCTGTCAGAGGATGATGCCGCGGCATGTAGGTGAAGGCCCAAGTCGGTGCGCCGCACACTCATCGGCATTGGGGCAGCAACCAAGGTGGTTGTGGTGGGGTGGCCGGAATAAGAAATGCAGGCACTGGTGGATGGCGATCTGGGGCTTTCGGGCTAACTTCGGCTGCGAGAGGGGGAGAGGATGTGCAATTGAAGGAATTGAACGGTGCCGGTCAGTTATGGGATAAAACCCTAGGGTCAGCGATCAGACGGGTCATTCCTTCATTTATAGGGATGGTTAGTGAGACATGGTGTGGCCGGAATGGACTCACGGGGTCGGGATCCGGATCCGGTGGCGGGTTGGCTTACGGTTAGACGAGCACGGTCTCCGTGGGGTGCAGCTCATGCTGTGGATGAGACACCATGAGCGATCAAGGAGCATGCCTACATTGATATTGGAGAGGAGTGGCCTCGTGGTCGGATATGGTACTGCGGGCCAGAGGGCTGGGGGTTTATAGCCTGCCTAACTCTCTGTGGCCTTGTGAAAATGGATACATAAAAAAAAATATTTTTTTTTTTATTTATTTTTTTATTTTACAGTTTTTATATACCGCGCTTTTTGGTATCAGCGCGGTTTACAGATAACAAATTTTCGCATTAGAACAATCCTTTGCTTACATTATAACAGGGTCAGTAACTTGGAGATAACATGGGAAACTATATACAAACTATGTACAGAAAGATATATTACCTCTGGCAAATTACAGTTCAAGTTGGGATCATAAATTTGGGTGTGCAGAGAGTCTAGTTCGTGTTCTGTAATGACTATGTTTTTGGAATGTCAGAGGCTGTGTGGGTGATTTGCGAGATAGGGGGAGGAGGTGTAGAGTTAGGGCCTAAAAGGTGATGACAGAATAGGTAATGTTTAAGGACCTTTCTAAATTGGGAGAGGTCTTTTATTGATCGGATATGAGGAGGGAGATTGTTCCAGCAAGTTGGAGCGAATAAGGTAAAAGCCCTGTCTCTGGTTGCTTGGTTACATTTAGTGTACTCCTTTGGTACGACAAGGGTATTAGCGGCTGCGGATCTTCTCAGTCTGTTCGTGGGGGTGTTGATAATAAGTGAGGAGAGGGAAGGTGGGGCTATTTGATTAATTGCTTTAAAGGACAGCAGAAGTGCTTTGTAAGTTATCCTGGCTTGCAGGGGTAGCCAGTGAAGCTCTGTTAGTATGGGGGTGATGTGGTCTCTACTGGAGGTACCGCAGAGGATGCGGGCTGCTGAGTTCATCGCCAATTGGAGTGGGTTGAGGGTGCTCTTGGGTAGACCATGCAGGATGACGTTAGCGTAGTCAAAATGTGGTGTTACAAGGGCTTGGAAGATTGTTCGGAAGTCATTAGGGGCGAGTAGAGGTCTTAAGGGTTTCAGCGTTCTTAATTTGTGGTAAATGGATTTGACGGTCTGCTTTATGTGATCTTTGAAGGTCAGTTCTTGATCGATGGTGACTCCCAAGTAGCGAATCGATGATTTACATGGTAATTCCGCATCTCTCACCTTCAATGTTGCGGGGGGGGGGGGGTGAAATTTCTTATTCCTGGTTACGAATAGGACTTCCGTTTTCTTGAAGTTTATTCGCAGGTTCTGGGTTAGGAGCCAATCTGTAATCGCGTTGAAGCAAGCGATTATTGTGGAGAAGTCAGGGGCATTGATTTTTATTGGAGTGAATATCAGTACGTCATCTGCATAGATCAAGCTGGAGGCATTAAATGTCCTGATGATTTCACAGATTGGTTGCATATATATATTAAATAGAAGAGCTGATAATGAGGATCCTTGGGGTACACCCTGTCGTTGCTGGAAAGGATCAGAAGTTGAAGATCCTATCCGCACCTGTTGCCAGTGGTTAGTTAGGTAGGATCTACACCATTCCCAAGCTGATCCCTGGACTCCCTTTTCTTGAAGACGGTGAAGAAGTTGTACATGGTTAACCGAGTCGAAAGCTGCCGAGATGTCGAGGAAGATGAGGATGAACCCATTTTCAATTTTGTCAATCCCTCTTGATAAGGTGTTGATGAGTAATGTGAGAAGGGTCTCTATGCCGTGGGATTCACGGAATCCGTGTTGGCAGGGATCAAGAGGGGCTGAAATATCTATATGCTGCTGCAATTGGATTTGTACCACCTTCTCGATGATTTTGGCTAGAAGGGGTATACTTGAAATTGGACGATATGAATCAGTTTTCGCTGGGTCGAGTTTATTGTTTTTCAGGAGAGGGCGTATTGAAGTTTGCTTGAGAGATGATGGGAATGATCCGGTTGTGAAGGAAAGTTGCATGATAAGGGCAAGTGTGGGGCTCAGTTCAGCACGCATTGCTCTGATCCAGTAGGCAGGACATGGATCGTTTGGGGCTGTGGTAGTATTCAAGGTAGCAATAAGGTCAGTGATGGATTTCACAGTGGGAGCTACAAAATTTCTTGGAGGCTGAGTAATTGAGATGGGGTTGGGTATACAACTTGGTGTGGAGTTCATGTTAATGGTTTTAGATTGAAGGTGGTCGGCAAAGGACTGAGGCTGAATTGATATTGTTTGGTTGGAGGATGGTGCCTTGGTTAAGGATTTAGCGATGTTGAAGAGGTCTCGTGGTTTGTTTAGTGATCGGAGAAGGGTTTCTGTATGATGTTCCCTCATCTTTTCAGCTATTTTCTCCCGGTGTTTCTTTAGGGCATTTTCGTAATCCATTTGGTCAATTGGAGAACGTGATCTGCGCCATTTTCTCTCCTGTTTTCTCAGATTCTGTAGGGATAGTTGAAGTTCAGTGGAGAACCATGGTTTTGGGCTTCTACTTTTTAGGGATGTGCTGGATGCTGGTGGTCTACCCGAGGAAGGTAGTCGTGAAGAGGAGTTCAGGGTGGTGTACCAATTGTTGATCAGCTCATCAAGGTCATTGGTTGGTAGACGAAGAGTTGGAAGAGTATGGCTGATGAAGTCATCCTTGTTGAGCGTTTTGAAGCGGGCTGTTGATCCTGATGAGATCATATTTGTCTGTCTTGCTGGGATACTGTTTTGCTGATATGGGACTTGGAAGGATAACAAATCATGATCAGGCCATGGGACAGGGGTATGGGATAGGTTAAAGTTGGTGTTCGCTGTAGACTGAGGCGCAAAAATGAGGTCAAGGGTGTTACCCTTGAGGTGTGTAGGGGAGCTAACTAGCTGCGAGTAGTTAAGGTCAGCCATGGCTTCAAGGATTGTGGTAGAATGGCTATGGTGAAGTGAGGAGAGGTTAAAGTCACCCATTAACCAGTTGGATTTGTGTGGGCTTACTGGGTTGCAGGCAAGCTCTATTATACTAGATAAATCTTCTGGGGGTGAGGATGGGGCTCTGTATATGAGATTTAGGATGATATGTTTGTTAGCTATAGTACCTAGGTCCATGTGTGTGGTACTCCTAGAGGAAAGTAGATTAAATTGGAGGTTAGTTCGTGAAAGAATGAGGACTCCACCTCCTCTTCGGTCTGTTCTGTGACATGTGTGTATTGAGTATTCTGGGGGAATGAGTTGGTTTATGAGGACATTGTCTGTGTCTGCTAGCCATGATTCTGTGACCAGTAGGATGTCTAGTTTCAGCTTTGTGATAAGATCTGTAATGGCTGGCCACTTTTTATGTACTGAGCGGGCGTTGATGAGTGCACAGTTTAAGTTAGTATGTGAGGGAACAGGATTGGGTTTGGAACTACTAATAGTGTTAAGTGAGATATATAGTAGATGAGAGTGCCTAGTATGGTGTGGATGTGGAGCTGAGTGATGGTAGGAGGAATGATATCTTCTTCCTAGACCATGCAATATGGGGATCTTGTGTGAGGTGGGAGAGAATGCTGCTGTATTTTGAGTGGTCTTAGTTAACAGATAGAGGCTAACGAATGCAAGTAGCGAGAGAGCCATGGTTACAGCAATGAGAGGATGCAATGTAGAGTGATATAGGTCAGTAGAAGCAGTAGATACAGATTAATTGTAAATACAGATTAACAGTAAATACAGGTTAACTGGTTAGGGTACTGAGCAGTGGTAATAGGCCTTGCTATTATACAATTGTTTGCCTATCTAGTAGGAACAATGTACTCTGTTAACAAGATACAGTAGCAAATCTTACTTCAAAGGAGATCTGTTTGTAACAGAGTAACAAGGTTTGAAATTCTATCTAGTATATTCAGGTCTACTGTTACCTTACAGATGTAGTAGAAGTGGATTACCTAGGTTAGTTGTTAGGGTAAATCAGAGTCTCAGGTTATTATTCTGATGCTTTCCTGACGCGGGAGACTGATTCTATTGCAGGTGAGAGTTCTGGTTGCACTCGTGAAGTTGCTGACGTGCCACCGCCTAAGGTCCACGCCAAAGGGCCCTCTGGCGAGGCCCTCAGGCGCGGGTGCGCTTGCCGGCGGCACCCTTTATAGAGGCCGCTGAGACCTCCCACAACCCCGATTGGGCTGGAGTGCAGGAGCGGGAAACCGATGCTCCCCCTGTGCTCTACCCCGACCGGGGAGCTGTGAAGATGGCTGCTGGATGTTTTTCGCTCCTTGTATAAATATATATATATATATATATATATATATTAAATATATATATATATATATGTATATATTTATACAAGGAGTGAGAGGGCAGCTATTTCAGGGGCTTGCCGGATATATATTAAAAAAAAAAAGATAAAAAGGCAGGTATTTGGCAGCGCAGCGGGGGATCCAGGATCAAGGAAGCTATCTGATCACGCAGTCGTGAGTGTGAGCAAGTGTGTAGGATTGTATGGGGGGACCAGGGGCAATTATCACCAAGGGGTGTTGGATTGCTTATCAACAGGCGGGAGACCTGGGAAGGTGTGCTTGGGCCGGGGAGCACTGGTCGCAGCTTGGTGGTGGGGGGGGGGCAGCTTCAGGACATTAATGTCACGTGCCGGTGGTGGGGCCCAGAGGTTTCCAGGGTCCGGAACTTTTGGCAGTATTGGGGTCGGGGCGGGGTGCCCTTGACCCTACATTAATGTCCTCTCTGCTGGTGGCGGTATCCCAGAGGTTTCCGGGGCCCAGAGCCTTAGGCTATATGTGGGCTGGGGGCGGGGTGCCCCCAACCCGGACAACCCCTGGCTGACTTTTGTTAATTACATGGCGAGGTCAGAGAAAGGGGATTAGGAAGATTGCCGTTGGCAGGACTGACGCAGAAGCGGAGGCGGTGTCACCTTGCTAATAAAATGGCTGGTGAGGCATTGTTCTGCTGTTGGGATTGTTAAGAGGATTATTCTTGGACTGTAATGTTCAGTATTTTATAAAAGTTAATAAAGCTACGGCCGGTTGTTACCCAAGAGCTGTTGTATATGTGTATTTTGTGGGTAAAAGAAAAGGAGAAGTAAAAGGGAAGGGGGGGAAGGGGTGGATTGTTAGAGGGGCCAGGAGCACCGGGTCTGACCTACCTCGGTTAATGCAAGGCCGCAGGGCAGGGTCCCGGCGGCCAATCACCCTGGCTTATGGCCGTCTTGTGGGGCAGAGGCGCGTGTATACCCGCATGGGGAGAGGCTTGGCTCCACCAGTGCACAGGAGCGTGGTGGAGCCTGGGAGGAAGAAGACGGCGGGACTTGGAGGGGGAGGAGTCAACAGGAGGCAACGGTTGCCTCACTCCTGCGCCTCCTCGAGGTCTGGTGCCGGCTTCCCTCCCTCCCTCCCTGTATTAGGGATGTTAGGGGTTGAAGGGATATCGCAGCGGTGGGGGGGGGGGGGGGCGGGATCCCGGAGGTTTTCGGGGCCCGAAGCCTTAGGCTATACGTGGGCCGGGGGTGGGGTGCCACCGACCCGGACAACCCCTGGCTGACTTTTGCTAATTACATGGTGAGGTTGGGAAAAGAGGATTAGGAAGATTGCCGTTGGCAGGACTGCGGCAGAAGTGGAGGCGGTGTCACCTTACTAATAACATGGCTGGTGAGGCATTGTTCCGCTGTTGGGATTGTTAAGAGGATTATTCTTGGACTGTTATGTTCAGTATTTTATAAAAGTTAATAAAGCTGCGGCCGGTTGTTACCCATGAGCTGTTGTATGTGTGTATTTTGTGGGTAAAAGAAAAGGAGAAGTAAAGGGGAAGGGGTGGACGGTTAGAGGGGCCAGGAGCACCGGGTCTGATCTACCTCGGTTACACCTCTTTTTTAAATGAAATACAGTGAGTCAATTTGTTACCTTTGATTTTAAATCCTCTTCGGGTAGCTTAAAGTTATGTTTTTATGGTACTCCTAATTTTAGAACTTACCGTTTGAAATATTTTTAAGCTGCGCCTTTTTTGTTTTAAATGACACTTGTTTTACACGCAGCATTGGTACTTCTACGATTAGAAACTACGTGCCAAACAGTTTCTCATTTGATTGTGCAGTTTTATATACGTTTATTTATTTCATCACTGTGAGTATTCACAGGTATTTTAAATAGCAGCTATGTACACTATTCCTAGTTATGTTATGGAAAAAAGGAAATCCACAGTACTACCTTTTAACTTTCGAAAGGGAGACTATGATAAAATGAGGAAAATAGTTAAGAAAAAACTAAAAGGAGCAGTTGCAGAGGTTAAAGACTTACATCAAGCTTGGGTGTTGTTGAAAAGTGGAAGGAAGTCCAAAAAACTGCCAGCATGGTTTAAAGGTGAGGTCAGAGAGGCGGCTGTTGCCAAAAAAGCATCTTTCAGGAAATGGAAAAAAGAGCCAAACGACGAAACCTGGAAGCAGCACAAGCACTGGCAAGTCAAATGCAAGGCATTGATAAAGCAGGCAAAGGGAGAATTTGAGAAGAAGCTTGCTGCGGAAGCAAAAACGTGAAATAACGATTTTTTTCAAGTACATTCGTAGCAAAAAACCTGTGAGAGAGTCAGTTGGTCCATTAGATGATAGAGGAGTTAAAGGGGCACTAAGAGGCGACAAGGCAATAGCGGAGAGACTGAATGAATTCTTTGCTTCGGTCTTTACTGAGGAAGATGTAGGGATGTTACCCATGACTGAAGTGGTATTTAAAGGTGCGGAAGAATTGAAGGAAATATCGATACATCTGGAAGATGTATTACAACTATTAGATAAACTGAAGAGTAACAAATCACCTGGGCCGGATGGTATATATCGAAGGGTGTTGAAAGAACTGAAATATGAGATTGCAGACCTGCTATTAGTAATCTGTGAACTATCATTAAAATCATCTCTAATACCTGAAGATTGGAGGATCGCCAATGTAACACCAATTTTTAAAAAGGGTTCCAGGGGTGATCCGGGAAACTACAGACCGGTGAGCCTGATGTCAGTACCGGGAAAAATGGTAGAATCCATCATAAAGAATAAAATTACTCAGCATGTAGATAGTCATGGCCTAATTGGAGACAGCCAACATGACTTTAGACAAGGAAGATCTTGTCTTACTAATCTGTTATTTTTTTTTGGAAGGTGTGAATAAGCAGGTGGACAAAGGTGAGTCAGTTGATATAGTGTATCTGGATTTTCAGAAAGCCTTTGACAAGGTCCATCATCAGGGACGTTTGGCAAAACTAAAGAGTCATGGGATAGGAGGCAGTGTACTACTGTTGATCAGGAACTGCTTAAAAGATAGAAAGCAGAGGGATGGGCTAAATGGCCAATTTTCCCAATGGAGAAAGGTGAATAGTGGTGTACCCCAGGGATCTGTGCTGGGTCCGCTGCTTTTTGACATATTCATAAATGACCTGGAATGTGGAATAACGAGTGAGGTTATCAAATTTGCAGATGACACAAAACTATTTAAAGTTGTTAAAACCCAAGAGGATTGTGGAAAATTGCAAGAGGATCTTGATAAATTGGAAGACCGGGCATCCAAATGGCAGATGAAATTTAATGTGGACAAGTGCAAAGTTATGCACCTAGGGAATCGCAATCCAAACTATGGTTACATGATGCAAGGTTCCACATTAGGAACCACCACCCAGGAAAAAGATTTAGGCATCATTGTGGATAACATGTTAAAACCCTCCGCCCAGTGTGCAGCGGCAGCCAAGAGAGCAGATAGAATGCTAGGTATCATAAGGAAAGGAATGGAAAATAAAACAAAATATATTATAATGCCTCTATATCGTTCCATGGTGAGACCGCACCATGAATATTGTGTGCAATTCTGGTCGCCGTATCTTAAAAAGGATATGGCGTTATTAGAAAAGGTTCAGAGAAGAACCACCAAAATGGTAAAAGGGATGGAAGGATACTCCTATGAAGAAAGGCTAAAAAGGTTAGGGCTCTTTAACCTGGAAAAGAGACGGCTGAGGGGAGATATGATAGAAGTCTATAAATTAATGAACGGAGTGGAACGGGTAAACGTAGATCGATTGTTTACGTTACCAGAATATAGAAAGACTAGGGGACATGCAATGAAGCTACAGGGTAAACTATTTAAGACTAATAAAAGAAAATATTTTTTCACTCAACGTGTAATCAAACTCTGGAATTTGTTACCGGAGGATGTAGTAAAGGCTGTTAGTGTAGCTGGTTTTAAAAAAGGTTCAGACAAGTTCCTGGAGGAAAGGTCCATAAACCATTATTAAGAAGGGACCCAGGATATCAGTGCTTGACCTAGTACAAGCATTGCGGAACCTGTGTCTTTTGGGGAAAATGCTAGGTATGTATGACCTAGATTGGCCACTGTTGAAAACAGGATACTGGGCTTGATGGACCTTGGTCTGACCCAGTATGGCATATCTTATGTTCTTATGGTTTCCCTCCCTCGCTTGCTGAGTCGCTTCTGCTACTACCCCCTTTCCCTTTCCGACACTGTATGTTTATCTTCAGTCTCTATATGTTAATGTTTTTTGATATACTTTTTATTGTTCTTAATTATTATTTATATTTTCTTTAGTTTGTACAAGATTTTAATAATTAGAACAGAGTATTACAAGATCTTATGGCCTTACATTCCTAAACAGAGGTATTTGTATCCTTGTTTTTTCTATATTTATATGTCACATCCTTTCATTTCATTTTTGGAGTTTACTTATGATTCCTTTTATGTATACAAGGAAGTTTGTTTTACATACAATTATGATTACAGCTGTTCAGTTTTATAATTGAAAGATACTCTGCGCCCCCCTCACCAGCAACATTGCAGGGCTCTTGGAGTAACGGAAAACCACACTCAAAGCAATGAGAAGGAAATCTAAGAGACAGTAATAAAATACCACACACTTCTATATATATATATAGATACACCAAAGCTTTGCGGAGAGAAACAAATAGAAACAAGTTCTCTTTGTTTAACTATTAGCTATGATTTACTTATAAGGCTCTTTTGGATGATACAGCATAATTTCACTTTATTGTTCTACGTCAGGTATTACGTATTCATAACATCATAGGTCAATTTCTAATCAACATAGGTCAGTATGAGGAGACATACATGTATTCCAAGACATAACTGTAGATATTAAGTTTACTGCTGACTGCCTGATAAATGAAGAAACAGAATCAAATAGATCTGAAAAAGAACTTACATAACTATCACTTGAAACAAAAGTACGGTTTCTAACTTTATCTAATAGGCCTTTTACTATTTTTCCATTATTATCAAGCATACTACAACAAAAACCAACTATTACTCCGCATACACCATTTTCCTTTGCTAGGAGATAGTCTAAAGCCATTCGGTTCTGCATAAGCTGACACTTTGTTCACTGCACCTTGCAATACACGAATTGCCTCAGTGAGATCCAGGGCTGTAAGTTCAACAACTGCCTGTAGTCGCATAATCTGGGTACCATATTCTCTGGTGGGTGCTATAGCTCCAAAGGTTGAAAGCCACACAGTACCTGTGAATGCATCTATTTGAGATTTAGTTAAAGGTTTTGTAGTGTCTACCAGCTGTTGAGCAGCCTCTATGGCCTTATCCTGTGGAGAAACATCCCTTTTTCTTCTAAAAGAATTGTTCAGGGTTGATAATAAAGTAATGTTTTGGTAAGGTACAAATCGCCACGGGGTATCTAATTGGGCTATATAACAAGTACCTGACCAATCTCTGGGAAGCTCTGTATACGCAAACATACCACACACAAAATAATCTCCTTCTAAAGCCACTAAGCCATCTTCCCAGATTGTCAAATTCTGGGGACAAAATATATTCTGGATACAATTATTCAAAGCCCACTGAGTCATGTCCATTTCATTAAGCCCTCCAGACAAATTACGTTTCCAGGGATGATAATACCCTACAAAAGGGAAACTCCAGTTAGGTATGTTTAGGTCTGAACTAGAGTCATTCAAAGGGTAGCCAGAACTATTATATTGTAGTAATTCATAATCATGCACCTGGTTCCCTTGAACTGACATTAATTGTACTACTAAAATATAAGAGTTTCCTACATGGGATTTCTTATACCAGATAGAAGAATTATGCAACATTACTATTCTACAAACGTTCCATGGAGTATCCCCTACCTTTCTTCCCTTATCCTGAGCCATAAAACATATTGGAGGATTTTGTAGAGGCATAGAACTAACTGTTCTAGGTTATGGGTTTGTATGAGACCATTGTACAGTAGTTAGATTAAAAGCTATGTCACGAAACTCCTCGAAGGTCTTAGGCCTAACCCTAGGTAGAAATCCATGCTGAGTAGCTGTCACAGATGGAAGACACACTGCACAATCTGATAAATTAAAATGTTTTGTCACTGTGAGTGTACCTGTGACTCGAAAATATTTGAATATTCCTCATAACATTCCCAAGGTTCTAACTGCAGCACTGCTTCGCTACCACTAATATGCCTCAGCACAACTAAGATTAGATATAAAAACATTCTTAGCAAAACTTTTAAATATCTAAAACTATAATTACTTAAAAATATACTAAATCAAAACTGAAAATATACCTATTCTTCTTAATACTCTCCTTTATATAATGAAGATATATACTATAGCTATAATTAGCCTCTAAGTCTCAATAGGTTTATGAAGTAGAGGTTAAGTACCTCTACCTAGTTACCCTGTTCAATGCACCTGCATATGTATATAGTTTACCCTGTTCTCCAAGTTACTTTTTCCTGTTCAATGTAATGACCTGACTTTTACTTATTGTCGGATACTGTTTTGTTTTATGTAAACCGCGCTGATCGCAAATAGTGCGGTATATAAGAAAAGCAAATAAATAAATAAATAAAGGTCATTACATATATATCAGGAAAATACTAATCTAAACTGACCTCATCCCTCTAAGCAATACTATAAATGCCGAACAAAAGCATTTTGCATGAATAGTCCATTCAGAATTTACTTAATACAATAATCCTTTTCTGTGATGAAACCATTGTTCTCTCTGAAAGTACTTTAAATCATAAAAATCTTTTTCTGCAATATCACTGTTGTCCGAGGAGTCTGCGTTGTATTTCTTGAATCATGGATGCGGAGAACCACCTTCCGGATCTTGTGAGGGAGCCTTCTTACACTGCGTAAGATGTATCCAACAAGAATGTCCTTCCACTTTACAGGCTGAATATCCCACCAGAAGTACACGGAATGGACCTAGGAATTTCGGAGCCAGAAGCGTCTTTGGATGCAAATTCTTAATCAGGACCCAATCCCCTGGTTTCATGTCCGGAGGAGCATCTTGTTGAGGATTCACCTTCAATAAAGGGGAAACAGACAGGACTGAGTGCAATTGTGCACAATAAGTTAAGATATCGCTGCGCAACAACTGGGGGTCTGGGATAACTGCCAAGGCATGTGGAGAAGTAGCTAGATGTCCAGTAACTATTTCATATGGTGTCAGACCTCCTCGAGTGCGCTGGGGGGAGTTACGCACCGCCATAAGGGCAAAAGGAAGGGCTTCTGTCCAATCCGTAGCCCAATCCTGTGTCATAGTGCGCAAGAAACCTTTGAGAGTCCTATTCATCCGCTCCACTTGGCCAGAGCTTTGCAGATGATAGAGTGTGTGCAGTTGTCTTTTGACACTAAACCAATTTTCAATATCCTCCCAGACATGTGCAATGAAGGCCGGACCCTGATCAGAATAAAGAACAAAAGGTACACCCCAGACAGGAATAAACTGAGTGAGCAACAATTTTATGGCAACCCCAGCTGTCATACTGGTAGTGGGATAAGCCTCCACCCAACCAGAGAAAAGACAAGTGATCACCAACAAATACCGCCTCCCTCCTCTGGCACAGGGCAAATCAGTAAAATCAAGCTGCAAAATCAGAAATGGTCCAGAAGGTTTGGGAAGAGCAACAGCAATCTTCAGAAGGGGCCCCACCCTGCCAGCCTGCAAACAATCCAAGCAAGCAGCATACACAGCCTGTGCCACAGAAATAAACTGCGGGTGATACCACAAAACCGCAAAGGCATGAGTCATGGCTGCAGCGGATAAATGAAGTTTATGATGCAGGAACAGAGCAAGCGGAAACAAAAGAGAGTCAGGGCAAATGAGTAGGTGCTCCTTCCAGTAGCCCTGAGTATCACAGGATGCACCCCATGACGTCCATAGAGTTTTGGTTTCAAGGGAAGTGTCTTGATACTGCTGTAAAAGAGAGGACAAGGAGAGCAAAGTCATGTTATAGAAGGCTTTAAATACAGCAGCGTTGGTGACACTAATGCCTGAAGAGCAGCCTTCCGTGCTTCTTGGTCTGCAAAACAATTGCCCTTTGAAACTAAATCACCAGCAGAGGAATGTCCTTTACATTTTAAAACTGCAACTTGTGCTGGCAAGAGAACAGCTTGTAACAAACGGTAAATGTGTTTAGCATGTTTAATTGGTTTATTAGCAGAAGTTAAAAATCCTCGTTGC
The DNA here is from genome assembly GCA_033557465.1 of Ichthyophis bannanicus. Taxonomy (NCBI): domain Eukaryota; kingdom Metazoa; phylum Chordata; class Amphibia; order Gymnophiona; family Ichthyophiidae; genus Ichthyophis; species Ichthyophis bannanicus. The sequence goes on from CM066037.1 coordinate 206,124,939, forward strand.
AACCAAATATTGCCAAAATCCCATAGCACACTCATTGCATAGGAGCTATCTGAATATATATTTGCTAGAAGATATCTAGAGAGTTCAAGAGCACGTGTCAATGCAAAAACCTCTGCTAACTGGGCACTAGAAAATGGCAGAGAAGCTGATTCAACCACGTCATCAATTGTGGTTACTGCATAGCCTACACAAAGTTTTCCCATTTCATCTCTGAAAGCTGAACCATCCACAAATAAGGTTACATCCGGGGCTGGCAGGGGTACAGGTGAGAGATCAGGTCTAGCACGGGAAGATGTTAAAATACTTTGAAAACAATCATGGGACCCATCCTCCTCCACCAGATCTGCCAAAGGAGCCAGGAGCGTAGATGGATTGCATATGGATGTAGTACATATTTTTATATGAGACTGAGAAATTATCAATTCCAGAGTCAACAAACATGTGGAAGACAAAGGCTGAGTTTTAGTTAAATGGAGCAACCTAGAAACGGAATGTGCCACATATACCTCAAGAGGGTGCTGTAACACTAAAAAAATCAGTAATTTCAATTGCAAATGCCACTGATACTAAACTGCGCAAGCATGGAGGAAGTCCCAAAGTCACTGAATCAAACCGCTTTGAAAAATATCCTATCGGCTTGCGACCAGTTGGAAATGCTTGCAAAAGCACACATGTGGCAGATATGGCTGAACTAGCCACATACAATTTGAATGTTAAAGAATAGTCTGGAAAAGACAAACACGGTGTAGTGCTTAGTGCAGTCTTTAAATTTACAAAAGCTTCCCACTGTGATAACGTAGGTACAATGAGACCCTGTGGACCCTCTTTCCCAATCAACGCATAAAGTGGAGCTGTAAGGTCTGAAAAATTAGCTATCCACTGTTTACAGAAAATCAATAATCCCAGGAATCTACGTAACAATACTGGTGTCGCTGGGAAAGACAATGATAGAATAGGTTCCAATCTGGCAGAAGTAATTTCACGACCAGCTGGAGTTAGAACAACACCCAGAAAAATAACATTTTGAGATACAAATTGCAGTTTAGACAAATTAACTTTCAGTCCTAATTTGGCAATATGAGCTAATAAAGACAAAGAGTCTGATAGACAAATCTCATAACTTGGTGAACACAAAAGCAAATCATCCACATATTGAATTAAAGAGGATTGGTCAAGCTTCACATCTAATAATGCAGTTCTTAGGGCCTGCGAGAAGTAAGCAGGACTGTCAGTGTAGCCCTGGCACAGCGTAGTCCATGTATACTGCTGATTGTCAAAATGAAAAGCAAATAAAAATTGGTTTTCTTTGCTAATTCTCACTGAAAAATAAGCAGAACTCAAATCTACAACAGAAAACCAAGTAGTCTCTGAAGGTACCTGTGTCCAAATATCATGCGGATTAGGTACCAAGGGAAAGATTGGCAAAATTACCTTGTTAACAGCTCGCAGATCTTGCACAAATCGATAAGTCTTGCCGTCAGCTTTCAGTACAGGAAGAATTGGAGTATTACATGGCGACGTAGTAGGAGAGATGACACCTTGCATCTGTAAATTTTCAATTACCGGACGAATTCCATCTATAGCAGCTGCTGATAGTGGATACTGTTTAAGTCTAGGAAGTTGTACTCCAGGTTTTAAGGTAATCTTCACAGGAGGAATCGAGAGGCATCCGACATTGGATCCTGGGACTGCCCACAGAGTAGATGGAAGTCTTCCGAGATCAGGGTGAATAACTTTGACATCCGCAGGGGGCTGCACTTCAGAGAGAGAATACAACTGAAAATATACCTATTCTTCTTAATACTCTCCTTTATATAATGAAGATATATACTATAGCTATAATTAGCCTCTAAGTCTCAATAAGTTTATGAAGTAGAGGTTAAGTACCTAAAGGTCATTACATATATATCAGGAAAATACTAATCTAAACTGACCTCATCCCTCTAAGGAAAACTTATATCACCATATAATTGATCACATTTTTCCTTATAGGTTATAGAATGCTTATCCAGATCTTTCTCAATATTAGCAATACGTTTACTAGAAATTCCCAATTCCTTTGTAGCAGAAATATTATTCCTTACTATTCCCTTTAAGGTTTCTATCATATGTACAATACTTTCTATCTCACGGCTAAAAAGTGCATTCACCTCTCTAAGCTGAGAAACATTACAAGTACTGAAATCTTCAAACTTTGCATCCCCCAATATCTTCTGTTTATTCCTTATCTCTTCTCTTAGTTCTGCTGCACGAGTGATCCTCCCCCTACCAGAAGTTACATGACTCTCAGAAGAAACAGAGGGAGACGATGGGGATGCACTTGGGACTATTCCAGCTCCAACTACCAATGCAGCCACATCTGCATCATATTCTGGAGAAAGAACGGCTGGGAATTTCCCTGCCTGTTCACTATCATTCTCCTGTGATTCACTCGCTTTATCAGCTCCAGCATTCTTCAACACAAACAAATCATTTTTCGTATCATATGCCATTCGTTGCCACCAATTAAACACTAGCCCTTCACGGGCATCACATAATTTACGTTTAGCCTGCAAAGCACATTTCAGATAACGAAGTTTATCTATAGAAAAAGTTCCCTCCAAAGGAAACTGTAGAAGCACATTATCCTTAGTCACTGCATGCCAGTGTACAATATAATTAGTAGCCATATCCCCATACTTCTCACACATACAATAAGAAGGGCTACCTTTCTAAACAGCTAAAACCTTAGCTTTGTCATGCCATTCACGCAACTGAGATAAATCCCGTCTACCTAACAGATTACCCATTGCTGTCACCTTATAATACTCACAAACACCTTCTGCCCTTGCCAGGAATGTAGAAATCTGTAATCCGAGTCACGGCACAAACTGAAAGATACTCTGCGCCCCCCTCACCAGCAACACTGCAGGGCTCTTGGAGTAACGGAAAACCACACTCAAAGCAATGAGAAGGAAATCTAAGAGACAGCAATAAAATACCACACACTTCTATATATATATATAGATATAGATACACCAAAGCTTTGCAGAGAGAAACAAATAGAAACAAGTTCTCTTTGTTTACTCTATTAGCTATGGTTTACTTTATTTATAAGGCTCTTTTGGATGATACAGCATAATTTCACTTTATTGTTCTACGTCAGGTATTACGTATTGTCACCACTCTGCCAGCCCAAGCGGTAGGAACTGGTATTGCTTGGCTCTGTGAGGGTGGTAGTTGTGCCTTCACTGATACAAATCACAAACAAAACTTCTTTCCAAGTTTAGGGCTTTATTCCCCGTCCCATGAGGTTTCTTTATCTTCTGGTAACAGAAATTAAGAGCCTAGTTTGGCATACAACAAAAGTTAACTGAACAACAGAAATAGCTTCCTTCAGCTTCCAAACTTTAAACAAAAGAAAAGAACAAAACAGCCTAACTGTTTCAATACAGATCCTTTCTCTCGTGGCTGGTAGTACAGCTCACGTCTATTTGGTTAGAGAGTGAGTGAGATGCAGCATGCAGCTTCTAACACGGGAGCTAAGGTCACAAAATAAGTGTTTATCTTAGTGAGAACTCTGACTCAGTTACAGTTAGAGAACAATCCATTAATTCAGGAATTTCAGGTACCTCTGAATTTTCACACTCCATCAATACAGGCTCGTCAGCATTTTCATTCTTAATATCAGAAGTAGAATGAGAGTATGGCTGGCTTGGCTCGGCACCCAGGAAGTTTCTTTCTTCCTCTAAGCTAGTGCCTCTCTGGGAAATACCATATAACTTTGAGTTGAGCTTTTCAGAGCTCTGCCCCTGCTGGTATCTTAGTAGATAGCTCAACTCTCTATTTGCTGTGCTAGTAGGATAATTACGGCAGGCTCTCTGCCTGTTCAGCTCTAGCCTTCGGGACTCAGCTGAGCTAGATTGCAAAGCTTTTAACGGCGTTTTTCTAGAAGCTGGGAGCTCACAATGATAGGGAAAATCTTCAGCTTCTCCTGGTAAGTAAATCCCTCTTCTCCTAGGATTTTTATGACCAGGATAAAAGTTATTCTCAGCCTCTAGATAGCTTGTCTTTATGTGGCTATTTCTATGCTTCCAGGGTTTCTCCCTCTCAGATAGCAAATAGCCCTTACATTCACTCCTTGCCCCGGTACCTGCTATTGCAGTCTTCCCACGTTTCTCTTGTCTTCCAGGCACATACACGCTATCAGGCTGCTGACTTCTCACTGTTTCACACAGGTCCCTGGATTCTCTACGACCTTCACGCTGGCTCCCTTGTTGCTTCAATGACTCATTCTCACTATCTTCCTCGCTTTCATACCAACTCCATGCTTTCCACGGCTTCAACGGTGTTCGCTGCAGTCTCTCTGCTTGTGACCTTTGCTGCCTCAACTCCTCTCTCCTTCTAATTGTTTGGGAGTCTATTTTATCCTCGTGTCTCCTGACTCCACCTCCACTCAGCTGAACTCTATCAGGCAAAGTGAATTCCCTTTCTTTACTACCTGGGTGTGTCTTCATGGGGCTTATGCACGTGTGCCTAGGTTGTCTATAGCAACCATCAAACATTCCTTTGTTTACCTTGTCACTTTTTCTGTGATCATTCATACTGATCTGCATTTTCTCGGGTTGCCCTAGGTCAGCGATGGCGAACCTATGGCACGCGTGCCAGCTGTGGCACGTGAAGGCCTTGCAGCTGGCACGCAGGAAGGTCCGCAATTGAAAAAAAAAAAGAAAACCTGTCTGCTGCCGTTGTCGGGGCCGCCGCGGCAGAATCGAGCGTGCCGCGGGGCCCCCCTGTACCCACCCGGCAGAGCCTGCCCTCCCCGTAGCAGCTCTCTCTTTGGAGCTACAGTCAGACGCGCCGGCTTGCAGAGCGCGAAGGGAAGAGTTTCCCTTTCGCGACTCTGTTAAGCCCGCGGGGGCTGATGGGAACTTCCCATCAGCCCCCGCGGGCTTAACAGAGCAGCGAGGGAACTCTTCCCTCGCGCTCTGCAAGCCGGCGCGTCTGACTGTAGCTCCAAAGAGAGAGCTGCTACGGGGAGGGCAGGCTCTGCCGGGTGGGTACAGGGGGGCCCCGCGGCACGCTCGATTCTGCCGCGGCGGCCCCGACAACGGCAGCAGACAGGGGTTCTTTGTTTTTTTTCAATTTTCCCTGGCTGGGCTGGGCTGGGCTGGGGGGGTGGGGGTTAGGAGTGGTGATGGGCTGGGCTGGGCTGGGCTGGGCTGGGGGGGTTAGGAGTGGTGATGGGCTGGAGGGGGGGGTTAGGAGTGGTGATGGGCTGGGCTGGGCTGGGCTGGGGGGGGTTAGGAGTGGTGATGGGCTGGGCTGGGCTGGGGGGGTTAGGAGTGGTGATGGGCTGGGCTGGGCTGGGGGGGGTTAGGAGTAGTGATGGGCTGGGCTTGGCTGGGGGGGTGTTAGGAGTAGTGATGGGCTGGGGTGGGGGGGTTTAGGAGTGGTGATGGGCACTGGGCTGGGGGGGTTAGGAGTGGTGATGGGCACTGGGCTGGGGGGGTTAGGAGTGGTGATGGACGCTGGGGGGGGTTAGGAGTGGTGATAGGCGCTGGGGGGGCTTAAACTAAAAATTGAGTGATGGGGGATTAGGACTGGGAGTGGGCTGATGGGGAGGTTAGGACTGGAAATGGGCTGGTGGGATTAGGACTGGGAGTGGGCTATTGGGGGGCTAGGACTGGTAATGGGTTGGGGGGGTTGCTAGGACTGGAAATGGGCTGAGTGGAAGGGGGCTTGAACTGCAAATAGCTGTTGGGGATGGGGCTTGGAATGGAAATGGGCTGAGGGGAAGTGGGGGGCTTGAACTGCAAATAGCTGATGGGGACGGGGCTTGGAATGGAAATGGGCTGAGGGGAAGTGGGGGGCTTGAAGAAGGGAATGGATGCTGGGTGAGACTGGAACTAGAAGGGAGCTGATGTTGGGGGAGGATTAGAATGGGATGGGGCTGGGAGAGTAAAATGGAGAGGGGAAAAATATTTTGTGTAGGAGGGATGAAAAATCTACAATTGGCCAGGTATTGGGAGAGTAATTGGGGATTGAGGATGGAGGGGTAAAATTTGTGTGGATGAAATAGGAATGAGGAAAGAGCAAAAGGAGAAAGATTAGTATGTTAAAGCAGATGTAGAGAGAGAGAGAATGGAAAAAAAAACTAGAAGAGAGAAGAAAGGACAAATGGACAGCAGACGATGGAGAGTTAGCAGAAAACATGAAGAAACCAGAAGAAAATGGCTGGACCAATTGCAACTGAAAAAAAATGCACAAAAGGTAGAAAGATATCTCTTTATTTTGAATTTATTAACTGGAATATGTCAGCTCTGGGAAATGTGCATCATTAACATCTGCGCTTTGTTTGGTACAAGAGGAAATTCCTATTTGACGTTGCCACTTGTTCTCTTTCCCCAGTATTCTCTGAAATGTATTGGTTTAATATTTGCAGTGTTGCCTTTTGATAGGTAGGGTATGGTGCTTTGTGAGTCCTGGTAATGCTGTCAGGATACGGCGGGTTTGCTATGGGTTCTAAATGGGCAGCGTTTGTAGTAGTTCCTAATGTGCCTGGCGGTTGGCACTGGATTATAGTAATGTAGAAATCTTTTAGTCTTTCTTTATCCATACACTCATTAAGAGACATGTTTACTAAAAGTTAGTGTATGGTAACATTATGCAAATATTTATGCAAATAAGACCACTTATGCAAATGACGTGCTGGCACTTTGAGGAAATTCTTTGGTTTTGTGCGGCAGTTTGGGCACTCGGGCTCAAAAAGGTTAGCCATCACTGCCCTAGGTCTACCTTGTGACAGTATTCATAACATCATAGGTCAATTTCTAATCAACATAGATCAGTATGAGGAGACATACATGTATTCCAAGACATAACTGTAGTTATTAAGTTTACTGCTGACTGCTTGATATCTGGTAACCCTGAGACTGAAAGGCTGGAGGACAAGCTGCCCTTTTTCTTATTTCACATAGCTTACAGGACTTGTACCTCTTCACCTACTTAGTAAGCAAATATATGAAGTTTATTTCTAAGCAAAGTTCTGAACAATTGTAACTCTTTCTCAGGTTTTATTAGACAGTCTGGTTGTGTACACCGCCCTGTACAGACAAGCTTACTTTCAATAATTTTAATTTTTACTTTTAATCTTATTTTAATTCAGTTTATTTCATTTTTATACTATTGTTTGTGTTCATTTTGTCATCTGTTCTTTTATGACTTTTTGTATTTATTTATTTATGTATTGATGTTTTTAGCATTTGCCAGACTAACCCCTGACAAAGGGTATCGAAAAACGGCATGTGTCGGGTTGTCATTGGTTTCACCAATAAAGCTCTGTCTTTCCACAATATCATGTCTTGGACTGGGTTCTTCATCTTACGTGATATTTGCATTTGTTGTGGTGCATCCTATTTGCCAGCCTGGACAACATGCAGTTGCCCCAATTCTGCTCTCACTGCTGCACCCTTCCCGGTTGGCAGCGGATGTGTTCCTCATCCCAATAATGGAAGGCCTCAGGTACGCCTTCCCACCGACACTGCTGGTAGCCAAGACACTATTCAATGTCTAGTGTGACAGAGCTTCGCTAATGCTGATAGCTCTTTGGTGGCCCAGGCAACCCTGATTCGTATTGCTCCTGTCCCTATAGGCGGCGTCTCTGATTCTCCTGGGCCGAGCTCTAGGACTGCTCTTACAGGAATAGGGCTCTCTCCTACACCCATAAGAGCATAAGATATGCCATACTGGGTCAGACCGAGGTCCATCAAGCCCAGTATCCTGTTTCCAACAGTGGCCAATTTAGGTCATACGTACCTAGCAGTATCCCCAAAAGACACAGGTTCCACAATGCTTGTACTGGGTCAAGCATTGATTATCCTGGGTCCCTTTTTAATAGTGGTTTGTGGACCTTTCCTCCAGGAACTTGTCCAAACCTTTTTTAAACCCAGCTACACTAACAGCCCTTACCACATCCTGCGGTAACAAATTCCAGAGTTTGATTACACGTTGAGTTATAAAATATTTTCTCTTATTTGTCTTAAATAGTTTACCCTGTAGCTTCATTGCATGTCCCCTAGTCTTTCTATATTCTGATAGCGTAAACAATTGATCCATGTTTACCTGCTCCACTCCATTCATTAATTTATAGACCTCTATCATATCTCCCCTCAGCCGTCTCTTTTCCAGGTTGAAGAGCCCCAACCTTTGTAGCCTCTCTTCATAGGAGTAGCCTTCCATCCCCTTCACCATTTTGGTGGCTCTTCTCTGTACTTTTTCTAATAATGCTATATCTTTTTTTTTTTTTTTTTTTTTTTTTTTGAAAGGCTTCCAAAAAATACATAGCATCATAAACCACAAAGATCTTCAAAGAAGATGCAACAATAATAACATGATTTCAGATCACAACAACATTCAACAATATGCCTTCATTTTTTCAATTTTAACATAAGGAAACAGGGAGCAGTAACCCCCCAACCTCCCTTTCTCCCCCCTCCCCCGAAACCTCCCTAGCCCAGTACCCCCTTCCCACCCCACCTCCCAATCCCCCCCCACTATGGCTTGCTAATGTTCAAGCACAGGAGTGTGGTGAGCAAAAGACACACTCAGGGGGCTAGCTCCCATTAAAATTTGAATGTTCCCCCCCTCTTAGCCAGCATAGTCACGTACCATAGCGAGAGACAAAGGGCGCCCACACCAGCTCAAAGCGCGCCAGGCGCATCCTACTGACCGCTACCCCTCGTTCCATGGCATACGTATCCCACATCCGTTCCAGCCAAGCCTGAAAGGAAGGGGCCAAAGCACGTTTCCAGGCTGCTGCAAGGGATAATCTAGCTGCATTCAGGCCATGGCGGAGTAGAGCAAGTTGCGGAGCCCGTGCACCCGTCACCGAGGCCCCAAACAGGAAGATCCCCGGATCCCAAGGGACACTCACTCCCAGAAGCAATTGCATCCGGTATTGTATACCACTCCAAAAGGCGCGGATGCGGGGGCAATCCCACCAAATATGCCCTAGGGTACCCCGTTGCCCACAATTACGCCAGCAGAGGTCCACCGCCCCAGGATATATGCGCGCTATCCGCGCCGGGGTCATGTTCCAACGGTACAGTATTTTATAATTGGTTTCGCGGGCATTAATCGCTACCGCACTCTTCCACAATTGAGTTTCCGCCCTTTCCCACTGCTGCTCAGTATAGGAGAGGTTCAAGTCGGAGTTCCAAAGTTCCCTGTGTCTAATAGAACACGATTGGGATCCCTGCAAGTGGGCATACAAAGTCGCCACGAGTCCCTTAGTGGTAGTGCACCCCTCACAGTAGCGTTCCAATTCTGTCAGGGCCCGAGCAACCTGGGGCCGAACAAGTTTGGATCGAACCCAGTGTGTCACTTGCAGATATTGAAAATGTTGCCTGGCCGGGATGTCAAATTCATCTTGTATCGCACGAAAAGGTTGTAGTTGACCATCAGCAAAAAGTTGTCCGACCCGACTAAGGCCGTGATGTCCCCACTGCCGAAAGACTGTATCACTTAACCCCGGCGGGAAAGAGGCGTTATCTACTATAGGGGCTAACAGGGTTAAATCCACGTCGCGAGATCGAAAGTGCTGGTCCCAACAACGGAGGGTATGAAGTATATAGGGATTGCTGGTGCGGATACCACGGCGGAGTTTTGGACCAAGCCACAGCCAGTCTCCCAAGCTGGCTCCCCCCGCCAAGTTCATTTCCAATTGTACCCATCGCTTAGTGCTATCAGCAATCATCCACTCCACCCCCGCCCGGCATTGCGCCGCCGCAGAGTACCAATGTAAATTGGGCATGCCCATACCTCCAGAGCGCGTACGGGCATAAAGAACCTGTCGCGCCAAGCGCGGGGGGCGATAACACAAGATGAATTTCATAAGCAGCTGCTGCCAGATCGCCAGGGTAGCCCGTGCGATGGGGAGCGGCAGGACCTGAAAAAGGTAGAGAAAGCGGGGAACAACCACCATCTTGACTACAGCTATACGCCCGAACCAGGAAAGGAGCAGGCCATTCCAAACCTCTAGATCCTGCCGAATCTGACGAAGTAAGGGATCATAGTTGGCTTTAAAGAGGTCTGCCCTCTCCACAGTCAAATGCACCCCTAAATAGCGTAGAGCTCCGGACACCCAACGAAGAGGATAAGCCGCTTGAAGTTCCGCACAAACCGCCCCGGGGACCCCAACATTCAAGATCTCCGATTTAGTGTAATTAATTTTAAAACCGGATACCCGAGCATAGTTTTCGAACAACTGCATCGCAACTGGAAGGGAAGTGGACGGATCGACCAGGGACAGTATGATGTCATCCGCAAAGAGTGCAATCCTATATTCCGTGGGGCCAATAATAACCCCCCTCAAACCTAAATGTTCTCGGAAGCTCTGAGCCAAGGGTTCCATCGCGAGTGCAAAGAGCAGGGGCGAAAGAGGGCAACCCTGTCGCGTGCCCCGTTCCAGCAAGAAATGCCTCGAGTGTCCCCCATTAATCCGAACGCACGCCTAGGGCATCTGATAAAGACTACGAACCCAACAGATAAAATTTGAGCCGAAGCCCATTGCCTCCAGCACACACCATAAATATTCCCAATCGACCCAATCGAAAGCTTTTTCTGCGTCAATCCCCACCAGCAAGGCTGGTTGTGGTTCCCGCTGGGCTACGTGTATGACCTGCAACATACGCCTAATGTTGTCTGCAGCCTGGCGGCCTGGCACGAAGCCAACCTGATCTGGGTGGACCAAGCTTGGAAGGACCCGATTCAGGCGCGCCGCCAACACAGAGGCAAATATTTTAACGTCAACGTTTAACAGGGAGATGGGGCGGTACGACGCCGCGTCGTGCAGTGGTTTACCAGGTTTGGGTATCATCACAATCAGTGCCTCGCGCAGGGACGGCGGTAACGGGACCCCTGCCAAGATCTCATTGAACAATATAGTCAAGGTTGGCGCTAATTGTATCCTAAACTTCTTATAATATTCTGCCGGGAAGCCATCACTACCTGGCGCACTACCAGTTTTCAATCGTCGAATTGCAGTTTCCACTTCGTCTACCGTTAATTCAGAATCTAGCTGGGCCCGATCAGCGTCGGAGAGATGCGGCAGACCAATCCCACGCAGATAATCCTGTACACGTTCCCGCTCAAAGGGCTCCGCCTTATAGAGCTGCTCCAGAAAGTCAGCGAAGAGATCACGTATCTCCCGGGAAATAACCCTCCTCCGCCCCCCAGCGTTGCGCAGTTCGCGCACCACTCTCGCGGATTGTTGTTGGCGAAGACGCAAAGCCAGGAAGCGGCCTGTTTTATTCCCATGCTCATAAAAGGTTTGCCGTAGTTTCCGACGTTTATTATCTAATTCTCTCTGCAGACACGCATCCAAGTTGGCTCGAGCAGTCCGCCACTGGCGCAGGACTTGTCGGGAACCAGTTCGGGCGTGTTCCAGACCTAGGCGAGTAGCCTCCTCCACCAACCGGTCGTGGTCACGCGTCCACATTTTGCGCGTGCGAGCTGCCTCCGCCATGAGTTGACCTCGAGCCGTAGCCTTATAAGCATCCCACACCGTGAGGAGAGGGACGTCCCCAGAATTGTTAAGCTCAAAAAATTCCGTGATAAAACGGACATGGTCCTGCACTGCACCCTGCCGTCGCAGGAACCTCATGTCTAAGCGCCAAAGCCGTTGGTATTCACTGTACAATCCGGCCGGAAGAGCAAGCCAGCACGGGGCATGATCTGACCAAGTCAGCGTTCCATGTCCAGCCTTCACTCTCCCGTCCATCAGGCGCTGATCCAATAGAAAATAGTCAATGCGAGTGTGCACCTGATGGACCGGAGCGTAGTACGTATAGCCTCTTTCCCCCCCATGGGTGTCCCTCCAAACGTCCCTCAAACCTAAGTCGAGCATAAGACGCTGTAGGGCTCTTGCCGACCCCCCCACTCGCCCCCCAGCGCGAATTGTGGAATCCAGGTGGGGCACCAGATGCGTGTTACAGTCCCCCCCCCCCCCCAGAACAATAGGACCCCTTGCAAAATCCGCCAGCAAGGCTTTCAAGCGTGCAAAAAAGGCCCCCTGACCTGTATTGGGAGCGTAAACATTAGCTAAGGTTAGCAAGTGCCCTTCTAAGCGGATATTCAAGAAAAGCCACCTCCCCAAAGCATCCTGCCTTATCTCCTCTATCTGGAGAGAGAGGCTCTGATGAAATAGTAAGGCTACTCCCCGCTTCTTCCATCCTTGTGCATCCGAGGCCACCCGCACCTCAGTATACGGGGACCTCTTTAGCCAGCCCTGCTTACAGTTCTGAAGATGTGTCTCCTGTAGGTAAACAATGCCCCCCTGCAGGGTGCGCAATTCTGAGAACAGCAGGGACCTCTTCCTCGGGGAATTAAGGCCCTTAACATTCAAAGAAATAAAGCGCACCATTAGCAATTACAATCCACTCCCTCGCTGCCGCCTACTATCCAGAAGGTCCCAGTGGGAGCTCCCCCCCATCAAACCCGGGGAATTGGTGAGTCGGGCCCACCCACTCCACCCTCCAGGAACAGGAGCCATAGTCCCTCCTCCCAAGCCCAAGCACATCCCCCAATTCCACATTGAAAAAGAGCCTCCCCTCCCACCCCTCCCCCCCCTTCCCGTCAATACCACCTGCCTGTTTAAATTAGTACAGGACACGGTAAATTGACCACAAACTCCGAACCCCCCAGAACCCCTCAAGGCAAAAATTCAACCTAAACAGTGAAAAACAGAGAAAAACATACTCCCCACTACTCCTCCACCCCCCAGGTCATCAAACTCACCATACCCCTTTACCAAAGCAATAACATCAACAAAACGTTTGCAGATCATCCGCCACCCCTCTTGTATCAAAAAAGGGAAGGACCCCAATCGAATTCCCACCACCACTTATCCAAAAATCAGGGGACCCACAAATTGAGACTCCTTAAAAAAGTAAGAGGAGCTCCTCAAGTCCACAAAAAGAGATCAAGTGGACTTGCCCACCAGAGACCACCTGGAGTGCTGGGGCTTAGGGGGCGGCGGATGAGGCTGAGCATTGTCATCTACTAAACCCGCCTGGCGAAGGGCTCGCCAGGCTTCAGTGTAGTCCTTTGCAGAGATCTTTTTGTTGCCCAAAAGAAAGTTCATCCTAAATGGGAAGGACCAGGAATAGCGAATCCCCTTGCTGTTCAGGACCGCCGAGACTGGTTTCATCTCTCTCCGCCGTGCCAGGGTGAACGTCGAGAGGTCCTGGTATATGGACACTGTCGCGTCCTGAAATCGGACCGTCTTCTTCTCCCGGCCTCGACGGATAAGGAGCTCAGCATCAGAATAACGCAGAAATCTCGCGATGACATCATGAGGTTGGTTATTGGGGGGTTTCCCCAAAGCGCGGTGAACTCGTTCAGTTTCCATACCAGAGGTGTGTGCAGCCAAGTCCTCCGTCGAGAGCAATTCCGCTATCAGCAATTTAAGTACAGTTGGTAGATCTTCTCCACCCCCTACCGCCTCTGGGATCCCATGGAAACGGACATTTTTGCGGCGGGAACGGTTTTCAATGTCATCAATTTTATAAGTCAGTTCCATTGCTTGCGCGTTTTGCCGGTCTAAAGCACATTGTAAATCCATCAGAGTCCCATCTTGTTCTACCATTTTGGTCTCCACGTCTTCTACTCGGGTTCCCAGTTCCTTGACGTCGGTCCTGAGCTCAGCGACATCTTTTATCAGGTCCTCCCGTAGCACACGAAATTCATTAGCTAATTCCGCAAAGCCCCTACGGAGTTCTTGTTTGAGTTGAGCCGAGGAAAGTTGCTTATGCGGATCTAAGTCCTCCTCGCTGACAGACTCATCATCAGAACCTGATGGGAGGAGCTGTTCGTGTGGACTACTTGGGGCTCCGGACTTGCTTTGCAAGCGCTGGGAGGAGCGCATCCCCTCCCGAGTTTCAGAACTTTTGGCTTTTGCAGCCATCTCACAAAGTCACCAAAGTCACACAGTGTTAGGAGAGAGATGTATCCAATGCCAGCAAAAGTGGGGACACCAAGGAGAGAGCGGCGTCCAGGTTCTCACAAATCCGCAGCGCAGTCACCACCTCACAGTGTCAGGAGACGTGCACATGCAATGTCAGCAAGGCATAGTGCAGTGGATAGACAGTGAGGCCATAGGAAAAAGCTGCCTCAGCTCTCCCAGGGTAGCAAACATTTAACAGGGCCCCCAAGGACCCCTCAGGGAAGATGTAGTCTTCGGCGGGACACCAAGCTGCTAGGATATAGTCCCGGTCACCAGCTCCAAATTCAGGCCACAGTGCAGAAGAGGAGAGAGTAGACGCTCAAACTTACCCCCCTCGGGGCGATCCAAAACAGCAAGAGAAGGTAGCAAGCACCGGCTGGTGCCACGCGGTCTCCACGCCGTCTCACATGCAAGGGTTCCGCAGCACATGCAGAGGCTTCAGCGCTAAGGGTAGTTGCCCCCCCTGACCAACGGGCTGCCGCACCTTCCACAGTGCAGCGCCCGGGAAGCAGCCGCTCAGTCTTACAGGTCTCCGCTCCGCTCCAGTGATATGTGAACCCCGCATAGGGCTTAGATGCTAGTCGCGGGATCAATCAGGCCCAGAGCCATCGGCGGGTAGAGGCGTTCAGCAGGCCACGCTTCAGGGGCGATCCCCGCGGTTTTCCAGTCTCCAGAGTGCCCGCCGAGCCGTTGATCCAGGTTCCGAGGGGGATCGCTTACTCGCGCCGACCCAGGGTAGGTAGAGGGGAGCAGGTTGCTGCAGTTAGCGCATGTTTTCTAGAGTTTTGGGGCTGTGAGGACGGAGCTCTTTTAAATTGCGGCCATCACGCTGCAGGCTCACGAGCGCCCCCTCAATGCTATATCCTTTTTAAGATACGGTGACCAGAACTGCACACAATATTCAAGGTGCGGTCGTACCATGGAACGATACAGAGGCATTATAATATCCTTTGTTTTATTTTCCATTCCTTTCTTTATGATACCTAGCATTCTATTTGCTTTCTTGGCTGCCGCTGCACACTGGGCAGAGGGTTTTAACATGTTATCCACGATGACTCCTAAATCTTTTTCCTGGGTGGTGGTTCCCAATGTGGAACCTTGCATTGTGTAACTATAGTGTGGGTTGTTCTTTCCTAGGTGCATAACTTTGCACTTGTCCACATTAAATTTCATCTGCCATTTGGATGCCCAGTCTTCCAATATATCCAGATCCTCCTGCGGTTTTCCACAATCCTCTTGGGTTTTAACAACTTTAAAACATTTTGTATCATCTGCAAATTTGATAACCTCACTCGTTATTCCCTTTTCCAGGTCATTTATGAATATGTCAAAAAGTAGTGGACCCAGTACAGATCCCTAGGGTACTCCACTATTCACCTTTTTCCATTGGGAATATTGGCCATTTAGCCCTACCCTCTGCTTTCTATCTTTTAACCAGTTCCCGATCCACAATAGTACACTGCCTCCTATCCCATGACTTTTTAGTTTCGCCAAAAGTCTCTGATGAGGGACCTTATCAAAAGCTTTCTGAAAGTCCAGATACACTATATCAACCGACTCACCTTTGTCTACCTGTTTATGCACACCTTCAAAAAAACATATCAGATTAGTAAGACAAGATCTTCCTTGTCTAAAGCCATGTTGGCTGTCTCCCATTAGGCCATGACTATCTACATGCTGTGTAATTTTGTTCTTTATGATGGTTTCTACCATTTCCCCCGGTACTGACGTCAGACTTACTGGTCTGTAATTTCCCGGGTCACCACTGGAACCCTTTTTAAAGATTGGTGTTACGTTGGCGACCCTCCAATCTTCAGGTATTACAGATGATTTTAATGAAAGTTCACAGATTACCAATAGCAGGTCCGCAATCTCATATTTCAGTTCTTTCAACAGTCTTGGATGTATACCATCCGGTCCAGGTGATTTGCTACTATTCAGTTTGTCAAATAGTTGTAATATATCTTCCCAGTGTAGCGATATTTCTCTCAATTCCTCTGCAGTATCACCTTTAAATACCACTTCAGTCTTGGGTAACATCCCTACATCTTCCTCAGTAAAGACCGAAGCAAAGAATTCATTCAGTCTCTCTGCTATAGCCTTGTCTCCTCTTACTGCCCCTTTTACCCCTCTATCATCTAATGGCCCAACGGACTCTCTCACAGGCCTTTTGCTACGAATGTGCTTGAAAAAGTCTTTATTTCGTGTTTTTGCTTCCTTAGCAAGTTCTTTCTCAAATTCTCACTTTGCGAGCCTTATCAATGCTTTGCATTTAACTTGCCAGTGCTTGTGCTGTTTCCAGTTTTCTTCGTTTGACTCTTTTTTCCATTTCCTGAAGGATGCTTTTTTGGCAGCAACAGCCTCTCTGACCTCACCTTTAAACCATGCTGGCAGTTTTTTGGACTTTCTTCCACTTTTCTTAATGCGTGGAATACAGCTGGTCTGGGCTTCGAGGATAGTATTTTTAAATAACACCCAAGCTTGCTGTAAGTCTTTAACCTTTGCAACCACTCCTTTTAGTTTTTTCTTAACTATATTCCTCATAGTCTCCCTTTTGAAAGTTAAAAGGTAGTACTGTGGATTTCTTTACTATCCCTCCTCCACTAATTAAATCAAACATGATCATGCTATGATCACTATTGCCAAGTGGTCCCAACACCCTTATTTCTTGCACCAGATCTGGCGTTCCACTAAGGACTAGGTCCAGTATGGCTTCCCCTCTGGTCGGTTCATGAACCAGCTGCTTCAAGAAGCAGTCATTTATTTCATCTAGAAACTTTATCTCCCTAACTTGTCCTGCCGTAACACTGACCCAGTCGATACCAGGGTAATTGAAATCACCCATTATTACTACACTGCTGTGACTTTTGTTAGCTTCCTTGATTTCTTTGAGCATTTCATCATCCATTTGTTCATTCTGGCCAGGCGGTCGATAGTACACACCCACTGCCATCGCCTTCCCCTTTTTACATGGAATTTCAATCCATAGAGATTCTACAGCAAATTTTGTTTCCTGCAAAACTTTAATCCTTTCTGACTCAATGCCCTCTCTAACATAGAGCGCAACTCCTCCACCAATTTGATCAGTTCTATCATTACAATATAGTTTGTATCCAGGTATCACAGTGTCTCACTGGTTATCCTCCTTCCACCATGTCTCTGAGATTGCAATCATATCTAACCTCTCATTTAGTGCTATATATTCTAACTCTCCCATCTTATTGTTTAGATTTCTAGCATTTGCATACAAGCATTTTAGAGACTGTATTTTATTAATATTAATCTGGCTATTGGTAGGCATGGGTAATTTGGAATCTTTACGCTCTGTCTGCACCTTACTCAAGGGCATTTGGGCTACTATACTCTTTTTTGGAACCTCACTGCTTTTGGTAGTATCCTTCAAGGATACCTTCGTCTGAACCATGCGCTCCTGGGCGACTGTCGGCTTTCCCCTATTTTCTAGTTTAAAAGCTTCTCTATCTCCTTTTTAAAGGTTAATGCCAGCAGTCTGGTTCCATCCTGATTAAGGTGAAGCCCATCCCTTCGGAAGATCCCCTCCTTTCCCCAGAATGTTCCCCAGTTCCTAACAAATCCCAACCCCTCATCCTTACACCATTGTCTCATCCACGCATTGAGACTCCGGAGCTCTGCCTGTCTTTTGGGTCCTGTACGTGGAACAGGAAGCATTTCGGAGAACACTATCCTGGAAGTTCTGGATTTCAACTTCCTACCTAAAAGCGTAAATTTAGCCTCCAGAACTTCCCTACCACATTTTCCTATGTCATTGGTATCAACATGTACCAAGACAGCATACTCCTCCCCAGCACTATCTATGATTCTATCTAGGCGGTGCATGGGGTCGCAACGTGGGGTCCCTCTCACTCATGGTGTGGCTGCTGAAAGGTTAGCTTTAGCCCCCTTCAACCTCCCACGGGACATGGAAGAGATTCTTCTGGCCTCTCGTAAAGCCTCCACAAGAAGGGTGCATGCCTTCAAGTGGCACCAATTCTCAGGCTGGTGTGCGGGAAGGCTGACAAACCTGTTTTCCTGCTCAGTACAAATGGTACTCCAATACCTGCTTCACTTATTGCAGGTAGGGCTGATGTCCAATTTGGTCAGAGTACACCTGAGCGCCATTGTAGTGCATAACCATTCCGTTGATGGAAAACCCCTCTTGGCTCAGCCCCCTTGTGTTCCAATTCCTTCGCGACCTCATGTTATGCAAACCCCCAATCCACCGTCCTGTGACGGAGTGGGATCTCAATGTGGTGCTCTCACAGCTCACTAAGTCTCCGTTTGAGCCTCTGGGTACCTGCCACCTCTGGTACCTCTCCTGGAAAGTCCCCTTCCTTGTAGCACTCACATCAGCATGCAGAATCAGCAAGCTTCAGGCTCTTATGGCGGAACCGCCCTACATCAGGTTCTACAAGAACAGGTTGGTGCTCCGCACACACCCCAAGTTTCTGCCGAAGGTAATATCCCCATTCCACCTCAACTAGGAGGTGGTACTCCCCATCATCTTTCTAAGGCCTCACATCAGTAGGGCAGAGATTGTTCTCCACAATCTGGATTGTAAGAGATCCCTGTCCTTTTACCTGTAATGGTATCCTGTGATCCCAGCCATCTGGGGTACCCAGTGACTAAGTGAACTCTGTCCACTTGGGTGGCAGACTGCATTACCATTGCCTACAAGGAAGCAGGGACCTCACTGCACCAGAGGGTCATGGCACACCAAGTCAGGGCCATGGCTACTTCTATGGCAAATCTGTGTTCTGTGATGGAAATCTGCCGGGCCACCACATGGTCTTCGGTTTATACCTTCGCAGCTCACTACTGTACTCCATAATCTCTTCGGGTGTAGGCAGCTCCTGCCCTCCGACCCTTCTGTGTTCAGGCTACCGGAGTGCTGGTTCCTGGCTGGACACCTGGGTCTTGTGAAAGTGTCTCTATAGGGATTCAGCTGCTGCTGATCATGGTTCACCTTTACAGGTCGTTGTGGCGTTTTTACAAAAAATAAAATACAGTAAAGAAGCAACTCCAAGGGGAGGAAGGAGGGTTGTGAGGACCGACTTCCTACTTGTTCCCGGAGAAAGCGTAGTTACTTACCTGTAACAGGTGTTTTCCGGGGACTGCAGGGTTCTGTCCTCTCAACCCTTCCTCCTCCCGATGGAGTTGCTTCTTTACCATATGTTATTTTTGCCATCTTAGCTATGTCATTAGACTAAGGCAAGGTGGCACCCTTGGGCGGGAAGTGGACCACACATGCATGGTACATCTCCCAAAAGCTTTCTTCAAAAGCTGGGGAGATGCTTCCACACGGGCTCTGTTGGCGCCAATGTTACCCATATGTGAAGACTGATTACTGCTGTCCCCAGAGAACACCTGTTACAGTTGAGTAACTATGTTTTTTACCATCAGCCCCCACTGTCCCAGGGACACATGGCCTCCACGGTCCACTTGACCCCGTATGTCTGCCTGCACATGAGGGGCCGCCCAGTGGTGCCTCCACTCTCAGTGGACACAGGCTCAGGGACAGAGTGACTGTGACCCAGTAGGCTCTTTCAATGAATTTTCCTTCGGGGAAAACACCCCAGAATATGCCTGATTTGTAATGGACAAAAAAATTCCCTGGACAGAATGGGAGTGGACATCACAAAGATTCTGGAATGAACATAAATTCCCACCCTTATATAGTTGATCCATATATTCCAATCCTAAAGTCTTTCATACCTGGACCCTCAACTGACTAATTCCAGTTAGCAAAGCAGGAAGGAGACCCAGAGAAGCCTATTCAAAATATATCCTTAGTTCTCAACAGCATCCAAGAGGCACTCCATCAGACTAACACTATTGCAGCTGTCCTTGGTGACAATGCCTCCACCATCCACATCCTACATGTCTCGCATAAATATTTTTTGAGGGAGATCATGCCTGGTCACCCTCCCTCAATATAGGCCCGGTGTTTTGTGATCTTCCTCCACCACTCCAGAATCGCACAAAGGTGCACAGCATGAAGATATTGTGACGCCGCCTTGCCCTACTAGGCAGCTGCCTAGTGGGGACGACGGGCCATCATACTTGTGTCCATGCTTCAGCGTAATAGCTGAGGCCCTTATAGTGTAGTTGTGGGGCTTATGAAAGCAGTCCAAGTGGATTAGGCCGACACAGGAAAATTTGTTATAAATTTTTATTTTCTTTGCATCATCAAGTTAGCAACAGGCCTTGGTAAAGGTTCCCAAAACACCAACAGAAAAAGGATATTTTCTCCAAAACAAAAAGCTTTCCAAAAGAGACACGTAACTGCTTTGGCAAAGCAGTTTCTTCACTCTTTGCCTTTGTAGTTAAATTCTTTGCCACTAAAGCAAAACAGTTTAAACACACTGTTACATGCACAGTCCAGCTACTCTTCTCAGTTTCTCTCAGCTGCTACAAACCAGCTTGTGATTACATGCTGCTTCTTAGCCTGGAAACTAAACAGCAGTTTAACACACTTCCAGTATTAGTAGAATGGCTGTTTTAAAACATGAGGTTTCTTCCTTTTTATCTGCCCTTCTCAATGGCATGTACTTGGCAGAAATACCTCTTATATTTTCCTTCTCAGCAATCAATAAAACTTCTAAACATTGCTCATACAAAAAGCACATTCCATGGACTCATCAGAGGACTCTGAATTCCCTTGGTAAAATTCAACTTCCGTTTCCTCCTCTGTGCTGCAAGGCTCAGGGGCTGGGACAGTTTCAGGGATTTCTAGCTTCACCTTCTTTAAAAGCTTAAAAAGTTTCTCCCACTGGAGATTCCTTCTTCCCTTTGGAACTATGTCAGAAACACTTGCCCTTCTTCCCCTTTCTGAATCATACAGAGGTAATGTTTGGTTTACCTTGCTTGCAGACGTCCTTCCCTTACTAGGCTTTCTGAAATGTTTGGACACTTGCTCAGAGTTTGTGCTGCTGGCTTCCGAGTCAGAACTGTAGTTCTGGAACTCTCCCCAGCTCCTTTCTTTCCTCTGGCCCTGCCACTCGCCTTGGCAGTTCTGGCTGGTCCTTTTGGAATCCCCAGGTCTTTCAGCCCTGCAGTGCTGTTTCCTCTCCTGGCTTCTCTGGACTCCCTGTACTCCTTGGATCCTCTGCCTGCCCTCACTTTCTGAGTGACGCAGTTTAAATGCCTGGTAGCCTGCTTCCTTCTCTGGCCCCACCCTCTCTCTCCCTGCAGTTGCCCTGGAGAGTGGGCGTGGCTTCAGACTAGCTTTGCAAGTGTGTGTTTCAGTATTAGTTTCACTTTGGGACCTATGCTTAGGTGAGCCCATCCCCCATTTATGAAAAAAACCTTCTTTTTTTTCTCTTTCCCAGGGCTGTGCTGCACCCGCATCACCACATATCCCCCCCCCCTTAATCTATTACAGGCTGGCGCCACAACCCGCGCACAGCTTGTAATCCCAACTAGGGCCTGTGGGTTACTGTTCTCTCTTGTAGCTAATTCGACAGTACGCTCCTGCCATGGGCGTAGTACGTTAATATGGTATATTTGCTGCCTCCCTTTTCCGGTCTCCAATGCATAGGTTACAGGACCTACTTGTCTTAAAACTTTGTAAGGCCCTTTCCAGGCATTCTCGAACTTGGAGCTAGCAGCTGCAACCATCACAAGTACCCTATCCCCAACCTTCAGGACACGTGGTCGTGCTCGTCGGTCATGATAAGACTTCTGTCGTGCCTGACTCACCTTTATGTTCCCTTCTACCCGCTTCTGCCATTCGCTGCAAGCGGCCTTTCAAATCTGTTAGGAATTTGGGTACCTCCTGCTCACCCTCCGTAGGTGCTATCCATTGTTCCCTCAGTATATCCAGCACTCCTCGTGGAGTACACCCATACATGAGTTCGTATGGGGAAGCGCCTGTGGAGGTCTGCTTCCTCTCCCTACAGGCATATAGCACGAATGGGAGCATTGTATCCCATTCTGCCATGTTACCTTCCAGGGTTCTCCTCAACATGCTCTTCATAGTCTGGTTGAACCTTTCAACCAGGCCATTGGTTTGCAGATGATATGCCGCGGTGCGAATGTGACGGATACCAAAGGCATCCCACAGCTGAGCGAAGTATCGGGACATAAAATTACTTCCCCTATCTGTTAAAACCTCCCGAGGGAACCCGATTTCACAAAATATCTTTACTAATTCCATGGCTATGATACGCGCGGAAGTATTCCGCAAGGGAACTGCCCAAGGAAATCTAGTAGCATGGTCTATTATAACCAATATGTATTGGTAGCCCCTTGGTGTTTTTAATAACGGTCCCACTATATCCACTGCCAATCTGTGTACTGGTCTGTTTATAACTGGCATCGGGATCAAGGGCACCTTCGGCGGATGATTCACCGTGACCCTCTGACAGGACGGGCAAGATGCGCAAAATCTTGACATCTCCCTAAAAACACCGGGCCAATAAAACCTAGCTAATACTTGCTCTAATGTGCCTTGTACCCCTTTATGTCCCCCCACCGGGTGATCATGAGCCAATCTTAAGGCTATGTTTCTAAAAGAGTGAGGTATCACTAACTGTCTCCTCGTATCACCTGTCCGTGAGTCTGAACTTTCCCTATATAATATGTTATCCACCAAGAGAAATCTTGGCAGGGTCTCAGATCCTTTCCTGGCGTATTCAAAGGCTCGGCCCAGAGCAGGATCTGCCATCTGCTCCCTAGGAAATGAGGGAAATTTTTCCTTTAACTCTGCAGGAATCCAGGGCAATTCCTGTCCGGCCATCAAATCAGCCCTGTTCTTTGCCCTGGTTTTCCTTTCCCGCCTTCTTTCAGGCTTCCCTTTCCTGGGGATGTCTTTGGAGGGAGTAATCAATTCCTCCTGAAAGGATGTCCCTGGCATAGGGTCTTCCTGAAAGTCCCTTTCTTTTTCTAAAGGCTTAAAGCCTGTGCGGGTAGTTATCATACCTGCCCTGTTTTCTCCTAGCGTGGGGTCAGCAACCTTTCCTACCTGGGGTAAGGCTTTCTCCCTGGCTGAGTTATCTTTCTGTGAAAGGGTAGCTGGTTGGCTGGTTTTCCCCTGCAACTCCTTAGCTAAACCTTTTCTGAATTGAGGCCAGTCACGGCCTAGGACTATGTCATGTGGAAGTCTAGGTACTATAGCCACATCTATTTGCTTTTTCATGCCCAATCCTTCTATTTCCACAGAATGTATGGGATAGGTAGAGGCAGGTCCATGGACACAGCGAATCCTAATATGATTTCCAGAGGACTGTGGTGAGGGTTTATCTTTGGCCTCTATCTTCTGCCACAGCCTCTGAGATATCATCGATTGGTCTGCGCCTGAGTCCAATAATGCCTCAGTTGGGATCCCTTTCACTTCTACTGTTAACAGGAACCCTTCTCCTGCATCTCTGTGATGGGTGATTACAAAAGCTTTCTTGGCTCTACAATCCCTTTTAAGATGACCAAACTCTCCACACATGAAACATTTTCTCTGTGCACTATACCTTTTATCCACAGTCATACTTTCTTTCCCAAAGTTTGCAAGCTTGGCCTCCTTTTCTAGTGACTCCAGTTTTTTACTCTTAAAAACACCTTCTTTCTCAGGGCTTAACCTGTTAGCCTCTAGAAAGCGGTCAGTCAGTGCAATGGCTTCTCGAGTGTTTTTACAATCCTGGAGGACTAGAAAAGTTTGCACAATGCTTGGTACAGATTCCATAAACTGTTCTAGAATTACAGTATCTAATATGGATTCTAAATCTTTAGTTTCCGGCATAAGCCATTTGTATACTAAGCTCTTCACTCTATAATAAAGAGCTTGAGGTGTCTCACCTAACTTTAGCTTACAAGAACGTAACAGCCTGCGGTAGACCGTGGGGTTTAATCCCCATCCGATCCTTAACAGCTTGTTTTACCTCTTTGTAATCCGTGACTAGACTAGCAGGCATGGCCCTATAGGCCGCCAAATCTTCGCCTGTGAGAGAAGCGGCGAACCTTAGCGCCCACTGTTCCTTTGGCCACCCGGCCAGGAGAGCTATTCTCTCAAAGGCCTCAATATAATCATCAACATCATCGTCCCTAGTGAGGCGTCCACAAGAGAAAGTCTCAGTGCCTGGAAAGTCCCACCCATGGAAATCTGCCCGTGAACCTGGTACATTCCTTGCAGCTTCGTCCTTTTTCCCTTGCGCTGCAAGCCAGCTGGACATCATCTCCAGTAGTGGTGCTTATTGGGCTTCGAACATAGCCTTTGCCTGTTCTAGGCTCTGCGCTGACATCTCCCGTTGTCTGTCAAACTGGTTGGCAACCCAGTCCAGGATGTCGCGATTCTCCATCGCTCTGGTAGCACTGTGAAAAAACACAAGAGAACAAACACCAAGTGCGGTACTTCCTTATGTTCCCCTTTCCTGGTGATCACTCCCCTACAGCCTCCCTCTTACACCAGCATTATCCAGCAATAACCCTCCAGCCTACGGGTTACCTGGCCCTGGTGCAGAGTCTTGCTTGGTCAATCCCGTGGATCCGAGTCCAGCTCCACTGCCACTCCGGATTTTCCTCCGCTCAGCAGACCGGGCGTGTTGGCAACAGCTGCTCCTAGGGGTTCTCTCCTCCTTCTGAGGTCAGGATCTCCTTGCGGTGTGCCAAACTTGAACCACACAAAAAAAATCCAAGAACTACGCCACCTGTGACGACGCCTTGCCCTACTAGGCGGCTGCCTAGTAGGGGCGACGGGCCATCATACTTGTGTCCATGCTTCAGCGTAATAGCTGAGGCCCTTATAGTGTAGTTGTGGGGCTTATGAAAGCAGTCCAAGGTGATTAGGCCAACACAGGAAAATTTGTTATAAATTTTTATTTTCTTTGCATCATCAAGTTAGCAAGAGGCCTTGGTAAAGGTTCCCAAAACACCAACAGAAAAAGGATATTTTCTCCAAAACAAAAAGCTTTCCAAAAGAGACACGTAACTGCTTTGGCAAAGCAGTTTCTTCACTCTTTGCCTTTGTAGTTAAATTCTTTGCCACTAAAGCAAAACAGTTTAAACTCACTGTTACATGCACAGTCCAGCTACTCTTCTCAGTTTCTCTCAGCTGCTACAAACCAGCTTGTGATTACATGCTGCTTCTTAGCCTGGAAACTAAACAGCAGTTTAACACACTTCCAGTATTAGTAGAATGGCTGTTTTAAAACATAAGGTTTCTTCCTTTTTATCTGCCCTTCTCAATGGCATGTACTTGGCAGAAATACCTCTTATATTTTCCTTCTCAGCAATCAATAAAACTTCTAAACATTGCTCATACAAAAAGCACATTCCATGGACTCATCAGAGGACTCTGAATTCCCTTGGTAAAATTCAACTTCCATTTCCTCCTCTGTGCTGCAAGGCTCAGGGGCTGGGACAGTTTCAGGGATTTCTAGCTTCACCTTCTTTAAAAGCTTAAAAAGTTTCTCCCACTGGAGATTCCTTCTTCCCTTTGGAACTATGTCAGAAACACTTGCCCTTCTTCTCCTTTCTGAATCATACAGAGGTAATGTTTGGTTTACCTTGCTTGCAGACGTCCTTCCCTTACTAGGCTTTCTGAAATGTTTGGACACTTGCTCAGAGTTTGTGCTGCTGGCTTCCGAGTCAGAACTGTAGTTCTGGAACTCTCCCCAGCTCCTTTCTTTCCTCTGGCCCTGCCACTCGCCTTGGCAGTTCTGGCTGGTCCTTTTGGAATCCCCAGGTCTTTCAGCCCTGCAGTGCTGTTTCCTCTCCTGGCTTCTCTGGACTCCCTGTACTCCTTGGATCCTCTGCCTGCCATCACTTGCTGAGTGATGCAGTTTAAATGCCTGGTAGCCTGCTTCCTTCTCTGGCCCCACCCTCTCTCTCCCTGCAGTTGCCCTGGAGAGTGGGCCTGGCTTCAGACTAGCTTTGCAAGTGTGTGTTTCAGTATTAGTTTCACTTTGGGACCTATGCTTAGGTGAGCCCATCCCCCATTTATGAAAAAAACCCTTCATTTTTTTCTCTTTCTCAGGGCTATGCTGCACCTGCATCACCACAATATGTATACATGTCCAGCACACCCAGCCCCTTCATATTTCTTCACACAGATAAGCGACAGCCAATGACACCCTGGGAGTCCTGCATTTCCAAAGAAAACAAAATAATTTAGCAGAAAATCGCTTAATCATTCTCCTGGTCACCATCAGTGGCAAGATCTGGCATAGATTGTCATTTTCACATTAGCTGTCTTCACAAGCCATGACTGTTTCAGGCAAGGGGACCACTTGCTCAAGGTCTTTAGCTAGATTCTCCAACAGTGGTTGGAAATTAAGATTATACTTGTGTGGAAAATCTCTAACAATAAATATCGCTAGATATCTAAATGATTCTCGAGCTACGTGGAAAGAAAATGTAGCTATAACTTGCTCTAATTCACTAGAGTAAAGCATAATATTAAGAAGCTCAACTTTAGCAAGATTGACCTTAAATCCTGAAACCTGGCCATATCTACCCAGTTCTGTCATAATGCCAGCCAGAGAGACCAAGAGGCACGTGACTATGAATAAAATAGCATCCACAAACAAAGTGATCTAATTTCTGTAGTCTTGAAGGACTACAAAAAGGGACAGCTACTTCTGGAAAGAGATCTGCAATTGTAAGTATTTACTTGTGGAAATTTTTTGAAATCTTGGTGAAAAAGGAATTCTTTAGATTAAAGCTGATTAATCTGTGAATTCAGTATATTTGTTAAATCAGTCAGGGCCTAGTATCAGCAAATAGCTTTTAGTTAAATTAAAAACTCAACAGTTAGCTTTCAGTTTAAGGTTAAAACCCAGCAGAGAGCTTTTAGTTTAAATTTAATACTCAGTCAGGACCTAGTAGCAGCAAAGAGCTTTCAGTTTAAATTTAAAACACAACAGAGAGCTTCTAGTTTAAATTTAATAGTCAGGGTCTGGCATCGGCAAAGAGCTTTCATTTAAATCAAATCAGAGTAGAACTTAGCATAAAAGGAAAAACAGGGTCAGTATTATTTGAGAAATAAATTATTTCTAGAGACTTTTACAAAGAGGCCTTCTAGATAGAGGGCCAGTGAGATTGTTTTAAATAGGTGTTAAAGCCAGGTGACAGATCAAAGGGCCATTTTGAAAGACTCCCTCTATCCAAGCAAGGGCTGTATGAATCACCCAAGAAATTTGTCACAGATTACCTCAGAAGCACAGGCATTAATAGTTCAACCAGAGTTCTGTGATTCTTACTCTTGATGGACTACAAAAAGGGACTGCTACTTCTGGAGAGAGATCTGCAATTGTAAGTATTTACTTCTGGGCATTTTTCTAAACCTTCGTGAAAAAGGAATTCTTTATATTAAAGCTGATTAATCTGTGAATCCAGTGTATTTGTTAAATCATTCAGGGCCTAGTATCAGCAAATAGCTTTCAGTTAAATTAAAAACTGAACAGCTAGATTTCAGTTTAAGTTTAAAACCCAGCAGAGAGCTTTTAGTTTAAATTGAATGCTCAGTTAGGGCCTAGTAGCAGCAAAGAGCTTTCAGTTTAAATTTAAAATACAGCAGAGAGCTTTCTGGCTAAATTTAGAACCCAAGACTGCCTCAATCTAAGCAAGGGCTGTGCGAATCACGCAGGAAAGGTCACAGAAGCACAGGACAGGGTACTGTGTAGCAGCCAGGTTTTAATAAGTCTTCTTTCCCTCCCTCCCTCCCTGACACCCACCCACCCCTTGGATAATTGTAGCTTTATAGGTGCTTAAATCTTTTAAAGGAAAGGAGGTGCCATATTCACATACAGGTGCAGCTGTTTATCCTCATTAGGCATCCATATTAAGGACCTGAGATTAATTAAGCTTCAGGTGAACAAAGTTCATTAAACATGTTAGGTATAGTTTTATTAGTATAAGTATCCTTAGCAACGCTTAGTAAGTATGGAACTTAAATACCTAAACATAACCTTAAACTAAGATACACACTGCAGTCCAGCAGCAAGATGGGGTTTTTCCAGTCTTTTTGCATTGAGTGTCACATGTATGATTTTCTCCCAGTTGGTGAGGGGTCTTATGTGTGCACTAGGTGCAAGTTGCTCTTTGCTCTCAGGGAACTAGTCCGATCTCGGAGGCTAGAGTAGCAGACTTGGAGGACATAAGGAAGACAGAGAGGTACATAGACGAGACAGACAGGGATATAGTATTGAAGTCCCACCTGCAGTCTGGCAGCATCCCTGTTGCCATGGAGGAGAGAGGTCACGTGACAGGACCTGTCCTCCAGTAATGTAAAACCCTCTCGCACTGAGGGGGTTTCTCTAGGGCCATGTGCCCAAGAGGGAAGGGTTAAGACAGCTGTTACAGTTGGTGATTCGATCATTAAGCATGTAGATAGCTGGGTGGCTGGTGGACGTGAGGATCGCCTGGTAACATGCCTGCCTGGTGCGAAGGTAGCGGACCTCACGCACCACCTAGAAAAGGTCTTAGATAGTGCTGGGGAGGCGTCTGTTATCTTGGTACATGTAGGTACGAATGACATAGGAAAGTGTGGTAGGGAGATTCTGGAGGCTAAATTTAGGCTTTTAAGTAGGAAATTGAAATCCAGAACTTCCAGGGTAGCCTTCTCCGAAATGCTTCCCATTCCACTCGCAAGATCCAAAAGACAGGCAGAGCTCTGGAGTCTCAATGCGTGGATGAGACAATGGTACAAGGATGAGGGTTTTGGATTTGTTAGGAACTGGGGAACCTTCTGAAGAAAGGAGGAGCTCTTCCAAAGGGATGGGCTCCACCTTAATCGGAACGGAACCAGGCCTTTTAATAATGGTTTATGGATCTTTTGTCCAGGAACCTGTCCAAAACCTTTTAAACCCAGCTACACTAACAGCTTTTACCACATCCTCAGGTAACAAATTCCAGAGTTTGATTACACGTTGAGTGAAAAAATATTTTCTTTTATTAGTCTTTAATAGGTTACCCTGTAGCTTCATTGCATGTCCCTTAGTCTTTCTATATTCTGATGACGTAAACAATCGATCTACGTTTACCTGTTCCACTCCATTCATTAATTTATAGACCTCTATAGGCACTTCAACCTCAGCCGTCTCTTTTCGAGTTTGAAGAGCCCTAACCTCTTTAGCCTCTCTTCATAGGTGTATCCTTCCATACCCTTTACCATTTTGGTGGCTCTTCTCTGTACCATTTCTAATAACGCTATATCCTTTTTAAGATACGGCGACCAGTATTGCACAGAATATTCAAGGTGCGGTCGCACCATGGAATGATATAGGGCAGTGATGGCGAACCTATGGCACGCGTGCCAGCTGTGGCACGCGAAGGCCTTGCAGCTGGCACGCGGGAAGGTCCGCAAAAAAAGAAAAAGCTGGCTCTGACTGCTGCCGCGGACGCGGCAAGGGCAGAATGCAGCGTCCCGCGGGGCCCCCTCCGCCCGCTAAGCCCCTCTGCAAGAGCTTTCAGATTCGCGAGGGAGAGCGTCTCCCTCGCGTCTCTTTTAAGCCCGCAGGGGCTAATAGGAAATTTCCCATCAGCCCCTTTAGACGCGAGGGACTGATGGGAAATTTCCCATTAGCCCCTGCGGGCTTAACAGAGACGCGAGGGAGATGCTCTCCCTCGCGAATCTGAAAGCCCTTGCAGAGGGGCTTAGCGGGCGGAGGGGGCCCCGCGGGACATTGCAATCTGCCGCGGCAGCAGCCAGAGCCTGCTTTTTTTAAAAAAAAATTTGCCAGGGGGGGGGGGTTAGGACTGCTAATGGGCAGGGGGGGGTTAGGACTGCTAATAGGGAGGGGAGGGGGGGGGGGGTTAGGACTGCTAATGGGCAGGGGGGGGCAGGGGCGGGGGGGCGGGGCGGGGGGGGTAGGACTGCTAATGGGCAGGGGGGGGTTAGGACTGCTAATGGGCGGGCGGGCGGGTGGGGTTAGGACTGCTAATGGGCGGGCAGGCGGGTAGGACTGCTAATGGGCAGGGGGGGTTAGGACTGCTAATGGGCGGGCAGGCGGGCAGGCGGGCGGGGGGTTAGGACTGCTAATGGGCGGGCGGGCGGGCGGGCGGGGGGGTTAGGACTGCTAATGGGCGGGCGGGCGGGCGGGCGGGGGGGGGGTAGGACTGCTAATGGGCGGGCGGGCGGGCGGGCGGGGGGGGGTAGGACTGCTAATGGGCTGGGGGGGTAGGACTGCTAATGGGCTGTGGGCTGATGGGGGCTGTCTGGAAATGGGGTGATGGGGGTTAGGACTGGTAATGGGTTATAGGGGGGGCTTAAACTGAAAATGGGGTGATGGGGGTTTAGGACTGGAAGTGGGTTGATGGGGGGGGGCTAGGACTGGTATTGGGTTGGGGGGTTGCTAGGACTGGAAATGGGCTGATGGGGGGCTAGGACTGGAAATGGGCTGATGCAGGGACTAGAAGGGAATGGATGCTGGGTGAGGCTGGAACTAGAAGGGAGCTGATGTTGGGGGAGGATTAGAATGGGATGGGGCTGGGAGAGTAAAATGGAGAGGGGAAAAATATTTTGTGTGGGTGGGATAAAAAATCTACAATTGGCCGGGTATTGGGAGAGTAAGTGGGGATTGAGGATGGAGGGGTAAAATTTGAGTGGATGAAATAGGAATGAGGAAAGAGCAAAAGGAGAAAGATTAGTATGTTAAAGCGGATGTAGAGAGAGAGAATGGAAAAAAAAACTAGAAGAGAGAAGAAAGGACAAATGGACAGCAGATGATGGAGAGTTAGCAGAAAACATGAAGAAACCAGAAGAAAGTGGCTGGAGCAATTGCAACTGTGTAACTGAGCTGAGGTATTCTGTTTATGTAATTCCTTTTTGACATTGCCACTTGTTCTTTTTTCCCAGTAGGTCATGTATTGTTATTGTCTGAAATGTATTGGTTTAATATTTGCAGTGTTGCCTTTTGATAGGTATGGTGTGGTGCTTTGTGAGTCCTGGTAGTGCTGTTAGGATACGGCGGGTTTGCTATTGGTTCTAAATGGGCAGTGTTTGTAGTAGTTCCTAATGTGCCTGGCGGTTGGCACTGGATTATAGTAATGTAGAAATCTTTTAGTCTGTCTTTATCCATACACTCATTAAGAGACATGTTTACTAAAAGTTAGTGTATGTTAGCATTATGCAAATATTTATGCAAATTGACGTGCTGGCACTTTGAGGAAATTCTTTGGTTTTGTGCGGCAGTTTGGGCACTCGGGCTCAAAAAGGTTAGCCATCACTGATATAGGGGCATTATAATAGCCTTTGTTTTAATCTCCATTCCTTTCTTTATGATACCTAGCATTCTATTTGCTCTCTTGGCTGCCGCTGCACACTGGGCAGAGGGATTTGACATCATTAGAGACTTTTGGCAAAATTTAAAAGTTATGGGATAGGATGCAGTGTACTACTGTGGATCAGGAACTGGTTAAAACATAGAAAGGAGAGGGTTGGGCTAAATGGCCAGTTTTCCCAATGGAGAAAAGTGAATAGTGGAGTACCCCAGGGATCTGTGCTGGGTCCTCTGCTTTTTAACATATTCATAAATAACCTGGAAATGGGAATAAAGAGTGAGGTTATCAAATTTGCAGATGAGACAAAACTATTCAAAGTTGTTAAAACCCATGAGGATTGTGGAAAATTACAAGAGGAACTTGATAATTTGGAAGACTGGGCATCCAAATGGCAGATGAAATTTAATGTGGACAAGTTATGAAAAAGCCAAGCTATGGTTACACGATGCAAGGTTCCACATTAGGACCCGCCACCCAGGAAAAAGATTTAGGTGTCATCTTGGATAAGAAAAAGATAAAAACACAGCAATAAGACCAAAAGAGAAAGTAGTAGGTCTAAGAAATAAGCAAGATTAAATTTTGAACTGCCTAGATGGCCCTGCTGCTAAAAATTCCCAGTGAGATTGTTAATAAACATGATTGAGGAGCATGTTTCAGCTGTCTTGGCTGACTTCAGAGCCCCGCATGTGTAAGGTTAAAAGTAAACCAAATCCTTTATTACAGCAACTTTCAAGCTTTTCATTTCTCAGTCTTGAGTTCTTTATATTATGAAGAAAAACAGATATATCTGCAATAAAATAGTCATGTCTGTTGTTTTAATTGTTGTGATCTCATATTGTTCAATAAACTGAATATAAATTGAAGACACATAAAGATATTATGCACTTCTTTCCACTACATTCTCACTCAGATAAGTGTCTGCAGCACTCAACAGTTTTGGCAAAGATTCAGGAGTTAATGTAGCTGACTCAAAATAGGAAGTTTCTGTAAATTGAGACCTGCATTATTTCATTTGTCTTTACTAAACTAACTTTGTTTATTTTTTTAAGTAAATACTTAAATTCTTATTGACAGCATGCTTTGCTTTCAGTATCGTTTATTGCTTTAATTATACTTCATATCACTTAGAGCAATCAGCCATTAGGTAATCTCTATTTTGCCTAAAGCGTGGTTAAGGTCTGGCTGGTATTGTAACATGTACAACATATGACATTAATGTATCAAAATTAAATTTGATATATCCTACTGGTTACATTTATTTCACATTTCATTTGTATAAACCTCTTAGGAAAGTAGACACGCGGAGAGGGCACCATAGGAAGGATTTTTGTTTTTTGCAGAATTTTGATTAGAAATGAAATTTCAGATAATCTGTTATTTATAAAGTTGTACTACAGCATAAAAACAACATTTTTAAAACAATTCATCTTAAACCTTTTATTGTTTAAAACAAAATCTGCAACAGTTTTGTATGTAAATGAACTACAAAGATTTATTTTTCACCTTTAATCATTTCTGCTTAAGGAATTATTCTATCAATTGACTTTGAACAGTGCCATTCATTGTTCTTGTCGAAGGTTATTTCACTCAGAAAGCTAAATTACACATAAAGCCTCATATACTAAAGTTCAAAATGACTTAGTGCAAAACATCTGATCTTTTGTAAGGGGAGGTTGGTATTTCCAGGCATTTTGCACAGTTTTTCATGTGAAGTGGATTTTGGCAAAGTCACTTCATGAAAGTCCACATTGCAATAATAAACTTTTGCATGAAGTCTGGAGGCACTGGGGTCATTTTGCTTGAAATCACTGAAAAAAAACGGCGAAGGAGCCCTTTTACTAAAGTGTGCTATGCAGTTGACGCGTGATTTGGCTCATGTTAACTGAGTGCTCAGACCCACGGTAATAGTTACTGCCCAAGTATGACAGTTAACGCACATCGATTGTAGAGATGCCTGTCAATTCTGCATTCAAAGTGTCAAATGGGTAGGTTAAGAGCAGAGAGTGAGTGTGGTGAATACATCACACTCCTACAGGCCAATCTCTAGTTTACTTTTCTTAGCGAAAATAATAGAGAAAGCAGTCCTACAGCAATTGCAGGACCACATTAACGCCCACACCCCCCTGGACATGGATTCTGACCTGGTCACAGCATTGAAACCTTACTAATATCTCATATTGACAGACTCGTAAAAGGCAATGAACATCCTAAGCAGGACTTTGTCCTGATATTCCTGGACATAGCCTCTGCTTTTGACACAATATATCATAACATTCTCCTATAGCGTCTTCAAAACATCAGAATCCAAAGTACTGCACTAAATCGGTTTCGCTCATTCCTTTCCAATCATCTGCAGTTTTTTCAATCATGACCCAACACATCTGAACCCTACCCACAAAAACAAGGTGTTCTCCAAGTTTCTACCCTAGCTGCATTATTATTTAACCTCTATATTCAACCAATCTGCAACATTATTCAAGCCCATAATGTCTTATATTACATATATGCAGACATTATTATGATTTGTGCACCTTTCTCTACCACAAGATCTTCCTATGCAGCAATCACAAACTGCTTTAATGCTGTCACCCACTGGTTATCGGATCATCGCCTCACCATTAATTATCAGAAAACAGAGGTGCTCTTTATAAGCAGGGATCAGTCCTTCTCCCCTCCTTCATCATTCACGGTTAATAATGCTGATCTAGTTGTAAAACCAGAAGTGTGTTATATTGGTGTCACCATTGATCAATGCCTCACACTTCAATCACACATCAGTAAAGTAACACAATTTACAAAAAGGTGAGGGTCATTCAGCACCTTAGGCCTCTCCTCGAGCCTCCTGATTTTAGAACCATCTTTCAAGCCTTGATATTCCCGCATTTTGACTTTTGCAATGCCATACTTCAATTCATACCCAAAAGCTCCCTGCACCCTCCTCAACTCGTCCCACATGCTGCTGCCTGAATACTCCTGGGGGTACCTAGATCCAGCCACATCACTCCAATACTAAAGAAATTCCACTGGCTGCCTTGCCATTCCCATGTTAAATGCAAAATCCTAGAAATCACCTTCAAGGTTTACCACAAGTCAAGCTCTCAGTACTTACAGGATCTGCTGCAAATACCTATTGAAAACAGGCTCAGAAGAAGCTCTGCGAAAAATATGCTTGCACTCCCTAATAAGTTTACCACAAGAAACCAAATCACATGTGAACGTGCATTTTCTCTATATTCACCAAGCCTCTAGAACACTCTCCCACAAGAAATCAAAACTTCCTCTGATCTTATAATCTTCCGCAAACTCCTAAAAACACATTTGTTCAAAGAACACTTTGAAAGTATAACCTAAACTTTAATCCCTCTTAAAATTCTCCCCTGGACATTTGACCTCCTAATTCTCATCATGTTACATGTTACTGCATTTCCCTCCCATCTCCTTCAACTTCCATTGTACTATTGAACCCTTCCCTTCCTTACACCATATTCTCTTCTATTTTTGTCAAGTGACTCTCTCCCCTTGCCTCTGCTACCCTATTCTCGGCATTGTTAAGTTATAATTTGTTAACCTTGTTTTAATGTTCTCTGTAATGTTAAAGTTATGCTACATGTAAACCACCTTGATCTTTGGAAATGCAGTATATAAACCTGTTAAATAAATACCGTTCGTTGTCTATGTTGCAATTAATGTGGGTTCAACTGATGCGACCTCAATGTGTAGTCTTAGGTGTACCTGCAGTAATTGTGCCATATATTAGGGTACACATTCACATTGTTAACTGTCAAACATGCAGGCCACATCCTTGACAATTATTGTGGAGACGCTGCACTTAACACGTTAGTTTTTGCGCTAAACATATGTTAAGTTCCAAAACCTAGTGCACCTAGTTCATGTAGCGGCCTAGAATTAAAGGGTCCAGTGGCCCAAATGCAAGGATCCTTGAATTCCAAATCCCCTCCCCCCACCCCTCAAGACCTCCAATTCACAGAGCATAAATGGTTAAAAAGGGTCCCCCTGGTCTTCCCCTTGCGAGAGTTGAAGGTCATACTAGTGTAATGCCCCTAGCCCTGCTTGTTGGCATAATTTTTCAGATGGAAACTACGCTTCACATGGTCTGAAGGAGTTAGCCGTAAAAGCGCAGAAACAGCCCCAATGCTGCAGGGCAGGGGGCTGGGCAATTGCTGGAATTGCCACAAGTATCTTGCAAGTTTCTGCTAGAGAATTATGAAACAAATAAAAATGTGTGAAAATAGACATTCTATTCTGCAAATTTGCCTAGAATTTATTTTAAAATTGCTGGCAATAAGAAATGCTTTATCAAATGATCGCTTCCAGTTCTGAAACCTGTTTTGAAACATTTTCTCACAAAAAGGGGATAATCTTTTCTTTTAGTAAATGAACTTCCCAGGATTATGGGTTGAAACTAAATGTGGTTTAGTTGATCTTAAATGTTCAGAAGTACCATTTGGTACTCTGAAAGTGTGAGTTACTCAGTTATATTCACCTTAAAAACTCAAACTTACCTTTCAGTAGTAAATTCCAATGACTGGAGACCCTGCTTGTAAGTGTAGGCCTCAAGGATGAAAGCTATACTTATAATCTACCAAAGGCCTTTTCAAAACAAAATCAAAGCACTTGGCAATCAAGCAAAATTTCAAATTATAGCTAGAAGAAAATGCTTGGCTTTTGCCATTTTACTTAACCCCTTTATTACTCACATGAACGCAAAAGTAATTATTAAATAGACAGTGAGGAATTTCTCACTAAGTTCTTTTCTTGTTCTAATATATTTGAAATTGAAGATGAGATCAAAATCAGGGCCGGCCCTTCCATTGTGCGAGAGTGTTGTTCGCACAGGTCCTCATGCCAACAACATCTTGCACATACTTTTCGGGACTGGCAGGGTCGGCTTGAGAGGGAGCCGGAGAGGCTCTGGCTCACCTCTGACAGCCGCTGAAGTGAAGAGCGCCATTTTTCTTCACTTTGGCAGCTGTGTTTAGTATAGGCTGGGTGGCGCACTGGAGGTCAAAAGGAATTTCCTGTTTCCCGGCACTCAGCTTGCCAGCGGCCTATACTACAACACAGCTGCCAAAGTGAAGAAAAAAGGTGCTCTTCACTTCGGCGGCTGTCAGAAGTGAGCCGGGGTCTGTCTGGCTCCCTCTAAAAGCCAGTTGGACAGCCGTGAGGCTCTTCGGGTGGAGGGGAGGGGCTAGGGCTGGAAATAGCTATGGGGGGGTTAGGGCTGGAAATGGGCTGAGTGGGGTGGTGGACTAGAAATGGGCTGATGGGAAGACAAGGGCTGGAAATGGGCTGAGTGGGAGGGCTTGGACTGGAAATGGACTGATGGAGGGCTAGGATAGGACTGGAAATGGGCTGATGCAGGGGATGGGAGAATGGGACTATAAGGGAGCTGATGCTGGGTGGAGCTAGAACTAGAAGGGAGCTGATATTGGGGGAGGACTAGAATGGGATGGGGCTGGGGGAGTGAGGATAGAGAGGGGAAAAAATAATCTCCAGGAACAAGCAGGAATGTAGTCCTCACATATGGGTATCGTCGGTACCGACAGAGCCTGTGCGGGAACGCTCCCCAGCAACCAATAGGAATGCTTTTGGGAGCATCCCTCAGCACATGCGCGCTGCCTTCCCGCCTTTCCAACTGTCCCTCTTCAGTTCTTCATTTTTCGCGGAGCCAACAGGACCTATTCCCTGTCACCGCAGAAAATTCCGTCTTTAAAATTCTTTTTTGTGGTCGTGTTTGCCTACCGCACGACGCCTACTGGTACTGCCGGTTCTTTTCTTTTCTTTTCCTAAAAAAAAAAAAAAAAAAACCCTAGACTTTGACTGTTTCTTTTCAGAAATTTTCCTGTTTTGGTGCTAGGCGCCATTTTGGGCATTAGGCCCCATTTTTCCAAAATCATGGAAAAGCGAACTAGTGGTGTAAGTGTGGCGGTACCATTTCCGTCACTGACACCCATGATTGGTGTCTAAAATGTTTAGGACCTGATCATTCTACAACTGAATGTCTCTCCTGCATGGGGATGACCAAAAGAGGAAGGCAGAACCGGGCCGCAAAGCTCGGTACCCTCTTTTCTTCAGATGCCAGATCCATTGCATCGACATCGTCAAGGGCCTCTTCTTCCTCCTATGGATCTCAGGTAACTAAACATAAAAGCCGGTCCTCAAAGGATAGCTCTCCTGCTAAGCATCGAGAGGCCATTGGCATTGCCCTTGAGGGAACCACACCAGCAAAACAGCCCCAGCGGGAGGCTTCGTCTTCCAAAGCATCAATGGGGCTTCAGGATGTTCTTGAGGCCTCAACCTCGCAAGAACTACCTGTGTCATGCTCAGGGGTTCCGGCCGTTCTTACCGGTACCGACACCCAGGCATCGGCAGCGTCGATAGACCAGAGATTTCTTGCTATCGAACGCAGTATCTCAGCTCTTCTCTCAGCTGCGGTACCGGTAGTCCCAAGGGCACCGGTGCCGATATTGACACCGATTCCGGTACCGATGCCTGTACCGACGGTACCGGCTCTGATGGTAACTCTTCCCATTCCACCTCTGGCTGGAGTGGATAAAGTGGTACCGGGTCACCTCGGTACTGACTTCGATCGGTACCGCGATCGTGCTTTGCAGGAGCATCGGGATCAGGAATACTTTGATTCCTCCGATTCCGAAGACTCTGACAATTTTGTTGGCACTAGAGGGTTTCTCTTAGAAGATCCCTCTTCTCCCGAACATAGAATGTCACCTCCAGAGGACATGTCATTTCAGGATTTCATCCGTGATATGGCTAAAGGTCTTTCAATCACAGTAGTTCCTGAAGAGGAACCCAGAGCAAAGGAATTGGAAATCCTCCACTATCCTAAAGCTCCTAAGGAGGCAGCTACTCTGCCTATCCATGAAATTCTGCATAACTTGATGCTCAGAATGTGGGAGACACCTCTGACTACTTCTCCTCACTCTAGGAGACTTGATACTATGGGGTATGTTTACTAAAGGGCACTATTTGCGCTGCTGTCACGTTATCGCGCGATAAGGCGCGCAGCGGCGCAAACAAGCACTGAAGGTGGAGAAAGGCTCCCGGAGGGCGGAGAAAGGCTCCCCAGGTGCGGAGAGAGAGGGTCAATGGGCGGAGAGTGGGAGGGGTGAGGCTCCCTGCACACTAACGCTGTGAAATCCGAGGCTGAAAACTAATGCCAGTGAAACCCTGGTGTTAGAGCTGATTTAAAGGGAAAAAAACCATTTCCGTCAGCAATGTACAGCAAAACCAGGGAAACCTACAAAAAGTGATAAGTGTGATACATGTGCACGGAACAAAAGGGCAAATAAACAGTGAAAATGAACAGAAGAAAATGTAAAAAAAAAATAACCAAGCTGGGCAATAGTGATATCAATGGGAAACATCAAAAAACACTCCCAAGAAAGCTCCAAAAAAAGATATGAATATTGGAAGGGTCTATGCTCCGTCCCCATACAAGGTGAATGAGCCCACAGTGAAATTGCGCTGAGCAGGGTTTTCCTCTCCATTGGACAGGTTTCCTAGGGCGTGCACATGTCCCGCAACAGCAGGGTGGGCATGTCGGAACAGGCAACTGGACAGATGCTGGAAAAGGGGATACAGAGGGCTGCAGGCGGCACATGCTGTGGTGCAGCTGGGCCACAGTGCAGACTAGGGTGATGCCTAGCTGGCCCATAGGAATGCTGAAACAGTAGAGCAGCCAGACAGCAACTGCTGAGGGCCCAACATGGGCACAAGTGTGCTTCCCACGGTGTCACAGGGGATAGTACTCAGCAGGTACCCCCAATGGCACGTAACATTGGAAGGCGGTGCTGGGGGGAAGCGTGGACAGCTATGCAGGCACCCCTACCCCAGAACCCGCACCATAGGCAGCCGCCTACCCGCACACTGGATGGCCTGAGACTGCGCACCACCAGCACCACCAGCAGAAGGGCATGTCAGCATGGTGGCAGAGGAGTACTGGTGGTGGAGGGGGCAGTGGCAGCTGCCCAGAGCAGAGTGGCAGCCCTGTTTAGGTGGGTGTCGTGCGCTGCAACAGACAGGCTCTGTCTGACAAACAATCATGGTATCTCCAGGGAATGCACAGTCTCTGTGGCAACACAGTGGTGCAGTGAACGCAGCCAGTATGTTCAGGAGCAGAAGGTCACAGGTTCAAGTCCCAGCTGTGGTTCTTGCCAACACAGTCCCCATATTTTACCCACTACTAAAACGTGGTAATACAGACAGAACCTTTAATGCAGATAACAGAAACATGCCCAATGCACCTACATTTTACCCTACAGAGCACAGACACCATAAACATGCGCATTACCTAGAGCAGAGCCTCCCAAATGCAGTCCTGGAGGGCCAAACACCATTCAGGTTCCATGCTGCCTCTAATAAACATGGCTGTGCTGCATGTCTATGCACCACCCCCATGGTATGCAGATGTATCTCATGCATATTCATTAGGGACAGCTTGAAAACCTGAACAGTGTTTGGCCCACCAGGACTGGAGTTGGGAACCTCTGCCCTAGAGCAGTGGCCAACAGGAACAGAAACACCCACACCCACAGGCTCCATTATCCAAAACCTCCTGGAGAGGCAGGATGTTGGGCCCTGCATGCATCTCCCAATACTAGCACTTGCATACCTTAGCAATGCCACCCTAAACCTGGGAATACGTACACATCTATCAAAAGGTTGCTAAGATTACTGGCAGATAGCAATTCCTAAGTTAAGCACAATTTGCTGATTGAGCTGCATCATAGCAACCTTTCTGATGTCTGTGGAGTGTGCTTCAGGTATGGTGTCTGACAGTGTTTACCACCCTGGGGAGTGACCCCAACAGTATTGCGTACCATAGCCATGTCTGCACTGTGCCCAGGACTGGTGCGGTGGCCAGGGCTGCCAAGAGCCTCTATATTTGCACAATGCTGGCATAGGTGTGGGAGCGTGTGTTTGTCTATCCAGTGTGTGGTGTCTGCCAACATTCCTCAGCCCACAGTGTTGCCAGTGTAAGCCTGCCAATGTGCATAATGAGGAGCAAGGTACCATGGGTATAGCCCGGACAGGGTGGCCTGGCCAGGATGCATCTGCACAGGGCATAGGACAATGGCTCGGACATTGTAGTGCCCGACAACCACCTGCATGGACAGGGTGGCCACAGCATGTCCTGCTGGGAGGTCACTCTCACCCTGACTGAGCAGTGACCATGGCATGGCTAGGTTCCCCCATAGTGCTATATAGTATTTCTCTCATGTGATATTTATGGGTTCCCTTTTGGGGCCCAATCACTGACTTATCTGCTTGGTGTGTATGCTGACATCCCAGTTCTGGGTACATGCATCTCCTCCAGGAACATGCGCTACGGACTAGCTAGCAGACGGTCTGCAGTTAGTATGTGTCTGGCTGGAACACCTTGCAGGGTGCAGCGACTGGAGGCTCGCTGCTGGAGAATGTCAGATAGTGGTGGGGGGCAGCTGAGCATTTCCAGGCCTCCTGTCTGTCTGCCTTGCCTTATGGATGTGTACAGATCTGCATTGAATGCCCTGTAGGGTGTCTGTTCCCCAGCAGGACTGGGGTTGATGGTCCCCTCTACTGCCACCATTGCATGGAGGTAGAATGTGGATCTGTTGGTGGGAGATCCTGTTTCCCACCCTGAGCCACAGAGGGTGGGTTGGGTGGTGGTACATAATCCGCCTATGGGTCCAAACACCTTTACCTACATCATGTGACCATGGCACCAACACAGGATATGCACTATTCTGGGTGCATCATAGCCCATAAGGGCTAGACATGACTGAGAAATACGGATGGACACAGATGTATCCTAGGTGTGTCTGAAGGAACTACCTAATCACACACACTAGCACTGATGGGGACCTGCAGCATGGCGTATTTCAGCCATGAAAGGTGCTGTGGACCTGGTGCTGGGCGCCCCACCTCACCCTCAGAGTGAGCACAGTACCCGCACAATGTGATGGTCTGTAGCTACTCTGTGCCAGTAACACACACAGTCAGTACCCCCTACCAGGCTGAGGTGCTGTGGGGGTGCACACGGTCAGTTCCCCCTACCAGGCCGAGGTGCTGTGGGGGTGCATATCCCATCTTGTGATCATCTGTAGACTGCTGATTTGCATGTGCAGTGCATCATGGGTACGGGTGGGTTAACCCTATCCTGGTAACCACAGCAGACAGTTTGTGTGGTGACCTGCAGTCCTTCTGAAGCCAGCCAGGGGTTTGTTAGTAGCTATAGAGCTGTAGCCCACTGGTTACTTCACTGCCTGTGGAGCCAGAGGTCATGGGTTTGATCCCACAGTGGGGTTATTTGATAGGGCTGTCTGAGGCATTTTCTTTTTTAATTTAAATTAGTGCTGCCAGTAAAACCACCCTCACAGTGCTGTAGCCTTAAGGTGTCTCATAAGGCGCCCTCTAAAGCGCTCTATAAGGCGCCCTATAAAGCACCCTATAAGGTGCCTTATAAAGCGCCCTATAAGGAACATTATAAGGTGCCTTGGCGGACAGTGCACTTTATAATGTGCCTTCTGGAGTGCCTTATAGGGCGCCTTAGGTGGCACCTTAGGTTACAGCATTGTGAGGGTGTGTTTGCTGGCAGCACTATGGGCCCTCGCCAGAGAGCATCAAATTCACCTTCTAGTGGTATATCTTCCAGGCATTCAAAACCTTCGGACAGACAAACTCAGTCGAGTACTGCTACCTCACAAGTGGTCACTCCACCTAGACCAGGTGGCAAAGATATTTCATCTCTGGGGCACTCCAAACATAGACCTCTTTGCAAGTCTACTGAATGCCAAACTTCCCCGGTTCTGTTCCAGGATTCCGGTGCACAGCTGTAAGGCAAGGGATGCCTTCCTCCTTCACTGGGGACAGGACTTCTTCTATGCCTTCCCACCCATTTCCCTCATCCCCAAGACACTCTTCAAACTTCAGAGAGACAGGGGTCGCATGAATTCTCATAGCACCACGATGGCCACGCCAAATGTGGTA
Organism: Ichthyophis bannanicus; assembly: GCA_033557465.1. Taxonomy (NCBI): domain Eukaryota; kingdom Metazoa; phylum Chordata; class Amphibia; order Gymnophiona; family Ichthyophiidae; genus Ichthyophis; species Ichthyophis bannanicus. The sequence continues at coordinate 206,167,159 of CM066037.1, forward strand.
TTCCCTGCTTCTGTATCTCTCTCAAGCAGCACCTCTGGAGTTAGGGCATGCTCCAGATCTCCTTTCCCAGGAGAACGGGACGCTATGGTACCCGAATCCCCAGTCCCTGCACCTCACGGCCTGGTTGTTGAAGGCTTAGACCTCCAGGATTTCAACCTATCCCACCAGGTAAAAGATATCCTTCAGGCTTCTAGGAAACTTTCCACAAGAAGATCTTATGCCTTCAAGTGGAAACGTTTGATTATATGGTGCTCCAAGAAGGGATTAAACCCCTTGGGTCATACCCTTAGAATCGATACTAGAGTATCTCCTTCACTTATCGAATTCTGGGTTTATTTATTTATTTAATGGTATTTATATACCACCTCATCCTTCAATCAAAGCAGTGGGGGATACATTTAACACGTGGGGATTTGACACACATACACTAATACTTACAGGGAACATGGGCAATGGAGGGTTAAGTGGCTTGCCCAAGACCACAAGGAGCATCTGCGGGACTAGAAACCCCAGTCCTTCCGGCCCAAGGTTGCTGTCCTCTAGTGGGATTTGAACCCCCGACCTTCCGGCCTGAAGTACCTTGTCCCAACCACTAGGCTACTCCTCCCTCACGAATTGGTTAAAGACCAATTCGGTAAGAGTCCATCTTAGTGCAATTGCAGCTTCTTATAAGCCTCTAAATGGACAACCAATTTCCTCTCATCCACTCCTATCAAGACTTATGAGAGGGCTTTTATTAACTAAACCTCCCATCAAGCCACCACCGGTAACATGGGATCTAAATCTAGTTCTCGGGCAGCTCATGAAGCTGCCTTTTGATCCTTTAGCCACTACAGCCCTTAAGGTTTTGACTTGGAAGGTCATCTTCCTGATTGCAATCACCTCTGCCTGTTGCATTAGTGAATTGCAAGCTTTAGTGGCTGATCCTCCTTATACTAGATTTCATCATGATAAGGTTGTTCTTCGAACTCACCCACACTTTATGCCAAAGGTGGTTTCGCATTTTCATTTAAACCAATCAGTTTATCTTCCTGTATTTTTTCCGAGGCCTCACACCTCTAATGCAGAAAGAAACCTTCATACTTTGGATTGTAAAAGGGCCTTAGCCTTTTACATTCAAAGAACACAGCAACATAGAAAGTCCTCGCAACTTTTTGTAGCTTTTGACCCTAGCCATTTGGGACTTCCAGTCTGCAAAAGAACTTTATCTAAATGGATTGCCCGATGCATATCCTTTACTTACAAGAGTAAGTGTCTTCCTCTTCAGGACCATGTCACAGCTCACAATGTGAGAGCCATGGCAGCTTCTATGGCTAATCTCCACTCTGTGTCTATTGATGACATTTGTCGAGCAGCCACCTGGGCTTCGGTACATACCTTCACAGCCCACTACTGCTTAGATAAAGCCTCCCGTCGGGACACCTTCTTTGGCCAAGCTGTTCTTCAAAATCTTTTTCAAAGCTAAACCAACTCCTACCCACGAACCCTGGTGGGATGCCAGAGATCCATGGGAGGAAGGATTCTCACCTTCGACGGGATATCTCCCTGGCATCTACAGCTAGGAAGTCCCCATATGTGAGGACTACATTCCTGCTTCTTCCTGGAGATAGCGTACTCACCTGTAACAGGTGATCTCCGGAAACAGCAGGAATTTAGTCTTCACAACCCACCCACCTCCCCTAGGAGTTGTCTCTCTATCTCTCTGTCTCTTTCCTCTCTCCCTTTATCCTTTCACACAACTACAAACTTAACTGAAGAGGGACAGTTGGAAAGGCGGGAAGGCAGCGCGCATGTGCTGAGGGATGCTCCCAAAAGCGTTCCTATTGGATGCTGGGGAGCGTTCCTGCGCAGGCTCCGTCGGTACCGACGATACAAATATGTGAGGACTAAATTCCTGCTGTTCTGGAGATCACCTGTTACAGGTGTGTAACTACGCTTTTGTGTGGGAGAGAAGAAAAATCTATGATTGGCTGGGTATTTGGAGATTAAGTGGGGATTGACGATAGAGGGGTGAAATTTGAGTGGATTGAAAAGAAATAGAGAAAGAAAATGGAGGAAAGAGCAGAAGGGGAAAGATCAGTATGTTTAAGCAGATGTAGAAACATAGGCCATGTGGTCTTTTTCTGTTGTCATATTTCTATCTAGTATGTCCTTCCATATCTACAACTACAACAGTCCCCTTTTTTCCTTTAGAGATCCTCTGTTTGTCCCATGCTTTTTTGAATTCAGATACTGTCCTCATCTCTACCATCTCCACTGGGAAACTATTCCACGGATCCACCACTCTTTCCGTAAAGAAATATTTCCGCATATCACTCCTGACTCTATCCCCCTTCACCCTCATCCCAGAACTTGCCTTCAATGGAAAGAGACTCTCCCCCTGTACATTTATGCCACGGAGGTATTTAAACATCTCAATCATATCACCTCTATCCCGCATTTCCTCTAAGGTATACATATTAAGATCTTTGTCTGTCCTCATATGCTTTATAATGAAGACCACTAACCATTTTAGTAGCCACCCTCTGTACTGACTCCATCCTGTTTATATCCTTTTGACGGTGCGGTCTCCAGAATTGCACACTATACTCCAAATGAGGTCGCACCAAAGACTTATACAGAGGCACTATCACCTCCTTTTTTCTGCTAGCCATTCCTCTCTGTATGCACCCAAGCATCCTAGCTTTTGTCGTCACCTTTTCTACCTGTGTAGCTACTTTAAGATCATCAGGCACAACCACGCCTAGGTCCCGCTCTTCTTTAGTGGACAAAAGTACTTCACCCCCTATACTATATTGCTCCCTTGGATTGCTGCAGCCCAAATGCATGACCTTACATTTTTTAACATTAAATCACAGCTGCCAAATTCTAGACCATTCTTCAAGCTTAGCTAGATCCCTCTTCTTGTTATCTACACCTTCCTGGGTGTCTACTCTATTGCAGATTTTGGTATCATCCACAAAGAGGCAAACCTTACCCGATAGCCCTTCCGCTATATCACTAACAAAGATGTTAAAAAGAATCGGACCAAGGACAGATCCATGGGGCACACCACTGGTAACATCCTTCTCCCCAGAGTGAGCTCCATTTACTGTACTCTTTGTCGCCTCCCACCCAACCAATTTCTAACCCAAGCAGTAACTTTAGGGTCCATCCCTAGTGTGCTCAGTTTGTTTATAAGTCGCCTGTGAGGAACAGTGTCAAAGGCTTTACTGAAATCTAAATACACCACATCTAGGGCTCTCCCTCGGTCCAACTCCCTGGTCACCCAGTCAAAGAAATCAATCAGATTTGTCTGACAAGACCTGCCTCTGGTGGCTCCATAATTGCTTCGGATCCTGTAATCCGCTGGACTCCAGAAACCTCACTGTTTTCTCTTTCAGCAGCCTTTCTAATAATTTACTCACCACCGAAGTTAATCTAACCGACCTGTATTTTTCAACCACATCCTTACTTCCGCTTTTGTGTAAAGGCACTACATGAGCCTCTCTCCAGTTCTTTGGCACCACTCCCAACTCCAACGAGGCATTGAAAAGGTCAGTCAGTGGAGCTGCTAAAACGTCCCCAAGTTTCCTCAGTATTCTAGGGTGTATCCCATCCGGTCCCATCACTTTGTCTACTTTAAGTTGAGCTAGTTTCTCACGAACACAGTCTTCTGAAAATTGTTCAAGGTGTCCCTCGCTTCGGTTCCTGTTTGTGGGTGTTTTCTGAGGTCCTTTTCCTGGTTCTTCATCTGTGAACACAGAACAGAAATATTTGTTAAGCAATTCCGCTTTATCCTCATCAGCTTCTACATATTCCTCCCCCTCACCCTTGAGTCTGATAATTCCACTTTTGCCCTTCCTCTTCTCACTAACATATCGAAAAATGTCTTATCCCCCCATTTTATTGCATTGGCTGTTTCCTCCTCTTTTTGAATCTTTGCTTTCCTGACTACTTTGCTAGCTTCTCTAAGTTTTTCCACATATAGATGCCTGTCTTCCTCTCTCTGTGATCTCTTGTATTTTTCTTCACCGGTTCTGCCCTTTGGAACTCCCTTCCCTCTGCTCTCCGCTTAGACCCCCATCATGCCACATTTAAGCAAAACCTAAAAACCCACCTATTCTCTCTGGCCTTTGACCTTCCCTCCCCCTTTATATGACTGTTTTATTCATGCTTTGTCTATGCTTCTTCTCCCTTCACTCTCCTGTCACCAATTAATTCCTTTTCTTTTCTTTTGGCTTTGTGCCTCTATTGTAATTTTATGAATTGTAAACCGCCCTGCTTGTCATGGAAGGGCGGTATATCAAATTAAATAAACATAAACATATTTCATGAAGGCCTCCCTCTTTTTCTACACCTTTTCAGCTACGTATTTCAAAAGCCATAGCGGTCTCTTTTTCCTTTTACCTTTATTTACCATTTTAACAAAAAGGTTGGTTGCCCTTAAAATATCTCCTTTCAGTTTTGCCCACTGTTTTTCTACATCCCCCAGCTGTTCCCATCCCGCTAACGACTCCCTGAGGTATTGGCCCATCTTGGCAAAGTTAATCTTCCTAAAGTCTAAGACCCTCACCTTTGAATGGATTCTAACAGCCCTAGTTCTAATACTGAACCACACCATCTGGTGATAACTGGATGCAAAATGATCTCCCACTATAACATCAGAAACACTTTCACCATTGGTAGAGAGAGAATGGAAATAAACTAGAAAAGAGAAGAAAGGAAAAATGGACAGAAGACAATGGAGAGTTAGCAGAAAACACGAAGAAACCAGAAGAAAGTGACTGGAGCAATTGTAACTTAAAAATAAAATGCACAAACAACAAAAGGTAGAAAAATACTTTTTTATTTTGAATTTATTAACTGGGACTTTATCAGCTCTGGGAAATGTGCATCGTTAACATTTTTGCGTTTTGTTTAGTACAAGAGGAAATTAATTTATAGTTTTACTTCTCCAGTGTTGTTATACATTCCAAGTTTCGCTTTTGGAGTTCCCAGTTTAATTATTGTCTTCCTATTTCTACTACTACTACTAAGTATTTATAAAGTGCTACCAGGCGCACGCAGCGCTGTACAATGAAAACACAAAAAGACAGTCCCTGCTCAAAAGAGCTTACAATCTAAAAAGACAAAGCAAGAAAAGGAGTAGAAAAAAGATAAGAACAAGGGCAAAGAGACAAGAGCAGGAGAAACAGGACAAAGGAAAGAGGTAAGAACAAGAGTAAGAGGAAGAAAGAAAGGTGAAATAAAAGAGGGGAAGGAAGGAGAACAGCAAAATCAAGAGCCAAAGGCAGAGGCGAAAAGATGAGCTTTTAACTTGTTTGAAGAGGTGCAAAGAAGATGCCTGACGTATAGACAAAGGAAGTTTATTCCAAGCGTAAGGAGCAGCAAGGTGAAAAGAGTGGAATCTGGAGTTGGCAATAGAGGAGAAGGGCATAGCAAGAAGCAACTGGGAAGAAGAACGGAGTACACGAGGGGGGAAATAGGGAGAAATGAGAGAAGAAATGTACTGAGGAGCCACAGAGTGAGTGCACTTATAGGTCAGAAGGAGAAGCTTAAAGTGAATACGGAAACAGATAGGGAGCCAGTGAAGAGATCTGAGGAAAGGAGTGATGTGGGCAAAATGAGGCTGACGGAAAATCAAATGGGCAGCGGAGTTCTGAATAGACTGAAGAGGGAAGAGATGAGACTGAGGGAGACCAGCAAGAAGGAGGTTACAATAATCAAGGCGGGAGGTGATTAGGGAATGGATGAGGGTTTTAATAGTGAGCTCAGAGAGAAAGGGGTGGATTTTGCCAATGTTGAAGAGAAAGAAGCGACAGGTCTTAGCGATGAGTTGGATATGAGAGGAAAAAGAGAGCGAAGAGTCAAAAATAACACCCAAATTGCGAGCAGATGAAACAGGTTGGAGAACAGAGCCAACAACAGAGACTGAAAAAGAAGAAGGAGAAAGGGAACTTTTAGGAGTAAAAACAAGAAGTTCAGTCTTGGCCACGTTCATTTTCAGGCGACAATGGAACATCCAGGCAGCAATGACCGAGAGACAGCAAGAGATCCGGGACTGGAAAGCAGAAGAAAGATCAGGAGTAGAGAGATAGATTTGGGAGTCATCAGCATAAAGATGGTACTGAAAACCATGAGAGGAAATAAGCGCACCAAGAGATTGGATATAGAGAGAAAAAAGAAGGGGACCCAAGACACAACCCTGGGGGACACCAACCGAGAGCAGGGTAACAGAGGAGGAGGAGCCACCAGAACATACACTAAAGGAGCGATGGGAGAGATATGAGGAGAGCCAGGAGAGAACAGAGTCCCTAAAGTCAAGCGAGGACAAAGTGTCAAGGAGAAGATCATGGTCAACAGTGTCAAAGGCAACAGAAAGGTCAAGGAGGATAAGGACATTGTAAAGGCCTTTAGATTTAGCCAGGAACAAGTCACTGGAGACTTTGACAAGAGCAGTTTCAGTAGAGTCAAAGAACGAAAACCGGATTGTAAGGGATCGAGAAGAGCATGGGAAGAGAGGAAGTCAAGACAACGGCGGTAAACCGCACATTCGAGCAGTTTAGAAATGAAAGGAAGGAGAGAGATGGGGCGATAATTGTCTCTATTTTTTCTCTCTATATCCAATAATTATAATTAGAAGGACAAGAGGGATTAAGTGAGGGTTTCTTAAGGTGAGGCGTGACCACAGCATGTTTAAAGTCAGCCGGGACAGTAGCAGTGGAGAGCGAAAGGTTGAGAATATGATAAATGGAGGGGACAACGGTAGAGGAAATAGAGGAGAGGAGATGGGAAGGAGATAGAATCAGAGGAGCAAGTGGTGAGCTTGGAGTAGGAGAGAAGAGCAGTTTCATCAATAAAAATCGTAGGGAAGGAAGAGAGGGTAGGATGAGAAGGGGGGAGAGAATGAAAGCAGGAAAGGGAAATTGGGGATTTAGAGGGAAACTGGAGATTGATCTTATGGATTTTTTTTTTTTAATTTCCAAAATTTTTTTCAAAATGAAACAAAAATTACAAAGAAAACATTACATAAACTGTAATATCCAGTCCACATCAAGGAGCAGCTTCACACATTTGCAGTCAAATTTAAAAGGAAACCTGAGAAAACCAATAAGCTCAATTTACTAAATCAAGTGATACACTATATTCCCCCTATAATTACACCAAGTTATACCAGTTCCCTCTCACTCAACAAGCATGAGAACCAAAAAGAAAAATGAGTCATGCTCTTAGAGAAAATAATTGAGTCACATTCCCTACCGAGTCCAATCCAAGAAAGGAAATTGGTAAGACATCTCACAGAAAAAGAAATAGGAAATCAGCAGACATAATATCTGTTGCTTAAAATAACAAATCAACCGGATTTAAGCGCTATTTCCCCAGAGGAGCAGGATTTGATCCGTAATATCCCTAGTTCTCAGTCCACTGCTTTAACCACTAGGCTATTTGTCTGCTCCACCAGCTCAAAAAGATGAGGTTTTTAGTCTGGATTTGAAAATGGCTAGAGGAGAATATGAGTTACTAATTCAAGAAGTCTATTCCATGCAAACGATGCAGCAAGGTTGAAAGTGTGGAGACCTGTGTTAAAAATTGAGAGAAAAGAGGATAAATAAGGGCAACTTGCCAGATGAATAGAGTTTGTGAGGAAGATTTTGGGAAGAGAGAACATAAGAACATAAGATATGCCATACTGGGTCAGACCAAGGTCCTTCAAGCCCAGTATCCTGTTTCCAACAGTGGCCAATCTAGGTCATACGTACCTAGCAGTTTCCGCAAAAGACACAGGTTCCACAATGCTTGTACTGGGTCAAGCACTGATATCCTGGGTCCCTTCTTAATAATGGTTTATGGACGTTTCCTCCAGGAACTTGTCCAAACCTTTTTTAAACCCAGCTACACTAACAGCCTTTACTACATCCTCCGGTAACAAATTCCAGAGTTTGATTACACGTTGAGTGAAAAAATCTTTTCTTTTATTAGTCTTAAATAGTTTACCCTGTAGCTTCATTGCATGTCCCCTAGTCTTTCTATATTCTGATAAGGTAAACAATCGATCGATGTTTACCCATTCCATTCCGTTCATTAATTTATAGACTTCTATCATATCTCCCCTCAGCCGTCTCTTTTCCAGGTTAAAGAGCCCTAACCTTTTTAGCCTTTCTTCATAGGAGTATCCTTCCATCCCCTTTACCATTGTGGTGGCTCTTCTCTGAACCTTTTCTAAAATCGCTATATCCTTTTTAAGATACGGCGACCAGAATTGCACACAATATTCAAGGTGCGGTCTCACCATGGAACGATATAGAGGCATTATAATATCTTTTGTTTTATTTTCCATTCCTTTCCTTATCATACCTAGCATTCTATTTGCTCTCTTGGCCGCCGCTGCACACTGGGCCAAGGGTTTTAACATGGTATCCACAATGACGCCTAAATCTTTTTCCTGGGTGGTGGTTCCTAATGTGGAACCTTGCATCGTGTAACCATAGTTTAGGTTGTTCTTCCCTAGGGTGCGTAACCTTGCACTTGTCCACATTAAATTTCATCTGCCATTTTGATGCCCAGTCTTCCAATTTATCAAGATCCTCTTGCAATTTTCCACAATCCTCTTGAGTTTTAACAACTTTAAATAGTTTTGTGTCATCTGCAAATTTGACACCCTCACTCGTTATTCCACTTTCCAGGTCATTTATGAATATGTCAAAAAGCAGCGGACCCAGCACAGATCCCTGGGGTACACCACTATTCACCTTTCTCCATGGGGAAAATTGGCCATTTAGCCCTACCCTCTGCTTTCTTTCTTTTAACCAGTTCCTGATCCACAATAGTACACTGCCTCCTATCCCATGACTCTTTAGTTTTGCCAAAAGTCTCTCATGAGGGATCTTGTCAAAGGCTTTCTGAAAGTCCAGATACACAATATCAACTGACTCACCTTTGTCCACCTGATTATTCACTCCTTCAAAAAAACATAACAGATTAGTAAGACAAGATCTTCCTTGTCTAAAGCCATGTTGGCTGTCTCCCATTAGGTCATGACTATCTACATGCTGAGTAATTTTATTCTTTATGATGGTTTCTACCATTTTTCTCGGTACTGATGTCAGGCTCACCGGTCTGTAGTTTCCCCGATCACCCTTGGAACCTTTTTAAAAAATTGGTGTTACATTGGCGATCCTCCAATCTTCAGGTATTAGAGATGATTTTAATGATAGTTCACAGATTATTAATAGCAGGTCTGCAATCTCGTATTTCAGTTCTTTCAACACCCTTGGATGTATACCATCCGGCCCAGGTGATTTGCTACTCTTCAGCTTATCTAATAGTTGTAATACATCTTCCCGATGTATCGATATTTCCTTCAATTCTTCCGCACCTTTAAATACCACTTCAGTCATGGGTAACATCCCTACATCTTCCTCAGTAAAGACCGAAGCAAAGAATTCATTCAGTCTCTCCACTATCGCCTTGTCGCCTCTTAGTGCTCCTTTAACCCCTTTATCATCTAATGGACCAACTGACTCTCTCACAGGTTTTTTGCTACGAATGTACTTGAAAAGGTCTTTACTTCGCGTTTTTGCTTCCGCAGCAAGCTTCTTCTCAAATTCTCCCTTTGCCTGCCTTATCAATGCCTTGCATTTGACTTGCCAGTGCTTGTGCTGTTTCCAGGTTTCATCGTTTGGCTCTTTTTTCCATTTCCTGAAAGATGCTTTTTTGGCAACAGCCTCTCTGACCTCACCTTGGCAGTTTTTTGGACTTCCTTCCACTTTTCTTAATGTAGAGAGAAGATGATGTAGAACATAAGAACATATAACATAAGAGCATAAGAAATGCCATACAGGGTCAGACCAATTTCCATCAAGCCCACTATTGAGGCCGAAGAGGACCCACGCACTGAGGAATTAGAGATGCTCCAATATGAGGCAACCCTTAAAGAGACCCTTACGCTGCCGATGCCCCCGATCCTCAACCTCCTGCTCCTCCAGATGTGGGAAACACCGGTGTCTGTGCGAATTGTTAGTAGGTGCCATGATGCCATGCACCAGGTATGCCAAAGCCCTGGGTTCTAAATGACCCAGCTTCCACACAACTTGATGGTCGTAGAGTCGGCCATGCACCGGCTCAAAAGCCAAAAACTCATTGGTTCATGCTACCTAGCAGGGAGGTCCAAACTCTCGATGCCCTTGGCCAGAAGGCCTTTCAGGTCTCCATGCTAACTTGCCAGATCCCGTCCTACCAGCTCTATATCAGCATGTATCGGTATGATGGACACAAGTCACCAGGGCCTGCAGAATCACCAATCCAACTTCTCTAGCCCTTGAATTGAAGAACCACTATGCAGCACTGGAAGTGGAGGAGGTAAAGCATCCCTGGAAAGGGAAGAACCAGAGCATGAGCACCCCAAAGTTGCAGAATCAGTGACCACAAGGAAGCGAAGGGTAGTGGTGGTTGGTGGCTCTCTTCTGAGGGGTACTGAGGCGTCCATCTGCCAACCAGACTTGATGTCCAGAGAGGTATGCTGTCTGCCTGGTGCCAAAATCCAAGATGTTACGGAGAGTTTGTCAAGACACTCATCAAGCCCACTGACTATTACCCGATATTGCTAATCCACGTCAACACAAATGTTACTGCCATGTATCCCTCTGAGCATATCAAAAGTGACTTCATGGCTCTGGACAGAGGGTGAAGTAGATAGGGACGCAGGTGGTGTTCTCTTCAATCCTCCCGGTTGAGGGTAAAGTCCAAGGTAGAGAAGCTTGCATCCTGGAGATGAATGCATGGCTGCGTGGATGGTGTCATCGAGAGCGTTTCGATTTCCTGGATCATGGGATGTTGTTCCAAGGGTTGCAGAGCAGAGATGGAGTCCATCTGTCTAAGAAAGATCGATGTGTCTTCAGTAGCAGACTTGCTAATTTACTGAAGAGGGCTTTAAACTAGATCCATTGGGGATGGGTGAAGAAAGCCCTTAGGTAAGTGAAACATTAAATACCTTTATGGAAATGGGTAAAAGGGGCAACATATGGAAAGCGATGTGTATAAATGTCCGTAGCATGGGAAATAAGATCCCAGATATTGAAGCTTTAAAGGGAGAGGCAGACTTGGATTTAGTGGCAGTTAAAGAAACATGGTTCACAGAAAACCATGATTGGGATGGTTATTTACCATTCCATTGTTTTCAGTTCAATGTAAACTGTTCTGTTCACGTTATATGTAAACCGCACTGATTTCAAAAAGCGCGGTATATAAAAGCAAATAAATAAATAAACAAATAAAGCTATACTTTATTCAGAAAGGACAGGGTAGGAAGAAGGGGAGGAGGACTGGCACTGTACGTAAAAAAAAATAATATTAAAGCTTTAGAACTACAGAGCTTAAAAAGGAGAAAGGCGGCACTGAGGGTTAAACTAGAAAGAGAGAAAGAGAAATGTATTTGCATTGGTATGATATACAGACTTCCCTCCCAGGAGGAAGAGGTGGGCAGAGAGTTAATGGAAGACATACGCAGCATTGCTAGGAAAGGGGAAGTGCTACTGATAGGGGATTTCAATATGCCAGATTTTGATTGGCAGATTCCAGCTGCAGTATCATCTAGAAGTAAGGATATCCTGGATTCTCTACAGGGAGAATTATTCAGCAAATGGTAACAGAACCCACACGAGAAAGGGCCATACCGGACTTGGTGCTTACCAATGGTAAAAGCGTTTCTGATGTTATAGTGGGAGATCATTTTGCATCAAGTGATCACCAGATAGTGTGGTTCAGTATTAGGACTAAGGCTGTTAAAATCCATTCAAAAGCGAGGGTCTTAACTTTAGAAAAACTAACTATGCCAAGATGGGCCAACATCTCACGGAATCATTAGTGGGATGGGAACAGCTGGGGATGTAGAAAAACAGTGGGAAAAACTGAAAGGGGATATTTTAAGGGCAACCAGCCTTTTTGTTAAAATGGTATAGAAAGGTAAAAGGAAAAGGAGACCACTGTTTTTCTAAAGAAGTAGCTGAAAAGCTGAAGGAAAAGAGGGAGGCCTTCATGAAATGCAAGAGATCGCAGAGAGAGGAAGACAGGCATCTATATTTGGAAAAACGTAGAGAAGCTAGCAAAGTAGTCAGGAAAGCAAAGACTGAAAAATAAGAGGAAATAGCCAATGCAATAAAATGGGGAGATAAGACATTCTTCACATATGTTAGTGAGAAGAGGAAGGGCAAAGGTGGTATTGTCAGACTCAAGGGCGAAGGGCAGGAATATGTAGAAGCTGACGAGGATAAAGCAGAATGGCTTAGCAAATATTTCTGTTCTGTGTTCACAGATGAAGAACCAGGAGCAGGACCTCAGAAAACACCCACAAACAGGAACAGAAGTGAGGGACATCTTCAACAATTTTCAGAAGACTGTGTTTGTGAGAAAATAGCTAAACTTAGAGAAAGCGATGGGACTGGATGAGATACACCCTCAATTACTGAGGGAACTTGGGGACATTCTAGCAGCTCCACTGACTGACCTTTTCAATGCCTCGTTGGAGTCGGGAGTGGTGCCAAAGAACTGTAGAGAGGCACATGTGGTGCCTTTACACAAAAGCCGAAGTAAAGAAGTGGTTGAAAACGACAGGCCAGTTTAACTTCGGTGGTAAGTAAATTATTATTGGTAGCGCTGCTGAAAGAGAAAATAGTGAGGTTTCTGGAGTCCAGAGGATTACAGGATCTGAGGCAGCATGGATTCACCAAAGGCAGGTCTTGTCAGACAAATCTGATTGATTTCTTTGACTGGGTGACCAGTGAATTGGACCAAGGGAGAGCCCTAGATGTGGTGTATTTAGATTTCAGTAAAGCCTTTGACACTGTTCCTCACAGGCAACTTACAAACAAACTGAGTACCCTAGGGATGGACCCTAAAGTTACTGCTTGGATTAGAAATTGGTTGAGTGGGAGGCGACAGGTAAATGGAGGTTACCAGTGGTGTGCCCCGGGGATCTGTCCTTGGTCTGATTCTTTTATCATCTTTGTTAGTGATATAGCGGAAGGGCTGTCAGGTAAGGTTTGCCTCTTTATGGATGATTCCAAAATGTGCAATAGAGTAAACACCCACAAAGGTGTAGATAACATGAGGAGGGATCTAGCTAAGCTTGAAGAATGGTCTAGAATTTGGCAGGTGAGGTTTAATGTAAAAAAATGCAAGGTCATGCAGTGTATACAAGCCATAGGCAGGCTCAGGGACAGAGTGAAAGTGACACGTCGGCTGGCGGATTTCCTTGAATGGTGGCAGAGTTCATGTTACCTTCAGGGTAGGGTGCCCTTCCAGGCCACCACCACCCAGAGGGTCCTCACTATGGATGCCTCCCTACTGGGCTTCGGAACAAATTGTGAGGACCTCCAGACGTAAGACTGCTGGTCTCAGGAGGAATCCCGGTTGCAAATCAACCTGCTAGAACTCTGGGCAATATTCCTGGCTCTCCAAGCTTTCCACAACCAGCTGCAGCACCACCTGGTGCTGATCTAGAGAAACAACCAGGCTGTATTGTTCTTCATGAACAAAAAAGGGGGAACAGAGTCATAACCCCTCTGCCAGGAGGCAGTAGCCCTCTGCGCCTATGTGGTATGCAGGGAGATGCTCCTAATGGCGGTTTACCTCCAGGGCCAGGACAATGCCCTGGTGGACAAACTGAGCAGAGTCCTCCAGCCACACAAATGGTATCTGGATCCAGTAGTAGTCTCCTGGTTGTTTCGTTTCTGGGGCATCCCCTTGATGGACCTTTTTGACAGTCTGGACAACACACAGTTGCCCCGATTCTGTTCTCACCAGCCACTTCCATCCTGGGTAGAAGTGGATATGTTCCTCATCCCATGGACGGAAGTCCTCCTGTATGCCTTCACACTATTGAGGCTTGTTCTATTTATGCCTTGGTGCTGTGTGTCACCCCAATATTTGACCTCGCTTACTCCTTAAAATTTGTGTATAAATTTGTAAGGCAGGACAACTTATGAGAAAAAAACAATCTAATTTATTAATTATTAATTTTCACAGGTCTGCAGCAGATATAACACTGTGTTGTTATCCTGTGAGGCAGAGAGTGACATCACTCAATACCGACACTGTTGGTCTCCAAGACCCTATTCAAGATCCAGCACAACAGAGCATCACTAATGCTGATGGCTCCTCGTGGCCCAGGCAGTCCTGATTCCCACTGCTCCTCTCCCTCTCATAGTGTCGCTGATTCCCCTGATCCGAGACCCAGGACTACTCTCACATGAGCAGGATTCTCTCCTACACCCCAACCCAGGGTCCCTTTCACTCACAGTTTGGCTGCTGAAAGGGTTTGGCTGCTGAACTCCCTTCAACCTCCCACGAGACATGGAGGTGGTCCTTCTGGCCTCACATAAGGCCTCCATAAGAAGGGCATACACCTTCAAGTGGCGCTGTTTCTTGTTGTAGTGCATAGAAAGACAGGCAAACCCGTTCTGCTCGGTACAAGTAGTACTCCAGTACCTGCTCTACCTATCGCAGGTAGGACTTAAGTCCAAATAGGTCAGAGTACACATGAGCGCTATCACAGCGCATCACCATCCCATTGCGGGAAAGCCCCTCTCGGCTCAGCCTCTTGTGTCTCGATTTCTGTGGGGCCTCATGTTATCCAACCCTCCCCCCCCCCCCCGTCCGCCCTCCAGTGGTGGATTGGGATCTCATTGTGGTGCTCTCACAGCTCACTAAGCCTCTGTTTGAGCCTCTGGCTACCTGTCACCTGCAGTACCTCTCCTGGAAGGTTGCCTTCCTGGTAGCACTCACATCAGCTCGGAGAGTCAGCAAGCTCCAAGCTGTGATGGCAGATCCACCCTACTCGAGGTTCTACAAAAACAGGATGGTGTTCTGCACACACCCCAAGTTTCTGCTGAAGATAGTGTCCCCCGTTCCATCTCAACCAGGAGGTGGTGCTCCCCACCTTCTTTCCGAGGCCTCACACCGGTAGGGCAGAGACAGTTCTCCATACTCTGGATTGTAAAAGAGCCCTACCTGCAACAAACTCAGGGCCACCGCAAAACGCCTCAGCTTTTCGTATCTTATGATCCCCAGCTCTCTGGGGCTCCCAGTGAAAAAGCAAGCTCTGTCTGCTTTGGTGGCGGACTGCATTACCCTTGCCTGCAAGCAGGCGGGGATTTTACTGGACCAGAAGGTCACCACGCATCATGTAAGGGCCATGGCTACTCCATGGCCAATCTGCGTTCTGTCCCTATGACGAAAATTTTCTGGGCCGCCACCTGGTCTTCGGTCCATATCTTCACAGCTCAATACTGTCTGGAGAAGGAGTCCCGATGGGAGAGTGTCTTTGGCCAGGTCGTACTCTATAATCTCTTTTGAGTGCAGGCAACTTCTGCACTCCGACCCTTCTATGTTCAGGCTTCCAGATTTCTGGTTCTCTGCCGGACAGTCGCCCAAGAGCGGATGGTTAGGAAGAATGTATCCTTGAAGGATACTACCAAAAGCAGAGAGGTTCCACAAAAGAGTAAAGTAGCCCAAATGCCCTCAAGTATGGAGCAGACAGAGCTTAAAGATCCCAATTTACCCATGTCTAACAATAGCCAAATTAGCATGAATAAAATACTTTCTCTAAAATGCTTGTATGCAAATGCTAGAAGTCTAAAGAATACGATGGGAGAGTTAGAATATATAGCACTAAATGAAAGGTTAGATATGATTGGAATATCAGAGACATGGTGGAAGGAGGACAACCAGTGGGACACTGTGATACCTGGGTACAAACTATATCGTAATGATAGAGCTGATCAAATTGGTGGAGGGGTTGCACTCTATGTTAGAGAGGGCATTGACTCAGAAAGGATTAAAGTTTTGCAGGAAACAAAATCTGCTGTAGAATCTATATGGATTGAAATTCCATATAAAAGGGGGAAGGCGATGGCAGTGGGGGTGTACTATCGAGCGCCTGGCCAGAATGACCAAATGGATGATGAAATGCTCAAAGAAATCAAGGAAGCTAACAAAAGTTACAGCGCAGTAATAATAATGGGTGATTTCAATTACCCCGGTATCGACTGGGTCAGTGTCACGTCAGGACATGCTAGGGAGATAAAGTTCCTAGATGAAATAAATGACTGCTTCTTGGAGCAGCTGGTTCATGAACCGACCAGAGGGGAAGCCATATTAGACCTAGTCCTTAGTGGAACACCAGATCTAGTGCAAGAGATAAGGGTGTTGGGGCCACTTGGCAATAGTGATCATAGCATGATCGCCTTTGATTTAATTAGTGGAGGAGGGATAGTAAGGAAATCCACAGTACTACCTTTTAACTTTCGAAAGGGAGACTATGATAAAATGAGGAAAACAGTTTAGAAAAAACTAAAAGGAGCAGTTGCAAAGGTTAAAGACGTACATCAAGCTTGGGTGTTGTTGAAAAATACTATCTTGGAAGCCCAGGCCAGCTGTATTCCATGCTTTAAGAAAAGTGGAAGGAAGTCCAAAAAACTGCCAGCATGGTTTAAAGGTGAGGTCAGAGAGGCTGTTGTTGCCAAAAAAGCATCTTTCAGGAAATGGAAAAAAGAGTCAAACGACGAAACCTGGAAACAGCACAAGCACTGGCAAGTCAAATGCAAGGCATTGATAAGGCGGGCAAAGAGAGAATTTGAGAAGAAGCTTGCTGCGGAAGCAAAAACGCGAAATAAAGACCTTTTCAAGTACATTCGTAGCAAAAAACCTGTGAGAGAGTCAGTTGGTCCATTAGATGATAAAGGGGTTAAAGGAGCACTAAGAGGCGACAAGGCGATAGCGGAGAGACAGAACAAATTCTTTGCTTCGGTCTTTACTGAGGAAGATGTAGGGATGTTACCCATGACTGAAGTGGTATTTAAAGGTGCGGAAGAATTGAAGGAAATATCAATACATCGGGAAGATGTCTTACAACTATTAGATAAACTGAAGAGTAGCAAATCACCTGGGCTGGATGGTATACATCCAAGGGTGTTGAAAGAACTGAAATATGAGATTGCAGAACTGCTATCAGTAATCTGTGAACTATCATTAAAATCATCTCTAATACCTGAAGACTGGAGGATCGCCAATGTAACACCAATTTTTAAAAAGGGTTCCTGGGGTGATCAGGGGAAAATACAGACCGGTGAGCCTGACGTCAGTACCGGGAAAAATGGTAGAAACCATCATAAAGAATAAAATTACTCAGCATGTAGATAGTACCAACCTAATCGGAGACAGCCAACATGGCTTTAGACAAGGAAGATCTTGTCTTACTAATCTGTTATGTTTTTTTGAAGGAGTGAATAAAAGGTGGACAAAGGTGAGTCGGTTGATATTGTGTATCTGGACTTTCAGAAAGCCTTTGACAAGGTCCCTCATCAGAGACTTTTGGCAAAACTAAAGAGTCATGGGATAGGAGGCAGTGTACTATTGTGGATCAGGAACTGGTTAAAAGATAGAAAGCAGAGGGTAGGGCTAAATGGCCAATTTTCCCAATGGAGAAAGGTGAATAGTGGTGTACCCCAGGGATCTGTGCTGGGTCCGCTGCTTTTTGACATATTCATAAATGACCTGGAAAGTGGAATAACGAGTGAGGTTATCAAATTTGCAGATGACACAAAACTATTTAAAGTTGTTAAAACCCAAGAGGATTGTGAAAAATTGCAAGAGGATCTTGATAAATTGGAAGACTGGGCATCAAAATGGCAGATGAAATTTAATGTGGAGAAGTGCAAGGTTATGCACCTAGGGAAGAACAACCCAAACTATGGATACACGATGCAAGGTTCCACATTAGGAACCACCACCCAGGAAAAAGATTTAGGCGTCATTGTGGATACCATGTTAAAACCCTCGGCCCAGTGTGCAGCGGCGGCCAAGAGAGCAAAGAGAATGCTCGGTATGATAAGGAAAGGAATGGAAAATAAAACAAAAGATATTATAATGCCTCTATATCGTTCCATGGTGAGACCGCACCTTGAATATTGTGTGCAATTCTGGTCGCCGTATCTTAAAAAGGATATAGCGATTTTAGAAAAGGTACAGAGAAGAGCCACCAAAATGGTAAAGGGGATGGAAGGATACTCCTATGAAGAAAGGCTAAAAAGGTTAGGGCTCTTTAACCTGGAAAAGAGACGCCTGAGGGGAGATATGATAGAAGTCTATAAATTAATGAACGGAGTGGAACGGGTAAACGTAGATCGATTGTTTACCTTATCAGAATATAGAAAGACTAGAGGACATGCAATGAAGCTACAGGGTAAACTATTTAAGACTAATAAAAGAAAATATTTTTTCACTCAACGTGTAATCAAACTCTGGAATTTGTTACCGGAGGATGTAGTAAAGGCTGTTAGTGTAGCTGGGTTTAAAAAAGGTTTGGACAAGTTCCTGGAGGAAAGGTCCATAAACCATTATTAAGAAGTGACCGAAGATATCAATGCTTGACCCAGTACAAGCATTGTGGAACTTGTGTCTCTTGGGGAAACTGCTAGGTACATATGACCTAGATTGGCCACTGTTGGAAACAGAATACTGGGCTTGATGGACCTTGGTCTGACCCAGTATGGCATATCTTATGTTCTTATGTCTTGCGAGAGAATTTCAGTAGGGACTCAACTGCTGCTGATCACGGCTCACCCTTTGCAGTTTGCCATGGCGTTTTTACGAATTGTCGGTGCCTGTAGCTGGGGAGTCCCATATGTGAGGACTGACTTCCTGCTTGTTCCCGGAGAAAACATAGTTACACAACTGTAAAAAAGGTGTTCTCCGTGGACAGCAGGAATCCGTCCTCACAAACCTCCCTCCTGTCCATGGAGTTGCTTCTTTACCATATTTTATTTTTTTCCTTGGCCATCTTAGCTATGTCATTCGACTGAGGCAAGATGGCACCCTTGGGCATGCATGGTGCATCTCCCAAATGTTTTCTTTGAAAGCTGGGGAGATGCTTCAGCATGGGCTCCATCGGCACAGACGTCACCCATATGTGAGGACTGATTTCTGCTGTCCCTGGAGAATAGCTGTTACAGGTGAGTAACTACGCTTTACTGCAGTATATCCTCTGGTAACAAACAAATTCCAGAGTTTGATTATGCATTGAGTAAAATAATGTTTTCTCTTATTAGTCTTAAATGGTTTACATTATAGCTTCATTGCGTGTCCCCTAGTTTTTCTACTTTTTGATGGCATAAATAACCGATCTAGGTTTACCCTGACAGATGTGGAAGGTCAACATCTGCATGCCACCCCCAGCAAAAGCAGAACACCATCAGAAACAGCCACACTTTTATACCACACATCAAAAACATGTGGGAAGAAGTAGGCAGAACAAAATCAATGCAAAATACACACAAGCCAGGAAAATGCTGGAAAGCAATGAGCACAAATGCTCGAAGCTTAGCCAACAAAATTCCAGACCTGGAAGCCCTAATGGTAGAAACGAATTTGGACATTGTGGCCATTACAGAAACATGGTTTAATGAATCGCACGATTGGGATATAGCCATAGCTGGCTATAATCTATTCAGAAGAGACAGAGAAAATGGAAAAGGAGGAGGAGGAGGAGTAGCCTTGTATGTCAAAAGCAATGTTAAAGCTACTGAAATGCAGGGGACATGGGGAAAAGAAGAAGCGCTCTGGATTGCATTGGAAAGAGGAGATGGCACTGTCATCCATATTGCTGTAGTCTACAGACCTCCGACTCAAATTGAAGAGAGAGATAACGAATTGATTAAAGATGTTGCCAAGATAGCAACAAAGGGGGAAGCGATCATATTGGGTGACTTTAATCTACCTGATGTGGATTGGATTACTCCTTCTGCACATCTGGAAAGAAGCAAAAAAATTGTGGATGCTCTCCAAGATGCATTATTTAGACAAATGGTGATGGAACCAACCAGGGAAAGCTCAACGCTGGATGTAGTGCTCACCAACAGTGATAGTGTGTCGAATGTCTGCGTGAGTGCCCCTGTAAGTAACAGCGACCATCACACGGTGTGGTTTGAGATAAAAGCCATGGTACAGGCCAATCATAGCAAGCTCAAAGTCCTAAACTTCAAATACACTGACTTCAATAAAATGGCAGAGTACTTAAAGGAGGAGATGACAGGGTGGAAGGAGATAAAGGAAGTGGAATTGCAATGGGCTAAACTAAAGAAGGCAATAAAAGGGGCAACAGATAAATATGTAAGAAAAGTAAATAAAAACAAGAGGAGAAGGAAACCTATTTGGTTTTCCAAAGAGGTGGCTGCTCAAATAAAGGCAAAAAACACAACTTTCGCAAAATTCAAAAGCTTGCAAACAGAAGAACACAGAAATGAATACAGGATCCAACTCAAAGAGTCTAAAAGAGTAATAAGGATAGCAAAATCAAAGGTAGAGGAAAGGATGGCTAAAGATGTTAAGAGTAGGAACAAAACTTTCTTCAGGTATATTCGGGAAAGGAAGAAGATCAGAGTTGGAATTGCAGGACTCAAAAGTGCTGAGAAGGACTCATGGAAAGTGACACTGAAAAAGCAAAATTGCTAAACAAATACTTCTGCTCTGTTTTTACGAAAGAAGATCCTGGAGATGGACCAGCTGTGACTCCCAAATATAAAAATGGGAATGAAGTAGATACCACACCATTCACAGAAGACGAGGTGTTAGAACAACTTGCTAAACTGAAAGTGGACAAAGCCATGGGACCGGATGGGATACATCCCAGGATACTGAAAGAGCTCAGAGAGGTTCTTGCAGGACCGTTAAAGGATGTTTTTGACAGATCCTTGGAAACAGGAGAGGTTCCTCAGGACTGGAGAATGGCTGATGTCGTACCTCTACACAAAAGTGGTGACAGGGAAGAAGTGTCAAACTACAGGCCCGTGAGCCTTACCTCGGTGGCGGGAAAAGTAATGGAAGCGCTCCTGAAAGAGCGAATAGTGAACTTTCTCAAAACCAACAGGATGCAAGATCCGAGGCAACATGGTTTTACCAAAGGACGGTCTTGCCAAACAAATCTGATTGAGTTCTTTGACTGGGTGACCAAGGAACTAGATCAGGGGCATACGATGGATGTCATCTACCTGGATTTCAGCAAAGCCTTTGATACTGTTCCTCATAGGAGGCTTGTCAACAAACTCAGTAGCTTGGGGATGGGTCCCAAGATGGTAAACTGGATTAGAAATTGGTTGACTGACAGACGACAGAAGGTGATGGTACATGGAGCTCACTCGGATGAGAGGAAGGTGATTAGCGGGGTGCCCCAAGGTTTGGTCCTGGGCCCGGCACTGTTCAATGTATTTGTGAGTGATATTGCTGAAGGACTGAATGGAAAAGTCTGTCTTTTTGCAGACGACACAAAGATTTGCAACAGAGTGGACTCCCCCGAGGGAGTGGTTAACATGAGGAAAGATCTACAAAAGCTGGAAGACTGGTCTAATGCTTGGCAACTACGATTTAATGTGAAAAAGAGCAGTGTCATGCACTTGGGTAGCAGAAATCCAAGGGAAATGTACGCGATAGGGGGCGAAAGGTTGGTATGCACGATTCAGGAGAAAGACCTTGGTGTGATTATCTCTGATGATCTCAAGGTGGCAAAACAGTGCGACAAGGCGGTGGCAAAAGCCAGGAGGATGTTGGGCTGCATACAAAGAGGGATTACCAGCACAAAGGATGAAGTACTTATGCCACTGTATAAGTCACTGGTGCGGCCTCACCTGGAATACTGTGTTCAGTTTTGGAGACCGTATCTTGCAAAAGATGTAAAAAGACTGGAAACTGTTCAGAGGAAAGCGACCAAAATGATTTGGAGCCTGCGTCAGAAGCCTTATGAGAAGAGACTTGAAGACCTAAATATGTACACTTTGGAGGAGAGGAGGGACAGGGGAGATATGATTCAGGCCTTTAAATACTTAAAGAGAATTGATGAACAAACAAACCTCTTCCAAAGACGGGGAAGCTGTAAAACTAGAGGACATAACATGAAGCTGCAAGGTGGTAAATTGAAAGGCAATGTCAGGAAATATTTTGTCACTGAAAGGGTGGTGGATGCTTGGAATGCCCTCCTGATGGAAGTGGTGGGGGCAAACACGGTGACGGAATTCGAAAAGGCATGGGACAAACATAGTGGATCCCTTTACAGCAATAGGATAAAAACAAGATAAACGGTACCATATAACTTCTGAACCATATAACGTCTCAACAAATAGGGGTGTCCTACATGGAGTGGTGGGTTTACCCTAAACAAAGACATGGGGAGGGGTGGCCTGCACAGAGCGACAGGTGCACCTACTCTTGCCATCTTGCTGGGCAGACTAGATGGACCATGCTGGTCTTTATCTGCCGTCATTTACTATGTTACTATGTTACCCGTTCCAATCCATTTATTAATTTATAGACCTCTATCATATCTTCCCTCAGCCATCTCTTTTGCAAGTTGAAAAGCCCTAACCTTTTAAGGCACTATAATATCCTTTTTTTTTACTTCTCCATTCCTTTCCTAATGATTCCTAGCATTCTATTTGCTTTCTTGGCCGCAGCTGCACACTGGGCAATGGGTTTCAATGTATTATCCACGATTACACCTAAATCTTTTTCTTGAGTGGTGGTTTCTAATGTGGAATCTTGCATCGTTAACCATAGTTTGGATTGTTCTTTCCTAGGTGCATAACTTTGCACTTGTCCACATTAAATTTCATCTGTCATTTGGATGTCCAGTCTTCATATTTAACAAGGTCCTCTTGCAATTTTTCACAATACTCATGCATTTTAACAACTTTGAATAATTTTGTGTCATCTGCAAATTTGATCATTTCACTCATTATTCCCATTGCCAGGTAATTTATGAATATCTTAAAAAGCAGCGGGCCCAGCACATATTTCCACTATTCATTTTTCTCCATTGAGAAAAATTGGCCATTTAGCTCTTCTCTCTGCTTTCTATGTTTTAACCAGTTCCTGATCCACAATAGTACACGGCCCCCTATCCCATGACTTTTTAATTTGGCCAGGAGTCTCTCATGTGGAACTTTGTCAAAGGCTTTTTGAAAATCCAAATACATTATCTCCACTGGCTCACCTTTGTCTACCTGTTTATTCACATCTTCAAAAAATACAACGGATTAGTAAAACAAGACTTTCCTTGACTAAATCCATGTTGGCTTTCTCCCA
Source organism: Ichthyophis bannanicus (assembly GCA_033557465.1). Taxonomy (NCBI): domain Eukaryota; kingdom Metazoa; phylum Chordata; class Amphibia; order Gymnophiona; family Ichthyophiidae; genus Ichthyophis; species Ichthyophis bannanicus. The sequence continues at coordinate 206,190,268 of CM066037.1, forward strand.
TTAAACCATGCTATCTGTATGTTCAGTAATTTTATTCTTCATCATGGTTTCTACCATTTTGCCCTATACTGACATCAGGCTCTCCGTTCTGTATTTTCCTGGATCACCCCTGGAACCCTTTTTAAAAATTAGTGTTACATTGGTCATTCTCCAATCTTCAGATACTACAGATGATTTTAATGATAGTTCATAGGACCTAACTTTGAGGTACACTGACCAAAAACAGAATAGTGGCAGAGGAAGAACCACCAGAGGAAATACGGAAAGTATGATGAGAGAGATAAGAAGAAAACTGAGATAGAACAGAATCTGAAAATCCAGTTAAGTTGAACATATCAAGGAGTACATTTTGATCATCAGAGTCAAAAACAGTGGCTAGGTCAAGGAGGATGAGGATCGAGTCTTTGGTATTGGCCTTAAGGAGATCATTGCAGTCTTCAGCAAGAGTCATTTCTGTGAAATGTAGAAGGCAAAAGCCAGACCTGAAAGCCAGAACAATTTGAAATGAAAGAAAGTCAAGCCAACAAACATTCAAGCAGTTTTTAGGTACAGGAGGGAGATGGGAATGTGGTTGCGGGGTTAGTAGGTTCCAGTGAAGGATTTTTTTTGGGGGGGGGGTTTACGAGTGGTGTAATCACGGAATATTTAAAGGATGAAGAAACAAGTCACCATGGCAAGCAGTCAGTTGAGAATGTGATAGATTGAGGGTATGATTGAAGAGACGCTAGAACTAAGAAACTAGATGAGAATGGGGTCAGAGGAACAAGTTCTGAGTATAGAAGAGAATAGAAGATGGGCAGTTAACTCCTAGTGATTTCAGAAAAGGAAGAAAGTATAGAAGATGCTGGTGGCCTGAGCAGAAAGTAGATGGGGGAGGGGGAATGGGAGGTGAAAGGAATTTGAAAGAAATTTTCCCAATGGAGAAAGGTGAATAGTGGTGTACCACAGGGATCTGTACTGGGTCCGCTGCTTTTTGACATATTCATAAATGACCTGGAAAAGGGAATACCGAGTGAGGTTATCAAATTTGCAGATGACACAAAACTATTTAAAGTTGTTAAAACCTATGAGGATTGTGGAAAATTGCAAGAGGATCTTGATAAATTGGAAGACTGGGCATCAAAATGGCAGTGAAATTTAATGTGGACAAGTGCAAAGTTATGCACCTAGGAAAGAACAACCCAAACTATGGTTACACGATGCAAGGTTCCACATTAGGAACCACCACCCAGGAAAAAGATTTAGGTGTCATTGTGGATACCATGTTAAAACCCTCCGCCCAGTGTGCAGCAGCGGCCAAGAGAGCAAATAGAATGCTAGGTATCATAAGGAAAGGAATGGAAAATAAAACAAAGGATATTATAATGCCTCTGTATCGTTCCATGGTGCGACCGCACCTTGAATATTGTGTGCAGTTCTGGTCACCGTATCTTAAAAAGGATATAGCGTTATTAGAAAAGGTTCAGAGAAGAGCCACCAAAATGGTAAAGGGGATGGAAGGATACCCCTATGAAGAAAGGCTAAAAAGGTTAGGGCTCTTCAACCTGGAAAAGAGACGTCTGAGGGGAGATATGATAGAAGTCTCTAAATTAATGAATGGAGTGGAACGGGTAAATGTAGATCGATTGTCTACGTTATCAGAATATAGAAAGACTAGGGGGCATGCAATGAAGCTGCAGGGTAAACTATTTAAGACAAATAAGAGAAAATATTTTTTCACTCAACGTGTAATCAAGCTCTGGAATTTGTTACCAGACGATGTAATAAAGGCTGTTAGTGTAGATGGGTTTAAAAAAGGTTTGGACAAGTTCCTGGAGGAAAGGTCCATAAACCATTATTAAAAAGGGACCCAGGATATCACTGCTTGACCCAATGCAAGCATTGTGGAACCTGTGTCTTTTGGGGAAACTGCTAGGTACTTATGACCTAGATTGGCCACTGTTGGAAACAGGATACTGGGCTTGATGGACCTTGGTCTGACCCAGTATGGCATATCTTATGTTCTTATGTGAGTGTGGTAGAGTTTTGATGTGTGTTGGAAACAAGAGTGTTCATCAGATGGATATAATAATCTTGCTTGGCAAGTACAATAGTAGATCAGAAGAGAGATAATCATGAACTTGGGATATAAAGAGATGGATGTGATTGCCTATATCTGTAAAATTGTTACCCTTTGTTTGAGAGCAGGATTGATGCCTTCTATGCTGAAAGGAGCCATAATCCATCAAATCTCCTCAAGATTTAATATTGTGGGGTTTTTACATACCTATGTCAAGTCTCCCTTTCCTGACTAAACTTGTGAAGTGTGTAGTTTTTCTTTAACTTCAGAACCATTCCGATGCCCATTTTCCATTAGATGAAGATCAGCATGGTTTTTGCTGAGGTTATGTTGTTGAAACTCTTTTAGCTTCATTGTTTGATAAGTTGTATTGTAGTTTAGACAAACCAGGAATAGTTTTCCTATTGGTTGTTTTGTAAGTTTCATCTGCCAACCATTCAATTTTACATGATGGTTTTTTTTGCTGACACATTTAAAAGCATTAGGAGTTCAAGCTATAATGCTCAATTGGTTTCAATTATATTTTTGAGATCGAACTCGTCAGGTAAGGCTAGGAGGTTCCCAGTCATTTTGGCATAGAAATATAGAAAATGACACGAGATAGACCATACAACCTATCCAGTCTGTCTATTCCATAAAAACGATTAAGTTCTACAATCCCATCCTCTCCTTCAGAGATCATCTCTGTTTGTCCTGTGTTGTTTTGAATTCAGATATAGTTTTTGTTTCCACCACCGCAAAGCTGTTCCACGCATCCACTACACTTGCCAGAAAGAAATATTTCCTCAAATTACTCATGAATCTATTCCCTTTCACCTTCATCTTATGACTCCTCATTCCAGAGCTTCCTATCAACTGGAAGAGAGCCGCCTTTTATGCATTTATTCCATGAATGTATTTAAATGTCTCTATCCCTCCCATCTTTTCTCCAAAGTATACATATTAAGATATTGAAATCTATCACCATATGTCTTATGATGAAGACCACTCACCATTTTAGTAGCCACCCTCTGAACCAACTTCATCCTCTTTATATCCTTTTGAAGGTGCTATCTCCTGAATTGTATATAGTACTCCAAATGAGGTCTCGTTAGAGACTTGTACAAAGGCACTATTATCTATGTTTTCCTGCTGGCTATTCTTCTTCCTGTGTACCCAAGCATTCTTCTGGCTTTTGCCACCATCTTTTCTACCTGTTTTGGCACTTTAAGGTCATCTGATATGATCACCTCACCCCCCGCCCGTCCCACTCTTATTTCATGCCCTGAAGCACTTCATCCCCTATACTGTACCGCTCACTAGTGTTTTTTGCAGCCCAAGTGCATGGCCTTGTATTTCTTACCATTAAAATTTAGCTGCCAAATTCTTGACCATTCTTAAAGAGGGTTGCTAGATCCCTCTTCATGGTAGCTACACCATCCATGGTGCCTACCCTGTTGCAGATTTTGGTAGTATCCGCAAAGGGGCTTTCCTTTCCTGATAGACTTCTGCAGTATCACATACAAATCTGTTAAAAAGAAGAGGTGCCAAGAACTGATCCCTGAGGCACGCCGCTAGTAATGCCCCTATCTTAAGAATGAGCTCCATTTACTACTACCTTTTGGTGCCTCTCACTTAACCAGTTTCTTACCCATCAATCACTTTAGAGTCCATCCAAGGGATAATCTGTTTATAAATCGCTGATGGAGAATGGTGTCAAGGCCTTGCTAAAATCTAAGTATACCACACTTTCCCCCGATCCAGTTTTCCTGTCAAAGAAATCTATCAGATCCATTTGAAAAGGCCTACCTCTAATAAAGCCATGCTATCTCAGATTCTGTAATCTATTTGATTCTAGAAGTCACTACAGAGATCAGACTAACTGGTTAGTAATTACCAAGCCCTTCCTTGCTTAAGCTTTTGTGGACAGGAAGCACATTCACCCATCTCCAGTGCTCTGGTTTCACTCCCAACTTTAAAGAAGCATTGAAAAGGTCAGCCAGTTGAGCCATAAGTATTTCCTAAGTTCTTTCAATATCTGCAGATGACTCCCATCTGGCCATATTGTTTCTCTGCTTTTAGTTATGCTAGCTCCTCATGAATACATTCTTCTGAGAATCATTAGAGTTCTACTTCTATTCCATTCCTATTTGTGTTTGTTTTTCTGAAATCCTATTCCCGGCCCCCCTCCTGTGAACATAGAACAGAAATATTTGTTAAGCAAGTCTGCTTTATTCTCAACAGCCTACATATTCCTCTCCTTCACCCTTGAGTCTCAGAATACCAGCTTTACACTTTCTCCTGTCACTAATATACTGTACCCCCAAAAAAACCCTCTTATGTTTTACTGTATGGGCTATTTTTTCTTCCATGTACATCTTTGCTTTCCTGACTACTTTACCAGCTTAACCTAGCTTCTCCGGATATTGCTTTTTGTCTTCCTCTTTCTGCCATTTCTTATAGTTTGTGAAGGCTAGCCCTTTTTTCCTTACCTTTACAATTACTTCTTTTGAAAACAATAACAACCTCTTTTTCCTTTTATTTACTAACTAAATGTTTGTTGCCTTTAAAGTTTTTGCTTTCAGTTTCTTCTACTTCCCCCCCCCCCCCAGATGTTCCCATCCAGCTAATGACTCCTTGACATATTCCTCCATCTTTTCAAAGTTAGTTTTCCTGATGTCTAGAATCCTCGCTTTTGAATGGACCATCTCCACCATTTTCTAATATTGAAGCTCACCATTCGGCATGATTATTGTGAGAGTTACCCCAAGGATCTGTTCTCTCTGCTTTATAATTCAGCATCTTTATTCAACCCCTTTGTGATCTTAAAAGTTGTTGTTGTTTTTTTTATCATATATACACAGATGACATCAAGATTTATATTCCTTTTCCGGTATCAACAGGAATTTCCTCAGTTTCCATTTCTGCATGCTTTTTTGCAGTTTCAAAATGATTACTAGGCTATGATTTATCTTTAAACTGTGGTAAATCTGAGGCAGTGTTTATTTATCATGATACTGTTTGAACCTGCTGGTACAATTTATCTTGATGGCATAGAGTTACCCATTAAATCTGAGGTCTCTTATCGCAGAATAATATTAAATCAGCATATTAATAAGATTACTAGAGCTGTTTCCTATAAAATGAGGTTGATGTGCCATTTTGATGAAATCTTGCTGATGATGATTTCCGGTCAGTCTTTCAAGCAATGATTTTTCCATACTTAGAGTACTGTAGTATTATCATGGCTGTATTCCTCAGAGATCTTTGCAAGCCTTACAGGCTATTCAAAACACTGCTGCCCAGGCCTTGTTAAGGAAATCACATTTTCATCATATTACACCCTGCCTTATGAAATTTAGAATACAGATCCAATATAAGATACTCCTGATGGTTTTTAAAGCATTAAATGGAAGGTCATCTTCATACTTGACTAACATTGTCATCTTCCCTGTTTCCTTGACTCGCAACCTTGGTGTTATCTTTTATTGTTTCTCTGCCCATATCCAACAAATAGCTAAAACCTGTCAGTTCTTTCTCTTTAACATCAGCTAAATTCACCCCTTCCTCTCACACCACCAAGATACTTATCTACTCTCTTGTCACCTCCCATCTAGACTTTTGCAGCCTGCTACTTGCTGATCTCCCATTAAATCATCTCTCTCTTATAATTTATTTATTTGGTATACATTTGTAAGCCGCCACTTCCAGCGATCAGCGGCGGACCAATGGTGTAAAATACAAGGGAGTACAGTATAAAATCAGTTGAAGGTACCGAATGATTTTGGGGAGGGGTACACCACCAACACACAAAAATTACCAATAGACATTACATTTTGCTCACCCAGGTTTGAGCCACAAATAAAAATATACATTTGATTGAACAGATTATAAATATACACTTGATTGGTCAGAATAAATATACATTTGGTTTACCGTATGAAAATTACAGTTTTATCAGCCAGTTTGAGCAACCAGTTAATTTATAGGTTTATCAAGAATATAGATAGTTGTAAGGTATATTGCCAGTTATGCAGTCTTATTAACATTGACATTGGAATCTATTTCCTGCCTCTTGTGCTTCAGGGGGTTAGGCAACTTGGGTACGGAGGGAAATAATCTATTCAAACTCAGCTGCATGACTCCCTATCCTTTTCTTCTTACAGTTCAAACTTCTCACACTGAAAAACAAGTGCATGCACTCTGCGGCTGCTCTTTACTTCTCCTCTTATCTCTCCCTACAACCCTCCTGGGGAACTCCACTTATCAGGCAAATCTCTCTTATCTGTGCCTTTCTCTTCTACTGTCAGTTCCAGACTTCATTCGTTCCACTTTATTGCACCATATGTCTGGAATAGACTGCCTGAGTCTCTTCGCCAGGGCTCTCTGGTCCTATTCAAATTCAGGCTTAAAACCTACCTCTTCGAGGCTACTTTTGGATCCCGACTCTCCCCTCCCCCCCCCCCCCCTCCTTATTCTCCTGTTTAACACCTTTCTCTGTTTTTATCATTTCCCTTCAGTTACCCTAACCCCCCATTTGTTTTGCCTGTCTTGAATAGATTGTAAGCTCTGTCGAGCAGGGACTATATCTTAGGTGTTTGTGTACAGTCCTGCATGTGTCTTGTAGCTTTATATAAATTAGTAGTAGTTGTAGTAAACTTATTACCCTGTTATAACTCTAATCAGCCATTTAGGCCCTGTCTTTAGAACTCAGTTGTGTAAGGAAGCAAGTAACTCATTTGAGGATGTTCTCAATCTTTGCTTCTGTCACATGGAATTCATTACCCGATGAGTTACGTGCCATTACTGATTAAGCTGATTTTCAGCATAAACTGAAGACTTGTCTAGGAAAGCTTTAAACTGTTTTAAACATGTTCTTATGTGTATTTTTCACTGTATGTATCTGCTAATGTATATATTTTTTGGAAGCTAGTGAATTGGCAGGATGCAAAAATTTGTAATATATAAAAAAATTAAATAAATCAGCACTACTGTCTGGATGGGGATTACTGATGGGACATCAGCTTCAGCCAAGTTATACTCTGGAATCTGTTTGGGACGTAGGTTCAACTCCTTCCCACCGGCCCTTGTGTTCATTCAGGTTACTGAAGAAGTCCTCTCGGTTTGTTGATGAACGCTCTGGATGCTGACTCAGTCAAGTCCCCCATAGGGACTACCCACACTGTTTCTTCCGGGTCTCTAGTTCCATGGCCCCTGTTAGGCTTGTTTCCTCATTTTTTCGGTAGCCTCTAGTTAGGGAGTCCCATACATGAGGACTTACTTCCTGCTTGTCCATGGAGAAAGCATAGTTGCTCACTGTAGCAGGTGTTCTCTGTGGACAGCAGGAATAAGTCCTCCCCAGTGAGTTGTGTTTTTGGTATTAGCTTGGTTATCAAACCAGAGATAAGATGACGCTGCGGCAGGCGGGAAGGCAGGCATGCATGCGAAGTGGAGCTTCCCAGAGGTTTTCAATGGAATCTGGGGAGCATGGGGCTCTATCGGGAATGTCATTCATTGTGAGGACTTATTCCTGCTGTCCACAGAGAACATCTGCTACAGGTGAGTAATTAGGCTTTCCTAGAGCTCCTGCTCCTACGTCATGTTCTTGTTCTCTGTCCCCTTGAGCTTAAGGAAGAGGGAAGCCGAGCTGGCTTAGTGGATCAGGCTTTTACAGTACTAGGGACTTCAATCAGTTGCTGAGACCTTATTTATTTGTGTGTCTTTTATACTGCCCTTTCATGTAATCAGGGTGGTTTACGTTATAAACAATAATATTGCATTATAACATTTTAAACAATTAGAGGTAACAGGTGTGGTTATATATTACATTCATTGATATAAACATGATTAATTTATAACTCTCTTGTTAACTTATTTACAATTCTCATATGAAATTATGACTTCAAGTGTATACTCATAAATCCATTCATGTTTACATTATCAGCGCTTTGTTACTTAGGGTAGAATTGGGGGGGTGAAAGAGAAGGGTAGAGTTTGAGAGTATTGAATTTGATTTCTGGCTTATAATTGATCTATTATCTCCAGAGGGTTGCAGGACTAATTGGACTCAAACCTACATATTTTTGCAACTCCCTGTATTTGGAGCCTTGAATCCTTAAGGATAAATTAATACCCGAGGCATGAAGAATCAGTGTCTGGTTTCCTATCCTGGTAGGCTGGAATAGTCCTGCTATATTACTGTCCAGTTCATCAGACCATTTGAACTTTAGAGCATGTGTGTTACTCCAAATCCTTAGGTTTGTGGGAGCATCTGAGGGTGGTTGTTTACTCCTTTAATGAGTAGAGAGACTAGGGAGCACGCAGTGAAGTTACTGTGTAGTCGTTCAACGCATAATCAAACTCTGGAAGTCATTGCCAGATGCTATAGTAAAAGCTGGGTTTAAAAGAGGTTTGGACAAGCTACTAGAGGAAAAGGCCATAAACTATTACTAAAGTTGGGGACATCCACTGCTTACCCCTGGGATAAGCAGCATGGAATCTGTCTACCTTGTGGGAACCTGACAGATATTTGTGACAGGAAACAGGATACTGGGCATGATGGTCTTTCGGTCAGACCCAGTATGGCATCTCTTATTCTTATTCCATTTTTCTTTGAATCGTAATTGATCATTAACTTCTGCATTAAACCCCCTGTTCATCTCCTCCATTTGTGAGCAATTTCACCCACCTTAAATTTATATCCATGTATCCTCTAGTTTATAATTGTAACCAGATGGGTGGAAGAAAATTTAAAAATGTGTCTGGGGGGGGGGGGGGGAGAGGGGTCCAGGGCTGAGGTGGGTGGCTGGGAGATTTTGTTTTCTCTCTCGCAGCTGCCAGGCCAATGGAGAAATTGCTGTGGTGTTTGGGGGTTTTTTCACCAAGAAGAGAGGCTGTAAAGAACTGCAGGCGCAGGCCCACAGTGAGCCGTGATTTTGCAGCTCTAGACGGGCCTGGCCTGCATGTCTGCCTGGGGATAGGGGGGAAGCCTGGAGGTGACGGCTCCTGTCATCGGGTGCAGCCGCAATGTTCACAGCTCACCCTGATCACAGCAGAGGATGTATTGGGGAGGGCTTAGAGTTCCCGATGCTGGTGGGAGGGGCGCTGGCATTAGGGCCAGGAGTGGCCTAGTGTTCGGAACAAGGTACCCCAGGCCAGAGGGCCAGGGGTTCAATTACGGCTTAGGGACAGCAATCTCAGGCCGGAGGGACTGGTGTTTCTAGTCCTATAGGCACTCCTTGTGGCCTTGGGTAAGCCACTTAACCCTCCATTGCCTCAGGTATGCATGTAGACTGTGAGCCCTTCAGAGACGAGGGAATGTATCCAGTACCTGCTTGTAGTGTGTGTAAACTGCTCTGAAACCCTTCAGCCTGGGCGGTATATCAAGAAATTGCATAAACATAAACATAAAAGCCTCTGTGGGTAAGTGATCATTACTTTGCTGGCAAACTTGGGACCTTTTTTACTAAGCCCAGTACTGGCAACACATGTGAGGGCCTGGTTACTTGTGCAGGGTTTTGGGTTAAAAGCAGGGGAGCATATGTATCTGTCCCCCTGCAGTTACCATGCTTTACTGCTATGAACCAACCATGGATGCAACTAAGGCCACCATTGAGGTGACATTAGCTGTACCCACGCTACAGCACTGATGCCCACGCTAGCTGTGCCACACTAGGACTGCCATGGTTCTGCCCAGTCCACCACCCAATATGTGTGACCAGGGTAGCATGGGGTTAAAAGCGGATGATCCATACTACTTTCTACAGTGACACCAAAACTACATGCTGAAACCACACTATCCTGTTAGCACACATTAGTAAACATGCCCCTTGGTGACAGAGGAGAAAATGTGGATTTATTTGGAAAAGTCAGATTTTGATTTCACTACAAAACTAGTTCATAGCTTGCTATAGAGGTTTTTAATTAATTTCTGTTAGATTTATGTGAGCTCTAAGAAGGCAAATGGCAGTTTGCTTTAAAGGTTTTAAACTAATTTCTGTTAGATTTAGGTTGGCTCTTATTAAAATGAAATGAAAACAGATAGACAGTGCTGGGGAGAAGCTGGCTCTTTTGGTACAAGTGGGAGGGAGGTTCTAGAAGCCAAATTTAGGATTTTAGGTAGCAAGTTGAAATCTAGGACCTTAAGGGTAGCATTCTCAGAAATGCTTCCTGTTCCACGTGCAGAACCCAGGAGGTAGGCAGAGCTCTGGATTCGCAATATGTGGATGAGCCAATGGTGCAGAGAAGAGGGCTTTACATTTTTTGAATACTGGGCAATAGTTTGGTGAAGAGATGCCCTTTCCCAGTAGGAGAGGCTCCACCTTAACCAGGTGGAATCAGGCTACTAGCACTAACCTTTAAAAAGGAGATAGAGAAGCTTTAGACTAGATATTGGGGGAAAACAGTGCACATGGTTTGGAATATTGTATCTTTGATTGATACCACCAAAACAGGGAAGTCAGGGCATCCCAATAGAGCGGCTGTAATAAGGGTAAAAGTAGTCAAGGTACCCATAAGAACACAGCAGAGTTGAAAGATTCCAAATTACCCGCATCAACTGATAAGCAGATTATCCATATGAACAAAAACATACTTTGAAATACATGTAATGGTAGATGTCTAAAAAATAAGATGGACTAGTTAAAATATATGGCACTGAATGAAGAGATAGATAGAACACGCTGATCCCACTGCAGCTAGCTATGAATGCCGCAGCCAGAATTCTACACGGTGCCTCCAGGAGGGAACACATAACACCAATCCTGAAGCAACTTCACTGGCTGCCAGTCTACTGTAGAATTACCTTCATAGAATTACCTTCAAGATCCTGCTGACGACATTCAAAGCCATCAACAGAATCACCTCCACAACCATCACAGACCTCATTATCCCCACTCCCATAAATAGAGCCAGAAGATCAGTCTCAGCCAATACCCTATGTGTCCCTAGTGAGATCACTAAATGTTCACAATCTACAAAAAAGAGGGCTTTTGTATACTATGACCCCTCGTGTTGGAACACCCTCCCACCCAACATCCGGTCCATTACAGACCTTACTCTTTTCAGGAAGGCACTGAAACACCACCTCTTCCTGCAGCATTACGGTACCACACAACCACTCATTCCCAGTCACCTAAACAGCCACTCCATTCTACCCACCATACATGACACCAACACAGCACGATAGCTTTACCAGAATCCTAGCAGGATCATGTATATAGTAACCTAAGAATGTAAATACCTAGCCTAGAGTCTGTATATAGTTTACCCAGTTAACCCAAGTTTATCTATCCTGTTCTCTGTAAGTTCAGTGCGGGCCCCTCCCATGCCTGGACAAAACCAATGTTATTTGTAAACCGAGCTGAATTTGAAGAGCACGGTATAGAAATGACTTTAAATAAATAAATAAAAATTAATTAAATAAATTGGAATCTCAGAGATCTGATAAAAGGAGGATAAACAATAGGATACTGTAATATCAGGGTACAAATTACATCATCATGATATGTTAAATCAAGTTTGTGGTGAGGTGATGCTATATGTTAGAGGGCATTGACTCAAACAGGCTAAATGTTTTGTAGGAAACAAAATGCACTGTGGAATCATGATGATAGAAATTCCATGTGAGAAGGGGAAGGGAATAGCAGTGGGAATTTACTCCTGTCCACCTGGCCAGAATGAACAGACATAATGAAATGATAACAGAAATTAGGGAGGCTAACAAAATTGGCAACACAGTAACAATGGGTGATTTCAATTACCCCAATATTGACTGGATGAATGTCACATCAGAATATGCTAGGGAAATAAAGTTTGAAGATTAAAGAAATGGAGCAGATGGTTCATGAACCGACAAAAGGGTAAGCTATTTTAGACCTAATCCTTATTGGAGTGCAGGATCTAGTACAAGAGGTTACAGAGTTGGGACTACTTGGCAATAGTGATTATAACATGATCACATTTTATTTAATAAATGGAGGGGGGATAGCAAGGAAATGTACTGCATGTCTAACTTTCAAAAGGGAGACAATGATAAAATGAGAAAAATGGTTAAGAAAAAACTAAAAGGATCAGCTCCATAAGTTAGCTGGGCAGACTAGATGTACTATGATGGTCTTTATCTGCTGTCATATACTATTTTACTATGTTAAGAGTTTATATTAGCCCTGGACATTACTTAAAAGTACTTTGGAAGCCCAGACCAGATGTATTCCACACTTTAAAAAAAAAGGTGGAAGAAAGGCCAAATGACTAAAAGCATGGTGTGAAAGTGAGATGAAAGAGGCTGTTATAGTCAAAAAAAATTCTTTCAAAAGGGAAGCTCATAAGCACTGGCAAGTTAAATGCAAAGCATTGATAAGGCAGGAAAAGAGAGAATTTGAAAAGAAGCTTGCAGTGGAAACAAAAACTCATAATACAAACCTTTTTCAGGTACATTTGAAGTAAAAAGCCTGTGAGGTAATCAGCTGGACCATTAAATGATAGAGGACTAAAAAGGGTACTAAGGGAGAACAAGGCCATAATGAAGAGGCTAAATGAATTCTTTGCTTCATCTCTACTGAAGAAGATGTAGGAGAGATATCCATGCCAAAAATGATATTCAAAGGTGATGAATCGAAGGAACTGAAAGAAATCTTGGTGAACTTGGAAGATGAAATAGGGCAATTTGAAAGTTAAAGAGTAGCAAATCACCTGGAGCAGATGGTATTTATCCCAGAGTGTAAAAAAAAAAATTGAAACTGAAAACCACCTTTTAGAAATTTTTAAACTCATTAAAATTGTCTATAGTACTTGAGGACTGGAGAGTGGCCAACATATCGCCAGTCTTCAAAAGGGTTCCAAGAGTAATCTGGGGAACTACTGATGGCAAGCCTTACGTCACTGCCAGGCAAAATGGAAGAAAACATCACACAGAACAAAATTACAGAACATATAGAAAGTCATAGTCGATGATTGTTGGTGAATGAGAGTGGTTTTTGGAAGTTTTAAAGATTTTGACTGAGTTTGAGCAAGTATGAATGTGTTGTGATTGGATATGAGAACATTTAAAATGTTATTTTTATGATTTTTGGAAAGTTGTGACAAAGGCTCTTTTTATAGGAGTTGAGGTAAGCAAAGGAAGTAAAGGTTTTAAGAAATCATAGATAAGGACTATAGTGGGACTAATTTAATAGAAAAAAAGAGGATTTAAGTCTCTTTAGGGAAAAACAAATAAGGAGTCATAGGTACAAAGAGAATCTAAGGAGAAGTTAAAGGAAGTCAAGAGGATATATCTGTATATAAAGAGATCTTTGGAAGCAAAGGAGGTATAAAAGTATTTTTTCAAAGAAGTATCATGCTAATTTTAGAAGCAGGAGTTTTTCTCCAGTTTGAATTGCATACCCTTGAAGAAGCCCTAAGCAGAAGAAACAAAGATCTTTGTTGGGCAGTCCACTTTCCTTATAGGCAGTCAATTTCCCTAATGGGATATCAGCAGATTGAAAGATAAATGAAGCAGTATTTCTGCATGTTCTGAATGCTACTTGGTATCATAATATTGCTCTGTATCCATTTAGGACTAAGATGTGATTCAGCCAGCCCTGAGCTATCTTTTGACGGCAGTGGTGCAAAATGGAAACATAGGCCATGTGGTCTTTTTCTGCCACCATGTTTCTATCTAGTCTGCTTTTCCATATCGACTACAATCCTTGTTTTACCTTTAGAGATCCTCTGTGTTTGTCCCATGCTTTTTTGAATTCAGATACTGTTCTCTTGTCCACCACCTCCACTGGGAGACTATTCCACGCATCTACCACTCTTTCTATAAAGAAATATTTCTGCATATTACTCCTGAATCTATCCCCTTTCATTCTCATGCTATGTCCCATCGTAGAGGGCTTGCCTTCAAATGAAAGAGACCCTCCTGTGTATTTATGCCATGGAGGTTAAATGTCTTTATCATATCGCCCTTATCCCACCTTTCCTTTAAAGTATACATATTAAGATCTTTAAGTCTGTCTTCATATGCTTCATAACGAAGACCATTAACTATTTTAGTAGCCACCCTCTGCACCGACTCCATCCTGCTTATATCCTTGGAATTCTTGTGCTTTTTAAATTGCTTTATGATGAATTGATGAGGTTTTTACCTTACTATAGTTGAATAAATTATGATTTAGCTAGTGGAAAAATACTTCTCCATTAATTTGGTGGATTTGTAATTATTTAATAAAGTTTGGGGAATTTTTTAGACCAATGATGCAATTTTTACAGCTTCCCTTATGGTAGTTTTGCTGCCACATAGAGGGACATATTGTCACCCTGAGGTCTTTTTCTCCGTTAGCCAAAATTTGAGGTGGTGTTTTCTGTTGAATCCATCTTTGATATAATTCAATTTGGGTTAAGTGTAGTTTATAAGGCAGTAGGTATAAGTTTGGTGAAGCTAGGAGTTTTGTTTCGTCTTTTGTATGGATATATCCTGTACATCATCTTCAGTAAAGATTGAAGCAAAGAATTCATTTAGTGGCTCTCCCTTGGCCTTGTCCTCCCTGAGTGCCCCTTTATTCCTCTGTCATCTCCCTCAGAGACTTCTTCCTTCGAATGTACCTGAAAAAGTTTTTATTCTGCATTTCTGCTGCCATGGCAAGTTTCTTTTCAGATTCTTTCTTTGCCAGCCTTATCAGTGTTTTGTATCTAAATTGCCAGTGCTTATGCTGTTTCCTATTTTCTTCATTCAGATCCTTTTACCATTTTTTAAATTTTTTTTCCAACTATAACAACCTTTCTCCAGGAACAAGCAGGAAGTCAGCCCTCACTTATGGGTGACGTCGGCACCGACGGAGCCCACGTGGAGCAATTCCCCAGCTTTCAAAGAAAGCCTTTGGGATTGCTACCATGCATGTGTGGTCCTCTTCCCGCCCAATGGTGCCATCTTGCTCAGTCTCCCTTTTTCTGCGGAGCCCTTCAGACGCACGTCCTCGTCCCTCGGAAAACGTTTTTGTTTCTTCACCTTAACAGGCTTCATTTCTTTTTTCTGGTTGCACCGGTCCTCTGCCCATTCTCCCCTTGCTTTCTTTTGGAGCTTACGGGGATACCTTTCCTAATTTTTTCTTTTTGGGCTTCGCACCCTTTTTTCTTCCAAACCACTAGCCGCGTGGGTCTTTGACCTCACAGGGGCCGTTTTTGCCCCCATGGCCAACGGATTTAAAAAATGTGATAGATGCTCTAGGAACATGTTGCTTATGGACACTCATTACTGTAGTCTACGGTGTCTGGGAGCCGACCATGACCCACAGCTCTGTTTGCTCTGTAAGAAAATGTCCTCTAAGGCCCTGCTCAGCCGTAAGCAGAAGTCCGAAGACATTATTCCAAAGGCCGCCTTGGAGTCCCCGGTGGCGCCCTTGGTCGTCTCCCCTCCAGTGGGTTCTCCCCCTGCGGCGCCGCGTTCCAGGTGGCATTCTGACTAGGGGTCCCCCAAGGTGAAACAGTGCAAAAAGAAGGAGGCCTCAAAGTCGCTGTCTGGGGCCCCTGACAAGTGCGAGCGCTGCCGCACCCGGTTGCTTAGCCCGCTTCGGTGTTCCCTAGAGTTAGACAAGGAGCAGCCCCGCACGGTACCTCGCAGAGAAATGGAGGCCTCCGACGAAGGCGCCCAGTCTCCTGAGGGTCGTCCCAGTGAGGACCTCCTTGACGTCCGATCCGGTGACCCTGGTATTGGCGTCCCAGGGCCCCACACCCTTGTGGGAGTCCCATATGCTAGTGCTCGAACACAGCGTTTCTGCGTTCATTGCTTCCCAGCAGGTGCTCACAATCAGCTTCACTGACTTGCACCCAGAGACTGCGGGTCCCTCGTGTGGGACACCCAAATCCGTCCAGGAAACCCCCGAGAGCCACGGGCCTCGTGAGGGTCCTCGACGTCAGTCTCTCTCGCCCTCCCATTCATCGGAGGCAAGATCGTCCAGGGCCTCCGGCTCCAGGCCATCGGACAAGACGACCCGCCCGGCTCAGATCCCTCGACCTACGTTTCGGACTGGGAATCCGATGGGGACACCTCCCCGGAGACCTGCACCCACCGGGATCTCCCGTCGGACCCTTCGAAGCCTGGTCTCCAGCGACATTCACCACCTGAGAACACCTCCTTTTTGGTGTTTATCCGGGACATGGCTCAGGCCCTCAACCTGGTCACCCAGGCCAAGGAGGACCCTCGTGCTGAAGAACTCGATATTCTTCAGTACGAGGCCCCACCCAGGGAATCCCTCACTGTGCTGGTGATGCCGATTCTATCTCGGCTATTGCTCTGCATGTGGGAGGCCCCAGCCTCAGTTCACATTGTGAGCAAGCGCCTTGACACAATGCACAAGGTGCAGTGTGGGCCAGGCTTCCGAAAAACCCAGCTCCCACACACCTTGATGGTGGTGGAATCAGCCATGCAGAAGCAGAAGAGCCCGAAATCTCACTCATTGGTGCTACCTGGCCGGGAGTCGAGAGCCCTTGATGCCCTGGTCCGCAAGGCCTATCAAGGTTCCATGCTTTCCTGTCGCATCCAGGCTTACCAATTGTATACTGGTATGTTCCTATGCTACTTGGCGAAGGAACTCGGGGGTTTTTCTGTGGGTCTCGCAGGGGAGCCCCTGGACAGGTTCCGCACTCTGCTAAAATCCGTGGCTGACTGTTCTAAATACATATCTCGAGCCTCCTATGATGGCTTTGAGATATCGACTTGGGGTGGCAGCTGTGGGCATTGGGGCTCGCCGCCAGGCATGGCTCCAATCCACTGATTTGGAGCAATGGGTGCAAGAGAATTTATTTATTTATTTATTTATTTCTTCTATACCGTGCTATTCACATCAGTGCGGTGTACATCAAACAAAACCATATACATTGCAGGCTTGCTGCAATGCATTCACAGTTGAACAGGGAATATAACTTGGATGCATATGGGGTAATTATCTACAGTTATATACATTGTTGAGTATCTACAGTTATTTACATTGTTGAGTATCTCTCCCTATAGAACCTACACCGAGTAGTATTTTGTGAATAGATAGTGCTTCAGATCCTTCCTGAATTGGGTTAGGTTGGTGAGGGCCCTCATGTCTGAGGGTAGGGCATTCCAAGCTCTGGGGGCATAGATGCTAAAGGCTCTATTAGATGTTGCCTTTGTGCATCTCGTTGTTTCTTTCAGGACTGTGAGGGTGTTCATCACTGTGGAGAAGCTCCTGGGCGTGCTCTGTCTCAGTGAAAAACTGTTTGGGAAACCGTTGGAGGAGAAGGTTTTGGAGATCGAGACTGAGTTTGTTACCAGGACCCATCTCTCCCGCAAGACCTCGACACTGCCTTGGAAGAAGCAGCCAGCCAATAAACCCTTCTTCCCCAGGAAAGGCCTCCAGTATCTCGGTTATCTCCCATACCCGGCTACCCCCACGCCAGCTACCCTGACTCAGGGAAAGCCTGGACAGGGGCACCGCAGACCAAAGGGCCCAAAGACCTAAACGCTGGCTCCCCCATAGCCCACTCAGGGGTTTTGATGCCAGCGGCATGGCCCCTCGCCTTCTGGTGATGCAGCAGCCAGTGGCGGGACTTCTGTCCTGTTTCGCCCCATTGTGGGCGCTCATCACCTCAGACACTTGGGTCCTACAGGTTTTCTGTGAGGGCTATCACCTTCATTTCGACAGGCTCCCTCCACCTTTCTCCCCGGCGGAGCCTCCTTAACTCCCCGGCGGAGCCTCCTTAACTCCCCGCGCACCAGCTTCTGCTGCAGCGGGAATTACACTCTCTCCTTGCCCGATGGGCAGTCGAGAAGGTCCCTTCCCACCTTCGAGGTCGGGGCTTTTATTCCCGGTACTTCCTCATCCCGAAGAAGACCGGGGGGGGGAGGTTCTGCGGCCCATCCTCAACCTCTGCAAACTAAACAAGTTCCTGGTGCTGGAGAAGTTCAAGATGTTAGCTCTTGGCGTGCTGCTGCCCTTCCTCCAGCAGGGCAACTGGCTATGCTCTTTGGATCTGAAGGATGCTTACGCCCATATCTTGATCCACCCCCAACACAGGCAGAACCTGCGTTTCAGGGTGCAGGGAGACCACTTCCAGTACAGAGTGCTCCCCTTCGGCCTCGCGTCCACACCATGGGTTTTCATGAAGTGCCTCGTCGTGGCTGCCGCTCACCTGCAGCGCAGGGGCGTGCTGGTGTTTCCCTCCCTCGACGACTGGCTCGTTACGGGTTCCTCCATCGAGGAGGCCCGGCAAGCGATGTCGTGCACTGTCCTCCTCTTGGAGAACTTGGGGTTCTTGGTCAACTTCCCAAAGTCTCATCTCGAGCCATTGCAGGCTCTCGAGTTCATCGGGGCGTGCCTCAATACTCAGCAGGCCTTGGTCTTTTTGCCGGAGGATCATTCCACCTGCCTCCAAGCTCTGGCGGCTCGCATCTAAAACGCTGACCAGGTCACCGCTAGTTTCATGCTACGTCTCCTGGGCCACATGGCCTCGGCCATGCATGTGGTTCCCTACTCTCAGCTGCACATGCAGACAGCTCATTGGTGTCTCAGTGCCCAATGGAGCCAGTCCCTCGGACACCTCAGGGACTCCGTCAGCATTCTCCCTGACCTCCGCTTGTCCCTGAACTGGTGGCAGAACCCCCGCAACCTCCTGTGGGGATCAACCATTCAGACCCCACAGCACGATGTGGTACTGACTACAGATGCTTCTCTGTTAGGGTGGAGAGCCCATTGCGGGGCTCTCTGCACGCAAGGGCAATGTTCACCCATAGAGGCTCATCAGCATATAAACCTGCTCGAGCTCCAGGCTATCCAGTAGGCCCTGAAGGCTTTCGTCGATCACCTCAGCAGGAAGTCAGTTCTAGTGCAGACTGACAACTGTGTAGCAATGTTCTACATCAACAAAGAGGGGGTCATGGGGTCGCGCTCCCTCTGCAGGGAAGCAGTACTCATCTGCTCTTTCACCGCCTGACAGAGGATATCCCTCAGGACAGCGTACCTCCTGGGTCAGGAGAATGGTCTGGTGGACAGACTCAGCAGAATCCTTTGCCCCCACGAGTGACAACTGGATCCCAAAGTGGCAGGCCAGCTGTTTCTCCGCTGGGGCACTCCAGCGATAGACCTCTTCGCCAGCCCTCAGAACACGCAGCTCCCTCGCTTTTGCGGCCTGGTACCGCATCCGGACAGCGAGGGCCCCGATGCATTCCTCCTGGACTGGTCCTCCAGTCTCCTATATGCATCCCCTCCTTTTCCCGTCATTGCGAGGACTCTGTTCAAGGTTGAATGGGACTGGGCATCGTTAATCCTTGTGGGCATCGTTAATCCTTGTGCCCCCTCATGGCCTTGGCAGCCTTGGTTCCCGCTCCTGCTCCAGCTATCGACTGAACCTCCATTTCCCCTGGGCTCGGCCAGGGACCTGCTAATGCAGGAAGACAGTCAGGTTCTCCACTCAAACCTAACCTTTCTATCCCTCATGGCCTGGTGGCTGAACGGATCTCTCTAGCCTCTTTGGCCCTTCCCGAGGAGGTTGAGGAAATCCTTCTTGCCTCGAGAAAGGACTCCACTAGGCGGGTTTACACCTTTAAGTGGAAACGCTTTTCCAGCTGGTGCTCAGAACATCAGATTGACCCCTTCTCATGCCTGGTTCGGTGGGTTCTCCAGTACCTTCTTCACCTCTCGAGGGAAGGATTGAAGTCAAAATTTGTCAGAGTTCATTTGAGCACCATATCAGCTAATCATCTCCCTATCGAGGGAATACTTCTCTCAGGGCAGCCGTTAGTCTCCCGCTTCATGCGGGGCCTTCTCCTATCCTGTAATGGTTGATATGGAAGGACAGACTAGATAGGCCATGTGATCTTTTTCTGTCACATTTTTCTATATTAACTCCCAAATAGCCGACACTCCCCTTAACCTATCTGAACGATAGTTCCCTCTGGATCACTGCCTGGCAGTTCATTTCTAGAGAGCTATTGAGAATTTTGGACTTGGTGGCATTCATCTTAAACCCAGCCACTTGTCCATATTCCTCAAGAGTTTTTATAATTTCCCTGGGTTTTGTCAGTGAGAAGAGTTCATCATCCACAAAAAGGGATAGCTTATATTCCTTCTTCCCCTTGAAGAATGGTCTAGAATTTGGCAGCTGGGATTTAATGTTAAAAAATGTAAGGGGGCTGCAGCAATCCAAGGGAGCAATATAGTATAGGGGGTGAAGTACTTTTGTCCACTAAAGAAGAGCGGGACCTAGGCGTGGTTGTGTCTGATGATCTTAAAGTAGCTAAACAGGTAGAAAAGGCGACGGCAAAAGCTAGAAGGATGCTTGGGTGCATACGGAGAGGAATGGCTAGCAGAAAAAAGGAGGTGATAGTGCCTCTGTATAAGTCTTTGG
The DNA here is from genome assembly GCA_033557465.1 of Ichthyophis bannanicus. Lineage (NCBI taxonomy): Eukaryota > Metazoa > Chordata > Amphibia > Gymnophiona > Ichthyophiidae > Ichthyophis > Ichthyophis bannanicus. The sequence goes on from CM066037.1 coordinate 206,210,657, forward strand.
AATATAGTGTGCAATTCTGGAGACCGCACCATCAAAAGGATATAAACAGGATGGAGTCAGTAGAGAGGGTGGCTACTAAAATGGTTAGTAGTCTTCATTATAAAGCATATGAGGACAGACTTAAGGATCTTAATATGTACACTTTAGAACATAGGTTTTCAACCCAGTCCTCGGGGAACCCTAGGCCAGTCAGGTTTTCAGGATTCCCACAATGAATATGCATAAGATAGATTTGCATACAGTGAAGGCAGAACATGCAAATCTTTCTCATGCATATTCATTCTGGGAATCCTGAAAACCTGACTGGCCTAGGGTTCCCCGAGGACTGAGTTGAAAACCCCTGCCTTAGAGGAAAGGCAGGATAGGGGTGATATGATAGAGATGTTTAAATACCTCTATGGCATAAATGTACAGGGGAGAGCCTCTTTCAATTGAAAGCAAGTTCTGCTACGAGGGGACATGGGATGAGGGTGAAGGGGGATAGAGTCAGGAGTGATATGCGGAAATATTTCTTTACGGAAAGAGTGGGGGATCCGTGGAATAGTCTCCCAGTGGAGGTGGTAGAGATGAGGACAGTATCTGAATTCAAAATAGCATGGGACAACACAGAGGATCTCTAAAGGAAAAAAGGGGACTGTTGTAGTTGATATGGAAGGACAGACTAGATAGGCCATGTGGTCTTTTTCTCTCGCCATATTTCTATGTTTATATGTTTACTCCCTTAATGTATTTATTCTCACGTACCTTTTGCGCTAAGGGTTCCATGGCTAATACCAAAAGTAGTGGTAAAAGAGGGCATCCTTGACGACTACCTTTAAAGGGCTTAAAGGCCTTTGAATACCCTCCATTCACCTGCCAATGGTTTTTTTGTATAAAATATTTACCCACTTAAGGAAGTCACCTCCTATTCCCATACTCTGTGGAGTCTGCATTTAGAAGGGCCAATACACTTTGTCAAAGGCCTTCTTGGCATCTATCGCTAGTAGTATCATATCTTCTTTCTCTTTCTTACTTTTCCAAATTAGATTGAGGACTTTACGGATATTGTCGGATGCCTGCCTGCCAGGTATATATCCCGATTGGTTTGGATGTACTAATTTAGGCATCACTCTAAGCAGCCTGTTTGCCAGGACTGTTGTGAATAACTTTAGGTCTGACCCTAAGTGTGAAATCTGGCGATATGAGCCACATTGCGAGGGATTTCCCTTCTTTGAGTAGTATCGTGATCCCCGCCAGTCACTTAGTTTCCGGCATCTCTTCTTGCTCTGTAAAAGAGTTATACATTTGGGTCATGGATTCCGCTATCACTTCCCCGAATGCTTTGTAGAACTTGTTAGAAAAACCCATCCAATCCTGGGGCTTTACTGGATGGAATACCCTAATCACCTCTAAAACTTCTTGCACTTCAATTGGCTGGGATAGCATTAATCTCTCAGATTCTGAGAGTTGGGTTTTCCCCTAAATACCGTTCTATTTGTGCTATGGGAGCCTCTGTCTCGGGAGTGTATAATTCCTTATAATATTCCACAAAGCATTCACTAATTGCCTCGTTCCCCCCCAAGTATGTCACCTTTTTTATCTTTAATCTTCAAAATCTGGTTTTTATGTTGACGTTTTTTTTTATTGATGGCCAGCATCCGACTAGCTTTATTACAAAATTCAAAACTATGTTGTTGCATCATTTCCAGTGCCTGCTTAGTTTCTTCCAGCTGAATTTTTTGTAACCCATGATACTCTTTACCCAGTTTTTTAATTCCCTCCCTGTCCAGTTTTTCCCTGTTTATGTTGATCCTCCAAATCCTTTAGCTCCTTTCATCTGCGGGTAATTTCATAATCTTTTTGTTTCTTTTTATATGCCCCTGTTGAAATCAATTCTCCCCATATTACCGCTTTGAGTCCTTCCCATAAAAGACCCAGTGAGCATACCCCAATATCATTAAGTTCTAAATATTCCCTAATGTCCTTTATTATCTGGTGTGTGGTTCCTCTGTCTTCTAGTAATGAGTTAAGGCACCACCTTCTACTGCTTCTATTTTCCCCTATCCCCTTAAGTATTCCCCAAACTAGAGCATGGTTTGTCCAGACCAGTTCCCCAATTCCACTGTCTTTTGCCTTTCCACACAGCATCTTGCCTATCCAGAGCATATCTATACGTGAGTAGGATTCATGTGCTGCTGAGTAGAAGGAAGAGTTCCACTTCATTCCGTTCAACGTCCTCCATGGATCAACTACCTCCATATCCGCCATTAGTTCCTTCATGGCCCGCCTGGCTTTCCCTGAGGACGTACTCGTCCCTCTAGATGTATCTGTGTGTGGTTCCAGTACCAGGTTAAAGTCACCCCCTGCTATGATGCGGCCTTCTGTAAATTCTAATATGGGCTCTTTTAACTGCCTATAAAACCCTCTCTGGTCAATGTTGGGTTCATATATATTTATAAGGGTGCATTTTTTCCCTTCCATAATTATTTTAACCATCAAGTATCTCCCTTTTATATCCCTTTTGACTTTCCCTTTGAAATTGAATTCTCTCGGACACCAGAATTGCGACCCCCTTTTTTCTTTTCAATTCTATTTGAGACAAAATATCTATTTGGAAATCGTGGGCTATTCACTAGCTTTTCATATAGCTTTTCATATATAAAGCTTATTTCACAGCCCAACTTTTCTAGCTCTTTAAACATTAATTGACGTTTTTTTTGGAGCATTCAAACCCTTTACATTCAGAGTTGCTATGTTAAGTTCCCCCGTTATAACTAAGTCTCCCCTTCCATAGTTCCTCTGTGCTGGTCACCACTTCACCCTCCACTCCTCTTTTCTCCTCTCTTCCCCACACCCCCCTCCCACCATCCCCCCTTCCTGACTACCCACTCCCCTCTTCACTTCTCTCAAGTCTATAGAGATGTGTTGTCACAGCCCGTTTTTTTTTCCAGTTTCAAACCTTCCTACCTCTGCATATAACAAGTTACCACATCCTCTCGCACTTTCCTCCATCAGTGCCATAAATCTTTCAGACCCCACCTATTCAACACTCTTGTCATTCTTTTGTCTTCCTCTCCCTCCAATCTCCCCCCTTTTACCCTTTATGATTACCCCCTTTTCTTTTTTTTTTACATAGACTTTATCTCCTTCTCCCCTCTTATTCTTAAAACTTATCAGGGGCATGCCTCATTGTAACCAACAGAAAAGAAAAACATATAACCAGTCTATCTTTTAATTTTCATTCTCTCTTCCCATTGTCTTCTTCTGCTTGTGTAGCCTTTTTTCCCCTCCAGAAATGTGGGACAACCCCATGCTTCGCTTGCTTTCAGAAGATCTCGTCTTGGCCTGTCCCTCTTCTCCACTGGAAAGTCGCAACCATCCTGCCATCTGCATTGCTTTGATAGCTATCTCTGGGGATCTTGCTGTTATAGATATCCCCTCAATTGTAAATTGTAATCCTGCTGGGAAAATCCATCGATAGCGCACCTGTTCCTCCCTGAGATGCTATGCGACTGCACGGAAGGCCCTGCGTTTTTGTAAGGTGATTAATGATAAATCTCCAGAAATTTCAATATCCTGCCCCTTGTAATTGATCTTCCCTTTTTTGCATACTTCAGTTAGAATAGTCTCCTTGGAGGAAAACTCATGAAGACAGGGAACAGTGTCCCTCGTCTCCCCTCTCGGCATGGCCCTAGCGCTCGGTGTGCTTTTTCAATTTTAAAGCACATTTCTGTCTCTGATATTCCTGCGGCGTGTACAACCGCTCGGCATATGCTCTCCGTTATTTTTTTTGCAGGCAGTCTTATCCTCAGCCTCTGGGAGCCCCCTTATATGCAAGTTTGCTCTTCTGGACCTGTTTTCTAGGTCCTCGACTTTAGAGAGGAGCTCTTCATGCATACTTTGAAATCTGCTGTTTTCCTATGATACGGTTTGTAACTGGTTGGTGCATTCTTCCATCCTGGTTTCTGTATCTTCCACTCATTGTCCCAATTCATTTAAATCTTGCACCTCCTGAAATGTCCTGATGTAGGGTGGAGAACCAACCTTTTTAAGTCCTCTCTCAACTGTTGCCCTTCACTGGTTGTTTCTGTGCGGGTCTCCACTGTTTGACGCTTCATTTCTTTATTGTTTGTAGTGATCACTGCCATTTTAGCTTTCCCTGTTGCGGCTTCACTCCCATTTTTAAAAGTGAAAGCTTTGAGGTCTGGGGTTGCGTTCCTCATCGCCATCCATGGGGGGGGGGGGGGGTTCTGATTATGGCACACTCTTTGTTTACCTCTTTTGTTCTCTTACTGTGCTTTTATGTAGGTAAGTGCTTTCACCTGGCCATGGAGCTGTATGCTTATGCTGCCATACCAGCGGTGACATCACTTCCCCCTCCTAAAACTTGGAATTTTAATATGAACAAATGCCAAGTAAAACCATTGTACTAAGGGATAGCACAGTCAGCATATAAACACATACAAATTGGAAGAAGTGATGTCATGAGTAGCTGGTGGCGGTCTAGTCTTTAGGCTCCCGTTGGAGTGCTACTAAAAGAGCAATTATAAGTGTACTTCATTTGAGTTTGTAGCCTGGAGTCCTGGCTGAAAGTTAGAGAAAGTGGTGTGATGTCAGAAAGCATATGGAGAAATTTAAATCCTCTTATGTGAGTAAGGATTGGGTGCAGTATGGCCATCAGCAAGTGAATTGGAGGAAGAGCAGTAGCATGCTGAGAAACCTTGCACCCATGCATACATATGGCATTGGCTACAGGACCTGTGACGAGACTTGTCCTCAGTAAAAGCCGAAGTAAGATATGCTATGGCAGCTATACAGCAAGACATCCAAGATCTGGGACAGCAGATTGAAGAGGTAGAACAGCACATGAACAGACAAGCAGAGGCAGCCACAGAAATGCATGGGATGGTAAGCTTCCTGCAGAAGGAGCATGAAGTACTAAGGATAAGATAGAGGACCTTGAGAATAGGTCACATCAGTGCAATATTTGTGTCAGGGGTGTGCCACAGACTGAAAAGTCTAAAAAAAAAATTGGCACAGTGATCGAGGACATATGCAGTTTTCTTTTGCATGTGGGTGGTGGGGAAGGCCCAGTGCAGGAAGTGGGCCCAGAGCACATGCAACATCCATTGCAGGCCTTCCCTGGTAATAAACCCCAGGATATAGTGGCCTGTCTCTCACGGTATGGTACAAGGAGGCAATTATGAAAGCGGTGAGCAAAAGAGACAGTTTTAAATGAGATAATTGTGACATTGAGATACCAGGACTTAGCGTCAGTGACCTTACAGTGGAGATAGGAGCTCAAGGAAGTGACCAGCTACTTGATAAAGGAGCAAATCCAATATAGATGTCTGTTTCCCTTTAGTCTACAGTTTGAAATTAATGGTGTCACCAAAAGAGGGCATATAGCAGATGACATGGCGTGAGATGAGCAGGAAACCTAATTTGCTGCAGGGTAAGCCATCGGGACCTGCTTATGGGAAGCATCTGTTGGAGCAACCACACTGGCAGCACATACTGGCTAAGGGACAGTGGCTTCATTGACTTTCTAAAGAAGGTAACAAAGTTGCTAGCCTGGAAGTGCTGGAGAAGGAAAAATGAGGAGCAGCCTAAGCAAAGACTTTAATGTGGACAGTTAAGAGCTGGATTAGAGAAGGGTGGATGATGCTGTAAAAATGATTATGATGAAGGGCGAGGCGGGGTAACATGATATAGCATAAAAAAAGAAGTTAAAATTGGTTTTGATATGAGTGCATGTATGATTGAAAACATGGGAGCGATGCTTGGATAAAGTGGGACTGCTTGGACCAATTGCACTAGGACAGGGGTCGGCAACCCGCGGCTCCGGAGCCGCATGCGGCTCTTTCTCACCTTTGCCGCGGCTCCGGAGCACACTGCCCGCCCGGTGACAGGCAATAGTGTTGTAAGATGTATTTAAACGTGGCGTTATGGGCTCCCTCCATGTCAGCTCCCTCCCTTCTTCTGCAGCCGCGCCTCTAAAGGAAGTTTTGGAGGCGGGACAATGCTGCACGGAGCCCGTCAAGACAGGAAGGGCTCCGAGATGATTTTAAAAGCACAGCCGCGGTTCCCTAAGAGGCAGGGAGCCGCGGCTGCAGAAGAAGGGAGGGAGCTGACATGGAGGGAGGGAGCAGATATGGATGGATGAAGGGAGGGGGGCTGACATGGAGGGAGGGAGCTGATATGGATGGAGGGAGGTGGGCTGACATGGAGGGAGGGGGGCTGACAGGGATGGATGGAGGGAGGGGGGCTGACATGGAGGGAGGGAGCTGATATGGATGGAGGGAGGGGGGCTGCCATGGAGGGAGGGAGGGGGCTGACATGGAGGGAGGGAGCTGATATGGATGGAGGGAGGGGGGCTGACATGGAGGGATGGAGGGGGCTGACATGGAGGGAGGGAGCTGATATGGATGGAGGGAGGGGGGCTGACATGGAGGGATGGAGGGGGCTGACATGGAGGGAGGGAGCTGATATGGATGGAGGGAGGGGGGATGAAATGGAGGGATGGAGGGGGATAACATGGAGGGATTGGGGAGGCGGCGGGCTGACATGGAGGGAGGGAGCTTCCTGGATGGCGGGCGGGCGGGGGCTGACATGGAGGGATGGAGCACTGGTAATGGGGTTGAGGGGACTAGCACTGGAAATGAGCTGATTAGGGGAGGCTAGGACTGGTAATGAGCTGATGGGGGGTAGGACTGGTATTGGGCTGATTAGGGGAGGCTAGCACTGGTAATGGGGTTGAGGGGGGATTAGCACTGGAAGCGAGCTGATTGGGGGGCTTTGACTGGGCATGGGCTGATTGTGGGGAGGGGAGGATAGAGCTGCTGGCCCTTGAAGATAACTGGGGGCTAAGGCTACAAATGGGCTGATATGAGGGGATGGGAGAATGGAACTGGATCGGAGAGGGGCTGCCATGGTATTTGTACTAGAAGGGACTGGTCAGTGGGGAAGGAGGGGGACTGGAAGGAAATGGACACCAGTGGCAATCATGGGAATGCAAGTTGACATTGGAAGGTACTGGGAGTGAGAGACTGGAAAGGGGCTGATATTGGGGAGGGTTACTGGGACTGGAAATAGGCTGATGGAAAGAAGTGAAGAAAACGAAAGAAGAGATAAGAAATGGCAGATGGACCATAGACCACAGAAAGAGAGCTAAGAGAAGACAGGAAAGCAGAAGCCTCAGATCGGGACCAGCATGATCAAAGAATAAATTGGTCAGACAACAAAGGTAGAAAAAATAATTTTATTTCATATTAGTGATTTGACTACAAAATCATCATAATTTTGAAATCAAATATTGTTACTTGTTGTTGTGATATTTTCTGGCGTATTTTTTTTGGTGTGCGAAGGAAGAGGGGTAGTCTTATACGGCGAGTATAGGCCAAACACCTATATTTTAACAGGAAAAGTAGGGGGTCGTATATAGCATTAAGGTAAGAAACAATATATGCAGTGTTAGATTTGTTTTAAATGTCGCAATGGTTTTGCGGCTCCCAGTTTTTTTTTTCCCTTCGGAAACGGGTCCAAGTGGCTCTTTATGTCTTAAAGGTTGCAGACCCCTGCACTAGGAGATGGAAGTTCAGCAGGCACTCACTTGGGGTCACTCCTTGATTGTGAGGCAGGCAGTTGAGAATTCTGCCAATTTCAGTGGGGAAAGGAGGCCTTAAGAAAAGTGAGAAGGTTCTGAGGGTAGAAGGTGATCCACTACGGCTTCTGGGCTGCGAGTGGAAATGTTGAAAGAACATAAGATATGCCATACTGGGGGGGAGGAGTACCTAGTGGTTGGGGCAAGGTACTTCAGGCCGGAAGGTCAGGGGTTCAAATCCCACTAGAGGACAGCAACCTTGGGCCGGAAGGACTGGGGTTTCTAGTCCCACAGATGCTCCTTGTGGTCTTGGGCAAGCCACTTAACCCTCCATAGCCCATGTTCCCTGTAAGTATTAGTGTATGTGTCTCATATCCCCGCGTGTTAAATGTATCCCCCAATTGTGTTGTGACCGCTTTGATTGAAGGATAAGGCGGTATACAAAAACTGTCTAAATAAAAATAATTAAATAAATACTGGGTCAGACCAAGGTCCATCACTGTTTCCAGCAGTGGCCAATCTAGGTCATAAGTACCTAGCAGTCTCCCCAAAAGACACAGGTTCCTCAGTGCTTGTATTGGGTCAAGCAGTGATATCCTGGGTCCCTTTTAATAATAGTTTATGGACATTTCCTCCAGGAACTTGTCCAAACCTTTTTTAAACCCAGCTACACTAACAGCTTTTACTACATCCTCCAGTAACAAATTCCAGAGTTTGATTACTCGTTGATTGAAAAAAAATGTTTTCTCTTATTGGTCTTAAATAGGTTACCCTGCAGCTTCGTTGCATGTCCCCTAGTCTTTTTATATTCTGATGATGTAAACAATCGATCTATATTTAAGTTCCTCTATCATATCTCCCCTCAGCCGTCTTTTCCAGGTTGAAGAGCCCTAACCGTTTTAGCCTCTCTTCATAGGAGTATCCTTCCACCCCCTTTACCATTTTGGTGGCTCTTCTCTGTACCTTTTCTAATAATACTATATCCTTTTAAAGATATGGCAACCAGAATTGCACACAATATTCAAGGTGCAGTCGCACCATGGAACGATACAGAGGCATTATAATATCCTTTGTTTTATTTTCCATTCCTTCCCTATGATACCTAGCATTCAATTTCCTCTCTTGGCCACCGCTGCACACTTGACGGAGGGTTTTAACATGTTATCCACGATGATGTCTAAATCTTTTTCCTGGGTGGTGGTTCCCAACGTGGAACCTTGCATTGTGTAACCATAGTATGGGTTGTTCTTTCCTAGGTGCATAACTTTGCACTTGTCCACATTAAATTTCATCTGCCATTTGGATACCCAGTCTTCCAATTTATCAAGATCCTCTTGCAATTTTCCACAATCCTCTTTGGTTTTAACAACTTTAAATAGTTTTGTGTCATCTGCAAGTTTCATAACCTCACTCGTTATTCCCTTTTCCAGGTCATTTATGAATATGTCAAAAAAGCAGCGGACCCAGCACAGATCCTGGGGTACTCCACTATTGACCTGTTTCCATTGGGAAAACTGGCCATTTAGCCCTACCCTCTGCTTTCTATCTTTTAACCAGTTCCTTATCTACAATAGTACACTGCCTCCTATCCCATGACTTTTTAGTTTTGCCAAAAGTCTCTGATGAGGGACCTTGTCAAAGTCTTTCTGAAAGTCCATATACACTATATCAAATGACTCACCTTTGTCTACATGTTTATTCACACCTTCAAAAAGACATAACAGATTAGTAAGACATCATCTTCTTTGTCTAAAGCCATGTTGGCTGTCTCCCATTAAGTCATGACTATCTACATGTTGAGTTATTTTGTTCTTTATGATAGTTTCTACCAGTTTTCCCGGTACTGACATCAGGCTCACCGGTGTGTAGTTTCCCGGATCACCCCTGGAATCCTTTTTAAAAACTGGCGTTACATTGGCGATCCTCCAATCTTCAGGTATTACAGATGATTTTAATGATAGTTCACAGATTACTAATAGCAGGTCTGCAGTCTCATATTTCAGTTCTTTCAACACCCTTCAATGTATACCATCCGGTCCAGGTGATTTGCTACTCTTCAGTTTATCAAATAGTTGTAATACATCTTCCCGGTGTATCGATATTTCTTTCAATTCTTCTGCAGTACCACCTTTAAATACCACTTCAGTCATGGCTAACATCCCTACATCTTCCTCAGTAAAGACCAAAGCAAAGAATTCATTCAGTCTCTCCGCTATGGTCTTGTCCCCTCTTATTGCCCTTTTTACCCCTCTATCATCTAATGGTCCAACTGACTCTCTTCACAGGTTTTCTGCTACAAGTGTACTTGAAAAAGTCTTTATTACACATTTTTGCTTCCACAGTAAGTTTCTTCTCAAATTCTCTCTTTGTCTGCCTTATCAATGCCTTGCATTTAACTTGCCAGGGCTTGTACGGTTTCCCGTTTTTGTCATTTGGCTTTTTTTTCCATTTCCCAAAAGATGCTTTTTTGGCAAGCCTCTCTGACCTCACCTTTAAACCATGCTGGCAGTTTTTTGGACTTCCTTCCACTTTTCTTAAAGTGTGGTATACTGCTGGCCTGGGTTTCCAAAATAGTATTTTTAAACAATACCCAAGCTTGATGTAAGTCTTTAACCTTTGCAACTGCTCCTTTTAGTTTTTTCTTAACTATTTTCCTCATTTTATCATAGTCTCCCTTTTGAAAGTTAAAAGGTAGTACTGTGGATTTCCTTACCATCCCTCCTCCATTAATTAAATCAAATGAGATCATGCTATGATCACTATTGCAAAGTGGCCCTAACACCCTTATCTCTTGTACCAGATCTGGTGTTCCACTAAGGAATGTCCAAAATGGCTTCCCCTCTGTTCGGTTCATGAACCAGCTGCTCCAAGAAGCAGTCATTTATTTCATCTAGAAACTTTATCTTTCTAGCATGTCCTGCTGTGACACTGACCACGTCAATACCGGGGTAATTGAAATCACCCATTATTACTTTTCTGTAACTTTTGTTAGCTTCCCTAAAATTTTGAGCATTTCATCATCCATTTGTTCATTCTGGCCAGGCGGTCGATAGTAAACCCCCACTGCCATAGCCTTCCCCTTTTTATATGGAATTTCAATCCATAGAGATTCTACAGCGAATTTTGTTTGTACGCAGGTATCACGGTGTCCCACTGGTTGTCCTCCTTCCACCATGTCTCTGAGATACTAATCATATCTAACTTCTCAATTAGTGCTATATATTCTAACTCTCCCATCTTATTTTTTAGACTCCTAGCATTTGCATACAAGCATTTTAGAGACTGTATTTTATTTATATTAATCTGGTTATCTGTAGGCAGGTGTAGTTTGGAATCTTTAAGCTCTCTCTGCTCTGTACTCAAGGGCATTTGGGCTACCTTTGTCTTTATTGGAACCTCTCTACTGATGTGCCCTAACTTCATTCTTTTGTTAGTATCCTTCAAGTATACATTGTTCCGAACCATGCGCTCTTGGGCAACTGTCGGCTGTCCCCTATTATCTAGTTTAAAAGCTGCTCTATCTCCTTTTTAAAGGTTAATGCCAGCAGCCTGGTTCCATCCCGGTTAATGTGAAGCCCATCCCTTCAGAAGAGCCCCCTCCTTTCCCCAGAATGTTCCCCAGTTACTAACAAATTCAAACTCCTCATCCTTGCACCATATTCTCATCCATGCATTGAGACTCCAGACCTCTGCCTGCCTTTTGGGTTCTGTGCCTGGAACGGGAAGCATTTCGGAGAACACTACCCTGGAAGTTCTGGATTTCAACTTCCTACCTAAAAGCCTAAATTTAGCCTCCAGAACTTCCCTTCCACATTTTCCTATGTCATTGGTACCGACATGTACCGAGACAGCAGATTCCTCCCCAGCACTATCTAAGACCTTGTCTAGGTGGCGCGTGAGGTCTGCTACCTTTGCACCAGCCAGGCATGTTACCAGGTGATCCTCATGTCCACCAGCCACCCAGCTATCTACATGCCTAATGATCGACTCACCAACTGTAATGGCTGTCCTAACCATTCCGTCATGGGCACATGGCCCTGGAGAAACATCCTCTGTGCGAGAGGGTTTTACATGACCTGGAGGACAGGTCCTAGCTATAGGATCACTTCCTGCCACACCAAGGTGATGCTCTCCTGTCACGTGACCTCTCTCCTCCATGGCAACAGGGATGCTGCCAGACTGGAGGTGGGATTTCAGGACTATATCCCTGTAGGTCTCCTCTATGTACCTCTCTGTCTTCCTTATTTCTTCCAAGACAGCTACTCTTGCCTCCAGAGATCGGACTCGTTCCCTGAGATCAAAGAGCTCCTTGCACCTTGTGCACACGTAAGACCCCTCACCAACTGGGAGAAAATCATACATGTGACACTCAATGCATAAGATTGGAAAGCCCCCATCTCGCTGCTGGACTACTGTCTGCATCTTAGTTTTAAGGTTGTGTTTAGATATTTAAGTTCTTTATTTACTAAGAGTTGCTAGGGATACTTATACTAATAAATCTATTCCTAATATATTTAAAATTATCAAAATCCATACTGTTGCTCATCTATTGTGGCTGTCATAGCTATTAAATCCTGGAGTTGACATTGAACCGCTTTCTCAATAACCTTTGCTACAAATGGGATGCTTGAAATCTGTCTATATGCGGCAGGATCATCTTTGTTTTGAGTCTTGTTTTTTAATATGGGATGGATAACTGATCTTTTAAGTGCGCTTGGCCTAATTCCTTGCCGTAGTGATTGGTTTACTATATTTAAAAGGAAGGGGCAATTTCAGATTTTGTCGCTTTAATCCATGCTACTGGACATGGATCTAGTGGGGATGTTGTTGTATTGATATTTGAAATTATATCTATAATTTGTCTTGTGTTGATGGTGTGAAAAGTAGGCCAACTGTTGGTATTGACAGGGTCTAATAACAGCAGGGGGATGCCAGATGAGTCCTTGGGCATTAGCTTACTCACTTAGTAATCTGCTAGTACTTTGGGATGGATTTGGATTTTGTATGGAGCATCTTGAGGAGGTTTGGTAATCATTTTTACAAGTTCAAAAAGTTTGATGGCGTTATTTAGTACTCTTGAGCGGTGGTTCTTTTTTGTGATGTATATTGCATCTTTGTAAGTGATAAGTGTTGTCATGTAAAGAGTTTTGTTTTCCGTAGTCTTTTTAAATCTCCATTTACGCTCCATTTTTCTGAGCTCTTTTTTTATCCTGGCTAATTCTGGAGTTGTACCATTTTTCAGTGTTTTTTCGTGGAGGTTTTGGGGATTTCTGTGTTGGCTTGGCAGATTTGGCAGTTGATGTGTTCCAATTTGTTAGAAGTTCATCAAGGTCGGTTTGGGAAGAGTTAAGTTGTGTTATCATCGGTTTTAAGAATGTGTCTCTAACAAACGGTCTAAATCTAGTTATTTGTTGGGGGTTCGATTGAGAGGTATGGGCCGGGTGGCTTGTTGGTAATTTAAATGTAAAATGGATCAGAAAGTAATCCGACCAAGGGACCTGTGTAATCTTAGGGGGGGGGGGTTAAAGTTGAATGGTCTGTTATAGTCCATGAAAGAAACACCATGGCCTGATGGCCATGAATGATTCCAAAGACTTCAGCAAGGCCCTGTTCTTCACAGAAACCTATGAACAAACAGACAACCAACAAACTCTACCCGAACAGTAATGCAACTACCTCAATGCAACTACCTCCACCATCTCAATACCCACCCCAACTAGACCTATAAATTCAAGGTATAATATTGTTAAGTACCCTCATGTTAAATGTAACCCTTCAATTGTGATGTGACCACTTTGATTGTATGATAAGATGGTATACAAATCTGTCTAAATAAATAATGTACTTTGTTCACCTGTAGTTTAATTAATGTCAGGTCCTTAATGTATGGTGATGAGAATAGACAGTTGCGCCTGAGAGTGAATATAGCATCTCCTTTCCTTTAAGAGGTCTAAGCACCTATAAAGCTATGATTATCAAAGGGGTGAGTGGGTGGGTGTCAGGGAGGGAGGGAGGGATAGAAGACTTATTAAAAGCTGGCTGCTTCACAGTACCCTGTCCTGTGCCTCTAAGGTAATCTGTGACCAATCTCAAGGGGGAGTCCTACAGCCCTTGCTTGGATAGAGGGAGTCTTGGGTTCTAAATTTAACCAGAAAGCTCTCTGCTGTGTTTTAAATTTAAACTGAAAACTCTTTGCTGCTACTAGGCCCTGATTGATTTAACAAATAGACTGGGTTCACAGATTAATCGGCTTTAGTCTAAAGAATTCCTTTTTCCCCCAAGATTTAGAAAAATTCCCAGAAGTAAATACAATTGCAGATCTCTCTCCAGAAGTAGCTGTCCCCTTTTGTAGTCCTTCAAGACTGAATGTAAGAGAACTAAAATCTCTCCATAAAAGGAAATTGCTTGCTCAGGGGCTGCAAATAATTTTGAGCTGGCAAATAGTTTTCTTGCACGAAATATACCTACTGCCAAAATAGGAAGGGTAGGTACAATACAAAGCATATACCCATATTACTTCAGTGCTTATGGGGAAAAAAGGAAGAAGGCTGGGGTAGTGAACCTGATTAGGGAGAATGTGCCCTTCCATGCATTAGGGATGGAAAAGAGTCCAACAAAGAAGCACTACTCCAAACAACAAGAGTCCAGTCCAGGCGTGATCAACCAAGGAAACACCTTTATTAACAGTTCTTGTCAGGGGCACAGTACAAACTTCAAAGGGGTGTCGCATCCAAACCTTTACCCAACTCAGGCCGTGTTTCGGCTATGCCTTCCTCAGGGATTTATTTGGCTTTACTAAATTCATAAATACAAAATAAACAAATTAAAACATGGAGAGTAAACCAATACAATATACATATTTGTACAAAACCAATCAAATGTCCTAAGACATATAAAATTATATGTTCACCTAAAAGACACTACCCTCACTTGGTTTGCAGTTTGTCATGCTGTGAGTTCTATGAACAAGTACAAGCTGAAATTGACAGAACATGCAAACAGGGTATCCTGATAGTCATGAGTGACTGGAACACAAACGTTGGCAACAAAGAAGGCAAAGTGGTTGGAAAATATGAACTTGGCAACAGAAACGAAGCTGGAGAAGACTGATAGAATTCTGCAAGACCAGTGATCTATTCATCTCAAATACATTCTTCCAGCAACACAAGTGCCAAATGTACATGTGGACTTCGCCCAGTGGATTGTACAGAAATCAAATTGACTACATCTGTGGAAGACAACGATGGAAAAGCTCGATAACATCAACAAAGACAAAACCTGGAGCTGACTGTGGTACAGATCACCAACTACTAGTATGAAAACTCAAGCTAAAGTTGAAAAAGAGCAAGCCATTCATGAATGCAGCAAAATATGACCTTGAGAATATACCACTGGAATTTAAAGACTGCCTGAGAAATCGATTTGCTGCTTTAGATACAAATGACAGAGATCCAGAAGAGTTATGGGATGCATCAAGAAGATTATATTGGAAGAAAGCAGTAAGTCGCTACGAAAGGTGAAAAAGCAAAAACGGCCAAAATGGATGACTTAGGAAACTCTTTATTGTCCAGAAATGCAGAGAAGTTAAAGCCAGAGGAGAAAGAGAGGCAATCACAGAACTCAGCAGAGATTTCCAACATGCATCAAGACAAGACAAGGAGAACTGCTACAATGACGCATGCAAGGAAATAGAAACAGAAGCTATTAAAGGAAGAACAAGATCGGCTTTTCTAAAGCTGCGAGAGTTAAAGAAAAAATTCTAGCCTCAATTGGAATGCTACAAGATGCTCAAGGATCCATGTTGAATGATGCTGAGAAGATCAAGAAAAGGTGGAAAGAATATACAGAGTCATTATACCATAAAGATCAAGTGGACCAACAGCTGTATCAACCTATACCTTATGATCAGGAACCATTGGTAATGAAAAAAGAAGTCAAAGCAGCATTGAAAACCTTATCAAAGAACAAAGCACCGGGCATTGATGGCATTTCCATTGAGTTATTATATTAATCAGATGAAGCTGTTACCATACTTACAAGCTCTGCCAGGAAATTTGGAAGACAAAGTCATGGCCAACTGACAGGAAAAGATCTGTGGTTTTATCAATACTGAAGAAAGGTGACCCAAATGACTGGAAATTATCGCACAATCACGCTGACCCCACATGCCAGCAAGATTCTACTCAAGATCATTCAGCAGAGACTACAACCATATCTGGAACGATAACTACCTGAAGTGCAAGCAGGGTACAGGAAAGGGAGAGGAACGAGAGACATTATCGCAGATGTGAGATGGATCCTTGAAAAGACAAAAGAATACCAAAAGGATATCTATATGTGTTTTATTGACTACACTAACTGGGCCACATTAAGAAGCATGGGTATACCAGAACACCTGATCGTTCTCTTGCACGACCTTTACACTGATCAAGAAGCAACAGTTTGAATAGAACTAGGAGAAACAGAATGTTTTAAAATCAGAAAAGGTGTACGGCAAGGCTGCATACTTTCCCTCTACCTCTTTAATTTATATGCAAAACAAATCATCAGAGAAGCAGGACTGTTTGAAGACAACAGAGGTGTGAAGATTGTTGGAAGACTCATCAACAACCTTCGCTATGCTGATGATACCACATTACTGGCTGAAAGTGAAAACGATTTGAAACATTTGCTTCTCAAGATCAAGGAATATAGTCTTAAAATGGGTCTGCACCTTAATGTTAAGAAGACAAAGATCCTAACAACTGGCAAAATGAATAAGTTCATTGTTGATGGAGAAGAAATTGAAATAGTTGAAAACTTTAACCTACTTGGATCAACTATCAATAAAGAAGCAATACGTAGTCAAGAAATCCGACGATGCATTGTTCTTGGCAGAATGGCTATGAAGGACCTAGACAAGATTCACAAGAGCAGAGATGTCTCTCTCCATGCAAAGATTTGTCTTATTCAAGCCATGGCGTTTTCAATAACATCATATGAATGTGAAAGCTGGACAGTGAAATAGACAGGAAGAAAATTGATGCCTTTGAATTATGATGCTGGCGACGAATACTGTGTATGCCATGGACTGCCCAAAAAACAAACCAGTCAGTACTAGAGGAGATCAAACCTAAGCTTTCTTTAGAAGCTCAGATGACAAGACTTTGACTTTCATACTTTGGACACATCTTGCGAAAAGAGAGATCATTAGAGAAAGACATCATGCTTGGCAAGGTAGAAGGTCAACAGAAAAGAGGAACGCCAGCAATGAGATGGATCGATAAAATAACAGCAGCTGTGGGTGTCAGTCTGTCAACAGTGAGCCGCCTGACTGAAGATCGAACACAATTATGATAACTACCCAGAGGGTCCTCATGAGTCAACACTGACTTGACTGCACTTAACAACAACAACAACAAAAGACACTAAACAATAAATAAGTAAATAAACATGTAAATACATAAATAATAAATAATCACTAAAAGAAATCATCATACAAATAATAGACTGGACTGCGTTAAAAAGATATTTATGAAAACAATAATATAAATGCAAGGGATGTGACATATAAAATACTACAGAACGCCAAGGAATACATCCTTCTAAAACCAATCCCCTTCTTTTGTATCTTGCAAACTATAGAGAGAGGAAAAAACATGTTTGAGACAAAAGTATTCATTATTAAACAATATATCCAAATAGGAAAAACCGTGTCATGAAGCAGGAGTAAAAATAATCCTAAACCATAATTATCATCTTTACGGCTTTGAAAGAAACTGAAACTATCCTAAAAGGTATGTGCACCTAGATATGAACAAACTATGGAAGAATGAGATTGCAAACAGGTGAATACAATTTCATGTTACCTAAGTAAAATAAATAACTTTGGCACTATGCCTTCTTTTCGTGCGGGGGGGGGAGGGATTGGACCCGGTGTCAGCTGACCCTTCATATCATCGAATAATTAATCAAATATGAAAAACACACTCCCACTCCAGCTTCACAAAATGTGGAAAATAAAGTATGAAAAACAAGATGTAAATAAAGAAGTTAAAAATAGTTTCAGCCATTCGTCCCATGTAAACCACAAACCGGTGTGCTAATCAACAAAAGCAGCATGTGGTACGGAGAAAGATTATACATACCATTCTCCACCACATGATACACATAGTAGAATTGATGTCCTCCTGGAGGACTTGAATTGGGTTCAGCGGTTGGCGGCATTACATATCAAGTCTCTCACTTGGACAGATTGTGCTCCATTGTGGACAGAGTTTAAACAGGGGGCTAGCAGGAAGGGAGTGGATATGCTGGAGATTGAACAGTAGTTTAAGGGATGGTGAGGTGGTTTAAAGCAATTGAAGAAGCAGTGGATGAATATTTATTATACAATGATAATGGGGAAGTTGGAGATGGGATGCTATGGGATGGGCTTAAAGTAGTGATACAGGGCTGATTGTTGCCGTGGGCAGCTAGGAAGAAGCAAAGGAAGGAAGATAAGGTAAATGGATTGCTGCAGGAGATAAGGGAGTTGGAACATATCCACAAGAAAGCAGGAGCCAAAAAGGTGCTGGCCCAATTGGGGAAGGCATGAGCTGCATTAGCTGAGACACAGTTAGAATTAGTAAACTTCCAATTGCAGTGAGTTCACCATCATTGCTATGACGTTGGTAACAAAACAGGAGCTTTATTAGCTCAGAAATTAAAGATGGAGAGGCAGGGTGCAATATTACAAATAAAGGAACCTAAAGATAGATTGCTGTTTAAAACAGAGGAGATACAAAAGCAGTTTGGGGAGTACTATCAAACTTTGTATGCGGGTGAGAAGGGAATTTCAAAGATTCAAACAGAGAAGTATTTGTAAGGGGTGCAGATGGAGAAACTTCAGGAGGAGGATAAAGACAGGCTGTAAGGGGAGATAAAAGTTATTTGCCTGCTGGTGCATTCCTGAGGTTAGATGGATTTTCAACAGTTTTAGAAGACGCTGGGGCATTAGCTCTCTGCCCACACTCCAGCCCTCTCAGTATTGGGAAGGCGAGCGGGAAGGGAAGCCCCTCCCCAATCACCGCCACAAGTCCGATCAGGCCTACCGCACTCCAGCAATGATAAATGCTTTCTGCCAGGATCAGTTCCTATATTTTATATATGGGAATGTTCCTTAAAGAAGTCACAGGTGATTTAGAAATTTTGAGCCCTCTTCTTCCTGAGGACAGAAGGCAAGATTTTCTCACACTGGTCAAACATGCCCAGGATGTTTCTAAGTTTGTCAACCGTGCAGCTTTTGACTATTTTGAGTGCATAAGCAGAACCTCTGCCATTGCCATAGGTGCATATAGAATTGCCTGGCTCCAGGCATCCGATTTGGCGCTCTGGGTGCAGGACAAACTGGGCAATATCCCTTGTACAGGTGAGAATCTATTTGGCAAAAATTGGCAAGAAAAAGCCAATGAATTAGATGCTGACAACTCCACTTTGGATAGATTATCCAAAGCCACAGCTGATCCTGCGAGAAAGAAATCTTTCAGGAAGCCTTTTTTCTCAAAGAAGAAGAGGGTTTATCCCTCTTATTCCCAGCAGGGACGTTCTGCAAGTCAGCCTGCCCGGAAGGGTCAGCAACCACCTAAACAAAGGAAAGCAAAGACTGCTAAGCCTCAACCGTCTCAGCAGTCTCAGCCTCCACAAGGCCTTTGACTTTCATCTAGAGAACCTAGCCTTCCTGGCCCTCAATGGACCAGAGCCTTCCACCATTCCAGGAAGGTTATGTCACTTTGCCCCCAGGTGGGAGCAGATAACAGCAGAGCATTGGACACTCTTCATTCTAAGAGAGGGATACAAGCTGCACTTCCTGTGCATGCCCCCTCCCACAATGGTAAGACAGTTCACTTCTCAGACCTCTCTCATCAACCTGTTAGGTCAAGAAGTCACTATGCTTCTTGCCCAAGGGGCAATAGAAGAAGTACCCATTCATCAACAGGGTACAGGGTTTTACTCCCCCTATTTCCTTATCCCAAAGAAAACAGGGGGATACAGACCTATCTTGAACATCAGAGAATTGAACAAATTCCTGTTCAAAGAGAAATTCAAGATGATTTCTCTAGGAACTCTGCTGCCATACCTTCAGAGTCAGGATTGGCTTTGTTCTCTAGATCTCAAGGATGCATACACCCATGTTCTCATCCATCCAACTCACAGAAAGTTCCTTCGGTTCCTTTTTCAAGGAAAGCACTACCAATACAGGGTGCTTCCTTTTGGCCTGGCCTGAGCACCAAGAGTGTTCACGAAATGCATGGCTGTGGTAGCAGCATTTCTCCACACTCTAGGGGTATTCGTCTTCCCCTACTTAGACGACTGGCTCATTCGAGCCCCATCAGAGTCAGAGGCCAGGACTTCTCTATCTTGCACAATGCGTATCCTTCAGTATTTGGGTCTGGTCATAAACATCCCAAAATCCAGTCTAACTCCCACTCAGTCTCTAGAGTTCATAGGAGCTTTGCATAGTGCAGTTAGCTTGCATGGTGCAGTTAGCTTCTCAAGCAGTGCTAAAACCTCATCTCACTGCCCGAGAAATGCTACAACTACTAGGCCACATGGCATCTACTGTGCATGTGGTTCCTTATGCTCGCCTCCATATGAGAGCAGCCCAGTGGACTTTATCCACTCAGTGGACCCAGGCATCAGGGTGCCTGTCAGACAAAATAGCAAACACAAATCGCCTTATTTTGTCCCTCCAATGGTGGCAGTCCACTCAGAACCTGTTGCTGGGGTCCCCATTTCAGCAACCCTTACCCCAGGCAACTCTCACAACAGATGCTTCACCAATGGTTTGGGGAGCTCATCTGCAAGACCTCTCCACCCAAGGCACTTGGACTCCACAGGAGACTTATCTACATATCAATCACTTGGAGCTCAGAGCAATCTTCCTTGCTCTTCGAGTGTTCCACAACCTGCTCAGCTACAAGACAGTCCTCATTCATACGGACAATCAAGTAGCCATGTTCTACGTGAACAAACAGGGGGGAACAGGCTCTCTGTCGCTTTGCAACGAAGCTTTGCGACTATGGGCCCTCCCCAGAGAGTATCAGATTTATCTCCTGGCAGTGTATCTTCCAGACATACAAAACTCTTGGGCAGACAGACTCAGTCGAGTTCTGTTTCCACACGAATGGTCTCTACATGCAGACCAATTGGCCAAGATTTTTCAAGTTTGGGGAACCCCGGACATAGACCTCTTTGCAAGTCCGTTGAATGCCAAACTTCCCCGGTTCTGTTCCAGAATTCCGGCTCAGGGCTCTCAGGCCAGGAATGCTTTCCTCCTTCAATGGGGTCAAGACTTCCTTTATGCCTTTCCACCCATTCCCCTAATTCCCAAAACCCTATTCAAGCTTCAGAGAGACAGAGGCCGTATGATTCTCATAGCTCCACATTGACCACGGCAAGTGTGGTACCCTCTGCTTCTACATCTCTCTCAAGCTCCCTCCCTGGAGTTAGGATTTGCTCCATATCTCCTGTCTCAGGAGGACGGAATGTTATGGCATCCCAATCCCCAGTCTCTGCATCTCAGGGCTTGGTTGCTGAAGCCCTAGATGTTCATGAACTTAACCTCCCTCAGCAAGTAAAGGATATCCTTTATGCTTCCAGGAAGCCTTCCACAAGACGCTCTTATGCTTTCAAGTGGAAAAGGTTTACCATATGGTGTTAGCAGAAGGTTCTTTTTGCGATACCTCTGGAATCATTACTGGAGTATCTCCTTCATTTATCCAATGCAGGACTTAAAACTAACTCAGTAAGAGTCCATTTGAGTGCTATTGCAGCTTCTTTCAAGCCTCTAAATGGACAACCTATTTCCTCCCATCCTCTTATAGCAAGATTTATGAGAGGCCTTCTTCTAACTAAGCTTCCCATCAGGCCACCACCGGTGGCATGGGACTTAAACCTGGTTCTTGGTCAGCTCATGAAGCCACCTTTCGAACCCCTAGCTACTACCTCATTGAAATTCCTTTCTTGGAAGGTTATCTTTCTCATTGCAATCACATCAGCACGCCGCATCAGTGAGTTGCAGGCATTAGTAGCTGATCCACCTAATACAAAGTTCCACCATGACAAGGTAGTCCTTAGGACTCATCCACACTTTATGCCAAAGGTGGTCTCGCCTTTTCATTTAAACAAATCGGTCTACCTGCCTGTGGTTTTTCCAAGGCCTCATGCATCTAATGCAGAAAGGAATCTTCATACTTTGGACTGTAAAAGAGCTTTAGCCTTTTACTTGCAAAGAACACAGCAACATAGAAAGTCCTCTCAACTCTTTGTTGCTTTTGATTCTTCTCATTTGGGACTTCCAGTCTCCAAGAGAACACTGTCCAACTGGATTGCACAATGTATTTTGTTTGCCTATCAGAGGAAGAATCTTCCTCTGGAGGGCCATGTCACAGCTCACAATGTGAGAGCCATGGCAGCTTCAATGGCTCATCTGCACTCTGTGTCTATTGACGACATCTGTCGAGCAGCCACCGGGCCTCAGTTCATACCTTCACCTCCCATTACTGCTTGGACAAGGACTCCCGCCGGGATGCCTTGTTTGGTCAGGCTGTTATCCAACACCTGTTCCATACCTAATCAACTCCTACCCGCCATCCCTGGTTGGATGCCAGAGATCCATGGGGGGAGGTGGAGCCCTTTCACAGGGACACAACTTCTGGGGTCTCTCCCTGGCATCTAAATCTAGGGAGTCCCCATATGTGAAGACTACATTCCTGCTTATTCCTGGAGATAGCAGAGTTACTCACCTGTAACAGGTGATCTCCGGGAACAGCAGGAATTTAGTCTTCACAACCCACCCACCTCCCCTAGGAGTTGTATCTCTCTATCTATCTCTTTCTCTTTCCCTCTCTCTCTCTTTGTCTCAGCTTTAAACTCAACTGGAGAGAGGCAGTTGGGAAAGGCAGGAAGGCAGCACGCAGGCGCTGTGGGATGCTCCCAAAAGCTTCCTAATTGGACGCTGGGGAGCGTTCCTGCGCAGGCTCCGTCGGTACCGACGATACCCATATGTGAAGACTAAATTCCTGCTGATCTCCAGGAACAAGCAGGAATGAGTCTTCACATATGGGTTTCGTCGGTACCGACGGAGCCTGAGCGGTCTTCACATATGGGTTTCGTCGATACCAACGGAGCCTGAGCGGGAACACTCCCCAGCGTCCAATCAGAAAGCCTTTGGGAGCATCCCACAGCGCCTGCGTGCTGCCTTCCCGCCTTTTCCAACTGTCTCTCCTCAGTTCTTCTTTTCCCGCGGAGCCAGCAGGTCTGTTCCTGTCACCGCAGAAGAATTTCCTTATTTTTTCTTTATTTCTTTTGTGTCGCGTCTGCCTTCTTCGACGCTCTTCCGGTACCGCCGGTCTTTGTTTTTTTCTTCTTGTAAAAAAAAAAAAAAACCAACTTTGTTTTTTCGTTCTTTTTCTTCAGGTGCACTTCCGTTTCGGGCCTTAGGCCCAAAACCTTTTTTCCTTAATATGGAAAAGCCTGCCTCAGGATTTAAGAAGTGCACAAAATGTGGCGGTACCATTTCCGTCACCGACACCCATGACTGGTGTCTAAAATGTTTAGGTGCTGACCATTCCATAACAGATTGTATGTCCTGTTCTATGATGTCTAAAAGAGGTCGGCAGAACCGAGCTGCCAAGCTCAGTACCCTGTTTCCCTCTGATGCGGCTTCGGTGGCACCGACGTCTTCCAGGGATGCTTCTTCCTCTCATGGATCTCAGGTAACTAAACATAAATCCAGCCAGTCCTCGAAGGGTAGATCTCCTTCTAAGCATCGAGATGCCTCTGGCGTTGCCCTCAAGGATTCTGCACCAGCAAAATTACCCCGGCGGGAGGCTTCGGCCTCTAAAGCATCATCATTGGGGTTCCAGGATGATCTCGATGGCGTGGCCTCGACAGATCTCCTGGTGCCATGCTCTGGGGTACCGGTGGCTTCCACCGGTACCTACTTCCAAGCCTTGGCGGCATCTTCTTTTCCGCCTTTGGGAAGCTGGGCTTTCGGGTGCGGTTCTCCGTTGGTTTCATTCATTTCTATTCTGTCGTTCTTTTTCTGTTGTTTCTGTATCCTCCTCCTCTGCTCCTACTCCCCTCTCCTGTGGTGTTCCCCAGGGGTCTGTTCTCGCCCCTCTTCTCTTTAATATTTTCTTAGCCCCTCTTGCTCTTTTAGTTCAACAGTTTAGCATCTCCGCATATTATTACGCAGACGACATCATCCTCTTTCACCATACTGACTCTTCCTCCCCTGACATCTCCCCTCTCAACCTCTGTCTTACTGCCGTGGTGTCCTGGTTTTCTTCCAACTTTTTACATGTTAATCCAGCAAAATCTTTCGCTATTTGGTTCACTTTTGGCAGTCCCTCTCCTACCTGTGCTCCTTCCCTGTCCTCACAACCCATCCCTCTGGTCTCATCACTCCGCTATTTAGGTGTTGTCCTTGATTCTGCCCTCACATTCAAAGATCACATTTCTTCAATCGTTCAGCATTCTTTCTTCTCCCTCCGGCAACTTAGAGCAGTCCGTCCTTTTCTTTCTACTCCTGCCCTAACCACCCTCTTGCTTTCCCTTGTACTGTCCCGTCTCGACTATTGTAATGTCTCTTTTGCCGGCCTATCCAAGTCCCAGTTGTCTCGCCTTCAACGTGTCCAAAATGCTGCTATCCGTTTACTGTCTCATGCTTCCCGTTTCGATCACGTCACTCCCCTTCTCTATCAACATCACTGGTTACCCATCTTCTTCCGTGTTCAATATAAATTTCTAATCTTTGCACACAAAGTAATCCATTCTGGCACTCCTCTTTATCTGGCAAATCAAATACACTTCCACACCTCCCACCGTCTTCTCCGCTCCATACACATAAACCGCATGGTTCTTCCTTCACCCGCACATGCCCGTCTGGAAAAAACCCGCTCCTCTGCTTTCTATTTTCTGGCCCCAAGCCTCTGGAATTCACTCCCCCCTCTCTCCGTGCAGAAGACTCCTACCAATCATTCAAAGCCCAGCTGAAAATCCACCTTTTCTCCCTTGCGTTTGACCCTCCTCCTTAGTCTTTCTCTCCTCCCCTTTTCCATTGTCATCACCCACATACCATATATCCCCCCCTCCTCCCCTCTTGATAGCGTTTGTTTATTGTTACTTTTTATGTTATGTTATCTTTGCTCTCAGCTTTCCTGCCTCTCTCCTCCCTTCTTTCCTATAATCTGATGGCATTCTTTTCCTTTTTTCCTGCAGCCCAGTGCTTGTTTTAACTTGTTTGTTTTAACTTGCCTTATTTTATTATTGTAAACCGCTCAGGTGCCCTTGGTATTGAGCGGTATAACAAATTTTAATTAAACATAAACATAAACATCAGAGGATTCTGTCCATAGAACGCAGTCTGGCGGCTTTCCTTGTGGCATCGACGCCCATGATACCGCAACAGATTACTCCGCCGGTACCGGCTCTAGCATCTCCATCGGTACCGATCCCGGTACCGGTGGCATCGGCATCGGTGTCTGCTATACCGGTACTCTGTCCTCTGAAGCCCTCCGGTACCGATACCCTGGTACCGGTTATTCCCGATACCGATCCCGGTCGGTACGGGTATCGGGCTTTGCAAAAGCATCCGGACAGACGATACTTCGATTCCTCTGAAGACTCTGAGGATTCTGAAGAGTCGGTCGATGCAGTGATGCTTCTTCCACAGGAGGAGTCCTCTCCTAAACGAAGGATGTCTCCTCCAGAGGACTTGTCTTTTCAAGACTTTATCAGGGAGGTGGCTCGGGGCCTCTCTATCACAGTGGCCCCTGAGACAGAGCCCAGAGCCAAGGAGTTAAATATTTTACAATATCCTAAAACTCCTAAGGAGGCAGCTACCTTGCCTATTCATGAGATTCTGTATGATCTCATGTTGAGGATGTGGGAATCATCTCTGACCACCTCTCCTCATTCTCGTAGGTTGGATACCATGTATCGAGTCCCTCCTTGTCCTGGTTGTATCGAGTGGATAAATTGCTGTTGTTGATGTTTTGGTTTTCATGTTTCTGTATGCTGAATATTACCAATAAAAATGATTTGAAATAAAACTCAGCTTCCTCACCACTCTATTATGGTTGAGTCTGCAATGAGAAAGATTAGAAGTGCAAAAAGACATGCCTCTAATCCTCCAGGACGTGAATGTAGATCCCTGGATGCTTTTGGAAGAAGAGTCTTCCAAGCTTCCATGCTTGCTGCGAGAATTAGTTCCTATAGTCTCTACATGGGAATGTTCTTAAAAGAAGTCACTGACCATTTGCAAACTTTAAGTCCTTTTATGTCTGAAGATAAAAGGCAGGACGTTCTCACTGGGCTCAAACATGCCCAAGATATCTCCAAATTCTCCAATCGTGCAGCTTTCGACTCCTTTGAATGCGTAAGCAGAGCCTCAGCTATTGCCATAGGTGCACGTAGCATTGCTTGGCTTCAAGCATCTGATTTGGAGATCTGGGTTCAAGATGAATTGGGAAATATCCCTTGTACAGGTGAGAACCTGTGTGGTAAGGATTGGCAAGCAAAAGCCAATCAGATGGATGCTGAAAATTCTGCTTTGGATAGACTATCCAAATCCACAGCTGCTCCTGCTAAGAAAAGGTTATTCAAGAAAACACCTTTTTCTAAAAAGGGAAGATTTTATCCTGCATATGCTCAGCGGGCATCTTCTGCAGCACAGTTCCCTACCAAACGTCAGCAATCATCCAAACAGAGCAAAGCAAAGGCTGCTAGGCCTGCTCCAGCCCAGCAACCTCAGCCCCCTCAGGGCCTTTGACTTTCCACTAGAGAACTTAGCCTTTCTGGCTCTACAAGGACCAGAGCCCTCCACCATTCCAGGAAGGTTATGTCACTTTGCTCCCAGGTGGGGGCAAATTACAGCAGAGCATTGGACACTCTCCATCATAAGAGAGGGGTACAAACTTCATTTTTCAAGCTTGCCCCCTCTCACAAGCGTGCACCAGTTCAATTCTCCAACCTCCCTCCTCAACCTGTTGGGGCAGGAGGTTGCCACTCATCTCGCCCAGGGGGCAATAGAGGAAGTGCCTTTTCAACAACAGGGCACAGGTTTCTACTCCCCCTATTTTCTTATTCCAAAGAAAACAGGGGGTTTCAGACCCATCTTAGATCTCAGAGAGTTGAACAGATTCCTAGTCAAGGAAAAATTCAAGATGGTTTCTCTGGGAACTCTGCTGCCATACCTTCAGAGTCAGGATTGGCTTTGTTCTCTAGATCTCAAGGATGCGTACACTCATGTTATCATCCATCCAACTCACAGAAGGTTCCTTCGGTTCCTTTTTCAAGAGAAGCACTATCAATACAGAGTGCTCCCTTTTGGTCTGGCCTCTGCACCAAGGGTGTTCACGAAATGCATGGCAGTGGTAGCTGCTTTTCTGCGCACCCTGGGAATATTTGTCTTCCCTTACCTGGACGACTGGCTCATTCGAGCTCCCACTCAAGCAGAGGCCAATAGTTCTCTAAACTGTACAATGCGTATCCTTCAGTATTTAGGGCTGGTAATAAACATCCCAAAATCCAATTTAATCCCTACTCAGTCCCTGGAGTTTATAGGGACGTTGCTGGATACCACAAGGGCAAGGGCCTATCTTCCCCAGGCCCGTTGCCTTCATTTGGTGCATTTAGCTACTCAAGCAGAGTTGAAGCCCCTCCTAACTGCTCGAGAGATGTTACAGTTGCTAGGCCACATGGCATCCACCGTGCATGTGGTACCATATGCTCGTCTTCACATGAGGGCAGGTCAGTGGACTTTATCCACCCAATGGAACCAGGCATTAGGCTGCCTGTCAGACAAAATAGCAAACACAAGTCGCCTCATTTTGTCTCTCCAGTGGTGGAAGTCCCCTCAAAGCCTGTTGCTGGGGTCCCCCTTTCAGCAGTCTCTACCCCAAGCAATTCTAACAACAGATGCTTTTCCAATGGGGTGGGGAGCTCATCTGCAAGACCTCTCCACCCAGGGCTTCTGGTCCCCACAGGAGACTTGTCTACATATCAGTCTCTTGGAACTCAGAGCAATCTTCCTTGCTCTGCAGGTTTTTCACACCCTGCTCAGCCACAAGACAGTCCTTATCCAAACGGACAATCAGGTAGCCATGTTCTTTGTGAACAAGCAGGGAGGAACTGGCTCTCTGTCGCTTTGCAACGAAGCTTTGCGACTGTGGGCCCTCGCCAGAGAGCATCACATTCATCTACTGGCAGTTTATCTTTCAGGCGTTCAAAACTCTTGGGCAGACAGGCTCAGTCGAGTTCTGCTTCCACACGAGTGGTCCCTACTATGTATAGTGTCGGATGTTGTTGTTCTATGTAAACCGCGCTGATCGCAAATAGTGCGGTATATAAGAAATGTTAATAAATAAATAAATAATACATATGGACCCAGGTGTCCAAGATTTTTCAAATTTGGGGAACCCCGGACATAGACCTCTTTGCAAGTCCGTGGAATGCCAAACTTCCCCAGTTCTGTTTCAGAACTCTGGCTCAGGGAGCTCAGGCAAGGGATGCTTTGCTCCTTCACTGGGGTCAAGACTTCCTCTATGTCTTTCCACCCATTCCCCTAATTCCCAAAACCCTGTTCAAGCTTCAGAGAGACAGAGGCCACATGATTCTCATAGCTCCACATTGGCCACGGCAAGTGTGGTACCCTCTGCTTCTACATCTCTCACAAGCTCCCTTCCTGGAGTTAGGGTCTGCTCCAGACCTCCTCTCTCAAGAGGACGGAAAGTTGTGGCATCCCAATCCCCAGTTTCTGCATCTCAGGGCTTGGTTGCTGAAGGCCTAGATCTCCAGGATCTTCATCTTTCTTAACAAGTGAAAGATGTTCTTTATGCTTCCAGAAAACCTTCCACTAGACGTTCTTATGCTTTCAAGTGGAAAAGGTTTATTATCTGGTGTTCTGGGAAGGGTCGTAACCCCCTTGCCATACCTCTGGAATCTTTGCTGGAGTATCTCCTCCATCTGTCTAATGCAGACCTTAAGACAAATTCAGTAAGGGTCCATTTGAGTGCTATTGCAGCTTCTCTTAAGCCTCTAAATGGACAACCTATTTCCTCTCATCCTCTTGTAGCCAGATTCATGAGAAGCCTCCTTTTAACAAAGCCTCCCATTAGACCACCCTCGGTGGCATGGGACTTAAACTTGGTTCTTGGCCAACTTATGAAGCCGCCTTTTGAACCTTTGGCTACCACCTCCTTGAAATACCTTTCTTGGAAGGTTATCTTTCTCATTGCAATCACATCAGCACGTCGTATTAGTGAATTGCAAGCACTCGTAGCTAATCCACCTTATACAAGGTTCCATCGTGACCTCAACCAAGAGGTCTACCTACCTGTCTTTTTTCCAGGACCTCATGCATCAAGTGCAGAGAGGAATCTTCATACCCTGGACTGTAAAAGAGCTCTGGCCTTTTACTTACAGAGGACACAGCAACATAGAAAGTCCTCTCAACTCTTTGTTGCTTTTGATCCTTCTCATTTGGGACTACCAGTCTCCAAGAGAACACTATCTAACTGGATTGCCCAGTGTATTTCATACCTTCACAGCCCATTACTGCTTGGACAAGGCCTCCCGCCGGGATGCCTTGTTTGGTCAGGCTGTTCTTAAACACCTGTTCCATACTTAATCAACTCCTACCCACCATCCCTTATGGGATGCCAGAGATCCATGTGGGGAAGTGCAGCCCTGTCCCAGGGACACACATCTTCTGAGATCTCTCCCTGGCATCTAAAGCTAGGGAGTCCCCATATGTGAAGACTCATTTCTGCTTGTTCCTGGAGATAGCACAGTTACTTACCTGTAACAGGTGATCTCTGGGAACTGCAGGAATAAGTCTTCACAACCCACCCACCTCCTCTAGGAGTTGTCTCTTTCTCTATCTCTCTTTCCTTTCCCTCTCTCTCTCTCTCTCTTTGTCTCAGCTCTAAAACTCAACTGAGGAGAGACAGTTGGGAAAGGCGGGAAGGCAGCACGCAGGTGCTGTGGGATGCTCCCAAAGGCTTTCTGATTGGACGCTGGGGAGCATTCCCGCGCAGGCTCTGTCAGTACCGACGAAACCCATATGTGAAGACTTATTCCTGCTGTTCCCAGAGATCACCTGTTACAGGTAAGTAACTGTGCTTTCCCGGAGATCACCTGTTACAGGTGAGTAACTGTGCTTTACTCACCTGTAACAGGTGTTCTCTTGGGTTAGCAGGAATCAGTCCTCCCAACCCTCCCTTCTCCCTGTGGAGTTGCTTTTTGTCATTTTGCCTTCTTGAGTCCTGTCATCATACTGAGGCAAGATGGCACCGTTAGGCAGGAAGGGGACCATGCATGAATGGTGCATCTTCCAAAGACTTTCTTTGAAAGCTGGGGAGAGGTTACCACACAGGCTCCGTCGTCGCTATCACCTATATGTGAAGACTGATTCCTGCTGTCCCCGGAGAATACCTTTAACAGGTGAGTAACTGCCTTCTCTGGTGACATGATCTTTTATAAGCAATATGGAAGAGTAGCCTAGTGGTTAGAGCAGTGGGCTGGAACCAAGGAAGCTAGAGTTGAAATCCCAATGATTCTCCATGTGGTCTCTGGCAAGTCACTTAACCCTCTATTGCCTCAGATTCAAACGTAGGGGCATGTTTACTAAAGGTTTTAATGCAGTTAACAATTATTCTTGAAGCATCCTGATAGGAATCTAATTAATATATTTAATTTTGGAAAAAGGAAAATGTACATCTGTAATAACAGTTTTTTTAAGTATGTGTTGTTGTTTGTATCAGTAGAAGTAGTATTCCCTTGATTTCATGGAACCCATTCACCTCCAGTTTGGGAGATGACTTTTTAGTTTACTTCAGATCTAGTTTGTTCTAGTTGAAGATGGAACACTTAACAGTTTATGCTGTTCCTTAAGGGAAAAAATTAATTATAGAGCTCTACAATTTGGCAAGCGATATGGCAGGTCAAATGATTCATCCAGGATAAGTAATTATCCTGTACTTTGCCTGTAGAGTGTGAAAGTGTGTGCCGTCAAGTCAGTGCTGATTCCTGTCGACATTTAGCTGCTTGTGTACAGTACTATATACTGAGAGAACAATTAAACAGTGTTTACATATGGAGCTCTTGAACTTGCTGTATTATATAATTTCTATCTAATGTATTATCAAGGTTAACTGGAGCATTATTATTATTTTATTCCTCATCCTGATTTTACTTGTTTTTAGTTGAGACACTTAGGAAATGATGAAGTTCATATTGTCTGGTCTGAGCACTCTCGCGAATATAGAAGGGGAATTATTCCTACCGAGTTTGGAGACGTTCTTATCATCATCTATCCAATGAAAAACTACGTGTACAGTATCCAGATCATGAAAAAAACAGAGGTAAGATTCATTTTTCCTTTCTGTTATAAGTAAGATTTTCTCATGCTTTTAAGTGCCATTGCAAACAGTATATACTTTCAGTGAGGACTGCAAATAAAGATGTGAAAATGTAACTATTTTTGAATTCTACTATTCCTCTAACACTTTGTTCAACCCTGTTTCGAATTAAAAGGGTACCACGGAGAAGTTCAAAACAATATGTTTCTTATTTGACTAAAGTTTGATCTTGGCTCATCTATCCAAAAACATTATTTCAGAAGTCTTACAGATCATCCAAAAGCTCTGTGGCAAACCTGAGCTAGGCAGCAATGATCACAATAGCAAACATTTTGTTTAGAGAAAACCAAACGCTGCCTTTTAAAGTACAAACCTCATCCTGACTGTCAAGAATAGTGGTGGAGATTTCATGTTGAGGGGCTGCTTTGCTGTGTCAGCACATGGTTGGCTTACCATCACTGATGGAACCATGAATTCTGCTTTATATCTGAAGATTCTATAGGAGAATGTCAGGACATCAATCTGTGAACTGAGGCTAAGCCCAAAATGGCTAAAGAAGAAGAGATTTGGATTTTGGAATTGGCCAAGTCCCAACATAAATCCTGCTGCAATGTGGCAAGAGCTGAAGCAAGTTATTCATGAAAGAAAGCCCTCAAATGTGTCAGATTTGAAACAGTTTTTTATGGAAGAAAAGGCCAAAATTCCTCAAGGGCAATTTGAGAGAGAAACAGTTACAGAAAACAT
The DNA here is from genome assembly GCA_033557465.1 of Ichthyophis bannanicus. NCBI lineage: Eukaryota > Metazoa > Chordata > Amphibia > Gymnophiona > Ichthyophiidae > Ichthyophis > Ichthyophis bannanicus. Next base: position 206,242,370 of record CM066037.1, read on the forward strand.
TTAGTTGAAGTCGTTGCTGCTCAAGGATGTGCAATCAGTTATTGAATTGAAGGGTTCACATATTTTTTCACATAAAAAAAACTTTTAGTATTGTTGAATCTTTGTTTTGAATAGATATTCAAAATATATCCTTTTTTGAGTAATTTATTGAGTGAAGATGTCTTTCTCTTTTATCAGGATTTAGAGTAGGATTTAATCTTATTTCAAATATAAATTGAGCTAAAATACAGACTAGTTTAGCAATGCATTTAAAACCTTTGCAAAACCGGTTAGATCTCAAAATCACATCTCCTCGCATCTGAAAGCCTTGCACTTTCTGCCATTTGAAGCTGCAATCCAGTTTAGAGTGCTTATTACTTTGATTTTTGAAATATTAAAACTAGGCATTGGCTTCTATTGATGGTTCTCTGGGAATAAGCAGGTAGTCTGTCCTCACATATGGGTGATGTCAGCACCGACGGAACCCGCGCGGAAGCATCTCACCAGCTTTCAAAGAAAGCCTTTGGGAGATGCACCACGCATGTGTGGTCCACTTCCCAGCCAAGGGTGCCATCTTGCCTCAGATTCCTTTTTCCCTTAGGATGTTGTCCTTTTTTCCCTGGAAAAAGTCTGATTTTTTTATAGCTAAATTTTGTCCGGTTTGCATACCGGTTCCTTCCCGCTCCTGAGCCAGCTCGCCTCGGCATCGCTCCTCGGGTTTGTCTATCCATTTTTCACTTTTTTCATCGAGGTCCACCTCGAATGGCATTCGCGGCCTTTTTCAGCTGAAGTCATTGGATCCCTGCTCGGAGGCAGGGACCCTCTTTTTCCGATGGCCTCAAATGGCTTCAAAAAATGTGACCAGTGTGGCAAAGTCATGTCACTTACCGAACCATCTGACTGTTGCCTCCGGTGCCTTGGCCCAGAACACAACGACTCTAACTATGAGCCCTGCAGAACAATGATCCCAAAGGCCTTAAAGAGTCGCCATCAGCAGCAGGAAAATTTTTTTTCAGAAATCCAATTCCGCCCCGGAGTCTCCGGTAATACCATGCTCCAGGGCCCCCTCCAATACCTCGGTGACCCGCAAAGCCAGAGCCTCCTCGGAGTCCTGCAACCGTGGTTCCTCTGAGTGGAAGTCCCCAGAGGTGGAGCATAAGAAGAAGAAATTCTTGAAGACTGCCTCAGAGGAAGGATCCGGAAAGAAGATGAAGTCCCCCGCAGTTCCAGGTGTGAGTCTGAGGAGTCAGGGCAGGAGCAGCCATCCAAGTTGCCCCGCAAGGAGTCGTCGGCTCTTGCCGACCGGCCTCGGGCCTCCAAGTCCATCTTCATCAAGGACTCCTCCTGAACTGTACCAACACCAGGCCCGAAGTCCTCGGTGCCTGCGTCGAAGGCTGCGGAGCCAACTGGCATGGAGAAAAGAATGGCAGCCCTAGAGAGCAGTATATCTGCCCTAGTGACCATGCAGCGATTGTTGGTTCACGCCCTGATGTTGGCAGCCTTGAGATAGAGGGCTTCCCCGGACGTTGAGCCGGTCCTCGAGTGCCACCAGCCCCGGTCCTCGAGTGCCACCAGCCCCGGTCCTCCTCGGCGAGCACCCGTGGCTTGGATGGGCAATCCTCTGGAGGTCCTGCACTGCAAAGAGCAGTCCTCAACCAAGGTGATCATGCGGCATCAGACTCGTACTCCGATTTCGAGTCTGAATGGGAGACCGATGATGAAGAGTCCCCTGACACGAGGCGACACTGTGACGTGCCCCCGGACCCATTTCCCCTGGTGATGCGATGCTGCTCCCCATCTGAAGATGAAACATTCCTCGATTTTGTGAGGGATATGGCCATGGCTCTCGAGACTGAGGCTGAGGAGGACCTGCAAACCGAGGAATTGGAGATACGAGGCACCTTCGAAGGAAACCCTTACAGTTCCAGTGCCCCCGATCCTCGACCGCCATCTCCTCCGGATGTGGGAAACACTGGCATCGGTTCCAGTTGTCAGCAGGTGCCTCGATGTCATGTACCGGATACACCGAAGCCTGGGTTCCAAAAGTCCCAGCTCCCCCACAACTCAGTGGTCATGGCGTTGGCCATGCACCGGCTTAAGAGCCAAGAAACACACTCGTCTGTATCACCCAGCAGGGAGGCCCGAACCCACAGTACTCTCGGCTGAAAGGCTTTTCAGGGCTCGATGATTGCATGCCGAATCCACTCATACCAGCTGTACATCAGCATGTACCTGAAGGAACTGTCGAGGGAGCTCAGGAGATTCTTGGCAGGCCTCGACGGATAACCCTTACAGAGGTTCAAGACCCTAACCTCGGTGGTAAAGGGATGTTCGAAGTTCCTGTCCCGAGCAGCCTATGATGGCTTTGAGTCATTGGCTCGGGTGGCCGCTGCAGGCATTGGGGTATACCGCCAAACATGGCTGCAGTCCAACCTGGAACAATGGGTACAGGGCAAACTGATTGATGTCTTCTGCATAGGTGAGAACCTATTCGGAAAGCCCATTGTGTACAAAGCAGCGGAGAGCTCAACAGGTTTCTGGTCAGGGAGACGTTCAAGATGCTTTTCCTTGGAATACTGCTGCCGTTCCTCTGGCAGGGAGATTGGCTTTGCTCCTTGGACCTAAACAACACCTGCACTCACATCCTAATCCACCCTAGCCACAGAAAATACCTCCAGTTCATTGTAGGGGGATAGCACTACCAAGACAGGGTACTACCCTTCTGGCTGACCTCGTTCCCAAGGGTCTTCACAAAATGCCTTGCGGTGGTTGCAGCCCACCTCAAGCTTTAAGGGGCCTTCATCTTCCCCTTACCTGGACGACTGGCTCATAAGGGGGGCACAGCTGCAGAAGCACAATGCATCACCGGACATACTATAAATGTCCTGCATCACCCGGGTTTTGTCATTAACTACCCCAAGTCCCACCTCACTCTTGCTCAGAGCCTGGAATTCATAGGGACACAGCTGGTCACCCTTCAGGAAAAAGCCTATCTCCAGGAACAAGCAGGAATGAGTCTTCACATATGGGTATCGTCGGTACCGACGGAGCCTGCACGTGAACGCTCCCCAGCGTCCAATAAGAAAGCTTTTGGGAGCATCCCACAGCGCCTGCGCGCTGCCTTCCCGCCTTTCCCAACCGCCTCTCTCCAGTTTTTCTTTTCCGCGGAGCCAGCAGGTCATGTTCCTGTCACCGCTGAAGAATTTCTTTATTTTTTTCTAGTTCTTTGGTCTCGCGTCTGCCTTCTTCGACGTCGGACCGGTACCGCCGGTCTTTTCTTTCTTTCTTCTTAAAAAAAACAAAAAAAAAACTACCGTTTCTCACTTCTGTGCAATTTTTTTCTTCGGCCTTAGGCCTAGGAAATTTTTTCCTCATGGAAAAGCCCACCTCCGAGTTTAAAAAGTGCATGAAGTGCAGCGGTACTATTTCTGTCACCGACACCCATGACTGGTGTCTAAAATGTTTGGGTCCTGACCATTCCATCACGGATTGTGCGTCCTGTTCCATGATGTCTAAAAGAGGTTGACAGAACCGAGCGGCTAAGCTCAGTACCCTGTTTCCCTCTGATGCAGCTTTGGTGGCATCGACGTCTTCCAGGGCTGCTTCTTCCTCTCATGGATCTCAGGTAACCAAACATAAGTCCAGCCAGTCCTCGAAGGGTAGATCTCTCTCTAAGCATCGAGATGCCTCCAGGCTTGCCCTCGAGGATTCTACACCGGCAAAATTACCCCGGCGGGAAGCCCCGGCTTCCAAAGCTTCATCTATGGGGTCACAGGTTTATTTATTTAGACAGTTTTGTATACCGCCTTATCCTTCAATCAAAGCGGTCACAACACAATTGGGGGATACATTTAACACGTGGGGATATGAGACACATACACTAATACTTACAGGGAACATGGGCAATGGAGGGTTAAGTGGCTTGCCCAAGACCACAAGGAGCATCTGTGGGACTAGAAACCCCTGTCCTTCCGGCCCAAAGTTGCTGTCCTTTAGTGGGATTTAAACCCCCGACCTTCCGGCCTGAAGTACCTTGCCCCAACCACTAGGCTACTCCTCCACAGGTTGACATCGATGGCGTGGCCTCGACTGATCACCTGTTGCCATGTTCTGGGATACCGGTGGTTTCCACTGGTATCGACATCCAGACATTGGTGGCGTCGATGGATCAGAATATTTTGACCATGCAGCGTGCCATTACGGCATTCATACAGGCTGCGACGCCTCCGGTACCGCAACAAGCTCAGTTGTCGGTACCGGGTCCGGCACCGGCACCAATATCGGTTCCGGTACTGGGACCGCTTGCATCGACATCAGCTTCGGTGTCGACTGCAGCGGTACCCTGTTCTATGATGCCCATCGGTACCGAACTGGTACCCATCACTCCCGATGTCGATACCACTCAGTACGCATATCGGGCTCTGCAGGAGCATCGAGACAGGCGATACTTCGATTCCTCTGAGGACTCTGATGAATCAGAGGCTTCTGTCGAAGCATCGGTACTCCTTCCTCAGGAGCCTTCTTCTCCAAAAAGGAGAATGTCTCCTCCAGAAGACTTGTCTTTCCAAGACTTCATTAGGGAAGTGGCCAGGGGCCTCTCCATTTCTGTGGCCCCTGAATCAGAGCCTAGAGCCAAACAATTGGATATTTTACAATATCCTAAGGCTCCTAAGGAGGCAGCTACTTTACCAATTCATGAGATCCTTTATGATCACATGTTGGGCATATGGGAGACTCCTCTCACCACCTCCCCTCATTCTCGCAGGTTGGACACCATGTACCGTGTTCCTCCCTGTCCTGGCTTTCATAAGACTCAACTTCCTCACCACTCTATTGTGGTGGAGTCTGCCATGAAGAAGTTAAAGAGTGCAAAAAGGCACTCATGTAATCCTCCAGGAAGAGAATGCAGAACCTTAGATGCTTTTGGCCAGAGAATTTTCCAGGCCAACATGCTTACTGCCAGAATAAACTCCTATAGTCTCTATATGGGGATGTTTCTAAAATAAGTTACAGATCATCTGCAGACTTTAGCCCCTTTTATTGCAGAAGATAAAAGAGAGGAGTTTCTCACCTGGCTTAAACATGCCCAGGATGTTTCCAAATTTTCCAACCGTGCAGCCTTTGACTCTTTTGAGTGTGCCAGCAGAGCCTCGGCTATTGCCATAGGTGCACGCAGAGTTGCTTGGTTACAAGCTTCTGATTTGGAACCCTGGGTCCAAGATGGATTAGGAAATCTTCCTTGTACAGGTGAAAACCTTTTTGGAAAGGATTGGCAAGCAAAGGCCACTCAGATGGATGCTGAAAATTCTGCTTTAGATAGACTTTCAAAGTCTACTTCTGCTCCTGTTAAAAAAAGGTTGTTCAAAAAGGCTTTTTATCCCAAAAAAGGGAGATATTATCCTGTTTATGCTCAGCAGACATCTTCTGCAGGTCGTTTTGCTGCAAAGCGTCAGCAACAACCTAAACAGGCCAAGCCTAAGGCTGCAAGGACTGCTACGGCCCAACAGCCTCAGCCTCCTCAGGGCCTTTGACTTACAACTAGAGAACTTAGACTTTCTGGCTCTAGAAGAACCAGAGCCGAGCCTCTCACTATTCCAGGAAGGTTAGCTCACTTTGCTCCCAGATGGGAACAAATCACAGCAGAGCAATGGACCCTCTCCATCATAAGGGAGGGGTACAGGCTTCATTTCTTAAACCTTCCTCCTCACACCATGGTGAGACAGTTCAATTCTCCAACATCTCTCCTCGACCTTCTGGGTCAGGAGATTGCTACCCTTCTTGCCCAAAAAGCAATAGAAGAAGTACCCCTTCTTCAACAGGGCTCAGGGTTCTACTCCCCCTATTTTCTTATCCCAAAGAAAACAGGGGGCTACAGACCCATTTTAGATCTCAGAGAATTGAACAAGTTTCTATGCAAGGAGAAATTCAAGATGATTTCTCTCGGTGCTCTCCTTCCATACCTTCAGAGTCAAGATTGGCTTTGTTCTCTAGATCTCAAGGATGCGTACACCCATGTCCTCATCCATCCAACACACAGAAGGTTCCTTCGGTTCCTTTATCAAGGAAAACACTACCAATACAGAGTGCTTCCTTTCGGTCTGGCCTCTGCACCAAGAGTGTTCACAAAATGCATGGCAGTAGTAGCTGCATTTCTACGCACTCTAGGAATATTCGTATTCCCATATCTGGACGACTGGCTCAACCGAGCTCCATCCCAGTCAGAGGGCCCAGACTTCCCTAGCCTGCACAAGGCGTGTTCTTCAGTATCTGGGACTTGTAATAAACATCCCAAAATCCCATCTCACCCCTACTCAGTCACTAGAGTTCATAGGGGCCTTGCTGGATACCACAACTGCAAGAGCCTATCTTCCCCAGGCCCGTTGCCTACGCTTGGTGCAGTTAGCCTCCCAGATTTAGTTAAAGTCCCATTTAACTGCTCGAGAGATGTTACAACTGTTAGGCCACATGGCATGCACCGTGCATGTGGTTCCTTACGCTCGCCTTCACATGAGGGCAGCTCAATGGACTTTATCCACCCAATGGATCTAGGCATCAGGGTGCCTATCAGACAAAATAGCAACCTCCAGTCGCCTTTTTTGGTCTCTCCAGTGGTGGAAGTCCACTCAAAACCTGTTGCTGGGGTCCCCCTTTCAACAGTTGTTACCCCAAGCAACCCTTACAACAGATGCCTCTCCAAGGGGTTGGGGAGCTCATCTACAAGATCTCTCCACCCAGGGCATCTGGTCTCCATAGGAGACTTCTCTACATATCAACCTCTTGGAGTTCAGAGCAATTTTTCTAGCTCTCAGAGTCTTCCACACCCTGCTCAGCTGCAAGACAGTTCTCATCCACACGGACAACCAAGTAGCCATGTTCTACGTGAACAAGCAGGGCGGGACTGTCTCTCTGTCGCTTTGTTGTAGTGGGAGATCATTTTGCATCCAGTGATCACCAGATGGTGTGGTTCAGTATTAGGACTAGGGCTGTTAGAATCCATTCCAAGGTGAAGATCTTAGACTTTAGGAAGACTAACTTTGCGAAGATAAGCCAATACCTCAGGGAGTCGTTAGTGGGATGGGAACAGCTGGGGGATGTAGAACAACAGTGGGCAAAACTGAAAGGGGGTATTTTAAAGGCAACCAACCTTTTTGTTAAAATGGTAAATAAAGGCAAAAGGAACAGGAGACCGCTATGGTTTTCGAAGGAAGTAGCTGAAAAAGTGAAGAAAAAGAGGGAGGCCTTCATGAAATACAAGAGATCACAGAGAGAGGAAGACAGGCATCTGTATTTGGAAAAACTTAGAGAAGCTAGCAAAGTAGTCAAGAAGGCAAAGATTCAAAAGGAGGAGGAAATAGCCAATGCAATAAAATGGGGGGATAAGACATTTTTCAGATATATTAGTGAGAAGAGGAAGGGCAAAAGTGGTATTATCAGACTCAAGGGTACAGGGGGGGAATATGTAGAAGCTGATAAGGATAAAGCGGAATTGCTTAACAAATATTTTTGTTCTGTGTTCACAGATGAAGAACCAGGAGCAGGACCTCAGAAAACACCCACAAATAAGAACAGAAGCGAGGGACATCTTGAACAATTTTCAGAAGACTGTGTTCGTGAGAAACTAGCTCAATTTAAAGTAGACAAAGCGATGGGACCGGATGGGATACACCCTAGAATACTGAGGGAACTTGGGGACGTTCTAGCAACTCCACTGACTGACCTTTTCAATGCCTCGTTGGAGTCGGGAGTGGTACCAAAGGACTGGAGAGAGGCTCATGTGGTGCCTTTACACAAAAGCGGAAGTAAGGATGTGGTTGAAAACTACAGGCCGGTTAGTTTAACTTCAGTGGTGAGTAAATTAATGGAAACGCTGTTGAAAGAGAAAATAGTGAGGTTTCTGGAGTCCAGCGGATTACAGGATCCGAGGCAGCATGGATTCACCAGAGGCAGGTCTTGTCAGACAAATCTGATTGATTTCTTTGACTGGGTGACCAGGGAGTTGGACCGAGGGAGAGCTCTAGATGTGGTGTATTTAGATTTCAGTAAAGCCTTTGACACTGTTCCTCACAGGCGACTTATAAACAAACTGAGCACCCTAGGGATGGACCCTAAAGTTACTGCTTGGGTTAGAAATTGGTTGGGTGGGAGGCGACAAAGAGTACAAGTAAATGGAGCTCACTCTGAGGAGAAGGATGTTACCAGTGGTGTGCCCCAGGGATCTGTCCTTGGTCCGATTCTTTTTAACATCTTTGTTAGTGATATAGCGGAAGGGCTGTCGGGTAAGGTTTGCCTCTTTGCAGATGATACCAAAATCTGCAATAAAGTAGACACCCAGGAAGGTGTAGATAACATGAGGAGGGATCTAGCTAAGCTTGAAGAATGGTCTAGAATTTGGCAGCTGGGATTTAATGTTAAAAAATGTAAGGTCATGCATTTGGGCTGCAGCAATCCAAGGGAGCAATACACCATAGGAGGTGAAGTACTTTTGTCCACTAAAGAAGAGCGGGACCTAGGCGTAGTTGTGTCCGATGATCTTAAAGTAGCTAAACAGGTAGAAAAGGCGACGGCAAAAGCTAGAAGGATGCTTGGGTGCATACGGAGAGGAATGGCTAGCAGAAAAAAGGAGGTGATAATGCCTCTGTATAAGTCTTTGGTGCAACCTCATTTGGAGTATGGTGTGCAATTCTGGAGACCGCACCTTCAAAAGGATGTGAACAGGATGGAGTCGGTGCAGAGGGTTGCTACTAAGATGATTAGTAGTCTTCATTATAAAGCATATGAGGACAGACTTAAGGATCTTAATATGTACACCTTAGAGGAAAGGCGGGATAGAGGTGATATGATTGAGATGTTTAAATACCTCCGTGGCATAAATGTTCAGGGAGAGAGCCTCTTTCAATTGAAAGCAAGTTCTGCTACAAGGGGACATGGGATGAGGGTGAAGGGAGATAGATTCAGGAGTGATATGCGGAAATATTTCTTTACGGAAAGAGTAGTGGATCCGTGGAATAGTCTCCCAGTGGAGGTGGTAGAGATGAGGACAGTAACTGAATTCAAAAAAGCATGGGACCAACACAGAGGATCTCTAAAGGTAAAAAGTGGACTGTTGTAGTTGTTGTTATGGAAGGACAGACTAGATGGGCCTTGTGGTCTTTTTCTGTCATCATGTTTCTATGTTTCTATGCAACGAAGCTTTGAGATTGTGGGCCTTCGCCAGAGAGCATCAAATTCATCTTCTGGCAGTATATCTTCCAGGCGTTCAAAACTCTTGGGCAGACAAACTCAGTCGAGTTCTGCTTCCACACGAGTGGTCCCTCCATATGGACCAGATAGCCAGAATCTTTCAGATTTGGGGAACCCCGGACATAGACCTCTTTGCAAGTCCGTGGAATGCCAAACTTCCCCGGTTCTGTTCCAGAATTCCGTGTCAGGGAGTTCAGGCCAAGGATGCCTTCCTCCTTCACTGGGGTCAAGGCTTCCCTTACGCCTTTCCACCCATTCCCCTAATTCCCAAAACTCTCTTCAAGCTTCAGAGAGATCGAGACTCTATGATCCTCATAGCACCATGTTGGCCACGCCAAGTGTGGTACCCTCTACTTCTGCATCTCTCTCAAGCTCCTTCCCTGGACTTGTGATCTGCTCCAGACCTCCTGTCCCAGGAGGAGGGAACGTTATGGCATCCAAATCCCCAGTCTCTCCATCTCAGGGCCTGGTTGCTGAAGGCTTAGACCTTCAAGATTTGCATCTTTCTCAGCAGGTGAAGGATATCCTTCATGCTTCCAGAAAGCCTTCCACTAGACGTTCCTATGCTTTCAAATGGAAAAGGTTTACCATTTGCTGTGCAAAGAAGGGTCTTAACCCCCTTGCAATACCTTTGAATTTTTTACTAGAGTATTTGCTGCATTTATCCCATGCAGGCCTTAAAACTAATTCAGTAAGAGTCCATTTGAGTGCTATTTCAGCATCCCTCAAGCCTCTCAATGGACAGCCTATTTCCTCTCATCCTCTTATTGCAAGATTCATGAGAGGCCTTCTTTTAACTAAACCTCCCATTAGACCACCTCCAGTGGCATGGGATTTGAATCTAGTTCTTGGTCAGCTTATGAAGCCACCCTTTGAACCCTTAGCCACTACCTCCTTGAAATTCCTTTCCTGGAAGGTTATTTTTCTCATTGCAGTCACCTCAGCTCACCGCATCAGTGAGCTGCAAGCCTTGGTGGCTAATCCTCCTTATACAAGGTTCCATCATGACAAGGTAGTCCTCAGGACCAATCCACACTTTATGCCTAAAGTGGTCTCACCTTTTGATCTGAAGCAGGAGGTGTATTTACCTGTCTTTTTTCCAGGACCTCATGCATCAAGTGCAGAGAGGAATCTCCATACCCTGGATTGTATGAGAGCGCTCGCTTTTTACTTAGAAAGGACACAGCAACATGTGCTTTTGATCCCTCTCATTTAGGACTTCCAGTCTCTAAGAGAACACTGTCAAATTGGATTGCTCAGTGTATTTCTTTCGCCTACCAGAGTAAGAACCTTTCTCTGGAGGGCCATGTCACAGCTCACAATGTGAGAGCCATGGCAGCCTCTATGGCTCATCTAAACTCTGTGTCCATCGACCAAATCTGTCGAGCGGCCACCTGGGCCTCGGTTCATACCTTTACAGCCCATTACTGTTTGGACAAGGACTCCCGCCGGGATGCCTTGTTTGGTCAGGCTGTTCTCAAACACCTGTTCCATACCTAATCAACTCCTACCCCCCATCCCTGGTTGGATGCCCGAGATCCATGGGGGAAGGTAGAGCCCTTCTCAGGGACTCACAACCTTGGGGATCTCCCTGGCATCTCCAGCTGGGGAGTCCCCATATGTGAAGACTCATTCCTGCTTGTTCCTGGAGATAGCACAGTTACTTACCTGTAACAGGTGATCTCTGGGAACAGCAGGGATAAGTCTTCACAACCCACCCACCTCCCCTAGGAGTTGTATCTCTCTATCTATCTTTCCTTTCCTCTCTCTCTCTCTTTGTCTCAGCTTTAAAACTCGAACTGGAGAGAGGCGGTTGGGAAAGGCGGGAAGGCAGCTCACAGGTGCTGTGGGATGCTCCCAAAAGCTTTCTTATTGGACGCTGGGGAGCGTTTCCGCGCAGGCTCCGTCGGTACCGATGATACCCATATGTGAAGATTTATTCCTGCTGTTCCCAGAGATCACCTGTTACAGGTAAGTAACTGTGCTTTCTCCCCCAGGAGAGGTCAGTATGCCTCAGGGAACTAGCCACAGAGGTGCAATGGTTGCAGGACAATGCCCGCCTGGCTTTTCCTCCGCCTGCTGGGACACATGGCTTCTGCGGTCCATGTGATCCTAGACACCCGCCTATGCATGAGAGCAGCCCAATGATGCATCCGCTCTCAGTGTACCCAAGCTACTGGCAGGATCAGGGACAGAGTGTATGTGACCCGCCAGCTGGCGGACTTCCTCGGATGGTGGCAGAATCCATGTCACTTTCAGACCAGGATGTCCTTCTAGGCACCCACCTTCCAGAAAGTCCTCACCACCTACACCTCTCTAATGGGCTGGGGAGCGCATTTCGAGAGCCTCCAGACACAAGACTGCTGTTCCAGGCCAGGACAATGTCTTGGCGGACAAGCTGAGCAGAACACTCCAGTTGCATGAGTGGCACCTGGACCCAACAGTAGCCTCATAGCTATTCCAGCTCTGGGGTGTCCCAATGATGGACCTGTTCACCAGCCCGGACAATGAGCAGTTGCTCTGTTTCTGCTCCCACCAACTGCACCCATCTCAGGTAGCAGCGGATGCATTCCTCATCCCGTGGTCAGAAGGCCTCCTGTACGCCTTCCCCCCAGCACCACTGATAGCCAATACCCTATTCAAGGCTTAACACGACAGAGCGTTGCTAGTGCTGATAGCCCCATGCTACTCTCCCTATCGACGGTACTGATGATTTCCCTGGGCTGAGCCCCAGGACTACTCTCGCAGGAGCAGGACTCTCTCCTACACCCCAACCTGGGGTCCATCTCACTCATGGCTTGGCTGCTGAAAGGGTAGTGCTAGCTCCCTTCAGCCTGAAGAAAACTCCATGATCTGACCACAATACCACGGCTCTTTTAGTCTCTGGTCCATCAAGCAGTGAGAAACAGGCAGAGAGTAATACATAATACAATCACACACAAAGTGCTATTTTCTTTGAGCTCAGAGGGAAGACGGCAACAGACGGTCTATGGACACGCATAGTTCCACGCCTGCCGAATTCAAAGTCCTCCTCCTAAAAAGCTCCTTTTTATTAGAGAAAAAGAGGAAGTAACAGTCATTTATTATAACCATGAAATAACACAAGGTGTCGCCAAAGTTCTTTTTACAGAGTAAGATCTGATTACAGTATATTAGATGAAATTTATAATTGCAAAAGTTGCAAAAATTATGTTTTGTCAGCAGTGACTGTACAATGAACTATGGTTGCACAGTTCATAGCCTTTATGCTTAGTTAACACTGTTCCATCTATTTTAAAGACGGTTACACAGAACTCATGATCATGACATCCTATTCTATTTAAAAGGAAGTAGGTGAGAAGTCAAACTTCTAAACACATTTTGTATCAAGAAATTCATCCATCTTCAATTACATATTGGGGATTCTGGTATCCCTTTATCTGTCCATGTCTACAGTCCTCCCTGTGATTCTAGAAAGAATCATTACAAAAGAACAGTAGCTGAAACATGTCCAATTCCGGAATAATCTTCTACAATAGGCTTCATTTTGGAGATGTTCTTTCAAAGTCTGGTCCATAGGTGAGCTCTATCTTGTTCGTTGGAAGAAATCATTATACAAAATCATGTGACATTGTTTACCTTTGCTTAGCCTCAATAAAAAAATGTGTACAAAGAGCAAGACTTTACCAATTATTCTTATAAGCGCTACCTCATCCAGCAGTGGCCAACTGCTTCTTATAGATCTAGCAATAATTCAGAGATTAGTCCCTCATATCATGACACCAGTCATCACTCCAGATTCGTCAGCAGCATCCTTTCTCACCATGGGCTGTGCTATGCACATCTTAGATCAATCTTTTTCAGTGACCGTCCACCCAGGCTTCACTGCTGCGCATACATGAGTAGTTCCGCTGGAATCGTTGATCTTTATCAGGAGTCTCCATATCCAGTAGCATTTCATTCAGTCGTTTTCTTCCTCTTCGGCCCATTAGATTCAGTACAATATATTTACATTATATAATTTGTAAAAATCCTACTCTCCACTACAGCATCTTTCTTGATGCCATACAATTGCAAACAAGCACAATTATTCATCCCTAATGAGTCTTAAATTGTTGAACAGAATTATATTATCTATTTTTAATTACAATACATCCATTGCTAGCATTAAATTATTACATAGCTAACCTGTAACATAGTTATTTTTTTCATCTGCATTCCTAAACTTATTCTGTCTACTTGCCAAATCAAATGTTAGCATGTGGTCTGATAGACACATTGCTTTTTCCTGTCAGGAACACAATTGTACTTATTCATATCACTAATTATATTTGTGATGTATTCTCCAGCTTCAACAATATACAAGATATAGTTAATCTGGTTATTCAAGGGGTAACAACATTAAAACATAACTAGCAGTTTATGACAAATAATTTAAACTCATTTCAATTGTTTGTCAACAATTATTAGGAAGGCTGTCTTATCTTAGGTGATGATTCAACTCACATTACTTTAAACATTATCACCGCATCCTGCACACACAAACACCCCAGTATCTCACTGGTCTTCTCTGCTCCACATCCCTACACGTAGTCTTCATTCTCTTCACATTAATCGACTTCACTTCCCCCCACCATCTCGTGCACAATTACAGTCTACCCGTCATTCTGCCTTTTTCTTCCTTGGTCCAGCTCTGTGGAACTCTCTTCCCACTCCACTCCGTCTGGAAGATAACTACACCACTTTCAGGCTCCTACTTAAATCCCATCTGTTCACCTCAGCATATAACCTCCCAGCCACACCCAACTGACCTGGTTTATCTATTTTTGCACTTTTCTTTGTTTTTTTTTTGTTATTTTTTTCTAATACTACTTTCCCCACTAATCACAGCAATTCACATTGCAACTAAAACTTGGTACAGCACATTAAACAGGAACATTGATAACTTGAAATTTTTCTTTGTAAGGCAATGAGGGGGTTTAAGTGACTTATCCAAGGTCACAAGGAGTGCTAGTACTCTAGTCATTAGACTACTTCTCCATTCCATTCTAATTCACATAGACATCTAAGCTCACAAAGGAAGGAACATTTATATAAGGGTGTGTACATTCATAAACTATAAAACCTTTTTAACATCAAATTTGAACCAACTAGAAAATCAATTATCACTTCTTAATAACTTAACACTTTTATCTTTGTTACACTATTTTCAGAACAAAACAGCATAGTAGTATCAGCACATAGAGCTCCTCATGCAAGAAGCCTGAGGCAAAATCAGTATTAATCAAGTGAGCATATAACTCAAGAGCTCTAGAAAGAGCGAACACTCCAGCTAGTTGAGCATTAGCAAATAGCAAAGCAGCCAACTCTGCACAGAATCAACTCTTACAATTGCATCAGTTTTCCTTATTCATTGCACAAAGCAGAACCATCAGTACAGAGTAAGGTCAAACAGTAGCAATCTAGAGCTGAAAGGAAGCTGGGTTTTTTTTATTCCAAGTGTAGAAGACACGAAAACTTAATGAAAGACATGTTAAAGTACTAGAAAATCAGTAATTTGGATTACAAAGACTACTGCTACCAGCCCAGTGGCTTACGTCCAATGGGAAATCTCTGAGTGAGAACACAAACAGTAGCAATAGAAGAGGTAGGCATATTAAATCTAACTCAGTGATACTAATTTAAAAATATTCCACTAGCAGCAAGGCATTTGCTTCACACTTGCAATTAATAGCATCAGTTCTGCAGAGGTCTTTCATAATAACTAAAACATATACGACATGAGAATTTAAGATCACTCCTCCAATCGACTCCTGCAGATTAGTTTAAAAGAGACTAAGAGAAATATCAGCATTTTTTCTTCAGGCATTTACTCATACACTATCATAGTTGAACTTTCAACATTATACATATATTCGCCATACTGTTTTAATTACTTAATTCACTTGTTTGAATGTAATTGTATCATTCACTTTTTCCCTTTAAGTAAACAAACTTGCTTGACTTAACTTGACTAGCAATTCAATTTTTTTTAGTTAAGTTGCTAACTTCTCTTTCCTTTAAAACACTTAATTTTTTTAAACCTTTATTACATCACACAATTTATCAAATATCTAAATATATCAAAGCATGGAAGATCTTCCCGTTCATTCACATCAATTATAACTAGAAATACAAGTTGGAGAATATATCAATCATTTTTTTCCAAAGCATCCAGAGACATAAGAAACACCAAGGAGTAGTGTTTCTAATTTATATTTTTCAGCATTTGCATTATTACACATAGAATGGAATCAGTAAATAAATTCTCATAACCCAAAATAAGTTCAGATCCAGACCTAAAAAACAAACTTATTTACTATACATACACAAGTAAGAGAAATAGTTAATCACATTTAGAGTTTTTTTTTAACTTCCCCAATAAGGCTTATGGTTAGTCTTACCACAGTTGCTCAAGACTTTCTTCCTGCTAATATTGCAGCTGTTATTTTGCCGGAAACCTCTACATTATTACTGCAGTAAATATCAAAATTTACAATGCACAGCACACTTAATCACTAAAGTAAAGAAAACAAACTTCATACTACAATTATGACATGGAAATCAGTCCTTTAAAACTTCTATTTCTTTCATAAAGCAATGGCTTACCTTTTTCCCTGTAAGTTTCAGTTTCTTGATTTTTAAATTTTTCAAACAGAGTCAGTGGCTTGCTGCACATTTTCAGCCTTAAACCATACACGGCACATTCATGACTGGTATGAAATTTGCTTAAATCTAATCATATTTCATACTGTAATCAACTCAATTTGTCCCACTGAAATGTTCCAAGGGGAACGGCAAACTGTGGTTACTGGCAGTCATTGAATATTAACATAAGGGCGCTTCACCAAAACTTGCGCCTCATTTCACAATTAGGGCTTCCTTTTCTCTTGCCCAATCTCACTTCACTTATCTAACTGAGATCTCTAATTAACCTTACCGGCTTTACATTACAATCACAATATACACACAGATATCTGTCAATTCTTTAGTATACTCACTCACGGCAACCACTGCCTGTGTCCTTGAGACTTGTCTGCTGTTTCCAACTGCTGAAGGAACACAGAGATCCGAGTCCAGCACCAACTGAAGAAAACTCCATGATCTGACCACAATACTACGGCTCTTTTAGTCTCTGGTCCATCAAGCAGAGAGAAACAGGCAGAGAGTAATACATAATACAATCACACACAAAGTGCTGTTTTCTTTGATCTCAGAGGGAAGACGGCAACAGACGGTCTATGGACACGCATAGTTCCACGCCTGCCGAATTCAAAGTCCTCCTCCTAAAAAGCTCCTTTTTATTAGAGAAAAAGAGGAAGTAACAGTCATTTATTATAACCATGAAATAACACAAGGTGTTGCCAAAGTTCTTTTTACAGAGTAAGATCTGAATCTCCAGGAACAAGCAGGAATGAGTCTTCACATATGGGGGTTCGTCGGCGCCGACGGAGCCCGCACGGGAATGCTCCCGAGCATCCAATCAGAAGGCTTTTGGGAGCATCCCTCGCGCCTGCGTGGTAGCTTCCCGCCCTTCCCACTGCCTCTCCCCAGTTTTAGTTTTTCCGCGGAGCCAACAGGACATACCTCCTGTCACCGCAGAAACTTTTCTTCTTTTCTTATTTCCTGTGGTCGCGGGGTTTTTTCCCGCTGACTCTGGCACCGCTGGTGCCCCCTTTTTCCTTATTTTTTGTTTTCCTTGATTTTCCTTCGAGGAGCATCCTCCTCGTGTTATTCTGAGGCCTACCGGGCTTTCCAGCATGGAGCCTTCTTCCCCTAAGAAGTGCCCCCACTGTGGAGACGTTGTCTTCTTCTTCGACTCCAACGCCTGGTGTCTCTCCTGTTTGGGCCCTGACCCCTTCTCCCCCGATTCCCCGGGCTTCAGCGTCGGGAGAAGACCCTCCCTGTTTCGAGTGTCCCTCGATGACGTCTTTCCCACTGAGGTGCGGTCGTCGGCTTTCTCTCCTCGCCATGATCAGGTAACCCAACAACAGTCTGTTAAGACTAACCGAGCCTTGAGGGGTGAGTCTCATGCGCTGCATGACGACGGCTCCGGCCTTCCCCTCCAGTCCCTTACACCCCGGAGGGAGTCTTCGGGCTCCAGAGCCTCCACGGGGTTTCGGGTTGTTCCTGAGGTTCGCTCCTCACAGAACATTCCCGAGCCATGCCCGAGGGTGGCACCCGCTTCGAGCGGTGCAGATCCCTCGGCATCGGCGCCGGCGTCGAGTGTTCCACTCTTCGCCAGGGACTGTCAGCTGGTGTCCTCGGTGCCTTCGGGGCCGATCGACTCGACCCAGTCTGGCTCTACGGCATCCCGGCCCTGCGCGGGGGCGGTACCCGCTTTTGGCGGTGCCGATTCCCCGGCATTGGCGTCGGTGTCGAGTGTTCCACTCTTCACCGGGGATCGTCGGACCAACCTGACCCGGTATGGCGTGCCCACACCCCTGCCATGCGCGGAGGTGGTGACCGCTTCGAGCGGGACTAAGTCCTCGGCATCGGCGTCGGAGTCGGTGGCCCCACTCCCCGCCTTGAATCAGCACCGGGTGCCCTCTGCTCCGTCAGGGCCGATCGACTTGTCCCCGGCTTCCGCAGGGGCGGTACTGGCCTTGAGCGGCTTTGCCCCTCCGGCGGCGGTCTCGGGAACAAGGGCCCCGTCCTTCGCCAGGGGTCGCCTCTGGGCTCCACCTGCAGAGCCGATCGATCTATCCCGGTCGGGCGGGTCGGCACCCCCATCTTGCGCGGAGCCGGGGCCTCCCCCGGACGCCACCGACCTCCCGGCATCTACGCGGGCGTCGAGTGCTCCACTCGTCACTAGAGTTTGCCCGCAGGACCTGGGACCTTCGGTCGAGTCGACCCAAAGAAGCGCCGCGGCCGCGGAGCCGGGGCTGGGCGTCTCGCTCCCCGCCGGGGCTTGTCGGCGGGTTACCTGGGTGCCCTCGAGGCCGCGTAGTACGCCCCGTAAGGGTTTCACTCTCAATAAAACAGGTGCGGGCAGAACCCCGGTGCCTAGAAGGGCCTCTCTCCCGACGTCGGAGCCGACTTCGGGTGTTTCCCTCTTCGCCGAGTTTCGGCCTGGGAAGCCCTCGTTGCCCTCAGCACCGATCGTTGCGACCCCGACTCCATTCGCGGGAGTGGCAGCACCGGTGCGGCCGCCGACACCGGGGCCCCCTAAGGAGGCGTCGCTCGGTTCGATGCCCAGCCTCGAATCGATCTCCAGTCTGGAAAGCGTGGCTCCGACGCATTTCGGATCCGACCCCGGTCTCTTCCGACGGCGCAGTGCTGCGCTCGCCTGCTCTTCAGCTGCCTCGGCACCACTCCAGCCGCCCTTGCGGATTGCCCCGGGGCGGCCCCGGAGTCGGGGCCGAGGCCGAGTCCCGCGGGCCCGTCGGGGACGTCGCTCCCTTCGATGCCCCGCTTGGAGTCAATCCCGGGCTCTGGCGATGCAGTACCGGCTGCCTCGAATTGGGACTGTCAGTACCCTCCTCTGTTTAGAGCGATTCCTCCCGTGCACAAGCACGGTGGGTCCCCTGGTATTCAGGCGGGCCCCTCCACCTCGGCCTCCTCCGGGATAGCCCCTCTGGGAGAGCCGTCTTTTCAGGACTTCCTCCTTGACATGGCGGACTTGCTCGCCATTCCTATCCCGGGCCCTTCGCTCAATCCGGGTCCTGCGGAACAGGCAGCCGTAATGCTTCCTCTACATCCCTCCCTGCGGGATCTCCTGCTCGGGATTTGGCGCTCGCCCTTACAGGTACCGGCGCCGCCTACAGCCATGCATGCCCGGTATCGGGTGCCCCCCTCTCCGGGTTTCCAGACGCACCAGCTTCCCCATCATTCCATTGTGGTGGAATCGGCCCTGAGGAAGGTCGGAAGCAAGAAGAAGCACTCTTCCTGCCCCCCCGAATCGTGCGTCTAAAGCTCTGGACAACTTTGGGCGGCGAACCTTCCAAACGTCCATGTTGGCTTCCAGGATTCTCTCATATATTTTCTATATGAGCCTGGCGCTTCGGGAGGTCACCGAGAGGTTATCTCTTTTGTCTCCCTTTGTGTCGGCCCCTCGGGCCCCTGACTATTCCTTGCTTCTTTACCATTGCAGGAATATCTCTTGGTTTCTTTCTCGGGCTGCCGTGGACTCTTTTGAGTCAGTTAGCAGGTCCTCTGCTGTAGCCATAGGGGCGCGTCGTACAGCCTGGTTGCAGGCTTCCGACTTGTGCAGCTGGGCACAGCATAATCTGGGTACTTCCCCGTGCACCGGGGAGAACCTCTTCAATGGCGAGGCTTTGCGTCAGGTTGCTCAGTGCTGCTCCGCCGACCTGTTTGGCACTGGCCGCCCGCGGCCCTCCCCCTCTCCCGGGGGTAGGAAATGTCCTTCCCGACCCTCCTTTCCGAAGAAGAGGAAGTTTCATCCCTCTGCCCACCTGCCGGGTGCGCCCATGCCAGGGACGTCTCACACCGGTCGACAGTGCCAGGGCTCTCGCCAGGCTGCCCATGCCAAGCAGCCTTAGGCTCCGGTATGCGGCAGTTTGCGCTTAACTCCTCTTACCAGAAGTTACTGTCCAGTTCTATACTGGAGTTCTTTTCAGCGTGACAAGCAGTTCGGCTGCTTGATTGGAGGTATGGAGCCCCCTCCCCCGGGGGGGGGGACCCTTCCCACACTAGCTTAGCCTGGCTCCTCAGGGCCATGCTAGTCTTCTTCGGACTTACCCTCGGGTACATCCCTCGGATTCCCCTCTGCCTGGTTCCCCCGGATTGAGGGGATCGCGCACCGAATCTCCTTCTCCCAGTGTAGGTCTTGGCCGCTACTCTCCGAGCATGGCCGAACCAATCCTCGACAGGGCCGGACCACCACCCCCTGGTCCGTGTCTCCGCTCTCGCAGAGAAACCCCGGGGTCTGTCAGGTTACAGTGGACAGGAGTCCCACTGACCCATGTCGATCCCCGGCTCCGCTCCCTGCACTCTTCGGTGCGGCGGAGGGCTTTGGCCCTACCCCCGAGGGGATTTTTTATATAGGCCGGAGATGACCCCCATGGTCACGCCGTGGCTATAGGGTTTTCTATCCTCCTGCCTTCCCTTTGGTATGGAGGACACTTTTTTTTTTGCGTGGCTGTCAGGTGGACGCCTCAGGGGCCTACGTACTCCTGATGTGCTCCTCCCCAACTGATCTGGCGGTCACGCAACCATACTCTCGCCGATCTGCCCTGCACCACGCACATCGGCCCATCACTTTGGATGGCCCTCCCCCCGCCACCTTCCAGGTGGGCGCCCTCCTGTGGATCAAGGGCCGGTCCGAGTTGGCAGTATCGTTCTCACGTGTGCATACCGGTTTAGTAACCTGGGTGGCGCTCCCGGGCCCACCTATAGCCCGATATACATCTATACCTGCATTGGATATATATCGGTACAGGTGGGCGCTTTTGGGAATTGTTATAGCGCCCTGTGTCTTACCGACTATCTCCCAATTGTCGGTACTGACGTTTTGTTATTTCTTACGGGGTCCGGCCGGCCCGCTTGCCTGCGTTCTGCGGCTCGGGTGCTCAGACCGGTTATGCTTAAACTTGCTGTGAAGTCAACAGCCCCTTGATTTACGCCTCCTTGTCTGGAGGTTTTCGAACCCAATGTCTTCCTATCCCTTGCCGGCTAGGGTAGACAGTGTACCCCTTGGTATCCCGGGGTACACTCCTGTTCTTATCCGGGCTGGGTTCTCCCAGATCGGTCAGTCTTCTGATTAGTCCTCCGGATTGGGGACTCTGCTCCTACTGGAGTTCTCAGCTTCTCTTAGAGCTCCTCGTGAAGACCTGCCGTCTTTCCGGTGCCGGTTGACACCTGCGTCTCCAGCCCACCCGGACTGGGAGCTTCGTCCTCTTGCGGTGAAGTTCCCTTGAAGACTTCGCTACTGCATCTACAGTACCCGTCGCAGCTCTGCCTTCTACAATCCAGTAGGTAAGCTCTAGATTGTGCTAGATCATTAACGGTTTAATGATATTTGACGTGGTTTTGAAGACTCCCCTGTAGTCTTCGGTTGCTGTGCCTTGGCAACTCTTCTCAACTCCTACCCTCCATCCTTCAGGGGATGCCGTGGATCCAGGTTGGGCGATGCCGCCCTGTCCAGGGGCGCGCATTCTGGGATCTCCTCTGGCACCCTCAGCTGGGGAGTCCCCATATGTGAAGACTCATTCCTGCTTGTTCCTGGAGATAGCACAGTTACTTACCTGTAACAGGTGATCTCCGGAACAGCAGGAATTAGTCTTCACAACCCACCCACCCACCTCCCCTAGGAGTTGTAACTCTCTCTCTCTCTCTCTTCCTTCCTCTCCTCTCCTTCTGTCTCAGCTATTAAACGCAACTGGGGAGAGGCAGTGGGAAGGGCGGGAAGCTACCGCGCAGGCGCGAGGGATGCTCCCAAAAGCCTTCTGATTGGATGCTGGGGAGCATTCTCGTGTGGGCTCCGTCGGCGCCGACGAACCCCCATATGTGAAGACTAATTCCTGCTGTTCCGGAGATCACCTGTTACAGGTAAGTAACTGTGCTTTACAGTATATTAGATGAAATTTATAATTGCAAAAGTTGCAAAAATTATGTTTTGTCAGCAGTGACTGTACAATGAACTATGGTTGCACAGTTCATAGCCTTTATGCTTAGTTAACACTGTTCCATCTATTTTAAAGACGGTTACACAGAACTCATGATCATGACATCCTATTCTATTTAAAAGGAAGTAGGTGAGAAGTCAAACTTCTAAACACATTTTGTATCAAGAAATTCATCCATCTTCAATTACATATTGGGGATTCTGGTATCCTTTTATCTGTCCATGTCTACACAGCCTTCCAAGGATATGGAAGATGACATCCTGTCCTCTTGGAAGGCCTCCATGAGAAGGGCATATGCCTTCAAGTGGCGATGTTTCTCACTGTGGTGCACAGAAAAGTGGACAAACCCATTCTCCTGCTCAGTGCACGTGGTACTCCAATACCTGCTCCACCTATCACAGGCGGGACTGAAGTACAACTCAGTCAGAGTACACCTGAGCGCCATCGCAGCATATCACAACCGTCAAGGGGAAGCCCCTCTTGGCTCAACCCCTCATGTCTCAGTTGCTGTGTGGCCTCATGTTGTCCAAACCCCCCCCCCCCCCGTCCACCCTCTAGCGGAATGGGACCTTAATGTGGTGCTCTCGCAACTCACTAATCCTCCATTTGAGCCTTTTGCTACCTGCCACCTGCAGTACCTCTCCTGGAAGGTCGCCTTCCTGGTAGCACTCACATCAGCTTTCAGAATCAGCGAGCTCCAGGCACTGATGACAGAGCCTCCCTACACCAGATTCTACAAGAACAGGGTGGTGCTCCGCACACACCCTAAGTTTCTGCCGAAGGTAGTGTCTCCATTCCACCTTAATCAGGAGGTGGTACCCCCCACCTTCATTCCCAGGCCTCACGCTGGCAGGGCGGAGATTGATCTCCATACTCTGGATTGCAAGGGAGCCCTGTTCTTCTACCTGCAAGAGACTCGGGGTCACCCCAAAGCTCAACAGCTTTACGTATCTTATGACCCCAGCTGTCTAGGGCTCCCAGTGACTAAGTGAATTCTGTCCACTTGGGTGGCAGATTGCATTACCATTGCCTACGAGCAAGTGGGGAAAACACTGGATCAGAGAGTCATGGGGCACCGTGTCAAGGCCATGGCTACTTCTGTGGCCAATCTGTGTTCCGTCCCCAAGACAGAAATTTACCAGGCCACCACCTAGTCTTTAGTCCATACCTTCGCAACTCACTGCTGCCTGGAGAGGTAGTCCCAACGGGGCAGTACCTTTGGCCAAGCCGTACTCCGTAATCTTTTCGGGGTGTAAGCAACTCCTGCCCTCCGATCTTTCTGTGTTCAGGCTACCAGTTCTCTGCTGGATACCTGGGTCTTGCAAGAGCCTCTCTTAGGGATTCAACTGCTGCTGATCACGGCTCACCTTTGCAGGTAGCTGTGACATTTTTGTACAGGTTCTTGGTAGCCATAGCTGGGAAGTCCCATATGTGAGGCCTGACTTGTTGCATGTTCCCGGAGAAAGCATAGTTATTCACCTGTAATAGGTGTTCTCCGGGGACAGCAGGAATCAGTCCTCACAACCCTCCCTCCTCCCCTTGGAGTTCTTCTTTACCATCTTTTATTTTTGCTGTCTAAGCTATGTCATTGGACTGAGGCAAGATGGCACCCTTGGGCAGGAAGTGGACCATGCATGCGTGGTGTATCTTCCAAAGGCTTTCTTTGAAAGCTGGGGAGATGCTTCCATGTGGGCTCCGTCGGCGTTGATGTCACCCATATATGAGGTCTGATTCTTCCTATCCCCTTAGAACACCTGTTACAGGTGAGTAACTACGCTTTCTATAGGAACATTATTAGCCCCTGCATAGATTGCAGTCTGAGGGGGTGGGGAGATATTGCAGTGTTCTGTGATGGGAAGATATGAACTGGTTGCCATGTGTCTTGGGCTTTGTGTCACCCCTGTGAATTAAGACTGTGGACTTTCAAAAGAAATTAAAAGCATACCTCTTTAGATAGGCATGTTCTTAGAGAGTGGGACTGTTTGAATAAGTTGTTTTATTGCATCTTATGGTTTAATTTAAGATTTTAAGGTATGAAATACTGTTTCATTTGAATGTATGTTTATTATGTATTTGTAATTTTATTATTTCTTATGGGCTCAATTCAGCACTGGTGCTGAACATTAAACCCAGATATTCAATGCTGCGGCCATATCCAGCCCCAGTATTGATTATCTGGGTTAGCCGCTTTTGCCAATTGGTAACTGGGTAGTAGCGATATTGAGCCGCTGCCCGATCAGCAATATGTGGCGAAGGTTAAGCCAGGGTTACCTGCGTCTGGCTTTCGCTGCATATTGCTAAAAAGGCAACAGCTCAATATTACCACTGCCCGGTTATCAATTGGTGCTGCCTCCGCTTCACCCTGGAACGCCCCCAACACGCCCTGATGCTAAGCAGTTAGCATCAGAGTGTGTAGAGTTGGCAGCCACAGATATTCAGCGGCACTAACCGTGTTAGTGCTGTTGAATATCCCGTTCACCGCTTTGAATATTGGGCCCTATGATGTTTGGAGACTGCAGAGGGTGCAACAGATTTAAAATTGCAAAAACTCTTATTTATTCCTATATTCGGGTTGATTCCTTGATGCTAACCTATTGTTCTGACTGAAAACATTTTACTTTCTCAGGTTCCTTTCTTTGGTCCACTCTTTGATGGCGCTATAGTGAATGGAAAAATTCTTCCTGGTTTAGTTCAAGCAACAGCTATCAATGCAAGCCGAGCACTAAAGTCACTGATTCCTTTGTACCAAAACTTGTATCCTTTATTGTATTTAGAGCCCTAGATAGTAAAAGCTGTTGTCCCATTTTTTGGTTTAGTAAAATTCCTCATGGCCTAAGCTCTTAATTGGTAAAATGGGGTAGATGTTTGGAATGAAAATTTCTCCACCAAGCTGTTTATGGGTGTTCTTTGGCTGGATGGTTGAAGTAAGATTGGAGAGCAAATTCAGCTTGCCAGCATTAATTTTCATCATTAGCCATCTAAGTTTGACAGTAATACACATTCCAGCTGGGTAGATTTAAGCACATTTCCACCAGCAATTCTGGTTTTGATGTGTGAAAAGAACATTTCCCAATCTGCTGTTACAAGGCAATATTTCTGTTAACTCACTCAACTTCCTTAGATATTTAAGCTTTGATGATGATAATATTCAAAGAATCTTTTTGGGGGGAGGGAGAGGAATGAGAGGCCCTAGGTATGATTTGGCTGTAATTTTAGATCCATATCTTCCTGCTAGACCAGTCCAGGCAACTGGATTGTGTTCCCCTACCAGAAGATTGGTGGATACAAGAACCAATGAAAAGCCCAGGTTTCAATGACATCACTTCTATGCCTCTATTTACCTCAGCCACCAGAGGTTCCTTCAGTATTTTTGTCTCCAGCAGATGGTGGATGAATTTTCTCCTTTCTGAAGAAAATCTGAAGAATTGAGAGGAAAAGACTGATAAAAAATTGCTTGTGACAGGCCACTTTAGGATGACTCTCTTACTTAAGTGCGACATAGGAGGCTCCACTAGACTGTGCTCTTTTTTGGTAGCCATGGGAGGAGAACAGATTGGTTCAGCTCCATGCTCTTATCCTGGATAAAAGCCTGTTGAGCAGCCAAAAAATTGGAAGGATCTGGAAGGGTGGAAGAATTCAGCAGCCTCACACAACCTCTACACCCTCTCCTTCTCTTCTGTTCCCCCCTGCTCTCTCCCAGAGATTGGAGACGGCTCTCGGAGAAATCTGCCTACCAGCCATCTTAAATGCAGTGCTGCCAAGCAAGAGAAAGTTTCAGGGGAGTAGAGCTGAGCCCGGCACGGATCCTCTGCCTGGGGCTCTAAGGGGGGTGAGTACCAAGACTTGACCTCCTCATTATCCTTGTTGCGGACTCCCGATTCCATAAGAACATAAGATATGCCATACTGGGTCAGATCAAGGTCCATCAATCCCAGTATTCTGTTTCCAACAGTGGCCAATCTAGGTCGTATGTACCTAGCATTTTCCCCAAGGGACACAGGTTCCACAATGCTTGTATTGGTTCAAGCATTGACATCCTGGGTCCCTTCTTAATAATGGTTTATGGACCTTTCCTCCAGGAACTTGTCCAAACCTTTTTTAAACCCAGCTACATTAACAGCCTTTACTACATCCTCCGGTAACAAATTCCAGAGTTTGATTACACGTTGAGTGAAAAAATATTTTCTTTTATTAGTCTTAAATAGTTTACCCTGCAGCTTCATTGCATGTCCCTTAGTCTTTCTATATTCTGATAAGCAGCCATCATCGGAGGGAGTGAGCGGGAGCTCCTCCTCACCTCCATTAACCACCAATCAGCAGCCCTAAGCAGCCCTCTACAACGGCTCAAAAACCGCCGCTTCTGAGGCGCATAGTAACATCGGGGAGCAGCAGCCATCATCGGAGGGAGTAAGCGGGAGCTCCTCCTCAGCTCCATTAACCACCAATCAGCAGCCTTAAGCAGCCCTCTACAACGGCTCAAAAACCGCTGCTTCTGAGGTGCGCCTGAGGGCCTTGCGGGCCCGTGCCTGAGGGCCTCGCCAGAGGGCCCTTTGGCGTGGCCCTTAGGCGTGGGTCCGTGGCATGTGAGTAAAACCTATTTTATATTTGTGTATGCAACTATTATGCTGCTATATTACGGGTGTAATCTATTGTTCTCCTTTCTTCTTGTCTCTTCTATCCTTTTGTCTTGTACTGTATCTCTTATTCTGTCCTATCTTATATATGGCGTTCTTTTCGTATCTTCTATAATTATATTGTATTGTAAACCGCTCTGATGCTTTGGCCTGAGCGGTATATCAAATGACTAAACATAAACATAAGGTAAACAATCGATCTACGTTTACCCGTTCCACTCCGTTCATTAATTTATAGACTTCTATCATATCTCCCCTCAGCCGTCTCTTTTCCAGGTTAAAGAGCCCTAACCTTTTTAGCCTTTCTTCATAGGAGTATCCTTGTTGGGGACTCCCAATTCCATCTTTGTGAGACCTCATGCAACTGGTGACTGTTGGCGATGTGTGAGGGTTTCCTGCCATTTTCTGCATGCACTAGTAGCGTTTTAATATTGTGCACCTGGCGGTCGCACAGTCCTAACATGTTTTGCGCTTTAGCAGCTCTAACGCATGTTCCTACTCTAGCATCTGTATCACACATTGCAATAAAAGTGCAGTTAACGTGCGCCTTCGGGCTGCAGCAACCTTGGCGCCCGCTATTGTGATACTTGACTTAACTCTCTCTCTCTTCTCCCAAGAAACATTGTTTGGCCTGTAGCAAGCAAGATGCCTTATCTCCCGCAACTGGGGACTGCCCTTCTTGCACGGCTGCTTCTGAGTCATCCCTGGAGGGCCTGCTCCCCCTCCTTCAGCAATCAATCCAACTTTGCCTGCCTCAGGGCAGGAGGTGGTGGGTGGCGCTACAGGTAAGGATAGTCAGCCAGCCAGCCAAAGGCCATGCTGTGGGCCTCTCCCCATCCTCTAGGAATCGACGGCGATTATGCCCCTAGTGTAGGGGATCATTTCCACGAGGAGAGCTTCTGGATTGTCCTCATTGGAATTTGTCTCCTTTTACAGCAGGCCTGGTCATTCTGGCATCTCGAGCGCAGTCTCGAGAGGGGCAGGCTGAGAGTGGAATCACTGTTTAATTGATGGCTAAGTGTCCCCAGCAGAGGGTGCCCCCTGGAGATGGGGATCAGCTGGGATCTGTCTGAGATTTGGATTGTGACTTGGAATGAGATATTTGATGTGGATGAAAAAGTACTGTCACCTTCAAAGGCTTTGTAAGGAGACCGATGTTATCTGTCTGTTCTGGGAGTAGAAACTGGAAGCGTTGATCCCAGGGTCTTATCTACCTTCAGCTTGCCGGATGCTCCAGACATGGAGCATGTATAAGAAGATGCACGCTCTCCCTAGTTTGATATTTCCAAGGTGGATGCACAGGTCATGGTGGATACCAGATGGACCATCATTCCTGTGGAAGGGGGATTGGCCTTGAAAAATACTCTGGTCTGAAAGGTGAATTTATGTTGAAGAACCAGTTCACCGTGGCAGCTGCTATTCTTCAGTTGGCGGTATATGCAGACCTGACATTTTGGGCCGTGCCCCAGTGGATTCAGTCTCTTTCACCGGATGATTATGCCCCTCTTTTGGAGTCTGCCATGGCCTTCCTTTCTGATGCCATGTATGATCTGGTACCTCTAGCGGCCAAGGATTGTGCCCTGTCGATGGTGACATGGCATTAACTTGGTTTTGACATGGGGCAGTGGACTCCTCTTCCAAAGCCCAGTTGCCCATCTGGCCTTAGAGAGGCGCTTCTGTTGGGTCTGATTGGGAGAAACAGATAAAGGACCTGGGTGAGACAAAATATTGTGCCTTCTGGAGGACAGGTCCAAGGAGCCTTGTAGTGAGCAGGAGCGCCTTTTTCTTCAGCCTCTTCCCACTCCTTGCTAGACCATTGGTTGAACTCTTGGGATCTTAGGAATTTCATCGCTTCCGGCTTGGAGAGCTCCTCTTCTCCTTATGGACTTAGGGCTCGTTCTCAGCCCTTTTCTGGAGAATGTAGTCCCAGGGACTTGGTCCCCTCCAGGGAGGAGTGGTCTAGTGGTTAGGACAAGGTACTTCAGGCTGGAGGACTGGAGGTTCAAGTCCCACCTGGGGACAGTAATCTCAGGCCGGAGGGACTGGGATTTCTAGTCCTATAGGCACTCCTTGTGGTCTTGGGCAAACCACTTAACCCTCCATTGCCCATGTTCCCTGTAAGTATTAGTGTATGTGTCTCATATCCCCTCGTGTTAAATGTATCCCCCAATTGACCGCTTTGACCCGGTGAAAAGCGGGATATAAATACAGCTAAATAAATAAATGATGCCCCTCCCGGGCTTTGCAATGAAGGTTTGGGGACACATTCCCTGGTTCCTCTGGTTGAAAGCAGGCTTCGCCTTTTCTTTTTTTTTTTGTAATTTGGGTTTTTTTATTTGTTTTTCAACATAATCTTACAGCTTCATTCAAACCTTCTTCAATGTGTCACAACAGTTTACAGTAAAAGGAAAACAGCTTGATAATTTTATTTGTAACTTGTTTCTCCGTACTCCCCTCCTACTTCCCCTCCCCTCCTCTCCCTTCTGTCCTCCCCTTTTAACCTTCCTTTGCTTAGTTT
This sequence comes from Ichthyophis bannanicus, assembly GCA_033557465.1. NCBI lineage: Eukaryota > Metazoa > Chordata > Amphibia > Gymnophiona > Ichthyophiidae > Ichthyophis > Ichthyophis bannanicus. The sequence goes on from CM066037.1 coordinate 206,271,346, forward strand.
GTACCTTGATTGTTTATCTTCTTCCCCTTATTCCTCCCTCCCCCATTATCTTTTCCCCAACACTGTCTTTACTCCTTCCTTCCTCCATGCTTCATACCAATGCCACGTGCCTCTATATTTTCTTGTGTTGTGTTTTCTATAGGCTGCATATACTTGTTCCAGTCTTCTTAATACTTCCTCCATTGGTAGTTTTTCTGCATTCTTCCACCACCTGAGAAGGGTCATTCATGCTGCTGCTAGACAATATCCTAAAAACGCTGTTAAGTCCTTGTTTCCCCCTCCCAATTACTCATTTAAGGCTACCATGGCTGGGGTTAACTTGATTTGTACGTTGGTGATCTCCCCATATAGCACCTCAACCTCGTTCCAATATTGTTGTACTTTTGGGCAGCCCCAGATCATATGTATCAAGTTTCCCCTTTTCCCACATCCCTTTCAGCACTCGTTTGAGCTTTCAGGATTGATAGCATGCATTCTAACTGGGGTCAATATATCCATAATCGTACCTTTAAACTATTTTCTAGATACAATGTCCCTGGCGCTAACCTGTATGCTCTTTCATATATATCCTCCCATCGGTTTGAATCCCAAGGCCCTGGTATTTCCTCTTTCCATCTCTTCTGACTCATTGACGTCCCCCCCCCCCCCCTTTTGCATTTAGCATTTTGTATAATTTGGATATCAATCCTTTTTGTGAGTTCTGTTTTCCCATTAGTTCTTCAAATGGCATGGGTTTGGCCTGTAAGTTTAGTTTTATCTCTTTTTGCTGTAGGAAATACCAGATTTGTACATAGGCATAATAATCCGTCTTATCTAATTGATATGTCTGCTGCAATTCTTCAAATGTCCAAATTTCTCCCTCCTTTTCCACCATTTGGCCTAATATTTTCAACCATTTGCTGGCCCATCTCTTTACACTTTCATTGTTCTTCCGAGTATGAATTCTCCTATTCCTCGAATGAATGCATGCCTGGAATATTCCCCCTCCCCCCACCATTAAGTGTCTCTTCCATTTTTTCCACACTTGAAGGGTAAGTTCACTGTGGGGATTCTCCTCTTCCTCCCCTTTTATACGTTCTGTGTGGCCCCAATTCCTCACCTCCTTATTTTCTTCTCCCTCTGCTTCCATTCGCACCCAGCCTGGAATGTCCTCCCCCTCTCTCCATATAAATAGTGCTCTAATCTGTGCCGCAGCGTAGTAGTTAGCCACACCTGGTACCCCCAAACCCCCCCCCCCCTCCCCTTGTGCATAATATTTCTTGCAACCTTTGGGAATTTCCCCTCCCATAAACTGCATGATTAAGTTTTGTAGCTTCTTTATTTCCCTTGGGGTACCTGGCACAGAAGGGACGCAAACATAAATAATATGCGTGGTAGCACATTCATTTTCACTACTGCTATCTGTTCCAGCCAAGCTAAGTGCAGCCCTGACCATTTAGAGAGAGGTCTCTTCTAATGTTTTCTGCCAATGATTTATAGTTCTACTTTTGAACATTTTCTAGGGGTTTCCCTAGTTGTATGCCTATATATTGGAAGTGTTGATCTACCCATTTAAGCTTAGTGTTTTCTTAAGCTCTCCTCTCAATTTTTTGATAGATTTAAATCCTAAAACTTCAGTCTTAATATTTATTTTTATTTATTTATTTATTTATTTATATTATTTCTATACCGCGCTCTTAAAATCAGCACGGTTTACATGACACAAACAAATTGTACAAAGCAGCAGGCATGCGGTGTACATTCCAGAGAACAGGTTTTTACAACTTGGATTCAACAGGGGCAACTATTTACACTATGTACAACTGAGCTGTTCGTCAACATGTCTGTCACAGGCACTCTCTAAGCTGATTACTATGATTTATTTTATATCCCGCTATGCCACTGAATCTCTTTATTACTCCCATCAATATTGGTGGTGTGGTTAGAGGCTGTCTCAGAGCGAAGATGATAATATCTGCAAAGAGAGAGATTTTTGCTTCTTGCCCCCACACCTGTACCCCCTTTATATCTGTTTCCTGCCTGACATACTCAGCCAGTGGCTCAATCGCTAGGGCAAATAGTGGCGATAATGGGCACTGCCCATTGGGCAGCATTGTCTTGTTCCTCTTGGTAAGTCAAAACTCTCAACAGTACCCTCCGTTTACTCGAACCCTTGCTTGTCGGTGTGTGTAGAGTGCCTTTATCCACCTTAAAAAGTTCCCTCCGAGGCTCAGTCATTCTAGCACTTGAAACATGTACCACCATTCCACTCAGTCGAACGCTTTTTCCTCATCCACCGTTACCAATATTGCCAGTTCATCTGATTTCTGGCGGTGCCATGTAATATTTATTAGTTTCCTGATGTTATCATTCCCTTGTCTCCCCTTCACAAAACCCGTTTGATCCTGAGCATCCAAATGGCAGATGAAATTTAATGTGGACAAGTGCAAAGTTATGCACCTAGGAAAGAACAACCTAAACTATGGTTACACGATGCAAAGTTTCACATTGGGAACCACCACCCAGGAAAAAGACTTAGGTGTCATCGTGAATAACATGTTAAAATCCTCCGCCAAGTGTGCAGTGGCGGCCAAGAGAACAAATAGAATGCTAAGTATCATAAGGAAAGGAATGGAAAATAAAACAAAGGATATTATAATGCCTCTGTATCGTTCCATGGTGCGACAGCACCTTGAATATTGTGTGCAGTTCTGGTCGCCGTATCTTAAAAAGGATATAGCGTTATTAGAAAAGGTACAGAGAAGAGCCGACAAAATGGTAAAGGGATGGAAGGATACTCCTATGAAGAAAGGCTAAAAAGGTTAGGGCTCTTCAACCTGGAAAAGAGATGGCTGAGGGGAGATATGATAGAGGTCTATAAATTAATGAATTGAATGGAACGGGTAAACGTAGATCAATTGTTTACATCATCAGAATATAAAAAGATTAGGGGACATGTAATGAAGCTACAGGGTAAACTATTTAAGACTAATAAGAGAAAATATTTTTTCACTCAACGTGTAATCAAACTCTGGAATTTGTTACCGGAGGATGTAGTAAAAGCTGTTAGTGTAGCTGGGTTTAAAAAAGGTTTGGACAAGTTCCTGGAGGAAAGGTCCATAAACCATTATTAAAATGGACCCAGGATATCACTGCTTGACACAATACAAGCATTGAGGAACCTGTATCTTTTGGGGAAACTGCTAGGTACGTATGACCTAGATTGGCCACTGTTGGAAACAGGATACTGGGCTTGATGGACCTTGGTCTGACCCAGTATGGCATATCTTTTGTTCTTATAGGGTAGTATTTTGAGGCTACAGATATTCTTGTCTCACCCGTAGGTGTTTCTATTGAACACAAAGAATATCTGCATTTAAGCATCTGCCCTATCTTTCTAATAGATGTCTTTTGCACCATGTGCATTCTCCTTTAGCATTTATTGTGGCTACTGTTAGCCTTTTCCTGATCTTATTAGTAGCATTGCCTCCTCCTTTTCCCCTAGCTCTCTTCCCCTATCTTTATTGTCCCTACCTCTTCTTCCCCTTCTCCCTTCCCCTCCTCTTCCCCCTTCCCTCCTCCCTCCCTTCCCTTCCCCGCCCCCTTCCTTCCCTTCCCCGCCCCCTTCCCTTCCCCTCACCCCTTCTCTTCTATCCCCCTTCTTCTTCCGCCCTCCTGTCCACTTCATTATCCAAAGGTGATGTTTAGAGTAGTGCATCCTTTGCCTTCCCTGACCCTTCCTCCCCATCTTCTCTTCTTGTGGAGTCTCCTCTTGTTCTCCCCTTACCCTCTTCCCATTTTTGAGGAAAACAGTTAAGAAAAAACTAAAAGGAGCATTTGCAAAGGTTAAAGACGTACATCAGGCTTGGCTGTTGTTGAAAAATACTATCTTGGAAGCCCAGTCCAGCTGTATTCCACGCTTTAAGAAAAGTGGAAGGAAGTCCAAAAAACTGCCAGCATGGTTTAAAGGTGAGGTCAGAGAGGCTGTTGTTGCCAAAAAAGGATCTTTCAGGAAATGGAAAAAAGAGCCAAACGACGAAACCTGGAACAAGCACTGGCAAGTCAAATGCAAGGCATTGATAAGGCAGGCAAAGGGAGAATTTGAGAAGAAGCTTGCTGCGGAAGCAAAAACGTGAAGTAAAGACCTTTTCAAGTACATTCATAGCAAAAAACCTGTGAGAGAGTCAGTTGGTCCATTAAATGATAAAGGGGTTAAAGGAGCACTAAGAGGCGACAAGGCGATAGCGGAGAGACTGAATGAATTCTTTGCTTCAGTCTTTACTGAGGAAGATGTAGGGATGTTACCCATGACTGAAGTGGTATTTAAAGGTGCGGAAGAATTGAAGGAAATATCGATACATCGGGAAGATGTATTACAACTATTAGATAAACTGAAGAGTAGCAAATCACCTGGGCCGGATGGTATGTAATGTAATATAAGTTGTTTTAAGTTGTTCTCTGTATTAGACGTTGACCTGTTATAATGTTGTTCCATGTAAACTGCACCTGATCTCTGGAAGGTGCGGTATATAAGAAACTGTTAATTAAATTAAATTATACATCCAAGGGTGTTGAAAGAACTGAAATATGAGATTACAGACCTGCTATTAGTAATCTGTGAACTATCATTAAAATCATCTCTAATACCTGAAGATTGGAGGATCGCCAATGTAACACCAATTTTTAAAAAGGGTTCCAGGGGTGATCCGGGAAACTACAGACCGGTGAGCCTGACATCAGTACCGGGAAAAATGGTAGAAACCATCATAAAGAATAAAATTACTGAGCTTATAGATAGTCATGACCTAATGGGAGACAGCCAACATGGCTTTAGACAAGGAAAATCTTGTCTTACTAATCTGTTATGTTTTTTTGAAGGAGTGAATAATCAGGTGGACAAAGGTGAGTCGGTTGATATTGTGTATCTGGACTTTCAGAAAGCCTTTGACAAGGTCCCTCATCAGAGAATTTTGGCAAAACTAAAGAGTCATGGGATAGGAGGCAGTGTACTATTGTAGATCAGGAACTGGTTAAAAGATAGAAAGCAGAGGGTAGGACTAAATGGCCAATTTTCCCAATGGAGAAAGGTGAATAGTGGTGTACCCCAGGGATCTGTGCTGGGTCCGCTGCTTTTTGACATATTCATAAATGACCTGGAAAGTGGAATAACGAGTGAGGTTATCAAATTTGCAGATGACACAAAACTATTTAAAGTTGTTTAAACCCAAGAGGATTGTGGAAAACTGCAAGAGGATCTTGATAAATTGGAAGACTGGGCATCAAAATGGCAGATGAAATTTAATGTGGACAAGTGCAAGGTTATGCACCCAGGAAAGAACAACCCACACTATAGTTACACGACGCAAGGTTCCACATTAGGAACCACCACCCAGGAAAAAGATTTAGGCGTCATTGTGGATACCATGTTAAAACCCTCGGCCCAGTGTGCAGCGGCGGCCAAGAGAGCAAATAGAATGCTAGGTATGATAAGGAAAGGAATGGAAAATAAAACAAAAGATATTATAATGCCTCTGTATTGTTCCATGGTGAGACAGCACCTTGAATATTGTGTGCAATTCTGGTCGCCGTATCTTAAAAAGGATATAGCGATTTTAGAAAAGGTTCAGAGAAGAGCCACCAAAATGGTAAAGGGGATTGAAGGATACTCCTATGAAGAAAGGCTTAAAAGGTTAGGGCTCTTTAACCTGGAAAAGAGACGGCTGAGGGGAGATATGATAGAAGTCTATAAATTAATGAACGGAGTGGAACGGGTAAACGTAGATCGATTGTTTACCTTATCAGAATATAGAAAGACTAGGGGACATGCAATGAAGCTACAGGGTAAACTATTTAAGACTAATAAAAGAAAATATTTTTTCACTCAACGTGTAATCAAACTCTGGAATTTGTTACCGGAGGATGTAGTAAAGGCTGTTAGTGTAGCTGGGTTTAAAAAAGGTTTGGACAAGTTCCTGGAGGAAAGGTCCATAAACCATTATTAAGAAGGGACCCAGGATATCAATGCTTGAACCAATACAAGCATTGTGGAACCTGTGTCCCTTGGGGAAACTGCTAGGTACATATGACCTAGATTGGCCACTGTTGGAAACAGAATACTGGGCTTGATGGACCTTGGTCTGACCCAGTATGGCATATCTTATGTTCTTATGGTTTCCCTCCCTCTCTTGCTGATTCGCTTCTGCTACTACCCCCTTTCCCTTAACATGTCTATCGTGTCCTAGTCCCTTTTATTGTACTCCTCCACTCCTTATTTTGTCCCCCCCCCCTTATTTCCCTCGCTCTGGTGCTCCATGCCCAGTTCCCTCTACTCCCCTTATCTTAACCCCTCTCCCCACCTGTTTTAACATGTTACTATATATTGTACCATCTTTCCCCCTCCCTTTCACATTATTCTACATAGCTTACATTTGAAACTTTTTAGTAATAGATACATAAAACCTTATAACTCTATTGCCTTCCGTCTCTTCTGCACCTCCAAAACAGTATAGTGTTCTTTAGAACTTCTGTTTTGCTGGTGTCCTTCAACGTTTAGGTCCATCTTTACAGTCTTTGCCTCTTCTCTTTCTCTGTTCTTGGTATGCTCCTCCGGTATAGTTTGGTTTTTCTTGCTGTTCTACCTGCTGTTTCTGACTTGCTGTCTCCTCCCCTTGCCCAGTAGATGTTCCCTGTTGGTGAATCCCTGCCTCCTTGAGTGCTAGATTGGCTTCTTCTAATGTGTGTACTCTCCAGACTTTCCCTCTGTGGTGAATGATAGTCCAAATGGTTTAACCATCTATACATAATTTCTGCCCCTCTGAGGGCCTGTGTTACTGGTTGCATTGTCCTCCTCCTTTGTAGAGTACCTGCAGACAGGTTTTCATATATGGTCACTGGATACCCCTGCCAGATAAAGGTCCCCAGGCTTCTTATTTCTGCAGTTATGTGCTCCTTCAGTCTGTAGCACATCAGGCAAATAATAATGTCTAGGGGGTCTATTCATTCTCGGTTGTCCCAGTGCCCTATGTGCTCTGTCTGTCGATATGTTCTCGGGGGCCACTTCTTCCCCCCCTTTCCTTAGAACTTCTGAGCATACCGAGGCTGCAACATTTACATTGTCTTGAAATTCTTTGTCCTCTGGTATTCCTCAGATCCGTAGATTGTTCCTTCGTGAACGTTTTTCCAGGTCTTCTAATTTATATTGAATTATATCCTGCCATTTCACCGTTTGGGATATCCACATACATTTCTTCCTGTTGTTGTTCTGCCTCCTGCAGTCTGTTTTCATGGTCTCCCGCTTTATGTGTTAATTCTGCAATGTCCTCTTTTAAGTTTCCATTGAGTTCACCCAGTTCCACTTTTACCGCTTGTACCCCGGTTTTTATCTCTCTGAACCATTCTCACATTTCTAATTTTGTTATTCCCTGTAGGATTTCTCCCCCTGTTCATAAGTTCTCATTCGCGCCCGTGCCTCTATATGTTCTGTGTTCTCGGACTGTCACGTATCATTCACCGCCATGCTATTTTCATTGCTGCTCCCACTCGCCCCTGCATACACATACTCGCGCCTGCATACGCATACTTGTGCAAGTCCACCGCCTTCCTTCTAATTGTCATCTTACCCCTTTTTGCCAGTCTCTCTGGGGCTGTGATGATGTTTAGAGTTTTGTATCGTTGGAGGTACTTTGCTTGATTTAACTTAAGGTTAGCTCTGGTGCCAGTAGCTTAAGCAGCCATCGTGTTCAATACTGTCACTCCCTCCACTCATAGGCTCCTCTTTTACATTCACCCATCTTCTATGCAACTTCTGCTTTTACAGCTGTAGCTCTGTTTTGGGATCCTGAGCCCAGTTCTTCAGTTCTCCCTTTAATATTTGGTATCCAATTCTAAATCACTTCATTTCCCCTCATGTTGTCTGTTTGCTTCTCCTCGGCTACTGCTTAGAGGTTCTGAGCCCCTTCGGTTGCCATCTTGTCCTCCCCACGCTACTCAGGCTGGGCTCTTTCATACGCAAACATTTTTCCGATCTGCTGCGTGCCTGTGAGCATTTGTTCCTGGTTTCCTTTGCTCTCCAGGACTTCTCCCACACATTTCACTGCTTTTTTACCATTCGTGGAGGAATTTTGCAAGCTTTTTTGTAGGGTTGGTGCCGGAGCGATTCCCACACGCCGCCATTAGGCAAGATGATGTCACTTCCTCCTTCGCCTGTTCTTTCAGGAAATGGGTTCAGGTTACCAAGGATTGCTGGATACTAGACACCTTTCATTTTAGCTATGTCCTGGAATGCAAAGAGCCACTTCCAGATGCTTTTGTCATCTCCCCTTGTGGATCTGTGATCAAAGTGCCACTATGAGAACCACCTTAGACAAGTTGCTGCATCTAAAGGTGTTGGTGCCTGTCCCCCCAGACGAGTGGAGCAAGGGCGGATACTCCATCTATTTCATGGTGTCCAAAAAGAAAACAGGACAGTTCCTTCCGGCCTATTCTGATTCTCAAGGGGGTCAATGAGCACTTGCGCGTCCTGCGCTTCTGGATGGAAAACCTTGTGCTCCCTGATTCAAGCAGTGCACTGAGGGGAATTCTTGGCTTCTCTAGATCTGGCTGAGGCATATTTTCATATCCCAGTTCGGGCGAATCAACAAAGGTTTCTGTGTTCTGCCATGCCTGGCTCTCACTTTTGGTTCACCACCCTTCCTTTTGGGCTTTCCATCACCCTAAGGACGTTCTCCAAGATCATGGTAGTGGCGGCTGTGACACCGAGGGATCTGTGTCCATCCATATCTGGATGACTGGCTCTTTTGGGCCTGCTCTCTTCTCAGAGGCATCTCAGGTGGCATCCCCAGATGGTGTCCTTTTTGGAAAGCCTCGGTTGGATGACCAGTTGGGGAAAGAGCCAACTGTTGCCTTCCCAGTCTCTGGAGTTCCTGGGAACAGGTTTCGACTCTCGAGTGAAAAATATGTTGGGTTGCCTGGCACTGTTCTGTGCATAGCAGGCTCCTAGAGTCTGGGATTATCTTCGGATTGATGGCAGGGACCATAGAGATTGTGCCGTGAGTGCATGCTCACATGTGGCCTCTCCTGCAGTTCTTATTGACTCAGTGATCCCCAAGTTCTCAGGCATTTGATGCAAGCTCCCAATAATGGTGAAGACCAGCTTGTGGTGATAGCAGCAGCCCTGTCAGCTGAGGAAGGGTGTGTCGCAAGACAATTTCTCCTGGATCCTCCTGACAACAGATGCCAGTCTCTCAGGCTGGGGAGCCCATTCCTAAGACCCTATGGCCCAGGGCCATTGGAACCACAGGAAAGCGGTATGGTCTATCAACCGCCTCAAAGTGAGGGCAATCAGGTTAGCTCTAATGCGTTTCCGGCCCCTAGTCGAAGGCCGTGAAGTTTGATTGTTTTTGGACAATGGCATGGAAGTGGCTTATGTCAATGGCAAGGTGGCACGAGGAGTGCCGAGATGGCTCACCAGTTTGCCTGAGCAGGCACCTCCTCTTCAGATGCCTCCGTCTTAGGGTCTATTGTGCCATGGACCAATCATTCTGGAGGACCCAGTTCCCTTCTCACTTATGGTTTGGCTCTTGAAAGGAGATGGTTAGCACGTAAGGGCTATTCTCCAGTGGTGGTTTCCACTCTGCTTGGAGGTCTACCAAGCTAGCATACATGTGCGGGTCTGGTGCCTCTTTAAACCATAGTGTGGCACTTGGCTCCTAAGACGGCCAAAGTTACCACCCTTGTTGACTTTTCTGCAGGATATCTTGGAGAAGGGCTTTTCCATTAGCTCCCTGAAAGTTCAGGTGGTGGCTTTGACCTGTTTCTGAGGTCTAGTGGATTGTAAGTCTCTAGTCTTGCACCCAGATGTCTCGTGCTTCTCTAGTGGGTTCGACATCTGTGTTCTCCCCTCTGGCCTGTGGTCCCTTCCTGGCATCTGTCTGGTGCTCAGGGCCCTGATGTTGGTGCCCTTTGAGCCATTGAAGTGCACTATTTTGAAGGATTTGATGCTCGATGGTCTGACGGTCTTCTTGGTCACAATCTGTTCCACAAGGTGTATTTCCGAGCTACAGGCTCTCTCTTGCCGAGATCCTTATCTGTCGTCTACCAAGCAGGACGTTTCTATTCGGCCTGTGCCTTCTTTCTTGCCTAAGGTGATTTCTCCCTTTCATGTGATCGTGTGGTTTGCCTGCTGTCCTTTAAGGAGCAGTGTCAGGGGAAGGATAAGATATGCCATAGTTGATGAGACTAAGTGTCCATCAAGTCCGGTATCCCATTAACAATAGTGACAAATCCAGGACACAAGTACCTGTCTGTATACCTTTTTGGAACCTGATTCTATGCTGCTTGTCCAGTGGTTAAGCAGTGGACTTCCCTGGTCCTCATTAATAATGCTTTATTGACTTTTCCTCCAGAAACTTGTCCAACCTCTTTTAAATCTAGCTACATTAAAAGCTTTTAAAACATCTTCTGGTAACGAATTCCAGAGATTGATTACACATTGAGTGAAAAAATATTTTCACCAATTAGTCTTAAATGTGCTACATTGTTCATTGCATGTCCCCTAGTCTCTCTACTTTTTAAAGGAGTAAACAACTGATCTACATTTACCCCTTCTACTCCATTCATTATTTTATAGACCTCTATCATATCTCCCCCTCAACTGTCTCTTTTCCAAGTTGAAGAATCCTAACCTTTTAAGCATTTCCTCGCAGGGATATCCTTCCATCCCCATTACTATTTTTGTCGCTCTTCTCTGTACCTTTTCTGATTCTGCTATATCTTTTTTTAAAATATGGTGACCAGAATTGCACACAATATTGAAGGTGTGGTCACACCATGGAGCGATACAGAAGCATTATAATATCCTTCATTTTATTTTCCATTCCTCTCTTTAGGAGTCCCAGCATTCTATTTGCTTTCTTGGCAATCGCTGCACACTGGGCAGAGGGTTTCAACGTATTATCCATGATGATGCCTACATCCTTTTTCTGGGTGATGGTTTCTAAGGTGGTACCTTGCATCATGTAACTGTAATTTGAGTTGTTTTTCCTTTAGTGCATAACTTTGCATTTGTCCACGTTAAATGTCATCTGCCCAGTCTCCTACTAATACTGAGCATTTGTATGGTGCTACAAGACGTACGCAGCACTGCACAGGCATGTAAGAGACAGTCCCTGCTAAGCAGAGCTTACAATCTAGTCAAGACAGACAACACAATAGGTGTAGACATGGGATACATCTAGGGGGAATAGTAAGGAAACACAAAGGAGATCAGGTGAGTCAAGATCTGAAAGTGGCGGTGAAGAGGTGAGTTTTTAGCCTAGATTTGAAAAGAGCCAGAGAAGGTGCCTGACGTACAGACTCGGGTAGTTTGTTCCAGGCATAAGGAGCAGCAAGGTGAAAGAAGCAAAGTCTGGAGTTAGCAGTAGAAAAGAACGGCAAAGATAGAAGTGATTTGCTAGAAGAGCAGAGTTCCTGAGGAGGGCTGTAGGGAAAGATAAGAGGGGAAAGGTGGGGAGGAGCTGCAGAGTGAATGCACTTATAGGTCAGCAGGAGAAGTTTGAACTGGATGCGGAAATGGATAGGAAGCCAATGAAGAGACTTGAGAAGAGGGGTAATGTGAGCATGAAGAGTCTGGCAGAAGATTAGCCGTGCAGCAGTGTGTTGAACAGACTGAAGGGGAGAGAGATGATTCAGCGGGAGACCAGCAAGGAGTAGGTTACAATAGTCAAGATGGGAAGTGATTAAGGAGTGGATAAGTGTCTTAGTTGTGTGTTCAGAAAGGAATGGGTGGATTTTGTTGTTGATATAGAGAAAGAAATAGCAGGTCTTAGCTATCAGATGGATGTGTGTGGAGAAGGAGAGAGAAGAGTCAAAGACGACCTCAAGTTTGTGAGCTGAGGAAACAGGGAGGAGTAGAGTGTTATCCTCAGAGACTGAAAAAAGAGGAGAGGAGGTTTTAGGGGGAAAAATAAGAAGCTCAGTTTTGGCCAAGTTCAATTTCAAGCAGCGGTGAGACATCCAAGCAACAATGTCAAAAAGCCAAGCAGAGATCCGGGCCTGGATTGCCAGAGAGATTTCAGGTGTAGAGAGGTAGATCTGGGAGTCATCAGCATAAAGATGGTACTGAAAGCCAAGGGAAGAGATGAGGGCACCAAGGGACTTGGATATAGAGAGAGAAAAGGAGTGGACCCAAGACAGGTCCTTGGGGTACACCAACTGACAGCGGGATAGCAGCAGAGGAGGATCCACCAGAACAAACACTGAAAGAACGATGGGAGAGATAAGAGGAGAACCAGGATAGTACAGAGCCCTTAAAACCAAGCGAGGACAGGGTATCAAGGAGAAGACTGTGGTCAATTTATCAAGGTCCTCTTGCAATTTTTTTTTTTTTAATTTTATTTTTATTTGCATTTATAAATGAACACCCAAGCATTCACATGAATGAACCAAAGGAAAACATGGAATGAAACAACATAGAAAGAAAAAGAAGGGAAAAAAACCCCCAATCCATATAATTAGCCCACAAAAAAAAGAAAAAACAGAGAGACTTCAAGAAAACTAATAAAGCAAGATCCCAAATTACAATAAGCACATAAGATATGCCATACTGGGTCAGACCAAGGTCCATCAAGCCCAGTATCCTGTTTTCAACAGTGGCCAATCTTAATCAAGTCCTTGTACAAAAGAAAAGAAAGGTCCTTTTGCAATTTGTTTACAATCTTCTTGTGTTTTATCAATTTTGAATAATTTTGTATCATCTGGAAATATGATCACCTCACTCGATATTCCCACTTACTGGTCATTTATAATTGTTAAAAAGCAGTGAGCCCAACACAGATCCCTGAGGTACTCCACTATTCACCTTTCTCTATGACAGAACTGGCTATTTAGCCCTACTCTCTGTTTTCTATCTTTCAACCAGTTCCTAATCCACAGTAGTACATTGCATCTTATCCCATGGCTTTTTGATTTCACCAAGAGTCTCTCATGAGGGACTTTGTCAAACGCTTTCTGAAAACTCGAGATATAGGTAACAACCGTCATACTTTTATTTAGCTGTTTATTCGCACCTTCAAAAAATATAAAAGATTGGTGAGACAAGATTTTTCTTGGCTAAATCCATATTGACTTTCTGCCATTAAAACATGACTATCTACATATTCAGTAATTTTGTTTTTTTTATAATGGTTTATACCATTCTCCAGGACCAAGCAGGAAGTCACTCCTCACATATGGGTGACGTCGGCGCCGACGGAGCCCTCATGCAGAGCATTTCCCCAGCTTTCAAGGAAAGCCTTTGGGATTGCAGCGCGCATGCGCGGACCCCTTCCCGCCCAAGGGTGCCATCTTGCTCAGTCTTTCTTTTTCCGCGGAGCCCAACAGATGTGAGTTTGTGTCACCCGGGAAAAGTAGATTTTTTCGGCTATTTTGGCTTTTTCTGATCCGGTTTGACGCCGGTTCCCCTTCCTGCCTAGGCTCAGTACACCGGTATCGAGTCCAGAGTTTTGATTTTCGGTTTTTGTCCTTCGTGACTAGCGTTCATGCTCTTTTTTGTGTTTTCATTGTCTTTTGACCTTGCAGGGGCCCTTTTTCCCCTGATGGCTGCCAGCGGGTTCAAAAAGTGTGATCGGTGCAAGAAACTTATGTCTCTCACCGACACACATGACTGCTGCCTCCTTTGCCTCGGGCCCGACCATGACCCGCTAGCCTGTGGCCCTTGCGGCAAAATGACGTTGAAGGCACGTCGGAGCCATCAGCATCAACGTGACAAAATTTTCTCAGAGTCTGCATCCGGCCGGCCCCGGACTTTGTCAGTGGCCTCGACATCTCGGGAGTCTGACCCCGAGCGCTGTCGGGGTTCCTCTAAGAGGGAGTCTCCCACACGGGAGCACAAAAGGAAGAAGAAGCTCACGAGGGCGGTATCGGTGGAGGCTCCTGGGTCCTCGAGGGCCAGGTCGCGGACCCCTGACCACCGCCCCGGGCTCTCGGAGTTGGAGAGGTCGTCCAAGTTACCTCGCGTGGAGCCGGAGTCCCCGAGTCACGTAAGTGCTGTTGTCCTTGTGGACTCTCCTCCGGGGGAGCCGACGTCGGGCCCGACGCTGTCGGGATCCAAGTTGGGGGCTGCTGAGTCGCCTGAGCTTGGACTCAGGTTGACGGCCTTGGACAGCAGCGGCGGGTGCTGATCGCCGGTCTGACCGGTGCATCTGCCCCGACCACTGGGACCTCGACGTCCAAGTCGACCCCGGAGACCGAGCCTATCCTCTAGTCAATGAAGTCTCGAGCCGATCCTTGGTCAAGGACCCCCTCGACCTCCCCTGCGGGGCCGAGGTCGTTGACGCCGATACCCTCGGTGTCAGGGTGGGTGGCACCGAAGCCCACACGGCTGGAGCCGCTCGATTCCTCCTCGGAGGAGTCGGCGTGGGATATGGAGGACGAGGAGTCCCCGGACACCTTCCGGACCCGGTGCGTCCCTTCCGTAGTCCGAGCCTCAGAGAAGGTCCCCTCCGGAGGATACCCGGTTCTCAGACTTCGTAAGGGACATGGCCAAAGCCTTGGCCTTCCTTGCGGACGCCGAGTAGGAGCCTCGAGCCGAGGAGCTCAATGCCCTCCAGTATGACTTTCCTCCAAAGGAAGCCTTTACTGTACCGGTTCTTCCGATGCTGGAACGGCTGCTCTTCCGTATATGGGAGACACCGGCCTCAGCGCCGGTTCTTAGCAAATGGGTCGATTCCATTTATCGAGTCCGTAAGAGCCCTGGGTTCCAAAAGGCACAGCTACCATCGGCCATGCACCGTCTGAAGAGTCAGAAGATGCACTCCTTGGTGCCCCCCGGCCGGGAGGCCCGGAACCTATATGCCCTCGGTAGAAAGTGCTTCCAGGGCACTATGCTATCTTGCTGTGTCCAGACCTACCAGCTGTACATGGGCATGTACCTACAAGACCTGGCAAAGGAGATTGCCGGGTTCTCAGCTGGCCTCTCCGAGGAACCTTTGCAGAGGTTCAAGGCTTTGTCAACAGGGATCCGAGAGTGCTCGAAGTTTATCTCTCGAGCAGCCTATGATGGCTTTGAGGCTTCAGCCTGGGTTGCCGTGGCCAGCATCAGTGCACGCCGTCAGGCCTGGCTACAGTCATCAGATCTGGAGTCATGGGTGCCAGACAAGTTGGTCGATGTCCCCTGCTGAGGTGAAAACCTTTTCGGTAAGCCCATGACTGAAAAGGCTATAGAAATCGAGACTGAGACTGAGACTCTCACCAGGACAAGGCTGTCCAGGAAGACTTCTGCCCCTTCTCAAAAAAAGAAGGGCTCGGGAAAGAAGCCCTTTTTCCCGAGGAAGGGTGCTGCCTACAAATCCTACCCTCAATATCAGGCCTCTCCAGCTCCCCAACAGGGCCAGCAGGCCAAGGGGCAGGGGCATG
Organism: Ichthyophis bannanicus; assembly: GCA_033557465.1. Taxonomy (NCBI): domain Eukaryota; kingdom Metazoa; phylum Chordata; class Amphibia; order Gymnophiona; family Ichthyophiidae; genus Ichthyophis; species Ichthyophis bannanicus. The sequence continues at coordinate 206,286,736 of CM066037.1, forward strand.
GGCCCCGTAGGCAGAAAACCCCCAAGCCGTCAGCTCCGGCTCCTGCACAGCAGGGAGCGGGGTTTTGACTCCCACAGCATGGCCTCTTCTCCGCCGCTGTCTCCACTCAGCACAGGAGGTTGGCTGATCCTGTACGCCTACAGGTGGCCAGCCATCACAGTGGATACCTGGGTACTCAGCCTAGTCCAAAAGGGCTACATGTTCCACTTCCACCAGCTACCCCCTCCTACTTTATTTATTTATTTATTTGGTATATATTTGTATGCCGCCACTTCCAGCGATCAGCTGCGGACCAATGGTGTAAAATACAAGGGAGTAATGTATACAATCAGTTGAAGGTACAGAATGATTTGGGGGAGGGGTACACCACCATCACATAAAAATTACAGGGGAGCCTCCAAGACTCCCTCTACACAGAAACCTCCTCCTTCAGGAGTTGGCAAGTCTTCTAAAGGAACAGGCGGTGGAACCGGTGCCTCACCACCTGGAAGGGCAAGGCTTCTACTCCAGGTACTTCCTGGTACCAAAAAAGACAGGAGGCCTCCGGTCTATTCTAGACTTGTGAAACCTAAACAAGTTTCTGGAGAGGGAAAAGTTCAAGATGCTTACCCTTGGGATACTGCTTCCCTACCTCCAGCAGGGAGACTGGCTATGCTCCTTAGACCTAAAGGATGCTCATACTCACATCCTCATTCATCCAGACCACAGACAATATCTCAGATTTGTGGTGGGAGGAAACCATTTTCAGTACAGCGTACTTCCCTTTGGCCTAACCTCTGCCCCCAGGGTTTTCACCAAATGCCTGGCGGTGGTGGCGGCCTATCTCAGGAATCAGGGAATTTTTGTCTTCCCATACCTGGACGACTGGCTCATCAGGGGCCAGTCTCTCCAGGAGGCCAGACAAGTCACTCTTCGCACTGTCTCTTTGTCATAAACTACGCAAAGTCCACTTTGCTTCCCTCTCAGAACCTAGAGTTTATAGGGGCCAGATTTGACACCCTGCAGGCAAGAGCTTACTTGCCTGAGGACAGGACCCACAGACTGATGGACTTGGCCAACTAGTTTCTGAGCAATTCTCATGTTTCCGCCAGGCACTACCTGCGGCTCCTGGGCCACATGGCATCCACGGTGCATGTGACTCCGAATGCCCGTCTGCACATGCGGGCTGCTCAGTGGGGCCTCAGAGCTCAGTGGGTGCAGGCCACAGGCAACCTCCGAGACAGAGTAAAGGTGTCCAAACCACTTTTGGACTCCTTACAGTGGTGGCTACATCTCCCAAACCTTCTCAGGGGGGTACTTTTCAGGCTCCAGCACACACAAGGGTGCTGACGACCGATGCTTCCTTGAAGGGCTGGGGTGCACATTGCCAGGGCATGTGCACTCATGGCCTCTGGTCTCCTCAGGAGGCCACGCAGCAGATCAATCTTTTGGAGCTGCGGGCAATCCGCTTAGCTCTGCAAACATTTTCTCATGCCCTCTCTCACCAGTCTGTTCTAGTTCAGACGGACAATCAGGTGGCAATGTTCTATATGAACAAACAAGGGGGCATGGGGTCCAGGCTTTTATGTCAGGAGGCACTGGCCCTTTGCTCCTTTGCAGTCAAGTAAGGCATGTTTTTCAAAGCAGTTTATCGGCCCCACTTATATGGAACTCTCTCCCTCCCGATGTGCGATCCATGGATGATTTAAAGGAGTTCAGAAAACAACTGAAATTTGTACTCTTCACTGAGTACTATGGCACAGACATCTAACAGTCTCTATTATTATAGCCTGCATGTAACTTGTTTTACTGTAACGGTTCCTTGATGTTGTGTATCCCAATTTTACCTTCACTCTTTAGTTTAGTCAGTGTATGCCCCCCTGTCTCTGTTCTCCCTTCTTGTGTCTTGGTAACCGCTTTGATTTAAGGAAAAGGCGGTATAGAAAACCTGTTAAATAAATAAATAAATAAATAAATCTGCCTGGTCAGGAGAATTTCCTAGCAGACAAGCTAAGCAGGATTCTCCAACCTCACGAATGGCCAGTTGAATCCATTGGTGGTCCAGCAGATCTTCCTCCGCTGGGGACTTCCATCCATCGATCTTTTTGCAAGTCCACAAAACCGTCAGCTGCCCAGGTTTTGCTCCAGCCGTACCCCCTGAGGATGGCGGCAGATGCTTTTCTGATCTCTTGGTCTACGGGCCTCCTGTATGCGTTTCCTCCCACGCCCCTGGTGGCCCGAACTCTGTTCAAGATCCGACGGGACAAAGCCTCGGTGATTCTGTTAGCCCCCAGATGGCCGAGGCAGCCGTGGTTTCCACTTCTGCTACAGTTGGCGGTGGAAACTCCATTCCCTCTGGGGATGCAACATGATCTCCTCTCTCAAGATTAGGGTTCCCTTCTGCACCCCAATCTCAGGTCCCTCAATCTGATGGCCTGGCTGCTGAAAGGATAGTGCTAGCTCCCTTACTTCTACCTAAGGAGGTTGAGGAGGTGGTCTTGGCCTCTAGGAGGCAGTCCACCAGAAAGTCCTATGCCCTCAAGTGGCGTAGGTTTACGGTATGGTGTGCTCAGCGCATTGAAGATCCTTTCTCTTGCCTTGTGCCAGTAGTACTGCAGTATCTACTTCACCTATCAGACCTAGACCTTAAGTCTAACTCTGTTCGGGTCCACCTCAGTGCTTTGTCAGCACACCACTCACCGGTGGAAGGACAGTCTCTGTCAGTTCACCCCTTGGTGTCCAGATTTCTCAGAGGTCTGCTTCTACTCAAGCCTCCGGTTTGTCCACCGGTAACTGAGTGGGATTTGAATGTGGTCTTGCAGCAACTTACTCGCCCACCGTTTGAGCCGATGGCTACTTGCCATTTGCACTTCCTCTCTTGGAAGGTGCTCTTCCTGGTAGCTCTTACCTCAGCCAGACGTGTGAGTGAACTACAAGCTCTGGTTTCTGATAGGCCGTACACACGGTTCTATAGGAGCAGGGTGGTCCTACGGACCCATCCGAAGTTCCTTCCAAAAGTGATCTCCTCTTTCCACCTCAACCAGGAGGTGGTTCTTCCAACCTTCTTTCCCAGGCCTCATACCAGCCGGGCTGAAACAGTCTTGCATACCCTGGACTGTAAGAGGGCATTGAAGGGCTACTCAGCTCTTCGTCTCCTTTGACCCTAATAAGATGGGGTTACCTGTCTCCAAGCGTATGTTGTCCACTTGGGTAGCAGATTGTATCGCCTGGGCGTACAAGGCAGCCGACCTCCCCTTTTCAGGGTCGAGTCATGGCCCACCGTGTCAGGGCAAAAGCCGCGTCAGTACCTCATCTCCGCTCTGTTCCATTGGCAGACATCTGCCGGGCCGCTACTTGGTCTTCAAGTCAGACTTTTGCAGCCCATTACTGCCTCGAGAGAGAGTCCCAAAGGGACAGTGCTTTCGGACAGGCGGTACTCCGTAATCTCTTTGAGGTTTAGGCAACTCCTACCCTCCAGCCCTTGTGTTGGGCTACCGTACGGGGGCGTTCTCAGAGGATATTCTTATCACGAATGCTGAGGCTCGTGAGAGGGAGCCATTTTTTCAGCTTAGGGTTCCCGGTAGCCTAGAGCTGGGGAGACCTGTATGTGAGGACAGACTTCCTGCTTGGTCCTGGAGAAAGAGTAGTTACTCACCTGTAACAGGTGTTCTCCAGGAGCAGCAGGAATAAGTCCTGACGACCCTCCCTCCTCCCCTGGAGTTGCAGTCATATACTTCATTTTGTTTTTTTGCTGTCTTTTAGCTATGTCATCAGACTGAGCAAGATGGCACCCTTGGGCGGGAAGGGGACCGCGCATGCGCGCTGCATTCCCAAAGGCTTTCCTTGAAAGCTGGGGAAATGCTCCGCACAAGGGCTCCATCGGCGCCGATGTCACCCATATGTGAAGACTGATTCCTGCTGCTCCTGGAGAACACCTGTTACAGGTGAGTAACTACTCTTTTTGCCTGGTACGGATGTAAGGCTCACTAGTCTAGTTTACCAGATCACTCATGGAACCCTTTTTAAAAATTGCCATTACATTGGCCACTCTCCAATCTTCGGGTACTACAGATGATTTTAATCATAGTTCACAGATTGCTAATAGTAGTTCTACAATCTCATATTTCAGTTGTCAGCACCCTGGGATATATGCCATCTGGTCCAGGTGATTTTCTGTTCTTTTGTTTATCAATTAGCTGTGTTGCATCTTCCCGATTTATTTAGATTTGTTTCAACTCCTCTGATACATCACCTTTAAATATCATTTCTGACATGGGTAAGTTTTCTACATCTTCTTCAGTAAAGACTGAAGCAAAAAACTGATTGTCTCTCCACTATGGCCTTGTCCTCTCTCAATGCACCTTTACCCTTCCATCATCTAATGGTCATCTATCATCTTTGCTTTGTGGATGTCCAGAGGGTGTTTCTCCAGTACTTGAAGGTTACAGATTCTTTTCCGAAGTCCAGCCATCTTTTCTTGCTATTTGCTGGCCCGCAGAAGGGTGATACACCGGTTAAGGCGACTTTGGGGCGCTGGATTAAGGAGGCCATTGCCTAGGTGTATCTGTTGCAGAACCGGCTGGTTCCAGAGGGTTTGCGCGCCCATTCTACCCAAGCACAAGCATCCTCGTGGGCGGAGCGGAGCTCGGTAGCCCCTGCAGACATTTGTCAGGTGGCAACTTGGGCATCTCTTTCCACTTTTATCAAGCATTACCATTTGGATGTCCACGCGGGGGGGGTGGACACGACCTTTGGCTCAAGGGTTTTGCAAGCTGTGCTGTCTTCCTCCCGCCCAGTGTAGCTATAGCTTTGATACATTCCACTTGTCTGGACTAATCTAGCAGGATGATATGGAAGGTGACATTTTACTTACCAGATAATGTCCTTTCCTTGAGTTTTGTTAGACCAGTCCAGGGCCCACCCCTGGAACTGTATTGCTCTGTTCTTCTGCTGCGGAACCTGCGTCCTGCGAGAGTCTGCCCTCCTCACCTGGGCCATCAATCACCCGTTGCCAGCTTGAGCCCTCCCCTTCCGGAAGCACTGCGGCCGCGTCCTGCGAGGTACCCTGCCTTCCAGCTATAAAACCAGAGCGCCTGCGGCGCTCGTCGCCACGGTGCGCGACTCGGGCATGCACCGAAGGAGCGCACCTAAGGAGCACGACGTGCTCCTTAGGTGCGCTCCTTGAGGTCGCTCCGGCTGTGGAAGACGCGCTCCTGCTGCGATACTTCAATCTTTCCTACTTCTCATCCTCTGCATCCCCACGTTGCCTGGGACAGCTTCTTCACTTAGCTTGCCCCGACTTCCTCCCAGAACCTCCTTTCATCTACTTCCAGTAGGTCTCTCGCCTTGTACCTCTATCTCTACCTTCTCCCTTCATTCCTGCCCTATGGCTGCTATACCTGTGCTATGGGGCAGACGTCCAGACAAGCTGCCTGGCGCACGCTCTCGATGTCTTTCTAATCTCTGCCTCTCCTTCCTTGTCTCCCTTGTCGTCTACTTTTTCCAAGTCTCCCCTCTCCTTTGGCTTAGTTAATTGTCGGTCCTTACGTAATAAAACCCTCCTTATTCAAGATCTTGTCCTTAGGTCATCCTTTGACCTTACTCTTTTAACCGAGACATGGCTTAGGGATGGGAAGGGTGCCCTCCTCGCCCGCTGCCTTCCCCCTGGTTTCTCTGCAGTCTCCGTTCCACGTCTTGGCAAATCAGGCGGCGGTGTGGCCGCTCTGATACGGCTCACCCTCTCCTTCACCCAGCTCTCCCCCCCCATCACTCCACTACCCAGAATCCCTTCTGCTTCATCTTTACACCTCTCCTCCTATGCATGTGCTTCTTATCTACTCCCCCCCTGCTCTTCGCCCTGAGTTGTGGGACTCCCTTCTCTTGACTATCACTGATCTTTCCCTTGCTTTTCCCCATCTGCTTATTGCTGGGGACTTCAACCTACATATGGACTCTCCCACTTCATCTAGGGATCTTTCCTTTATTTCTTTCTTACATGATCTATCCTTTGTGCAGCATGTCACTTTCCCTACCCATCAGGCTGGTCATACTCTCGACCTACTCCTGACATCATCCTCTTCTTCTCTTATGCTTCACAATCTTTCCTCTATGTCTCTTCCATGGACAGACCATGTCTGCCTCTCCGTCTCTTGCTCTCACTCACGAGGGTCTTCCTCCTCCTCCTCCTCTCTTTCCCTCCCCACTGCCCCCCCTCCCCTGCGGCTCTCCCGCGCCCTTTCTCCACTCACCATTCAGCAATTTCCCACAGCAACCGAGCTTCTACCCTCAGACTTCCCCCTCCTCTCTCCTAACTCCCAAGCTACTCTCTGGTCATCGATCCTTTCGACTGCTCTCGACCATATTGCCCCTCTGCGTCCTCAACCGCCTCGCCGTCGACCCACGCATCCCTGGTACCATGGAGGTCTAAGGCTTCTACGTACCCAGCTTCGCAGAGCAGAGCGGCTGTGGCGTAAGGGTCCCTCACCCACCTCACTCGCATTTTTCAAATCCAGTTATTCTCACTATCGCTCTTCTGTCCATCTCGCTAAACACACTTATTTCTCTAATGCCATTTTGAATGCCTCAAATCAAACCCGACACCTCTACTTTACCCTCCGGTCTCTTACTTCCCTTCACTCCTCAGCCTCAGCTCAACCGGTCCCTCCCTCCCCCAGCCTTCTCTTCTAGCCTCCTGCTTTAGCAATAAGATTTCTTCCTTGAGAGCGTCTTTACCTTCCTGCCCTCTCCGATTCTTTCTCCTCCCTCTGTTGCCTCCCCCCCGCCCATCTCTCAAACCTCCCACTTCTGGGCGTCTTTCTCCTTGATCACTCCCCCTGAGCTTCACCATCTCATTTCTTCCTCAAAGAAGACCTCCTGTCCCCTAGACCCCATTCCTTCCTCCTGGCTCCTGGAACCCTCTTTAGCTCTCCTTCCCCACATCCTTACTATGTTCAATTCTAGTCTTTCTACAGGGTCTTGGAAACATGCTTTAATTCGCCCTATCTTCAAAAATTCCTCACTTGATCCCTCGGTTCCCACTCACTACCGCCCTGTCTCTAACCTTCCTTTTCTCTCTAAGCTCTTAGAGAAATTTGTCTTTGCACAACTTTCACATCACCTTGACTCTACTAATTTTCTTCACCCTCGTCAATCGGGGTTCCACCAGGGTCACAGTGTCGAAACTATCCTTCTTGCTTTTACTAATGCACTGCATGTAGCTCAAGATCGTGGTGACATTTCGGTGGCGGTTGCACTTGATCTTTCCGCCGCATTCGACTTAGTTGATCACTCCCTCCTTCTTCTTCGCTTACGGGAGGCGGGTCTTTGTAGTACTGTTCACAGCTGGTTTCACTCTTTCCTCTCCTCTCGATCCTGTGCAGTCCTCTCCTCTTCCTCCTCTGCCCCTCCTTCGGACTCTTTCCCTCTTCCCTGTGGGGTTCCTCAGGGTTCTGTCTTGGCTCCCCTTCTTTTCAACCTCTTCTTGGCCCCCCTAGCCTTCTTAATCCAACAGTCTGGAATATCTGCCTTTCTCTATGCAGATGACATTGTTCTGCTTCATCACACCTCCCCCTCTTGCCCAGACCTCTCCGCGCTAAACTCCTGTCTTTCTGATGTGGCTAATTGGTTGACACTTAACTGTCTTCACCTTAATCTTGCTAAGACTATCGCTATCTGGTTCTCTCATAACAGTCCACCTCCCACTCTGGCCCCTTCTTTCTCTGGTTCCCCTGTCCCTCTAGTCTCCACCTTCCGTTATCTTGGTGTTCACTTTGATTCTGACCTATCATTCCATGCCCATATTTCACACGTCACTAAATCATCCTTTTTCTTCCTCCGTCAAATTCGTGCAGTCCGTCCCTTTCTATCTCCATCAGCCCTCACCACTTTGTTGCTATCTCTGGTCATGTCACGTGCGGATTTCGCTAACTCAGTTTTCACTGGTCTCCCTAAATCTCAACTGTCCCGGTTACAACGGATCCAAAACACTGCTGCCCGCCTTGTCACCCATTCCTCCCCCCGAGACCACATAACACCTCTGCTATTCCGCCTTCATTGGCTACCCTTTCCCTATCACTCTCAATTCAAGCTTCTTACCCTGGTCCATAAAGCTCTCTACACCGGCACCCCTCAATACTTAACAGACCTTTTTTCTTTTCACTCTCCCAGGTACACTCCTCGCTCCTTCCACCTCAACCGCCTCCCCCTTCCCTCCCCCTCCCGCGCTCACTTACAATCTACTCGCTCTTCTGCCTTCTTTTTTGCTGGCCCCGCCCTTTGGAACTCCCTTCCCTCTTCACTTCGTCTGGAACCTCATCACCCCACATTCAAACAAAACCTGAAAACCCACCTTTTTTCCCTGGCGTTTGATGCCCCCTCCCCTTTCGTGTAAATTCCACTCCCCCTATCCTCTATTTACCTTTGTGTACTTTCCTTACTTATGCTTGGTGATGTCTCTCTTGTGTCTACTGCTTTCCTATCAAGAAATTGTAATTCCTTTCCATTTCGCTGGCTTTGGCCTTCTTTTAAACATGTTTTTTAATTGTACACCGCTTTGCTTGTTATAGAAAGGCGGTTTTTATCAAATGAAATAAACATAAACATAAACCCTTGGGTCCGCTATGATTTTTATACATGGCTCTTCAGGTTCTTTGTCTACTGACAGCCTTAGGTTTATGCTTTCCTGTACATAGTTCTCTATTGTTGATAACTCATTGTTGCCCATGTTTGAGGTTGTGTGTTGCCCTGTTTCTCCCATATATTTTGGGATAAGAACATAAGATATGCCATACTGGGTCAGACCAAGGTCCATCAAGCCCAGTATTCTGTTTCCAACAGTGGCCAATCTAGGTCATATGTACCTAGCAGTTTCCCCAAGGGACACAGGTTCCACAATGCTTGTATTGGTTCAAGCATTGATATCCTGGGTCCCTTCTTAATAATGGTTTATAGACTTTTCCTCCAGGAACTTGTCCAAACCTTTTTTAAACCCAGCTACACTAACAGCTTTTACTACATCCTCTGGTAACAAATTCCAGAGTTTGATTACACGTTGAGTGAAAAAATATTTTCTTTTATTAGTCTTAAATAGTTTACCCTGTAGCTTCATTGCATGTCCCCTAGTCTTTCTATATTCTGATAAGGTAAACAATCGATCTACGTTTACCCGTTCCACTCCGTTCATTAATTTATAGACTTCTATCATATCTCCCCTCAGCCGTCTCTTTTCCAGGTTAAAGAGCCCTAACCTTTTTAGCCTTTCTTCATAGGAGTATCCTTCCATCCCCTTTACCATTATGATGGCTCTTCTCTGAACCTTTTCTAAAATCGCTATATCCTTTTTAAGATACAGCGACCAGAATTGCACACAATATTCAAGGTGCGGTCTCACCATGGAACGATATAGAGGCATTATAATATCTTTTGTTTTATTTTCCATTCCTTTCCTTATCATACCTAGCATTCTATTTGCTCTCTTGGCCGCTGCTGCACACTGGGCCGAGGGTTTTAACATGGTATCCACAATGACGCCTAAATCTTTTTCCTGGGTGGTAGTTCCTAATGTGGAACCTTGCATCGTGTAACCATAGTTTGGGTTGTTCTTCCCTAGGTGCATAACCTTGCACTTGTCCACATTAAATTTCATCTGCCATTTTGATTCCCAGCCTTCCAATTTATCAAGACCTTCTTGCAATTTTCCACAATCCTCTTGGGTTTTAACAATTTTAAATAGTTTTGTGTCATCCGCAAATTTGATAACCTCACTCGTTATTCCACTTTCCAGGTCATTTATGAATATGTCAAAAAGCAGCGGACCCAGCACAGATCCCTGGGGTACACCACTATTCACCTTTCTCCATTGGGAAAATTGGCCATTTAGCCCTACCCTCTGCTTTCTATCTTTTAACCAGTTCCTGATCCACAATAGTACAGTGCCTCCTATCCCATGACTCTTTAGTTTTGCCAAAAGTCTCTCATGAGGGACCTTGTCAAAGGCTTTCTGAAAGTCCAGATACACAATATCAACCGACTCACCTTTGTCCACCTGATTATTCACTCTTTTAAAAAAACATAACAGATTAGTAAGACAAGATCTTCCTTGTCTAAAGCCATGTTGGCTGTCTCCCATTAGGTCATGACTATCTACATGCTGAGTAATTTTATTTTTTATGATGGTTTCTACCATTTTTCCTGGTACTGACGTCAGGCTCACCGGTCTGTAGTTTCCCGGATCACCCCTGGAACCCTTTTTAAAAATTGGTGTTACATTGGCGATCCTCCAATCTTCAGATATTAGAGATGATTTTAATGATAGTTCACAGATTACTAATAGCAGGTCTGCAATCTCATATTTCAGTTCTTTCAACACCCTTGGATGTATACCATCCGGTCCAGGTGATTTGGTACTCTTCAGTTTATCTAATAGTTGTAATACATCTTCCCGATGTATCGATATTTCCTTCAATTCTTCCGCACCTTTAAATACCACTTCAGTCATGGGTAACATCCCTACATCTTCCTCAGTAAAGACCGAAGCAAAGAATTCATTCAGTCTCTCCGCTATCGCCTTGTCGCCTCTTAGTGCTCCTTTAACCCCTTTATTATCTAATGGACCAACTGACTCTCTCACAGGTGTTTTGCTACGAATGTACTTGAAAAGGTCTTTACTTTGCGTTTTTGCTTCCGCAGCAAGCTTCTTCTCAAATTCTCCCTTTGCCTGCCTTATCAATGCCTTGCATTTGACTTGCCAGTGCTTGTGCTGTTTCCAGGTTTTGTCGTTTGGCTCTTTTTTCCATTTCCTGAAAGATGCCTTTTTGGCAACAACAGCCTCTCTGACCTCACCTTTAAACCATGCTGGCAGTTTTTTGGACTTCCTTCCACTTTTCTTAAAGCGTGGAATACAGCTGGTCTGGGCTTCCAAGATAGTATTTTTCAAAAACAGCCAAGCCTGATGTACGTCTTTAACCTTTGCAACTGCTCCTTTTAGTTTTTTCTTAACTGTTTTCCTCATTTTATCATAGTCTCCCTTTCGAAAGTTAAAAGGTAGTACTGTGGATTTCCTTACTATCCCTCCTCCACTAATTAAATCAAAGGCAATCATGCTATGATCACTAGTGCCAAGTGGCCCCAACAACCTTATCTCTTGCACTAGATCTGGTGTTCCACTAAGGACTAGGTCTAATATGGCTTCCCCTCTGGTCGGTTCATGAACCAGCTGCTCCAAGAAGCAGTCATTTATTTAATCTAGGAACTTTATCTCCCTAGCATGTCCTGACATGACACTGACCACGTCAATACCGTGGTAGTTGAAATCGCCCATTATTATTACTGCGCTATAACTTTGGTTAGCTTCCTTGATTTCTTTGAACATTTCATCATACATTTGGTCATTCTGGCCAGGCGGTCGATAGTACACCCCCACTGCCATCGCCTTCCCCCTTTTACATGGAATTTCAATCCATATAGATTCTACAGCAGATTTTGTTTCCTGCAAAACTTTAATCCTTTCTGACTCAATGCCCTCTCTAACATAGAGAGCAACCCCTCCTCCAATTTGATCAGCTCTATCATTACGATATAGTTTGTACCCAGGTATCACAGTGTCCCACTGGTTGTTCTCCTTCCACCATGTCTCTGATATTCCAATCATATCTAACCTTTCATTTAGTGCTATATATTCTAACTCTCCCATCTTATTTTTTAGACTTCTAGCATTTGCATACAAGCATTTTAGAGAATGTATTTTATTCATATTAATTTGGCTATTGTTAGACATGGGTAATTTGCGATCTTTAAGCTCTGTCTGCTCCATACTTGAGGGCATTTGGGCTAGTTTACTCTTTTGTGGAACCTCTCTGCTTTTGGTAGTATCCTTCAAAGATACATTCTTCCGAACCATCCGCTTTTGGGCGACTGTCGGCTTTCCCCTAATATCTAGTTTAAAAGCTGCTCTATCTCCTTTTTAAAGGTTAATGCCAGCAGCCTGGTTCCATCCCGGTTAAGGTGAAGCCCATCCCTTCGGAAGAGCCCCTCCTTTCCCCAGAATGTTCCCCAGTTCCTAACAAATCCAAACCCCTCATCTCTGCACCATTGTCTCATCCACGCATTGAGACTCCGGAGCTCTGCCTGCCTTTTGCGCGTGGAACAGGAAGCATTTCGGAGAACGCTACCCTGGAAGTTCTGGATTTCAACTTCATACCTAAAAGCCTAAATTTAGCCTCCAGAACCTCCCTACCACATTTTCCTATGTCATTGGTACCGACATGTACCAAGACAGCAGACTCCTCCCCAGCACTATCTAAGACCTTATCTAGGTGGCGCGTGAAGTCCGCTACCTTCGCAACAGGCAGGCATGTTACCAGGCGATCCTCACGTCCACCAGCCACCCAGCTATCTACATGCCTAATGATCGAATCACCAACTATAACGGCTGTCCTAACCCTTCCCTCATGGGCACATGGCCCTGGAGAAACTTCCTCAGTGCGAGAGGGTTTTACATCACCTGGAGGACAGGTCCTAGTTACAGGATCACTTCCTGCCACACCAGGGTGATGCTCTCCTGTCACGTGACCTCTCTCCTCCATGGCAACAGGGATGCTGCCAGACTGGAGGTGGGACTTCAGGACTATATCCCTGTAGGTCATCTATGTACCTCTCTGTCTGTCTTATGCTTTCCAAGTCTGCTACTTTAGCCTCTAGAGAACGGACTCGTTCCCTGAGAGCAAAGAGCTCCTTGCACCTAGTGCACACGTAAGACCTCTCGCCAACTGGGAGAAAATCGTACATGTGACACTCAATGCAAAAGACTGGAAAGCCCCCATCCCGCTGCTGGACTTCTGTCTGCATCTTTGTTTTAAGTTTGTGTTTAGATCTAAGTTCTTTACTTACTAAGGGTTGCTATGGATATTTATACTAATAAATCTGTACCTAATAAGTGTAATATACCTTGTTCACCTGAAGCTTAACTAATCTCAGGTTCTTAGTGTATGATTGATTTGGGTAACGAGCTTCACCTGAGAGCACCTCCTGCCTTTTAAGATGTGTAAGTACCTATAAAGCTACGATTATACCTGGGATGGGTGGGTGTGGGGAGGGAGGGATGAATACTGAAGGAACCTTTGTTGGCTGAGGAGAATAGAGGCATGGGAGTGGTGTCATTGAAACTTGGGCTTTTCGTTGGCTCTTTGTCTCCACTAGTCTGCTGGTAGGGGAACACAGCACACTTGTCTGGACTGGTCTAGCTGTACTCAAGGAAAGGAAGCAAAATGTCACCTTTTAGGACTGCTCGTTGTACTAAATGATATGGGCAATGTAAGCAATATGAAGCCTGTTCAAGAAATTCCACATAACTCCTCTGAGTCTTCTAGCAAGCAGTGGATGATGACAGATGTTTTGAGGATCTTTTGAATTTTTGAGCTTCCTTTGACTGTAAGTTTTCCATGGCAAGTTAGCACATCAAGCATCACCTGAATTAAGTTAGTCTATTGCTTCTGTGTTCTTGGCCATTGTGTGCAAAAATCTTTTGTGTGTGAGGGGTTGGGAGGTGTGGATATTCTTGTCCAAGGAACTGTAGGAAATTTTGTAGATATATGTATATTTTTTGGGTGTAACAAAAAATAAGTTCATATCGAAACAAAACAAATGCATTGCCAGAATTCCTCATCTGTCCTAGGGGGTAATATCCCCCAAATGGATTATTTTCATGCATACACTCGTACTATGACAGTAATGAACCTCACTCCTGAACCCAAGGTATGTGTAATATAATAAGTCTTTCAAATTTACTGCTAGTGCTCATTGTATTGCTGATATCGTGTAGAGAGCTTCCTTGTGGAGCTCATAGGATGTAATATGTACAGGCAACCTATCAAGGTGTGTTTGGAAGTTTCTTCTAATCGGGCCTTTGATGCTCAAAACAATGGGAAATATTTCTGTTATCTTTCTGTTATATTTTCTTGTCCTTTGCATGTCTTCAAGGATCTTCTTTCCACTATATACACAGAATAATCACTTAGCACTTGAACTGTGTCCTGTTTTCTTGCATCAAGCTTTTTATCTGTTGGAATGAAAATGTCTCAGGTGGTGCTAACCTCTTCTTTTGCCATAATTTTGATTTGATTTTTAATTTGATATGCCACTAATAAGTCACAAAACATCAAGCAGCTTACAATATAAAACCCATATAATGCATCTTATATTAAAATCCTCCAAATAAAATCCCCCTTTAAAAACCCTCCTTGACCCAGCCCCTTCCGCCAGCACCCATCTATCCCCAGTACAATCTGTCTTTTCTCTACTGTCCACAGACCCATCTCTAAAATTATTCTTCCCCCTAAACTTGAATAAAAGCTGTTTTCAGAATCATTGACAATTAATTTCCTACCTTAATTTATCTGAGGGCACGCCACCATATCAACTCCATATAACTAAAGGTGCTCTTCTGAGCAGTCACCAGACAGACCTCCTGCAAAGCTGAGAGGGCCAGCTGATAACCTTCTCTGTGATGAAGGTGATGGCACATAACTCTTTTTTAATCTGCCAGGTATGGTGGTTGCCCTCTGAATGGGGCTCTATAGAGTAGACAAACAATTTTGAACTGAATTTTCAATGTTATTGGCAACCAGTGCAGTTGTCACTTCAAAGGGTCACATGCTCACATTTGTTCACACCAAGGATAAATCTGGCTCCTGTATGCTGAACCAACTGAAGTTTCTGCATGATAAATCATGAATACCCTAAAAGTAGTGACTTAAAATAGTCTATTCAGGTCCCTATTGGAGCCTTGGACCAGAGTAATCAAATTGGCCCTCTGCAAAATGTTTTAAGTTTTTAAATCAGTTTCAGTTGATAGAAACAAATCCTTACCTTTTGTTTCACATGCCTAGTCATCTGTAATAATCAAAATAAGCCAATTAAATGATCCTGTACCCTAAACTGATGATTCTTTTGTAGTAGATTTCCTCCCCTTGAAATCCACATCACTGCAGATTTATTCATACTCAAATTAAGCTTGTGATCTTGTAAACCACCTGGCTACCTTATTTAGACAATAACCAATCGATGTGATGGTCTTCATCATCCTTAAAATTAGCAATTCCAAAGTGTCCTGCTAGATCTGCCAGCAGATGATGGAAAAAGAGAAAAACACCAGAACATTCCAGTGACATCACTGGCATAAAGTTAGGTGCAACTAGGGGCATGTTCCTGTATTTTCTGTCTCCAGCAGATGGTGGTGCAGACCAGGGGCTCCTGCCAGACTTTTGTTGTGGGTCCTGGTGGTAGAGCTGTTTCGGTGCCAAAGTCCAGGGCATACAGGGTGGTACCCCTCTGGTCTTACCTGCCCGGTGGCTGGGGTTTTTGAACTCCTGATCAAGAGACCAGTGGAGTTGCTTGATGATCCTCTCTGGGGTGCCTGAAGTGATTGCCAGCTATAGAGGATTTTTTTTTAATTTATATTGTTGTTTCTTTAAATTAAAAAAAAAACAGTAAGTAATTGATTTTGATGGCCAGAAATGCCCCCTTCCCGACTGTTCCTGACGACATTTGAGGACGATTGCAGCTGCCTGTTGGGACATCTGTGCTGCTGGGACAAAGCACAAGTTTGCGGTTTTGTCTTTTCAGCTGTGGACAGTGCGATCCTGATCTGCTTCGGGTTCCATCAGTGCTTTTGCAGCTTTTTTTCCGCCCAATCAGTGCGCTCCATTTGGGACTCATTGATTGGTCCTGCAGCCGCCTTCCCTCCATCTTATGCAGTGTCGTGTCTAGCACAGCTGTCTTTTGGGGCTTGGGTTATCATGCCTGTCTCTTTGCTGCATTGTGTGGCATGTGGCAAGCATGGGCATTTCCTGATGGATCACCCTTGTGCTGTGCTGCTGATCCCAGGGAGCCGTCCAGTAGGTCCCTGAGTGATGCCACCGTTTCTCAGCTAACTGCTTCTCATAGCCAGCATTGCTGCCCCTGAGGCCTCTTCTCCACAGTCACATCCCCACCCTTGGCTTCAGTGTCTGTGGTTCTGATTTCTTCGGGGGGGGGGGGGGAGAGAGACTCTGCTTCCTACTTAAGTCAGTTTGAAAACATTGAGGATAGTTGATTATACTGCGGCAAAGTTTGCAACTCTCTTTCACACATTTGGGCATTATGGAAATTGGGTCAAGCTGATCCATTGCTTCCAGCTCGTCCTCTGGTGCGGAAGGGAAGGAAACACACCCACTTAGAGGGCAGTGTCCACAGCAGCGGCAGGCTTTCTAAAGAATTGGATGCAGGGCTAGAGGATGCTGGGTAGAACCTTACAGAAGATGATTCCATGGCCTGTGTGTCTGTCCCTGAAGAGGGGGAGATTTTGAGGATTCTTTGGAGTACGCCTTTTCATCAAGAATGAGATATCAGCTTTGATTGCCCAAAGAACTCGTGCATCCCAGGATGCGACATGGGGGGGGGGTCACTCTGCCATATGAGGTACCACTGTTTTTCAAGATGGTGGCACATTGGTGGGAGCGTGTAGACAACGCTCCCGCCCCAAGATTAAAGGTACTGGGAGAGGGGTGGAGGAGTTTGGGGCCACTGGGACATAAGAGATTTTTTAATATGGGTGGGGAGGTTGGGAGCCACTGGGGATTTTTTTTTGTTTGAATGGGGGTTTGCGGCCACTAGATCACCAGGGATTTTTTATTTGGAGGGGTTCAGAGGCCACAGTGGATTTTTTTTTGATTGGGTGGGTGGGGGGATCTGGTCCACTGGGGATTTTTTGATTGTGTGTGTGGGTGGGAAGATCAGGGCCGCTGGACCACTAGGGATTTTGTTTCTGTCAGGGGGTCAGTTTTGGGGGGGGGCACCGTCCCCTCGATGGTGTACCAATGGCATCGGGGCTTTCCTTGATGCCTGGCTCATCTGGGGTGAAGTGTCAAAACTTCACTTCAGATTCATTTATTTTTATTTATTTTATATACTGCTTTATCTAGGTAATCAAGACAGTTTACAAGGAACATTTTCAACTACTGCTCAAAGCAGTTTACG
Source organism: Ichthyophis bannanicus (assembly GCA_033557465.1). NCBI lineage: Eukaryota > Metazoa > Chordata > Amphibia > Gymnophiona > Ichthyophiidae > Ichthyophis > Ichthyophis bannanicus. Next base: position 206,303,725 of record CM066037.1, read on the forward strand.
GAGAACGGTTACAGGAAACAAATAGCAATATTGTTTGAACTATATACACGAGACATTATTAGTTATATACATGCAACGTTTAACTAGAACTATCTACAGCATGGAATGGTAAACACATTGCCAGGTTATGTGTTGGCATTCAGTGAGATATTTGATCTTGAATGTTTATGTGGTCTATGGCGGGTTGCTCACACCGGTAGTAGTCTGCAAAGAGAAATGTTTTGAGATGTTTTCTGAATTGTGTTTTTAATTTCTCTTAGAAAGTTTGGTAGATTATTCCATAAGGCTGGGGTGTAGAATGAGAATGCCCTGTTAGTTGTGGTTTGGTTTACTTTTCTGACACTCTTTGGGGTGGTTAGCATGTTTTTCAGGTTATCCCTCACTTGGTTTGCAGCTTGTCGTGCTGTGAGGGCTTGTGTGCATCAGTGATACTGAGAGTTAAACTATCGGTTGTTTAACTACTGGCAGGGTCTCCCAAGATGGACAGGTCTCAGCTGAGGTGCCAGACCAAGACAAACCACCCATCTGGGCAGCAGCAGAATGGGATAGTGTTGACGGCGGAGGATCACATTTTTTGTGACAACGGCAACAACACCAAACTTAAACTGCTCGGAAGAAAGGCCCAGCAATCTACTTCTGTATCTTGCCATGAAAACCCAATGGATAGTTACAGCAAAACAAATTGTGCTATAGTGCTGGAAGATGAGACCCCCCAGGTTGGAAGGCACTCAACTAGCTACCGGGGAAGAGCTGAAGACTTTTAGGAGTAAAGCCAGCATTTATGATGTGGTTGGATCAAAGCCCTTGGGACGTCTGACTGCTGATGTAGCTGCGCATGAAATGAGAGTCAGAAGCTGTAAAGATGTCTTACGCATTGGAACATGGAACGTACGAAGCATGAACCAAGGGAAGTTGGAGGTGGTCAAGAATGAAATGTAACGTGTACAACTTGATCTGTTGGGTGTCAGCGAACTGAAATGGATTGGCATCGGGCACTTTGCATCAGATGATCACATGGTCTACTATGCTGGAAATGAAAGACAAAGAAGAAATGGTGTTGCATTTATAATAAAGAAGAAACTTGCAAGAACTGTAATGAAATACAATGCAGTCAGTGAATGCTTAATCTCTATTCGTCTACGAAGAATGCCTATCAACACAACTATAATTCAGGTATATGCCCCAACAACAGCTGCAGAAGAGAATGAAATTGAAAAGTTCTATGAACAAGTACAAGCTGAAATTGATAGAACATGCAAACAGGATATCCTGATAGTCATGGGTGACTGGAACGCAAAAGTTGGCAACAAAGAAGGCGGCAAAGTAGTTGGAAAATATGGACTTGGCAACAGAAATGAAGTTGGAGAAAGACTGATAGAATTCTGCAAGACCAACGATCTATTCATCTCAAACACCTTCTTCCAGCAACACAAGCGGCGACTGTACACATGGACTTCACCCAATGGATTGTATAAAAATCAAATTGACTACATCTGTGGAAGTCAATGATGGAAAAGCTCTGTAACATCAACAAAGACAAAACCTGGAGCTAACTGTGATAAAGATCATCAACTACTAGTATGCAAACTCAAGCTAAAGTTGAAAAAGAGCAAACCATTCATGAATGCAGCAAAGTATGACCTTGAGAATATACCACTGGAATTTAAAACTTCCTGCAAAATCGATTTGCTGCTTTAGATACAAATGACAGAGCTCCAGAAGAGTTATGGAATGACATCAAGAAGGTTGTGTTGGAAGAAAGCGAGAAGTCTCTACAAAAGGTGAAAAGCAAAAATGGCCAAAATGGATGACAGAAGAAACTCTGAAAATTGCCCATAAATGCAGAGAAGCTAAAGCCAGAGGAGAAAGAAAGACAATCACAGAACTCAACAGAGATTTCCAACATGCAGCAAGACAGGACAAGGAAAAGTACTACAACAACGCATGCAAGGAAATAGAAGCAGAATCTGTTAAAGGAAGAACAAGATCGGCTTTCCTAAAGCTACGAGAGTTAAAGAAAAAGTTCCAGCCTCGAATTGGAATGTTACAAGATGCTCAGGGTTCTATGTTGAATGATGGTGAGAAGATCAAGAAAAGGTGGAAGGAATATACACGCCCCTCTGCACTGACCGGAGCTGCTGCTATCTGCCCTGTGTCTCCCTCCCACTGGATTCTTCAGGAAAGATTAACCCCTTCTACCATTAGAAGCACGGACTTAAAACTTGCTTAGCTTATGTATATATTGCTGACCATCAGATTTACAATGCTATATTTTTTTTTACATAACTCGGACAACCCCTTTAAGGTTTTTTTGGAATTTTATATCTTAAATGCACTTATGTGAATTAATTAATAGTAATTTGAATTAATTAATAGTAATTTGAAAAAATTTGATAAATTTGAAGACAGTTTTGCATGTTGTGGCAAATCATGACATCTAGGAGTTTTTTCAATATTTTATTTGTTTTCAGCACACCAAAATACATGGAAATTCATCTACGCAAACTTGAAAGACAGTGGCGCCAAACCCACTCACCAGAAGCCCTTGAAACATATAACTCACACCTAGCCACCCACCGTGAAAAGGTAACATTGAGCAGGAAACTATACCACACGAACCTACTGAAGCGCTCCATCAATAAACCTCATGCTCTATTCAACTTAGTAAGATCCATAACAAGAGAGCCAGTTTCAGACCAACCTGCAACACCTCGGCCACAGGACTACGCAAACTACCTGCAATCAAAAATGATTAAGTCCAGCACCTGCATAAATACCATCAACCCCATTATATCACCTAAGGAATCTCATATAACTCCATTTTGCAACTTCAATACTATATCATCTAGTGAAATTGAGAGAATTATTGCCTCCATCAATCCTAGCACGGCACCTAATGACCCATGCCCAGCTAACTGGATCAAAGATCTGCGACATGATCTAAGCCAAATCCTATGCAAAATTCTGAACCAATCCTTCCTAACAGGCTCATTCCCCCAGAGTCTTAAACACACCTCTATCAAGCCCCTACTAAAAAACAGTAAGCTTGATCCATCCAAAGTTGAATCATTTAGGCCAATCTCAAGCATCCCCCAGCTTGCAAAAATCATTGAGAAAGCTGCCCAACAACAACTTCAGCATCACATTGACACAGAAGCACCCCTAGACAAATCACAACATGGATTCAGAGAAGCACATGGAGTCGACACAATCCTTACAACCCTATTCAACGATCTGATCACAGGAATAAACAACATCAAACAAGGATTTGTCCTCATCTTTTTAGACATTTCTGCTGCCTTCGATTCTGTAAACCACGATATACTAATTCAACGTCTGAGAGAGAAGGGGATTCGAAGCACAGCACTGGAATGGTGTAGATCCTACCTTTCCAACAGGTGGCAACAAGTTAAAACAGGCCAGAAATCCTCAGAGCCGTTCCTACAGTCTCAAGGCGTACCACAAGGATCTTCACTATCGGCGTTAATGTTCAATATTTATATGCAGCCGATTTGTGAATTGATCAGATCCTTCAACGTGCAATGCTTGGCATACGCTGATGACATCCTCATATACATGCCGTTCAAAACTGACCAACCAGTGTTTACTCCAATAACCAACTGTTTCGGAGCAGTAGCTGAATGGTTGCTGACTCAAAACCTAAGAATAAATCATAGCAAAACTGATGTCCTATTTGTTACAAGGAATCTTAAGTTTGTACCTCCGCCGTCACTGCTGGTCAACAACACAGAACTGACATCCAAACCCACGATCAGATACCTCGGCATAACATTAGATCAACACCTGGACATGACAATGCACGTGAAGAATGTGACAAAGAACATATACCATAAGATCAGAACACTACGCCACCTCCGTCCACTACTAGACTATACTGATTACCGGTCAACCTTCCAGGCACTAGTCCTGCCACATCTAGATTTCGCAAACATCATCCTTCACGGGCTCCCTCAATCAACCTTAAACCCACTACGTCTGGCTATGAATACAGCTGCTAGAGTCCTTTCTGGGTCACCAAGGTCTGCTCATATAACACCTATCATGAAAGACCTACACTGGCTACCACTACAAGCCAGACTCTCATACAAGTCACTAGTTTTGACCTTCAAAGCCATGAATATCTACCCACCAACACCAATCAGAAAACTAATCCACAACACCCCTGAAAATAGAAACAGAAGGACTACAACTATGAACACTTTAATAGTTCCTAAGATGATGACTTCATGTACTAAAGCCACATCAAACAGAGCTTTTTCATTGTTTGCACCCAGGAATTGGAATAAACTTCCCCACGAAATCCGCGGCATCAAAAGTCTATTACAATTCCGCAAAGCCGTAAAGCATCACTTATTCACAAAATACTACCCAGAAGTGTCCATGGACACCCACAGCCAACAGGCCTCCCACTCACACCAAACACCCTAGCACTTTAATCCAACCAGAAAAACGGGTAGTCCCCACGAAAATCTACCTTACTACTATAGACTCATCCTACCCATGAATACATGTTCAATATTCACTCGAGTTTAAATATGGTACATAATTAAAGCATATAAATAGTATATTGTTTATTGTACATAGTTATCCCTGTTATTCCATGTTTTATATTCCCCTGTTCTCTGTAAACTCGATGTTACCTGTACACATTGCAGTATATTTTGTTCGATGTACACCGCGCTGATTTTAATAGCGCGGTATATAAGAGATGTTAAATAAAATAAATAAATAAAATAAATAATAGTCGCAGACCTGTGTTATTAAAAGAGTGTGTTTCTTATTTGGAAATTCTGTTGCTTTCTTTCCTAGATGTACTGGTCAGTTTTCACTCATTCCTTCTACTTGTCAGAATGCTTTTCTAAATTTAATGGTGGAACCGGATTCTCGATATTTTACTTTTATACTTAAACACGTTTTGTGGATTTGGGTCTGTTGATGCTTTTAAGTAGACCTGGAGGCCTATGATATATATATATATATATATATTTATATATATATATATGTATGTATATCTATGTATGTATGTGTGTGTATATATATATGTATGTATGTGTGTATTTGATTTCTCTGAGGCCCACTCCTCCTTTCTTTTCTTTACAAAATTGACCACACAGCCCTATTTGCTCTCTTGTCATTTCACTTCTTATCATCTCTCCAATAAGCTGTGATGAATGATACCCATGCTTCATTGATCTCACTTAATGGCATTTTTTAAAGTCCTATTTCATTGTGTCGCCCATTGTGCAAACTGCATTTCAATTTTTGTTTTCTGCCAAGTTCAGGAAGAGGCTCAGGAGTCACAGACAAAGGTTAAAGCTTTCAGCCAGGCTAACCCTTTTCTGTGCATGAATCCTCTTTTCCATGAGCTAATTCCATGAGACACTGAATAGCTGTAGTTGTGTTATTTATTTATTTAGCTGCATTTATATCCCGCTTTTCACCGAGTCAAATCAGTTTAACAAAAAAAAGGGGGGATGACAATAATCAATTCGATAGAGAAGGTGGGGGGGGGGCGTCACCATGAGGTCAACATTGATGATCTGAATAGAAAGTAACAGAATTAGACAGTTGACGTAAGTCTCTTAGTTGGTAGCAGAGGGGTTAGGTCAGAAGGTCTGGATGTGCAGTCAGTGAGAGATGTCTGTTTCACGTCCAAGATATTCATGAAACAGGATGTTGCATTACAGTAGTCCAGGTGGGGGAGCGTCATAGTCTGCATGACTGTTCTGAAGTCCTGTGGGTCGATGAGTGGTCTGAGCCGTTGTACCGTCTTTGCTTTGTGGAATATTGTTCTGGTAGTCTTTTTATTTATTTATTTATTTTTTATTTATTTTACATTCTCTTATATACCGCGCTATTCTGCATCAGTGCGGTTTACATTGAACAAACTGAAATTACATTGAACAGGGCATTATAACTTGGAGATAACTATTTTACAGAGAGCATGGGCTATGGAGTGTTAAGTGGCTTGCCCAAGACCACAAGGAGCACCTGTGGGACTAGAAACCCCAGTCCTTCCGGCCCAAGGTTGCTGTCCTCTAGTGGGATTTGAACCCCCGACCTTCTGGCCTGAAGTACCTTGCCCCAACCACTAGGCCACTCCTCCACTCCACTCTTTTTAATCTGTTGGTTAAATGTAAGCACTTGGTCAATGATGATTCCCAAATATTTTATGTGGGGTTGAATTTGTATTTGGGTGGTTCTCAAGATGAGGTGTGGTGGCGGGGTGAAGTTAGGGTCCTTGGTCACTATGAGGGCTTCTGTTTTTTTAATGTTGATGGATAGGTTGTTCTCTTGTAGCCAGCTGGAGACCTCAATGAAGCAGTCTGACAGGTGACTCTTTGTTGGGATGGTGGTTGTGATGGGTCCATAAAGCATTATGTCGTCTGCGTAGATATGATAGTTGATGTTATGAGCGCGTATTATCGAGCAGAGTGGCTGCAGGTAGAGCAGATTGTTAGAGCATTGTGTTAATGATTGTGAAACGTATCAATAAGTGAATCCAAACAATAACATATGGGTCAGTACTCAAAAGTATTTATCCATATAACAGCTACCAATGTATGTGTAAATCCTGTCTCTGTGAATTTTCAGCCCATTATATGGATGGTGCCACTGAAAAATCTTATAGACAGCCCTGGCACTATCCAAATAGTGCTGGGGCAAACCATGGTCATTCTACTAATTCTAGAAGTAGCAAAAGGGCTGTCCTAAATTAAACCACTTAGCTAATGGCTAGCAGCTGGATATTACCACTATCCTTAAAACAACAGCAGTCACCACTCTCCACATATATTCAGTGCTGCTCGCTATCCAGATAGTGGCACTACTTAAAAAAAAATGAACCATGGCATTTGAGTATTGATCCAATAATATTTTATTAAATATTGAAACACTTTAATTGTGTTCTAGTATAAAATACTTGAAAGTGGATGTGTTGACAGTTGTACAGTGCTCTTGTTCATGTTAATAATAAGAAATCTCCAGGAATAAGCAGGAATTTACATTCTGCTGTCCCCACTAAGGGCGGTATATCAAGTATTAATAAATGAAATGAAATGAATGCAGTCTTCACATATGGGCCATGTCCTCCGATAGAGGAACTCGTCGCAGCGCCCAATAGGAAAGCTTTTGGGAGCATCCCACTGTGCCTGTATGTCTGCCTTTCTGCCTTCCCAGCCTTTCTCCTCAGTTTCTAGTTTTCTGCGGAGCCATTCGAACATCTTTCCTGTCACCGTTGTTAAACTATTTTCTCCATGCCTTTTGGAGTACACTGTGCTTCATTTTATGGCTTCCTGTTGGCTGCAGTACCATCGCTCGACACCGGAGTCCATTTTACTTTTATTTTTTTATTTATTTTTTCATCTTTTACTGTGGCTCCTACCACTGGCCTCGACAGCCTAGGCCACCATTGCCTTTTTTGACCTGGCAACAGCTGTGTTCCTGAGTGTGGAGGAACAAGCCAGTGGTTTTAAAAGTGTTCAAAGGGCAGGAACACTATTTCAGCCACCAATAAGCACGACTGGTGCTTGAAGTGCTTAGGTCATGACCATGAGCCAGCCACTTGTCCCTTGTGTCAACAGATGACTAAAAGGGGATTAAAAAACCATGAAAGACAACGTGGGTCTCTGTTTCCATCAGACTCGGCTGCTTCAGCTCACTAGTCAGTGGCCTCCACGTCCTCACAGCCATCAACTTCTTCATGTGGTTCCTACACCCCTGTGAAGTTGAAACACCTGAGTAAGCACAAGTCCTCTACTGATCCAATGAAGACTTCAACGTCTTTGGCATCGAGAACCAATGTGATTCCAGAGACCAACTGAGACAACAGCATTGAGTCTCCCCCAGAGGTGAATCCGACTCTGATCGACCAGCCAAATAGCCCCGGTGGGAGGACACGTCCTTCAAAGCACAAGAAGGGCTCCAGGATGCTCCCAAAGCACTGACTCTGAGGCGCTACCGACAGTAGCTCATAGCCCGTATGGCAGTCCACCCAGACTTTGTCCATCTCCCTCAATCAACGTATGCTGGCTCTCGAGTGAAGTGTGCCAGTGGACTCGTGGCACTCTAGATCCCATGTTTCCATGCTGAACCTTGACATCGGTACTTTAAGGCCTTCGACTTCTTCCATACTGGATTTGGAACCGCTACCGTCGAGATTGATGCCAATGCCTCCCTTGGAACCAGTCGATACCCGAAGTGGCCAAGAAGACTGGATGTCGGCACAACTCTGTTCCGATACCGAGAGCATCGTCTGGCATCGAAATGGCATCGGCGCAGAGATTCTGATCGCAACTACTTTGAGTTTTTGCCTGATTCCGACTCTGATTCTTTGGAATCGGACGTCGAGTCCCTTGGTTCCCAAAGCCTCATTGATATTCCTTCTGATTCTTCACCACCACATGAGCGGCGCCTGTCCCCATTGGAGGATATGTCTTTCCAAGAATTTATCAGGGACATGGCGAGGGCTCTCTCGATTACAGTTGCCACCAAGAAGGAACCAAGAAGCTGGAAATACTCCAGTATCCCTCGATACCTAAGGAAGCTGCCACACTCTCATTGCATCACATTGCTCCTCTGACCATGGCCTCAGTTAGTAAGAGACTGGACACAATGTATAGGGTCCCTGAGTGCCCAGGTTTCCTGAAACCCCAGCTTCTACACCATTTCGTGGTGGTGGAATCAGCAATGCACCATATTAAAAGTTCCAAAAATCATTCTTCAGTTCCTCCAGGTAGGGAATCGAGAGCTCCAGATGCCCTCGGACATTGATGTTTCCAGGCAACAATGCTGGTCTCTAGGATTAAATCCTACATGTTGTACATGGAAATATTCCTAAAAGATATCATTAAAGATCTTGAGGAATTTTCCCCTCTCCTACCAGCAGACAGGCAGGCTGCATACCAGACCCTATTCAAGCATAATCAAAATACTTCCATGTTTCTCACCAGAGCTGCTTTTGACTGCTTTGAATCCACTCAGGGCTGCAGAAGTATGTATTGGGGCCAGGAGGATGGTCTGGAAATTTCTAACTTGGAAGGGTCTCCATCCTAGTTCCACTCACCTCAGCTCGCAGGGTTAGCAAGCTGCAAGCTCTTTTTTTTTTTTTTTAAACTTTTTATTAATGCATTCCAAATACAAATATCACATAATTAGGCAGATCAAGCAAAAAAAAAATATCACTAAGAAAATACAAGCAACTTGAAAACTACCACATAGTCCACATCACGAAGAGCTCAACATTATAGCATACCAAAACTTAAACCAATTAAGGCTACATCTCCTAACCTTAAAAATAAAAGGAAAAAACATTTAGAAGATAAACTAAACCTCCCTCTCAACCTGCTAATGAATCTAATAGAGCCACAAGCTGAAGACTTTCCGTGAAAACATAACTGTTACCCTGCAAAGTAATCAAGCATTTACACGGAAATCGAAGAAAAAAGGTACCTCCCCCCAGCCAGAACTCTAGGCTTTAGCTGGAGGAAAGCCCGTCTTCGAGTTTGTGTGGATCGGGAGACATCCGGGAAAATGGAAATCTTATGGCCATAAAAAAGAGAATCTTTCTTCTTAAAAAAGGCCTTCATAATTAGGGCCTTATCTGCAAGATTGACCAAAGTAACCACTAAAGTAGCACGGGTGGAAATCAGGACTTGAGAATTTTCCAAAAAATCAGTCAAATCAAGAGTGTCCTGCACCTCTTCCACCACAGAGCCACTATCCCCTGAGGTCCCCCGAGCTAAAACATAGAAAGAGTGAGCTACCAAAATAGATTCAACATCAGATAATTGCAAAACATCTGTACAATACTGTTTAAACAAAGAAACTGCAGACATAAAACGAATTCTAGGGAAGTTCAAGATACAAATATTTTTTGCCCGCAAGCTATTTTCCAAAGACTCTACCTGCTTAGATAACATTAAGGTATCCTTAACTGTAGATTCACTCGCGGCCTGTAAAGGGCCAACGAACGTCTCTACCTGAGACATACGTTGAGACAAGCTCTTAACAGTGTTGTCCACAGCATAGACTCGATCAATAACCTGACGAGAAAAAGTAGCGGTTTGGTCCATAAACCGAGACAGCAAAGAGTGCGTGGCAGAGACAAGTTTCCATATATCAACTAAAGAAATGTCTTCAACATTGGTAACCAAAGGCAAAGACGTCAAACCTTGGGAGCTAATAGCCAAAATGGAGTCAGACAGGGGTACCTCATTAGAAGACACATGAATAATAGCTGATGGCTCGTCCTCCTCCCCAGAAGCAGACAACTCTGAAGAAGAGGAACCATCCAGAGCAGGACTTGGAGAGGAACCAGGGTTAGGCGGAGGAGTCCTATCAAATGAACTCAAAGAAGCACCGGAGGTAGACAGCGAAACATCTTGTGCTGGAATAGAAACTGATGGTAAAACTACCACATGCTGATCCATAGGACCATGAATCGCAGAAGGAACAGTGGTAGCATTTGCAGATTTCACAGATGACATCGCAGGTTTAGTTGACTTACTCTTTCGTTTCGCGTGACCTCTGGGCATTCTTACAGCGACTAGGGCCCTAAGGCCCAAGAGGCACCAAAGGGGCGTTCCCCCTTTAGTCACGCCCCCTTCGGGCACGCGACCGCGGCCGCAAAGACTGCCGGCGTTTAAATGCTGCAGGAGCGCTGAATGAAGAAAGGAGGAGCTCCAACTGCAGCCAATCACAGGTGTTATGGGCAGCACACCAAGCCCGGGTAGCTACAACGCTGGCTCTCACCGAGTCTCCTCTGCCGGCGTTTAAATGCTGCAGGAGCGCTGAATGAAGAAAGGAGGAGCTCCAACTGCAGCCAATCACAGGTGTTATGGGCAGCACACCAAGCCCGGGTAGCTACAACGCTGGCTCTCCAGCGAGCTGCAAGCTCTAGTGGCTTATCCGCCCTATTCCTGATTCCACCATGACCGGGTGGTCCTGCGCATGCATCCGTGTTTCCTGCCGAAGGTAGTTTCCCCCTTTCATCCTTCTGACCTTTTTTCCAGGACCACATGCAACTCCAGCTGCAGCGCCGTTCTATACCCTAGATTGCAAGAAAGCTTTAGCCTACTACTTAAACAGAACCAAGGTTCACAGAAATTCTTCTCAGCTCTTTGTCTCCTTTGATCCTAGTCACCTGGGCAAACTGGTGACAAAGCAGACTTTATCTAACTTGATAGCAGACTGCATTTTGTTCGCTTATGCACAAACAGGGCTTTTCTTAGAGGGTCATGTAACAGCGCACAATGTTCATGCCATGGCCACCTTGGTGGCCCATTTACATTCCCTCTCCATATTCAAAATCTGCTGGGCTGCCACATGTCTTCCACACATACTTTTGGGGCCCATTACTGTTGTCACCCTTACACCCACTCCCTAACCTTGAGGGTTAAGGAGGGATGGGCCTTGTGTAGTTGTGGGGGCCAATTAAAGTCGGAAACAAGAAAATTTATATTCACAAGGATTTTTTTTTCCCCGCTCCTTGGTGGTCAGGAACAGGTGAGAAGGTTAAGCAATCAGGAATTATACAAAACAAAGGCTTTCAATGCTGTGCTTCAGCTTATGCTTCTCTGAGGAAACACATTACCTCATGTGTCTTCTCTGTGCTGTTTTCACAAAAATGCTTTGGTAAGAAATAATATTGTTTCTCTTGCAATTAGGATACAGTCCAGCTTATTTCAAAGCTTCAATAAGCTTCCCTTTCCATTGCTCAGAACAGTATTTCTTTTCATATGCTTTTCACATATTCTGGGTTAGCATAACCAGAATCAACTGTCAGGTATAAACATTCAAGCTTTGCATTTATCAGTTTTCTCAATTAGCCCAATTGAGCAGTCCATCGGCTGGTTAATTTCAATCATGGGCCGTGGAGCCAATGTGGGAATTCCTATTCCAGGATTACTCCCTGCTTGAATGCTAGCTTCTTCTGAAACAGCTCTTTTATTTAAGAATTGTCTAAATTCACTCAGGAGTTGCTCTGCCTGTCTCCTAGCAGGACTATTGGGTAAATCTTCTCCTGGCTTGGGCAGGTAATTATCTGCTCCTGGTAAGCAAACACAGCTCTCCCTCTTTAGACACTCTGTGCCGGTGGTGGAGTTACCCCTCCCCCACTTATCTCCGTTAGTGAGTGGTGTAATCAGAGGTTCCTTTGCACAAGCTCTGCTTTTAAGAAAAGCTTCAAAGGTAGGACCTTCAGTATCAATATAGCCTGATCTCTTTGTAAACAATTTGGCTGGGTTTCTTTCGTCAGCTTGCTTGTTAAAAGCAGGAATTACTGGCTGAGAAAAGCTTGGCTTATTTAGAGAGCTTTCAGGCTGTAACCAACGTCTCTCACGTTGCCTAAAACTATCCTGTACTTTAAAATCAGGACTCTCTCTTTCTGGCTGGTAAAACTTATTAAAGGAATTACGTGCAGCAGGTACCTTAAAATGAGACCGGTCAGAAAATGCCTTGCCAGCGTGCCTTTCTCTCCAAGGGTAAAAACTGTTTCCCCACAACGTAGGCTTTACTCCTGGTTCAGGATCAGTTCCCCTTCTGTTGCAGCTGGGCAGTGTTTCTGTAGCAGGGTCAAAGGGTTCTGCAATCAAAAGAGCTTCTTGCCTTCCCAATGCCTTTTGCCTTCTCTCTTGTGGATTCAAACCACCTTTACTTCTCAATCCGTTTGTAGTGCTCACTTCTCCATTCCTTCTCATTCCACTCGTCCTCCTCACTCTCCTTCTTTCTCTATCTGTGTCTTCCCTCTCTCTACTTAACAAGGGGTCCCTGTTCTGGGAAGCCCGCCTCCTACTAGGGCGTGCCCAATCCACAGCTCTGCTTCTCTCCTCCCCTGAGGTGAGCTGATTGGTTGCCTGTAAGTTATGCTGAGAGTGGAAAACTCTGTCTTTTCTTGCAGTACCTGAACTAACCAGAGGGTCAGTATCAGTTTCCATGGCTTCTGCATTTGCAACTGCGTCACACTGTCTGGACAAGGTCTCCTGTAAGGACACTGACTTTGGCCAAGCCATATTCCGGCACCTGTTTGGGACTTAGATACACACCTCCTTCCCTCTGGCCTTCTGTTTCTACTGGCTACCATCTACAACAACAGTGTGCTCAAGAAGTCGAGTTTGACTCCCAGTGTTGTTGTTCAACGAGTTTTACCCCTTTGGTCGCACCCTGCTAACCGCAAGGACCTAGTAGCCTCGAGCTAGGGAATCCCATATGTGAAGACTGCATTCCTGCTTGTTCCTGGAGATAGCATAATTACTCACCTGTAACAGGGGATCTCCGAAAACAGCAGGAATCAGTCTTCACAACCTGCCCTCTTCCCCAAGGAGTTGTAGGGTTTTTCTTTTCTTTTTCCTTCTCAGCTACAAACCTCACTGAGGAGAGAGGCTGGGAAGACAGGTACGCAGGCGCAGTGGGATGCTCCCAAAAGCTTTCCTATTGGATGCTGAGGAGCATTCCCATATGTGAAGACTGATTCCTGCTGTTCCCAGAGATCATCTGTTACAGGTGAGTAACTACACTTTCTTTGTACTGTATAAACAATAAGTCTTAATTGTAATGCTAATTGCTCGCTATACATTCATTCTATCATTCTAATTATGCTGCATTGAAATATTGCTTAAGAGGCATTTGATTTGCTTGCATGTTCTTTCTGACAGGTCTCTCTTTGCTGGGTGTGTGGGACTGTAAAGTGGATATTTTCCAAGGTGGTAGTTTAAAACATGTTGATGTTTTAGACATAACGGCAACATGGGCAACTGTCTAACAGCCTCCAGCCCAGCCCATAATAAGAAATGGTATCATGTTGCATATGTCATCCGTCTACACAGGATAACGCAGTATCATATTGAAGTTCTTACAACACCGAGTAAATTACACAGTAGGTTTTCTCCAGGAACAAGCAGGAAGTCAGTCCTCACATACGGGTGACGTCTGTATTGACAAAGCCCGGGTGGAAGCATCTCCCCAGCTTTCAAAGAAAACGTTTTGGAGATGCACCACGCATGCATGGTCCCCTTCCTGCCCAAGGGGTGCCATCTTGCCTCAGTCTCCTTTCCTCCACAGAGTCCACCAGATTTCTGTCCCATTTCCCCAGAAAAAGTGTCTATTTTTTGCCTTAAAATTATCCTTTCTGGTACGCCTACTGGTTCCTCTTTCTGCCCCCGAGCCAGCTTGCCTTGGCATCGCTCCTCGGATTCGTTTTCTTGTTTTGTCTCGAGGTGTCCCTCAACAAGTGCTTCGCGCCCTTCCTTTTGGCCAATAGGCCTCAGAACCTCATCTGAGTTAAAGGACGCATTTTTCCCCATGGCCTCCAGTGGCTTCAAAAAATGTGATCGTTGTAGTAAGATGATGTCCCTCACCGACCCACATGACTGCTACCTCTGTTGCCTCAGGCCGGACCACGACAGCTTGGGCTTGACCTTTGCAAGTCCATGTCCGCAAAGGCCATCAAAAACTGCCAGCTGCAGCAGGAGAAGTTGTTCCATAGATCTAACTCTCTGCTGGAGTCCCCAGTGACACTATGCTCCAGGGCCCCCTCTGGTACCTTGGTGCACCACTATGCCCAGGCTGCCTTGGAGTCCCACAGCCGCAGCTTCTCTGAGAAGAACTCCCCGGGGTGGAATGCAAGAAGAGCTCGAAAACCTCGAAGGCCGCCTTGGAGGACAGATCTAGAAAAGTGGGTAAATCCCACAACAGGCCCCGCAATCCCCAGCATGAGTCCGAGGGGTCAGAGCAGGAGTGGCCTCGCAAGCTGCCCTGAAAGGAGTCTGCAGCATCGGCCGACTGGCCTTGGACCCCCGAGGCCATCCTGGTCGAGGATTTCCCTTCAATGGAACCGATGCCAGGCCCAAAGTCATTGGTGTCCGTGTCGAAGGCTGTGGAGCCATCTGGCATAGAGACCAGAATGATGGCATTTGGAGCACAGTAGCCCTCCTGGCACAGCAGCAGGCTTGATGTCCGGTTCCTCCAGTTCATCTGCCCTGAAGACCGGACCCTCGACCTCGAGGGCTTCCCCAGTCGTCGAGCCAATCCTCGAACGCCACTCACCTTGAGAGACCCATCTGCATCGGAAGAGGTCCTAGTCCCGTTCCTCAGGACAGTGGTCCTCTCTGGCGAGTGCACGCAACTTGCACATAGGTTCCCTGTGCTGGCCGCGGGCCTTCAGGCTGGGGACCCGACCAAGGGAGCCACGGAGCCTTAGATTCTTCCTCTGACTTTGTCCGACTGGGAGACCGAGGATGAGGAGTCCCTGGACACCTGGCGACACAGAGACGTGCCCTTGGACTCATCTCCACCGGTGCACTGGTGCCATTCCCCACCCGAAGACATTGCCTTCCTTGACTTTGTGCAGGATATGGCAAAGGTGCTTGTGTTCAAGACCGAAGCAGAGGAGGACCTCTGCACAGAGGAACTTGAGATCCTTCAGTATGAAGTCCCTCTGAAGGAGGCCCTCAAGGTGCCCGTCCCTCCAATCTTTGAGCTCCTCCTCCTCCTCCATATGTGGGAAACACCGTCATCAGTGCCCATTGTGAGCAGACAGCTCGACTCCATGTACCAAGTCCACCGAAGCCCAGGGTTCCAAAAAACCCAGCTCTCTCACAATTCTATGGTGGTCGAGTCAGCCGTGTGGTGACTCAAGAGCCAAAAGAGTCATTCCTCGGTGCCCCCAGATAGGGAGGCCCGGACCTTGGAAACCCTCGGCTAAAAATGCTACCAGGGCTCGATACTGGTTTGCCGAGTCCAGTCCTACCAGTTGTACATCAGCATGTACCTAAAGGAACTGGTGAGGGAGCTTGCTGGCTTCTCTGCAGACCTCGATGGTGAACTTCTTCAGTAGTTCAAGTCACTGGCCTCGGCAGTCAAATAGTGCTCGAAGTTCCTGTCTTGAGCAGCATATGATGGCTTCGAATCCTCAGCCCGAGTGGCTGCCGTGGGCATCAGGACCTGATGCCAGGCATGGCTGCAATCGTCTGGCCTCGAGCAGTGGGTCCAGGACAAACTCATCGATGTCCTTTGCACCGGAGAGAATATCTATGGAAAACCCATGTCAGACAAGGCTGCAGAGATAGAGACTGAGTTCCTGACCAGGACCATACTCTCAAAGAAGACCTCAATGCACCCCCTTAAGAAGGCCCCGGGGAAGAAGCCTTTCTTCCTGAGAAAGAAGGGGGTATTCGGTAATGCCCCACAGTACCAGGCCTTCTCTTCCCCACAGCAGTGGCAACAGTCCAAGGGGCAAGGGCACGGCCCCGAAAACCTAAGACCCAGGCACCGGCTCTGGCCCAGCCTGGAGGGAGTTTTTGACTCCTTGGGTATGGCCTCCTCTCCCCCAGGAGGCCCTCAGTAGCCCACAGGGGGGCATCCGACCCTGTTTGCCCATAGACGGTGCTCCATCATCTCCGACTCCTGAGTGCTGCAAGTAGTCAAGGAGGTTTATCTCCTCCACCTGCAACAGATGCTACCCTTGTTCTTCCTAGGAGAACCTGTAAGGTCTCTCCTTCACCAGACTCTGCTCCTCACCAAGCTCACAGGCTTCCTCATGGACAGGGCAGTGGAGCCAGTGCCCAAACATCTCTGGGGCAAAGGCTTCTCCAGATATTTCCTCATCCCCATGCGAAAAGGGGGCCTCAGGCCCATCCTGGTCCTACTGGACTTGAACAAATTTCTGGTGAGGGAGAAGTTCAAATGCCCCCCCTTGGAACACTGCTGCCTTACCTCCAGCAGGGAGACTGGCTATGTTCCTTAGACCTAAAGGATGTTTATACACACATCCTGATCCATCCCATCCACTGATAATACCTCCAAGGAGGTCACTACCATTACAGGGTGCTACCCTTTGGGCAACTGCCTAGTGGTGGTTGCAGCCCACCTTCTTCTCCAAGGGGCCTTCATTTTTCCCTACCTGGAAAACTTCCTCATAAAGGGAGGCAGAGCTGCAGAGATGCACAACGCCACCAAGTGCACCATCTACGCCCTGCAGTGTCTGGAGTTCATCATCAACTACTCCAAAATCACATCTCCCTCTGGTGCACTGCCTGGAGTTCATAGGGGCTCAGCTGGACAATCTTCCAGGCCAAGGCCTTCTTCCCTCTGGAGAGGACAGAGCACTTCAGGGCACTAGCCGCAGAAGTGCAGAAACACTGGTCGGTGTCCATTTGCCTTCTCCGTCATCTGCTGGGCCACATGGCCTCCAAGGTCCACGTAGTCCCGTATGCCCACCTGCATATGAAGGCAGCTCTGTGGAGACTCCCTTCCAAGTGAACACAAGTCACGGACAGGCTTCGAGATGGTAAAAGTGACCCGCTGTCAGACGGCTGCCTGGGTGAGAATCTTCACAGTCTTTGCAAGTGCATATTTCTATATGATTTGCAAGGTATTGTGGGCAATGTAGTTCATTCACACCAGACACAGCTGCTGACAATAATTTAGTTGTGCTCTTGGGTAAAGCCAATAAGATATTTATTTATGGGGTTATTTCTCCCAACACAGATATGCTTGGTAGCACATAAATTAGGTAACTTGCTTTCAGTGTTAACTTGAAAAAACGAAGTCAAAATCAGGAAAACAACAAATGAAAAGCTACAAAGCAAGAAACAAACTGTTCTTTTCAGGTTAACTTCTGATTACTTCCCACATAGATACAGAAGTGATTCTCTCCTAGCTCACAAGCAATTAGGTCAGGCTTAATTGCTAGCAGTTATCCAGCTGAAACCCCTTAGCTGGCTTGCTTTCTACTGTGTGGGTCAAATCCTGCTTCAGGAGCTTTTCTGAGTAGATTAAAGAACAAATTTGTATTTCTTTGTGATTGTTGCTGTACTTTATAACAGAAAGTTACCAATGGAGTTTAGATAGAGAGCAGTCCATATAAACAGGATCCTCATCTGCTATTATTCCCCCTTGTTCAACAAGCATGGGTTCAATATCATGGATTGGCACAGATGAATCTCTCAATGGAGCATTTTCAGGAGAATACTTGTTTCCCTGCTGTCTTTCAAGGTTATAGCTAGGGCATAGATCAGTGTTCATACCTGAGCTTCCATTGCTGCTAGAGTTCCTCTCTATATAGCCTGGCCAGTATGTAGTCCAGTTCTTATGTCCAGCCTTCCAATCCAGATCCCTGGACACTGGATCTCTCTTCACATACCTTCTGGCACAGGTCTTAGGGTCCCTTCCACGTGCAGCCGTCTCCCTCACAGGTACCCTCTGGAGATTCCTAGCTCTGCAGCACCATTCCTCTGGCTTTCCCCAGTCCAATGGTGTATGCTGGCCCTTGGAATACCTCCCAGTATACGTACTGCTTTGGACTCTTCTAGACCTCTCAAAGGCTTTTCTCTTCCTTCTTCCAAAGGGTCTCTTTCCCTCTCTGTCCGTCCGGTTTGGCTTCTGCTTCTGATGATCCTTCAGATGAAACTGATGATCCTTCTCTGGATATCCAAGGTGATCATGAAGATGGTCATCTGTAGAATAAACTCTACTCTTATTCTGCTTAGGATGAGTGCTCCTCCCTAACACAGCGCAGCTGTGCTGAATCAGGCCTTGCCCTTTGAGATGAGTGTTCCATCCTAGCACAGCGCAGCTGTGCTGAATCAAGCCCTGCCCTTTGCAATGAGTGCTTGGGGATTACCTCATAGCCCTTTTGATTGAACACACGTTTTCTCACTTCAGCTCCTCTCATGGCTGTTGGAAACCTGGTGCATTCTGGGACTGGTAGTCTTTTATGGCAAAATTCTGTTTTCTCATTTCTACCAGCACTGACAGGTTGCTTGTTCAGAGACACTTCACCTTTTCTATAGCCCCTTCCTGAGCTATGATAAGCTTCCTTATCACACCCGCCAATTGATGAACTCCCTCGACTGGTGCTCGCGTTCAAGACCAAAGCAGAGGAGGACCCCTGCACCCCCCTCCACCTTAGGGCCGGGATGCCCTTCCAGGCACCCATCCCCTAGAGAGGATGGGGAGCTCATTGCGAGGACCTCCGCACCCAAGGCACATGTCCCAGACAGAGTGCCAGTTGGAGATCAACCCCCTGGAGCTCCGGTTGATATTTATGGCCCTCTGAGCCTTTTGCCACCGGTTACAGCACCAGTCAGTGCTGGTCCAGACAGACAACCAAGTCACAGTGTTCTATGTCAACAAGCAAGGAGGCACGGGGTCGTACTTCTTTTGCCAGGTAGCCCTCTCCTAATATGTGACACACAACGGGATGCTCCTGTGGGCAGTCTAACTCCCAGGCCTGGACAACATCCTGGTGGATAGGCTGAGCAGAGTCCTCAAACCGCACGAGTGATGCCTGGACTCCAGAGTGGTCTCCTGGCTTTTCCGACTCTGGGGCATCCCCCTGGTGGACCTGTTCGGCAGCCTGGACAACATGCAGTTGCCCCGCTTCTGCTCCCACTAACCGCACCCATCCCTGGTGGCAGTGGATGCATTCCTCATCCCATGGATGAAAGGCCTCCTTTATGCCTTCCCACCCACACCACTGGTCACGAATACCTTCTTCAAGGACCAGCACAACAGGACATCTCTGATTCTGGTAGCCCCCTCTGGTGGCTCAGGCAACACTGGTTCCGCTGCTTCTCTGTCTGTCGGCGGTACCTCTGATTCCCCTGGGCTGCTCCCCAGGACTACTTTCACAGGAGGAGGGCTCTCTCCTGCACCCCAACCTGGTGGTCCCTGTCACTTACAGCTTGGCTACTGAAAGGGTAGCACTAGCTCCCTTCAACCTCCCAGCTAATGTGGATGTGGTCCTTCTGGCCTCCCATAAGGCCTCCACGAGAAGGTCATACACCTTTGAGTGGCATCAATTTTCGGTGTGGTGCGCTGAGAGGCAGGTGGACCCGTTCTGCTTGGTGCAGCAGGTGCCTCCAGTACCTACTCCACCTGTCCCAGGTGGGACTGAAGTCCAACTCAAACGAATGCACCTGAGCGCTATTGCGGCACACCACCATACTGTTGAGGGCAAGCTCCTCTCGGCTCAGCTCCTTATCTCTTTTTTCCTGCAGAGCCTTATGTTGTCCAAGCCCTCCGTCTATCCACCAACGCAGAGTGGGATCTCAATGTGGTATTCAGGGGGCTGCCGTTTGCGTCCCTGGATACCTGCCATCTGCAGTACCTCTCCTGGAAGGTTGTCTTTCTTGTGGCACTCACGTTGGCTCGCAGAGTCAGTGAGCTCCAGGCTCTGATGGCAGAGCCTCCCTACATGAGGTTCTACAAGAACACAGTGGTGCTCTGCACACACCCCAAGTTTCTGCTAAAGGTGGTGTCCCCCTTCCACCTCAATCAGGAGGTGGTGCTCCCCACCTTCTTCCCAAGGCCTCATTCCGGCAAGGCGGAAACTATTCTCCATTCTCTGGATTGTAAAAGGGCCCTGTCCTTCTATCTGCGACGGACTCAGGGCCACCGCAAAGCACCTCAGCTCTTTGTCTCCTATGACCCCAGTCGACTGGGGCTTTCAGTAACCAAGTAAACTCTGTCCACTTGGGTGGCAGACTGCATTGCCCTCGCCTATGAGGAGGCTGAGATCTCACTAGACCACTGGGTCACGACACACTGGGTCAGAACTATGGCTACCTCTATACCAAATCTGCATTCTGTACCTGTGATGGAAATTTGCCAGGCCGCCATCTGGTCTTCAGTCCATACCTTCGCAGCTCACTACATCCTGGAGAGGGAGTCCGACTGGACAGCACTTTCAGCCAGGCCATGCTTCGTAATCTCTTTGGGGTGTAGGCAACTCCTGCCCTCCAACCCCTCTGTGTTCAGGCTTATTGGAGTGCTGGTTTCCCGCCGGACACTTAGGTCTTGCGAGTGTCTCTGTTTGGACTCAAGTGTTGCAGCTCACGGCTCACCTTCTCTGGTCACCCATCGCATTTTGTACAAATTCTTAGTAGCCTTTAGCTGGGGAGTCCCATATGTGAGGACTGACTTCTTCTTCCTGGAGAAAGCATAGTTACTCACCTGTAACAGCTGTTCTCCAGAGACAATCAGTCCTCACAACCCTCCCTCCTCCCCATGGAGTTGCTTCTTTACCATATTTTAAGTTTCGCCGTCTTAGCTATGTCCTTAGACTGAGGCAAGATAGCACCCTTGAGCAAGAAGGTGACCACACGTGCATGGTGCATCTCCCAAAGGCTTTCTTTGAATGTTGGGGAGATGCTTCTGCATGGGCTCTGTCAGCACTGACATCACCCATATGTGAGGACTGATTCCTGCTGTCCCCGGAGAACACCTGTTACAGGTGAATAACTATGCCTTTTGGCTTATCAGATACACAGTTTAGATTGTTTTCAAATGTAAGAATAAAAGTGAATCCTGCAAATGAATATGATAAAATGTATCTTGTCAATTTGTGAGAGAGGTATGTGGGATTTTATTGAAAGAATTTACGCACCATATGCATGCCCAAAACGTCAGAGGAGCAGAGAATGTGAGCTATAAAAATAAAATGTACCAAATAAAAGTAAAAACAATAAAATCCTGTAAAAGTAGAAAACCTAAAGGGGCACCTTAGATGAAAATACTCAAGAGAGAATTTACAGCTTTATTTTGAAGTTGACCCTCTAGTCACAGATGGGTGACAATGTCATTGCTCAGCACTGATCTGATTATTTTTCAGATCTTTCCAGGAAATTCTTAGACACCTTTCTATGGATGTATGGTAGGGCTTCTCTCCCTTTATCATGCCTCTGTTGGTCTTTCACTGCATCCTGGTACAGATCTTTTCTTCAGACCAGAGCAGCATTTCTCTGATAACTGAAACTTTTCAGGCATTTTTTCCATTATCTTCAGTAGTTTCTCTCATGTAATTATTCGTACCGTTTCTAGTACTCTTGGCAAGTTTTACAGATTTTTGAAGTTTTCTTGTTTTTTGTCTGTTGCTGGGCCCATTTTAGACCGAGGTTTCTGCCAGAACTGTCAGTATGGTTTCTCTTCTAGTCTTATCTGCTAAGTTTCCTCTCTAAATTTTGGTTTGTTTTTTACTTGTGATTTCTCTGAGAAAAAGAAAACAGTAGTTTCAAGCCTTACCTCAAATGCAGGCAGAATAATCATCAGCAGACGTACCAAAAATGTTTGAGGAAGGATCACAACTTGACCCTTTCTAACATCTGCTAAGAGATGTCATCAGCGGCAGTTAAAATATACAAAATAGAGACTATGATCTTATCTTGAGGACAAGATCCACTTAACCAGCACCAAAAAGCCTGCCACAAAGCAGAAGAATAATGGAGCAGCATCATCCACTGTGGTAATACAGTAGAGGAGTTATCAAAACCTCAGTGCCAAAAGGCATTTTTTTCTCTGTGCTGAGTGTTCAGTATCAGAGCCCATGGTACCAAGGATTAATGAAAGAAATGGAAGTATTTATTTTTGTAAAATTGATTCCTGGCATCACCAGACCTGCTTTGAGCAAGTTACAGTAATTAACCACAGTGATTTTAGGATTAACAAATTTGTAGCATAATAACAATATGACACATATATCGTGGGATAAATTAGCATTTACATTCCCTTCCCCCTCCAGATACCTTGATTAAATAAAGATTGTTCCTTCCCACAATGCAAATGTCCACTCACAGAAGCTAGTCGCAGACAAACACAGATTAGACAAGTGCCTTACTAAGCAGCCGGGTTTGGCCTTTTTACAGAAAGGCCTCTTACTTACTTTCAAGAGCAGGAGGGTTCTTGAAGCTGCTATCAACCCCTAAATGGTTGTGCCTGGAGGCTAAGCCTATCACCTGTTGAGAGTGTTTCCTACATCAGTTTCCAGAGGTCCAGTTTCAGGTTTTCGTTACCCTTTGAATATTTTTGGCAAAGGTCACTCCACCTGCTGAGGCCCATTGCATCTTTGATTCAGCACTCTTTGAGCAGGAAATTCAGAGGAAAATGAAAAAAGGTAATTGCTGAGCATGTAAAGAATACTGAAAATAAGGCACTGACTTGTTCAAATCTACTGGGAACTTTGAGTGACTTGCCTATTGCAGCCTTCCCATTGGCACCAAGGGGGTAATTCTGTAAGCTCCTGCACAGTTAAAATGCATTAATCATACCTATTCTATAAAGGCAAATTCACAGAGAATTTTTCTTTATAGAACATAAGCGGATGTAGCGCTAATGTGCGTCAATTTAGGTCACAATCACTTACACCATTTCTAGAACTGGTGGAAATGATGGCATGTATCTTGAATGCATAGGTGCACGCTCAACCATATGCATACCCACAGTGAAACTATGTGCAGTGG
This sequence comes from Ichthyophis bannanicus, assembly GCA_033557465.1. Classification (NCBI taxonomy): domain Eukaryota; kingdom Metazoa; phylum Chordata; class Amphibia; order Gymnophiona; family Ichthyophiidae; genus Ichthyophis; species Ichthyophis bannanicus. Next base: position 206,326,980 of record CM066037.1, read on the forward strand.
ACTCCATCTGCATACTTACAGAATTGTGACAATTTAATTTCCATATCGTCTTGCTAGACCAGTCCCAGACAACTGGGTTGTGTTCCCCTACTAACAGAGTAGTGGAGACAAAGAACCAATGAAAAGCCCAGGTTTCAATGATATCACTCCTGTACCTCTATCTGCCTCAGTCACCAGAGGTCCCTTCAGTATTTCTTTGTCTCCAGCAGATGGTGGATGGATTTCCTCCTCTGTAGAAAATCTGAAGATTGAGAGGAAAAGAGATTGGTTAAATGCTCTTGAACAACCACCTTAAGCCCTAAAAAAGTGACTCTCTCACTTGGGAGTGACGTGGGAGGCTCCACTAGACTGCGGTCTTTTTGGTAGCCATAGGAGGAGGGAAAATTGGTTCTGCTCCATGTCCTTATCATAATAAGGGCCTGTTGAGCAGCCACAAATTGGAAGGATTTGGAAGAATATGGAATAGTACAGCAGCCTAACACAACCTCAGAACCCCCACCCTCTTCCTCCTCCTCCTTTCCCCCGCTCTCTCCCGAAGATTGCAGAAGGTTGTCAGAGGGATCTGCCTGTGAGCCACCTTTCACACAGTGCCGTTAAAATAAGCCCAGCCAGTGAAGCAGTTTCAGGAGAGTAGAGCTGAATCTGGCATGGATCCTACACCTAGGACTCTCAGGGGGTGAGTACCAAAGCTTGACCTTGTCATTGTCCTTGTTATGGGCTCCCGGTTCCGTCTCTGAGGGGCGCAATTCACGGTGGGCTTCTAGCGACCATTGGTACTGTGTTGGGATATCCCACTGTTTTCTGCACATGTTAGTAACGTTCTTGCCTATTGTGTGCCTGGGGATCGCGCGTTCCCCTATACGGCTCCAATATTTGCTCCTTCCCTAGCGCCTTTAATACACGTTATGTAAAAGTGCAATTAACACATGATTGCGGGCCAATGCAGCCTTAGCGTGTGCTCTTGTGATACTTACCCTAACTGTCTTCCTCCAGGAAACGTTGTTTGACCTATGGCAGGCGAGGAGCCACATCCTTGGATTCTGGACTCTGTCTTTCCTGCATGGCAACTTCTGAGTCACCCCTGGAGATCATGCTTTCCCCCGGGGGATACAGTTAGTCCTCCCTTACCTGCCTCAGGGCAGGATGGCACTAAGGGTAAGGATACTCTGCTGGTTAGTAGCTCTGATGACCATGCGGTGAGCCGCTCTTCATCCTCTAGGGGGTCTGTGGTGACTATGCCACCTAGTGTTGGGGAGTCTTTTCCGAGAGGAGAGCTTCCAGAGTCTGGATTGTCCTTCCTGAATTCTTTTCCTTTTTGCAACAGGCCTGGTACTTCTGGCATAGAAATTCAGATCCTGAGGCCTCTAGGTGCCCTCAGACGCAGTCATGTGCCAGGAAGGCTGAAAGTAGAAACCCTGTTCAGTTACCTTTGGCTAAGCATCCCTGACGTGCGACACTCCCTGAAGATGAGTAACAGTTGGGAGCCATCTGAGATATTGACTATGCCTCAGACCCAGATGAATCAGTATTGGGCTCTGATGTGGATGAGGACCTACTTCACCTTCGGAAGACTATGCAGAGGCTGATGTGATCTGGCTTTTTCTGAAGAAGGAACTGGCGGAATTGATTTCCAGGGTCTCATCTGCCTTGAACTTGACAGATGCTTCCAGCATGTAGCAAGAGCTGAAAGTATACCTGCTTCTTCAAGGGATGTGGAAATCCATTACTGTCTTCCCATTCCTTTAGGTGATCAAAGATATGATCCAGTCTGAATAGGACTCACCTGACTCCCTGCCTAAAGGGTTAAGGATCTGTAAGAAGATCTGTGCTCTCCTGAAGGAGTGCGGCGAGTGGTTTGACATTCCCAAGGTGGATGCATAGGTCACGGCGGTTACCAGATGGACCACTATTTCTGTGGAAGATGGATTGGTGTTAAGAATGTTCTGTACCACAAGGTCAATTCCTTTCTGAAGAGCCAGTTTGCCAGGGCAGAGGCTATTCTACAGCTGGGGGTATATACCAACTTGAAGTCTTTAGCCCTGCTCCAGTGGATTCAGTCTCTTCTGCCTGATAATACTACTTCTCTCTTGGAGACAGCTACAGTCTTCCTTTCTGATGCTATGTATGACCTGGTATGCTTGGCAGCCAGGGATGATGCCCTGATGATGGTGTTACAGCATTGGATTTGGCTTTATCATTGGGTGGCGGACAAATCCTCCAAAGCCCGTTTGACTCAACTGGCCTTTAAGGAAAAGCTCTTATTTGGAACCAATTTGGAGAAACTGATGAAGGACCTAGGCAAGACAAAATCTTACCGCCTCCCGGAAGACAGAGCCAGTGTCCTTTTCTCGTCAGGCTCCACCTGACCACCAAGGGTGTGCTGGCTGGATTCCCAGGGGTCTCAGGATTGTTATCACTACCGCCCTGGAAATCCTTTATTCCCCTCTGCTTCAGGGTCTTTGCCTCAGGCTCGTTCTCAGTCCTTTTGTGGAGCACATGGATCCAGTGGGTGGCAGGCTTCACCTCATAAGAACATAAGAACATAACATAAGATATGCCATACTGGGTCAGACCAAGGTCCATCAAGCCCAGTATCCTGTTTCCAACAGTGGCCAATCTAGGTCATACGTACCTACCAGTTTCCCCAAAAGACACAGGTTCCGCAATGCTTGTACTGGGACAAGCATTGATATCCTGGGTCCCTTCTTAATAATGGTTTATGGACCTTTCCTCCAGGAACTTGTCCAAACCTTTTTTAAACCCAGCTACACTAACAGCCTTTACTACATCCTCCGGTAACAAATTCCAGAGTTTGATTACACGTTGAGTGAAAAAATATTTTCTTTTATTAGTCTTAAATAGTTTACCCTGTAGCTTCATTGCATGTCCCCTAGTCTTTCTATATTCTGATAACGTAAACAATCGATCTACGTTTACCCGTTCCACTCCGTTCATTAATTTATAGACTTCTATCATATCTCCCCTCAGCCGTCTCTTTTCCAGGTTAAAGAGCCCTAAACCTTTTAGCCTTTCTTCATAGGAGTATCCTTCCATCCCCTTTACCATTTTCGTGGCTCTTCTCTGAACCTTTTCTAATAACGCTATATCCTTTTTAAGATACGATGACCAGAATTGCACACAATATTCAAGGTGCGGTCTCACCATGGAACGATATAGAGGCATTATAATATCTTTTGTTTTATTTTCCATTCCTTTCCTTATGATACATAGCATTCTATTTGCTCTCTTGGCCACCGCTGCACACTGGGCCGAGGGTTTTAACATGTTATCCACAATGACGCCTAAATCTTTTTCCTGGGTGGTGGTTCCTAATGTGGAACCTTGCATTGTGTAACCATAGTTTGGGTTGTTCTTCCCTAGGTGCATAACTTTGCACTTGTCCACATTAAATTTCATCTGCCATTTTGATGCCCAGTCTTCTAATTTATCAAAATCCTCTTGCAATTTTCCACAATCCTCTTGGGTTTTAACAACTTTAAATAGTTTTGTGTCATCTGCAAATTTTATAACCTCACTCGTTATTCCACTTTCCAGGTCATTTATGAATATGTCAAAAAGCAGCGGACCCAGTACAGATCCCTTGGGTAATGTTTAATGTTTATTTAGATTTGATATACCGCTCAGGCCAGAGGCATTAGAGCTGTTTACAATGCAATATCATTCTAGGAAATAGGAAAAGAACGCCATTATATAATAGGACAGAATAGAGGACAGAGACAGTCAAACAGATAATAGAAGAAGAGGAACATGGAACAGCAGGTTACCACAAACTAGACTCATGTCAACCCAGTCCAAATCATCAGTGCAACTCACAGCAACAGACGCCACGGACCCACGCCTAAGGGCCACGCCAAAGGGCCCTCTCGCGAGGCCCTCAGGCGTGGGCCCGCCTCAGAAGCGGCGGTTTAAATGCTGATTGAAGGGCTGCTGATAGACAGGCACGGGAGGTGAGGAGGAGCTCCTGCTCACTCCCTACGAGAATGGCTGCTGTTCCCCGATTGCTTCGCGCGCCTCAGAAGCGGCGGTTTAAATGCTGATTGAAGGGCCGCTGATAGACAGGCACGGGAGGTGAGGAGGAGCTCCTGCTCACTCCCTCCAAGAATGGTTGCTGTTCCCCGATTGCTTCACGTGCCTCAGAAGCAGCGGTTTAAATGCTGATTGAAGGGCCGCTGATAGACAGGCACGGGAGGTGAGGAGGAGCTCCTGCTCACTCCCTCCGAGAATGGCTGCTGTTCCCCGATTGCTTAGCTATCACCACTATTCACCTTTCTCCATTGGGAAAATTGGCCATTTAGCCCAACCCTCTGCTTTCTATCTTTTAACCAGTTCTTGATCCACAGTAATACACTGCCTCCTATCCCATGACTCTAGTTTTGCCAAAAGTCTCTGATGAGGGACTTTGTCAAAGACCGACTCACCTTTGTCCACCTGTTTATTCACACTTTCAAAAAAACATAACAGATTAGTAAGACAAGATCTTCCTTGTTTAAAGCCATGTTGGCTGTCTCCCATTAGGCCATGACTATCTACATGCTAAACCATACATGCTGACTAATTTTATTCTTTATGGTGGTTTCTACCATTTTTCCCGGTACTGACGTGAGGCTCACCGGTCTGTAGTTTCCTGGATCACCCCTGGAACCCTTTTTAAAAATTGGTGTTACATTGGCGATCCTCCAATCTTCTGGTGTTAGAGATGATTTTAATGATAGTTCACAGATTACTAATAGCAGGTCTGCAATCTCATATTTCAGTTCTTTCAACACCTTTGGATGTATACCATCCGACAGATTACTAATAGCAGGTCTGCAATCTCATATTTCAGTTCTTTCAACACCTTTGGATGTATACCATCCGGCCCAGGTGATTTGCTACTCTTTAGTTTATCTAATAGTTGTAATATATCTTCCCGATGTATCGATATTTCCTTGAATTCTTCCGCACCTTTAAATACCACTTCAGTCATGGGTAACATCCCTACATCTTCCTCAGTAAAGACGGAAGCAAAGAATTCATTCAGTCTCTCTGCTATCGTCTTGTTGCCTCTTAGTGCCCCTTTAACTCCTCTATCATCTAATGGACCAACTGACTCTCTCACAGGTTTTTTGCTACGAATGTACTTGAAAAAAAATTTTATTTCGCGTTTTTGCTTCCACAGCAAGCTTCTTCTCAAATTCTCCCTTTGCCTGCTTTATCAATGCCTTGCATTTGACTTGCCAGTGGTTGTGCTGTTTCCAGGTTTCGTCGTTTGGCTCTTTTTTCCATTTCCTGAAAGATGCTTTTTTTGACAACAACAGCCTCTCTGACCTCACCTTTAAACCATGCTGGCAATATTTTTTTGTCTTCCTTCCACTTTTCTTAAAGCGTGGAATACAGCTGGTCTGGGCTGCCAAGATAATATTTTTCAATAACACCCAAGCTTGATGTAAGTCTTTAACCTTTGCAACTGCTCCTTTTAGTTTTTTCTTAACTATTTTCCTCATTTTATCATAGTCTCCCTTTCGAAAGTTAAAAGGTAGTACTGTGGATTTCCATACTATCCCTCCTCCACTAATTAAATCAAAGGCGATCATGCTATGATCACTATTGCCAAGTGGCCCCAACACCCTTATCTCTTGCACTAGATCTGGTGTTCCACTAAGGACTAGATCTAATATGTCTTCCCCTCTGGTCAGTTCATGAACCAGCTGCTCCAAGAAGCAGTCATTTATGTCATCTAGGAACTTTATCTCCCTAGCATGTCCTGCCGTGACACTGACCCAGTCGATACCGGAGTAATTGAAATCACCCATTATTATTACTGCGCTGTAATTTTTTTTAGCTTCCTTGATTTCTTTGAGCATTTCATCATCCATTTGTTTATTCTGGCCAGGTGGTCGATAGTACACCCCCACTGCCATCGCCTTCCCCTTTTTACATGGAATTTCAATCCATAGAGATTCTACAGCAAATTTTGTTTTCTGCAAAACTTTAATCCTTTCTGACTCAATGCCCTCTCTAACATATAGCGCAACCCCTCCACCAGTTTGATCAGCTCTATCATTACGATATAGTTTGTACCCAGGTATCACAGTGTCCCACTGGTTGTCCTCCTTCCACCATGTCTCTGATATTCCAATCATATCTAACCTCTCATTTAGTGCTATATATTCTAA